>CM065794.1:12697204-13897204 GCA_033296515.1 Macrochelys suwanniensis
ATGGGCTTCATTTGCATAAGTGCTGAGCACATGCAGCTCTCATTAATGCAGCTCTCATTAATGTGATCAGGCCCTTATGATGTTTAACCTGTCTGTGTCTATTTTAATACATCAATAATTGTATGTGTAGGCCTTGGTCCTGCTAGTCCTTGCCCATGGCACAGCAGGGACGCCAAAGATTTCATGATCCAGGGAAGCTAGCACATGGGTACACATAGGGGCATTTTGGTCCATGTACGTCTGCTGTTGTAGCAAAGGGATGGGGTACGTACGGATGGAGAATGGATATGTCTAAGGAGACATGATTTTATGTGTCATCATTCGAATAAGGTCCTTGGCTACTGGCTCTCCACGTTGCCCTCATTCCTGCTATGACATGGATTGCACAGCAGTGTTTCATTCATGCAGGACTGGGGTCCCCTGTGCTCCCATCCTGTTCATCAACTTATAGGTGCATCGCTCCTCCCCAGCCCCATGGTTACCCTGCCGTCTTGGGAGTCAGTGGGCTTGAGGCTCAATGCGAACCGTGAATGCTTGGCTTTAACTGCCCCATATGCACCCAGCTGCGGCCTGCACAAGGCAGTGTAGGATCAAGGCCAGCAGCATCTAGGATGGAAAACAATGGGTTGTTGTGTTTGTTTTACCAACAAGGTCATGTTTTGTCTTCCCCCTGCTGGAGCAATATTTCTGTGTTAATTATATTGGGCCACATTGTCCTTATTGACTCTTGGTTTCCAGTTGATAAAGCCTTTGAATGGCTGCCATGCGGCTTCTTATTTGTCTTCCTGATCTTTAATCCATATCTCAAATCTGGAGTTGCCCAATTGGTTGCAAAGGAGCCATTGAGGATTTACAGGAGTTAAATAATGCATGCTTTCAGAATTAGCACATGTAGCTAGCCCTCCCACACACCCCTTTGCTAGAAAGAGGTGAGTGGGTCTAGTGAATCCATACACTGTGTTGAGTAAACACACTGTGATGTTTGAGTTCAGCATGAAAGATTTTGTTCTTAAACAAAGAACTTGAGAGCAACCCCCCCTCCCCCTTTATCTGCTGGGACACAAAGAGAAAACAGCCCGGGAATTTGAAGTTACAGTTGTTGCTCTTTTCTGCAAAAGCAGGCAGTCTTGTTTGATGTTTTCTGGCTTTGGTCAGTTTTAGTGCAATCCATAATGTTATTAAACCATAGCTAAGTCACGTTCTTTTTGAGGGGTTGGTGGAGTGACTTTACATTAGTGCTCATGAAAGGGACCATCTTGACAGCCGTGGAGACTAATTGACTTCTGTTTATCTACAAAACAGGTACAGCATGGGGAACTCAGGGCCGGCTTCCCACATAGCACATCACCAATATGTCTCTCCCCGCGACTGGAAGAGAGACAGAAGAATTCAGTCTTTGGAGTCCATTAGTTCCTTGGCCTCTCTCCTGATACTGCCAACGCGGAGGCCAACGGCTGTGCCAGTTTTTGTGGAATCGACTGAGAAACCACCGAATAATCGTTTGACAGTCCTGTCTTCATTACATCTAGAACTTTGGTAAGCATGAGTAATCTTTGACATGCACAATCATGCAGGGCTACAACCAATCCCATGCAGAGTGCGCCATCTCAAGTGTGTCCACCCTTTGGGCCTCTCCAGACCAGCAGCCTCACCTTGTTGGTACTGGTGCATTGTGGGAAAATGTGGACGCTCCAGCTAGCCCATGCTGCCTCAGCTACCTGTGCAAAGGGTAGAGAGCTGTAGGGTGTTTTTCACAGGGTGTAATATGCTTTCCAATGTCCCCCGTGTGCAGAGATCGCGGAGACAGGAGAACTGGTCAACCCAGTTACACAGACGGGTATATGGGGCTTGATACCTAGCAGAAGAACTGTGTTAGATCCCAAATACAGCCTGTTTGTTATGTTAATGAAAGCCCAGTTCCAGGGCATGGTCCAAATGTATTCTCCACATGGCTAGGATCTACGTATATGAGCTATGTTGTTTGACGACCCAGACTGGGTGCAGTTATAACATCACTTACAGTTCATAGTCCACCTTTCTGGGTCACCGCTAAACTCAGCTGGGTTTGAAACTGACATAGAATGAATGGCTCCAATCTCCTGAGCAGTCTAGCCTCCCCCACCCATGTGAGGTGGTTGTTGTTGCAGATTAATGTGACTTCCACACCTAGCATGACTGTATGTCTGTCGTGCAAAACCTATATAAACCTGTGCATATCTCTCTAGCGACACGAAGTTCCTGGTAGAGGGTCTGGGGATTCTGAAAATGCAACTACAGTCATAGAAAGAAAAGCCAAAGCCAGGGCTGGAAATAGGCAGGGGAGGAAAATGTCCATCAAACTAGCTGGATTTCCCTATGCTGGCCAATGCTCTGCTTTTCCAGTGTTTGCAGAGATAAAGTGGTGTCCTGTCCTATGTGTGGTTGAGTTTAGTCCACATTAGGTGCTGTGTGTGTTATCATTTCGCTGTGTGTGTGTGTGGGAAACAAACACAAAAACCTTCATCTTCCTACGAGCATGCCCCGTAGCAGCGAGCTCTGTGGAGCGGTTGTATTCTCCCTGACACCGTACTCTCTGGTGCTACTCCGTGTATATGTCTCATCTACTCCAGTGAAAGTCCTGGGCTGTCTTTGCCAGTCTGTCCGAGCAGGGTTTTGCTGCCGAATGCATTAATGGCTGGAATGCTATATGGGATCAGTGGAGCGGGAGCGCTGGCTGCGTGTTATCAAACACAATCTATACACCCTTCTCCCCTATGGCTGTTTGCTAGGCAGGGATTTTCCTCCATGAAGGAACAGGCTGATATTATATGGACGATGGGGCTTGTTTATCGGAAAGAGGGGATTTTGGGGCGGGATAAGAGGGAAACCTGCTCCGCAGAAGCTGCCCTGGGCACATTTGTGCAGCTGCACTAATGCTACCCCGCCTGCCCCGCCAGATCTTGGATAGCAGAGTTTTCCATCTGTGATTCCCCCATGCAGAACCTGTCTCTCTCTTTCATTTTGCTTAAGGGGGGAAAGCGCTTGACACCCTGCTGCTCTCCTGCCACAGCAATCACGGGCCGGAGCTGAAGTGATGGGAGGCAGACATGATGTTTCTGAAGGGCGAACTGTAGCATGATGAGACAGGTCAAGATGCAGACCTGCAGGGGAGAGGAGGGGGGGAAAAGCCCCTTTTTCTCATCTTAAGAAATCCGATAAATCTCGCTGGTGTTTCTGTAGCTTTCATCCCAAAAGATCCACAGTCACCAACTCTCTCTTGATCCCAGCCCTTTACATCCCAGTTCTTCTGTGAGGCCACCAAGAAATGTGTTTGTAAATAGAGGAAGTCCCCTCTGGATTTCCAAGTGTGCCCGGTCTTCTAAGGCTTTGTGAACACTACTGAATGTCTGTCCTTTATCCAGACCTGGTCCTAGCAATGGTGGATGTGCTGGATTAGACTAGGAGCAGGCCTGTTTACCTCTGTGTCAGGAAAGCCCGCTGTAGTGTAGATGTCCTGAATCCTGATCCTCAACCCAGATGTGCATGGGATTCTGGGGGCAGTAGTCCGTCTGTGCAGATCTGGGACCTAGTCTCATGACCTGTAAACTGTACACTTTTTTCGGGGGAGGGACTGTCTGGGTTTCTGTTTTGTACCTTGCTAGTACAAGGCAAATGATACGTGGCAAATCTCTTCATGCATGTAATCCCAATACCACTGAAGTGCAGCTACTTCTGGGGTGGAGGTCAGCAGCAGCACAGCACCCTGCACAACAGTGGGCTTTACAACGTACATTGAAAAAAATCCCACTCTGAAACCTATACAATTACTGTCATAAATAAAGCAGGAGAGAAGAAGGAGGAGTGTAAAGGGCCTCTATGGAAAACTCACTGAAGTCAATAGGAATCTTCCCATTGACTTCAGTGAGCTTTGGATAAGCTCCCAGTTGCAAAACTCCAAGGGATTTCTATGGAAAAGCAGAGACTCGCAGTCTATCTGCTTTTCTTCCAGACAGCCAGATGAGCCTGGCTGCTTTTCTGAGTACATTTCTCATTCACACCTGTGTGTCAACTGTCCACAATGGCCATCTTGTTTATCACTTCAAAGGTTTTTCTTCCCCTGCTGTTGTGGTTCCTCTCAATTAATTAGCCTCTTAAGGTTGGTCTATGCACTTCCACCTTATCATGTTTCTCTGACTGTATAAATATCTGTCCACTGTATGTTCCATTCTATGCATCCGATGAAGTGGGTTCTAACCCACAAAAGCTTATGCTGAAATAAATTTGTTAGTCTCTAAGGTGCCACAAGTATTTCTTTCTTATTTTCTTTTTTCTGAGTACTGTTTGCAGTGTTGTAGCTGCATTGGTCTCAGGATATGAGAGAGACAAGGTGGGTGAGGTAATATCTTATACGGGACCAACTACTTCTATTGGTGAAAGCAACAAGCTTTCAGGTTCCGCGGAGTTGAAGAACCCGAAGAAGAGCTCAAAGCAGAGCTCTGTGTAAGCTGGTTAGCTTGTCTCTTTCACCAGCAGAAGCTGGTCCAGTAAAAGATTACCTCACCTACCTTGTCATTCCTCCTACTGATCATTCCTAAAAGAGCTCATGGAAGCCTGCATGCCTCTGTTGTTTTCCCACTTTCAGAGCCTAGTTAAGATGATGATGATGATTAATTTATTATGTGTTAAGTGTAACAGCCACAGAAGCAAACACTGTCCCTGCCTGGAGGAGCTTAGAAATCTAAGCAAATAAGCAACACACCCTGACCCTCCCACCTTTGTTATTCCTTCAATTTGCATGTAAGAATTAGGTTGGTTAGTTATTCATTTATATAGAGCTATTCACAAGTGTCTTATCATGGCTAGTGGATCTTAACCAAGTTAGCAGCTCCCACCCCCGCCCCCAGCACAAACAGTGACACTCAGAATAAAAGAGAGAGCCTTTCATGTAGCTTTAAAAATAACAATGGTATTAACTAATTATATCTCTCTGGGGAGAGAATTGTGGCAGGGAGAATCTGGCCAAAGCTGCACTACTTTGAATAGGCCATTGGGAAAGGGTGGAATGTATATGCCCGGCTCACGAGACAGCTCATGGTGTCTGACACCATCAGGTGGTCCAGAGAAATCTACACAGAACACATCACAGGACACCGCCAGTACCAGGTCCAGTAACCGAGAACGCCGACCAGGGAAATAACCCATTTCCTCCCTTCCCTGACGAACCGAGGGACGCACCCCACCCATGTACTTATTCTCTACACCAATACTGACTTGGACTCTTAGTACATTCCATGGATGGCGTGCCTGTGCCCATTTATCCACTGACGCTTTAAAAACTCCCACACCCCAATCTGGATCTATGCTGGTTATGTGATATGTATGTACCTCGTGAACCTTGAAACTGACACTTGCAATCCCCCACAACCCAAGCCTGACCCCAGATGTACAGCACCTTCCTTCTTAACTTGTGCAAATTTGATTTTAAACATTAACTTTAATAAAAGAAATTGATTCTGACACCAGCAGAGGCGGAACGTGGAGAACAGCTCCTTCAAACATCCCTTGGCCCTTTCAGAGTCTTTGCCCAGTGTTAGGCTACTAAATTCATATTTAGGCCTTGCCTGTGCTCCAAAGCTGTACCATTTTCAATATAGTTAAAGGATAGTTAACTCTGTCCACACTGTACCCCTTTAGCTCAGTAGAAAGGTGTTTATACTGGTATAGTTCCAAGGAGGAAGAATACGCTATATGGGTATAAGGCAACCAAGCCCTATATGAGAGCTAGGCATTATGATTACACTGGTGTATTGTAACCATATCCACACTAGGGGTTGTATATCTGTAAAAAAATCACAACCCCACTGACAGCTATTCCAATGCAAAAACTATGTGTGGACCAGGATATCTAGATAATTGACCTGATGTTCAGGCATGTTAAGCACTCAGCCGCTCTCACTGACTGTGACAGGTCTGGTTTTCATCATGCCTGCCGAATGGCCGGGTAATTGCGTGTGAATAATGAGAGCAGTGTCGATTGGAAGGTAAAGAGTGGACGGAGTAAATGGGAGAGCAGCCAGGAGGTGATTGCAGCAATTAGTGAATTACACCCCTGCGACCCCCTAGACTTCAAAGCGCTGTTTGTATTTGTAACAGAGGCATAGGAACCGAAAGTGACTTGCCAAGAGTCCATAGTGGATCAGGGATTAGAACACAGCCTCCTGATTCCTGGTCCCACACCTAACCCACTGGAGTCTGGAACAGGTGCCGTGCTGTATAAGTTACTGCAGTGACTGGGGTAGGGGAGGGGAAATTGAGAGCAGACTGTCGCCCATTCAACACTAGCCTGAGTGGGAACTGTCACCTCAGTGAATGATGAATTGCTGAGGGGTGTCTGCATGGTGCTGCTCAGGAAAGTTAAACCAAATTAACTAAAGGTGTGGATGTAAAATGCGTTAGTTAAACCCTGTGCGGATGCTCTCACTCAGAAGCAAAGTGGCTTTAGCTTAATTCACTTCCAAAGTGGAAGAGAACATCCACACAGGGGTTTAATGCCCGTTAGCTAATGTACTTTAAATACACACCTTTAGCTAATTCAGTTTAACTTTCCTGAATCCTGAGCATCTCTGTAGACATGCCTAAAGTGGCCATACAGCAGGGTGGGTGTAGATGCCACATGGAGAGAGAGAGTGAGCAAATCCAAGCAGTAGAAAGCTTCCATTTCAGGCACCTGGTTGTGAGGTCATTGTCTGCCAGAGTCATTAAAACGCTCAGCCTGGCACTGTGTGTGGACCAAACCCTGCTAAAGTCTTGCACCTTGCAGGCCTGTGGCAATGCTCAGGAATGTGGTTAAAACGTAATTCCATCCTCTACCTTCCAGGTCCGAACTGTGCTTCAACCACATTGTATCTGGCTCCTGCCACACCGTCGTTGGTTCAGCATAGGCTTCTACAGCGGGGCATTTGTAGAGACGTGCTTTCTTGGATGGGATCGCTCTGTTACGTCCCAGTCAGTCTGTCAGGGTGGCTGGACACTGCTTGGAATGAGCTAGTGGGGGTATAATGAGGCAGGGCCACAAAGAACCGTGAGGCGCCTGAGATGCGAGTGGGCTCACATCAGAAAAATCTATTGATTATATAGTGGAGATGGGCCCGAGCAACTGTCTGACACCCACGTGGATAAAATGGGGCCTGGGTCCAAGCCGTGCCTAATTTTGGAGAACCAAAGCCTGAATGATGAGATTTTGCTCAGCCAGCCCCAGCTTTGTCCCTCTCCACTGTACAGTGTTGGGTGACTCGGTGATGCTGCAGCATTTGACTAGAGACGCAGCACTCAAGAGTCCAGCCAGCTTTGGCTCACGCTGTCTGGTACAGAGCATCCTCAGTGACCTTTCTGTTCTGTGCAACTTCCAAGGGATTGAAAAGATTAAGTGGGGGAGGAGGAATCAACCCGGTGGGTGGTGCAATCCAAACACACACTCTCTTCTATGTTATACACAAGGAAAGAGATTACAGCCAAGCCAACAATGGCCAGATTGTGAGTCCTTGAAACACACCTGGATGAAGGGCAGGTTTGATTTCCATAGAATACGATCGTGGTGGTGGTGGTGTGGGCGGGCGTTGAAGACTGGAGGCTTTCAGGAGCGGAGGCGCCTTCGAAGATGATGTTTCCCGGTTTCATCAGCTGAGGATGCAGAGGAAGGTTGCTGGGAGCATGGCAGATAGCTGCTTCTCCATGGTAGAGGGGAGGGGAGCGACTCTTGATTGGACAGCAGCTTGTTGGGTGCTTTGGGATCTATGGATGAAAAAAAACCCGTTGCTATTATCTATTTTTAATTGGGATCCTTATGTTGTTGCTGCGACTTGACTGGATAAGGAATGACTGGCCTTGAACTGGGTGACCTTGTATCTAGCGATGGCATTTGTAAAGCACCCATCCCAGGAAGCACTTTTGAAGAGAAATCAGTGTCTTGTATTACAGAACCTGCTATTCACACAGGTGTTCGGTTCCGTAACATGCTTATGACATGGGGTGGTCCTGTCTACACAGGCATGGCCAAGTCATGAGCAAATCCCATCAGGGCACCCCCACCGTTGGGGTGGCATGTTATAGCATGATCAATGTTGTCATGCAGGCCACTCCGAAGAGAAAGAGACCGAGGGCCTGATCTTCCCAGTCACGTGTGCCAATGCAACTCCGTTGAGTTGGCTGGAGTAGGGTGACCAGATGTCCCGATTTTATAGGGACAGTCCCGATGTTTGGGGTCTTTTTCTTATATAGGCTCCTATTACCCTCCCACCCCCTGTCCCGATTTTTCACATTTGCTGTCTGGTCACCCTAGGCTGGAGTTACTCCTGATTTACAGCAGCGTGAGAAGAGCTGAGGCTAGAGAGACTAGCAGCTGTGAGTCCAGAGCGGAGAAAGAGAGAGACGCTTTGGTTCTGACCTCTGAGGCCATTTACCGCCTTCTAGGACAAGAGTTTGAGCACGACCCAACCCCAGTCAAATAGCCACCGCGGACCAAGTGTCTTTTCTGCAGCCCCTTCTCTTCCTTCCATGCCCACGAATGGTGCAGAGCTAGCACCTCAGGAGCCCAGAGTCTTCTACTTCTCCACAGAACAGGCACAGCGGCATCACGCCAGCTCGCCCTGCGCACGGCCCACCTCCTGCCAGTGAGCCTCAGCCTTCACCTGCAGGGATCCCTGCTCAATGGGAGAGGAGAATGCAGTCTCCAGGGCCCGTTCAGTCCCTGATCCCTTTGCCAAGGCTGCCCACACGGGGACCAATGGTGGCGCTATTTGTGCTAGAGAGAACTGTCTCCTGGGAATTAGTCTGAGGCCTACCCGGTGCCTTCCCACAGGCCACCGAACAGCTGCCGGATGGTAACAACTGTCAGTTGCGTTTCATCTGGGCCAGATGTGACCCAACTTGCTGGAGGGGGGAAAGACTCCGGACCCCATGACCCACCCAGTCTGTGTCTCTCTCAGTTCAACCCAAGAGAACAGAAGCTGGTTGCATGCTCTCATCCGCGAAGGACGCTCCCCCCACACACCTTATCTCCCGCGGCGGCTGCACTTGAGCTCTGATAACAGGCTTCCTGACCCTGACCAGCCAGGACGTTGCCGGCTCGGTCGCGTTACGCCAGCAGGCTGGCTGCCAACGCTTCTCCGGGGAGAAACTGGGCCATGACTTCCAGCTGGCAGCGGAGGGTGGGAGGGCAGCATGGGGGGGCGTCAGGGTGCTCTGGAGCACTGGGCAGAGCTCTCTGCCCGGCACAGTCAAGGCTGCTGCTCAGTCAGCTTTTGGCAGGGACATCACGGACGGGGGCTGAGGAGGGAGCTCGTTTTCGGAATCTCCTCCTCATTCAAAGGGAAGTTTATAGTGGAAACAAAAGAGACTTTCAGTCCCAATGGAGCTCGTCCCACTCGATTTCCTCTAGTCTAGAGCCTCAACGGAGGTGCAGGGAGGGTCTTCCCGTACGGGAACTATGGGGGGAGGGGCTGTGCTAGAAAGGGGGTTGCACCCCCCCAACCGTGGGAGAGCCATGCAACGAAGTGTGTTAGAGCCCTGCGGAGTACCTGCAACTCCACTGCTTCGGAGCTGCAAGCCCTAGCAAACGCCCATCCCCTCTCTGGCTCCGGCCCCAGGACTTCGGATGTGGTCATACCATGTGGTGGTGGATTAGCCACTGGGCCACCAGTGAGCTCCACGGGTGGTAGCCAATTGGGGGCCCCCTGGAAAAATGGGCACCCCCACGCCCCGCTCCACCCGGCGCTCCTGCTGGGGAGTGGGGGAAGCTCCCGTGCCCCAACCCCACTCCTTGGCAGGAGCGCCATGGGGGGCAGCTGGGGGGGATTGCAGGTGGAAGGGGTGGAGAGGAGCCCCCAATTGCTCTGGCCCAGGGCCCCACAAACCCCTAATCCACCTCTGATACCATGGTTTTGTCCCATCTGCGCAGGCAAGGCCAAAAGCAGATCGGTTTGGAGCTTCTGCTCCCATTGCAGTTGGAGGCAAAGCTCCCATTGAGCCCAAGCAAAGCAGCCCTGCCTGGTAATGACCTGTCTGGAGCCGCTGATGTGTACCGTACGCTGCTCTCTCCTAGCGAGAACACCCAGAGAAATCCCTTCCCTGCAGGGCGAACGCCCTAGGAAAGCTCTGGATCAATACAGCAACGGGGTCACTGGTGTGGGGATGGTGTCTCTGAGTCTGAAGCAGATGGCCAACGGCCAGTCCCCACAGGATGTTTTCCGGGACATGATGCTACAGGCAATGGTGCTGGAATGCGCATGGGAGCAGCTGGGGTGCCAGGGAAAAAGATCTCGTCGCGCTCCTTTTAGGTTGGAATAGATCGTGGGGTCTTCTGCTTGTGTCGTGTTTACTCTATTGAACTTGGTGAGAGTTTTGCCTGAGTAAGGACAGCTGGCACAGGGCCCTTGGGCTTGGCAGTGCTGCCACGTGCCAGCCCGGAATCAGTCCCTTGCCGTTGGGCCTCTGCTCCAGGCCCATGACTGGCCATGTCCGTGCTACGCCCTTTGGAAAAATCTCTCATCCTTGCAGTGCCCGAGCTCCGCGGGTGGGAGCCAGAGGGCAGGCCAGGGCACTAATGTTACTACTGCCCTGCTCGGAGCAAGGCAAGAGGGCACAGGGATAAAAAAGTGATGGTGCCCTGTCTGCACATGTGCCCCCATCACCCCCCCTCACTGGTGGAGCTGCACTGGTGCTAGTGTAATGGTGGGAGATTCCCTAGGACGGTCCGGTGCACCCAAGGCTGGAGCAGACGCTGAGCCCTAGAGCAGAGAGGAGCAGACTCTGGGGCCACCCCAGACCTGACCCTCCTTTGAGATCGCGTCACACCCTGGCTCCGGGGAACCCGAGCCCCCCAGAAATGGGCTCGAGAACTACAGACATGCAGCCATCGGACACAGGCCCCTTCCCGGACGAGGTGGCATCTGTCCCGGGTGTGTAGTTCTACTGATTGGGGCACGGGAAAATCACTCTCTGATGCTCCCTTTGGCACGCTGGGCCCTTCCTCCCCGCCCCCCCCAAAGTCAGCTCTGCAATGTATGGGCCTCTTTCTCCAGGCCAGTCAATGTGTCTTTTTGTTGTGCTGCTGGGGTTTGATGCCTGTGAGCAGAGAGGGACAATACGTGGTATTGTTCCCTTTCAGTAACATCTGACGATCCCGGAGAGAGTGAGAGAGAGCGCGCCAGTGTGCGCAGAGGATGGAGATGGGGGGAGGGGATTTGGCCAGGGCAGGGATGGGGGAAGAGCTAGCCAGTGGCGTGGGCTGCACTCGAATCTGCCAGGGAGAGGATAGGGAATTACAGCTCCAGAAAATCTCAGGGGGTGTGTGTGTGGAAAACCATTGACCTCAACTAGGAGCAAGATGGGGCTGGAAACATGCCATGCAGAACAGCAGCATTTTGTGTCTGGCTGCGGGGAGCTCTGCACTTTGCACCCTAATGGCCTGGGTGCTCTGGGAGTGTTTTGGGGGGCCAAGGGTGTTGGGGCAGGTCTCCTCTGCCATTTCCCCTTCTGGGAACAGGAAGAACCTGCCGGCTCTTTTCTGTGCTTGCTCCTTCCTGCGAAATGGCACTAGCTGATCTACGCTCCCTCAGGGCATGAAGGCTCTGGCCATACTCTGGCCTTTACCCTGAGCGAGCAAGTGGAGTCACTCCCATTTATTCTTCGCTGCCAGCTCACCGGGCTTTGGAGAACAGCGAGAAGTGACTCTTCTGGGGCTTCTGCAGAACGATGAGTCAAGGTCAGGTAGAAGAAAGAGGAAACCCAGGGCAGAAACTGCAGGAATGTCTTTGAAGTTTCCACCCAAGGGACTTTTCCTGGTCTCCACAGTTTGCTGCAGCTATTGGGTGAGTCCAAGATGAGCGGAACAAAACCCCACCTCCAAAGACCTGGATTGGAGGTTTGTGGCTTAGGCCCTCCAGCAATGAGAGGCTGCTGCTGATGTGTATGGTGGCAGGGCGGGTAGCAGTCTGTCCGGAGAAAATGGGAGCTTGTCCTCAGGGTAGCCTCCTCCAGTGAGAGGAGATGATGATGAGGTGAAGACAGAGCCCATATAGAAAATAAATACCAGGGGGGAGAGAACAAACCCGGGGCAGAGGATAGGTCCCTTGCTTGATGCCCAGCTAAAGCCGGTCAGATGCTGTGGTGCTCAGTAGCATAGCTAGTGGGGGAGCAGGGGGAGCGGGCTCTCCCCCTTGAGCAGAAGCGGCGGAAGTGGCGCTTTTTTTTAGCAGCACTAAAAAAAGGCGCCGCTTCTTTTTAAGCGCCGCTTCTTACACTCACCCGGCGGCGCTCCGGGTCTTCGGCGGCATTTTGGCGTGGGGTATCACCAAAGACCTGGAGTGAGCCGCCGAAGTGCCGCCGAAGACCCGGAGCACCGCCGGGTGAGTATAGGGGGAGGCGCCTTTTTATAGCGCCGCTCCCCCTGCGCTCCGGACCTGGCTGTGCTACTGGTGGTACTGAGCATGGCGTGAGAACCTAGCTGGACGAGGACAGGCGGCGTGGCGAGCGTCACATCCCCCCCGTGCGACCCAGGGCTCTCTGGACCTTGTTCCATCTCAGTCACTTTGTTTCTGTTCTCCCCGAAACCAAGGCTCTTGGTGCAGTGCAGCCAGCGGCCACCTCACAGAACCGCCATCGCCGGCAGCACTGGTGGGCCCATTGGTCAGCAGCCTCAGCAAAGAAGTTGTGGGGTCTGGACTCCCGTCTGTCTCCAAGGGGTGACTTCTCCGTGGAAGCACACTGGTGGGGCAGCATGGAGGGGCCTGTGTTGCCCCCATTGCATGTTGCCTCTGTAGCTCTCTGTAGGTGTGGGGATGTCTGTCTAGCACCCTCCACTGGCATGGCATTGACTTTGAAGACGTTGATGTTACTGTTGCATTAAAGGTGACTTTTAACTGGCTGGTGGTTTACAGGCTGGGCGCCGATTCTCTTTGGTCAGAACTCCCGGGGCTCAGCCCTGGCTTTGCTGGTGTCAGTGAGGCCAGACTGTCCCCCTGTGTCTGCAGATCCTGGCCCCGGGGAGGAGGGGGAGCCGAGGTCTCTCTGGAATGGATTGTTTTCTCTGGAGTGGCAGTGACACAATGGATGGCCAGTCCTCAGGGGTGGGAGGCCGCGTGCTGTTGTCTTTTTGCAGCCTCTTCCCAAACAGCCTGAAACAACAGCACTGAGAGGTGCAAAGTCCCCCATTCACGGTAATGGGCTGTTAACTTTAAAGCCTAATTAGGAGCCCGTAAGTGTCAACACCATTAACCTTTTCACTGCCGCTCCTGCTACCGGAAAATCCCAGCGAATTCGCAGGGTTAATTCACTCTGGGCAGCATGGGCCCCATGCAGACGACAGGGGACTGGAAATCAGGATCTGCCATTGCTGGGTGATCGTCACCTTGAGCAAGTCACTTCATCTTTCTGTGCCTTGCTTTCCTCGCCTGTAGAACGGGAGGGAGGATCCAGATTCGCCTTTGTGAAGTGATCAAAGGTTGATGGATGAGAAGTGCAATATAAATGCAGAGGATTATTTATGATTGCTGGGAAAGGATAATTCCAGACGAATAACTGTGTGTCGTAGAGTTTAGAAATGGAAAAGCCCCCTCCTCCCCTCCACTATGTCCCATCCAATGTGTTTCCTAACCAGGGAAGAATCCCCTAAATTCTCAATGCAGCACGTTTTGAATACGTTGGCAATGCTATTTCAGCTCTTTGGGCAACAGAGTTGTTTGCTACTAGCTTTTAAAAGATATGGGGAAAGTTTATAGCTTACTTTTAGGCAGAGCTGGCCAAGAAATAAGGCAGGAGTAATCAATTATTTTTTGTCAAGGTCCAAATTTCCTGGTCAAGGTCCAGACTCGAGAGAAACGTTTTTCACACCACAATAACAATAATGACAATAATAAGGAAATAAAAAGATTTTGCAGTCCATTCAAAAGCGTCAGGTGGTCCGGATTTGGTCCGAGGTCTGCCTATGACTACACCTGAAAGAAGGTTTCTGTTTGTTTTGCAAAAAACAAAACAAACCAATAATAATAATAATAACATAAAAATTGAGGTTTTGATCTTTGGTTTTGTCCCAATGCGTAAAGAAATCCAGGCCTTTAGAAATCTTGGGCAAAAAAAACAGAGGGAAAGAGACTCCAGAATAGCCCAAGGGCATTTACATGGGATGTGGAGATCCAGTTTCAAATCCCTGCTCTGCTTGATTAGGAGTGGGGACTTGAACCTGCATCTCCCGTATCCCACATCATAGAGTGTAAGACCAGAAGGGACCACCAGAGCATCTAGTCTGACCCCCAGTAGATCCCAACACCAGCCAGCACCCACACCCTTAAAACCGAAATTAGACCAAAGTATTACAGCCCCCGGGAAACAAGACTATGCCCCAGCCATTGGGCTATTGGCTAGTCTGGGCTCTTTCACTCACTCGCCAGAAATGCCATCCTGGATGTGAGAAACCTACATTGCAACCAATCAATGTTTTCCCATGAAAAAAATGAGAATTCCCGACCAGCCCTATTTATAATGTCAGCCGGAAGACGGCTGCTGGGAGCCCCAGGCTGCTGCTCGCGGGGCTTGGTGAATTTCTGTCAAGCTCGATTCAGCAGCACCGGAGTCCGTTGACTTTAATATGCTATTCGGTCTGCGATGCAGAGGCTCTGATGTGCTCCGTGTAAATCCCAGCCCGCAGCAGGGCTGCTGCCCTCAAGCTGGGCCCAAAAGGCCAGAATTTTGCTCTGTTTGTTAGGTGTAGCATGGGCTGGCTCTGGCAGAGCAAACCTCCCGACAGTTCTGGCTTTGGTGGGACCGTATCTTTTCGACCCCAACCCCCCTAGCCCGATTGGAGCAAAACATTTCCTGCATTCAGGAGGGAGGGAGCAATGTTTAATTTGTACCCGGGCTGTGCCCCGGCACCTCTGGGCTTGGCAGTTCATAGCCCTGGCACCTCTGGCGCTTGCCGCAAACGTGATGAACGTAAACAAATTGCTTGAGCCCCAGCACCTCTTTCATTACAAATTAAGCACTGGGGGGGGCAGTGCGGAAGGGGCAGTGGGCATCTGCAGGGTGATGCCGCCTCCTGTTTTAGCCACTAGCAATGCTGGGAGGCTTAGCAGAGTGAGCAAGCGCGTGGCCCGGGGGAACAGGTGGGCCCTGAGCAAAGGAGGCTCTCTGCCTCGCCCCGCGCAGGGGAATCACGCACCAGCCTGACCAGATGGATGGATTGTTTGCAACTTTCCACCAGAAATTCCCCCACACACACACCTTCCCCAGCCCGCTATCAGCCACTGTGTATTTACCAGGGACAAAATTCCCCTCTCAAAACAAAACTGAAAGTGCTGTCGCCATGACAGCAGCAAGCCGCCTGGAGCCCACACAGGGCGCTGCGCTCCTCGGGTGAAAGGGCAGGTTGGGCTCCTGCCGTTGCGGGGCAGATCCCCGGTAAAGAACAGGGCCTAGACACCACGGCGATGGGAGTGTTTGAAAACTCTTTGCCTGGACGTCTCGTTCTCGCCTCCCAAGTCCTGCGCTCAGATCACTGCCCCCCATCTCTCTTTCTGGGCAACCAGGAGCCCCTGGAGCTCTTGGGGCGATGTGTGTGACTTCGAGCCCCGGCTGAGCTCTCTGCTAGGCGTATGTCAGCCCAGCCCACGTTTCTGCCGTCCCGGCTTAGCGACCCTGCTCCGGGTCTGGTTTATCTGAGCTGACCCCTGAGAGCAAAATCCCTGCGCCTGGCAGGTCCCGGGGGAAGGCGATCTGTGGCCGGCGGAGGGTATTGCTGTTCCTCTGTCTTTACTGTATCCAGAGGGGCATATTGTGAGTCAGTGAATCGTGTCACTGGCAGGGCACGATAGGGGACAGTGGCTGTAGCCTGCCTCTGCTGAAGATCAGGGTTAGAATTTGCTAAAGAAGCAAGAGCAGGGGCGGCCAACCTGTGAAGTTAATATGCTGCTCCTTGCATGGGTGCCGACTCTGGGGTTGGAGCTACAGGCGCCAACTTTCCAATGTGCCAGGGGTGCTCACTGCTCAACCCCCGTCTCTGCCCCAGGTCCTGACCCCACTCCACCCCTTCCCCCAAGGCCCCTGCCCCTTCCCCCCAAGCCTGTTGTGCCCTCATTCCTCCCCCTTTCCCACCCCAGAGACAGCTGATTGTGGTGGGCAGGAGGCACAGGGAGGGAGGGGAAGGTGCTGATTGGTGGGGCTGCCGGTGGACAGGAGGCGCTGGGGGCGGGATGGGAGGAGCCGATAGGGGGCTGCTGACATATTACTGTGGCTCTTTGGCAATGTACATTGGTAAATTCTGGCTCCTTCTCAGGCTCAGGTTGGCCACCCCTGACCAAGAGGAATCTTGGGGCACTGGCGCCAGCTTTTCTGCTGCCCTAGAGGGCGGTGGGAGAGGCTGCTGCCGAAATGCCGCCGAGGTCCCTGGCGGCCGAAGTCCTCGGCGGCAGCTTCTTCAGCCACCGGGGTTCTCGGCGGCATTTTGGCGGCAGCCTCTCCTGCCGGCAGCCGCCGAGGGACCTGAAATGCCGCCCCCCAAATCCTGGCGCCCTAGGCGACTGCCTAGGGTCACCTAATGGTAGCGCCGGCCCTGGGTTGAGGGTTTCAGTCTATGCCATTGTGGAGGTTAGTCCATAGTACAAACCCAGACCAATATTTAATTAGTTGCAGACTCGATACAGGGCTAGACTAGGAGAGGGGCTGCAGGTCAGGATTGTGGGACATCAGCAGTGTAATGTGCAGCAGCCAGGTCTGGAACAGCAAGGTGGGGTTGCAAATTGGGATTGAGAGGCAGAGCAGAGCTCTCATGGGGAGATGGGCCAGGTCAGGCAGTCCTGCAGCTTGAGAGTTAGGAGCTTTGTCAGGGCTGTGTTGTGTGGGTGACCCGAGGACTGGAATAGCGGGGGCTGCAGACGGACGATGGAGGATCATTACAGTAGGGTTATGAGTGATCTCGCTGCAACTTAACAGCATGGAGCTCAAATACCCTGACTGCATGGGCCTGGGACCTACGCCGCCATCTTAGGCCCAGGCTGAGAGCATGACCAGGGGCTCGTCCGCACTTGGAACACTGCAGTGGTAGCACTTCAGCATAGGCACTCCCTTCGCCGACGGGAGGGGTTCTCCTGTCGCTGGCGTTAACTCACCTTCCCGAGAATGTGCTGTCGGTCCTGGGGGGTGAGGTCAGCTTAATGATGTCGCTCGGGGGAGTGAATGTTTCATCCCTCTGAGAGACGTAGCTGGGTCAACCTCGCTATTTAGTGTGGACCTGGCTCGGGAGTTTGCTGGCTGCGCTCAGCGGGCGCCGCAGGTTGTGAGAGCAGAAACCTCCAGTCTAAGGAGACTGAAGGTAGCCGCTGTCACACCGAGCATCTGTCCCCACTGCCACATGCATTCTATGGCAATGGCTAGCTGGGCCCCTCCATGGGAGACGGGGTAAAGTGAAAGCAGCATTTACTCCAGAATCAGGAACCAGCAACCTTGGGTTGTTTCTTAGCTACAAGGGAAAGTGTTTGGACTTTGACAGGGACAATTTCCATACGCGACAGAGCACAGCTACACACACCCAGGGGGACATGGCTACGTAGCACACAGGTGTATGCACAATCTAACATGCATGGGCACACATCTACATACATGTGCATGCAAGTGCACAAACATGCACAAGACACACAGAACACAGGCCCATACAATATATGCATGCCAGGTCACTTAAACACATAGGCATGTACAACAGTATTATACACACAGACAGAGGCACAGACACAAAGACTAACATGCACACACTGATGCACACACATACACAAACCTGGAACAAGCATTCTCACACAGACACACATATACACAAAGTGTGTGTAGGAGTACAATCTGACACATCATCCAAAACACACAGACATATACACTATACCCCCCACAGGCGAATACATGCGACATGGTGTGCACATCACACACCCCCATACCCACACCTCTTCAGGGCATTGGTAACTAGGCATTACCTTGAGGTATTTAGATCATGTGTACACACACACACACACGTGTAGCAAACACACATTGTGTTCATCATGCACACTCACACACACCCCAGCCACACCACATGCATACGGCACAGGGTGATAACCCTCTTGTTACCATCATCAACCCCTTTCACCCCCAAAGAGCCAAGAAACAGCCTGTGATTGGGGACAAATTGGGGCTACAAAAGCGCTTCCCTTTTAAAACAAATCTGAGCCTAATGTGACCATTGTGTGGGTCTCCATGGAAACGAGGCCTGGGCACACACATCCCTGGCTTGTACGGTGGGGAACCTGTCTCTCTCCCACCCCCATCCGGGGCTTACACCCTCCCTCCCTCTCTGCCTGCCTGCTGCAGCCTGAGGCGGGGTGGAGAAGCCCCCTGGGGACCCTGTGACCTGTGCGCTGCTCCCCATTCTGTGCCACCGCAGGGTGTTGGACAGGGAAAGGGCAGCTCAAGGTTTCCAGACTCCGCCACCTGGATCCTGACCTTCAGGCGCGCAGAGGCCGTGGAAGGGGGTGGTGGTGTCATTGCATCTCTGCTCACCAGGGAGCTGTCTCTTAGCAGGGACTTTTCCCCTGGGTTCACTCGGCACTGGAGAGCTTCCAGCACCCGCGAGTGAAAGGCAGGGTTGGAAGGGAACCAGCGCGCGTCCTATGCCGCTAAGCCTGGCTGTGCTTGGTGCCTCTAGCCCTTGGATCTATTGGCTACCCCAGTGTGTGCGGGGGATGGACAGGCCCCCTTTCGGAGGGGGCACTGGGCTCTGAAAGACATGTGCAGAGGGGAAGGCCCCTGGGCTCGAACCCCGTGCCCTGCCAAACCCATCTTTTTTGGGCTGGGACAGCTTTGGATAAATTGGTTTGAAGCACGAATGCGGGAGCCCAGTGCGGGATGCAGTGGTCCGTTGGCTCAGGCCAGGGCAAGATCGCGCGCCCCTGACACGGCACTGGAGCCCAGATCCTGGCTGCTCCTGCAGGGATGTGCCAAGAAAGCCCCGTGGCCAGGCTGCCACAATCCCAGTGCGTGTGTGCCTTGAACAAGAGGTAGATGGGTCGGGGGTTGCTGTCATGGTCAGAGGTGATACACCTCAAGGGGGGCGGAGTTGTGACCAGTGCCACCTCCCTGGCTTGCGGGATGATGACTAGGAGGTACCTCCCTACAGCAGGTGCAAGGCCTGCGTCTGAGTGTGCTTTTCCAGACACCTCTCCTGCCTCGGCACTGCACCTGGCCCCAGCCACACCTAGCGCCTTCCCCGCTCTAAGTATCAATCTGTCGGGCTCTTGATCTTACTCAGGAGGACACGGGGAGCCTTGCCGACACTACCTTTGCTCCTCTCCCTCCCCCACATCGAAGTGATGCAAGGGCTAGCTTAAAGAAGGCACCAGCGGCCACCAGTGGTCTGGTGCCGCCCTGCTCTGAGCAGGATTAGACAACACCGTTCAAACACCAATGCTCCCAGCATCACTAATGCTTGCTGGAGCTGCCTTGGGGCTAGCAACACTGGGACACTTTAACCAGGGACAATATAAATCTGCAGATATGGAAAAACCCGCAGCTCGGCGGCGTCTGGGCCCTCTCTTGTAGATTTTCTGTTGCTGTTACAGACCTCACTTATGCTGGGAAAGCGGCTCCAGTTTAACTAAATCAGTTTTTTTCGTTGATCTGGTTAAACCAATGCAACTCCCCAATGTAGACACACCTAAACCAGTTTAACCGTGGCTTTAAATAGTGTTAGCTGAATTCGATCTAACCCAATTTAAGGGGGAGTTCAAATGGCTTTTCCATTGGGGAGGTTCAATGGTTTAACTCGATCACTTAAAACCTGATTTAAACTGGTGTGGCTTTTCTCGTCCAGACAGGACCTATTTTAAAGACAATACAGCCCTTGAAGCTGTCTCCCTAGTGCAATTGATCCCCCCCCCCCCCCCCAAACAGGGCGCTAAGTGTACCATCTAATTATTGCCATTAAAATGCTAATGTATTCTCCAAAAGGCCTTGTCCAGGATTTGAAAGGACCTTGCCTAGGAGGAGGTTCTGTGCTTTGAATATGCAAAGAGCTGGCTATTACATCAGCTTCTTTTGATTATTCAAAGGATTGGGATGCCTGATGCTGCCCTTAGGTAGGAGGGTCCTATTTGTTTTTACACTGTGAGCAGAAATATGTTGGGCGTTGCTTGTGGGGCTCTCAGGATTCTGTGGGATTTCAATGGGCCCCACTGCAGGACAGGAACAACTGACCCGGTTACAACACGGTTCCAGCCTGTAATGTAGATGAGACTTCATTGTTCCCTAACCAGGCTGAGCCCATCTGTGAACGCAGCCCGGTCACAAACACAGCAAAGGATTCCGTTGTGGTCTAGAAGCAGTGACAGGCGTTCCCTTACAACCTAAAGTATTTGGGCATGGCTTCCCTGGGTTTATAAGAAGATCTGGTATGGGGAGGTGAGTGTATCTGAACAGGCTAGAAATCAAACATTCCCAGCTCAGAAATTCTACCAATTTAAGGGGGAAATCATTGGAGATCTTGCCGCAGTTCCCATAGATTCCTGCTTTCCCAGCCCTGTGGGGAAGAAGAGACTTTGGATACGTCTACACAGGGATAAAACACCCGTGGCACAGTCACGACTGGCCCGTGTCAGCTGACTTGGGTTCGTGGGCTCAGGCTGTGGGGTGAAAAATGGCTTATGTAGACATTTGGACCCTCCATCCTCACAAGGTCCCTCCCAGCGCTCAGGCTCCGGCCCGAGCCCGAAGGTCTGCACAGCAGTTTTTCAGCCCTGGAATTTGAGCCTCCTGAGCCCAAGTCAGCTGAGCCAGGCCAGCCGCAGCTTCTGTGTCTCCATGTAGATGTACAATAAGAGACCAGTCAGGGAGGACTGAGGGTAGCTGTGGCACTGTGTGCTGATTAACGGGTCCGAAGTGCATCTTCGCTCTTGTGGGATTGTAACCCACATACCTCCTGGGTGTGGGGTTCTGTCCCATCTAATGGCACCAAGACCACTTAAAGAGAGAGAGAGAGTTAAATGAGTCTGCTGCCAGCCAGTCAGCTTTTAGCTCCTGCTGTAGAGGCTCATGCACTATGCTCCAGAGGTCCCAGGTTCGATCCTATCTTCACACTGAGGGGCCAGTCCAAGGCCTTGTATCCACCAGGGAATTGTTACTAAACTTTGTCCATTCAGCTCCACTGGTGATGGCAGTGGTGGAAGCATCAGGTTCAAGGTGGCTACCCGCCATTTAGCCACTGTGTCATGTGTCCTGCTCTGAGCAGGGTTAGATGGACATGGTGCTTCCAACGCTAGCCTCTGCCCAGAGACTTGTCTACACTAGCACGGCCACCACTTCTGCCGCCAGTGGAACTAACCAGGCAGTAGCTACGGTGAGAAATCCTAGAGTACACACAGTTCATGGGGCTGACAGTATCAAGGGCATACCTGGTAAGATCTGTTCTCTAGTTCCCTGGTGGGGATATGCTGCCTTTACCTGTGCCCTGTTTCCTGTCCAAGCCACTAAGGAAGCCTTGGGCTAGCTTCTATTTATGAACCAAGACCATGACAGCTTTATAGGTTGCCGATTTCTCCCCCCCTGCTCTCCCCCATCATCCGCTGTGCAAACTTCAGTGACAGATGCATCTTCGCCAAGACTTGCATGTCCGTAACCATGGAAACAGCTGTTCAGACTCCAGGATGCCAAAAGGAGAGAGGGGAGAACGAGAGAGAGAGAGAGAGAGAGAGAGAGAGAGAATGGTGAGTTAGGCACAGGAATAGAGGGGCTATCAGCTGACCCATCTGTTTGCCAGCAGGACAATAGCACCTCCCTCCCCTTCACCGCCAAGCCTAGATGGGAGCTCAGGGATATGCCTGGGAATGTGAATGGGGATTTATAGCAGGAAATACAGTAGGAGCAGGGCAGGGTGTTGTTGAGAATACAAGCTTTGCGGACCGGGCTAGGTGCTAGTTAGAAGCTTGCAGATTTAGCCTTAAGGTTTAGCCTGAATGTTCAGTATCCACTTATTTTGATTTACCGTATTTCAACCATGAGAGAGAAGCCACTGACAAACCTGCAGCACACACTGCCCACGCATGCATCCATGCAGAGACGCTTGCAAATCACACGCACATGCTAAGCTCGTGGATGCGTATACAAATATAAACAGACTTGGGCACACATACTATACACATATGCCTGTGCACACGTGCCCAGACCCAGAGGTAGGCCCAAATGCATATGCACACACCAGCATGCACACACACAGGCCTATACATGACCACCTCTACATACACACACGCATATGCACAGAGGCATCTGCACTCCCTTTGCACATGTACTGTCACCCGCACATACTGTGCACGCGGACAACCACAGAGAAGGTGGCACGTGCTGGTTGTGAGAAGAGTGAAAGGGTGCAGGGGAAAGAGGCAGAGAAGAAATCAGGGGATAGTGGCAGTGCTGGGGGTGGCGAGGTTCCCAATCTTCCCTGCTCCAAAGGGAGCAGAATGGGAATTGCTGTGCAGGGTGGGAACTGGGGAGAGTGCTATACTCCGGGGCCAATTGACTTCATGTTCATACTGTTTGTTCCCTTTCACCTGGGTTGGGCCGGGCTGTAAAATTGCAGCCTGTCTGCTCATGTGTTCCTGCACATGGATTGCCATCCCAGCGCCCCATTGTCTGCTAGTTAACTTTTAACCAACGGCTCCCTTTCATCTGTTCCTCTGGCCCCCACCCCACCTGTGGCTGCCAAGGCTGCCTGGGCATGCATGGCCCTGGGATAGCTGCTCCTGGATGGCTATGGGGAGGGAGAGCTTGCTAAGGACTAAGCTCAGGGCAAGCCCGTTCCCTGTGGAGTGCTGAGCACCCTCCGCCCTACTGAGTTCAATGGGAGCTGATGGCTCTCCATTCCTGGCAGCATCTAGCTTGGGCGGGGACCTCTCAGGCAGTAGCTGGCTATTTGCAAAGTGCCCACAAACTAGGTGCCTTCTTGCTGTCTCTTCCCTTCCTCTCCTGAGGCAGAGCTTCCACTCCTCCCAGCAGTTCTCTCTGTCAGTCATAAGAACATAAGAAAGGCCGTACTGGGTCAGACCAAAGGTCCATCCAGCCCAGTATCCTTTCCACCGACAGTGGCCAATGCCAGGTGCCCCAGAGTGAGTGGACCTAACAGGTAATGATCAAGTGATCTCTCTCCTGCCATCCATCACCCCCCTCTGACAAACAGAGGCTAAGGACACCATTCCTTACCCATCCTGGTTAATAGCCATTAATGGACTTCATCTCCATGAATTTATCCAGTTCTCTTTTAAACCCTGTTATAGTCCTAGCCTTCACAGCCTCCTCAGGCAAGGAGTTCCACAGGTTAACTGTGCACTGTGTGAAGAAGAACTTCCTTTTTATTAGTTTTAAACCGGCTGCCCACTAATTTCATTGCGTGACCCCTAGTTCTTCTATTATGAGAACAATAACTTTTCCTTATTCACTTCCTCCACACCCCTCATAATTTTATATACCTCTATCATATCCCCCCTTAGTCTCCTCTTTTCCAAGCTAAAAAGTCCTAGCCTCTTTAATCTCTCCTCATATGGGACCTGTTCCAGACCCCTAATCAGTCCCCGGGTGCTTGGCTGGCCTCAGTCCGTCTGCGCAGATTCTAGCCATTTTGAAGGGTTCCTGGAGCCCGAGCTCCCACTTCTGAGCCCTCTGTAAGTTGCTGCTGGGGACTGGTCCGGCTGGGCCCCAGCCCTGCTGCTGGCTCCTCTCTCCACTTCATCCTCCGGTCTCGAAGGCACGTGCCAGGCAGGCCTCCTTGCTTCCTCCTGATCATTCTTCTCCTGGGAGAAGGGCTCACCATGACGAGTGTGTGTGTGTGGGGGTGTCGGTCCATTTCAGTGGCAGACTACTTTGCACGAGAGTCACGTTCCGTAGAAGAGGGAGAACCTGCCTCCAAAGCATTGCACAGAGCACGGCAAACTGTGAGGAGAAGAATGGAAGGGCAGTCTCCAGCCAGGGAAACATGGACATTGGCTGCTAGGGCACGAGGGATGGCATTGGCTCCGGTCAGATGCTCGGTGGGACAGAGCTGGGACGGGCTGTTTGCCTACAGCCCTGTGTCGCTCTGCTGTGCTGGGTCCAGGTGTTACTGCCTTTGTCTCTGCTGGGCCGGACCCCCTGGGTCCTGTGCCGGGTGCGCTGCCCACCCCCTTCCCTCATCCCTGCTCCAATCGAGTGCGCGCTTGCTCCTGCCGAGGGAGCTGTCAGTGCTCATGGGTTTGGCAGCGAAGCTGCTCAGCTGGAGAAAAAGCCTCCGGCGCTCAAGTGACCCACTAACCTTGTTCTTCTTAAAAATGCACAAAATGCAGTCTCCAGCCTATGGGGACTCCTCTCACTCACTCACGTACACACATACACATACACACACAGAGTCATGTTCTCCCTCTCCTCTCTCTCTCTCACTCACTCACACACAGCCACATGCTCCAGTCATGTTCTCTCTAACACACACACACACACACACACACACACTGTTCTCCCTAAGATGCCCCCCTCCTGCGCACACACACACCCCCCTCTGTGCTGACTCAGCCTCATTCAGATCCACAGACACCACCCCCCCCTCCCCAACACATGGGGCCTGATTCCGGGTTAACAGCCTCAGGGAAACCCCCAGTGCAGGGGTGGTACAGGGCTACCCTACCTGTGCCGCCTCTGTGACAGGGTATGCCATGGGTGTGGCCCTGGGGCATGTTAGGGAGGAAGGGGGAGTAGCTGAAGTGCTTTGTGCTCCAGCTGGTCTGGAGAAGGCCTTCATACTGGCCCAGAATCCCAGACAGTACCAGGTACAGGCCCCTTGCCCACCGCTGGCCCCATGCTGACCCTCCTGGGGTGTCCAGCCCAGAGCCTGGCTCGTGGATCCGCCAACGCACTCTCGCACTCCAGAGAGGAAGCTGAGGTGTTGTAGAGAAAGGAGCCAGCTGCAGAGGGCGGCTGTGGCGCTAACCGTTCCCAAAGCCTGGGAGGTGTCTGTACCCAGGATTTTGTTCGCTTTGGGCTTGAGTCTGGTATCCACAAATGAAGCACGGCAGGGCAGCCTATGCTAGTAGCCAGCACCGCGCGGCTCACCCAGGGGAGGGGTCTGCAGGAGGGCAGAGCCGGGAGGCCGCTGGTCCATGCAGTGCACATGCCGTATTATTCTGCTGCCATCTCCTCCCCGCTCCCCGTGGCCAGCCTGGCGCGGCTGCCCTCGCAGACAGCGGGCCTGCGTCTGCCAAGCGTGCAGCGCTGACCTCATTTCTCTCTCCGCTTCCCAGCCCTCCTACGCTGGAGCCAGGCGGCCACCGTTCACAGCACTCTCTGCCCCAAACGGCTACGGAAAAATCCCTACAGCGGGGCGGGGGAAATCAGCTCGTAATCTGGGCTGACCTGGGGGCTGCGGGATCAGGCAGACCGGGGAGCCTGGTTTCGGGGAAGATGTGAGCTTGGCAGCTAAATGCCATTGCACTGGGCCAGGCCAGCACAGAGTGACAATGCCCGGAGGCCTGATCGCTGCGATCGATCCTGTTTAATTAAGCTCCGGCGCTGTGCACTGTGCCATTGCTCCGGCGCTCCAGAGGGAGAGGCTTCCCCTGCCCCCATCAGGGTTCTTCTGAATGCCAGCCCCGCAGGCCTTGTCTGCTCCCCCCTCCTCCCCACTTGTGCTCCCTCCCTGCCTTTAATCGTTCACCCTCTCCCCATCCCAGTCCTAGCTGCCCGTGGGGCACAAAGGAAGCCGTGCCAGCTGGGCAGAGCCATGCTAAGGATCCCCTCCTCAGCCCCTCTCTCCAGGAGCACTGAGAACCTGGAAAGGTCAGATGCGCTGTCAGGGGGTCGGTTTCCCTCCAGCTGATGTCTCTTTAATTCACCAGTGCAGCCAGGAACCTGCTGTCCAAAGAGGATCCATTGGCTACAGCGTGGTGAGAGCTGATGGGGGCCCAAGCGCTTCCCCAGGCTTTTGAGACCCCCCCCCCTCCCATGCACTCTTCCTCCCAACTCCTTGAGCCTGGCAACAATCCGTCGGGCCCTGCACCTCTGCTCTGATCCTGATTCCACCCTCACTGGCTGGCTCCCCAACCCCGTGCCTGGGTAGATGGCTGAGGCCGGGGTAACGCTCTCTGCTGTGCTTTCATGCCTGTTGGTAATTCCTTCTCGCTCCATCTCTCTGTGCCCTGCTGCGGGGCTCTTGGGAAGCCGGCGTGCAGCCTCCATGATCCTGCAGAGGCCTGGTCTACACACAGCGGTTTGACTGGCACACAGCTCTGTTGGATACCAGTGTGAAAAGCTGCAACTGACCTCGTTTTGCTGGCAAAAGCCCTAGCTCAGATGCAGAAAAGGACTTGTTCTGTTGGGGGAACGGGTATAAGCGACACCAGCTCACAAGCTCCTCTGCTAGTAGAAGCTGCGTCTCCACCCGACGGGTTCGCCAGCAGATTTCTATTGATGCTCCTTTCCCCCGTCCTGGTCCTGCCTGGGGTGCTCGGCAGGGGTGCTGGGGACAGTGGGTTGCTGGGAAACATAAGGCCACACCTGCTGAAAACAACAGGGACCCATCCAGAGCGGCTGCTGGAGCTGATTAGGTTCTTGGGGTGTCACCGGGGGAAAATGCACGGCAGGAAGCTGTAGATTTGGGGGGCCGTCAGCTGACCGGCCAAAGGAAGGTGACGGATTTGCAGGAGGTTTCTGGATCCCAGACCAGAGGTCTGGGGGAACCCATTATTTGTAGGGTTAAATCCTGTGCCCAGCTCACAACTCTGGGGAAAAGGGAGCCGGGGGTTCCCTTTGGGTGTCATGGGGAGGCCAGAATCCCTCTCCAGGCTGTGGAACATCATCCTCACCCGTGGCTGCTGAGCCTCCCCATCTAAGTGGGGTGGCCTGGCTGGGGAGGCTTAGGTGACGTCTCATCCCCCCGGCCACCCCTCCAGACTCGGGTGCAGGGAGCTGTACAGAGGTTTGGCTCTCCGGTGCTGGTGGCTCTGTGCCCCTGCAGAGCAGAACCACAGTGGGAAGGGGGATGGTGGGGATTTTCCCTGTGCTGTATGTCACTGATGCACTGACTGGTGGGCTAAAGCTCCATGACACATGCCTGCCCACTGACTCTCGCCCTCGGACTGGGCAGCACCTTTAGGCAGCGTCCCCAGGCCCCAGCCACTAAGGAGCTAACACCTCTCTCTCTCTCTCTCTCTCTCTCTCTCTCCCTGCTGGTTTAATTTCAGTGTTATTTGCATTTCTGATTGAGTCCAAAGAAGTCGATATAACACCTCATCTGGAGTGTTAAAGAGATAGGCACTATATTTAGATGTCTGTGCTCACTGGAGCAGCGCCTGACGCTTGCTGCTGTCACTCCGCCAAGTTAGCTTTGTTCCCCCACCCGAGCGCCTCAAATGGTAGCCGAAGTGTAGCGTGAGATGAGTTTTGGCTTCTCAAAGTCTCCAGGGTTTTGGGGTCAGGATGGCAGCCGGGTGCGAGCCGTGAGCTGCCAGGCCTGCAGGGGCTCAGCTGGCCTGAATGCCCCGCCTCTCAGCCACGCAGTGGGCACGTGGGTCCACTGAAGCTTCCCGGCAACGGATTATGGCGTGGGCAACGCTGGGCTGGTGGGATATTGCCGGGAGGTGGGCGTGGCACCGGGCCGTGCTTCTCTGCCTTGCGGTGTCATGGTGCTGTGCCATCGCCCCGTTGTGACGTGGTGCTTCTGTGTCCTTGGGTGGCGACGGAAACGGTTCTTTTCCATTGCAGATTTGGAGCGGGTCTCGGCATGAGGCTGTCCCCTTGTAACAACGCATTGAGGTTATAGAGCAATGAACATGGCTTGTGAACACGGCAGCTCCATACAGACCCCAATTAGCTCCCACCATAAAGAGAGATTCCAGCGCGCCCCCTCCCCCATTCGGGGCGGGGAGGGGGAGGGGGAGAATAACGCTCCCCTCACACTGATCATCTGCAGCAGGGTGAAACAAACCTCTCCCTTCAGTCTCGCCCTGGGTGTGGTGACAGGATGAAAGACCAATGCTCCCACTGTCTCCCCTGTTTATCTGCCCTGCAGGGATTGTCCAGTATTTCAGTGCCTGAAGTCTCTCTCCTGTTAACAGGTGTGTCAAAGGGTATGTGACAGTCCACACAGCAAGGCTGCGAGGCTCAGCACCTGGCTCTAGGGTGACCAGACAGCAAGTGTGAAAAATCGGGACGGGGTGGGGGGGTAATAGACACCTATATAAGAAAGAGCCCTGAATATCAGGACTGTCCCTATAAAATAGGGACATCTGGTCATCCTCCCTGGCTCAGTTGATTCGGGCTTGGGCTGCAGGGCTAAAAATAGCAGTGTAGACGTTCAGGCTGGGGCTGGAACCGGGGCTCTGAGATCTCACGAGGGGGTAAGTCTCATGCCTAAGGGACAAGGGTGGGTTTACAGTGCAGGCGGCGGGTGTGATTGCAGCTCACACGGACAATCACCAGCTAATGTACGTCTCCCGTAGCAGGGAAGCTGCAGCAGCGCGGGCTGTACAATCCCACCCGGACCCCTGGGTAATTATTTGGGTGGCTAGCCCCTGCCGAATCCGGTGCGGTGGCAGCTTCGTGGCTACTCGTATCTGAGCTAGCTAGATTACAGCTAGGTCCGGTATGTCTATCAGTGCTGCAAGCACACCCTGTGATCGCAGTGTCGAGGTACCTTATCTTGCGTGTGTGATAAGTGCATACAGGTGAGAAAGTGTGTACAAGCATGTTAGTACATGATCTGTGCATGCAAGCCTATGGGCCAGTGCTTTTACATGTGTGTTCAAGCCTGTGATGTGGATTTCGATGCTGCTATCATGGCTAAGCTCTTCCTCTATGAAATGAGTCGTCTGGATCTCAGTGCAGTTCTGCTTGACAAATAAACCCCCCTCCCTTCAGTCAGCGCTGATCAGATCCCTTGTTGCCAGGCTCTTGAGAGACACCAAAGACAGAAAGGACCATGGGGACTGGATCAAGATGGGGTGTCTTTCCGAAAGACAGTTTCTTGTTCACACAGGAATTCTTTTGGGAAGTTATGCAGGAGGTCAGCCTAGATGGTCGCTCCCTTCTGGCTTTAGGCGCTATGAATCCACTATCCTGGGTTGGTTCCTCCAGGCCAGGGTGGGGGAAGCTTGCATTGCGGTTGCCCTTGCTGAACCTATGCTGAGAATACAGGCTCCAGGGCTGCCCTGGTTCTCCTCATCACCCTTCTCCTGGCACGGGCCAGGGCGACCTTCCATCCGTCCAGGAGGAGGAGGCTGGAGGAGGTGGAAATTCTCTGCAGCACCTATTTTCAGTCCCTCGTCCATGGACGTAGCCGAGCAGAATTCCTCTGGGCACCATCCACTGACTCCTTGGACTCCTCCTCAGGGCAGTGAGCACAGTCCAAGGTTCTCTGCTCGGGGACCCCCCTCTTGGACCGGACCTGCTTCCTCATCTGTGTTTACATTCTGTGTCCCCAGTAATCAGTTAAGACCTGGGCTGTGGCTCTCTCTCACCTAGGGTAGAGTCAGTAGCAGTGCCAGTTTCTTTGCCGCCCTAGGCGGCGCCTCTGGGAGAAGCTGCCGCCGAAATGCCGCCGAGGACCTCGGCGGCATTTATGCGGGAACTTCTTTTGCCGCCGGGGTCCTCGGCAGCATCGGCATTTTGAGGACCCCGGCGGCTGAAGAAGGTAAGAAATGCCGCCCCCCCAATCCTGGCGCCCTAGGCGACTGCCTAGGGTCGCCTAGTGGTAGCGCCGGCCCTGGATAGGGTGGGCTCTGCCCGGCATCCCAGGATTTCAATCGGCTGTCAGCTTCCGGCTGCACTAATACCATACAGCAAACCGAAAAAAGAGGGATGGGCCTTAAACTGGAGCCAAAGAGAATCAGGATGTCAAAGGCTATGTGGATGCTTTATTAAAAAAAATCATGTGATGCAAACTGAGCCTCGAATGGTTAGTCACAAGTCACCCTGCAGCACACAGTATGCTCCGCCTTTGCTATTGGTTTATTCTCTTGCAACAATGTTGTCTAAATCTTTTCACAGGCAGCAGATTGTTTTGTTGGTGACACATTGTGGGGGGGGAGGAGGAGGGGAAATAGATTTGTTAGTTAAAACAATTGAAGTCTTTATTTAAAAGAACAAAAAGCAATGCCGTGTGTGTCTGAATTAAATAAAAAGACATTGCGGGTCGGTTTTCAAACTTGGCTGCCCGGTGGTAGGCGGTGGCGCATGACTCCTGTCGATTGTGTTTGTAGCAATACTTGAGCACTTAACATCTTTAACGTGCTGAGCAGACACTGAGAGTAATGTAAACCTCACACACAACCCAACTCCTCCTTTCCCCACGCTTCCCCCGCATACACAGGTAACACACCCTCCCTGTAGGAGCTGCTACCCCTGTTTACACGTGGGAAAAGTGAAGTCACTCAGCCAGACTCTCAAGTCCCAGGCCTGTTGCTCAAGGCCCCATGCTTTCACTTTGACGCTTTACAGCTTTCACAATGGCTCTGATTGCATTTGGATGGTTTCACTGTTTTGATCCTCGGATTGCTGTGCAGTTTTGCTCTGAGCTATTAAAACAGCTGCTGAGGTGGATCCCCGGAAGTGCTGCATTTCAGCTGTGGGTGAAGTCAGCCTTGTAAACAGTAAATAGTTATAAAGCAGCACTGTCAACTTAAACAGCACACTGCTGCCCATTCTTACCAGCAAAAACCGGTTCTTTCCTCCCCTCTAATCTGTTTCCTTTGTAGATTTAACAGCACCATAGGTACAGTCAGTCATTTTCTGTGAGTTTGCACACAGCAAAAGGGGAGAGAAAGAACATTTAGAAGAAACAGGAACACCTGAGTGTGAAACCACAAACATTGGCGGGGTGAGGTGGTAACTAATGCTATTTTGCACTAGCTATTAGAAATGGCCTAGCTTTTGCATTCACATTAAGTGCTGAGATCTTTGGCTGCAAGGTGCTACAGTCTATAAAGTAAATAGCAGCCATTAATTACGGTTATTGGCATTATTTATTGCTTTGTTGAGTTGTATTAAATCAAGCTCCAGCCTCGTTTTTATGATGGTAAGTGCTGGGATTAAAAAAAAACAACCAACCAACCATCCCAGCCAGAAGCGGATGTTTTAAAGCACCATTTAAATACACTGCGTGGAGTGACTGCAGATGGGTGCACAGTGGTTCATGTCTTCTGATGGACAGTGGCTCACAAGGGTCATCTTTTGCATACATCTGCCCCCCTCTCTGTCAGCCCTGGGGGGAGAGAAAATGCTGCTTTCCCTTTAAAGAGCGGCTTCCAGCCTCTGAGCTAATAACCGCAGTTCTTACCCTGGAGAGAATGCAGAGCACCAGGGGCCTTGGTGTGTGGGTGTGAAATGGGGAGGTGAACAAAAGAGGGGGCTTGAGGGGGGGATTCTTCCTGGCCCTTGTGGAAATCCCTGTGGTTTCTGGTGTAGTTTTTAACACTCATCCCCACTAAAGCAGCAGGCTCAAATTAGACCGAGTGAGTCATCCACAGCAAATGTTTGCGTCTCCTTCCCTTTATCTCCTGCCCCGCCCGACTCTGCCCCTCCTACCTTATTGGACCAGGTATCCCCTCTATCGCCCCACACAACCACTCCACACGCTTATTTCTGGGGGACGGTGCCTACGTTGCTGTACCACTCTTGCCAAGTCTCGTGATGTTATCACAACCCGCGTGATATTTGATGTTTTTCATCAAGGCTCGTGGATGCAGGTGGGTGGGGGGGGGAGAATTTCCATTTCATTAATAATCATTTTTTAAAAAAAGTAAGCTTCTAGCCTTTGCGGTTGCAGAGAAAAGCTTAACAACGTACCCAGGTGAAGAGGCTGAAAACATGAGCCCCGAAGTTGTTATTTACCAAAAAAAAAACCCCAAACCCCTCATGAGTGTGAAGACAATCTGAGGATGAATTGAGGCCTGACTCATTCTGGCATGCGTGGGGCAGGTGACACTGAGCATCTACCCATCTCTCTGCATTTATAGTGTGCCCATCCCCCTGGTATCTGCCCAGGAGCAGAGCCTCGCTGCTGCTGGGTGCCCTGCCGATGCAGCCGGGCATCGTCTCCCTGCACAGGGCTCCGTGTACCTTGCGCCTCCCTCTGCATACCTGGCTGCCTTTCCTGATGCCAGCCAGGGGGTGGAGGATGTGGCATCAGAGCCTCTCAACTCCTCCGGCTAATTAACATCCATTGACACTGACTAATGAACTGCTCTGGCTCATTAAGGCCTTGGTGCTGTGTCTCTGGGAACAGCAGGCGGCCGAGCCATTGTCTTCAGTCTCCCACAGAGGCGCATTAAACTGGTCCTTCAGACGCTTCCCCCCGGCTCTGGCTGCCCCCCTTCAAAGCCCTGCTCAGCTGCGTGTGCTGCCTCCCTCTCACCCCCCCTCCACCCAGTCAGGCTGGCCAGGGCGAGGCTGTTAAGAGAGATAACAAGATTGGGGCTTAATCCACTTATTCCTGACTGGCGGGGCGCCTGGTGACAGCCGGTGTGGAATGTCCCCAGGCCCAGGTAACACACAGGAAGCCCTGGCCTGGGAGTGCTGGCGGTTCCAGTTCTGGGGGTGGCGGAGAAGTAAGCCGGGGCGGGAGGGCCGTGGTAGGAGTAAGAAGTGACGGAGGAAGTCTCCAGGGGGAAGCAACCCTCAGTTTAATTTGAATCACAATCCCCCACCCCGGGAAAGCGCCTCTGCCCTGCTCACAGGAGTCAAGTGGGAAAGAGGCAGCCAGAGCTTTTCTCACAGATATTAAAGGTATTGAGGTGCCTAATGGTGCAAACCATCTTTAATGTGAGAGGCTCTGTTGCCATGGTGATGGGGGCCAGATAAATACCTTTGATAGATCTACTGGGGATAATGATACTGAGCTGCCTCACAGAAGGGTTGAAATGGTGCCTGGACACCAAGGTGAGAGGCATTGTCTGAGCTAGGGACTGGAGCTGTTTTAAGCCCTGACAATTCCGGGCACGCACGCTACGCTGGCTGAATCGGTTTCAATGTTGCCTCCCGTCCACACCAGCACTTTCTTAAACCGTTTCAGTTGTGATCCCCTCTGGGTACCTCTCCCACAATTCCCAGCTCAGCTCCCAGAAGCTGTGCATCCTGAGAGATTTTGCAAGGCACTGGTGGCGCAGTGTGAGGGGGGCTGGATGGGTGATTTCAGTCTGTCTATGCCCAGGCTGACAAAGGACCGGCTCAGACTGAACCCCAGTTAAGCTTTAACCAGTTAATAAACCTTCTGAAAGATAATCTGTTCTGGCCAGTTATTGGGCAGTTTATCTGTAGCTGTCCACACCTGCCATGCTTTTGTGTGTGGACAAAGCATGCTAGTCACATTGCGTGGGCTCTGAGCAATGGGATTTATCTAGCATAGGCCTGGCTTAGGAGAGATGTTTGTAAAGTGTCTATTAAGAATGTATTTTAATAATAGGCTCAAACTAAGCCCCTTGATCTGAACATCTGAATTTCGGGGCTTGGGGCCATCTCCAGTTGTCCCCTCTTTGTAATTTCTAAACTGATTGATTCCCTTCCCCTCTTCGTCCCTATTGTTGTGAGCCCTGAGGTTTCCCCGGTGTGTCTGCTTTATACTCCTCAATGCCCGTCCTCAATGCTGCCACCATGGTTCATGAGAGCCACCTGGATCTCCCTTCCCAACCCATCTGTTTCTTAACTGGCCAGATTAGGAGTCATGGAACAGCTTCTATATGAGGAGAGATTCATAAGTCTGGGACTGTTCAGCTTAGAAAAGAGATGACTAAAGGCGGATATAGCAGAAGCCTATAAAATCGTAAAGGGTGCGGAGAAATTTTTCAGAGGAGTGTTATTTACCCCTTCACATAGCACAAGAACCAGGGATCGCCCAATGAAATTAATAGGCAACCAGTTTCAAACAAACATAAGGAAATCCTTCTGCACACAACACACAGTCAATATGGGGAGCTCATTGCCAGGGGATGTTGTGAAGGCCAAAAGTATAACTGGGTTCAAAAAAGAATGAGGTAAGTTCATGGAGGATAGGTCCATAAATGGCTATTAGCCAAGATGGTCAGGGATGCAACCCCATGCACTTGGTGTCCCTAAACCTATAACTGCCAGAAGCTGGGACTGGATGTCAGGGGAATGATAGATAGATTGCGCTGTTCTGTTCATTTCCTCTGAAGCGTCGGGTGGAAGGCAGGATACTGGGCTAGATGGACCATTGGTCTGAGCCAGTATGGCCCTTTTTATGTTCTTAAGTTGGGTTGCTGCCGAGCAACATGAGATCTCTGCCTCCCAAGCCCCTACCCCAGGGCTTCCACAAGGGTCCCAGCCACGTACAAGTCCCCAGACCGCAGTGAATCGGGAATTGGAGTTATGTCCTTTATATTTATCTCATCTCACATATCAAGGCATCCGTCCCCAGGACACCAGGCGAGAGAGGCCGCCAGAAACCTTGTTTTCCTGGGAACGGGTTGAGTCCTGGGGAGGTCAGGAGGAAGAGGACGAGGGGGAGAAGGGAGGAAGGCGGCGCTGCAGAAATGTGTTAGAAGTCTGCCAACAAAACCCGCTGCTTGTGTGCGGTGGTTGGAGAGCCGCTGAGGAAAGGACTAGCGCTGATGGGCCATGCTGACTCCCTTGAATGTCCATCTGGGTCCAAGGCAGTGCAAACAGCATAGAGCTGTTGTCCTTCAGTTTGCAGGGCATGGGTCTGCAGGGGGGTGGACAGAGCGGGGCTGGGACTCTGTGTCTTTCACGTCAAAGTCACCAGCCTGAATTCAGCCTGGATTGGCTGTGACCAAACATTGTTACCATCTGTTCATGCTTTGGTCTGTCTGAAACAAGCTGTTGGTCTCAGTCCCGTTCCTAGTGGGCAAGTGCCCGCCTCGCAAAATCCACCATCCTAATTGGCACCCTCACTGGCAGTTCCCGCAGAGCGGCCTAGGAGTGAATGGACTACGGGCCTTGTCTACACTGGGAAGTTTCGCACATGTCCAACCGTTGTTTAGTTGTGTTGGGGTAGCACTTAGGAGCCCTTGTCATGGACCAGCGCCACGTTGTGCTAGGTTCCGCATGGGAAGACCTGGGCCTCATCAGTGCTCGAGGATAGAACCAGTTGTAACTGAGCACAAACGGGTTGATTCCATGTGCCCTTGCGAGCTTTGCTGCATTGGTTTTCTGCACTGCGCCCACAACAGTCGCAATGCCCTCTGGGTAGCTATCCCGCAGTTCCCAGCTCAACTTCCAGAAGCAGGGCATTCTGGGAGGTGGGGTAAGGCCCCACTGATTTATTGTGCAATCTCCACAGGAGGACTAGTCACGTCATGGTGGAGTGCCTCCCTCTGCGCTTGCGTTGAATTGGTTCAAACCGAACTGGTTACGCTTACGTGGGTTATTAAACCTGGGTAAAGGCTGGGTGTTCTAATCAGCTAACGAGCCATTTTCAAGCCACTTGTGTCTTATACAAACTTCTCAGCAGCTCTAACCAGCATCATTTCTGCAGTGCAGACCAGTCTTTGCACCCATCACGGCCGTGAAATGGGTTTGAAAGTAGCTTTGTCTGGTCCGCGCCCATTTTCACCCCAGTGCCGTTGCTCCCCACGTTAATGATGCGTGCACCATTTTCTAGTGCAGACCAGCCAGAGAAACTCGCCCCAGAGAAACTTGCCCCTAGCGGAAGGCCTTCCATGGGTTGAGCATGCCCTGTGATCACCCTCACCAATCCCCTTCTCTGGGGGCCTCTCCGGAGTGGTGGATATGACTCTCTCATCAGCCCAACAGTCACTGTGAAGTCTTTTTCCTTTGATACCTCTCAGGGCCAGGAGATCCGGATGTCAGTCCCTGGCAGAACCTGTCAGGCAACTTTCCTTGGTGTCTTGTGCAATAAACAAAGGGCAGAGAGTCAAAAGCTCTGATACCTGTGACATGACCTCACCTCTCTTCAGAGTCTGCCGCATGGCTCTGGATATTCTCCCTGGGCCTGGAGAAAACACCCTCCCGCCACGTGTTTTTCCTGTACCTTTTTCTTTTCTTTCAGAGGCTTGAGTGGGAAATTATCACAGTTTTGCTAGCAAGAGGAGGCTGCCTCAGCTCCAACGGGCTAGCTGGGGAGGGCAAAGCTGCGACCTGCTGCAGGGTCAGAGCCCAAACACAAGTGCTGTGTGCAGCCGAAAGGGCCAGAGGAGCAACTAAACCTGACCCCTTTCTATGGGACGTCTTGTGCTTAGGGCACAGGCCTGGAACTCAGGACTCCTAGTTCTAGGAACTTGGTGACCTTGGGTGAGCCACTTTGCCACTCTGTGCCTCAGTTTCCCCTCTGTAAAATGGGGCTCACCTACCCTTCCAGGGGGAATGAGATTTAATTGAGCTCCTGGAGATCCGCAGGGCAGAGTACTGTAGCTCTGTTACTCATAGACTCATAGACTTTAAGGTCAGAAGGGACCATTATGATCATCTAGTCTGACCTCCTGCACAATGCAGGCCACAGAATCTCACCCACCCACTCACCTATGTCTCAGCTATTGAAGTCCTCAAATCATGGTTTAAAGACTTCAAGATGCAGAGAATCCTCCGGTAAGTGACCCGTGCCCCATGCTGCAGAGGAAAGCAAAAAAGCTCCAGGGCCTCTGCCAATCTACCCTGGAGGAAAATTCCTTCCCGACCCCAAATATGGCGATCAGCTGAACCCCGAGCATGTGGGCAAGACCCACCAGCCAGACACCCAGGAAAAAGTTCTCTGTAGTAACTTCTAACATCCCATCATTGACCATTGGTCCTATTTACCACTGATGGCAATTAATTGACCTTTGACTAAGATCATGTTATCCCATCAAACCATCCCCTCCATAAACGTATCTAGCTTAATCTTGAAGCCAGTTAGGTCTTTTGCCCCCACTGCTTCCCTTGGAAGGCTGTTCCAGAACTTCACTCCTCTTCCAGAACTTCACTCCTCTTCCAGAACTTCACTCCTCCTTCACTGTAGCCATCTGCCATGGGGCGCATTTCACATGTCTAACAATAAATGAATAAAACCTTGATCCATTGAAGATCCCAGGGCAGTTTTTGTAAGGACTGGGGTTTCCTCCAGTGTCGGACAAATTTTCTTCTCTCCTCCCCCCACCCCCACCTTGCCCCCTGGCGGCTGTCCTACACCCCAAGGGTGGCTGCATGATTCAGTACCCCCCACCCCCCCATGAAGCCCTCAGAGGTGGAAAGCAGGATTGAAATGTGTTATTTGTATACGCGGGATGGGCCTGAATTTCAATCCTGGATTGTCACTCTGAAGAAGACCAGATCCAGCGCCCAGCAGCTGCTCTTCTCTCATGGGCCCAGACTGGATTTCTGGGAGCCAGACCATTCGGACTCTCCGGCTCAGGGTCCCAACTCTGCGCGCCACCTCTTCTCTCCCCAGCCCACTGTCCTGAACCACCCTGAGGGGAATGAGATGCCAGTTCTTCCGGACGACGGTCTCAGGGCTGGCTCGAACAGCCCCCGCTCTGCATCTCCTCTTTGGGAAAGCAGCAGCGCGGACAGGAGCTGGGATCCTGCACCATTTGCATAGCCCCTAGACAGACTTCTCCCTCCGTGTTTCCCCCGCGTGTTTGAGCCCCTCTCTGGGGCCAACACCCCAGGGACCGGCAGCCCTGTACAGCACAAAGGCTGTCAGAGGCATCTCCCTGCTCATTGGTTCAGCGCCGTAGCCACAGCAACCCAGAACAAACCTGTCTGCTTGTAGCGCCTGTGAGAAAGGCTGGGCTCCAGTTTTCTAGACACATTCGTGGGATTCCTCTGCTCTGGCCTAGACAGAGGTGTAATCGCCCCATGAACCAGGGGTTGGGCCCTTGGCTGGGGGAGGGGACAGGGTTTGTCCCTGGGGCTTGCTGTTCTGGGTTGGCTCTGTACACCGCCTCCTTCCCAGCTGGTGCGGAGGCCATCCAGTCCCTTGCACCGCGATCACCTCCAGCCCCCCTGGAGCACAGCCCCCGGCAGATGCGAGGGAGAGTCAGGGTGAGGGAGACGCAGGAAGGGAGCGGAAGAAAGACGGTGCTATTGGAGTTGAAATTGGAAACGGCACTAGTGCAGTTGTTTCCCAAGCCCCCTACACAGGCAGCCTGTGTTTCCTTGGCTCGCCGGGCTGCTGCCGGGACATGGGGACAGTTGTTGGTGGCAGGTCGGGGGTCAGTGTGGGGATGTGAAGAATTCCCCTTTCTGTAATCTCTGGAATCCGTCCCAGCGCTGACTGGGGAACAAGGCACCCAGCCCGGGCACAGAACCCTCATTCTTCCTCTTCCTTTTCTCTTACAGTGAAAAATGATTGGAATGGCCACCGAGTCTGCGACCCCAGCTGTGTGCTTACCCCGGAGGGCTGTGGGCCCCGGGAGGGCAGAGACACCCTTTATATGGGGTGAAGGGTGGGAAGGCTGGGGCGAAGGGAGCCCTGGGCCAGGTGTGATGGGTAAGGGGCCCCCCAAGCACAGCATAAGTAATGGGAGAGGCACAGCACTGGAGAAATGTTGCCCTCAGGGGACAGAAAGACGGACAGACAGGGCCAGGCATGGAAGACAGCAGCTGTTAAGGACCCACCTGCCTCCCATGGCACTCCCTGGGCTTCTGCCATCCTCCCTGTTCATTTCTGCCCTGGCTTTGGTTTGGAGGCAGGAACTGTGGGGTGGCCGAACGGGTGTCTTGCTCTCCTCACACTCCGCTGTGGGTTTACTGCACCATGTGCTAATGCCACCGCACAATAGAAAGGGTTACGACAGATACTCTAATTTGCCAGTTCGTTGCCCACAGTTCAGTTACTGTCTGGGCTGTCATTAGGCCTGGCTACCTGCCAGGAGCCAGTTAAAGACCCGGTTGGGTGGTTTCAGAGCCCAGGGCTGGGGTCTTGGGGCGGAGGCTCACCTGGGCTGCCTGCAGAACCTAAGGGGTTGAGTCAGTGCTTGTCTACGTGAGAAAATTGCACTGATTTAACTAAACTGATCTAGAAATCAGTGCTTTTCTGTTATGTGGATACTCTTATTTCGGTCTGAGAGTGCCCGATAGTGATTTAGGGCTTGTCTACAAGGAAAACGCAGAAAAAGTAATCTGAATTACCTTTGAGAGCAGATTAATTAAACCACATTAGATCCTTGTGTGGACTCACTTATTCAGAATGAAAATGACTTTTATTCAGTTTAGCTTTCGCTTGGGCAGTGAACTGTGCTAAACCAAATTCAGGCCACTTTCCACACAGGGGTTTAAGGTGGTCTAACTAATCCACTTTAAATTCACACATTTAGTTTAATTTTCCTGAGCTTCCCTGTGTAGACAAGTCCTTAGCTGAAGTCAATTTCTCACTGACTTATGCTAAATCACTATAAGGCCTTGTCAAAATGGGGAATTTTTTTCAGAGTAACCTACGATGTGAATGTAACCCATCTCGTTACATGTGTATAACCCACCCTCACCCTGTATAGACATTCCCGTATCAAAGTGACATTTTTCAGTTTAGTTGATGACGCTTGAGAAGGGGTTTAAGCTAAATGGTGTAAAATCACGCTACTGCTGCAATACATTGACAAATTGAGCAGTCCGCCTACAATGAAGGGTTAAATGCTGAGCGGCTGTATGTGATCCAGTGGTTGCTTCCGGTTGATGGGAGACAAGCGGAGAGCTGGGAGGCAGAAGAGCTGGAGCTCTCAGGCCCCAGGAATTGTAGGACAGGGGGATTGTACTGAATTAATGGAAGCCTTGCATACACCTACCAGTTGTAGCACTTTAACTGCACTGGTCTGGTCCAACAGATAAAATGGTCCTAGCGTGGATGCAGTTATGTTGGTGTAATGATGTTTATGCTGGTATCATTTATTCCTATTCAGGAAGAGGAATAAGCTAGACGGGGGTATAAGGCGCCTTTATCTGGGTACCACTGCATCCACACTTAGGCATTTTACTGGTAAAAGCCCACACCCGTAACCACCAGAGCCATATAGGTACAAAACCTGTTTGCTCCAGCTCTGTGTTTCTCAAACTTTTTGTTACCAGGGACTGGCTTGCTGCCTAAATGGAGTCAGGGAGATCTCACGGACAAGCACCAACCCATGGACCAGTCGTTGAGAAACGCTGCTCTCGCTGACGCTTTGTCAGGCACTCGGGCCACAGCCACCCAGAGGTAGGGGGGGATTTTAGATTACAACTGTTGTCAACAGTGCAATAGCTAAAGGCTACTTTTGTGCTCAGCTTGCAGTGTGGGTGGGTGCTGACCACAGCAATAAGGGGGAGTCCCCATAACACAGGAGAGGCGAAATAGGGATTTCCCAAGCGGCTTTTCCAAGATGCAGTCACCCGGGGCAGCTCCAAGAACTGCCTGTTCATGCCTATTTTCTGCACGGTTTGAGTGAGGAAGTGACACAGCAGGTAGCACGTCGCTGTGAGACACCCAATTATGGTCACAGCTGACAGGGAAAGCGACCTGAAAAACTCCCCTGTGCTGGGTGGACCCAGAGCCGGGCTTTGACATTGGCTAACGTCACATCCCCTGCATCAGTAGCCACGGCACCATAGTCTAAGCACAGGACTAGGACCCAGGAGCCCCTGAGTTCTAAAGCCACCTGACTCTGACTCTCAGAGGTCTGGAGCAGGTCTGTGGGCTAAATGATCCCTTGTGTTGAGCCCCCCTGGAAAATAGGACGTTCCTCTAGACAGTGTCCATTCCCAGGAGGCTTGTTTCTGACCTGAAACCCTGACCCTGTTGAAGTCAATGGGGAATTTTGCTATTGATTTAATGGGACTAAGATTTCACTGTGGACCTGCCCCTTTTGTAATGGGCCAACCCTATAACCCAATCCCAGGTGGGGAAATTGGGTCAATTTCCCAATGGGAAACTGAGGCACGGATCTGGGAGGGGACTTACCCAAGGCCACTGAGTCAGTGGCAGAGCTGGGATTAGAACCCACGAGTTCCTGGCTCCCAGTCCTGTACTTAGACCCCTGCACACTATTTCTGATGCTGGCTGGGTCAGGATTCCCGCAAGCTGAGCCTCTTGCGGTATTGGGCCACGTCTTTCCCTTTCTGAAAGCTGCGTGTGCACATGAGCCTGGGCCAAGGGGGAGTGGAGACTGGGGAAGTTAATGAAAATCCCGCAGAAGGGTTTGGGTTCTTCTGACGAGGGTTTGATCAGGTTGATCCTTATTCCCCATCAGTTTGTCCTACACGGGACTTGAAGTTAAACACCAAATCCTGCCCAGGAGAAACGGGATGCCGGCGGATGCTTCTCCAATATCCCACCCTGCCAGCTGGGAAGGATTCCAGGGACCCAGGAGTGCTGGAGGGGTGCATGGTGGGAAGCAATTTGCCGCTGTCCAGCAAGCCCAGGTTGCATGCTGTAGCATACATACAGGCTGACTGTCCGGAGGGGTAGCCTCCCCGATAGACTAAGCTCACTTTGGGCTGCGGCACCCAGGCCAGCTGAGAGCCAGGCCGTCCGCCTGAAGCATTCCCTCATGCACTCGGGAGGGACCTTGCCCTGCTGCACCTGGCAGAGGATGGAGAGAGCCCTTGATCGAACGGTGCAGTTCTGTGCCTCAATCAGGGCCGTAACGAGGGCAAGGCCACTGAGGCACTCGCCTCAGGGCGCACTGCTGCCAGGGGTGCCCTCCTCCCCCGCTGCCGAAGCCACCCCAGCTTACCTGCGGCAGGTCCGCCGGTCTGTGTGCAGAAGGCCCCCTCCACCGAATTGCCGCCAAATCCGCGGCACCAGCGGACCTCCCGCAGGTAAGCGGAAGCGGCTTCGGCGGCAGGGCGGAAGTGCTGCTAATAATACCCTCCGCCGAAATCGCTTCCGCTTGCCTGCGGGAGGTCCGCCGGTGCTGCGGCTTCGGCGGCAATTCGGCGGAGGGGGCCCTCTGCACACAGACTGGTGGACCTCTCGCAGGTAAGCGGAAGTGGCTTCGGCGGCTGCTACAAATACCCTCCGCCGAACTGCCGCCGAAGCTGCTTCCGCTTGCCTGCGGGAGGTCCGCCGGTGCTGAGGCTTCAGCGGCACTTCGGCAGAGGGTAAGAGCCCCTAGGAATTTCTGCGCCCCTGCCTCGGGCGCAGAAATTCCTAGTTACGACCCTGGCCTCAATCAAGCCCCCATCAAAGGCTCCTCCTGCTTTGACACACGCCCCCGTCCCAGGTGCTGCCGTCTGATCGGTGAATGATTCCTGCGTGCACCCACCTCTAGGGCACAGCAATCAGGGACACGACACTCGTACTTTCCAACCCTTTTATTGCAAGCGGCATTGCATCCATCAGCCAGCCAAGGCCCAGGGAGCTGCTCTGTTCAGGAGCCTCAGTCCCAGCCAGGAGGCGTCGGGGAGGAGCAGGGGAGGGGCCGTTCCTCTTGGGGTCACATCTCCGTCTTGGGGATCAAGCAGGCGCCGTTGGCGACTGTTCCTGAGGGGGAAAGGCACGTATACAATTCCCATGAGGCCCTTTTGCAGGATACCTCCCAGGGAGCTTCTGGGTCCCATTCACTCCTCCCGCCCTGCTCTGCGCCCATGGGGACGTCAGCTGAGAACCACCTACCCCCTGTCCTGGGAGGGACCAGGCCACCACCCAGCTCTCCAGAGACAAACTCAGGGAATCCTGTTCTAAACAGAGTGTCAGCGGGAGGGGAGAGAAGGGGCAGAATGGGGAATACCCCATTAGCCCAGGGAGAGAGACTCAGCAACTTGCTCTGGAGCCCTGGCCTGCATTCCCTCCAGGCTCCCGCACCCCACCCCACCCCTCCAAATGGAGTGGTGCCACTGTGTTCTGTATGGCTGTATTGGAGACCCAGCAGGGCGGTGGCCAGGGTGGCGGATCCCATTAGCAGGACCAGGAGAGGGATCAGGGCTAAGTCCTTTGCTCTTGATCTCTGACACGAGAAGGTGGAGGTTTCCTAGGCGCATCCTCAGTCATGGGCAGAGTATCATTTATCTCACTTATGGGCAACAAAATCTGAGCATGGCAGAGGCAGGATGAGGGTGAGTCTTTCAGGTGGGGAGGGGCAGAGGGAAGACAAGTGCGCAGTGTCCCTTAAGGCCCCGTCCACATGCTCAGATGAATGGGGAATTGACTGGAGCTGGGGGCAGCTGCTCTGCTTGGAGAACCCATCTGAAACTTCCTCTTTGTGCTGCAGGGACATGCTCCCCGGCGCTGTGCTGACCACAACGGTCCCAAGCCCTGGTAGCCTGCAAGGGGGCATGGAGAAACCCTCAGCGAGGATTGTGTGTCTTTGCGTGTCCGTGGTTCTCGATGAGTGTGTGTGTGTTGTGCATGCATGGCTGTGCATGGATGGTTATGTACCGCTGCATGTATCTGGGCATGTGCAGATGGGCGTTTGCGTTTCTCACCATGTATATTGCGTGTGCGCACGTGTGTATTTGTATATGTTTAATCGTGTTGATCACGGTAGTGCCTGAGCACCCCCTTGTGCTAGGTGCTGCACGAACCCAGAGTAGCAGACGGCCCCTGTCCCGAAAAGCTTACAATCTCAATAGACAAGAGACACGGGTTGGGGGAAGACGCACAAGCAGAGTGAACAGTGAGACGGCAGCTGAGGGTGTGTATGCGCATGTGAAAGGATCCCAGCCCTGGGACAATGCCCAGCTCCAATCTCTGCTAGTCTCAGAGGTGGAGATGGGAATTTCAGAGTGCCACTTTCTCTTCTCGATGGCTTCTTGTACCGCCTGCATCCCCATCGGAGCACCTTCCAGCAGGCAGGGCATCAATCAACGTGGCTAGTGGTCACATGTGATTCATTTTCTCTCTTATCCTCTCCCCACTGTGTGTCCAGGGTTTGGTAGGATTTAAAAAATCTGCAAATATGTACACGCTGCTCTGCCTGTTGGTTAGCGAAGGACGATTGAAGAAACTCTCCTGGCCGTTGGAGCAGAAGGTGATGACGTTTGTGAAGGTCTCTAGTTCCTGGGGGAGTCGGTTCCACAGTCTGGACTGGCCCCCCGAGAAAGCTCTGCCTCCAGCACAGACAAGCTTTACCCTGCTGGCGCGAAAGGCCACGGAGCCCAAGGAGCGTGCATGTTTGCCACAACCCCCTCAGGATGTAATCGGTGTCTCCGGCCAGCAGGAAAACCAGCTGGGAGCAGGCCGAACAAGCCTCAGTTTTCACTGCCGCTCATGTAGAACCCTTGTAACGTGATGAGGAACTTTGGAGGAAGGCACACGTGCGACACACATTGGGGCAGTAGTTGTTGGGAGGCCCGGTCACGTGCTGATATGGTCATGCCTATAACACGCCTGTTCCAGGATCAGGGAACACGCAGGGAGGGGTTAGATGTGCCAATAGGACTCCTGCCTCGCACGTGGTGGGTTGCCAACACTGCCGTGTGTTTTACACCTCGCTGCTGGGCACGTGTTGGTTCCTCTTTCACCTGGGTCCTAGCAGGGTGTCCGTAAGCTGACACGGTTTGTGATCTCAGACTGAGCGTTGGCTGAGCCCAAGACTCAAACAAACCTTTACCCCGCTGATGACAGTCTATAGTGAACTTAGCAACCTCCACCCCAAAGGCTCCACCACGAGCTGCAGAGGGGGGCCAGGAGTATACAGAGAAGCGTGGCCTAGTGGTTTGAGTCCAGGCCCTGTGAGCCACGAAGGGTATGTCTACACTGCAAAAAAACCCAACCCAGAACAGTGAGTCTCGCAGCTCCTATCTGCAGACTCGGTCTTGTGGGGCTCATGCTATGGCAATAAAAATAGCAGGGCCGGCGTTCCCCCTGGGGCTGTGACGCCTGGGGAGGAGGGTGACTCTCAGAGCCGGAGCAGGAACATTGACACCACCATTTTTAGCGCCATTGCATGAGCCCGGGTGTGTAGACCCCGGCTCTGGGGTTTACCGCCATGGGTGTTTTTTGGCAGTACGCAAACCGGGGCGTTCCAATTCTGACTCTGACACTGACTCCTTGGGCAAGTCACTTTCCCCGCTTTGTGCCTCAGTTTCCCCATCTGTAAACTAGGACAATAATACACATCTCCCAGGGCGTGGGGTGAAGATTAATTAGCTAACGTGAGCTGACGAGGGGAAGCGCTAGCGTGCCAAGCATCCCGATGAGTCTATACACTGTGTTTGTACCAATTCCGGTTAGGGGGTCTGTTTTTTTACCAGTATAGTCAAAGTGGTACAACCCCTAGTGTGGATGCAGTATAAAGGCTTGAAACCAGTTTGAAACCACTGCAGGTAACATAGTGCAAAACCCGTGTAAAGACCCTGTCCCTGCCATCCCCCCGCTTTCCCCAGGGCGGTGCATTCCCTCTCACACCCAGGATCAGGGCCCAGTGGAGACATGAGGGAGGGGGAAGTGATGACGTCACATTGCGGGGGGGGGGGGCGCCCCGTCACTGCGGAGGGAACGGAAGGAGGCCTCACCTCTGCCAGGACTGGAGGAAGGAAACTGGAACTTCACGCTTTCCTCTTCACTGAGCGCCCCGGCCTCGCTGACCCGGAAGCGTCTTCCCCTCCAGGCCCCTTTGCAGATCGCGTCCCTTTGACTCACCTTCCTGATCAGACTCCATCCGCGATGGGGCGCCTCTCCTGGGGGGCACGTCCGCACGGGCTGTGTTCTGCCTCGCGCAAGCTTGCGTCATGACTCACTGGCTGAGTAATGAACTCCTCACCGTTTCTGCTGGCTCTCTCCAAGAGGCTACTGACCTCAGCCAAAGCTGGGCAAACCGGAGCTGCAGCTCTGGAACCAGAATGGGGAGGGACCCTGGGAAGAACAGACGGGCTTGCAGAGCCGCTAGGGTGATGCCAGACCCTTGGCATGTCTTTGGTCCAGCTCCATTCACCCAGCGTCTCAAAGCATTTTACAGACATTACTTCATTAGGTAGGCCTGTGCCCCACCCCCATCTGTAAACTGAAGAGCACAACAGTTACCTTCCTTTGTAAAGGGTTTTGAAATTGTCTGGTTAAAGCCATTATAAGTGAAAGGTATTGTCCCTGTGGTGAGCCCAGGTGAAAAAGTTTGGCTCCGAGTGCTCCGCAGCGAATACAAGTGTAAAAGGGCAGTATCATTCTTGCCACTGTAGGGGTGGGGAAACTGAGGCACAGAGGAGCGACATGCCAAGATCACACAGAGGGTCAGTGGCAAAGCCAGGAGTTGAAACCAGGAGTGCTGACTCCCAGTCTCCTCCTTTAACCGGTGGATAACACAGACAGAAATATGAATATAGACTGGAACCTCATATGCTTAGACTTCTGAAAGGCATTTGACTTAGTCCCACGTGGCAATCTGATAAAAAAAAATAGCACTATATTAAATGTGCAGCCCATATTAAATGGATTAAAAACGAGTTAACTGATAGATTGCAAAAAGTCATTGTAAATGGGGAATCCTTATCCATTGGGAGTGTTTCGAGTGGGATCTGTTCTTGGCCAAATGCTAGTCAATATCTTTAGCAAAGATCTTAAAATCATTGCGAGTAAAGTTTGCAGGTGACACACGAACTCTGGAGTGGTAATAATAATGAGGACATGTCAGTTATACCAGCCAACCTGGATCGCTTGGTAGCTGGGCTCATTTGAACCACATGTGGTTTAACAAAGCCATATGCAAGGTCGTACATCTAGGAACAAAGAATGCAGAGCACACTCCTAAGATGGGGCCCGTATCCTGGAAAGCACTGACTCTGAAAAGGATTTAGGGGTCATGGTGGATAATCAACTGAATATGAGCTCCCAGTGCGATGCTGTAGCTATGGGGATGAACATGATTCCTGGATGTAGGAGCAGGGGAATATCAAGTCGGAGTAGGGACATGGTTTGACCTCTGTATACAGCATTAGTGAGAGATCATTACTGACTACTGTGTACAATTCTGGCGTCCACACTTTAAAAAGGATGTTACAACACTGGACAGTATTCAGGAAAGAGCCACAAGAGTGATTCTAGATCTGCGACCCCTGCCTTATAGCGAGACATCAAAGAAGCTCGATCTATTTTGTTTATCTGAGGGGGAACTTGATCACCGTTTACATGTATCTACATGAGGAAGAGATTTCTGATTTCTCTTTAATCAAGCAGAAAAAGACATAATCAGATCCAGAGGTTGGAAGCTGAAGCTAGAGAAATTCAGGCTAGAAATAAGGCACAAATTGTTAACAGTGAAGGGAATTAACCATTGGAATCTAGGTTGTGAATTCTCCACTGTAAGTCTTTAAATCCAGACTGGATGTTTTTCTAAAAGACACGCCCTGGCCCAAAGGAGAAGTTATGGGCCTGTTGCAGAAATGACTGGTGAGGATCTGGGGTCTGTGTTAGGCAGGAAATCAGACTAGATGGTCATCATGATCCCTTCTGGCCTTACAATCTCTGACTAGAACCAAGGTGCCCTCACTCCTCCTCTGCTGCTTCGCCCCTGTCTTTAGAGCGAGCGACCACTTACTGGCCATCTATTGAGGGGGTGAGAGGGAAGAGACCAAGGACCTGGAGACTCAAGTTCTGGAGGTTAACTTCAGCTCGTACAAGGCTGCAGCAGTTCATGTGCTCCATCAAAACCTGGGCAAATGTCCCGGGCTTGCAGAATTAGGCTGGAAATCTCAGGGGACAAGACTGTCCCATTGGGACACTTTCCTCCCTCCAGGTCCTCATCTCCAGGGTGAGGCAGATGGAGGCAGGGAGGATCTACTGGGGGGCAATGGGAGATGGGGAATGCATTGGAGGGGGGTTGAGAAAAGTGAGTGCTGGAGGGCACAAACGGGGGAAATGGAAGATTGGAGGCTGCATAGTGGGGGACGTGAGAACCCAGAGTTGGGTAAAGGGGGACTAATGCAAAGGGGACCCTTGAGAACAGCCAACTCCCAGAAGCAAGAAAGACAAACCTGGCCTCCCCTCACATTGGGGAGAGAGAGCACACAAGATGCCCCCTGAAGAGATCAGAGAGGAGAACACTGTCCTGTCCTGCAGAGCACAAAGGAAAGACTCCTGACCATGGAGGTTTGCCCCCCATGAAGGTAACTGTGGGTCGGGGGAACCTATTGAGGGTTAGGGGTTATTTAGAGACAGGCAGCTCCCTAGATTCAGATTGGTACCCAAACAGCTGGGTGCTGATTTTTAACCCCAATCTTGTTAATTACAACAGTTCTATTCAAAATCGACCATTCCCCAGGGTGCCGGTAGCTGTCCCTCCCCGCCTGGCAGCTCCCTGCTCTTTGGAGAGCTCTCCCTGCCAGCTGTTTTGTGTAAGCTCTGTGGGACATGCCCCCGTTCCTCCTGTCTCAGGTGTGCTGACTCGGCCCCAGCTTGCAGCTGTGACAAGGGGTCACACACAATGCCCTTGTCAAGGCTGCAAATGGCTCATCTCTCCCCGGACAGGTGGGAGCGAGCTCCTCTCCTGGGAGCACATGTGGCTCGGGACTAGAAGGGGAAGGAAATCAGTGGGGGAGAGGACAATCCCTCTCTCAGGTTTCTCTATTTTCTGGCTGTGAGGACCCCTCCGACAGAACCGATCAGATCAGGATAGGTCGTCTGGATGCCCCCTTCACAGGGGCAAAGCCCAGTTCTTATGTGCTTAGTTGAGGAATAAGCCCTGTCACAGAGCGTTCTGGCTCTTCCACACTTTGAATCATTCAGGCCCCGCAATCTGCCCACCCCGGGAGAAACAGTAAGTGAGAGGCGGAGACATTCAGTGACTTGCCCAAGGCCTCACAACAGAGTCAGTGGCAGAGCTGGGGTTCAATCATCGGAGTTCCTAGCTTGTGGGCCACTGGTCAGTCCACTAGACAAACCCTATTGCCTCCTGTGTGTATTCCAATTAGCACTGAGCTGGGTATAAACTTTCCTAGTCTAGACAGGGTATTAACCAGATGGTGTGCTCCAGCCAAGGCTTTGGAAGCCAGGAGGGAGAGAGACCATGTGGAGAGGAAGGGGCCTGGGCTGACACCAGTGAAGGTGGCTGATTAACAGTGATGTAGCCAAGAGCAGCAGGATGGGGACAGGGAGCGGGGTCCTGGTGAGTGAATCACAGCCCTGTACTGGCACTGGCCGCTCACAGGCAGGAAGCGCTGGGGTGGGGGGAGCAGGGAGAAGAGAGGAATCTGGGACAGGAAAGCGGCCTGCCATTTCCAGGGCTGGCAGGAAGAGCGTCAGATGAAAGGCCTGGACAGAGCAGGACAAGCCCCTGGCAGTGACCGGTGCGGGGGGGGGGGGGGGGGGGAAGAGGAAGCCATGAAAGGAGCGGGGGGAGTGGGGAGGGAGGCAGCTGTTCTCTCTCTGAGCCACACCTGCCCCCCAGGACAGACAGGGCCTGAACCTCTGGCACTCAGTCAGGGGATTTTCCACAGCTTCCTCAGACATGGGCCAGGCCGCTTCACCCCCTGTGTCCTGCCCCCCGGCCCAGTCCTTTCTCAGGAAGATCACGGGGGCCTGTGACCCAGTCACGCTCTTCTCCACGCTGATGGCTCTCCCCCTGCCGGAGCGCGATCACAGCCTCGCTAGAGCTCCTTCCTTCTCAAAGGTGGCTGCACAGAGAAGTGAGCCGGATCCCCCAGGGCGACCCATTCGGTCAGCGGCAGAGCTGGGGACACAACCCAGATCTCCCAGGCTTGTGCTGTAACCACTAGGCAAAGCTTCCTCCCCAACACAACCACCCTCCCTCCCTGGCATAACAGGGCCCTGTTAGCTCCCCTGCATCCAACCCTAGTTTGTTCTCGGTCTGAATCCCACTGGGAGCTGCGGTCCTTCCTTGTGGAGAAAATGGAATGCAGTCTCTTTTGAAACATACATGTGTAAATGCACATTCCCCTTGCTTCTCATCCCATCCCAAAACTGTTGTATATTGTTGCTACGGGGCTGTTAATGAGCTGCCACGTTCCGCCCCAGAAGTGGCTGCATACCAGCGGGCAGGTGAAGAGATTCCTGTGCATAGCCATATGCAGACATGTGCCTCTCTGCCAAGGCGCTCGACCTCTCAGGGTCTAAGTCGGTGGCCCAGGCCCACAGTGAAGCTGCTGTAGAGGAAGTGGTGATGAGCGGGTGGCGTGAGGTTCATTTCTTTTCACACAACGTTTTCCTAAGCCTGTAAGGTTAGAGCTGGGGATGACAAAGCAGCAGATAGGGGCAGGGAGTTTGGATTGTTTGGATCTGGGACTTGGGTTTGGGCCACTAGCCGCAGTCTTTGGGCCTGGAATCAAACATGGCCAGAGCTGAAGGGTTTCTGGATCCAGGACTCCACCCTCAAACAGGAGCGAGTGGATGGATGTTGTTGTGATCGCCGGGAATCCGGGTGGAGGGGTGAGCCCAGAGCACAGCACCTGCTGTCCCTCCCTCACCCCCCAGCCGTGGCGTGCAGCAGGTGCCGTTGCTGTGCCAAAATGATCAAATGCGGCAGCAATGGGACAAGTGTAAAATACCAACACGGATACGTTGGGGAGGGGAGGAGAGGGGAGGGGGGCAGAGGCCGAACATAATGGGGATATTCAGAGCTGTGACTGCGAGAATGCAGCCCCTGATGGCTACTGACACATGGAGCCAGGGACTGCCCCTGCAAGATACCAAAGGGATTTCCCAGGCTGCTTCAGCTTTCTGTGGGAGAGGGCAAGGGGAAGGCAGAGGTGACTGCACTGCACATCAGCTGCAAGGGAGTGCGAGTTTCACTCTGCAAACGCTCCGTGATGCCCCAGGTATGTTTGGGGGACCGGTTCCTCCCATGGACGCCAGTACACTGGGCGGCTCCAGGATCATTCACTCCCGTCACATCACAGCTCATGCCCCTGAGTCTGCGTGTGCGTATGTCGTGCAGCCACGCGTGTGTACATACCCTGTGTGCACGCACATATACTTGTGAATGTGTGTGTGAGAGTGTATGTGTCCATGTGCATTTGTGCATGTTTGCACGTGCGCGTGGATTCCAGCATTGGGACACTGCTCAGCTCCAATCTCCATTCGCCTCTGAGAGGGAGAGGGGAATTTTGGGGTCCCAGTTTAGCTGCTTTTGCCCCTCAGGGTATAACTGGCCAATGTGAGAATCAGAAGGGGAACCGGCTGGATGAGCCTCGTCTTTCACTGCAGTGAGGATCAGGTGCGAAGATCTCATGTGCACCATGACGGTTGGACTTGGAGGGATGTAATAGGTTCTGGGTGTAACACATGATGGCAAGGCTTGAGAACCCTACTCAGCTGCTTGCCAGTGCAAGTAGAAATGCTTCCTGGCAAGTGGGCTGGGTAGGCCAGGGAGTTGCTGTCTTTTTCCTCCCTCCTCTCTATGGCTGGGAACTGACAGAGAAGCAACCAAGATGTTAGGATGTAGAGGGATCAGCACAAGAACAAGGAGACATTGAACGGAATTGAAAGGTAGCAAAATTCAAAACTCTTAAAAGGAAATATTTCCCCCCGCCCCCCACTCATGTAATTAGACTGTGGAACTCTCTGCCACAGGACGCCACTGAGGCCAAGAACTTAGCAAGATTCGAAGAGTGAGGGAATGGATGTTCAACAGGATAATGAGACCATCCAGAGTTATAACAGTTAAGGCAAACAAAGAGTTTTGGAAGGGATAAAAAAACTTAATTCTTCAGTGCTTAAACTGATCTGTCACTGTTAGGGGTCATCGTGAGGCCTTCGTGGTTACAGATTATCCCATATCTGCTACCGTGAGATTCTTGCACCTTCCTCTGAAGAATTTGGCACGAGCCACTGTCGGAGACAGGACATTGGACTAGATGGACTTGGGGTCTGATCCAGTTGGCAATGCCCGTGTTCCTATGAAGGAAGGTGCACGTGGGAATGACAGCTCCGTGTGCTAAAGGCGTTCTTACTCAAGATGTGATGGACTGTAACCGTTCCATGTAGTTTACTGCTTGCTGTTCACCAGCTTTAAGGGGTTCTTTGCCTGAGTCGTACCTAGATCTTGTAGAGCTGGCTGGCTCTGTTGCTCCTGATTTCAGATGGCCCTTTAACAAAGACCAATTGGGCACCAGTAACTGTTCTGGACATTGCGAGAGCTGCTTCCAAGACCACATGTGCGGCTCTGTAGTGGTGACAGGGCTAAGTCTGCTGAAGGATAAGTGCAGAGCCCACAGAGCTCTGGCAGCCCCCTTCCTTGTGCATTCGGAAGCCCAGCCCAATGAGACTACAAGTCCCAGCATGCAATGCTCCAATTTGAAAGACCTATACTGCATGCTGGAAATTGTAGTCTTGACAGGCCGCAGCAGGAATCTTCCCGGCTTTGGGGCCGCCCTTGCCTTGGCTCTTTGTAAATTAAATCTAGCAAGTCTTTTCCAGAAGAGCTGGGGTCTACTGGGATACCTCACTGTTGCTGCCACGTGCCATAGATCGACCGCACACATGCACGCCCACGAGCATGGAAGAGCAGCATGCGCGTCCATCATCATGTGCTTTCCCTTCGTTGGCTCACTTCCTCCTCTGGGCGCTGGAGTCCACTGGCTTCCAAAGTGTCAGGTTATGAAACCAGCTGGAAGAACCTCCCCTGGAATGAAGAAATCGCGGGAGGCGGAGTTTCCTGTTGTGGAGGTTTCGGTTGCGTCCCTCACCTCAGTCACGTTGGAAAGGCCTGACGTGCCACTTGGGCAACGAGGGTGAGGGATTGTGCTGATCGGGACAGGGGCTCTGCTTGAGAGACTGAAACCAGGGCATTGGGGGAGGAACCCTGTCCCTGGGCCAGGCCTGAAATCCTTACTCAGGCAAAACATCAATGAGAGAATCTTTCAAAGCACCCAGGCCCCGCTAGCTGGGCATGGACTGATTAGGACACCCAGGTCCCCAGTAAGGAAAGGGGACAGTGAAGAAGGCTTTAGATGGTAAGCTGTTTGGCGCAGCGACGGTCATTCGCTGTGTTTGTACAGCACCTAGCACAGTGGAGCCCCGACTGGGTTGAGACATCTAGGCGCTCCTGTAACATAACTGTTCAACAATAATAGGAAGAAGGTGGATCCCCACCTCCCATAGGTGCCCAGATACCTCGATGATGAACGAGTCGTGTTTCTGTTTGCCGGTCTCCCAGTACTCCTGGTGGATTCAGAGGGTGGGGTATAGGTCTGGTGATAAGACCGTTATTTAACGTCTGACCTCCCAGAGTGTTTAGCCCCAGGGTTTCTCTGACTCCAGCTGTCCCCCGAGAAGCCGCAGTTAGCACACGGGAACTCATCCACTTACCTGGGTTGGTGACCTCTCGGGGTGACAGGTCACAGGCTCGTGAAGCGTCGAATTCCCTTGCCCAGGTAGTAATGGTTGAGATTTTGCCAGCGATATTTCCATCTGCAGAAGGGAAAGAAAAATGGGGTCGGGGGGGATGCGGTGGGAGATAGGTCATTGGCTGAGGGCAGCCAGAGAGACGGGTCACAGGCCAAAGAGATTGGGCAGGACAAGCTGGAGTTTTGAGCATATCATTGATCAGCCCCACAGAAACCCACATGTGCGGACCTTTCACACAGGAGAATGGGAGGAGAGTTGTCATGTCAATGACACCCATTAAAGGGTTAATCCATTGTTGCTAGGTAACAGTGTCCCACCATCAAGCCCTGCTTCTTGGGTTCCACTGGGGGAATGTGTTGTTCCTCAGCCTATGTCTACACTGCAGATTTCCGCTGGCATAGCCCTGCTATGGCGTGACATAACTTTGCTGGCAGAAGCCCCTAGTGTAGATGCAATTATACTGACAAAACCGGCCTGGCTTGTTTGGCCCAGGGTGATAGGCAATAATAAACACACACGTGGTGTCACCGTTGTTTACCCAGCCACAGAGACACTGATGAGTCTACATTGGCGTATAAATACTCCTGGTACGCACTCATCCGAACAGGTTTCAGAGGGGCAGCCGTGTTAGTCTATATCAGCAAAAACGAGGAGTCTTTGTGGCACGTTAGAGACTAGCAAATTTATTTGGGCAGACGCTTTCGTGGGCTAAAACCCACTTCATCAGATGCATTCTTGGTGGTTTCTGGACCTGCAGGGCCATTTTGTTTCAATTTGTGTGCACAAAACTTGGAAGAGAGAAGTGCTGACTCAAAGACTGTTGCCAAATCAGCTGATCCACTCCGCCAGTTTACAAGGGGTTTGCTTGTATACCCAGTTCCCATTGCAACCGTCCCAGGATTCAAAGGAGCATTGGCCTTGAGACCCCATCATTCACGCGCTGAGCTGCCGTTCTCAGCTCCTCCACAGCAGCACGTAGGGTGCTCCTGGGTTTGTGAAGCCCGTTTTGAATGCTCAATTCTGGGCTCTACACCGAGCAGCTGGCTGCGTGATGAGGTAAAAACGCATTTTGGAGGCTGCAAATCTGAAAGGGCCAATGAGATGGCGACAGTGCGGGGCTGGGGAAAAAACAGCACTAAACTGGCCTGCTTGGAAACAAAGACATGGTGATTGTACAGGTGTTATTTCCCCAGTGTCCTAGGGCAGCGCCATAGCTGGAGCATTGTGTGGTTTATTTTCTACAGATCACTGGGGGTTATTTACATAGAAGTGAATTTTCAAGCGAATTAACTATTTAAATTAAGATTAAGTAACACTGTGTCCTGGGAAGATGATGTCTGCTTGATGCCGGGGATTTGAGGCCTGTTGGTGAGTGGGTTACACAAGCCTAGGGAAAGGTTGAAACATACACACTTGCCTCCTGCAGGAACCCACAATCTTCCTGATGCCTTTTTGGTTGGCATCAGCTCCCGCTTACTTGGCAACCCAAACCTGGATTCGTTGCCCCACTGGTTTGTTGCCCCACTGACCTGCTGTCCTCTTGGTTTTGGAATTCCCTTGGCAACAGCTGAAGGCTGAAATTTTCTCAGGGAGGAGGGTGAGTTTTGGAGTTGCAAGCAGCTAACGCCTTAGATTTCATAACAGGAACAGGGATGCAGGCTGTTAAATATTTATAGGCGCTGTAAGGTGCCGGCTTGGTAAAGTTCCCTCTCTATTGACTCTTCCATTTTTATTCCCTTTTTTCCCCTCAAGTCCCATCTGGTCTCCTTGGGCCACGCCTTGCTCTGTAATTCTATAAATCACCATCTGCTCTTATAGGGGGAGTGTTTCCTTTTTCACTTGCTTGTGTCTGTGGCCTCTGAAATGACTGCATGCTCCATTCCCAGCCAGGAATCTCATCTCTGGGGATTTCCAAGCCAGGCTTTGGACCCACACTGTAACGAGTGTAGAGTCGTGCCTTGGAACTGCCCCCGGAAGAGTCCATATTGCTGCAGTAGCCCTGGCTAGGTCACATGAGAGACCCAAGTTCGGGCTGGTGGGAAGCCGACTTGTGGATATGGAGGAACAATGCTGGTGTTCCCTTCAGGCTGAGTTGAGGCAGATCAGAGAACCGATGAGAAAACATCTGCACTTTGAAACAGAAGCCCTGGGGCACTGAGCAGTGCAGCAGGAGTGAATACACTCCTGAAGGCCTGATCTTATGTTCCTCTTACAAGCGCAATGAGTTCAGCAGTCTCGGCTGATTAGCAAAACCTATCCAGGAGTGGGTGGATTGGCAACCTCTCCTGGGGAGAGGCACAGGCGGAAATTGCAGGGACCCTAGGGTTAGGTATTAGGAAAAGTCAGAGGAGCTGGAGGGACACGGGCAGGGGTTACCACAGGTCAGGCTGGAGAGAGACATTTAGAATTACTTCGCTCCCCAGTAAAATAACCACAACCCTAAATCCCAGCCCAGATGCTGCCAGTTAGCACTAGAGGGGCAAGGAGATTGTTCAGAGATTTGGCCATTGATCCCTTCTTCTGCAGTCACGTCCATGGGGTTTGTGACAGCCTTCATACTTGGGCCTGGCCTCCTTACCCCTGGGACCCTAAAGAGAGACCTGGCGCCACCACCTTTGCACCCTGCCAGGGTGAGCCAGCAAGCGCCTTTCTACCCTAGTGCCACGTGCTTTTTGGTGATCTCGCCCCTGCCAGCCCTGGCAGCTCCTCATGCCTTGACGAAAGCAGAGACAGATGGTGAGAGAGCAGCACAAGCCTCAGCTGGGACCAGAATGCATGAAAATGGGAGAGAAAGGGCCGGGGCTCCTGTTACAGAGAGAAACATAAAGGGCCAGCAGGATGGGTGGGAATCACACAGGAGGGGGAGAATGAAAGGGGACAGTGAGAAAAGGGGAGGTGGCAGAAGGGAGAAAAAAGATTAAGAGGAGGCAGAAAAGAATTAACCAGGGGAGAGAGAGGGAAGAAGAAAGCCATGGAATGGATTGAGACTGAAATGCAAAGCGCTTTGGTTTTCTCTTCCTTTCGGTCTCTCCTGCTCCCTCTCTCCCCCTCCCCTGGCGCCCATGTGTCAGTCAGCCCCACACCTGTTGGATTGCTTTATTATTAGCTTTTCTTCTCACTGATTGTCTAATTTGGTGTGTGGCTTCCAAACAAAAGACCCGCCTCTCTGAATCTGCTATTAAATCCTACTGTTTAGCCCTGTTTCTCCCAGAGCCAAGGGGGGCAGTTGGGTCTGTCCCAAGAGTTAGCTCCAGGAGCAAAGGCGCTTGACAATAATTATTCTGAATTTATTGTAATTAGTTTTGCCCCCCCTTTCCCTGCCCCCCCCCAAAATGAATTTGTTTGGGTGACAAAATGAGCGTGTGTGTAATTAGTAATAAAGATCTATGTACGCTGACTCCATTTTGGCAGCTCCACGCGGTGCTGCTGCTTAAGGATTATGACGGCGACTCGAGATTGGACTTTACAGGCCAAATTCTGCCCCACGTTACACCCCGCCCTTCCTCAGATTGTCCGGATATAATTGAGGATGGAATTTGGCCCTCCACTTCGCAACGATCTACCATATGTGTCTGTGGGTTTGCAGGCCACTGCCATCATCTAGGTGAAATCAGGACAGCTCAGTCGTGTGTCATAAGTCCTATATTGCTAACAGCTCATGGAAACACTTCGGTAGCTCTCCAGGGAGAGCCTGGTGCTTTTGGAATATGATGTTCCATGGAGTTGTTACTATATATCCATGGGCTGATTCTTTCCCCACAAAGCAAACGACTGATCTTCCCTTGGAAAATGTTGGTAAGCAACCTCCACGGTCAAAACCTGCACTTTGACTGTACCCTTCCTTTATCTCTCCTCACCCAGGACTAGAGATGCAAAGCTTAGACCCTGCTCTGGATCTGATGTCCCCAAAGCTGGGGAGGGTGTCGCATCTGGAGGTTTGGTGGGGGCCCTTTTCTGCCCAGGTTACGAAGCTCTCAATTAAAGTGCTGTACTGTGAACTTTCAGCGTCAAAAGATCAAAGAAAGAGTCACTGTCGTCCTGAAAAAAAGACCTTTGCTGCTGTAGCTTCCCACATTAATCTCACCGGGCGAAGCTGGAACCGGGGCAGAAATCTTAGAAGTGAGACGCATTAGTCAACAAGAGATGAAGGCTCAGAGGGAGAGGGGGAGCTGAACAGCCCTACAGTAGTAAATTCTGCTGCATTCCCTGCCTGGTTCCCTGAGCCAGGGGACTGGGGAAGGCCTTGCAAATCTTTTTAGCCATCTGAGTCCACTAAAACTCTGGCTAAATGAGTCACTCTTGGACAAAGGTAATATGTTATCACTAGAATAACAATAATGCTCTGCACCTGTCATCTGAAGCTCTCACAGTGCTTTACAAAGAAGTACAATCATCCTCGTTTTAGAGATGGAGAAACTGAGGCACCAAGGGGAGACGTTACTTACAGCCACACAGTGAGCCTGCAGAAGTGTTATGATTAGAATCCAGTTCTCTTGGCAACCAGTCCCATCACTGGAACAGGCTGCTGCTTTGTTTTCGATAACACATTTTTTAAAAGCGGAACAGAAAAGGCAAAGAACCAAAGTGAGTTTCTTATTTTCCCTGTCTAGAAACTGTAGGACGCAGGAGGGAAAATGGAGAGAGTCCACAGGGGAAAGGAAAAACAAAAGTGTGAGAGACTGAGAGAGAGGATTTATATTTAGACTGTGAGTACTTTGGTGCAGGGACTGTCTCTCTGTTCTGTGTCTGTACAGCACCTAGCACAGGGGGGTTCCTGTGTGCTACCTCAGCACAAATAATAACACAATGAATTGTGGAGAGCGAGAAAAAGAAGGAACCAGAGAAATGTTCCTATAACCTGCTCCACAGTCAAAAAAAAGAGCAACTGCACAGGCCAAATTAGAGACCACATAACGAAACAAGATCAAAATGTCCAATTTTCCCCAGCGTCCCGACTCTGAGAACCTGTGTTTTTGGTCCACATTCACCAGCGTTACCTGCTGAAACCAGATCCTTTCCCTCCCTTTTGCATTAGGTACCTTTTGGCTCCTTTGATGATGCTATTGCTATTTCTGGCTGATTCGGGTGTGTTGCTCGGTGTGCAAAGATCTACCCGCTGCACGTGCGCGCACACACACACACACACACACTCCCTTTAAATCTGACCCATCCCCGGAGCTCCCTGAATTCCTAGGCTCGGATCAGCTGTCAGACGTGGGGGGGTCTTTATTTTCGGACCTGCCCGGACTTATCCCTGGCGCTCGGCCTGCTGGTGCTCACAGCACCAGTGGAATCAGAAGCTGGGAAGGGGGCTGAATTCAACTACACGAGCACCCAGGAAGAACCTGCTCCTGATTCCAGGCAACCAGTTTGCCCCAACTTCACCCCCAGAACTTTCCTCTGCAGGAGATCAAGAGACAAGCCCGCCCAGCCAATGAAATGCAAGTGAAAAGCATGAGCTCATCGGAGCAAACATTCATTGGCGGAGCGCACTTGGAGGCCAGGACAATGTTACTCAGCGACTACAGTGAGCGGATTAACCCTTTCCTTGGCATCCCAGGCACTGTGATGTGAATGGCAAATCTCCCTTCCTCCCCTGGTTTCTTGTAGCCAATCAAAGCCGTTGCGCCTTCCTAGCCGGGGTCTTTAAGAAAGAGAAGGAGGGAGACAGGGTGAGAAGATGCCGGGGTGATAGGCCCAGCCAGCCAAGGAAACCACAGTCCCGCCTTCCGGCTGCCAGCCGATCCCCCTGTAAACCATTCAGAACCTACCCCGGCGTGAGACCTGGGAGGGCAAATCAACCCTGCATTAGCCTTAGCCGCATCAGGGATTTCGCTTTATTAACAGTATGAACAAGGCAGAGTTCCAGCTACCAGCATCCAGCTAACGGCCAGTGACTAGCTCCAGCAGGGATAATCCTCGCTCATTACGGGGCCCGGTCTGGTTTGGCTTCACCCATGTGCGCACCCTCTCCCATGCCCTGCCTTCATGCGAGTCAGTGGCCCAGAATCCTGCTCAGAGGCCAGAGCTAATTCATTCCAGTTGCCACCTTCCGTCTCCCACCCGGGGGGGGGAGAGAGAGGGCGACCCCAGCATGCCACCCCCAAGGCTAGCTACCAGGGCAAGGCGAGTGAGCCAGCCCAGAGGCAGGTTCCCCTCCCTGGTCCCGAATTGGAGAGCATTGCTCCCGTGATAGCCCTTAGCTTGTCCACAGCAGCGGCCATCCGCAGAATCCCAAGTGCTTTTCAAACACAGATGAGCTCATCCCTCATCTCCGCTCCTGGGAGGAAGGTGAGACTTGTTCCCACTCCTCAGCTGGGGAAACCGAGGCCCAGAGCAGGACTCGATCCAGGGCAGAGCCAAACCGATCCCAAGAGTCCTGACTCTTGGGCCCCTGTTTTAACCACTAGCCACATTGCCTCTGAGTCTGGTTCCATCCACTCTGTCCCACACTGGTCTCCTGGGTGACAGCCTTATAGTGGGCCCTGGGCCTTGTGGCTCTTTCGGGGAGATCGCCAAGCCGACACTCAGAACAGCTGCCGGCCGCAGCCTCCAGGCTCAGAGTAGCCCTGGGTTAAGTGCTGGGGTTGTGTTCCACCTCACTCTGTCCCTAGGAGCTCCCACGCCCCTACCTCTCCCTCTTCCCCTTGCAAAAGTGCCCAGCCCCAGGTTCTGCTGGGGTCTGTACTTACACCAGGTTGTGTTTCAATCCGCAGCAGCTTGGCCAGTGGACAGACTCTACTTCGGAAAGGCCTGTGTTCCCGGGGAGGATGAGCATCCACTGCCTGGGCGTGGCCCACGTGCTGCCCGATGAATAGCGCCTCTGCGGGCTGACCCAGTAATCTTGCAGGCCCCGGTGACTGGAGTAAGCCGGGCGCAGAGCAATATTCTTCCTCCCCCTATAAACTGGCATCTCCGCTTCATTTCTGCGGGGCAGCAGGGCCCTCGGCTGGCTGCATCAAGAGAGAGAAGCCCCTGAGGTTTAGATGGGGAAGTCTCTGCAGCGGAGTCGCGTGTTGGTTTGCGGACGTGCCGCTCTTGTGCTCTCGCGCCCCATGGGTGTCGCGCGGTCAATTTCCCTGCCATGCGGCAGTCCCACCCTGGGGCAGAAGTTTTGGGGATCAGAAGATGGATTTGAGCAATATTTGCCCTTGCCCAGATAGGCTGACCCTGGGACAGAGCACCTAGCATCTTGCATTTTAGTGCCTTTCATCCAAAGGATCCCAAAGCACTCTGCAAACTATAGAGAGGGGTCACCTCATCAAGCAGTGAAATGCAGCCACTTCTGGGCTGGAACAGGCGTCTAATGTGCACAGCAATCCAGGGTTGGAAATGATGCCTGTGCTTAGTTGTGCGGGGGGAGTTTGGGGAGGCAGAACATAACCACCCAAGACAGAATCTGGCTGGGACGTTATCTTCAGGGAGCTCAGCTGTCTTCAGTTGATTCAGCAAGAATTATTCCTTTCCTGCTGTAAATCTCTAAGATTTCTAAGCTATCAAGGGCACGGGGGGGGGGGGGGGGGGAGGGGGAGGGGAGGTTAGCGATCACAAATGTCCTGACAAACCCTCCTACTGAGAGAGATGGATCGCGCTTCGAGTCTGCGGACACTGTAAGAGAAACCGAATCTGATAGGAGAACAAAACCTTGGCAGGGTCTCTGATCTGAGTTCTCCGAGGTGGGGAGGCGAAGAGTGCTCTCTGATGACTCAAACTGCATCACCGAAAGCAAATTCCAGGGTTGGGAGAGGCTGAGTTACAGGGGACGCAAGCCCCTTGCGTGCGCCCATGTCAGGCAAAAGCAGCCCTCTCTTGCGGAGCCATGCTAGTTTTGGGGCTCCTGCATGGGCCACATGCACAAAGCCACGCTTTGCAAATGGCGCCCCCGTGCATACGGTGAGGTCCTACCGTGCAGAGGACGCCAATTTGCAGAGCAGGTCTCAGACGTGTGCAGAATTTCTCTGCAATGCTCGACGCCCGCCATACGTTCGGGGCAGCTGTTGCGGGATGTGGTGGGGAGGGAGGTGCCATTTGGACCACCCCTTTTCTAACGTCTGTCTAAGTACCGCGATCCCGTGTGGCTGTGAAAGCAAGGCGAGCGCACGTACCGAGAGAGGAGATAATTTGCCACAAACAGAGCCGTCTCAGGAAACATCCTCCCGTCCTCTCCTGTGTCCAGCCAGCAGCTCTCTGGGTATGAGCAGCCTCTCTGTGCCTCTGGCTGACCCACGCCGCAGACCGATCTTTATATATAGTGAATGAGTGAGGAGTGACTGCCAGGGCTCCTGTTCTCTGGAAAGTTATACTCCCTCAGGCCTTCCCCAGGGCCAGAGGACGCATTCAGAGAGGCCTAAATAAAGCCAAATAAGAATAACCCTCCTGCCGGGTCAGTAACCCATGATGGGGTGGGGAATGTGCGTAGATCACTCCCCCTACTGGCCAGGGTACCTTGAAGGTTGTGTAGGTTAATAGGCAGCAGGTTTCAAACAAACCTAAGGAAGTACTTTGTCAACCTGTGGAACTCGTCGCCATGGGATGGTGTGAAGGCCAAAAGTATAAGCAGGATCAAAACAGAGCTAGATAAGCTCATGGAGGATAGGTCTGTCAATGGCTATTAGCCAAGATGGTTGGGGTGTCCCTAAATTGGATGGACGACAGGGGATGGGTCACTCAAAATTGCCCTGTTCGGTTCATTCCCTCTGAAGCACCTGTCCCTGGCCTCTGTCAGAGGCAGGATACTGGGCTAGAGGGACCAGTGTAGCCATTCTTTATGTTCTGATGCTGGACACTGGCCCAGTCAGAACCCGGGCAGCAGCTGGCAGTCCTGCCTTTGCCAGGCCCATGTGGACACTTTAGTGCCCTTGCGAAAGGTGGGAGTGCTATAGCCCGGCTAGATACCACGGTGATGGGCCCATTAGAATGGATTGATAGCCTGGCTAAATCCAGGCATTGGCACCAGCACTCCCTGCTCATATATATCCAGAAGGCTACTCAGAGGGAGGCCAGAGCACCTCCGAGCCAGACGCTCCCAGGTGCTAATAGGAGCCTGACGCTGTGATTTTGGGCACATCTTTTTAGGCCAACACTTTCCAAAGTGGCTGCTGATCTTGGGTGCCCAGCTTAAGACACCACCCAGGCCAGATTTGCCAAAGTAGAGAGCACCCACAACTTCCTGTGAAACGGATGGGAGCTGCAAGTGCTCAGCACCTCTGGAAATTAAATGAGGTCCAAAGGGCCCCCTGTTGGGCACCCAAAATCAGTGGCTGCTTTAGCTGTTGCTCTAAACCTCTCTGTGACTCAGCTTCCCCCACTGTATTAGGGGGACGATTCTCCCAAGCTCCCTCCCAGCAGGGTCGATTGGCTGGTTTGCTGAGTATTAGAATTGGGCCAGAGTCATAGAGTTTGGATCCCAGCTCCCGCGAGGCTGGGGACTGTTGAGCAGTAGCGTAGCCGGGGGGGGGGGGGAGCAGGGGGAGCGGCCGCTCCCCCACTGAGCAGAAGCGACGCCTTTTTTGTGCTCTGACACCTTTCGCTCCTACGCCGCAGCCAGAGCGGAGCATTTTTTTTTGCTCTCGGAGCCTTTTTTTGCTCCCGACGCTTTTTGCTCCCGGCGCCTTTTTATAGCGCCGCTCCCCCCGTGCTCTAAACCTGGCTACGCCACTGCTGTTGAGATCCCGGGGTTGGCCCATCTCACCATCCCTTCCCATCACATCCACTGCTGTGCCACCAGCATTAAGGGGTAGGGTCCCAGCCTCCCGCATCTGGGCAGCATTCAGGCCAAGGGAGCAGATTTCCACCGTGGTCTCTGGTCTTTGACTCCAGCAAAGAGGAGGATGGTGCAAAGCCTTTGTTCCCACCGCTGAGCTGGCTGGAGGCTGGGCACTGATCAGCGAGCTGGGGCAGCAGTTTCATTTCATAGCGAAAGAGGCAGAAAAGGGGAAACATCTTTCATGTCTTTGCTCCGGGGAAATTGATGACACAAGGGGCTTTTCTAGTTTCTTTCCTGCACGCTGCAGGCGCAGACGCCCCTGAGGAAGCTGTGCCAGAAACAGGGGTGTCACCCCATCTCGTGCCGCAGCACCCCAGGGATAAATCCTGCCGTCTTCACTCAGGCAAAGCGCCAGAGCAGCTCACAAGCAGGGCGGGTTTATCTACCCCTCTCCTCCCTCCGTCTCTGGCGTGATACCTGCCCCCGGGGCAGCTTGGCTTGCCTCAGATTCCTCCCAACAGCTGCCTTGTCCCAGGCCCCCAGCTTTCCTGGGACGGCGCTGGGATGTGAGACTCATAACCTCGCTAGGCCCAGGTGCAGGATGAGCCTTAATTGCCTGCGCTTTGGTGTCCATAACCTCCTCCCAGAAGGATAGTCCGTTACCTGCAGCAAACCTGTGCGTGCCGGGCATGTGGTCTCTCATCTCCAGGATTAGAGAGATTTGGGGCCCCGACAGATGGCGCACAGCCAGGGATTCTGCTGCGTCCAGTTCACACCCAGGAACCAGCGCCCTCCGGCCAGCCCACACCCTTTAATCACCACCTTCCTGCAGCAGCGGGCAGGTAGCTTTGTGCTCTGGCCAAAGTCTCTCCCTGCAAACCGTGGCTCTGGTTTCTGAGTGTTTCTGCACAGCCCTGGCCCACCTTGGAGTCCTCAGGTTTCCTCTCCTCCCTCAGTCTCTGAGCCAGGCAGAATCTCTAGATAGATATTTGTTGCTGTTAGCACCATTCTGGCAGTGAGCTTCCTCCCAGCAGTGCCCTACCAGTGCTAGCAATGTCCGGGTGCGTGTGAGAGAGAGAGGGGAATTTGGGAATCATGAACCAAGGAGCAGATGAGAGCAGAGGGGGTTATTGTAGGAGCAAAATATCCCCGTCTCTCCGTGCCACACTCTTTTCATCTGCCCATCCCTCCCTAGACCGGTCCGTCCATACAGTGCCTGGTGCTACCCAAACTTGCCTCATCCCGAGGGGGCGAGATGAGTGAGAAGGGGAAATCCTCTCCCGGGATCTCCCAACCTCATCTTCAGACACTGGAGAGGACCCGGATCCTTTCCAGCAGCACAGCAGGGCATGTGGGGAAAGCCCCTGGCGTGCAGAAGAGCAGCTATTCAGGGAAATGGAAGCAACATTTCCCAGCACAGGAGAAAGGGAAGGAGTCACTGGGTCTTCTGGGAATCCAGGGAGCTGCTCCCTGCCTCCCCCCCCGCGCCCTGCACAGTCCTAAAGGGCTCTGCTCCCCAGGACGGAGCCTAGCCCAGGAGATAGTGCTGCTCCAGGGAGACGGCACTTCTACCCCTGCCCCCAGCTCTGTCTGCAGGGAAGCCATTTCCACGCTGCAGGGGGTTCGGGCCATTGGGTGAGGATCAGCCCCACACGGAGGTGGCTCAGGGATCAGATATTTTGCGGGGTGAGGAGAAGAAGCCTAAAGTAACCTTGAGGAGCTAGTTGTAACATCTGGCGCCCACGGGCTAAGATAGGCAGCCTTCCCCCTGCTGTGATAGCAGGTCCCTTATTAGGTGCCTAATGTCCTGGGACCCCGCTATCCAATAAGGAGCTACTACAAATTGTCTGCTTGGATCAGGAGTGGGTGTGTCTAGCAGTAACTGCGCATAGGGATTGGATGCAGCAATAACAACAGGGACTCGGGGGGTTAATTTTTGTTATTTTGTACCATGTTGTCCCATAGGCGTCGTCTGGCATCTTTCGTCCTTGTCCTTTCTGTGATCTTGAAATGTAGGCGGTCACCTGTTGCAACCCACCCCTGGTAGGCAGTGCTGGGCTCTCCTCTCTCTACAAGAGGCACCAAGGGGCATGGAGGAAGAGTAGCTGGGTAGGGAGTTACCCTGTGAAAACCCCTCTACTGATAACACTGCTCTGATGTGCGGAGGGCAGCACATCGGTGCTACAAGGACGGGAGTTTGCTCTTCACGCTCACCCAGACATTACGCGGGCAGGGGTTTGCAACCAGTCTTGTCTTCACTGAGCTCCTCAACTTCCCAGGTCTATGCTCTCATGGGTCCAGCCCCGCCAGTGGTAATGTGGTTATAGGCTGGCCACCGGCATTCTCCCCACCATGTCACTTAGGCAGGGCCCAGGAGGGGTCTGAGAAGGAGGAAACGTTCCCAGCCCCCCGTGGGCTGCTGCTGTCAGCCGTGCACATATTCACCGGCAGCTGAGGCAGAAGGGAAACGCGATCTCGGGGGTCCCTCTGCACAGACCAATGGCCACCAGCAGGGATCGTTCTCATGTCCATTGGCACTGGCCAGTTCGGTGCTTGGTGTGGATGGTGCAGGATGGGTTACTCAAAACCATAAGAGTACACCGTGTCCCTCCCCCCCTCCCCCACCACCCCAGGGACCACAGCGCCTCCCTCAGAACCCCAGAAAAAGGCAGAGGCGTCAGAGAGAGGGAATGTCAGAGGACTGTGCCGGAACAGCTGGCCGGGCTCTGTTTCACCCAGAGGGAGCGAGCAGCCTATGGGCCATCAGGTCACTTTAGCAGGAAATGAATCCTTGTCTCTCTGTCCTTGATGCTTTATCCACTGCTTCCCTCTGGTTTACATGGCCCTGGGCTTGAGTGCCACATGGAAAGAGTGAATTCCTCTGTGTGTACCTGTTCTTTATAGTACGCATAGAGTGTGTTCTCTAATGCACAGATACCCCAGTGTGTATCTATTAGATAAGTGTCACATAGACTCTTTTTTAAGTCAGGCCCTAGTTGACTTGATCCTCTGTTAAATTCGATTAAACCTCAGAAACGAAATATTCGCAGTCAACAAACACCACCGCCCCCAACCTGGGTGTCCTGCTTTTTGCTCCAGGCTCATCGCTTCAAGAAGGGGTTGTGGTTTTTGAAGCCTCCCGACCATGGGCTAAGTGTCTCATCAAAAGAGTCCCTGCCCTGAAGCACTCACAACTGGGGAGGACCGTGAAGGGACGAGAAGTGAGGCCAGGGAAGGAAGGTGCGTACATCGCAATAATAGGTAGCCTTGGTGTACTTCAGTCACCGGCCCTACATAAAGCTGCCGGTTGGGGAAAGGCCACGATTCTCAGCGAAGCGTCATTGAACAAAGCAAACCGTGCCACGGAGCGTACACCGGCTAAAGGCCGAGTTATTCGGCCGCTGGTGCTGACATTAATGAGCACGATCCCGGGCTGTCTGCACCCTGGCAATCAGAAAAGATCAACCACTTGGCCCTCTGTGTCCGTGTGTCTTTACACCCAGTGGAGATGCCACCTGTTAGGGAGCCCTCTGCAGGACTGACTGTTGCTGTAGACAGGCGCATGGGGGTGTGTTTGCGTGCACACCCTCGTCCAGATCCTCCTTCACACCAGACTGCTAGGCTCCAATCCAGGGCAGAGCAAATGCTCCATCCAGAATGCACCGTCCCCTTTGAGTTTGTGCATGTGGCTGACCCAGGATTGGAGTTAGGTGGGTGTCCCCCACTCTGCCCCCTGAGCTGGGACAGGTACCTTGGCCTTAGGAGTGAGGGGAACCCTCCTGTGTGTTCACACGCTGGGAGCGGTTCTGGAAAACGGACTCTGAATCTACCCCTTCCTTCCCCAAACTATCTCACGGGCAATGATTCAGTCCTGGCTTGCCTCTGAGGCTCTTTCTAGCCTGATGGGAGTTAGGATCCCCACTCATTGGTGAGGATTGAACCTGGGGAGCTAGGGATAAGCCCAGTCCATAGCTACCCAGGCTAAAAACTAAAGTGTCTCAGCCTTCCCCAGCCCAGCAAGCATGTGCCCTGAAGGGACGTGCGAAAGGGGACCTGTGCCCGCACGCAGCTTCCCATAACCATGGTTTCTGCAGCTAGAGTGGAGCCTGCCCAGAATATCAACAAGGCCAGGCCGAGTGCAGCAGGCATCTCCATCGGCCCTAGCTCAGCGCTGCCTGCTCCCGGTATCTCCTCCGCTTCAGACATTCCTCTGTCCGCCTCATTGCACGGGAGGATGTGCTCAGCCTGACAAATGAGTCCAGGGGTGGGAACACGAAGCAGACAGATGCAAGAATCCCCTGGGAGCAGGTGACCAATGGGACAATGAGTCTGCTGGTGACAAGCATCCCATATATAGCCAACAGTGTGCGTGGGCTGTACGGGTCCTGCACACCGTGCCAGGTCCAATCACATCACGGCGAGGCAGCACCAGCAACAAGCAAACCGCCCCGGCGTGGACCTGGAATCAGCACAGGAGCCTAAAATAGGTAGCTCGCCTGTTCCCATACGGCAGCAGCAGCTCTGAGCCAGGCACAGCGTTCAGCCCATAAATCCTTCCTTCCCAGGAGATGCTAAAGCCCCGGAGCATCAAAGCTTATGCCTCCTCGCTGTCTGGCTTCTCCTTGCCTGCCTCCTTGCTACCGGGATCTGCGCAGCTGGGGCTGAAGTGGCTGTCTCGTGTTTTTTTGCAGCCCATGAAAAATAGATCGTGGTCTGGCCTGAAAAATGAGGGTGGGGAATAGAGGGAAACAGCAGAAGCCATTAACCCAGACATTCTCTGCCTGCTCCCGGCGACCCAACGTCCCCTGGCCCAAGCAGTGCAGTGATACCAGCCAGGTCCAAAGCCAAACCCATTATTCAACCCCCGTGAGCACTGAGGGTCTGGGTAAAACGGGATCTGGAGCCAAACTTTCCCCTTGGGGTTCGAGAACCAAAGGCAGCCCTGGCTTTTCCCTCTCTCCATCCTTGAAAAGGACCGACTAGTTCCCAGACCTGAGCCTGACTGCACAGTCTGCTCTGCCGTGACATATAAACCAATGTTTGGTTTTACTGGGGTTTTCTCAAAGGGGGACACGAGTGAGGTTCCAATTCCAGCTAGACAGGAGGAGAGCAGGGGCTGTCTCAGTAGTGATTTTACTCAAAGGGTCCCAGGCGGATCGAATAAGGGTTTCATTTATCCACTGCTTTTGCTATACGGCTGCCATTCTTCTGATCACCGTCACCACATAATGCAGCCTGGAATGATCAGTAACAACTGTGGCTTAGCAAGTGGGAATTGCTTAGTGGGATCCAGGCTTGCCGGAAAGATACGTGACGTCCGTGGACCCAAAAGGAGCCTCCAGCATGACCTCCTTGCCTAGGTGCATTAGGGAGCACAACAAAGCCAGTGCTGGCTAACCTTGCTCACCAGAGGGGCTGAAAGAGCCTGCTGGAACTCTTGTTAGACAGTGTATTCATTCACAGATCACAAAGTGCCTCACAAGGAAGGCAAGTATCATGAGCTCCATTTTACAGATGGGGAAACCGAGGCACAGAATGGTGTAGTGACTTGCCTCAGGTCACACAGAGGGTTAACGTTGACGGCAGGGACAGAACCCGGAGTTCCTTATTCCCCATCTGGTGCCCTGGCCACTAGAATACGCTGCCTCCTTTACGACCGCCTTTAAGATGATCTAAAAATTAATGACAAAAACGGATGCTTTTTATTATTTGTATTACCGTAGCTCCTAGTGGCTCTAACCAAGCTCGGAATAGCAATTGAGATAGACCCAGTGCGGACACACTGTAAGAGCTTATCTAAACAGACAAGACAGCCAAAAGGTGTGAGGAGAAACTGAGGCACAGAGCAGGGAGGTGACTTGCTCCAGTCCCGCAGCAGATCAGTGACTGAGCTTGGGAAACCTTTCTTAGGTGTCTTTTTCTCTGTCTTAACCTGAGTGTGGATAGGGCAGGGCCCATGGGAGTCGCCAGCCGAGCCCTGAGAAGGGACAAATGGCTGATTCACTGATTCTAATCTTTTCTTTTCAGCTCAGTCCTGCTACTGTCATTCCTAAAGGATGAGTGAGCGCTGCTCCTTCCCAGCGCTGCTCGGTTCCCTGGCTGGAGCAGGACACACACGCCTTGCCAGAGAGCGCCAAGTCATGGAAAAGCAATGCACCGCGTCTGCTCAGACTCACAGCGCTGCTCTGTCTGAGGCTCAGCCAGCGAGTCGTAAAGCGCTTGCAAGCGCTGCAAACCCGTGTGTGTGTGTAAAGCAACTGGGCCCGCTGGGAGAGTTCTCTGCGTGAGAGCCCATGAGGTGCCGTTGCGCTTTATGCTTAGTTCAAACGGAGCCAGTTCAGCCCCGGTGTCAATGGGTGCTGCTCCTGTTGATTTCAGTTGAGTTTATCCCGCTTACCCCCAGGGCCGGATTTGCCCCATGGTGTGGACGTCTGTTTAGAACGGGAGAACAATTCCTCCCATGGATGGAGCGCGAATTGCCACAGTGATCTGGGCTGCTCCCGTGTCCATTTCCCCCTGGGGTTGGCAGTCAGGGGCTCCCCGCTTTCCCAGCGCCAGCCATTTCTCTCCCAGCGTTCCTCTTCAACATTCCCCCTGCATTTTCTGGCTTGCCCCACGCTCGCGCTAGGGCTGATGTGGAATTCATTCTCCGGGGCCTGTTCAGTCCTTGGCCCCTCTATGGAGACTGTGGTTGAGGGGAGCTGTTAATGCCAGGCGTGATGTGCTGTTGACATCCGTCCCAGCAGCATCCCAGCTGAGAGCTGCCAAACTCATCTCATAGACTTAAAAGGCCAGAAGGGACCATAAGGCTCATCTAGTCTGGCCTCCTGCATGAGGGCCAGAGACCCCCGCCCAGTGAGTCCTGCAGCTAGCCCATTGCTAGCCCACTGCTGGAGAACAAGGCAGGGCTTCACCCAAAGGGGTGAAACATCCCCCACCTGCAGACTTGCACACTCCACTTTGCAGTGCAAAGGTGTCAGGGAGAAATGCTTCTGCATGAGGCAGGCACAAAACCCTGCCCCAAGGGAGGCCCGCTGGCAACCAGGCCTGGGGGATACTGTGCCAGGCCAGCTCTCCTGTGATCTCTCTCCTGGCTCTGTAGCCCTGCAGTATGGCCAAGAGGTGCTGTCAGATCTTGCCCTCCCTCTCTCGCCCCTTCCCTGCGACTGCAGCTTCCTTCAGAGGTGACTTATGGAAGCTGGGATTGGGCGGGGGTGGGGGTGGAGAGCTCTCAGATGGGACCTAAAGGGACCCGCTTGTCACTGTATTACCAGTAAATCAAGTGGCCAGCCAAGCCGTTGCCAAGACAGGGCTTAGGAGTCACTTACGGTCAAAATCCTGTGGTTAAGTGGTGAATAAGAAAGAAGGGATTTTCCTAGACGAGGAGGAAGTGGAGTGGGGGCAAGAAAGTTGCTCTTGTGCCTTTGTTGGTGGGGTTTCTGCAAGGATACAAGTGATGGGAGAGGTCACAGCAAAGGCTGACCCAGCATCTGGCGTCTGGAGTGGGTGTAAACTGCAGAGGGTGACATGTGGGGTACACACAACCTCAGCTTTGAGAGGTTCGCACCACCCCGCTCCAGGAGGTTTGCCTGCTGGAAAGTTCTGTCTCCCATAGCAAGGGTCACTCCGTTCTCTTGTGTGGGAGTAAGGTTCTGTGTTGGGGTGTGTGGCGCGCGCTTGACTCCGTAGCGTATAAAATGGCTCAGTAACCGTTGCTGCAGGAACTTTACTGCTGAGTGGCCTGACACAAGCCTTTGCAATTTTCAGCCGTAATGCTGTATTTACATAAGTTTTTTTCATTTAATTTCCATGGTTTATAAAAGCTGAACGGCAGCTGTTGAACGTGCACCTGCATTCACCAGGGTGTGAGCCGTGGCTTTATTTTAATGGTCAGATGTGAGATTCTCTGCTACGCTGTTCTCCTTTCACCTTCCAGGATCCCCCTCGAAATTCAAGGGCCGTCCTGGGTGGGAGGCATTGGGCTATCTGGGAATGTGGATTAAGGATTTGCTGGATGCAAAGCAGCTTGGAGCTGGTGAAACTGCCCTGCCCCTTTTTGGCTGCAGACTGTCATTTCGGCTCTGGCAATAATTTCTCTGCTCGGTTAATCAGCTTCACCATTAGGAAGGCCTGCGGTGGGTACAGATTTACTAGACTTTAATGGCCCTTTTTATTGGGTCCGATTGAACTGAGAAGAACAGTCCTTCGGCACTGGGAAAGTAGCCCTGATGTGGGCACTGGCTGGCACCAGCAGCGCTCGCTGGGGTTCTTGGGAAAGGAACAGACCATCCTGAGCTCTTGTGTAGGTGTACTAGTGCGGACGTGTCTTGGGTTTGTGTAATGGCAGAAACGAGGCTCAGTCTCTCCAAACCAAATGCAGGGGCTGAAACTGAAATTGTTCTCTGAAGATCCCGCACTGACTGGAGTCCTCCACGCTCCTGGCTCCCTGCAGCAAGACTCACCATAGGCCCTTTGAGACCCAGGCAGGCCAGTCTCATCATGACACCAACCCACGAGCGCCTCCTTCTGGAACATGCCGCTCCCGGGTGGGTGATGGAGCCGCTGCATCACAGACGTCCCTTCCTCCGCTGCCCACTGCGGGTTTCGGCTTTGATTAGCTGGCAATTCTGTGTCCTGGCCCTCTTCCCATTAGTTCCCTGGATCTAGCTCCCGGGTCACTGCAGCGTGAGTGTGCTGGGGTCGCACAGGGATAATGTTCGTCCATCTCAGGACTGAGACAACAACTCAGCAGCCTTGGGCTTATGACTTTAACCAGCTACATGTGCTGAGGAGCATCCTGGCTTGGACACATTGCCCCCGTACTTTGTAGGCTGCACTGGCTGCCTGTGCTCTCGACCTATAAAGGCCTAAGTGGGGTGGGAAGTGCCCAAATGGGACACCCTCCCTCCGTCCGGGCCACAGTGCTGCAGCTGAGATCAGCCATGCTGCTCAGCACCCCGAGTATAACAGGGTGGGGGTCGCTGGCAGGGCATTCTCCACCAAGGCCCCTTCTCTTGGGATTCATTCTCTGCCACCCGTCGCCCACCCCGCGAAACACCGGAACAAGCAGTTCGGAGCCTTGCCAGGCCCAGCTCAGGCACAGATACAGCGGGATCCCCCGCGGCGCCCCCAAGCCTCTTCCACCACTAGTGGGATTCCCAGCAGCACGGCGCCTCTGCCTTCGCATCCCTCCTGACTGACCCTCGGAGCCCCATTGTTTCGGAGCAGCTGAACAGAAGGGTGATGAGTGTGGTAATCCGATGCAGGCAGCGCGGTGACCTCGAGGGGTCAAGGAGCAGGACAGCGCCAGGGGTCGTGACAGCACTTACCAGTCAACCGAGACCGCGGGCTGCCTTGTAGAAAGGGGAGGGGCGGGGGGCAGAGATTCAGCGGTGCAGGGATTAGATCCGGAGAGGCACAGAAAAATCTCTGAAATGTCTCCCCATCCAGTGCCAAAACTGGGCTCTCCGGGCCAAATTCACACCAGGTGGAAGTGGATGCAACTCCCGTGACATTTGTGGGCTTAAGCGGGGCTGAATTTGGCCCTCTGAGAAGCGTAGGAGTCGCTGAGCGATGGCTCGGGGGCGGGGGGGGGGGGTGAGTGAAAGCTGATGGGAGACTGGGGTTGATCTAGCCCAAGCAGACCTCCCCCCCGCCATCCCAGTGGCACCTCCACCTCAGACTGTAGGGTCAACACGAGTTGCGACTTAAACACAAAGCAGGACCAGCGTGCGTCCGGCCGAGCCAGGATCCGTGTGTATCTCCCACCCTTGTGGGGATGAGCTCACCCCAGCGGGCAGGTTCCCTGCAGAGCTGACGCTGGAGAACCAATTGGCCAGTCACAAGCTGATCTAAGTAGCAAGATGCAGTGACTCTTTGGTCTGGCATCCCAGCGCCTGTGCCCTCACCGCCTGGGGTCTGAGAGCTCAGCATCTGTGATCTAACCTCAGGGTCCTCGCTCAATGGAAGGAAGGAAATCCTAACACACGGGAAAGGCAGCTGGAGATTTACAGGTTTCCTCCAGAAGTGGGCTGAGAAGGAGAGAGGGCCACAAGCTTCTCTCTCTCTCTGTCTCTCACACACACACACTCTCTCTCTCTGCCACTCCAGCAGCATCCCTGGCTTTATCCCCCAGCAAATCGAAGCGACAGTAATCAGAGGAGATAACACACCACGCTGCCCCGGGAAAAGATTAAAAATACAGCCAGAGATTGGATTCAGAACTGATTTGTGGCAATATGATTTATTCTCCCCCACGTATCCCTGAATTACGAAAGAAAAGCCCCTCTCCGTAAATCTTGTTTCTACAGGCTAGAGATTCTCTCCTCTTCCCTTACAGCCCCAAGAGGACTGAGCAGGTATCTTGCTCCGTGCTGCATCCCAGGATATGGAAAAGACAATTTTTAGGTCCTGTCTTGTTTCCCATGAGTCAAAACTGGTCCTGGATTGTTCATTAGAGGAGCATTAAAAGTCCCAGTTTTGTCCCTTGGAGAGACTGATCCACACTCTAACAGATCCCCTTGTCAGGATGTTTATTTGCCTTACATTTTCTCTTCTCCCTTCCCTTCCCTTCCCCCTAGCTTGCACCATATGCCCCCCCCCCCATCACAACCTCTGGGGTCATCTGCAGTCATTCTGAAAACACACCAGACAGGGTCAAATTCTAGTGACACCCCATTGGATGACATGCGGCAATTCCCTCTCCTCCTTGGCACTCACACTCTTGCAGAGCAGCTCCCAACAAATGATCTCAAGGCATTTTTACTTGCTTTAAATTAACCGCCCCCCCCCCCCCCCGCCCTCTATGCAGGAAGGCAGGCTCCCCCTTTCCACAGGGCATCTCTGTGAACACCTGAGGCTCAGAGTGATTTTGATGATGCATCCTCCAAGGTCACATGGTGGCTCTGGCAAAGCTGGGAACAGACCCCATGTATCCTGGTGCCCAGGCCTGAGCCTTTTACCACGAGCTCATTCCCCTCTTCTGTTGGAATGGCACACTCTTGTATGTATTACCAGGGACACCGTGAGTTAGTTTCCCAGATCTGAGGGAGAGCTCTGTGTAAGCTCGAAAGCTTGTCTCTCTCTCACCAACAGAAGATATGACCTCACCCCCTTTGTGTCTCTACTATCCTGGGACCGACTCAGCTACAGCAATACCGCATATTCTCTCATATACCCCATCTTTTGTAGAGATAGGTAACGGACATTTCTGCCCTTCCAGGGATGGGGTTCTGATCCTTACCCCAGGGGTCAGCAGGAAGTTCCCAGTGTGGGAATCTAACCAGGCTTCCCCTACCGGCTCAGCCCCAAATGACTCATGACTCTCTGGGTTTAGAAACTGACGTGCAGGGCCGCATTATCTGTCTGAGGCCCAGGGACTGTCTCCAGGGATTACCAACAGGAGCCAAGATTTACCTCACCTTCAGGTGTCACAAGACGAATGTGCCAACAGGCGTGTCCACAGGATGCTTCAATCACTTCGGCGGAAAGAAGCCTCTTGTGACAGGATTGGCAGCTATTTGCACTCGCTCATCCGATCCTTGTTCAAATAAACTGGCCTGGGGAACTGAACCTTGGTGTTTCATCAGGGATTCCTGCCATGAACAACCTGCCTCTGCCCTCTCCCAGCTGATAACCTACCTGTGAATTCACTGCCCTGGCAGGACGCTGAGCTACCGCTGATGGGGCACCGCTGTAGGGAAGCTCACAGCCCTGGAGCTGTGTGCGCTGAAATTGACAAGACACCCGGCTGTGAGAAGGGTCAGGAGGGTGCAGTGCTAGCTAGTTGGTGTCATCAGGCATGGCTAGTAAGGAAACTCGGAGCTTTAGCTGGCTCTGGCAGGGCACTGCTGTGAGGAAGCTCACGCTGCTGGTATCCTGGTGTGTGTGAAAAGCGCATGCCAATGAGTCCTGGCTGGTACTGGCAGAGGGACGGGGCACTGGCGTGAAGAAACACAACGCTGGGATCCCAGCTTGGGTTATCCTGGCATTTCAGCTGGGGGCCGGGCCCTACTAGGACAATTCTACCAGCACGTAGCATTATCCTTCCTCTTACCCTTCAGCAAGTAGGTGTCCCTCCCTCCTCCTCGTCCTCCTCCTCCTCCTCCAAAGCAAGTGAGCAAAGGAGCATGAGTGGAAAAGCCACAGTCCTGGGAGCATTTGATGGCATGATGCAATTCTGGACGGCAAGGATTTTAAACACACATGCACACTCTCCCTCATTCTCCCTCCACCCTGCAGAGGGTGGAGTCTGAGGACAGTGCAAAGTCCCTGGAAGCACTGAACCAGGCTCCTGACACAACGCAGGGTGTGTTACGTGCAGGGAGGGGGGACGAGCCTGGGCTTTATCCTCAAGGCTGAGTTGCCTGTTCAGGGATCCCTTGGCAGGAAATGGATCACCACAGGCTCAGTGACTGATTAGCCCATTCAGGGCTTGTGATACAATCTCTCAGGGTTCCCCGCCCTTCCCTTTGCAGAAGGTGCTTAATATAAACAGTACGGCCCAGAGGAGGAGATAAGATAACAGGTCAAGACCTGCCTTTGAGCCCCAGCCTGCGGCTCCTGTGCACTCCAGTGCCCCGTGGATCTGAGAGTGGGGCCCCCTTTCTTTTATCCTCCCTTGACTATTATGGTGAGTGGCTTGCGGGGGGCAGTATGGATTAGCAGTAAGCGCTGGGATGTTGGGCTTCTCTTTTCCTGGTTCTGCCACAGACTCATTGGCTGACCTTGGGCATGTCATTTAACTGCATGAGGAAGAAATGCTCCGCCACTGTTTTATCAAGTGCTCTGAGCTGCAGAGATGGAAGCTGCCATATCAGGCCTGGCCTACACTTAAAACTTTTGCTGGGGTCCCAGTGTCGGCTACGGGTGTGAAATTTTACATCTTTATACTGGAAAAAGCCCTCGTACAGCTGAAGCGATACCGGCACCACAGTCCTTATATTCAGCCTGTGGCTTTTGTGTTCACGGCACTGGTGTAAGCGATAGCAGCGTGTGCTGGCATAAAGCGCGTCTCCAATCTCTCTACCGGCAAACCCTTTCTAGAGCAGGCATCGTTACTGACCACCAAGCTCTGTCCACGAACACGGCTCACCTCAAGCCTCGAAGATCCTGGACACAGTGTCCTGTTGCTCTGGACTGCCTCCTTCTGGTTGTCAGAGGTAGGGGTAGTCCGGGGTGGAGGCTAGAAGCAGGGAGCGCAGGACAGGCTCCTGCAGCAATGGGGTTCAGAGGATAGATAATGGCAGGGAGAGGAAGGAGCTAAGTCCGCAGTATGGGGACTGGGGTGTAATTGCAGGAAGGGACCAGCCCTGAGGGATGTGGGGAGCAGCTTAAAACAACCCACCAGATTTCCCATAAGTCGACTTGGAGCGGGGGGGAATCTCCTGCTTTGTGCCCTGTCCTCGTTTCCAGGCCTGGCGAGTGTAGGAGCCGTGAGGGGAGAGGGGCTAATCCCACGGGTGGCAACATGATCCTCGCTAGGTGCCTCTCTGAAAAGGCCAGACTTGGAGAGGAAAGGGATCGCTGGTTCCTAACGGGGCAGTCTGGGGAGCACCTGTTCTGGGGCTGGGGGTGGCTTCTCTCTCTGTTCTCCATCCCACAGATGGGCCACTGATGCAATATTTAAACCCTGCCACTGGCTTGGTTAGTGACTCGGTTTGGCCAGTTAGGTTAATGCCAGGAGTGACCCAGCCCTTCATGAAACCCACTGAAACGTGCCTGAGGGAGGATCAAGTGAACAACACCAGGTTGGAGCCAGGTGTCTGATTTATCCCCCAAGGGAGATGCCTATGGCTGCCTAATTAGAGACCGAAAGCTGCTGTTCTCCAAAGGCGTGAGCTGTGCCCCGGAAAGGAGCAGGCCTAGGGTATCACTAGCTCTTCTCTCCGCTTTGTGACTCACATCGATAGTTACCTAAGGGCTGCTGGACCATGTGACTATGACTATCACCTATGGTGCTGATGCTGGCACGTAGACTTAGAGAGAGCTTGGATTTGGCCCATGGTCCAATGGGGGTCAGGTCAGGTGAAGCTGGCTTCATTCCCCCTCCTCCTGGATGCTTTGACACTGGCCTTGTGGTTCACATCAGAGTGGATTGCTCCTGAGAAGAAGCGAAAGGGTATCCGGAGAGGGGACCTGGCTACCCAGAGGGGACTCTTCCATAGTCAAGGCTTTGCATTTTCAGTGGCACGTTGACCCTAAGGTCTATGGCCAGGTCCCAGGAGCCGGCAGCACACAGGGAATCTGCCACAGCTGCAGGTGAATTTTAAAAGCAGAGTTTGTTTACTGACTCGGGATAGGACCAACCAAGGCACTGAGTCCAGCCGCCCCTGTGCTGTTTCGTTGGGTGTTAAGTTCCATGTACTTTACACTGCCCCTCCCCACCAGCTCACATCATGCTGTAGATTGGAGTGTGGACAAGGCCTGATTGCACCACCGAAGCTGTCAAGTAGAGGGCAGTTGGGTCCCCTGGGGAGGAGTGGGAGGCGATGCGGGATAGCGGGCTTAGCACATTAGCTGGGTGTTTCTGCTACAGTGAGCAGCAATAAACCCCACAGAGGATAAAACAAGCCTGGTGGGGGGCCAGCTCCTTGTTCACACAGGTCCCATGGAAACCCATGTGATCACCTGTTCTGTTCATTCCTTCTGAAGCACCTGGCATTGGCCACTGTGGGAAGACGGGACACTGGGCTAGACGGACCTTTGGTCTGACCCAATCTGGTTGTTCTTATGTTCTAAGATTCCACTGGCAGGTGTGTTAGATTACTGCACTCCCGGGCCAATGGCTTGCTGCAGCCCTTCCCCCACCAGGGACAGTCCCAAAAGGGTCTGATGTGTTTAGGGCGGGTATTTGATCCCCTTTTGCTTGAAGCTTCTGTCTTGGTGGATGGGCCTGGAGTGAGCACTGAGACCCGGGTGTCTCCTGCTGCCAAACGGCCTCATCTGCACCGAGCCAACAGCGGCATCCACCCGCCCTTGTCCCGACTCATCAAAACAAAAGAAAATGAACCGGGAGCGACAGTGACTGCTGGGATCAAGGGCTTTTCTGGGTCAGGGGATGGGAATAGCAGGGCCCGTTGGAGGGAAGCGCGGGTGTGTGTGTGGATGTGAGTGTCTTGGGGGAGGCGCGTGGTGATGGGAACCGGGTGGGTCGGCTGGGGAGAAAAGACAGAGCAGGAATTAGCGGCTTAGCCCCCGTTTGCTTAGCTGAGACCCAGTTTATTGAGGGATAATGCGGAGCTGAGCTGGAGCGGAAGCCCCTGGGCTGCGCTTCACAGCAGCGCGGACGTCAAAACATTCAGCTTAGCCAGCACGCTCGCCGGGCGGGGTCTGCGGAAGGGCCGGTGGCAGGGGGCTGTTGTTGGCCGGGCAATCTGTCTTCTCCAGCGGAGCCGGCACAAAGCTCTGTCTGCCAAAGGACCTCGCAGCAGCCTGTTCGGGGGCTGCTTTACGCTGTCTGGGGGATGGGTGACTGGCGTCTCCGATTTCCAGCTCCCTGGCAGTAAATAGACTCAGGGAGGATTGTGCAGGGATGGGCAGGACTGGCCAGGGTGCAGGGCCAGCCACCATACCAGGGAAGGTGCCATCCCAGCACAGCTGCTCATTCCGGTTGTAGGTAGAAGCCGTGGGCAGGGGGAGGGGGTGACCCTGAGGAGCTGGGGCTCCGGGCAGGAGGGTCTCTCTAGACTGGGTCACGGGAGAGGGAGAAGGCATTCGGCTCTTTGGGTTTCCAGCACGGCTGCATCGGGATGGATACCTGGACGGGCAGAGCATCAGGCCTTGACTGAGAGGCTCTGGGGCCTGGCGTTCCTGCTTCTCCCAGGGCAGTCTGGGGGCTCGTCAGTCAGTTCCACTCATCGGGCTGATCCATGAGATTGTGCCATTAAAGCTTGTCTGCCCTGCAGGGCTGGGGCCTGGCTCCCACCTCGGTGGTTTGAACCGTGGAAGGGCTGACAGAACTGTCTGCGCCCGGCAGTTTAGGGGGACCCTGGTACAGGATTCAAGTTAGCCCCTTGCTCAGCCTGGCTCTACTTGGGAAACTGGGGGTGCTCCTTGAATTCAGGAAACTGTGCTGAGGGGCCACAGCCTGGCTGCTCCAGTCCTTGCTAGATGCCACCTTTCCAGCCTCCTAGCGCCAGGGCAGCTTCCAAGTGACCCATGCCACACGCGTAAGGTCGAGCACCTTCCAGCCAAGGATCTCAAAGCCCTCCACCGCGGTGCGTCAATATCATTCTCTGAGGAACCCTCGCCGACTGGATTTCCTCCTCTGGGGGCTCAGCTCCCGCGTGCGAGGCTGATGGGAGCCCCCTGGCTCTCCAAGCCCCCCACCAGCGCCTCAGTGCCCCTCTCCAGAACACTCCGCTTCCGGCGCTTTCTGCCAGGGCCGAGCGGTGGAGCGGTGTCCCAGCCGCCCCCAGGTGGACTTCGGATTGGACAGTGTTTCTACATCCTTGGAGTTCCCCTCTGCCCCTGGAGCGGCTCCTTGCAGCACCAGTGTCTCTTGATGCTTTTAGCAGCGGGGCCGATGTCACCGTTGGCTTGTCGATGCCGCTGCGAGTGAGGGGGTTCCGGCTGCCCCGGTCCATGTGGGTCAGTGACATCGGCGTGACATGGGGCCCGGGGTCACCAGCTCCCTCCGCGCAGTGCGCACTGAACCCAGGTTCTGTGGATGGAGTCGTGGAGGGCCTGACCTCGGCTGGCTGGGGGTCTGTGTCCTACTGGAAGGAGGTTTTCAGCATCCTCCTTTAGCAACCGTTGCCTTACGATGCAAGCGCCCCAGCCAATGCTCTAATTCAGGGGTCGCAAACTCAAATTACCACGAGGGCCGCATGAGGACTAGTGTATTCAGGGCCGGCTCTGGCTTTTTTGCCGTCCCAGGCAAAAAAGCCACCGGCCGCCCCTCTCAGGCCAGGCGCCGGCGGGGAAGGCGGCATGCCCGCGGTCCTGCTCCCCCGGCGGGGACGCCGGCGGGGAGCGCAGCATGCCTGCCACCCCGCTGCTGGCCAGGGCGATGCTGCGCTCCCCGCTCCCCGGCCGGAGTGCCGGCGGGGAGGGCGGCATTCCCGTGGCCCCGCTGCCCAGGCCGGGGCGCCGGCAGAGAGGGCGGCATTCCCGCTGCCCGGGCCGGGGCGCAGGCGGGGAGCGCAGCATGCCTGCCGCCCCACGCCCCTAGCCGGGGCGATGCTGCGCTCCACAGCTGCCGGGCGCCAGCAGGGAGTGCGGCATCCCCGCAGCCCCGGTCCCCCAGCCGGGGCGATGCCGCTCCCCGCTGCCGCCCCGGCCGACGGGGAGGGTGGCTTCCCCGCTGCCCCGGCTGGGGCGCCGGCGGGAAGGGCGGCTTCCCTGCTGCCCCGGCCGGGGGGCTGGCGGGGAGCGTGGCATCCCTGCTGCCGCCCCGGCCGGGGCACCGGCTGGGAGGACGGCTTCCCTGTGGCCCTGGTCCCCCGGCCGGGGCGATGCCGCTCCCCGCTGCTGCCCCGGCCGGGGTGCCGGCAGGAAGGGCGGCTTCCCTGCTGCCCCGGCCAGGGTGCCGCCTGGGAGCGGGTCTGGCCAGTGGCTCTGCTGCCCCAGCCGGGGCAGGGAGCGGGGCTTGCCCGCTGCCCTAGCTGGGAATAGTGTTTTTTTAAAAAAAACCTGCAGCGCCGCCCCCCCCTCCAGGTGCCGCCCCAAGCACGTGCTTGGTTGGCTGGTGCCTGGAGCTGGCCCTGAGTGTATTGGCCCGAGGGCTGCATCACTGACCCCGCCCCCTCGCTGCCCCCGGCCCCGCCCCCACTCCAACCCTTCCATTAGGCCCCGCCCCTTCTCCGCCTCCTCCCCTGTGTGCACGGCTTCTCGCTCCTCCCCCTCCCTCCCAGAAACCGCGAAGCCGCCAGAGAGCTGTTCTGGCGGCGGGAACTGCCTGGGGGTAAAAATAAAAAATGTGGGGGTTGGGGGGGGGCGTGGGGAGCCTGGCGGGCCGCAGGGAAGAGCTCTGCGGGCCACATGATTGAGACCCCTGCTCTAATTGGTGCTCACAGGAGGGAATCTGTTTCTTGCTGCATTCCTGCCTCCTCCCGCTTGGTACAAACCTTGTTTTGTCCCCACCCCGAAGGCCGTGTGGCTGCCCAGTTGTCGGCACCTGTTGTTCCTGCCTCCTGTTGTGGATGCGGGATCTGGGAAGTCCCTGCGATTCCCCTGCCTCGTGCACGAAACCACCTCGTACAGTCCCCGTTCCTTTCCTCGGGGCACCTGTGGGTTTGTGGAGATTCCTCTGCCACGGCCCAAGCTACACGGAGCAGGAATCCAGCCAATAGGAGGGGATAATTGCTCTGCCCATAATCCTGCTTTGCAGCTCATTGGTCTGGAATCCCCCTCACCCAGCCACCTCCCCCTCGCAGTGGGGTGATGGGGGAACATTTCAAGGTCGGTGGCCTTGTCCTGACTGTCAATATTCTGGGGGCGTCTATGAACCTTGGGGCTCTTTGGAGCCCTGCTCAGGGCAGTGATGAGGGTGGTGTGGAGGTATTGACGCTAGGGGGCTGGGCTGTCCCTGTCCTTCCCAGGGCCAGAAATCCTGGAGAGTTGGCAGGGTCCTTGCCTGTCACAGGCTAGCGGGGCCCAACCTGAGAGTAGGAACCCAGGCACTATGGGGTCTTCAGAGAAGCAGGACTCCAGAGAGCAATTATCCCTGGGGGAAGCCGTAGCACAGACTGGTTGTGAGTCACCCTGAGGTGAAGGTCCACCCTGAATCAGGGGCCGTTGGTCAGAGGACCCCAGCCCCTCTCTCCAGGCCTGTCCCTAGAGTCTGTGTCATGGGAGGGGTGTGTGGTCCAATACATTCCTTGCACCTCCCCACAGAGGCCTGTGGCCTACATACCAGGCACACGGGGTGGTGGTTTTGCCCCACATGCCTGGCCCATGAGTTATTTCCTAGTGCCGGTGCTGACCTCTCCAAGCCTGGCAGCCTCCCCTCTGCTGTCCTGGTGCCATGCCTGGGGCTTCTCCCTCCCATCTTCCAGGAACCCTAGTGGGTCACATCTCCCCCAGCCCTTCCCTAAGAGGCTGAATGCTGAACAGTGCAGCCCCCAGCTTCCCATTACAGCCCCAGATCTGTTTTTTCTCAAGAGGGAATCCTTTCATTCTCCAGTCATTGCCCCCTCCAATCTGTGTGAAATGGGGGCGGGGGGGTGACGAAAGCTGTTCCCATGGGTACGTTCCAGCCTCTCCTGCGGTTTCCATGGTAGCCATTCAGGAGGTTGGAAAGTTTCCTCATTCCCCCCAATCGGGTGTCAATGGCCTGGAAATGGGGACTGAGCAGGGACAAGGCCACGTCTGGGCCATTGTTCCTCACGCCACTCGGCTGGAGAAGCGGAGCTAAATTCCGGCAGAGGAATTCCATGCGGACGGAGCGGGATGAGGAGCAGGGAGGCCAGTCAAGACCTGTGAGCTGGGTGCAGTTAACCCTAGGCTGCTGGACTGCCCCCAGCTAACGCCTTGTTAAGCGCGAGGTGCCCCGTTCCCTTTAGAACTGTGCTCGTTTAAAGCCCGTTTGCTAAAATGACGTCAAACACAACCTGTTTCCCTCATCCAGCCTAAGTTGCTAACTCATCGTGTTCTGTTCCTAAGCGAGCCCTATACAGCTGTGTACGGAGAGAACGTACAGAGGGCACTGCTGCGAGGAAGCTCACAGAACCAGGGGTCCCTGCCCACAGTGTCGGGGCACTGCTGTGCGGAAGCCTGCAGCCCCGGGAGTGCCAGGGCACCGCTGTGGGGAATGGAAGACGTGGCTGGCACTGGTTTTGAGGAAACTCACGGCAACAGCCACAGGGTTTGCTTCTATGCACCCCCCCCCCCCCCCCGCCTGGATCTGTGATCCCGCATCCCCAGCTCCTGCCCTCCCGAGTGTCTGGATTCCAGCAGCATGGGCACCATGGCCCATCCCTATGACCTACCCACCCCCTTGCCCCTGCTAAGCAGCCAGAAAGACCTAATGAACCTGGAGGAGCAGCCCCTTGCTGTGGCAGCAGCACGCAGGGACGGGCCTCTCCCTTGCCGCCCCATAAACCCCGGCCTGGTCGATCACTTGGAAATGGAAGGAAAAGAGAAAGCAAAGTCTGGCGAGACATTGGGCCTAGCTGGCTGATCAGCTCCCTCCAGCCATCGCTGGCTCCCAAGGGGAGCTGACGGGGCTGGCCCCAGAGACCCGCCCCCTCCAGTACACAGGCTGCACAGAGGTGCCCTCAGGGCTCACCAGCCAGCCTGGCATACAATGGCAAAATGGGCCGGACCCCTCCCGACCCCTTTTCAGCCTCTGGGCCAGAGCCTGCCGCTGACTTTGTGGCCATGGACTTCCACTCGCCAGGAGGCTAGAGAGCAAAATTAACATCGGACCCCCACGCTCGGCCGCTCAGTGCAGGGGCAGGCCAGACAGGGCTGGGGGAGGGGGCGTCTGTGTTACTCCGACACTTCTGCTTCCTGAGATCAGGCTCCAGAGCATCCTTGGCTGCAGTTCAGGGGCCAGCATTGTGTCTGCCAAGGAAACAGGCGCGGGCGGGGGGTGGGGGAGGGGAAGGAATAGCTCATTGGAGGTTGTGTCTCTGGGCTCATGTATTTGCATGTATTTGCAATGGGCAATTTGCAGCCCAGTGATGGGGGAATTCCACTCTGTGTGTGTCTGTGTCTGTGTGTATCCCCCTCCCTGTCCTTCAAGGTTGTCATTGCAGCCCACTGATGGGGGAATTCCACGCTCACTCTCTCTCTGCGTCTGTGTGTGCCTGTGTGTACTGGAGCAGGATCACACACACACGGTGCGCTGGAGGGGGGTGGAAGAACAGACCTGCTTTCTCAGTTGACAGGAGACAGCCCCCTTTCCTTGGCGTGGAATTTGCAGGAATTCTGGTCAAACTTTAATTATAAATTCAGAGCCCGGGGTCTGGGAAAGGCGTCCGACTGTGGGGGGTGAAAGCCCTGGAAGAACTTGGCAGTGTCTTTGATCACCTGTGGTTTTCCCTGTTGTCAGGAGCATGTCACAGCAAGGGCTCATGCACGGCCAAGGATGGGTGAGACTGAACAACCACCATGATCAAAAGACCATTCCCGTTGGCTGTGGCAAAGCACAGCCCATTGGGTCACACAGCACCTCTGTAGGCTGCGTTGAGTGCTGGATTAGACGGGAAAGTCATGGATGGCCTGGGATGCTGGATTGCTCTCCGGGGACACCCTGAGTCCCAGCAACTCTAGCAAACTCACCATGTGCTGCCCACTTTCCTGCTACCTGCTGCTGGAAACAGCTGAATATCTGGTGAAGGTCAGAAGAACCTGTTGTCAGCACCACTGCAGAGAGCATTATGGAGAGATGGTTCCACCATCGCCGATGGAGAAGCTCCTCTGGCTTCGAACGCATTGGACCACAATTGCTTTGCTCCTCAATCCTGATCTGCAGCTTCCCTGGCTATTCCAGCCCTGAGGCCCCACTAGGAAGTGTCTCTGTTGCAATACAGTACTCAACCACCTTCTCCCCCATCCTGAGCTCTTCCTGGGCAGAAGCCACGGTGCACTGAACTGTGAGTGGTTTGGAGTCCTCAGTCCAAAACCCACTGGGGCCTAATGGTGCAGCATCATCTCCCCATGTCACAGCGTTGATGTTAGGGGGCAAAGACCAGCCCCATTTAAACCAGGGGGAATTAACCATGCCCCTGGGCTTGAGAGGAACTCAAGAGCTCTCCTCCCGACTCCAATCGGACAACTGCTAGCAAGGAGAGCTGTGCGACTGCTAGAGTCCAGAGGTCCATGGGGCCCATTCCGGGGTGCCAGAACAGGGGGGCCAGGGGACCATGGTCCTCCCACTTTTCATCGGCCGTAAGGGTGAGCAATTGGGTGGGGGGGAGGAGCAAGTGTGTGGGGGGTGGGATCTTGGGGGGAGGAGGCAGTGCGGGAGCGGGGCCTTGGGGGAAGGGATGGTGTGGGGGGATGGGACCATGGTTCGGGCACTGGTAGCCCCCCCACACTTTTAGGGACCTTCTGCCACTCCTGGGTCCATTGCTGGCCACCCTAAACAGTGGGTCTGCTCTTCATTCATGCCGAGGCATTCCTCACCCAGGCTCTTAGCTGCAGAAGGGAACAGCATCCGGGGACCAGTGCGTGGCCAGGGGCCGGTTACCAGATCCCTTTTTGGCATTGTCACAAAGATCCAAGCCAGTCCCTTCTGGTGTTATTCACAAGAGCAAAGTGAGAATTCCCAACACGCACTAGGGAGCGCTGGAGGGAGCTTGCAGGGGATTTGAAGAGCTGAGGGGAATAAAAACTGGGGTGGCTGCCGGGCTTTGAATCTGCTTAAATGGAATCTGCTCCCCTGCTACTGACTGTCACTAAATACAGCTAACGCACAGCACCCCTGTTCCTTCCAAACCAACTTTCTGCTGCCCGCCCTCACCCTCCAGCCCCTTTCTCCTCCCCCTTCCTTCCTCCAAAAATCAAATCAAAACTCTCTGTATTCTTGGCTCCATCAAGGACAGTCTGCTGGGACTCAGCTCATGTCAAGCCAGGCCAGGGCTTCCTATTGGACTAAACAACGTTGCAGTCCTTGTATCCTTTTGTAGCCTTCCGGATGGGTGGCAGGATGATGGGCTGAGAGGCGCTGTTCCTGCTGTCTGGTGCCATTCTCCTAGGGGCCACACAGATCTTTTCCCACCTCACTTTGTAATGGAAAGTCTCTTAGATCCTCAGAACTACCATCTCCCACTGCTTGGGCTCTTGGACAATGGAGTAAAAAAACGCTTCTTGGTTCTGATGATTTGTGTCACATTTGGCTGTATCTATGGTCTTTCCTCTTGAAAGTTTGATGGTCCCCTCTGGCCTTAAAGTCTTTGTTCCCCCACTGTGCTTTGCCTCTCCTATTTCCAGTTGGCGATCAGGGATTCTATGTTTGACAAGGGCCTGTCTCTATTTTGTATACTTCACTGTAGCAAGGTAGTTTGCAGGTCTGTAAACAGAACCTGGATCTCATGATTAGATTTTTTTCCAGGCTGATTGTTTCACCTGGTGACTGTTTTGTCTCTGGGTTTCTGTCTCTGTTCCCTTGTTGGGTGGGGCTGTTTGCTCGGCTGGCCTGGAGGCTGGCACTAGGAAAGCCTGGGAGTACTGTTTTGTATGAACAGGGAGTGCATTTGTCTAGCGTTCATTTTTGATCCTCTAGTGCTTTTTGCTACTGTGTTGGAGTTGGCACCACCAGGTTTTTTTGCACTCTACATTGCTAATCCAGGGGTCTCAACCAAGTTCTCCCGTGGTTTGCAGAATCCTGACGTCTGCCTAGCATTTGTTTACAAGACTGCAGGTTTGGCCCGTTCAGGGTAGGCGGCTCAAGCGACTTGAGGTGTGCAGTGTCTGATCTTGGGTTGGACTGCGTTATAAATCTCCACCAAAGTATGAGCCCAGGTTGTTGCTGTCATGGTGTCGAAAACACACAGTGCTTCTCTCTTGGACTGTTCTGGTGGAGGGATGCGGAGTCCCACTGGGGCCTAGCTCTGCTCCTGTGAAGGGTCCTTTGATTTTTGTTTGTTTGTTCAGGGGCTTGACCGGTCGCTGTTCTTTTCCAGATTGTCTCCTGGGGCCCGTGTGCTGCAGCTCATCTCCAGCAAGAGGTGCCACGCTCAGTGAGTAACAACACAACGAGATCATCTGCACAGAGAAGACAGTCCCAGATTTGGGGCGCAGAAGGGGATAACACTGGCCTCTCACCGCTGGATGCACTAGAGGGGTGAGGAAGAAGCTGCAGCCCTGCTCTTCTCCCCTCTCTTGTTTGAAGACGCTGGTTTGCACAATGGCTGTTTACATCCTGCCGTGGACAGGCGGGACATGAATTCAGCGTGGCCCCTGAAATCCACATTGCAGGACTTCAGAGGGCAGCTCGGCTGGGGGCAGCCCTACACTGTGGAAAACAGACGGAGAGTTTCCTTCTCCTTCGCTTTTGTTTTCTGGGTGCTCCTTAATAAGTGTCTCTGGGTCGCAGGTGTCCTGGCCCGCCGCCACCTCCATAGTTACTCAGGTCCACGGTGACCCTTTCCCAGGGTAACCGCTCCCCCGAGGTGGATCCAGAGAAGTATCTGAAAATTGGACCTGACTTGTCTTGGGCTGTGCCAGCCCCTGTCCCATCCTTCCTCCAGGCTGCAGCGCTGCTGGGTTTGACTTTCTGCAGATTTGTTGTCCCCAGCCATCCCCCACCTTTCTCCCCTCCCCCATACACCCCAGCTCTCCCCAGTTCTCAGGGCTCCAATCACTTTCCCCTGCTCCTGACTCCAGGGAGCCCCATCCTTGAGCTGGCCACTGGCGGGGGAGCAGCCTGGCCCTGCGAGAGGAACAGCTCTCTGCTGCCCACTCGTGCCAGCAGCTGGAATTCCCAGCTGGCAGGGATTTGGGTCGCAGCGCCTCCTTTCACACGTCTACAGGGCATCCCTTCCCCCCCCCCCCCGCAAAAGGCTCGCCAGGAGCTGACTCCTTCGGGGTGGGGGTATCCTGGGAGCTAATCTTGAAAGCTCCGGGCCCGCAGCCTCGCAAAGATCCCCAGTGGCTGCTCCGGGGGAGTCACACGAGCCCCCGTTCCAGGAGCAGCTGCTATGGATGTGACCGTGGCGCCTGCCTCCGAAAGCCCTTCCTGTCGTCGAGCCGATCCGGCTGCATCCGGACTGGGTGATGGGACCATGCGGCCGGGGACCGGCCATTTATTTCCGTCTCTCAGAGCAGCCATCTGTCCCGGCCTGTGAGATGATGGGAAGCCGAGGCCCCGGCTGCTTGTGGCCATGACAGATCCCCTAGCACTTCTCACACACAGAATGGGGTCTGCCCTGGCCTGAGACGGGCATGCACAATTACCCTCTGCCTCCCCCGCTCTCCTCTGCTTGCCCCAATGGCTGCGGGGCCCTTTGCAGCTGCAGCGGGGAGGGTGAAGGGGGGGGGGTGGGGAAGGTCGCCGGACGCTGGTAAGCATCTGCATGTTACATGGGGGCTGATGATGCGATCTTACCTACCTCCTGCGGGTGAGGCGCATGCGTGCTGGCAGTTGCTGGATGTCTCTGCTCACTGGCCCATTTGTTTCGTCGGTGGAGCCCTGCTGGCCCCCTGCCCATGTTTCTCGCCCTCCATATGGGTCTCCACCCCCACAGCCCCATGGCTGCGCTCACATGCCCTCTGCTCTCCCTCAGCGGCCGCAGCCTCAAACCAGCCCTAATTCCATGCTGCCCCTCCTGGGCCCTGAGCACTGTTCCCTCTAAGCTGTGCGCATGCGTGCGCGCACACAGATTCTAAACCCCGCGCACACGGCGAAACACTGCGCGCACAAAAATTTGCACAGAAGCTCAACAATTTGTATAGAAGACATTTTTTGCGCACACGGCCTGTCAAAAATTTGCACAGAAGAAATTTTTTTGTGCACACGGCCTGTCAAAAATTAGAGGGAACATTGGCCCTGAGTGGCAGCTACCCTGCGGCGGGCGAGGTACCCTCACAGAGACAGGTTGGGGGCCAGCAGGGGGGTTCACTCCTAAGCAGCACTGAGTTGAATTCGTGGCTTGTCTGCCGGAGGGGCGACTCCAGGACGAGATCCCTTTGCAGCAGCCCTGGGCTTAGGGCCGCTCCCGGGCCCCTGGGGCCATTCTGGTGGGATGAGGGTTGGAGGCCGGGGGAGGGGAGGGGGAAACACACCCCCACCAGCCGGACGTTCCCTGACCTGCAGCTCAATGCAAATTGCAGGCAGCTCTTGAGACAAGGGGATGACAAGATGCTGGGGGGAGGGGGAAGGACTGGAGAGAGCCTCCCCACTCCTCCTTTCCAGGTGGGACGTGGGGGACACGCTCCATTTCCCTTCCCTTTGGGTTCCCATCTGCCAAGTCCTGCTCTTGTGAGGCCCTGGCAAGCCTGCATGGCCGGGGCGGGCTCTGGGGTGGTGCGTCCGAGGGCTGCAGGGTGTGTGGGGGAGGTGGCCCCTTGCGGGGGTGGCGGGGGGGGGGGGGCACTGCTGCTTTGCTCTAGGCATTTTTAATTACCCTGGAAATAAATCAGAGCTCGGCTGTTGCTGTGGAAACAGCCGGTGGCTTGGCTTTGCAGCATCCCTCAGCCGCTCTAGTTCATTAACCTCCCAGAAGCCGCAGAGGGCATGTGAGCGCAGCTATGGGGCGGGGGAGGGGGGGAACCTCCCCCATGGGGTGGGGTCGAGCGGGGGGCCAGGCTCCATGATGAACATGGCGACTGAATCGCCGCCTCTGCACAGTGCTGACTGGGCCTGCCCCAGGCGCTCGGCAGGCCGGACAAGCGGCGAGCTCGGGGTGGAACCTGTCTAACCCCCGGGCGAGGCAGGGGCTAGCTCTGTTGGTCTGGGGTGTGAAGCGGGGGGACCCTGAGGGACAGAGCTGGCAGGAGCCCCACAGGCAGACGTGGTATGTTCTAGCTTGTTTCTCTGGTGGGGAGGGGCAGTTCTGCCCGCACACGCTGTGTCCACGCTGGTACTGGCCGAGGGCTCCATGCACAGGCCTGGCCAGAGCCATGAGGCCCGGGGTAGCTGGCTAGGGCGAGACCTGCTTGCACCCATGAGTGTGGGTGTGAGTGCAATGATGGCAAAGGGTCAGGGCTGGAGAGACGCCACTCAGCCTCCCTGGGTTTGCAGGTGGAACCGGGGGGGCTGTGAAAAGCCAGTTCTGCACGTGCCTGCCCTGCCCTGCCCGCCGGCTCCCTTCACGGAGGAATGTTCTTCCCCGTGGAACAAACACGGCTATTCAATATTTAATCTCTGGGCTAAGACCTTTCTTATTTCATTTGCAATAATCTTGCTGGCACAGATGGTGCTCGGGCGGCCTAGATAGCCCGCGGGAGCCCTCAGCGCTGCAGCAAGAGCAAAGCATGCTGGGGCCAGTGGCTGGACTGCCTGCACCCTCCCCCCCCACCCCCCCATGGGTCACTGGCTGCCCAAAGCGTCACCTCTCGTCCTCGGCGCGTTCCAGCAGCCAGGGAGGAATCACACCAGGCCAGTGGCTGCAGAGCCCAGATGGGCTCTGTGGCCTCACCTGCCCTGGGCGTTTTCTTACTGCTCCAACCCCTGTACGCGCACAAGGGGGAACAGGCATGTCCGGGGGGGGGGGGGGGGCGCAGGGTTTGACCCGCTGGCTCAGCTAGGCTGGCCCTGGGCAGGGGAGGAACGGTGGTAAAGCGGCCAGGCCCTTCCCGCCCACCTGGGGCAGCTGCACATGGGGAACTGGTGAGCACATTGCTGGCAGATGCTCAATCCTCATGGCCGCAGTGGTGCCCTTCCACAGCTGCATGAGGTGGATCATCACTGCTGCCCCTTTGTCTGGTATCAGAGCCCGGAGGGACACCGGAAGGGCCCTGCTCTGTGCCTGGCTGGTATTAACTGGCACTGGCTCAGTGCTTCAGGGAGTCATTCAGCCATGCATTGGTGCTGAGCCTGGTCCTTCCTGTGGGCACAAAGGGGCACACTGACCCCGCCCACGGCGGCCTTGAACTGGATGGGAGGGAGCGCACGCAGCTACGGCCCAGGGGCCAGGCCCTCCCGGGCAGTAGAGGCTGCTTGCTTTGCTGCAAGCCCCAATTCTTCGCATGCTGCGCAGGACACAGGCTGCACGGGGTGGTTCCAGGCTCCCTGTGGGCCCAGGCGGCGCTAAAGCCAAACTGTCCTTCCTTACACCTGGCTCCAGATCGACCGTTGAGAGGTCTGGGCTCCTATAGGGTCTTCCCACCTCATGTGCTGATGCTAAACATGCACTGGGTCAGGGCGCCACAGACATTGTCACCGGGGGGGACAGGGACTGGGACACAGCTGTCTCCCTGGGGCAGCACCAACCATTGCGGATGTGATCAAATGCCTGCACGGCCTTACGTCATGGATGGTGTACTGAGTGTCTTTTCAGTGCACTTTAGCAACTGGAAGCGGGAGGCGACCCAGCACTGTGCGCCCAGGCTGCTCGGCACAGCCCAGTGTAGGAAACTCGGCGCTAAGTATGAGGGCTGAGCCCGCCTGGCTCGCTGCACTTGTGATCCAAGTTACATTTGATCCCAGCGCTTTAGCTGTGCATGGCTCTCACCATACACCCTCCCCCCCGCCAACCCCCCCAAAAAGCTGCGTGTGTCAGACGCACCGCTCTGCCCTAGGCCAGAAGGGGCCCTGGTGCTGCAGAACGCGCTTGGTAGTGCAGAGGAAGCAAAGCAAATGCCTACTGAGGATGGGGGCCAGGCAGCCTGTCTCCCCTGTATATACAGGCTGGAAAAACAAAATGCCATCTGTGGCAGAGACTGAGACTAGGGCATGGCAGGAGGGCCACCTAGTGGTCACGTGTGCAAGCAGCACCTACAGGTAAAAAAGCAAGGGGCTTAGAATAAACACATGCCATTAGCCCAAGCCACCCTGCCAGGCCAGGCGCTGGGCACTTGGCCGGCGGAGGGGGGCTGCAGGGGACAGACGTTGCCACGGCGCAGGATGCCATGCAGTTCCCACTCACGGGTGTCACGTCCCTGGGCGTGAGGCCTGGTTGGGTAATGGGTTTCCCTCTGGCAGCTGCGAAGCAGGATTATTAGCAGTATTGCTTGCAGTCCTGTAGCACCTAGGGAGGGCCCCAGGCAGGAACAAGGTCCGTGCTGTGCTAGGGTCTAAACAGCAGTAGCCCACAAAGACAGGCCCGGCCCCAAGGAGCTCTCAGTCGCTCGCTCGCCCATTTTGAGCATCTCTCTTAGGTAATGTGGCGGCTTTGCACATGCGGAAGCGATCCAGCCATCCTACAGCCAATGGAGCCCTGGGTTTTCCTCATTAGCTCATTTTCTGTCCCTAGTTGCTCCCCCCTGCCCATTGGACACTGTGGCACCGCTTGTTCCTCTAACTACTGGCTGGATAGAGCGGTGGGCTCCAAGGAGGGTGGGGTAGGGGAGGGCCCTTTCGGCCAGTATATTACGGCTTCTGTCCAACCGAGCACCCAGCAACACTTCAGCCCCCTGCTCCCCCCCTGCAATCCAGCCACCCACCTGGGGCGGAGCTGGGCTGAGCTGGTGGGGTCTCAGCACTGAGGCTGCTTGCTGAGGTGGCGTTTCCTCCCTGGATGAGGGCCAAGGCAGGGCACCAGGCCATTAGCCTGCAAAAGTTCTGGGACAGCCGCCGTGCACCCAGCCTTACAGGGCGCATGTCCGTCAAATGCTGCTCAGGCAGGTGGAGCACGGGGAGGAACCCAGGGTCACCCTGCAGTTGACATGCCGCCGTGCAGTGCCACCCTCTCCCCTCCCGTCTGCCAGGCCAATGCATCCACCATCACAGCAGCGCTCGCTGCTCACTTCGTTCCAGGCCCTTTGCATGGCCCCACTCACTTTTCCCTGCTCCTGCCTGGAGCCAGCTGCATCCTTGAGCTGAAGAGCTGGCTGGGTTTGACAGAATGACACGAGCCTGCCCTCATCACTCAATAATGAAAGCCTAGGGGAGGAGCAGCTCTCGGCTGCCCACTAGTGCCAGCAGCCGGCACGCCCCCCAGCAGGAATTGGGCTGGAAGAGTGCCCTTTCACACATTTGCAGGGCTAACCCGCCAGAATTCCAGCTTCGCCCCCACCCCGAATCAGAAAGGGCCGAACACTGCAGGATGTACAGCATGCATCACATCCTCTGAAAACGCAGTCCGTATGGGCTGTCAGGTGTCACGTGCTCACTGACGATTCATTATCATTAAGGGGTGTAGTGCAGATTGCCCCGGCCTGCACCATCCAGAGCCAGCTGCTGGGGAGGTGGTTGTGGCACTTATACAAGTTTTGCCTGCAGTGGCTGCACACAGCTGAGGAAAGGCATTTTGTTCTGGTCATTTGGGCCAACTCTCCGGCCTGTTTTTTAAAGGCAAGAGGCTAAGATTATAATAAAGAGGAGATTTGTGCCCTTTTTTGTTTCTTGATGCTGAACCAGGAGGCCTGGATTTAAAAAAAACAACAGCTGCTTGCTTTTCCTTTTCAAAGCAGGAATGCCAAGGCTGGTCTTCTCATGAAGACTTCTAGCTCCTAAGGAGGTTTGTGAGTCCCTGTTGAAAGGGCAGGTTTGTTTTCCCTTCACTGAGGTACTGGCCCCTGCAGCTAAACAAACAGCTGCTACCAGCAACAATCTGCCCCCTACCTCATTACTCCAATTTTACTTTTGTGATGTCATTTGTTGCACTGCTTCTCCAACAACACAGAATACCCCAGTCTAGGCACAACCTGAACTTCTAGTGCAGGGGAATATAGTAAATTAAGGAAGTGGGGGAGAGGGGGAAAGGGGCACTTGGTTTAAAAGAAACAAACACACAATTTATTTTTCCATTGCAGGTCACTATGAAATGACTGGAGCCGGGTGGGAAGCAGTTTCAAAGCTTAGTTTACACCCGTCGTAACTTCCCCACAGTTTGCCTTGCAGAGGACGAGCTGTTTAAGGAGATTTATTTTTTAGAAATGGCCAAACAGTAGGAGAGTTGCTTGAATGATAGATTACCCCAGCTCACGGGTACTTACAAAATGTCTTTAATCAATAACTTAACCTGCTGCAAAAACATAGTTAGGCATTAATTGAAAACAACGGCCCCAGCAGCCGTCCTTGCTCCAGGGCAAACATAGGAAGTTGAGAAGTGTGAATCTCACAATATAAACTCACAGCAATGAACCCATTAGAAACACACACATAACCCCAGCAGGTACTAGGGCTACATCCACTGATTCTTAAGTGTTCAAAGCCTTTGGACCTTTACAGAACCTTTCCCTCCCACCCAGCCACTCTCTTTTCAGAGGGCCTGGGGCAGGGCGTTTAGTATAAAATAGGATAAAAAGGCAACCCCAAATAGTTCCATTTGGTAAACTATCAGAGTTTTTGGTTTCGAAGGCAATGTTTGCAACCCTCCCCCTGCAAAGACTGTGGCCACGGAAACTCCCCGAGCACAGGGCTGCCATGTGCATGAGACCCACAGAATAAATCTGGCCGGGCTATTTGAACTGCAGTGTAAACCCAGCCCCACAGGGAGACAGGAAAAGTAGAGGGTTAATTCCCCTAAGGCTATGTCTACACAAGGATTGCTTTACTGCTACAGTAGCAAAGCACTCCCAGTGTGGTTGCAGCAATACCAGCAAAGCTGCACTTTGTACCACAGTAGTAAAATCACACATACCCCCAAGCAAAACAAGCCATATATGTAACAGCAGTTTTGCCAGTATAGCTGTGTCTACACTAGGGGCTTCTGCCAGCACAGCTCTGTCAGTCAGAGATCACATCTCTTCACGCGCCTGACCATCACAGCTACGCCAGAAGACATCTGTAGGGTAAACATAGCCTTACTTCAATCATCTCAGGGAGTCAGTTAGAGGGAGGGAAAGCAGCTTTTGTTGGTTTTTAAGATACGATTTTTAAACCAGATGGTGTAGTCAAGGCCTAAGAGAGAAGAAATTCCACTGATCCGCATCATCTGGTTCTAAATAGATTAAGTTACAGTGGCACGACCCCCTTCTATGAGCGTTTATTTTGATTTAAGCTAAATCACAGGAAGACACTCAAACTACCCGTCCACACAAAGGGCCATGTCACTTTCACCGAGTCAGTACAACCTCCTCCTGCAGACAGCGCCTTTGGCTCGAATGCTCCCAGCCAACAAGCAGCTTTTAAACGTGCCCACACTGCTCTATTCATTCCTCCCCAACTCCACAGGCACACCCCTCCCAACATCCTCCTCCCCCACGGATAAACAACATTTGCACCTGTCAAGAATGGAGGTTCAGAGTCATTTGTTAATGGAGAGATGCTGTCCAAGGAAAAATAGGATGTAGAAGGCTTATTGTTTGCTGTGGCTAAATAACAAACACACAAACAGCTGTTGGGAGTACAAAAATATGTTTTTTCCGTTTAATTACATCAGTTATCAAAGAAAAAAGCAGTGGTAACAAAAATACAAAGCTCTGAGGTTGTTTGTGGTTTTTTTTTTTTTGGTAATACCAGCTGAGCAGCAGCGCGATTTAATTGAACTTCTGCTCTGAGTCTCTGCTGGCAGAGTACGAGTAAGCTTTTCCCAGTACCAGCCGGTCACGCAGCAGCTTGAAGAAGGCGTAATAATTGCTGAAGAGGATGAGAGCCAGCGAGATGGTCTGATGCCACTTCTCTGACGAGATCAGTGAGTAGAGCTGGTAGAAGATGACAGCTCCTTCCAGCAGAATTAAAATGTTCAAGATCCTCAGTGGTTTGCTGAAAAAGAACTGGAGGATAAAGAGCCCAGGGTAAGGTGCTGGGTGGGAGTCAGACCGTTCTGCCTACAGCGCTCCACAGAAAATACGGCACGCATGAGGAATGAATGCTCCCGAGCTAATGCACTAAGATTTCACTTCCGGAGACCTTCTCACTCACAAATGAAAAGAACTTTGGTGCTCTGATCCCCAGAACACACGCACAGAGGTCCTTTTCAGAAAGCTCCCCCCTTGCTAGTGCTCAGGAGAGGCATGGGGTAGAGAGAGAAAGAGCACAGGAGTAAGACGCAGACCAGGGGCTATGCCTGGCTCTGTCACGGCCCTGCTGTGCGATCGTGAGGAAGTCACTTCACCTCTCGGTGCCTGCTGGCCTTCCAACTTTGTGACTCTCTTGGCCTATTTAGACTAAGTTCTTTGGGGCAGGGACTATCTGTATGTCTGTGCAGTGCCCCTGACAATGGGGCCCTGACCCTGTCTAGGCACTACTGTGCTATAAATAATTCTAATAATAAAGGCGGAACAACGCCAGCTTACATGAAAGCGGAAGTGTGAGACATCAGATGGCACAGCCACATTGTAATGGCCCACGGCTTTGTACACGTTCTTGCTGTGTTTCACCAGCACCCCCTGTGGCCACATGCATTCTTCTGTCCACCTGCAAGAGAAACCAACTCCCTTAGTCCTACCTCCAGAATGACAGGATCAGTCACATGGCAGCTGGCCACGGCTCTGAACAGAGCTTCTGCAGGGGAGTCAATGGCATTCCTCCATTAGCTTGGGGGGGGGGGGGGGAGAGGATAGATCAGGCTCATACAGCGTTAGGCTGATTAGTAGCCTCACGGAACAACCCTGGTTTCATTTTTCCTGTTGCTGAACTGAGTGAGAGATCACTCCCCCAGGGTGACTAGCAGCCTGGCAGATTAGCTCCCCACCCCAGCATACAAGAGAGAACAAACCAGGGCTAGCCAGGGGGAGAGGTCCTTACTGATGCTGTAGCACATTGGAGCATAGGGCAGGATCGACCTTCTGCCAGCAGCCCAGGTGTGCAGCAGCTTTGTGGAGGAGGTCGCAGTAGCGGGCAGGCAAGAGATGCTGCATCAGAATCACGGACGTACTGATGGACACCAGCAGGAACAGCTCACACGACCACCGTTTGTCGTAGTACTGAGTGTTCTGTGGGGGGCAGGAATACAGCATAAAAATGCGTTAGGACACCCTGATCCAACCAAGCAGAGTCAGAACGCGAGGCACTCCAGTGAACCAGTGCCGTTTCACGGCAGCAATTATTCGTGCTTGAGAAATCAGAGGCAGAGCAGGGCAGCAGCTGTACCAGCCCTGCATTGAGCAGTAATTGACCAACCAAGAAAAGGTTAAGCTTCTGAACACCTCAGAATCAAAGCCTACGACCAGTTGGGGGAAGGGGTCCTATTCGGGCAACCGTCACTCTTCTGCGTACAAGGGGAACAGTGAGTGAGCGTGAATTCCACAACTGACACTTGTGCTGCAATACTCTGTCTCTATGCCACTGGGAGAATCACTACTGCTCATAGACCCCATACTGCTAGAAGTGAACGATTCTCCTTTAGCTCATATGGTAGGGGGCCTGCACTTTTAGGGCAGGTGGCTTTGAGTTCTAGTCCCATGGCTTGCAAAAGTGAAAGCCATGAAGCCAGAGGCATGGCAGATTACAATAGGTTCCTGAAGTCTCTGGTCTCATTTTATACTCATCCAAATACATTTGCTGTACAGTACAACTTACTGTGACAATCCAATAAAATAGATGGGGGAGAGTCCCCTCTATTACAATTCACCCCCTCCCTAAAGAGAGGTAGCAAAGACAAGAAAATCAGTTTTATTATTGTCTTGAATCTGTCCTGACAAGACATTGCAGTTCATGAAAAGTTGGCTTGGCCATAACCAAAGAAGAAATTCTGTAACTCCATGTGGGAGAACAGTTTCACCCCAATGGATGGAACACGCACATGACACTTCGCCATGGATGACAGGAATACAGAAGTTTGTCTAACTCAAGGTAATCAGAATTCAGTGGCTGAAACACACAGTAGGACTTCGTATTGTACTATAAGTTAAATTCAAGCTTTTCTATTTCTTTCAAGCATCTCAACATTCAGACCCCTTCTACTCCACAAAACTAACCACAGCACAGGACAATTCGGAATTAAGTGAATCCATATAAGCCAGGTGTAAACTGATTTAAGTTTGTCCACACAGGAGTCTCTGCGTAACGTGTGTGTAGACCAGCCTTTAGACACGCATCAGATGAGAACTAACCATATTGAAGCCAGACCCGGCCAAGCATCCAATTTTGCTAGTGACTCAAACAAAACTGCCTCGCTTGTCCCATTAGTGGGAGGAATTACATGAAGCACATGCTAAAGCAGTGCATGGCACTCACCTTCACAAACCAGACAGGCACAAAAGCCACATAATAGGCACTGAGCATGGAGCTCACCAGCACCTCTTTCATCCTCCAGTTAAAGTCCATCTTCAAATACTCCACCTCATTGCGGATCAGGTCTGGAGAGAGGCAGCACGCATGGGTGGGCATGGCCTCCATGCCATACATTTGCCTGGTATGCTGCTTCCAGGTCTCCTTTAAAACTGTTAGATAGTCTTTACCCCTGGAGTTCACGTCCCCTGTCTCTCGGGGGCCAATGTTAGCTACTTGGGAGAAGAGGGCCGTCTTCCGAAAGTCACAGTTCAGCTGGAGAAAAGGAATGTACATGCCGAACCTGGAAAAGCACATGGGCAGAAAGGCTGTAACATCATTGTCCCCAGTTCCCCTCCCCAGTCTGACTGCCATTCCCATGAGAGTGGAGAAGTATTAGCACCCAATATCCCCTTGTGAATGGTGTTTAGGATCATGAGAGCCACTTCCCACACAGACTCTAGAATGGGACAGCTAGAGGGATACGGCCACATTACATTGTCCACATATCTATTGGAAGCTAGAGACAACACGATTAGGTCCACCTAATAGGCACTGTAGGTTCTGGATGTGCATTGCCAAAGGTGGCTGGTCAATATTAATATGGCTTGCTCATGATTAAGGCTAAGTTTTTGTCATGGATATTTTTAGTAAAACTCAGACAGCTGCGGGGGGTCCCGCCGGCCCACCATGGCTGGGCAGCTGCAGTTTCATCAGCCCCCCACCGCAATTGGACAGCTGTAGGGTCCGCCAGCTGCCTGCCACGGCTGGGCAGCTGCAGGGTTCCCCCACCAGGTTAGGGGCTGTGAGGGTGGAGCTGGCTGGGAGCTCCAGCCTCAGGGCAGAAAATGTCACGGATTTCAATGGAAGTCACGGATTCCGTGACCTCCGTGACATAATTGTAGCCTTACTCATGATTTTATTGGATACTGTTCCAGCAGCTAGGCAAGTGACCAGTCCTCATTAAGTGTTAATCACCGCTTGTACCAGAGTCAATCATGTGAGATCACACCATCTCTGCACTGTCCACCCAGCGCCACCAATGGTGACCCTCCCATCTGCCCATCTACAGGGTCACGGAACTCAGCTAGCTAACCCGAGACCACTGACCCATCTCATTTACCCTGGTCACCTTAAAGACTGGTGGAGCATGGCCACATACCTTTATCAGATGCTTCTTACTTCATTGGCGCAGAATGATTCTAACACCCAAACCACATTTGCCTATAACACTGAGTCTTCGGACCTGTTCACCCTTGGGCAGAGAAACCTTTCCCAGAATGGGGGCGTAATTCTGCTGCCTGCCTAGCAATAGAATCTTGTTCTTCAGATTTGGTCAACAAGGGGCAGGGGAAAAGTGTTTGATTCTATCCATCTTGCACAAGATATTTATGGACCAACACAAGGAAGTGGGAAGCTCTGGGAACTGAACAGCCAAGGACAAGTTTGAGAAATGGATTATTTATACAGCATGAGAAGTCTCAAAGTGGACAGTCCTTTTATGAAACCCTGGGCAATTTGCAAACTGTGGTTAATTCCTTCACCGGGCGGGTCATTCAAGTAGAATGGGAAAGACATATACCTAGCCCCCAAGATATTTAACCTAATATAGTCTTTGTGATCTACCAAGAGAGTGAAAGGTTACGTTCAGTAGCAACAAAGTCAAGTGCTCATTTACTTTCAAGCCACATCTTGCCCCATATAGCATTGGAATAACAGCATTTGATTGGACAGGCAGCTTTAGAAATTCATCATCTAAACACAGATGGGAGAAGAGGTACTTACGGGTAACACAGGAACAAGAGACTGAGGAACGAGTAGGTTCTGAAGAGGTGAATTATTGACCGGCACAGGCTCCAGCCCGTCCCCGTGAGGACTGCAAACCGAGTAATCACAAGGAAAATGGAGCGTGGCAGGGAGACTTTGCCGCTTTGTGAAGCCTGCAGAGGAGAAAGAGCAGGGCAGGAGTTAGACAATTTATCTCCTCTGGAAAGCAAATAGGAAAAACTAGCAGCATAACTAGTGAACGAGTTCTACTCAGTCCCACTAAACCAGCACCACACAGTAATGGAGGCGGAGTGACCTCTAGGTGCCATGTGGCTGCAGCCAGATGAGAGGGGCCTGGTTTAGATCAGAATCTGCATTTGGACTCTCCAAGATCATGAAGCTGAACCTTGGGCACAGATTTCAAATACACTTCCCATTTCACTGTGGGAGAGGAGAGATCCCGTGTCTCTTGTCTAGCCCTGGTGTATCACCTGTCTGCAGCCTAGAAGGCTGCTCAAGCAAGGACCAGATTGCTTTCCTGAACACAGTGGGAAGAAAAAACTCCAGTATCCAGTTTTATGCAGCAAGCCTCCAAAGTGAGCCAAATCCAACTGTAAATATAACCTGTTAGGTTATTCAGCTTCCTCTTTGCAGGAAGCTGGAGTAACTAAAGAGGAAGGGAAGGTGAAAGGAGCCAAACACCGTTCTTTAGTAAAGGATAAAGCAAACTCACTACAGTTCAAAACAATGCCAGGAATTCAGTAACCATCAAATATACACAAATACAGAGAAACTGATATGAGTAATGGATTAAGACATCTCTGTAAATCAGTTTTCCAGTAGGAAATCACATCTAGGTTTTATGTTGCAGTCAGAACAGGGCAGGAAAAAGCCTGACGTTTAAAAGGGACACTCAGTTTTACATTCAGCTTCCGGTATGTCCAAACTTCACCCTACGTTGAAGCTGCCAGGTACAATCTATCATCTAGTTTTTGCTTTTAAATGTATCATTCCATTCCAAGAATCTTCTATACTCAGTTCATGTCAGCACAGTCCTCTGAAAACATACGGCACTCTAAGTGCTCAGAGTGCCTGCAGATCTCTCTGTAGCCACTATTATGCAGGTCCTACAGAAACCGTTGCTCTACTGATGGCTCTTCAGCAATAACAGCTAGTGCACACAATTAATGAGGCTGGTGTTTTGGCTTGATAAGGCTCTGTATTGAGTTGAAACCCACTTCTCTGCATTATTTTACCAAATGCACCCACAATACAGAAAGGCAAACACAGATGCTAGTCAGAGAAGGCTGGGAAGGAGAGAACAGTTCTGAGTTTGGCATGCAGCTTTACCTCCTTCACAATGGCACCGATCAGCCTGCGTGCTAAGACGATTGTCGTCACCGTCAGCACGTTGAAGTCAATGAGATGAAAGTTCTGCAATGACAAAAAGGAAACGTCCATTTGGCTCTAGGCAGCAGAGACACTCCTACCTCTCCCCTCCTGGATTATCAGGAGAATGCCAAGTGTGCACAGTGCCAGGATGTTCACACTTTGCCCAAATTAGAGTCACTTGACAATTTACCTGGGGCTTCACAGCCACATCTAGTTTGCAGGAAGTGGAGCTGATTATAGCCACTTCGTCTTTAACAAAAAGGTGAAGCCTATAGAGACTAAATCCTGAGATGCAAGGTGGCCAGGCTACGCAAATAAAGATGGAGCAGTGCCTGCTGGGACCTATCGTCACAATAAGCCTGCTTTTGTGTTATGGTCCAAGGCAGCCACTGGCAATAGTGCAGAATTCCCTGCGTGATGCATTTAAAGTCACAGGAGAGCTCTGCACCTCAGCCCAGAACAATAACATTGGCCAGATGGAGCCACAGCTTGTTCCAGGCATGAAAGAGGCTTCTCTTAAAATGCTGGATCCCCACCTCTGCTCATCACCTCCCCTGTATGCTACTCGCTTTCTCCCCACTCCACCAAGGATTAAATTTAAAAGGATCAACTCTATTCCAAGAAGGAAAGTCAGCATTGGGATGGAATCCCAGATCTCATGATTCTTAACATTACAGATATTTTCAACACAAGAGCTGGAAGGAGCTGGGAGGGTTGTACATTCAATTTAAATACAATTTTTTGTTCTCTCAATGCGTGTTATATCACTGCTCAGTGAATCAACACAGACCCCTATGGTCCCTACAGTGACAGGATGCTGGGAAGGTGGGCTAGATTGGGGGCAGGCTCTTAGACTGAAGTGCTGTTCTAACAGAGCATCTACCCAGATGCTGTCAAAGAGCAGGAGGAACAGGCGTACCTGTTGGGGAGGAAATGGGTTTGGGTGCTCAGCAATCTGGAGAGAGCAGCTATGCACATGGGAGTGTGACTGGAGGTACACTGGGGGCAGGGATCTATATGACTACAGCAGCACATACCCAGGTACCTACCAGTGATGTGTGTGATGGAGGGTGGGAGGGTGGGTACCACCACACAGTTTTGTAGATATTGATGTAGTGGACAAACAGAGCAATGAGATGGCAGAAGAAGAGCTGAAGTTCAAACAAGACACTCCTCTCCACAGGCAGCTCTGGGATCTTACAGTGCCGGAGGGGAACCACTGTCTGGGTTGCCAGAGGAGGGCTGGAGAGGCCTGTACCTGAACCGCTCCTACCAAGATAAACCAAAACCCACCAGTTACTCCCTTGAGATATGCTGAGAAAAACAAACAATGCCCACCCCCAGCCCACACACTCAGACTGCAGAGGATGGATGGGTCTATGCTAAGTGAGGAGCCCGAGCTGAACACTACACCCAGAGGCTGCAATGAACTGGTACAGCCAATGCTTAGAAGACACCTGTTGCATGTAGATGTGAGATAATGTACAGAAGTAGCATTGCATGCTCAAGACGTGCGGATACCTTGTTGCCTGATATAGACATGGCATTTGGTTTGTATAGCAAGAGCTATATTTGGGATCAGGCCAGGCTGCAGCACCATGACATCGGATTCCCCCACTCTGAGCAAGGTCTGAGAGCAGTGCTTGTACACACGCAGCCCAGCAGGGACACCGAGTGGCCTTTTAAGCTAGTTGCAAGTGTTTTTGCATCATGCTGCTGTATTTAATTGTGTAAAGTGTATGCACAAACGATTTGGTGCCATAAAATCCAAGTAAATAAAATAAATTATGAGATTTCTTATTCTCCCAAAGCCTATTTCAAGTCACAGAGGAACCATGAGGTTTGTATTCCTGTGTACAAGAGCAACTCCAGCTACCAACCATTTACTCAAAGAGAAGGGTATAAATGCAAGTCAAGCAAGATGCATCCAGTGAATGGTCCCTAAGCAATAACACTCAGTAATTGGGTCTTGGATTTCCAAAGGGGCTTCAGAGCATTAGATGCCAAACTCCCATTAAAAATCCCGACATAGAACCATAAAAGTCACAGCTATAGTGACAGCAGAAAAGCTTCCAGTCAAGTGAATGGAACAACAAGCTCAATCCAAGCTTTTTAAAAATGTAAGACTGTGAAGGCTGAAAGCCTTAAACAAAGGGTATTTCTATAGTACAATCAGAGATGTGACTGTGACGAAGTGGGAATGTTCTTAATGTTTTCTCTGAATACTGTGTGCGTGCCTCAGTTCCCCCTATGTATTACTCAAGTTTCTAGGTGATGGGATAAGCGTGTGTTGTTGTTGCAGAGACCCCTAGAGGGCAGGTGCGACTGCCGACAGGCTGCCTGGGCACAAAGAACGGCCAACACCCACAACTGATGGCCAGAGCTCCTCTGCAAGGAGCCAGCCAAAGGTGCTGGAGAACAAAAAGGGAGGTGGAGACCAGGTGACCTGTTTGCTCAGAGAAGAGACAAAGCATGGAGGTGGGAAGCTGGGGATGACTGAGGCTGGGCTGCTGCATGTTGGTCAGTCCCCTGGTTTGGGACTGGGGGGAGCTGGGGCCCATGTGCTCCCCCCCTATGAGGGACTTTGCCGAATGTTCCTGCTTACTGTGCTACCAAGATACGTTCTACGCTGTGTTTCAGACAACTAATAAACCCTTCTGTTTTACCTCGCTGGCTGAGAGTCACTGCTGACTGCAGAGGAGGGGTGCATGGCCCCTTTGGGGCAGCATGTAAGGTTTCCCACAGGTGTCCCACCCAGGTGGACTCACTGCAGGGAGCTCATGTTGTGAACAGGGGTGCTGAACGCTCCAAGGTCAGACCCAGGAGGTGCTGGAACCAAGAAGGCCTACCCTGGTGAGTGTGTGCCCTGAGGGGGGAGACACACTGCACTAGAGTCCTGACTGACTTCATTCAGAGCATGCCAGAGCACCGAGTCTGTGACTCCGAGACAGTGTCTTACACACACTAACTTTGATCTCGCCAGCTCAAACAACTGCAACGAAATTGCGGCAATGTGGGCGGCAGCACAGGTGTACTCTGCCATCCAGGACCTGGGGTACGTACTCAGGGCTAACCGGTTCTGCCGTGGCCTTACTGCTATCGTTACCGGAGCTACCTAGATCAAAGCTAGCTCAGGTACGTCTACACATGCTGTAGTCACACCTCTGATTGCAGTGCAGACGTATGCAGAGGCTCAAGTGTATCACTGAAGGGATAACTTAGCATTTGCAGCATTAGCTCTGAAATCCCCAAAGCCCCAAAACTCACAGGACTGATTCAGTCCTTCAGCCTTTGGAACTCTCGCTGGAAACACAGCTTCTATAACACTGGTCTACAATTTTTGAGAAGTCATCTGCTTCAGAGATAAAATGTGCTATTTAGTATGTATTTTGATGTGCTGAATTCAAATATGACAATTAAAACAACTGATTGGCTACCGTTTCTAAGATATTTAAGTTTTTACATTTTATGTCTATGTATATTGTGTAGATAGTAGAGTTTTAATCATAAATTGTAAACCTAGGTCTTTTCATGTGTTTATGGTTGCTTTACATGATACAATTTCACCTGTCCTGTTTATGTAACACTTTAAAAATCAGCAAAGGGGTTATAGAAATAAAATTTATTATGAAACAAAAGGCAAAAAACTATTATGTACATAGTTTAGTCCTATTCAATGTCTACTCGGCGCTTCTTGGCTTGTCTCTTGTATTCATTAAATGGAGCATCTCTTGTCACTGTCCAGCAATAGTCTGCAAGCATTGATGGGCTCCATTTGCCCTGATAGCGTTTCTCCATTGTTGCAATGTCCTGGTGAAATCGCTCGCCATGCTCGTCGCTCACTGCTCCGCAGTTCGGTGGAAAAAAATCTAGATGAGAGTGCAAAAAATTTATCTTTAGTGACATGTTGCAACCAAGGCTTTTGTATGTCTTGAGGAGGTTTTCCACCAACAACCTGTAGTTGTCTGCCTTGTTGTTTCTGAGAAAATTTATTGCCACTAACTGGAAGGCTTTCCATGCCTTTTTTTCCTTGCCACGCAGTGCATGGTCAAATGCATCATCTCGAAGAAGTTCACGAATCTCAGGACCAACAAAGACACCTTCCTTTATCTTAGCTTCACTTAACCTTGGAAATTTTCCACGGAGGTACTTGAAAGCTGCTTGTGTTTTGTCAATGGCCTTGACAAAGTTCTTAATCAGACCCAGCTTGATGTGTAAGGGTGGTAACAAAATCTTCCTTGATTCAACGAGTGGTGGATGCTGAACACTTTTCCTCCCAGGCTCCAATGACTGTCGGAGTGGCCAATCTTTCTTGATGTAGTGGGAATCTCTTGCACGACTATCCCATTCGCAGAGAAAACAGCAGTACTTTGTGTATCCAGTCTGCAGACCAAGCAAGAGAGCAACAACCTTCAAATCGCCACAAAGCTGCCACTGATGTTGGTCATAGTTTATGCACCTCAAAAGTTGTTTCATGTTGTCATAGGTTTCCTTCATATGGACTGCATGACCAACCGGAATTGATGGCAAAACATTGCCATTATGCAGTAAAACAGCTTTAAGACTCGTCTTCGATGAATCAATGAACTGTCTCCACTCATCTGGATCATGAACGATGTTGAGGGCTGCCATCACACCATCGATGTTGCAGGCTACAAGATCACCTTCCATGAAGAAGAATGGGACAAGATCCTTTTGACGGTCACGGAACATGGAAACCCTAACATCACCTGCCAGGAGATTCCACTGCTGTAGTCTGCAGCCCAAAAGCTCTGCCTTACTCTGGGGTAGTTCCAAATCCCTGACAAGGTCATTCAGTTCGCCTTGTGTTATGAGGTGTGGTTCAGAGGAGGAGGATGGGAGAAAATGTGGGTCCTGTGACATTGATGGTTCAGGACCAGAAGTTTCATCCTCTTCCTCGTCTGACTCAAGTGAGAATGATTCTGGTGCATCAGGAACCGGCAGTCCTTCTCCGTGGGGTACTGGGCGTATAGCTGATGGAATGTTTGGATAATGCACAGTCCACTTTTTCTTCTTTGACACACCTTTCCCAACTGGAGGCACCATGCAGAAGTAACAGTTGCTGGTATGATCTGTTGGCTCTCTCCAAATCATTGGCACTGCAAAAGGCATAGATTTCCTTTTCCTGTTCAACCACTGGCGAAGATTTGTTGCACAAGTGTTGCAGCATATGTGTGGGGCCCACCTCTTGTCCTGAGCTCCAATTTTGCAGCCAAAAGAAAGGTGATAGGCTTTCTTAACCATAGTGGTTAGACTGCGCTTTTGTGATGCAAAAGTCACTTCACCACAAACATAGCAGAAGTTATCTGCACTGTTCACCCAAGTACGAGGCATCTCTGCTCACTTTGGCTAAACAGAAATGTGTCCCTTTGCAAAATCAAACACTGACAAATAAGAGAGCACGACACTGTATGATTTCTAGAGCTGATATAGGGCAATTTGTTCAGCAGAGTGCTGTAAGCTTCGTTATGATTGCATCATCCATGACTTCTAGGAATAACATGATGCAATTCATATCATGTATGACACAATACCAGCTTCAGATTGCATCATTCATTGTTTTGCCTAAAAAGCAAGTACTGTCCAAACCCAGTCATAGATTTATTCATAGATCCAGTCAAAGATGTATTTTAGTCATTTCTGGTTTAAATTGAGATCCCTTCCCTTTATAACTCACTTATCCTCCGCCATTCCCAAGTCAAGGGTCGTATATACTGACCCAATAGCATGTCTTGAAAACTAGAGCCAATCAACAATTTTAAGCATCATTTTCGTTCTCAGTGACCCAGAATTAGTAAAGTTTGACTACATTTATTTCAGAAGCATTTTGGCTGTAGAGCAGTGTAATATAGATGTCCAGAAGACACAGACACGAGGCCTCATAGGCTCTGTGCGGACACTAGAAATCTAATGGCACCTTTTATAGAGTAAGATTCTCACCCTGCCAAGTCTTTCCCCTGCTCATCACAGGGGCTTGCCCTCCGTCTCTAAGGAGGCCTCATACACGTCAGGGCTGCTGTGTGTACATGGATTATAAGGTGCTCTGGACCCCTGGGGACGAATTGCTATATAACTGAATAATACTAAAGGAACATCTCAGCCTAGGGACACAATCAGGGAGTACGTTAAGGGATATTCACCTGCAGTGTCAAGGATGCTCGTCATGTGGGTATCCAAGTGCTGACTTCCCTTAATTTCTCACTCGGCACCACTTCCCCTTTCCTTCCCTACACCTCGGTGCTTTCCCCACAGAAGTCAGATGGAAAGTGAAAGTATATAATCCAAGGCTGAGCTGCTACCATTCAACCAGTTTAGGATTTGTGAAAGAAAAGCAGACTGCATCCATCTGCACTAACCAACTGCTTCCCCAGAAGTGCATCAACTGCCATACACTGCTGGATATGGTTGATCCACCAAGCAGAATTCTGGAGCCATTTTTAAAAATAAAACTGTCTACACACCAAGAATCTCCAAGTCCTTTAGAACACTCCTGTCAGGTAGCTAAGCATCACATGCCAATCACTTGGCAGTCCTGGGGTGCATCAGAACCCACATTTCCCAATCGCCATTCTTTGCTTTAACGACAAAAACATACTCCAGGGAAGTTGTCATGGATAAGCGAGACTGTTGCCACCTGACATCAGCATACCAACAAAAAACGTCACCGCACCACTGACAAAATGGCCAGGGTAAGGGATGGAAAAACATGAACCAGCCTCATTGTCAAACTACGTGTTTCACAGAGGAAGAACGGTCACAGCACATAAGGGGATAAAGAGGATGTACATTTACCTGGTACGTGAGCGCACACCAGTGACCGATGAACTTGTGGAATGTCCAGAACCCCCAGTAGCCCCAGTTTCACAAAGAGGATTTCGGCAGTAGGATGTCCGGTTAGGGCCCCGCCTTCCTCCTGCCATAACAACAAAGGGTATGGAGACTGTCCTGAGAGGTTCACTGCTGCTCACTGTTTGACTATTTCTTCAATCCTTAAAACTGCAAAGGAAAGATTTATAACACATATGGATTTGGAGCAGAGTAAGTAGGTAACTTTCATACTCCTCTAACACCTCAAAGCATCAAAGACTAACTTCACAGCACCCCTATGGTGTTATTCCTATTCTACAGATGAGGCAATGTAGGTACAGGGGCCCAGATCCTCAAAGAAGAGCTCCGTGTTGCTTGAAAGCTTGTCTCTTTCACCAAGAGAAGTAGGTGGCCCAATAAAAGATACTACTGCACCCACCCTGTCTCTCTCATATCTTGGGACCAATGTGACTACAAGAATTCTGTAAAAACCAGATCCTCAAAGGTATTTGGGTTCTAACTTTCATTGAAATAAATGGAAGTTAGGAGCCTAAATACTTCTGAGAATCTGGCCAGAGAGGTTAAATGACTAGCCTGAAGGTTATAACAACCTGGGAATATAATCCAGGTCTCCTTAATCACACTTTTATGCCTTAACCACAAATCCATTCTTCCTCTCTTAAAGAGGCCTTGCAGAAGAAAAAAATTGGGCATCTGCCATTTTTGCTTCTTTCCGATGGATAAAGATGGTAAACTCTTTGGGAGCAGGACTGTCTGTACAGTCCATGACTGGGGCTCCTAGATACTACCACAGTATAAACAATAATAATCTGAATCTTTTTTACAACAAACTGGCAGATGAAATTTAAGGTTGATAAATGCAAAGTAATGCACATTGGAAAGCATAATCCCAACTATACATATAAAATGAGGGGGTCTATATTAGCTGTTACCTCTCAAGAAAGAGATCTTGGAGTCATTGTGGATAGTTCTCTGAAAACATCCACTCAATGTGCAGCAGCAGTTAAAAAAGCGAACAGAGTGCTGGGAATAATTAAGAAAGGGATAGATAATAGGACAGAAAATATCATGTTGCCTCTATATAAATCCATGGTACGCTCACATCTTGAATACTGTGCGCAGATGTGGTTGCCCCATCTCAAAAAAGATATGCTGGAATTGGAAAAGGTTCAGAAAAGGGCAACAAAAATTATTAGGAGTATGGAACGGCTTCCGTATGAGGAGAGATTTAAAACTGCGACTTTTCAGTTTGGAAAAGAGGAGATATGATAAGGGGAGATATGATTGAGGTCTATAAAATCATGACTGGTGTAGAGAAAGTAGATAAGGAAGTGTTGTTTACTACTTCCCATAACACAAGAACTAGGGGTCACCAAATGAAATTAATAGGCAGCAGGTTTAAAACAAATAAAAGTATTTCTTCACACAACACAGTCAACCTGTAGAACTCCTTGCCAGAGGATGTTGTGAAGGCCAAGACCATAATAGGGTTCAAAAAAGAACTAGATAAGTTAATGGAGGATAGGTCCATCAATGGCTATTAGCCAGGATGGGCAGGAATGGTGTCCCTAGCCTCTGTTTGCCAGAAGCTGGGAATGAGCGACAGGGATGGATCACTTGATGATTCCCTGTACTGTTCATTAACCTCTGGGGCACCTGGCACTGGCCACTGTCGGAAGACAGAATACTGGGCTAGATGGACCTTTGGTTTGACCCAGTAGGGCCATTCTTATGTTCTAAAACAAAAATCTGCTTGTTCTTCTATGCTGGACATTTAAATCCTTGACTGGAAGACTCTTCAATGCCTTTGTCTTTAATTGTCCCTTAACCTCAATCCCAATTAACAGCCATGCCCCTCAATTAGAAGATAAGAACAGCCATCACGGGTCAGACTAATGGTCCATCCAGCCCAGTATCCTGTCTTCCGACCACGGCCAATGACAGGCGAGCCAGAGGGAATGAATCATTGAGTGATCCATCCCCTGTTGCCCATTCCCAGCTTCTGCCAAACGGAGGCTAGGGGCACTTCAGAGCATGGTTTTGCATCCCTGGCCCTCCTGGCTAATAGCCATTGATGGACCTAACCTCCATGAATGTATCTAGCTCTTTTGACCCTGTTATAGTCTTGGCCTTCACACCATCCTCTCAGTGCCACAGGCTGCCTGTGGGTTGTGTAAAGAAACACTTCCCCTTTGTTTGTTTTGCCTGTTAATGAATTAAGGTGTTAGGGCTCCTGACAGGCCTCCAGCAAACTGGGGAAGGCTACGCTGGGTCGCAGACAGGACACACAGGAAACACCTCCCAGGTGAGAGGGAAAAAAAACTTTAAAAGCTTTTCCCACCCTCCCCTCTTCCTTCCCCACCATCGGCAGCAAGAAAGACGCTGCTGCAGCAGAAGGGCCCGGCTGAAGTGGGGCGCACCCGAGGAGGCGGGGGGGGGGGTGTATGGGGACAGGGCGCACCCGAGGGGGCTGGGGGGGGGGGTGTACGGGGACAGGGCGCACCCGAGGGGGCTGGGGGGGGGGTGTACGGGGACAGGGCGCACCCGAGGGGGCTGGGGGGGGGGTGTACGGGGACAGGGCGCACCCGAGGGGGCTGGGGGGGGGGTGTACGGGGACAGGGCGCACCCGAGGGGGCTGGGGGGGGGGTGTACGGGGACAGGGCGCAGCGGAGAGGGGGCTGGGGGGGCTGTATGGGGGCAGCGCGCAGCGGAGAGGGGGCTGGGGGGGGCTGTACGGGGGCAGGGCGCAGCGGAGAGGGGGCTGGGGGGGGTGTACGGGGGCAGGGCGCAGCGGAGAGGGGGCTGGGGGGGGTGTACGGGGGCAGGGCGCAGCGGAGAGGGGGCTGGGGGGGGTGTACGGGGGCAGGGCGCAGCGGAGAGGGGGCTGGGGGGGGTGTACGGGGGCAGGGCGCAGCGGAGAGGGGGCTGGGGGGGGTGTACGGGGGCAGGGCGCAGCGGAGAGGGGGCTGGGGGGGGTGTACGGGGGCAGGGCGCAGCGGAGAGGGGGCTGGGGGGGGTGTATGGGGGCAGGGCGCAGCGGAGAGGGGGCTGGGGGGGGTGTATGGGGGCAGGGCGCAGCGGAGAGGGGGCTGGGGGGGGTGTACGGGGGCAGGGCGCAGCGGAGAGGGGGCTGGGGGGGGTGTATGGGGGCAGGGCGCAGCGGAGAGGGGGCTGGGGGGGGCTGTACGGGGGCAGGGCGCACCCGAGGGGGCTGGGGGGGGTGTACGGGGGCAGGGCGCAGCGGAGAGGGGGCTGGGGGGGGTGTACGGGGGCAGGGCGCACCCGAGGGGGCGGGGGGGGGGCTGTACGGGGGCAGGGCGCAGCGGGGAGGGGGCTGGGGGGGGCTGTACGGGGGCAGGGCGCACCCGAGGGGGCTGGGGGGGCTGTACGGGGGCAGGGCGCAGCGGAGAGGGGGCTGGGGGGGGTGTATGGGGGCAGGGCGCAGCGGAGAGGGGGCTGGGGGGGGTGTATGGGGGCAGGGCGCAGCGGAGAGGGGGCTGGGGGGGGCTGTACGGGGGCAGGGCGCACCCGAGGGGGCGGGGGGGGGCTGTACGGGGGCAGGGCGCACCCGAGGGGGCGGGGGGGGGCTGTACGGGGGCAGGGCGCACCCGAGGGGGCGGGGGGGGGGCTGTACGGGGGCAGGGCGCAGCGGAGAGGGGGCTGGGGGGGGCTGTACGGGGGCAGGGCGCACCCGAGGGGGCTGGGGGGGGTGTACGGGGGCAGGGCGCACCCGAGGGGGCTGGGGGGCTGTACGGGGGCAGGGCGCACCCGAGGGGGCTGGGGGCTGTACGGGGGCAGGGCGCAGCGGAGAGGGGGCTGGGGGGGGTGTATGGGGGCAGGGCGCACCCGAGGGGGCTGGGGGGGGCTGTACGGGGGCAGGGCGCAGCGGGGAGGGGGCTGGGGGGGCTGTACGGGGGCAGGGCGCAGCGGAGAGGGGGCTGGGGGGGGTGTACGGGGGCAGGGCGCACCCGAGGGGGCGGGGGGGGGGCTGTACGGGGGCAGGGCGCAGCGGGGAGGGGGCTGGGGGGGGTGTACGGGGGCAGGGCGCAGCGGAGAGGGGGCTGGGGGGGCTGTACGGGGGCAGGGCGCACCCGAGGGGGCTGGGGGGGCTGTACGGGGGCAGGGCGCAGCGGAGAGGGGGCTGGGGGGGGTGTACGGGGGCAGGGCGCAGCGGAGAGGGGGCTGGGGGGGCTGTACGGGGCAGGGCGCAGCGGAGAGGGGGCTGGGGGGGGTGTATGGGGGCAGGGCGCAGCGGAGAGGGGGCTGGGGGGGCTGTACGGGGGCAGGGCGCAGCGGAGAGGGGGCTGGGGGGGCTGTACGGGGGCAGGGCGCAGCGGAGAGGGGGCTGGGGGGGGTGTATGGGGGCAGGGCGCAGCGGAGAGGGGGGCTGGGGGGGGCTGTACGGGGGCAGGGCGCACCCGAGGGGGCGGGGGGGGGGCTGTACGGGGGCAGGGCGCACCCGAGGGGGCGGGGGGGGGCTGTACGGGGGCAGGGCGCAGCGGAGAGGGGGCTGGGGGGGGCTGTACGGGGGCAGGGCGCACCCGAGGGGGCTGGGGGGGTGTACGGGGGCAGGGCGCACCCGAGGGGGCTGGGGGGCTGTACGGGGGCAGGGCGCAGCGGAGAGGGGGCTGGGGGGGGTGTATGGGGGCAGGGCGCACCCGAGGGGGCTGGGGGGGCTGTACGGGGGCAGGGCGCAGCGGAGAGGGGGCTTGGGGGGGGCTGTACGGGGGCAGGGCGCACCCGAGGGGGCGGGGGGGGGGGCTGTACGGGGGCAGGGCGCAGAGGAGAGGGGGCTGGGGGGGCTGTACGGGGGCAGGGCGCACCCGAGGGGGCTGGGGGGGGTGTACGGGGGCAGGGCGCACCCGAGGGGGCTGGGGGGGCTGTACGGGGGCAGGGCGCAGCGGAGGGGAAGGGGTGGCTGGGGGGGGGTGTATGGGGCAGGGCGCACCCGAGGGGGGCTGGGGGGGCTGTACGGGGGCAGGGCGCAGCGGAGAGGGGGCTGGGGGGGGTGTACGGGGGCAGGGCGCAGCGGAGAGGGGGCTGGGGGGGGTGTACGGGGGCAGGGCGCAGCGGAGAGGGGGCTGGGGGGGGTGTATGGGGGCAGGGCGCAGCGGAGAGGGGGCTGGGGGGGGTGTATGGGGGCAGGGCGCAGCGGAGAGGGGGCTGGGGGGGGCTGTACGGGGGCAGGGCGCACCCGAGGGGGCTGGGGGGGTGTACGGGGGCAGGGCGCAGCGGAGAGGGGGCTGGGGGGGGTGTACGGGGGCAGGGCGCACCCGAGGGGGCGGGGGGGGGCTGTACGGGGGCAGGGCGCAGCGGGGAGGGGGCTGGGGGGGGCTGTACGGGGGCAGGGCGCACCCGAGGGGGCTGGGGGGGCTGTACGGGGGCAGGGCGCAGCGGAGAGGGGGCTGGGGGGGGTGTATGGGGGCAGGGCGCAGCGGAGAGGGGGCTGGGGGGGGTGTATGGGGGCAGGGCGCAGCGGAGAGGGGGCTGGGGGGGGCTGTACGGGGGCAGGGCGCACCCGAGGGGGCGGGGGGGGGCTGTACGGGGGCAGGGCGCACCCCGAGGGGGCGGGGGGGGGGCTGTACGGGGGCAGGGCGCAGCGGAGAGGGGGCTGGGGGGGGCTGTACGGGGGCAGGGCGCACCCGAGGGGGGCTGGGGGGGGTGTACGGGGGCAGGGCGCACCCGAGGGGGCTGGGGGGCTGTACGGGGGCAGGGCGCAGCGGAGAGGGGGCTGGGGGGGTGTATGGGGCAGGGCGCACCCGAGGGGCTGGGGGGGCTGTACGGGGGCAGGGCGCAGCGGAGAGGGGGCTGGGGGGGGCTGTACGGGGGCAGGGCGCACCCGAGGGGGCTGGGGGGGTGTACGGGGGCAGGGCGCAGCGGAGAGGGGGCTGGGGGGGGTGTATGGGGGCAGGGCGCAGCGGAGAGGGGGCTGGGGGGGGTGTATGGGGGCAGGGCGCAGCGGAGAGGGGGCTGGGGGGGGCTGTACGGGGGCAGGGCGCACCCGAGGGGGCTGGGGGGGGTGTACGGGGGCAGGGCGCAGCGGAGAGGGGGCTGGGGGGGGTGTACGGGGGCAGGGCGCACCCGAGGGGGCGGGGGGGGGGCTGTACGGGGGCAGGGCGCAGCGGGGAGGGGGCTGGGGGGGGCTGTACGGGGGCAGGGCGCACCCGAGGGGGCTGGGGGGGCTGTACGGGGGGCAGGGCGCAGCGGAGAGGGGGGCTGGGGGGGGTGTACGGGGGCAGGGCGCAGCGGAGAGGGGGCTGGGGGGGCTGTACGGGGGCAGGGCGCAGCGGAGAGGGGGCTGGGGGGGGTGTATGGGGGCAGGGCGCAGCGGAGAGGGGGCTGGGGGGGCTGTACGGGGGCAGGGCGCAGCGGAGAGGGGGCTGGGGGGGCTGTACGGGGGCAGGGCGCAGCGGAGAGGGGCTGGGGGGGGTGTATGGGGGCAGGGCGCAGCGGAGAGGGGGCTGGGGGGGGCTGTACGGGGGCAGGGCGCACCCGAGGGGGCGGGGGGGGGGCTGTACGGGGGCAGGGCGCACCCGAGGGGGCGGGGGGGGGGCTGTACGGGGGCAGGGCGCAGCGGAGAGGGGGCTGGGGGGGGCTGTACGGGGGCAGGGCGCACCCGAGGGGGCTGGGGGGGGTGTACGGGGGCAGGGCGCACCGAGGGGGCTGGGGGGCTGTACGGGGCAGGGCGCAGCGGAGAGGGGGCTGGGGGGGCTGTACGGGGGCAGGGCGCAGCGGAGAGGGGGCTGGGGGGGGGTGTATGGGGGCAGGGCGCACCCGAGGGGGCTGGGGGGCTGTACGGGGGCAGGGCGCAGCGGAGAGGGGGCTGGGGGGGGCTGTACGGGGGCAGGGCGCACCCGAGGGGGCGGGGGGGGGGCTGTACGGGGGCAGGGCGCAGCGGAGAGGGGGCTGGGGGGGGCTGTACGGGGGCAGGGCGCACCCGAGGGGGCGGGGGGGGGGGGCTGTACGGGGGCAGGGCGCAGCGGAGAGGGGGCTGGGGGGGGGCTGTACGGGGGCAGGGCGCACCCGAGGGGGCTGGGGGGGCTGTACGGGGGCAGGGCGCAGCGGAGAGGGGGCTGGGGGGGGTGTATGGGGGCAGGGCGCAGCGGAGAGGGGGCTGGGGGGGGTGTATGGGGGCAGGGCGCAGCGGAGAGGGGGCTGGGGGGGGCTGTACGGGGGCAGGGCGCACCCGAGGGGGCGGGGGGGGGCTGTACGGGGGCAGGGCGCACCCGAGGGGGCGGGGGGGGGGCTGTACGGGGGCAGGGCGCAGCGGAGAGGGGGCTGGGGGGGGCTGTACGGGGGCAGGGCGCACCCGAGGGGGCTGGGGGGGGTGTACGGGGGCAGGGCGCAGCGGAGAGGGGGCTGGGGGGGGTGTACGGGGGCAGGGCGCACCCGAGGGGGCGGGGGGGGGGCTGTACGGGGGCAGGGCGCAGCGGGGAGGGGGCTGGGGGGGCTGTACGGGGGCAGGGCGCACCCGAGGGGGCTGGGGGGGCTGTACGGGGGCAGGGCGCAGCGGAGAGGGGGCTGGGGGGGGTGTACGGGGCAGGGCGCAGCGGGAGAGGGGGCTGGGGGGCTGTACGGGGGCAGGGCGCAGCGGAGAGGGGGGCTGGGGGGGGTGTATGGGGGCAGGGCGCACCCGAGGGGGCTGGGGGGGGCTGTACGGGGGCAGGGCGCAGCGGAGAGGGGGCTGGGGGGGGTGTATGGGGGCAGGGCGCACCCGAGGGGGCTGGGGGGGCTGTACGGGGGCAGGGCGCAGCGGAGAGGGGGCTGGGGGGGGCTGTACGGGGGCAGGGCGCACCCGAGGGGGCTGGGGGGGTGTACGGGGGCAGGGCGCAGCGGAGAGGGGGCTGGGGGGGGTGTACGGGGGCAGGGCGCAGCGGAGAGGGGGCTGGGGGGGGCTGTACGGGGGCAGGGCGCACCCGAGGGGGCTGGGGGGGCTGTACGGGGGCAGGGCGCAGCGGAGAGGGGGCTGGGGGGGGCTGTACGGGGGCAGGGCGCAGCGGAGAGGGGGCTGGGGGGGGTGTACGGGGGCAGGGCGCAGCGGAGAGGGGGCTGGGGGGGGTGTACGGGGGCAGGGCGCAGCGGAGAGGGGGCTGGGGGGGGTGTATGGGGGCAGGGCGCAGCGGAGAGGGGGCTGGGGGGGGTGTATGGGGGCAGGGCGCAGCGGAGAGGGGGCTGGGGGGGGCTGTACGGGGGCAGGGCGCACCCGAGGGGGCTGGGGGGGCTGTACGGGGGCAGGGCGCAGCGGAGAGGGGGCTGGGGGGGGGGTGTACGGGGGCAGGGCGCAGCGGAGAGGGGGCTGGGGGGGGTGTACGGGGGCAGGGCGCACCCGAGGGGGCGGGGGGGGGGCTGTACGGGGGCAGGGCGCAGCGGGGAGGGGGGCTGGGGGGGGCTGTACGGGGGCAGGGCGCACCCGAGGGGGCTGGGGGGGCTGTACGGGGGCAGGGCGCAGCGGAGAGGGGGCTGGGGGGGGTGTATGGGGGCAGGGCGCAGCGGAGAGGGGGCTGGGGGGGGTGTATGGGGGCAGGGCGCAGCGGAGAGGGGGCTGGGGGGGGTGTACGGGGGCAGGGCGCACCGAGGGGGCTGGGGGGCTGTACGGGGGCAGGGCGCAGCGGAGAGGGGGCTGGGGGGGCTGTACGGGGGCAGGGCGCAGCGGAGAGGGGGCTGGGGGGGGTGTACGGGGGCAGGGCGCAGCGGGAGAGGGGGCTGGGGGGGGTGTATGGGGGCAGGGCGCAGCGGAGAGGGGGCTGGGGGGGGTGTACGGGGGCAGGGCGCAGCGGAGAGGGGGCTGGGGGGGGCTGTACGGGGGCAGGGCGCACCCGAGGGGGCTGGGGGGGCTGTACGGGGGCAGGGCGCAGCGGAGAGGGGGCTGGGGGGGCTGTACGGGGGCAGGGCGCAGCGGAGAGGGGGCTGGGGGGGGTGTACGGGGGCAGGGCGCAGCGGAGAGGGGGCTGGGGGGGGTGTACGGGGGCAGGGCGCAGCGGAGAGGGGGCTGGGGGGGGTGTATGGGGGCAGGGCGCAGCGGAGAGGGGGCTGGGGGGGGTGTATGGGGGCAGGGCGCAGCGGAGAGGGGGCTGGGGGGGGCTGTACGGGGGCAGGGCGCACCCGAGGGGGCTGGGGGGGCTGTACGGGGGCAGGGCGCAGCGGAGAGGGGGCTGGGGGGGGGGTGTACGGGGGCAGGGCGCAGCGGAGAGGGGGCTGGGGGGGGTGTACGGGGGCAGGGCGCACCCGAGGGGGCGGGGGGGGGGGCTGTACGGGGGCAGGGCGCAGCGGGGAGGGGGCTGGGGGGGGCTGTACGGGGGCAGGGCGCACCCGAGGGGGCTGGGGGGGCTGTACGGGGGCAGGGCGCAGCGGAGAGGGGGCTGGGGGGGGGTGTATGGGGGCAGGGCGCAGCGGAGAGGGGGCTGGGGGGGTGTATGGGGGCAGGGCGCAGCGGAGAGGGGGCTGGGGGGGGCTGTACGGGGGCAGGGCGCACCCGAGGGGGCTGGGGGCTGTACGGGGGCAGGGCGCAGCGGAGAGGGGGCTGGGGGGGTGTACGGGGGCTCACGGCGCAGCGGAGGGAGAGGAGGGGTGGTGCGGGGCACGCAGGCGAGGGAGCAGCGCGGAGATCGATGGGGCGGCGCGGGGGGGTCTGGGCCTGAGGTGCGGCGCGTGCAAGGGGGGAGGGGAGGGTCGGCCAAGGGGTGATGTGCGGGCGGGGCTGGCCGCGGCGGGGGGGGGCGCAGGGCAGGCCCGGGGGGGGTGTGTCTCTGCGGCTCCGGATCTGCAGCCCGCCCCCCATCACATCACCCCCGAGGGGCGGGTGTCCCTAGCTCGGAGCCCGCCCGGCCAGAGCCGGTCCCACCCCCGCCCCCTCCTCACCCATCTCCGCTCCGGCGGCAGTAGTTCGGCCTGCGGCGGGGACAATATGGCGGGCGGGGGCCGCCAGGGGAGAGACGGCGGCGAGGAGCGGACAAACTTCCTCAGCGCGCGTGAGCGGGCCCCGCCCCTTAAAGCGGCAGAGCCCCGGGGACGGCGGAGGAGCTGGCTCCGCCCCCTGGCTGTGGAACCGGGGAGACGCAGAACGCGGTGCTGCCGCCTGCCCCCCCCCCCCCGCGCCGTCCCACGTGTTCAGATCGCCTCGCTCCCCGCCCCTGCACGGATGGGGAAACTGAGGCACAGAACGCGTCAGTGGCAGAGCCAGGTAGAACCCAGGTGGTCCTGGCTCTCTATCCCCCATTGCTCCCGCTATAGCCACCAGACCCCAACTCCCCTCCCAAGCGTCCTGGGGTCCCTGTTCCCCTCCCTCCCCTGCTACAATCACCAGATACTCATTTAGCCAGGCTGCTGTAACCACTAGGCCACATTGCCTCAATAGTCATTGGCATGTACATTTTGACCCAGTTTGTATGTGGACCTGAGGCAGTGGCATCTGAAATAACTCCCGAGGTGTTAGACAGCCAGACGCTGCATCTTCTTCCCCAGCTACACCACCGTGGTATCTGCCTTATATTTAGTGCTGGCTCCAACCCTAGATCCTGCCTCAATTTTTGATCTGGCAAGTATGTCTCCTAGAGCACTGTGTCATTTATATTAAATAACCACATCAGAGGTGAGGATAGAGGCTGGGAAAATGTGTTATAAGGCACCCCTTTCCCTTTTTTCACTGGATCTTTCATTCGAGGGGAAAGAGCAGCAGCATAGCACAGACTCAGAAGTGGAAAGCAGCCAGGAAAGGCGTAAGGCTGTAGTTCTCAAACTTTTATACTAGTGCCCTTTCACCTAGGAAGCCTCTGAGTGTGACAACCCCCCCCCCCCAAAAAAAAAATTAAAAACACTTCTAAAATGTATTTAACACTATTATAAATGCTGGATACAAAGCAGGGTTTTGGGGTAGAGGCTGACAGCTCGCAACCCCCCCCATGTAATAATCTCATGATCCCCTAAGGGGTCCCAACCCCCTGTTTGAGAACCCCTAGTGTAAGGTGCTCAGATACCACCTTAAAAAAACTAAGAGGATAGGAAAGATAAATGTATGGATAATTTTACTGTAAATATAGTTTTATAAAAAGTCATTCTGCATTTTCCCCCTTCAGGTATTGATATAGATGTATTTATATATTTTTTTAAACTAGGAATTTTCTTTTACTTCACTGAAAAACCCAGAGAAGTGGTATACCTACCATACAGACCCTAGTTTATTTTCTAGAAAGCATACATAGTAGAGTACATGCTAGATATCAGCTACATACATTAGCATGTATTGGGCTCCTGGTTCCTGGAACCCCCTAAAACTTTATTACAAATTACACCTGGGAACTTAGTCATAGAGCCTTCACCATTTGTGGTCAGGTTCTCTGCAAAAGTCCCTACTGGGCTTGAAGAACTCCAGAACATGTTGCTGCAGGATTTATATTAAACTGTTTCACTCTTCCAAGTGGTGTACAAGCTGTATCATGTACACGTAAGGTGGCTGTAAACACATGGAATTGGGGTTGTAAAAGGTTAATAAGTACTGTATACAGGATTTGGGGGGGGGGCATGTTAGGTAATAGCCTTTTTTGTAAAGTTACAAATAATTAAAAACAGGCCATTTCAGAGCAATGGGGAACCCAACAAACATTACTGCAATTTCAATCAAGGCTGGGAAGAAGAGTCCACCCAGGCTAGAAAGGATTCCAGTGTGTAGAGAAGTAACAGTTAATACTTTTTTTCTAGGCAATCTGAAAATGGGACTTATAATGGAATGCTGGCTGCAACCTTTCATCTGCAAGTGGTGGCCAAGGAGCTCCAGACTAAAGCAACATCCACATGATTGGGGAGATAAGGTACATTTAGTGCCACTTGTAACAGGTAAAACTGCACTTTAAGTGTAAATAAATGTGAAAGGAGAGAATTTGGGGACAAATTCTCAACAGAACCCTGTCAATTACCTTACTTTCTCTTCATTACTAATCCCCAACACTTTTACGCTTTGACATCTCTCAACGGATCATCCTTCCAATGGTGCCACTGCAGGGTCAGCTGCCTCTCAGGAATAGCATTTTGGTCTTTCAAGCATCTGTAATCCAAAGCTGAAATCTGTCCCAGTTCCTAGCCCTCTAAGCATGCACTCTTCGAGCACAGGGAAGACTATAGGGCATAGGTTAATCCTCATAGTTGAGTGCAACTCATGACACTAGCAGCAAGCTGTCTGTGGATCCAGGACTCAGACTTACTGTAGAGGGAGAACAGAAAATGCCAATGCTCCGACAAACATTGTGGGGGAGATTTGAGCCTGCTCTCCTGCCCCTGTGCTATCGGACTATCCAAGTAACTTGAAACTCCCCAGTATACAACTTCTCTCTTAACACTAATCTGTAGCTAATTATTAGACAGTTTCTACTCTTATGGAACAGGAAAGGGCAATGCAGATTTGACTAGCTCCTGTCCAAACTGCACCTTAAAAGGTACATGGATTTCTGAAGAATGAGAAGCCTCTCCAGGATTGTCTGTGTGAAATTCCCAACAGTCTAACATTCGACCAGTCTAATACAATTTTTTTTAGGATGAGATTAAAACAAGACAAACTGCCTACGTAACACATTCAGTCTGAATCTCTGCAGAGCTCTTCCAGATACAGTGACTTAAAATCTCTATTTTTGAGGGCTTTTTACTCCGTTCACCTCCACATCATCCTTTGGCCCCACATCCTTTAGCTTTCTGATCTTTTAAAATCTCTCCGTCATGTTGCATTCCTCCATAGTCTGACTATTTCTGACATTCAACTTGTGATAGATTTCAATGCACCAGGAATTACATTATAGGCATTTCAGCCATGTGTCAAATGTTCAGGGGTACCATCTGGAAGGAAATGCAGTAGTTTGTTCTCTGTACTATGGCTTCTGTTCTCTACATCCAGGATCCTCATCTCATCTAGCACTGGTCTGGATAGAGACTCCATGAATCATGGCTTCAGGCAAGAGGCTAGTAATTGCAGGAGGATAGACTATGTTATAAATCTCACATTTGAAAGCAAGGAAATTCACAGTCAAGGCCTTTATCTACAGGGAATAACTATAAACTTGTTAATATGGTTAACGTATTGCTAAATATTCCTGAGCAGGCTTGCTAAGTAACCTAGCTCCTACCTATGCAATAATAAAACTAAAATTTGCCTTGATCCATTTTGACTGTCTTCACCAATAATTCCCCCCCCCCCCCCTTTTTTTGTTTGTTTTAATTTCAGCTCCTAACTTTCGGTGTTTCCGATGCTACAGTGTAGATGATGGGATGCTACACAATCAGACAGAGGATCAGCTATGTCCTGGCTGGAGGCAACACAGTTTATACAATTAGTGAACTCATTAAACAAAACACCAGATGAAAGGGATCTGCTTTTTAAGCCTACAATGTTCCTTTTCATTTTCTGTGCATAGCCATTGTATATTCAGACATCCACAAGAGCACATTTCTTAACTCATTAACATTTCCATTCTATGTGCAACTGCAAAGATTGTGGGTCGCAATTATTGACTGCACATCAAACATTGAGGTTTAAGGTAGCAACCTGTGCATTTTTAGCGCAAACCTCCTACTGGGTTTGCTTCTAAAACTAGAAATGGAACTAGCTTAACTGGGAAAGAGGCGTTCTTTCCATTTCAATGCTGACAGTTACCACTTCCCTTCCAGGTTCTGAAGCGAGTGAAGCAGACTTCAGTGTCCTCTTTACATACATGCATACAAAGAGACCCCTTCTGAAAGACAGGCCAGGTTAGTTAATGAGATTGAATATTCCTGTCCACATTATTAGAGAAACCAGCTCACTCATATTACTCGGTGGTTTCCCAAATCTGAGTAGTAGCATGTTAAGATAGGAAACAAACACTAACAAGTACTGGACGGTTTCAAGGGCTAGGTCATAATAGCAAAGATAGAAGCAAACTCCATTACTGGTGTGTGTGGGTGTCGGGGGGGGGGGGGGGGCGGGGAAAGGGAAGGGATAGTATTTATATTCAGAACTGAGACCCTTGATTTTGGCCATCCTACAGCCACATTAAAGAGATAGACTGTAGGCTTACAAAGGCAGAGACTAAACAACATATCAGCAAAGTGTCAGAAGCTCAAGTCTTACCAAGATTTATGCCCTGAAACCAGCTCTCCCTCAAGACAGAGTAGGGTATTAAATGACCATCCCCCTTCTCCAACCAGCTTACAGAAGTCTTTCATTATTAGTACTTCCTCTTCTTGCCTGCATCCCCCAACCAAGGTATTTCAATCCTTAATAGGCACTCAATGTTCAGAGGCCCAGGGAGGAAGGTGCCCCAGCTGGTGTCTTACACCTCTCCTGATGCCACCCCCAGATTCCTGCTCGACACCTTACAGATTATCCCATGCCCATTTGTTCTTTTGAAAGGCAGGGGCATGACTTAGTGTATTACTGTTCAAGAAGGGAAGGGGTAAGGAAGGGAAGCATTGCCCTTATAATTATCAACTGTCCTCGGCTCTGCTGTAAAACAGATGGCACACATTCTGTATTAAATAGAAACTTCATTTGCTTCTGTGGTCAAATAAGAGCCCAACCTTACTCTTAAAAACCAAGCTGGCCCCAAAACCTTGCATATATATTATAACAGGGGACCATAATTCTATCTGAATCCAGAAAGCAATACTGTGCTACAATTAGCTATCTAGGTACTGAACATACACTACTGAAGATTAGATCCCCTCTCATGCAGGGGCGTTCACAAATATAAAAAGCTATCACAGTGAATCTATCTTATTGTAAAATAAAATAGATATTCACTTTAGTAATCCCAACAGATAAGAAAAAGATGCAGACTGCTAGTCTTAGTAAAAACATGCTCTTACTACTGTTACCACTTCCTCCTCCCACCTCAGTTTCCCACATCTATTACACGTTGACAATGACAGCAAACTCTGAAGCAGGGGCTGACTTCTACTATGTCATAATGATCTTGACTGAGACCTCTACAGTTTTGATATTACAATAGCACCTAATCCCCTTGAGTTGACTTTTGGACCTCAAGCATTCTATTACTTAGTAAAACACAGAGGCATTTGTTTGATCTGAATCACCCCCAATGGAAAAATTTGACAGTATAAAAGGAAAATTTACTTTTAATCGATTCAAAGATAAAGACCAGAAGGAACGATTATGATCATTTAGTCTGACCTCTGGCATAACACAGATCAGAAAATTTGACTCAGTCCCATGTCAAGCCCATGATTTCTGGCTAAACTAGAGCCTGTTTCAGAAAATCATCATAATCTGATTTTCATGTTATAATTCTACAATCAGTACATACACTAGACCAAAAAAGATCAGATTATACCAACACTATACAATGAATAGAGGAAAATGCTTCAAGCAGCATGTTCTCAAACCAGTTTTGGCAAATACAATTATTTACAATAAGATTTACATTCCTCCATAACACTAGCATCTTTTATATAAACACCCAACATATGCAGGAAGTGTAATGCAGAGGCAAGCTGTATACATTCCAAATGGCAGTGCCACAAGATTCACTTCTACTGGATAAAAATCTGCACCATAATGGATGATCTTTATCACATCTTTTCCACAGGATATAAAGGTTGTGCCTAGTAGGAAAGAAATGGGAAAATAATTGGTATAACAATGGAAATGGATACTATAACCGATTACATTGCAAAAAAAGTGCGTGTTGAATAAATGGACGATGGAAATCATCCATATATAAATTGTCTCCATAATCAATCTATTTACACCAATGGACTAATACGTTTAGATAGCAAAGAGACTTCTGAAGGTAATGACGGGTAATGTAACATTTCAACATCACACCCATTCCCAACCTTCCTTTCCTATTGCAAAGGAATAAGAATATAGATACTTGCTCGTGTCCTTACAGTTCCATGCAAGATAGATCTGCTTCTCTGTACTTGTATAGTCCCTACGTATCAGGGGTTTTGTTTGTTTTGCAAAGCTGCAGTGCTTTACGGGCAATGTAATTAATAAGGGACTATTACTTTGCAATTCTGCTCCTTTGGAAGACTCAAGTTTCTCACTCCTGGGTCTCAAAGATCCAGTGAGAAACTGACCAGAAGCCTGAAAACTACAAGCTTTAGAGGGCTGCCTTTGGGCCCCAGTGGACTCTTCCGACCCCACCTTGTAAGCAGTTCAGTCCACTGATGCCTTCAACTGTTAATTCCTTTTGCGTGAAGGTTGGGCTGTTGTCCAATGTATCACTAGGTTTGCAAGGAGGGCAGGTAGGTGGAGACAATAAAATGATTCCACAGGATAAGCAAATGAATGATAATCACAGTATCCACCAGAGGGAGCATGTCAGCTGTCAGTGGTGAAAGTAAATGACAGCCAAAGGATCCATCAGCTGATGTAGGGTGCGTGCAGCTCTTCAAAACTCTTAGGTTTTCAAACCTGACCACAGCTTGCTTAGCTAAGAGTGAGAAGCCTGTGCCTGTATCTTTAACAAAACGAAACAATAAAAAACAGCCAACAGCTAGCTTAAACCCCTCAAGGTTTGGTGGTCTGTTTACGAGCAAACAACCTTCATTTCTCCTTAATCTTCTGCACATTCCCACTCTTCGGATAGTTTGGCAAGCAGAACACTGAAGGCTGGAGGGAGGGAAATGGAGCCCTAATTAAACAACAATTGAAAAACTGCCCAGCCAAACTGAGAGTCAGATCTGGCTGCCAAATCTAATACACAGTGTTTCATGAATGTGTGAACTGAACTCCATGTGGCAGGTCTACCTAATTCAGTAAGGGAGACGTGTCTAGCACATGCTACAGACACAGCAACCATCCTAGTGAAATGGGGTACAAGAACAAAAGGAGGGGAGAGTGAAGAATTTCTATAACTCCCTTCTAATACATGGTCTAAGGTCATGTCTTCACTTACTGGGAATTAGGCTGCTGCAATCGATGTAGCAGGGGTCGATTTAGTGGGTCTACTGACGACCCGCTAAATCAACCGCAGAGTGCTCTCCAGTCGTAGCTGGAGTAAATAACTTAGGTCGACTTACCCCAGTAGTGTAGACAAGGCCTCACTCACCTAGATAGAAACTGGGCAGAAATAGATTGACCCTTACAGTGACCAGAGTAGGAAATGATTAAGGAGAGGACCTAAACCCCATAGCTCCATTCAAATAAGAAAGGTTTCAGTGTAGTAGCCGTATTAGTCTGTGTCAGCAAAAAGAAAAGAAGAAAGAAATACCTGTGGCACCTTAAAGACTAACAAATTTATTTCAGCATAAGCTTTCATGGACTACAGTCCACTTCGTCGGATGCATAGAATGGAACATACAGTGGGACGATATTTATACATTCAGAGAAACATGAAAAGTAACCATATCAACTATAAAAGGCTAATTAATTGAAAGGCACTGTTATCAGTAGGAAAGAAACTTTTGAAGTGATAATCAACATGGCCCATTACAGACAGTTGACACAAAGGTGTTAAGGGTATTTAACTGGGGGAAATAGATTAATTGAATAGACAGTTGTTCTGGCAGTGGGAACTGCCTGGGGGTAAAAAATAAAAAAAATAGGGGTGGGGCGCGGGGGAGCCTGGTGGGCCGCAGGGGAAGAGCTTCGCGGTTTCTGGGAGGGAGGGGAGAGGAGCAGGAAGCTGTGCGCACAGGGGAGGTGGGGAAGGGGCAGGGCCTAATGGAAGGGGTGGAGTGGGGGCGGGGCCAGGGGCAGCGAGGGGGCGGGGTCAGTGATGCAGCCCTCGGGCCAATGCACTAGTCCTCATGCGGCCCTCGTGGTAATTTGAGTTTGAGACCCCTGCTCTACACTAACTGTAGAAGTAGGAACCTTAGTAGTCAACATACTGGGTTCCACTGGTGTCTTTTGGATCCACCCCCCAACCCCAGACTGATCTGGCATTTTATCTTTAGATCTTGGAGCCACACTGAACTCCAAATGGTCCTAAGAACCATTTAAGATATGCTTCAATTTGGCCTTCCTTTCCCTCGTAATCGAAGTACTTGTTTCCAGTGGTCTCTCTTGAGCTTTATGTTCCTTATCTGGAACCAGCTCTTATGGACATAATATCTGTGGTGGTGGACCAGAGGATTTGACAACCACAAACTGAGTCAACTTGGAACTGGAGCTCTCTGCCAAAGCCAGAGCCTTCACTACTGAAGCCTTCCTGGATCCACAGGTACTCGGAGCTGATCCAGGTCTCCTGTCCTTCCACTAGGATCCTCTAGCTACATCTAATCTCACAGGCTTGGCTGACAAGTGCTGATGTAACGAAAGGCTAGTCTGTCTCTTTAGAGGCCCAAGGCATCAAGCACAGCATGAAGCAGAATGCTTCTCTCCTAAGCATTTCAGGCACCGAACATGAAGGCTGGAAGCCAAGAAGACTGCTGGGTGTGACACACCTTTAAAATCCATGCTTCTTGACGTTTGGCTCCACCATGATGTCGGTACCAGGTAATTATCATACTCTTAGCGAGACTAACTTATCCTAAAACTACTAACATCAACTAATCTAACAAAATTAAAGGCATTTTATCGATAGCTATGGATTCCTTGTGATCCAGAGAGATCCACATCCTTTCACTGCTGTGGTTGGAAGGAACTGAGGCTGCAGCCGGTGCTATGGGGCCACACCTTCAGAATGTGTTCACATGCTAGCTATGGAGAGGGGAGAGGCATGCGACCACTAAAAAGCACTGGTACCAGAAGGTGCCTCCATGCAAGGGGCACCAGCCAGTGCTCCCTAAGAGTGGGAATATGCAGAGGACACGTGAAGAATGTTACTAGATAAAACTGCTGCATTGCTGGAAGGTGGGGTAGCACCTCCAACACTGCCTTACGTTGGCTTTGAAGTGAATCCTCTCTCCACATCACAGCCAAGAGTCAGCTCAAAAGATCGCCTTGCTCTTGCTTTTCCACCTCTCCCCAGATCCATCACTCAGCTTCATTCTGCAGGAGGATCTGTGGGAGAGCTCTTAGCAGGTGCACATTCACCCACACAACTCCTGCCTCCTCCAGTGACCACTACAAAAGCCAGTCACATAATTAGCCTTTTAGAACAATCTAATTTATCTGTGTGCATATGAAGAGCTGCTTCTGTTTAGCACCTCAGATGCCAACGCCTCCACCTCCCACACAGAAGATGTTAACAACTAGCCATGTGATGCAAAACTGAATAACCACCTACCCAGTGTGTGTTTGACAAAAACATCTTCACCCAGGTGATTTGCCGCGACATTCTTGACTCCTGCAAATTGAGAAAAGATTGTCAATTTCCTTAATGGAAAAACAGATTTAAAGAAAAAAAGATCCTGCATGCAAATTACACAGGAAGGAAAACATGCAACTTAAGCTGAGCTCTGAACATTTCATAGTGAATATCAATGTTGGGGTCTATAAGGGTCATCATTTTACATTTTAAATAACTGAGCAGAATTTTTTTGGCAGTAGCAGGACTATCTATATTCGGTGTCATTTTACATTTTTGAAATTTAAGCTTTCAGATTCCTTTTTTTTGCCCAGGTTACATTACAGTGCATTTACAAAGTGCACGATTATTGAAATTATTGCTAATTTATGCAAAAGCATGTGGTCTTTTTTTAAAAACATCTACTTTTAAACATTTTTTTCAAATTTTACATTAACATTTGAAGAATTGTTTCAATAAAGTTTATGCAAGTTGCCGTCACAGTTTATGTAAAAGAGAAATGTGCTATTAAAAGCAGACATTTAGGTTACCTTTTGTTTTTTGCGATGCATGTTAGCTTTACACATCCTTATTCTCCTGCGATAATTTTCCTTTAAAAGGGGGGTATAGGGTGATCTTTTCATCAAGCAAGACATTATGCCCTGAAAGCTGACTCCAAACCATTGTTGAAAATTGTTATTTACATTTTAATAACAATCTACAAATACAACTTTTTGTTTTAAAGTATTCCCCTCAATCATGCACTGCTACAGGCAGTTTGGTTCCTAATGTTCTAGTGCAATTTTTCACCCCCGAGCAGTTTATTTCTCCCCCCCTACGATGTTAGATTTATATTTTGAAGAGAAGGGTAATACAACAAACCATCTCAAGTTTCTCTTAGCAACATTTTACTTTAACCTATTATGCTTTCCCAGAAGGATATTAAAAGCAATCACCTGCCCCCTTCTCAAAACAATTGTGGGTTTGTAACTGGCTTCCCAAATGCAGGCCACCTTAAAGCAGGTAGGCATCACCTTTAGACAAGGGTTAGTTGTGTTCACAAAGAAAATAAAGCTTCTTTTTTCTTCCTGTTGGTAGCTAGGTCTTGGATTTGTCAATCTTCATTTTGTCATTTTACTTTTAAACCAGCCATTTCAGACTCCATCTGGAGTCTGCAGAACGCTGAGGCTATTTGAAATCTGAATCATTAAACTAATTCTGCCCAGCCCATAAACACTCCTTCCACTTGCACTTTTGCAGAAGTCAGACTTCTGCTTTAGTACTGGTTCAAACTGCTTTCAACAACTTCCAGGGGGTGAAAAAAAAAAAAAAAGTGGTTTTTTTTCTCTCCTTTTTAAATTAAGCTCACTCACCAGCTTGATAGCTTTTTGTAAAAGTTACGAAAAACACCATTTTTAGAATGTCTCCATATTTTAAAAAGACCATTAACTTTAGCATTAATTTAAATTTATTTGAAAGAGAAAAGCTATTTTATTGCTCAACAAAAAAAAAATGACAATTCATCACATTTACTTTGATTAAAAAAGGACTAAACTTTATTGACAAACTGCTGCAGACATTTTGACAAGTTTTAGCTACCTATTTAGGCAGACTTTACACACGTAGCATTTAATCTTCAAGAACAAAGTGGGAGGACAGCGTACAAATCCAATTAGGACTTTAACCTATGTACAAAGTGAAATTTCTCATTTTTTCAGCTGCAGTGTCCCTTTTTATATAAAGCTAGTGTTGAGACACACTTGAACAAGTCACTGGGATTGCTAAATATTGACACCTTTGCCAATTTTAAACTCGCACTGTATTAACTGCCCCAAATATCCTAAAACAAGAAATCTGTAGTTTTACAGAATGCAAACCTGCTATCCATTTAATACTTTCTAATTTCAAACCCTGGGCAATTAGACAGAGCCGTGTAGTAGTTTAAATTTGTTGTTCTCTTAAAAGTTCTCCGCATAGAACCAAGCTAAGAACCCCTTTACACTGGAAAATCTGCTTCCCAAGCATCTCTCAACACCGCGTGTTCGGGGCTAGATTTCAAAACCCACATAAAAGTCAATTTTACAAACCTAATTTTTTTTAAATCAATTAACTTTAAAAAAAAAACTATTTAATTTGTTATGAGGATCTTTGTATTAAAATTTAAACTTAAGATTCATCAGCAATCTGCTTTTAAGGAAAGTTTGACATCTGAGCTTACTTTTAAACGGTGGCAGCCACTACCGTTACATTATGATTTTAATTCTTAAAAACAGCCCTGAATTTTGAAATGTAGCCTACTTTTGGGATTCTGCAACTACAACTTTTACGGGTATCTTAAAAACCAAACCTAAAGGTTAACAAAACCTTAATTTCATAACTGTTAAGCAAGCATGTCACTTTTGAAACTAACTTTTTTTAACTCAACTTTTATTAAAAAAAGTACAGTTGTGTTTATATCTAAACAACAAAGAAAAGCAATCTACACACTTAAAAAAATTAAAGTTGGTCTTCTAAATCTATTTAACTCATTTTAAAATACTACGTACAGAAGCCAGAATGCAAGGTGAGGATGGAGTGGGAGAAAAGGGGGCCACGAAGAAAAACAGTTAGACAATTACTTGTCTGATGTGGGTAAAGCAACAGGAATCCTGGGAGATACAAGAATCAGTAACAACTGTTTGCTCATAACTGATATTTTTCCCTCATGTTTTTAATAGCGTCCGTAAGGGTGCTCTCTGTAGGCCCCCTTCACTGGCCTAGCTGGTGGGGCCTTCAGGGAGGGCCTTGTTCCATTCCAGTCATCTTGGCCTGCAAAAGAGAGCAATAAACATCTAAGTGCACAGCACACGAACAGTACGAGATGTATACATACAAGGGCAGCAGCACGACTGCACCGTGTACCAGTCTGAACACCTGCCTCCAGTTTTGATATCACGACTTTGTGAAGACCAGTGACATTATTATTCCTACAACTCTATTGGCTCACAGGCCTTTATAGGCCGCCCTTTAAGCTTTTATAAGACTAATGTTTATCTACAAGATCCTAGTGTCACATAGCTTCCAGTTCCACAAATATTAAATCTCTGCCAAGAACATCTCTAACTTTGCAAGCGTTTAACAAAGGTAACTTGTACGGGAACCCCTTTGGAAGTCTTCAGATACGATACCCCCACTAGGCTCATACTTGAACAACTCTGATACCTTTCATCTACGAATAACCAATTCATTTCAGATCTACTGAAATTGACTCCAATTCCTGAAGCAGCTTTGGCAGTCAGCCTCAGCTAAGGTCACAGCCATTAAAGCTCTTTCAGTCTGTAAACAGGCAGCATTTTATAATCCATAAACTCTGATTCAGCTGTGCAGGATATTGCTACAAGAAGCGTTTTTCTCCTTTTTAAAAATAAAAGCAAGGAAGTCTCCTTGGACAAGCCTGCCAAAATGACTAAATCACTACCACTGCTCTGGGATGGCAGTCTCATACTGAACCCAGAGATAGAACAGTGTTTTCTGACAGTTAGTAGCAGAGGGATGGGACAGTGACTACTTAGGAATTACATTCTAGAAGATACCTCAGCACTTTCAATGCCTGTCTCCTGAGATCAGGATTTTACTACTCCCTAAACATGGTACCTGCACCAACATATGTAACTGATTATGGTAAAAAGCTTTCAGTAGGACAGCTGAATACTCTCAAAATCCTTTTGCCATATAAATAACTACTGAAACAAGCAAAGTTCAAATCCCATTCTCCTAGAGCTAGCTCAAGTCCCAAATATCCAAGCTCAGCTTTTATTATGGCTTGTACTTGCAATATTCTTATTTTGCACATCTGCCACTCTCTTCACACGTCACCGGTTTCAGAGAAATAAATATACACCAAGCACTAGAGGCGCAAGCGTAACACTCCATTCCACCATCGTGAAATGCATTTTGATTTTCCTCAAAGTGGCCTCCACACTGGCTGCACAATTTATTTTTCTAATTTTGTTTTCATGAAAGCAGAGGCCAAAAGGAAATTACTGCGGATAAACAGATTAACTGTGGCAACTTCATGCCAAGTGTACAACGAGCAGTTTGGCCTTCAGAGCTTAGACAACAGCACTGCTCTCTTACCAAGTAGAAACACAAAAGCCTCTTTGTGTTGCATGACCAACACAGGCAACAAAACAAGGCATTTAACAGCTATTCTAAATGGAAGCATGGAAGATATCCAGCATGACTGACAGCAAGTGTCTATTCACATTTAACGCAGACTGACGATAAAATCTTTGGTTAGGCAGTTGAATCTAAACGCCATACAATGTAAGTATGGACCAGTGTGCCACCACAACGTTACGCCTCACTTTCTGCTCGCTCCTGAAGCAGGTGGTGTAATGCCATCTTAACATTTCATATGCTTAATCATGGGACAGCTAGAGGCCTCCCTCTGCTCCTCTGAGGCCTGAAAATCTCTCAGACCCCACGCTAGCCTCCTTTCTCCCCTTAAACATACCTGAGTCCCAAGCTCCAGCAGGAGTACTTAATGGGATTCCCACTGGAACTAACGGTGTACCTTAGCTGAGTGTAGAGGCTGCTGAAAGTGTGCTTCCAATACATCAAGTGGCTGATTGCACTGCTTTTGCAGCACTTTCAACTTCTGCTGGTCTGAGCAGACCAGAAATCTCGCTCTTTGATACATGGCAGTGCAATTCACAAATAGCATGCCAGAACTGCCTCAGTTTACTCAATCCACCTAAGTTCTTCATAATGCAATGCAATAATAATACATAAATATTTTACTATGGCTTCTCAAAGTGTTGTCTCCTATATATGGTTTAAACAACAGCATTAGTTAGAGCAGACCTCTTGTTCTATATGACCAGTGCAGATGTTGGGAAATTACAAGTTGAGTATTTTCATTAGCCAAACACAGGCCATGTACACAATTGCTACAGAGCTCTATCGAGTTAAAGAGAAGACTTAATGCTAGATTAAAATCCATCTTTCAAGCAGGTATTTATTGCAGAGTCAGTCTCAGCTGGGTTTGAAGGATTACAAGGAAGCAGCTGGAGCTGTGCATTCATCCAACTCAACAAAATATAATCCCTGCAAACCAAACTGCTGTAAAAACAATGTTGTGGGTGGAAATTCAGACCTCCACTTGTGGAGCATTCCATGCACAAAACTGACCGATGTTGAGAAATACCCCACTTCTGAGAAAGGAAAAAAAAAGTGGGGGGCACACGGTGGCAAGAACTCCCACATGGCATTCTACTGCAGGACTTTAGGTAAGATCACCTCTGCAAGAGTCAAACTAGGCATGAGCCTAACAAAGCCATGATGTATGACCTTAGTTTGACTGTCATGTAGACCTATGTTATCTGTGGAATGTAAATATTTTTCCCCATGAAGGCCCCCCAGTCACTTTTTGGAACTATACCATCAGCATTTTCTTACTTTAAGACAGAACATTTAAAGCAAAAAGATCTGATAAACTTCAAGCAATTCCCAACTGAATTATAGCACTTTTCTCCCTGTCGCATAAGCAGTGTCCAGACATACCATAAGCTTCATAGGATTCTTGTGCCTCCCCATGTCCATAATCATAATATTCGGTGTCCCTGAAAGAGGAAGACAGGATGCGTTTAAGTTAGTTGTGTAGAGGTGAAAACATTTATTCACAAACCCCAAGGGCTGGAGCATTCAAATTCAAGAGACCTTCAAGAATAATTCAAGACTTACTTTGTAGTGCTTGAATTAGGACACCCAAAACCTCCCTACTACCTTGGGTAAGTATGACCACTCCTTTTAAAGTTAGAGCTAAAGGCTAGTGGGAACTTTCTGAAATGTATCTTCCCACATATGCTGCTTGATTCAAACACATTAGAAGCCAATAGAACAAGGAACAACTGGTCTCAAAATTTTATTAAAATACTAGGAACATGTTTAATTTTACCTGAAAATTCTGGAAAAAGTCATGCAGAATTCTCTCTCAGGAATGGGATTAAAGGGGACTGAAAAATGATAAACTTACCCTTGGCCCTGGCTGTAGTAGCCTTCATATCCCTCATAACTCTGCTCCGCATATGTATCATCATAACCCTGAAACAGATAATGACATAAGGATGGATACATGTGGAGGGCGTCATTCATTCTGACTAAGGGGAAGAGCAAAACTGAATTTACTCGGCAGTCCTTTTCAGATGAACTTGTAAATCCTAGCATGTCCCAGTCTTTGTCTTGCAGTGTAGGTAAGAATGTTAATCATGTTCACAAGACATGCCAGAGTTCTGTAATGCAGCCTTAGACACTATGTCCCCGCTATGTCAGAAGTCTCGTAACTGGGTTCCCCAACATAGGATGTACAGGTAGACAGAACCCACTAGTTTTAACCAGAGCCAATGGAAAACTGAAGGAAGTTTTGCCAGGAGATGGAAGCATTTTGTGGGGGGGGGGGGGGGGGGGGGGGCAGAAAGAAGACAAATCTCACTGTGATGGTTCCTCAAATATTTACTCCGGTGCTCACCTAAAGCAAGTCATTGTGCTGTCTCTCTCTCTTTAAAATGGCAAGAGCAAATATTCTTAGCAAAGAAAACACTCAGGCGTATGTGTCTATCCTGACAAGAACATTTTAACCAAGTTTATTCACATGTTAAAGTAAGTTCTTACCGCAGTGACATGGTCTGAAGACTCCAGCGCTCTCTGCTTCTGCAAGCAGCTTTCCACAGAAAAGTTTTGATTGTTTTTTTTTACTGGGCACCAGTACTTGTGTTAAAATATAATCCTGGCCACACTTCAGTTGCATTGTAATTATTCCCCTCCAAAAAAGTGTTTAATTATGGCACACATGGAAACTTATTAACAGAAAACAATGACCTCGCCTCTCAGTTCAATCATTCAGCCTAGTGCTAGTGTTTGCTACTAAGCAAGGGCCATTAGTGCAATTGCTTTGTTAATACCCAACATTTAGGGTATGCCTACACTGCAATGAGACACCCATGGCTGGCCCGTGCCAGCCGACCCGGGCTTGCAGGGACGTTTAATTGCAGTGTAGATGATTGGGCTTGAGCTCCAGCCAGAGTATCTAAATAAACAGCCCCTTAGCCTGAGCCAGCTGGCACGGGCCAGTCACAGGTTTTTAATTTCAGTGTAGACATGCCCGTAGGATCTGTAAGTAATTGGCTTCTAGCTATTTGGAAAGAGCATGTATTAAAGTTTCTTACGTAATCTTCGTAAGTTTCTGGTGCGGGTGGAGGAGGAAGCGGTATTCTCTGAATGCCTGCTGCACGAGCTCTTGGTACAGGAGCGCCCCTTACTGCTGGAGGAGGGGGTACACCACGGGCCACAGTAGCTCCTCTAGCTATGGCACCTCTCACAGGTGCTCCTCGCACCAGGGCCCCACGAGGGGGACCCACCACACCACGCCCCCTAAAAAGAAAAAGGAGTAGAAATAGCCATATAAGTACTTTGCAAAAGCCACAATGTTCTAAATATTTAAGACAATTTACTGACAGATCAACAGTTATTCATTACGGGTGCTATAAAATTGATAACTGGATGCATAATAGGATTATAATGCAACTTTGGTAAGAGTTGTAATGCTGCATAAAAAATACAAATATGAAACATTACCAAAGGAAAATGCAGAGAGAGTAGCTGAATACTGAAGTAGTCACCACTTCTAAACATCTTTAAAAGGTGTGAATCTGCGGCAGTTGTCTGGTTACTACAAAAGTAGCCCAGAACTTGTCTACAAATTTATCACAGCTGATCAGGTGAATAGGTTTGTGAAGGCAGAAAAGGAACCCTGGGGCCTTACAAAGTCCAATGAGGAGATGACTAACCACCCTTGAGTACTAAACGCATTTAGACACCAGCAAGAGGCTTCTCTTTTGAGCCTTCATTGGGATAAGTGCTAGCTACACTGGCACTGTGTAGAATAGGTTCATCACTGATTTAGTCCAATGCATTGAGCAAAGCATCAGTGTCAGGGTTAGTAGCAACATCAAGCTTTCAAGGGAGTTACACACAAGCTGCAGATTCTCAGTGCACCAGAGGACCCATTGACCGGGAATGATGAACCAGTGAGCTATAGGTTTCAACTTTACCCTTTCAGTAGTTCTAGAAATCAGATGAGATTTCAGCAAGGTGGTTTTCTAAAGCTAACGCAATTCAGATGACAAAACATTCACCAACCCCCATTAAAAGTCTTATTACCCCTTTTCTAGCACACTCACTGCTAGAGCATACAAGACCATAACTCCCAATTTAATAAAAGCAGCCCTGCAATATTGGAAGTTCCAATATTTGGAGTTCAGGCACCCCCCCCCCAAAACAGTTTCCTAGACTACGTAAACAAGAGTTCCCATTTCCAGCATCAATACTTTTGAAAGTTACCTAGGAACAGGTGGGGGAGGGGGAGCTGCTCCTCTTCCTCGCACAGGGACCCCTCGGCCCCGTGCTGGTTCTGGTACCCCATTCAGATAGGACAGTTCCAGAAACTGCTCCTGGCAGATGTCATCCATCATATCCTGAGAAGAAAAGGGACACTAGTACCTAGCCACCCTGTGCTCCGAGGTGTCAGAGATTAACATGTTAGAGTATCAGTTGCTGAAAACTGTATGAGTCACACCTCAAGCTACAGCAGCTGCCACAAAGCATCTACAGTCCCCCTTTGAAACATGTGGGTTCACTGCCAGCCAAATGCTTTTGACAGAAAATGCCATGCTTTCCTCCAAAGGCACACTGGAAACTGATCACTGCACCCACACCAAAGCAGGAGCTGGATGCAGCCTGAAGAGTAAATGCCCATTTGCAAATCCAAGCCGCCTTTTCACATTCCCATGAACACAGCACATCTCTCTGCTCCATGCCTTTTTATCGCCCCAGGGGATATATCTTAGGGAATCAGCAGAAGATTCTGGTAACTCAGAAGAAGCCATTCCAACCCACTTCCTCCCCAGACCCGCACACAGACCAGGTTACCAATACTAGCCTGCCTGTCAGCAACACGGCTTCTGTAAACGAAGCTTATTGCACACATCAGGGGCTCCTGGCATTCCTCCATTCTCCCAGTGTGCCACTCCACCCCAGCCCTCCCAATGCCAGGAGCCATGTGCGCCCACCACTCTGCCCCATCCCCAGCCACACCACTCTTACTCTTTTCTTCTCTCTTTTGGGTGGTAACATTTTAAACTCAACTGGGACAAGGGAAGAACTCAGATAAGGGGTATTGTTATGCTGGAACGTGTGATCTTCTGCCATCAATTCTTTTATCTATAGAGAATTACAGAGGTGGCTGAAGCTGTGGTTCTGCTAACCAAAAGTCATGGGCACCACATCTCATTTTTCCCTTTTGTTTTTCTCTGGTTTTCACCAAAATCCACAGGGTTCTGCTTATTGACACCCAGAATGTTCCCTGAAATTTTGGAACTGATCAGACATGGCATTCAAAACTTATACTGTTTGACATCCAAACAAAGCAATGCCATAAAGTTGCATATAAGGGCCTTGTAAGCTCAGCCAATGAAAACCATCTCCAAATTAAAAAATGGCATTAAGTGTTCATATAACATGCCTGGGTATCAGCTGAAATAGGCTGCTTCACGTCAAACCCATTAAAAGTGGTGAGAACACTGATTTAAGAGCTTCCACGATTTTTTCCTGCTAGGTCTCTACAAGGCAATTTCAAGTGATGAATGGAACCCATTCAAGAAATCTATTACCCTACAGGGCACAGCTAAAATTGCTCTCAACAGAAGAGCTGCCATGCAAACTCAGACCAGTTTCATCCACCTAGTCCAATATCCTGTCATATCAGCCAGTAACAGATGTTTCCACGTTGGTACAGGAAACCCCAAAGTGGCAATTACGAAGTAACGTGCCTCTAGAGGAAGCTTCTTCCTAAGCTTAACAAGGTGAGTGAGGCAACGTCTTTTATTGGCCTAACTTCTGCTGGTGAAGAGACAAGCTTTCAAGCTTATACAGAGCTCCAGCATCAGAGCTAAATACAAGACGGAACAGACTGTCAGAGGCCATTCAAGGTGAAGCAGCCAGTTAACTAATAATATGTTAACTGTGTATGCTAATCAATTGGTTCCACCTTGGATTTAGCTGTGACACCAAGTATCCAGACCTGAAAACGAGCTCTGTAAAGCTCAAAAGCATGTTGATCCAATAAAAGGTATTACTTCACCCATCTTGTCTCTCTAATATCCTGTGATCAACACAGCTACACCACCACTTCCTAAACTTGGTCAGTTAGTGATTCAAATCTCTTCCTTTGGAGCATAAGTTAACTAACAAATATCTACTGTACCAAGGGTAATTTGGGAAGGGTACCAAAACCAAGGCTCTATTCTAAAAAGCATCAAGAAACAAATTTGTATACCGGAACAAGGAACTTCTTGACTTCTTCCATGGCATGAGCCATGAGAGCATAGGCCTCGCAAGGTGGTCCAAAGACTTCAATGAAGACATGCAGATCCATATTTAAATGAGCATATTTGGGATCTCCTCCTTTGCGCAGTTCTTCCTCCTGAAATAAAGCATGATTCAACTTCATAAAGCCAAACAAGGTGCAAAGAAATCATTTTCTTCCTTAAGCATGTTTCTAAGCACTGATTAGCAGGACAAGGGTGTCTACCCTAAAATTTTCAGCCATGTTTGACCATGGATGTCAAACAGTAACCCCCTCAAGACTTCAAAACAGGTTTCTGGCATAAGTATTTGCTTGTCTTGTGAATGGGGCTATAGAAAAATTAAGTTGTGCCACAGGAAGGAAGCACAATCTGCAGTACCAGGAAAAAAAAGAGAGTAAATGGAAAGAAAAAAGAAAACAGGTGACAGTACTGAAAGATAAGAATATGAAGTAGACTTCTTTAAACAAAAGCAAGCCAATTTTCCACCAGAAAATATCCATAATTTAGTAAGGCTGGTGTGACAGTCTGTACCCCTATGGTCATCACTTTCAGAATTATGATACGTTTTGTACAAAGTATGCCTTGTGAAGTAAAATGTGTAAACTCATCATTTGCTGATTATTACTGTCCTGGTGAAATATGTGCGGCAACATTGTTTGTAAAGAGGGAGGACAAATCAGCTCCCCAAAGACAAAAGCTAGGTGTCAACAAAGTCAAATGGGCCACCACCTAGTTAAGTGGCCATTCTTTGGCAGAAAAGAGGGTGTGGGCAAAAATCTACAGCTTGACAAAGAAACAGCTGAGAGTTCCTTCCTCCCCTCCCCAGACATTTTGTCTCCTAAACCCCAGCTGGAGGGGATTCTTACCAGCTGAGATGACTCTTGCACAAGAGAGAGGGCTTTGAGAAAGCAATCAGCACAAATCATCTCTCTCTTCTCTCTATCAATGGCATCAACACCACCAGATGAAGGAAGCAGTACTGGACTGAGGCCTTGTCTACACTAAAGGGAAAAGTCGATCTAAGCTATGCAATTTGAGTTACGTGACTATCGTAACTCAAATCAATGTAGCTTAGATCTACTTACTGCAGGGTTCACACTACGTGACTCAGACGGGAGATGCTTCCCATCAACCCTCCTTACTCTTCTCGATCAGGTGGAGTACAGGAGAGCGATCGGCAGTTGATTTAGCGGGTCTTGACTAGACCTGCTAAATCGACAGCCGCAGCATTAATCCTTCAGTGAGTGTAGACAAGCCCTGGAGGCATAGGCGCCGACTCAGTGGGTGCTCCGGGGCTGGAGCACCCACAGAGAAAAATTGGTGGGTGCAGAGCACCCACCGGCAGCTCCCGGTCCTGCCTCAGCTCATCTCCGATCCGACTCCTCCCGAGCATGCCATCGGGTCCTGCTTCTCCCCGCCAGCCCTTGCGCACATGGCTGAAGCGAGGGGGGAAGCTGATGTGCTCAGGGGAGGAGCGGGGACCGGGGCGGGGATTTGGGGAAGGGGACCAATAGGGGCAGGGAGGGGGTGGAGCAGGGCGTGGACTTTGGGGAAGGAATGGGGGCTGGAATGGGGGCAGGGAAGAGGTGGAGTTCGGGTGGGGCACAAGCCGGGGACAGGGAACTGTGACAAAAGTAGCTGCGGGGCCGTGCCTGCAAAGAAGGGCAGCACGCATAGCCATGTGTCTCCTCCCCCACCCCACCTCCTGTGCGTTGACCCCTTCTGGGAGCGGCGTGGGTCCGGCAGGGAGCCTGCCTTAGCCCCGCTGTGCCACTGACTGGGAGTCACCCAAGGTAAGTGCCACCCAGCGGGCGCCCGCACCCCTCCCACACCCCAACCCTCAGTCGGAGCCAGCACCTCATACCCCCCCTCCTGCACACCAACACTCTGCCCCAGCCTGGAACCCCCTCCTACACCCAAATTCCCTCCCAGAGCCCCCACCCCCTCCTGCCCTCCAAACCCTGCCCCAGCCCGGTGGAAGTAAGGGAGGGTGGAGGAGAGCGAGTGACAGGGAAAACGGGGGGATGGAGTGAGTGGGGTGGGGCCTCAGGAAGGAGCAGGGTAGATCCTGGGTTGCACTAAAATTCAAAAAGTGATCTTGTGTGTAAAAAGGTTGGAGACTACTGGGTTAGAGAATTCATAATACAACTGGGAGTAATTTGGATGCTGGAAGCTACATGAGAGCAGATCAGGAATGGTTGCTCCAAGTGAAGCAGTGTAAAAGGAGCATTCAGGGAACACAAGAGTCCAGATTGTACCTTGAGGAATGTCACAGATGGACATATAAAAGAAGTGGTCTCCAAAGACAGTAATGGACTGATTGCAGAACACCTGCCGCTCCCATTAACTTCAGTGGAAATTGTGAGTGTGCTCAACACCTCTGAAGAGTCGGACCATAAAGTTTTAAGAGGCTATTAATGATTTCACTTTGATTTGGCCAGGGTGAATTTTACTGCAGCTTTCAGTAGTATATGCTTGTATTCCAAGCACGACAAAGTAAGTGGTACTAAACTGGTTTCCCATTAACACCTAGTCATATTTCTTCTGCCTACCTGCTTTTTATCACTTCCCTTGTAACTGCTTCCTGCTCTCAAATGCACAGCTGGACTCAAGTCACATGTCAGCAGCAACATTCTTATCCAATGATTTACCAAGAGCAGTTAGTCTATTCCCCTACAGCTTCCATCTTTTTAGGTCAGTGTGAAAGAGGTGTTAGTACTTGTATTCATGCACTGTTGTAACTGCTTCTTCCACAAGATTTTTGGCAGATACAAGTAACATGATTCCCTTTCAACAGCACACTCCTTCCCTCCAGGCACTGCTTTGCAATGAAAAATTGTGGTAACACCTTAGACAGTGCCAGTTCAGTTTTAATGCTAAGTGTCTAAATTAATTCAACAGATTCTTACTAAATTGGAAAAAAAAAATCTAACATAAAGGTGACTTGCAAAGTTAAAGTAAAAACTGAGTGAAATCCTAGCTCTGCACTGACTACTCCATTTAACTAAGCTTTAGGGGTAAGGAGGAGGGGAGCATTCAGCACAGAAATCAATTTCTGTAGTTATTCCATTCAGAAATCCTCCTGGCACTTTGCTATTCTCTGAAGATAAAGACTGATGCATTCTAGGCTGACACGGTCAGTGAACCAGAAAGTGTCTAGAGGCTATCACATGGGAAAAGATTAAAAAAATAAATAAAATTATTCCTTTTCTGAATGCCCTCCCATAGCCTGGTTAAGGAGGGCACTAAGGCCATGTCTACACTACAAAATTATGTCGACCTAACTTACGTCAGCATACGGCCGGCCATCAGTTATTTGAATTGCTTGTGCACACACACTTGGCTCCTTGTGTCAGCGTGCGCATCCTCATCAGGAGTTCTTGTCTGGATTGTACTGTCAGTGTGGGGCACTGTGGGATGGCCCCAGAAAGCCAGTAACAGTTTAAGTAAGCAATGCAGTGTCTACACTGACACGGTGCTGTCCAAATTACATTGGCTGTGACTCTGCGCTGCTCAGAGAGGTGGTGTTACTAAATCAGTGTAGAGAAGCACATGTCGGCAGGAGCCAAATGGAAGGGAAGACACTTCCACAGCTAGGTCAACGCAAAGCAGCTTATGTCAACCTAACCCTGTAGTGTAGACCAGGCCTGAGTAAAGAAAGCTGGAATTGAAGTCAATTCTTTAATTTTACAGTTAAGCTTTCAAAAGAAAAAAATAGTTAGCCTTTGCATCCAAATGCACAGAATGTTTAAAAGATGACTAGTTACCGTAGGCTGTATTTTCTGCAGAGTTTAGCTCAACCATAATAATTTTTATACAGGGTAACATTCATGAAGGTAGATATTGTCAGAGCAAGAGAGAAGTCAGCACCCCTGAGTTCTAGTGATTTTCACCTTTGTAAAATGCTTTGAGATCCTCAAGTGAAAGGCAATCTGCATGTATGGATTTTCAAGCTCTTACCTTTGCTTTGTCTCTCATTGAACCTTTTCCAAGCACAGAGATCTTGGCCCCAGTTTCTTCCTGCAGTCTTTTGATGGTGTTGCCTTGGGGTCCCAAAATCTTCCCAACAAAATTAAACTGATAATGGAGATAAACAGATTTAGTCCTGAAGCTGAATGATGTTAATAACAATTGCTGTTAAAACTGCACTGGCAGATAAGGTACCACTGGAAGTTTAACCAAAGTCATCCACGGCCTCACCTCACAGAGTCTCATGGAGATAAACTTTAAATAATATTTGTAGAAAAAATTAGCAACTGGCTGGCATGCTCTTTTTAGATGTTTTATTTTGCCAGCAATTCATGCTAAATTAACTCAGTCTATTTAATTCTAATTACTAGACTCCAACCATTTTATGGACAGCAATTCTTAAGAGTTAGCAGGAGTCTTAATTTTTAAGCATGAAAAGAGAGCTAAAGAAGAAACTCTACCCTGGTAATGAAAGAGCAGAATTACTCATCGACACTTACATTTTTATCCTGACATTCTAGAAATCCAAAACGTTAGAAATAAGATACTGCAAATTTGCATAGGAGAAATTCCACAGCAATAGAGCACCACTCTAGCATAACTCATAATGACATTTCAAGAAAGACACTACTCATTAAGCATAATATGCAAGATCTTATTATGTTTACAGGTAGATCAGAGACTTGGTCAGTTATTTTCTGGCCCTCACCTTGGGATACTGTTTGACAGGGATCAGAACACGTTCCTTCAGTTTCATGTTCTTGTGGGAAAACAAATCCAAGTAGTTCTCTTCCTCATCCTTCTTTGTCTCACCCTTCTGAATTTTTTCAATTTCTAGACAAGATAAAAACAGTATAATTCACGTTCCTCAAACTGAAATGACACTTTAGATTCAGTTGCATCATGACAGGCTATAGCGCCCTAAATTCTCTGTAAATATATGTACATTTATAACTATGTGGCAACAAAATTTGGATGTGTTAAAAAAAGGGCAGCCTGTCTTACCTGTTTGTCTCTCTACTTAAAATCTAGGACTTCAGAAGAACCAAGGACATTGATGGTTCGTAATAAGCAAACGGAATGGTGGATTGCAACACAAGTCACCTCAATTGACAGTGAACACGAACCCTTAAAATACAATACGCCATCTGTGCTGTGCCCTACCTTTCTTCCAAACCTCATGAATATGGAAAAGAATTTTGTCAGTGAAGTGTTAAGGTTGTCTGGTGATAGTTTGTGGCCTTCTAGAATGTTGAGTTTCACAAAACAAACCTCTGAAAACCAGGAAATATAGAGTAAAGGTAAATGCCCACACAACCTTAACTCTGCTCCCCTGGAGCTGGCAATAGCCACTGGGAATTATCTGCATGGATTCCAGCAGCTTTCACTGTGTTACATGTAGCTGTATTAAATGGTGGAGGACTAAACTGAAATAGTTTAAAAGAGCTCTGACTGTCATGAGGTAATTGGGGTCTGAGTCCCCATATGTGCAAGTACCCTGTGTGCAAGTATGAAGGGGCTAGGAAAGGGAATGAGGTGGTTGTTAAATTTTACAAGTGTGGTATTCTGTTGGGGGAGCAGGCTTAGTGTCTGAGCAGAGGGCAAGTGCAGATAAGTGGAAGGGGCCAGACCCTCAGAGATGGGAAAGCCCCTACCCAACCTGGTACATACAAACATATACACATAAAGGCAAGAAGTGGGGTGGTGGGCTGGAACCCCTGAACCCAGATCACATGAGGTGGGGTAGGCAACGGAGCTCAGACCACCCCATCCCCTAACATACCCCTCACCTGCCAGTAAATATTTGCATCCTTTAAAAAAAGGTTTTTTGATTATATTCTCTCAAAATAAAAAAAACCTGACATATGACCAATATGCCTTCCAACCTTTTCCAATTTTCTGGTGGGACTTGAACTGACACTGGCTGGGTGAGTCAGATTCAAAGGACAACTGCTTATACCCATGAGCTATCAAGCTGGTGTGAAACTTCGGAAGGATAACAATCCTGTAACTCCTCTGTAACATGCACGCTCAGTGTAATGCCTTTTAGCTTGTCATTTAGAGCAAGAGGCTTGTGCCATGCTAAACTAGAGAAGCAAAATCTTTTCCAAATAAAGGTTCTCGTGAAGCCTTTGGTCAAATAGCCCTAAGTTTGGAACCCTAACAGAACTTCTGCACCCTCATGAAGCACACCAAATCTCAAGGCAATCTGTGCAATCCTAAACTTTAGAAGACTAAAGGCTGTTCTACAATGAAAAGTTAGGTCAACCAAGTTACGCTGCGTAGTGTAAAAAAATCGACGTCCCTGAGCGATACTGTTAAGCCGACCTAATCCTCAGTGTAGAAAGCACCAGGTCAATGGAAGAATTCTTCCATCGATCTAGCTACTGCCTCTCGGGGAGGTGGATTAACCACAGCAATGGGAAAACCCCCCTGTTGCTGTAATGAGTGTCTACACTAAAGCGCTACAGAGGTGCAACTGTATCTGGGCTGTTGCAGTGTTTTAAGTTTAGACACTGCCTTAGAAGAGCAGAGATTTAAACAGAAACCTCATCTTAACCTTAACCATGGCAGGACTGTCACTCTGCCATAATACAAACTTCATCTCTGAGTCAAACAAAGAACCCATCTGCAACATCCTACTGCCCGAGGAACCAGTCCCAAAACGTACTAGTTCTTAGAACACTCCCATTTCAAGGAGGCAACCACTGGGAATTAGGTCAAGTCTTGTCTGTACACAAAAGTTCCACCATTTTACATAAGGGTACGATTTTAATTCAATTTAGCGAAACTTATTTTGGTTTAATAGTGGCTTATTTCAGTCTATCCTAAACTAATCCCTAATAAATTTAAATTAAATCAAAATTAATGTGTCCATAAAGGAGTTCATACCCATTTAATTAAATTGGTTTCCAATTACATCTTTAATTAAACCAGTGTAACTTTCAGAAGCCCTAAATATGTGGCTTTCAATTGTATTAGCGCAATCGAGTTGTCTTAACAGACTGAAAAGCCAATTTAACACTTGGTAAAAATGCAGACCATTACATCTGGAGGCACATTAATTGACCGTGTTGTACTTTGGGGGGGGGGAAGCCTGAACTACAACATGGCCGTCCAATAAACTTCAAACATGTTACCTGCACCACAAGAGTCAACAGGGCTTTTCCATCGTATCAAGTCATCACAGCTGGAAAAACTTCTTTGGCTTTCAACACATGACCCTAAGCTTTTGGTCTTAATTTGTAGATTTTATAGCTACCCAATTATAGTGTGATGGGGAAAGAAAGGTAGTGCAAGACTGAGATGAAAGCACAGTACAGTCTTGGTCAGAAATTTGGCTAGAAGCCAAAGCACCTTTGATTTACCTTATACAGTATTTCACAATCATCAGGGTCTAAAACCCGGACATCCTCCTAGCTATGGACAGAGATGACACTTTCAGTGAGACGTGTCACACAGAGAGCGAGAGAGAGCGCGCCCAATAAAGGGGGAATCACACGCAATAGGAAAGCAAGCAAAAGATTAACATCTCATTCTAGAAGGCCCTCATACCACTGTGATGGGCCCCGTACAAGAACTTAACAAAACAGAAGTCAAAAGTTCAATCTTTCCACAAGCTTTGGAAACACCAAATTAAAGTCCAGAGGATCAGCAGGTTTTTAAATGGGAGGATACAAATTTGTACCCTTTAAAGAAACATTTTATCAGGCAATGGTGAAACACCGTAATTCGTTTCAAATGGACACTGTTGGCAGAAATAGCAACTCAAAAGGTTTACTTAGGGGCACACCAACACGTCGTGCACTAATGGGCCCACTGTGTGCCAGCAGGGTCTACACAGGCCAGTCAGCGTGCAATATGGTGTGCAATAGAATTCACGCTGATGTGCACCATCTAGACAAGCCCTTAGCTACTAGGGGTAGCTTTGATGACAGACAAGAAAAATGGCCAAGGCTTCCATCATGAACATATCTTTTAAACCGGTTTCCATTTGACAAGAGCAACCACCATTCTGCCCATCAAATCGTGAAAGGCCCTGGCATCACTTGGAGGGAGGACGAAATAATCAGCACAGCATCACCTAGAGATGAGACATAAAAGGGGCATCTCCAAGCACTGTGCTACCAGCTCCTAAGAGAGAGGCTGACTCCACATCAGGCAGTACTACTGATTCTCAGCCTTGGATGGAGGCGACAGGTATCTATCTCCAGAGAAATCTGCTCTTCTCTGAAGACATGTAGGATGGAAAGGAAGCAGCAGCCATGGTCTCGTCAAAGTTCACAGGACCCATAGCGAGTAAACGCTGCATAAGACATAAGAGCTGTGGAGTTGGGCACATTAAAGACTCCAAACACTGTGTCTGAACCAGGCTCAAGGTGAATAGCACCCACTTATCTTGAAACTGACATGAAAATGGCTCTGGACATAGATTCTGAGGAACTGTGGGCCCTATGGGACCAAATCACTCATCCACAGTGCTGAAGGATCAGGAGAAATGGAGGAACTGATCCAACCAATTATTTGGGGGTTATCTGGGATCTGCACCTGATGTTCCATCTTCTGAACTCTTCAATTGACCTGTCAAGTGACTGCGTATTATTTGACCACAGTCAAATATTGTTAAATATTTTAGCAAGAATGCCCTGATGTAGGTGGTAGCCTAACTTTTTTGATTGCATCATGGTGCCACAGAACTTCAGTTCATTGTTCCACATTTTTCTGAGTTAAAATAACTCAGTTAAGTAACTTTTTTTGTAGTAAGATGTAACGATGCTGGTTCTGACGGGACCCAACTGAGAGTGTCAATTCAGGACAAATTGCTTAAAGCAGGGCAGTTACAGCCCAAGGCTGAGGTTTTTCCACCTCTAAGGCAAACCAAACCAGCCAAACAGAGACGACTTCGGTTTTACCCCACTGGCTAACCACAAGTCACACAAGCAATTCCCTTAGACATTCCAGTTTCCCAGTATCACCACTAGTGCCACTCATTATGGGGACGAATGGTTATGAAAACCAATACCCCAGTAAAAGAAAAAAGGTTCTCCTGATCCCAAAGGACCAAGCCCCAGACTTAGGTCAATATACAAATCAGATCTTACCCACAAATCATGCTGTTGCCAATCCTTTAGAATCTAAAATCTAAAGGTTTATTCATAAAAGGAAAGATATAGATGAGAGCTAGAATTGGTTAAATGGAATAAATTACATACAGTAATGGCAAAGTTCTTGGTTCAGGCTTGTAGCAGTGATGGAATAAACTGCAGGTTCAAATCAAGTCTCTGGAGTACATCCACAGCTGGGAAGGGTCATTCAGTCCTTTGTTCAGAGCTTCAGTTTGTAGCAAAGTCCCTCCAGAGGTAAGAAGCAGGATTGAAGACAAGATGGAGGAGCTGCAGCAGCTTTTTATATTCTCTTGCCATGTGGTCTCTGCTTTCTTTGTTCCAAAGACAAGCATTCCATCACATGGCATGGAAAAACCTCAGAGTTCTGTCCATAGGCATGTCCCTGCATATTCTGCTGAGTCACAAGGTGTATCTGCCTTCTCTCAATAGGTCAATTGTATAGCTGACGGTCCTTAATGGACCATCAAGCAGGCTAGGCAGTGCTGAAGCCAAGCTGTCTAGGGTGTCACCCAGGATCATAGCACAGGTTTGAAATACAGACAGTATAGAGCCAAACTTACAACTTTAAATATAAAAATGATACATGTACACAGATCGCATAATTATAACCAGCAAACCTTGTCTTAGACACCTTATTTGACCCCCTTTATACAAGATTTGGTGCCACTACAGGATCTTGGTTGCAACTAGAGTGACCAGACAGCAAGTGTGAAAAATCAGGACAGGGGGTGGGGAGTAATAGGCACCTGTATAAGAAAAAGACCCCAAAATTGGGACTGTCCCTATAAAATCGGGACATCTGGTCACCCTAGTTGCAACAACGATCTATACAGTCCCAGCCTATGCCAATAACGTCACATAAGGCTAAGCTAACTGGAGACCATAAAGTCTTACTCGTCTTTTGTTACTGTTCTAAAATATTAGTGCTTTAAAATTTGATAATTTGACAATATTTGACCAATCAAATGTCCAATACTACGTAGGCACTTTGCCAAGAGGAGAAATATCTGCCTCAATGGAGATGACTGATCTGAATGGCCCAAATCTAAGATGTCTTCTCCTTTGTAGGACTCCTAGGACCCAAGGAAGATAAAAGACACTGGAGTCCAAGCAGGATCTCTGTCAAAGCCATGTTCCACAGCCTCTGGAAGCGTAAAATGTGCTTTCCCTGATCCATATGAAGAATTCAAATCCTTTGCCATCACAAACCATCGAGAATAAGTTACTGGATGACTTTATAAGAGAATGAGTCCTTAGATGTTACATTGGCTTAAGAAATTGTACAAGCACAACTCTTAGACTATAAATATCCCTTTCACAACGTAAAAACTGCTCTGAACAGAAGCTCTCTTTTTTCAAGTCTCTTGGCAACAGCATGACAACTGTATATATTCAGGACTGGGGTAATCTTGTGAAAGTTGCAAGATAGCACTAAAACTGAAGACCTTTGTTTATTCACTGACTAGGTTTCAAGAACACAGCTGCAGTATTTACATTTTCCCAGTGACTTCAGACCATATCAGAAGACACATTTCAGGTTTCTATGCTCAGAGCTTTGACTGACTGGAATGTCAGACCCTTTATACATTATCCAATCTAGTAATCTGCTCAGGTAATCCAAACCAAACTATGAATGATAGGATACCTAAATTTCAGTTATGACTGTGCAGATATCCTTAGACTAATTGAACAGAATTTTAGAGTACGAACTGCAAATTCTGTACAGTAAATATTGCTGAGAGTCACTCAAACAAAGAAAAACTGGGGCACCTCTCAAAGAGGGCAGCGTTAAGGGTGTGTCACAGGCGTAGTGTGTACCTTAACTCTTCACTTCCTGGTTTGCAGACATGTAGCCATTCTCCACATTCTGGAAGGTTACAAGTCACGCAGGGCAACCTTAACTCAGGAGAGCCCCTTGCTCGAATGACCCCAAATTTGGATCACTAACACTACCCTGCATCCATGAGGCACAGCAAGCGTCAAAGACAATTTGAGTGAAGCATGAGATTTTAGAGCACTTAGAGTAGTTAAGCTCTAAACAGAAAGAAAAGCTCAACCCATAACAGAGCTGGCACTTTGCTGTAATACACAGAAAGATATTTTGTAAACGTAATGAAATATTTAATATAAATCCTCAGTACACCACTCAGCAATTAAAGAGTTGTGTGGTGAGAACACCATTCTCTGTCCAAGAATTAGCAAATCTGTACTGCACCCAGAAGGTTTCACTTCACTAATACAACTCTGAAAGAGATTTCCTCTGCTGTTGAAGGACACCAGCTGGTTGAAGGGCACATTAGTGAAGTTTTGTTATAGGCTAAGATATTATGAGACTCATCTTTAAACACTGTTTTCAGGAAAACATGATTGTTTTAAGAAGACCACTTAATTACCTTGGGAATAACACATCTAATTTATCAAAGCCAAGAGGTATACCAGTGGCACCAAGATACAAATTCAGAACTGAGACATCAAATCACTTGTACAAGGAAGATGACAGCTTTAAATAGCAGTTTTCTAGTTTTACATGAGGAGTTGAAAGGAGTGATACAATGTAGCTACTATATTAATATTGGCAATGCCATATTATAACTGCTTTCTAATAATGCAATTCATAAAGAACTGCATTAGTATCAAACATACCTTTAAATGCAATAGATCTAACAAGAGGCTAAATTCTACTCAAATAAATATGACATCCTTTATGTTAGTTTACACGGCTTCTCCACCTTGTTACACACAGGAAGTTGCTAGTGTTTTAACTTGTTCTAATTTTTAAACCAACAACTGTGTTTCAACACAGCCCTGTCTACTTGATACAGATACTGAATGTGACTACAGCGCAGCTGCACTGTAGTGATATGGAGAAATCCAAGCCACCAGGCGATTGGACAGTGATGATCAGCGGAAAGAGAGTGCTGGCCTAGTCACAGAACAAAGACTGCCATGCCATTTCCATTTAGTTTCATCAGAGGCATGAAACAAGCTCTAATACAGATTTTCATAGTGGTGAATTAGAAAAACCCACAATCCCATGTTCCAAAGGAATCAGTACAGAGACTTCATAAAAAAACCAGTTTACTCTTTAGTCTCCTCCCCCCCAAGGACGAAAACGGCCAAGATAATCACACTTTCTTAAAGAAGCAAGGTCTAGGTTTGTGTTTAATCCCTTTCAAATACATGGGGCTGGATGCCGTTTAAACAATTATAGAGGCGTGTACATCCCTGCAGGAGCAGGCTGAACTATAAAACTGCCCCCCCTCCCCTTGGCGATGTAACTTCCCCATGCACGGCCTAAACCCTGCACACTAGACAGTTTACACAGCAAACTAACAAGCCCAGGACAAAAAGGCGAGCGCCCCCTTCCCAGCTCAGCCTCTCTCAACAACCTCCCCAGAGCCTGGCCTCTGCCCCTCCTCCCCGCACAAGACCAATCGTTTGTGAGCAGAAGGGCCCGAAGCGTCTGGCAGGGAGCCGCATGGCAGCCAGTCTCCACGAGGCTCTAACCCCCCGAGAAAAGCCAGCCACCCCCCGGGGACACATTCCGAGGGGCGGGGCACTCGGGCACCTTCTCCGCGCAGCCCGGTCGGGGCGCAGCAGGGTTCTGGGCGTCGAACAAAGAGCGGGGCCGGGCGGGACGGAGACGCCACAGCCCCTCCCGCGGCTTGTATCCTGCAGCCGCCCTGCTCCTTCGCCGATCGCGGCCTCGGGGGAGCAGGGCGGGTCCGCTCGCCCCTCCAGCCTGCTGGCAACAGCTGGGCCTCTCGGGGAGCGCCCGCTGACACCCTCTCTGCCCCATGCCAGCGGGAGGGAGAAGGACCGGGCTCCCCAGCCGGGGCCTGGCGCCAGGAGCTGCGCAGCGTGGATGACTCCCCCCCCCCTCCCCTCCCCTCCCCCCCCCCAGTCCCAGCCGGGTCACCCACACTCCCCCCCGCGGTCTGGGCCAAGTCACCCCCCCCCCCCGGGCCTATTTCCCCCTCCCCGGCGCTACCTGCCGTCAGCAGCTGCATGGCGTGGGTGAAGGACGGGTCCAGACTGTCCTTCTCGGCCATGAGCTCAGGCAGGTACTTGTTCTCGGGCTCCATCTTGACGGTGGCCCCGGGCAGGAGCGGGGTGGGCGCGGCGGTGGGGGTCTGGGAAGCGGCGGTAGCGGCGGGCGGGAGAAGCGGCGGCGGCTGGGCCCCAGCGCCCCGGGCCCCCCCCCGGGGCGGCCGGCGGGGCCCGGGCGCCCCTTGTCTGGCGGCGGGGCCCGGGGCCCTGCCCAGCCGGGCGGCGGGGTCCTCGCGGCGCTGCATCCGCGGAAAGAGGGGGCGGGGGGGTGGCCGAACGAGCGGGGGGACCGAGAGGGCGAACAGGGTTGCCGCGCACCGACCGCCGGGGCTCCCAAGACAGGAAGTGAAGGGCCGGAAACACCTCCTCCCCCGCCGCCAACAGCCCCTCGCCCACTGCGCCTGCGCTCCCGCCGCCGCCCGCTCCCGTGCGGCGTGGACGTTCGCACACCGCCCCCGTCACAGAAGGATCAAGCACCAAGCATGCGCTGCCGCCTCCGTCGAGAACAAAGCGCCGAAGGGAACTGATGCGCATGCCCAACCGTCGCCCGGTGTTGTCCGTGCGCACGCGCAACCTGCCGCCCGCGAAGACAAGCGCGCGAGACTCTCGTTGCGCACGCGCCGCGCGTAGCGGCGCCTTATTAAGTCACAGCTCCGCCGAAAACAAAGTGCCAAGGGAGCTCAGTGCGCCTGCGCAGCACGCGAACAATCAGGCGAGGGACATTGCGCGTGCGCAAGCAACGCCTTGAGTCGAGAACAAAGCGTCGGCTACACCTCAGGGCGCATGCGTATTGTATTCTCTCTCCGCCTCCCCGGCCGAAAACTCAGGGCGTGGCGTAGTGGCCTCAATGCGCATGTGCACCTTCCTTCCCCTTCCCCCGGCCCTGTGGCGTGTGCTCGCGAGTCGCTGCGTTGTTTCCGAACGTGTTGCTGTGCGCATGTCCCGAGCCGTGGTGCTGATGGCACGTGGTCGGGAGAAGGGGAGCCAGGGCGGGGGTTGGGGCGCTGGGAGGGGACAAGGCGTGAGATGAGCCAGTGGGCAACAAACAGCCCCGGCCACACTGCTGGAGCACCGGGGCATGGGATGGAGAGGAGGGGAGTGGGCCTAGACCCCGGGGACGGGTTACGGGTATGGGGGGTTGTGGGGATACTGGGGGGTTGTAGGGGCACAGGGATTGTGGGTATCGGGTGTTATGGGGATACTGGGGTTGGGGGTGTTGTGGGGGCACAGGGGTTGCAGGTGTTATGGGGATACTGGGGTTTTGTTTATGGGGGTGTTGTGGGATACTGGGGGTTGCAGGTATGGGGGTGTTGGGGCACAGGGATTGCAGGTATTGGGGGTGTTATGGGGATACTGGGGGTGTTGGGTGTTGGGATACTGGGGGGTTGTAGGGGCACAGGGATTGTGGGTATCGGGTGTTATGGGGATACTGGGGTTGGGGGTGTTGTGGGGGCACAGGGATTGCAGGTATCGGGGGTGTTATGGGGACACAGGGGTGGTGGGTATTGGGGGTGTTATGGGGATACTGGGGTTGGGGGTGTTGTGGGGGCACAGGGGTTGCAGGTATTGGGTGTTATGGGGATACTGGGGTTTTGTGTATGGGGGTGTTGTGGGGATACTGGGGGTTGCAGGTATGGGGGTGTTGTGGGAGCACAGGGATTGTGGGTATGGGGGTGTTATGGGGACATGGGTTGCAGGTATGGGGGCGTGTTCTGTGGACTTTGGGGTTGTGGTATTGGGAGGTGTTATGGGGACATGGGAGCAGAGTGTAGGATGGGAGAGGAGTGTGAAGGCTAGGCCACACACACACAGGCTATGACATTTACAGCAAACCAGCCAAAGAAAAGAAAACCACAGCCGGAGGGCTGGTGATCTAGTCCTGAACTCGTGCTTTATCCTGCCTAAGCACTAGCAACATGTGTTGAGCCAGATGTTGCCTTCTAGGGACACCATGGTAGGTTGTGAGTTCTAAACTTAGATTTCACCAACTAAGCAGCAAGTGTGAACTCCACAGGCACTACAGTAGCCTTAACATGGAGTCAAAGACCCTCCCATGGGGTACTCCAATCTGTCTCGCCCCCCTCATACTCCTGCCTTTTGATAGATGGTCCCTTACACCCAAAATCACAACAATATTTAATATGCATCTGAAGAAGTGGGTATACACCCACGAAAGCTGATGCTCCAATACGTCTGTTAGTCTATAACGTGCCACAGGACTCTGCCGCTTTTACAGATCCAGACTAACACGGCTACCCCTCTGATACTTAACAATATTCAGGTTACTCCCTGTCTTAAAGGACCAATCACTTACTCCAGCTCTTTTAGATCCTGCACCAATGACAATGCTTCTAGCCAATCCTATAATAAATCAACTAAAGATTTATTAACTAAGAAAAAGAAATGAGAGTTATTTACAAGGTTAAAGCAAGTAAACATACACAAACGAGTCTTAGGTTCCAAAAGGTAATAGAAGCTGCTGTGATACGCAAGCTCTGTAAGTCCTTTACAACTAACCCAGGCTAAGCAGCTGGGGATCCCTTGCTTATGCTTAGAAATCTTTGCCCCTCAGAGTCCAAGCAGCATAGCTAGATACAGTTCTTTCCTCCCCCCTGAGTTCAAGCTGATAGGATGAGTCCACCTGCACATCTCTTCATGGGTGTGGGAGGAGCAATCAGCAATTTTTTTTGTCCTCTGGTGTTCCACAGTGGCTTGTCTGGTGTATATGGGTCGTCTTCTCTTGGGCAGGAGATGACACCTCTTGTGGAAAACTAATATTTCACACTTGGTAATGCTTCTCTCCTGACTGGGAGTTTACCATTTCAGGGCAAACACTTAAATACTAACTTATAACACAGGCTATAGAGTGAGATTAATGCACGCAGCAACTCACAAGCATTTCATAAAGACCAAACACATTTCTATAAATCTGATACCTATTTTAACACGCAGGTGAACCAGACTGGTTTCCAGCTATGCATTTGTCAGTGTTCAGTTGAGGCCTCAGGGCCTTGGCCTGAGCTGGCACCTGGTCTGCCAGTGTCACAGTTGCACTGAGGGATTTTTTCAGTAGGAAAACTTTGAGGGTCACTAATTGTAGAGATCTCTGCCAGTGCTGCTAGTGAAGGCAGCATTCCTTTGCTGGTTGACAGGACCCCATTCGTGGAAGCTACAGACCTTCAAGCCATTGTGAGCAGTGATTCTCCTGTGATTAATGGATTGGTTGGTTCATAGTCTCTGTGTGTAACCCCAATCCCTGCTACACATGCTGTATAAGGGTGGTGCTGTTGGGGCTAGTGTAAATGTCGATGGGGAGTATCAATATAGTTCCATACATGGTTTGGCAATAAAATCACAGCTGATGCCGTTGTGCTAGGACAGAGCTGAGAGCTGCCGTGTGGACAGCACACAATAGTGGCCATTAGCCATTTGCATTTGACCCATTAGTTCAGGGACTTCAGAGAAAAGCTGCATGTAGCTAGTTTAAAGTTTGCTGTCATTTTTAGAGGAGGAAAGGTTCATAGAATCATAGAATCTCAGGGTTGGAAGGGACCTCAGAAGGTCATCTAGTCCAACCCCCTGCTCAAAGCAGGACCAACCCCAGCTAAATCAAGTTAAGTCAAGGTTGTCTAGTTAAGGCTGTGTGCTGGGACTCAGGAGATCTGGCTTCAGTTCCTGGCTCTGCCACAGACTCTGGGCAAGTCACTTAATTGCCTCAGTTCCCCATCTGTAAAATGGGGATAGTACTTCCCTTCTCCTACCCTTTTGTCTTTTGAGTTTGCTCTCTGGGGACAAGATGCTCTCTTATTATGTACAGCGCTTAGCTCAATAGGGCCCCAGTCTTAGTTGGGGCCCCTGTGTTTACTGAAATACAAATTAATAACAGCTAATTGGTGGTGGTTTAACTGGCTGCAGCATCCCTCCATCCCCGAGGCAAAGCTACAGGGTGGATATTCTTTTCTTCTGGATGGAATTGGGAAGTCGATCAATTCCAGTGCTGTGTGTGTGGTCCTCCCTGCGCTTCCTGCCCTCTGCCCCGTTCTACATGGGGTAATAAGGAAGCAGAGGACGGCCTGGGTGGATGTGCTGGCTTCTGTGCTATCACAATTATCCCCTGAAATTGGGATGACAGCTCTCTACAAGGCTGCCTATGTTTGGCTTCTGAGAGGACGCCTCCAGGGCTTTAGGCACTAGCTATTGCATACTTTGCAAATGGATGTGTGCCACAGAGACGCCCATCTGCAGCCTGGGAAGGGGCCCATGTGGAGGGCTTTCGTGCTGGATTGGAGAATAGAGGAACTCTTGTTCCAGCTTATGTCAGTGTCATTCCAGCTGCCTGCTTAGCTAAGCAGCAGTGAGGGTTCTAGGGGGCTCCTCTTGAGAGGGGGCCTGGAAGGGGGTGGATCCTGAGTCTTTCTCTCCTTTGCAACCCTCTCTTAATCTCTTCTGCTAAAAAAAGGAAGTTTTGATTCACGGGTTAATATCAGCTTCTATGTCTGTAACCCCTTTGGTCTCAGAGACCCCACCCTGTGTATTGAATGCTGGGCTCTGCTGCCCTCTGGTGGTGAGTGTGGGGTATTTGAAATAGACCAATATGTGGTGTGCACAATGGGTATGTCTACACTGGAATTAAAAACTGGTGTCTGGCCTGTGCCGGCTGACTTGGGATCCTCGGGCTAAAGGACTGTTTAATTGCGCTGTAGACGTTCGTCTTGGGTGGAGCCTGGGCTCTAGGACCCTGCAAGATGGGAGGTGCAGCCCAAGCCTGAACATGTACACAGCGATTAAACATCCCCTTAACCCAAGCCCCATGAGCCCGAGCCATCTGGTACAGGCCAGCTGTGGTGCCTCATTGCAGTGTAAACATACCCAAATAGGCAAAGATGAGGCAACAGGAACTTGGGAGAGGAAAAATAATCCAATTTTCAGAATAGAAACAAGCACATAAAAACACCAGCTCATACGGTGCATAAGCCCTTTTCAGAACTTTCCATGTCTACACGGCCTTCCATCCAAGGCCTTCAAAGAGTGAAATATACCCCTGTGCAGGGGCTCGGCATAAGGTCTATACACCACTGAATCCCCCAAATTAGGACATACATGGGTCTTAAGTGGTGCATAGGCCTCATGCTTGCCCTTTGCAGAGGGGTGAATTGCACCCGGAGCGCTTTATGAACATGTTTGCGACACCCTCCCATTATCTAAATGTCACACCCAGACAGTATGCCTGCTTGATGTTGTGCCCAAGGCAATAATCCCACATGACACCAGGAAAGGAAAGCATGTGGCATGATATAAGTCAGCACTGTTTTACAGGAGTAAGAAGAACAGGATTACTTTCGGCACTTTAGAGACTAACAAATTTATTTCAGCATAAGCTTTCGTGGGCTAGAACCCACTTCATCAGACGCATGGAATGGAACACACAGTAAGCAGATATTTATACATTCAGAGAAACATGAAAAGGTGGAAGTACCTATACCAACTTTAAGAGGCTGATTAATTAAGAGGAACTATATCAGCAGGGGAAAAAAAACTTTTGAAGTGATAATCAAGATGGCCCATTGCGGACAGTTGACACAAAGGAGTGTGAGTACTGGGAGGACGGGGACCGTTTTGGTCAGTTACAGCCAAGCGGCCGGGATTGAAACTCTCATCCAGCTCACAGGTTTCTCTTCCTTGTTCTAGATGGAGTCCAGCCAGAAGTGGAGTCAGAGCTGTAAGAAGGGGCAGGGTCCTGCTGAGCCCAAGCTCTGAGTCAGCTGTATCCGGTGTTCCACCCCTTCTACAAGGAAGCAGATCAATGGGTCATTCATACCTTTCACTTCACCTCCCCTGGAGTCACCTGGAGCCTGGCCAGATGAATCAGTCTACTGAACCTGTTCTCCCTTTTGTGTGCCTGTTGCTCACCTCTACCCATGCTCCAGGGCCTTCTCTCAATTCCCTTCTACCTCCCTGCTCTCAGCTTGTCAGGATGAAGCTTGAGAACTATTTCCATTTCCAGAATATATAATACGTTGTTTTTGTTGGGTATTTGTCTGACATTGGGAACTGACATCATAATAAATCACCACTGGCAGTAAGGTACGTAAACACCCCAGGTCTGGCTCCACTCATCTCACTGGAGTAACCCCCTGTGGAAGTCCGACGAGTTAGAATAATGGAGATCAGGATCTGGGGCCTGATCCAAAGCCCAGTGTTGTCAGCTGGAGCCACTGACGTCAGTGGGCTTTGGATCAGTCCTCAGTCCCCTGACCGTACCCCCTTACTCCAGCCATCTAAGCTTTCTCTTTGAATCAGGGCTTTGGTAAATGCCAAGGGAAGAAGTGAGACTGTTCGGCTCTCTCAGAGCTATTGTTTCAGGCTGCCTATAGACTCCGGCTTGGTTACATTTGGGTCCTGTCTTCAAGGTTTCCTTTGCAACCATAAGGGCTAGACACATTTTTTTAAAATGAAAATTGGGCTTCAGGAGCACAATTGTGCATAAGAGGTGGACTTTCATAGCAAACTCCACATTTGTGAGATACATGAGGGCCAGTGCTATGACCCCTTGTGCCACCCAAAATCATTTATCCCCTCTAATGTATCTCTGTAGTTCTTTTCATGAACCGAAAGAAGCAGCTTGACAAGTCTATTTTCCCTCTTTGTAGCCTGCTCTTTCCAATGCTCTCCACCTCCCCTAATTACTAGCTGCTGACTTCTAGCACAAATCAAACTTCTCTGCTTGGTGAACAACACAACCATGCTTTTATCCAGGGTTTATGGTCATTTGTTTTTCCTTCTTCCTGGCACAAGTTCCTCAGAGCAGTGACCACTATGTTATCTTTGGTTTCTGTGTTACAGTTGTTTTGTGTTGGCCAACATGTGGTTTCATCACAAGATACAGAACTGACAGTCTCCTGACCTGCCCTACATGTCAGATGCAACTCTGTCAGGTACAGATTCCACTTAGAGCTAATTTAGAGCAGCAGGTAAAGATCAATATGTATCTGATTCAAAATAGGGTAGGGAATGCTTAGCCCACCTGCCCTATGGAATCTCAGAGAACATTATGTAGGACACCTGCTGTGAGATGGGCCAGGAATGAGATAGCTTGAATCAATACTGAAGGATGTATGTAGTGTTCTAAACGGTCTTAAGGTATTGGCACTAGGCCTTTAAGAATTGACTTAGTATGTAAACCGTCCATCAAGAACATAACTTCCTGTTATCTACTAAGATCTGCCAAGATCCCTAATCACGGAACAGACTGGAATTAAACACACAACTCATTGTATTGTAAGAAAGTGTGTGATCTCTGGTGCTTTTCATGATATGCCAAAGCATGACTCTTAAGTGTGGCCACTTCCTGGGTGGAATGAGGCTGCTGGGTAACATTGTACAGTAGCATCACCCAACAGTTTAGGACAGGAAGTGAGGAAGAGCAGCATCTCCAACTGGAACGGCAAGGAGGATTTGGAGAGACAGAATGTAATTACCTAAATTGGAATTTGGCCAGGAACTTGGACTCTGTGTTTTAAGAGCCGGAGGTCCTGAACTCTCCTGCAGTCAGCTTGCAGTACTGCACAGTGAAAGTAAGTGGGTTAGTAGACAACTGCGGAATCATTTACATTGCCTTGCTGCTGCCTGTGCTATTCCTATTGTGTAGATAATAAACAGAGGACTTTGTTCCCAGGGACTGTCATCCCGATGCCCTACTCCAGCACCACTAAACTGACACACTAAAATGCTTGCCCTTTGCCTGTTGTTCATAAGAGTCCAAATACATCCCTAGAGCTGCCCATGAAATGCCACCTTGATGGAGAGGCATAACTGTCTCTGTGCTATGAAGGACAAACAGGGGTGGCAGACAGTGGGATGAGTTAGTGTGTGATGAATGTGATTTCATTACAGAGGAGAAGGGAGCTAGAGAGCCAGAAATCTCTCTACTGTACTCAGGTTGCAGAGGGTGGGTGAGGATTTCCCGGCCTCACTCAGTACTTTTCCCAGGAGAGGATAGTCCCTCTCCTCCTACAAAGGCCCTTTCTCCTCTCTAAATAATCATACAACTTGTTTCAAGAGCTTTATCTTTCCTGAAAATACTCTCTCCAAAAGGGCTTTCTTCCTTGCATATTGCTCTAGTCAAATACTAGCTCCCTGTTCACCCAGTTCTTGCCCTGCTTCTTGTCCTCTCCCAACAGAACAGAATCCTTGGGCTGATGTCCCAGCTCTCTGTCACCACTGCACATGGTATCATAGATGGAGGGTTAGGGTGACCTGCTTCTGCCACCTGAACCTGAAATCATTCCCCTCTCATCTGTGGCCAATGCCAATGGCAGAGTTTCAACAGTGGCTGCTGAGTCATGACATTCTCTTCGCCCTGCGTGGTATCTTCCTTGGCATGTGCTGGGCTTATGTCATTCTCAGCTTTTACACTTCACCTGAGAAGGCCCCATTTTCTGCCTGTTAGTGTGTTCTCATAGCCAGGAATGCAGCAGTTCTCATCTGGTGAGTTACCTGCACTCGATGGTAAAGATTCCAGAGTTTGTGGCATCTGAGGTGGAGCAATTCTTCCCAAGTGACCCACCTTTTATACTGATAACCCCACCTGCAGGGAATGTCTAACAACAACTGCATCCTTTGTCAGTGGCAACCTTCAACCTTGGCTACATTTTGGGGGTAAATTCCCATCCATCCTGCATCTTTTATTATTTTACATAGTGCCACAGGTATGTATGGCGCTTTACAGGGGAATAGAAAGAAAATATCTGCCCCCTGGACTACAATCTAAGGGATTTACCATCAGCAGCTGGGGAGGCAGGACATCTGGATCCTATTCTAGTGCCAATGACTTGATACATGGTCTCGGAGAAGTCACTTCCATCTTCTATACAATGGGGTTCCTATTTACTCACCTTTGTGAAAAGCTTTGAGATCTGTGGGTACAAAATGCTATGCAAGTGCAGAGTATTATTATTACTTGCACAAGAGAAATCTCAGTGTATGGCTGAGGTCTGCAGAATCAGGATTAAAAGATGCTCCCTGGAAATTTGTGATGTAACCAGCATTTACCTCTTGCTTTCCATGGGAAATAACATATATGTAACACCCAGGGCTTTTTGTTCACTGCCCCCCACTCTCAATGTCTGTTTATCATTATTGCAACACATCCATGGGCAGCTAGGAACTTCCTGGTTGTCACTACAGATTTCACAGCAAGCAGGTATAGAACTTGGTCCCTCCTGTTTCCAAAGCACAGGAGCCTAGCCCTGGAGACTAGAGGGGAATCACCATTAGCAGTATAGGGCTTTTGATACCCAGCTGATCAGTTCTAGCTCCTTCCAGCAGAGGGCAGCTGCAGGTCCACCTGGCATACCACAGTGCTAATGGTGACCTGCCCCTGACAAGCAAAGGGAAAGGAAGTGGTGGGGAGAGGGGCAATGTTTGGAGCAGGGTAGGGCAAACCAAGATGGGGCGGGGGGGTATCTATGCCAGGCTCTGCAGAGAAGCATGTGGATGTGGGCCATACCACCACTATTGTTGGGGTGGAATTGGGCATTCCAATTGTGATTATGAAGTGGAATGGTCCATCCTGACGCTACTGATAGGGGGAAGGGCACCTAGGCCAGGCCAATGATATTTTGGGGGACATGGGCCATTACAATACTTATTTTATTTCTGGTGGGGGGCGTGGACCAAACCAATGCTGACTGGGGGGGGGGAGAAAGACGGTAATTGACTGGGAACTGGTTATTCCAATGTGGGATGGGTTATGCCAATGCTATATTGGGGGGGACTATACCAATGCTGGTTTAAGGGGAGGGAACCATACCATTGCCAGTTTGGGGGACATGAGCCGTACCAATGCTGATCAGGGGGTAAGAGCGGCCACATCCTGCCGTTTTTTGGGGGAAAGGCCTGTACCAACGCTGATGGGAAGTGACTGAGTAGGTCATTCCAATGCCGGGACTGGTGGGGGGGAGGGCGGACCATACCACTGGCGGCTTGGGGCGGGGTGGACCATACCACTGCTGACGGGGGAGTGCGCGCGGGCCGGGCCATGCCATCGCGCGGCGGGGCGCGGGGGGCGGGTGTCTGTGCGAGGAGGAGCCGTTTCCCGCGGGGGAGCTGGCGGACGAGGCGGGCTCGCTCACGGTCTCCGCGGCTCCAGCCGGCCGGGCTCGTTCGCCGTTCCCCCTCCGCCGGCAGAGCGGCTGCCGCCGCCGCGCCCCCTCCCTGCCCGGTGTGTGGGAGGCGCCGGGCCCGCTCGGACGGACACAGCCGCGCTCAATGCCCTGGGTGAGGAGCCGGGGTCGGGCCGCGGGGAGGGAGAGGAGGGGGGCGCGCCCAGGTGAGGAGGAGGCGGCGGGGGTGCTGGTGTGAGGTGATGGGGGGCAGGCGGGGGGCTGCCTTGGGAGGCCCCGGGACCGTGCTTACCCTCCCGCCTGTGGGGGTGGAAGGAGCCGGGCCCGGGGGGGGGGTAGGATGACGGGGGGGGGGGTGTAGGATGACGTGGGGGGGTAGGATGACGTGGGGGACGTTGCACAGGTGTGTCAGTGGGGGAGGGGCAGGGGCAGTATGTGCTAGGGGAGGTTGAAGGTCGCACAGCCCACATGGGCCCTGGAGGGAAAAGGGGAGGCGCGCCCGGGCCCAGTGGAGGCGGGCGTGGGGGGGGGGGGGGGGGGGCAGATGTGGGGATTGTGGTGCTGCGAGAAGTGGTGTGTGTGTGTCTGAGATATGGGGTGGGTCGTGCCTCGCTGAGTTGTGCTGGTGACGCCTCCTGTGCCTCGTTAGCGTGATTAGTCACAAGCTGCCTTTTCTCGTAGGGCATTTTCAGCTGGGGGTGGGAAGAAGGTTGCCTTTTTTTTTCAAAAGCTCCTGTGTAAACGGAAAGTGGATTGTGAACCCCCCGAATGAACAGCACAGGTTCTGACTCACAACTGCCGCAGTGGTGAAAAACAAACAAAAAACCCACTCAGTGACTCAAGGTATAGAAATGTTTGACTTCTATAAGCCCAACTGATGGAAAGAAATTATCCATTTTATAGACTGAGAGCTTGACAAGGGGTGGTAATATAAATATCGGTGAGAATGCTTTGCAGGAATGCATTTCTGTGAATGTGCATGTCTTTTAATGAGACATGGCTCCAGCTGAAAGTCTTCTGTATGTGTCTAACAGAAATAGAGGGTCGACTTCATAATTCTTAATTACCTCTAATTGTGTCAGTTTTCAATTCAGAAAGCGGAGCTTATATTTTCTGTATCAGAACTGTGAACGCTGTCTGTCTCACAGTTCTTGCCTCTGTACTTTGCCCTATTGTGGAATGCTACACTGGTTAACTATTGGGAGGCCTCTGAGAGAGGACTACAATTCTGGAGACACTCTCTTCTAGAGAGAACCGGTATTGTAGACTGTTCATATAAAGACAAAAAACATTGGGTTAAAACGAGAGAGTCTGTAGATGAGCAGAATGATTCATTAGGTATTATAGTACTATTTTAGCACCAGATGGTTTCTGCAAACTTTAGGGGTGGCACTTTTTGATTGCTTTTGAGGGGGAAGCACGTTGTCAGTTGTAAGCCATGCTAAACTAGTGAATCGGCTTTCTTTGTTATGTATAAATGTATTGCCTGTTATAATCAGATTAGTCTGGTACTTTATTCAACTGTTAATGAGTTGAAGAAAGTGCAGAATGTCTCCATGTAAATATTACTGTTTGAACACTGAAAATGCAGCACCTTAGGGCTTAGAGATTGAACATGGCTCTTAGTATGTGCACCTTTGGCCTTTAAGTTTCCACTACATGTTATCAGTTTTCCAGTAGAGACATGATAAACTCATAGGCTTGCTCTACGCTAAAAAGTTAGTTCAACCCATCTACGTCGCTCAGGGATGTGGAAAATCCACACTCCTGAGTGATGTGGTTAAGCCGACCTAACCCATGGATGTAGAGAGGGGAGGTGGATTACCTACGCCAACAGGAGACCCCCTTCTATCAGTGTAGATAGTGTCTATGCTGAAGTGCTACAGCAGTGTTTCAAGTGTACACAAACCAAAGTGAGAGTATGAAAACTCAATGTCATTTACTGAATAATATCTTTACCCTTTTTTGCTTTAATGCTGTGAAAACACCACTATGTTTGCTTCTGGTTTTATGGGTTAGTATTTCTGATTTGAGTTATTTGTCATTTTGAATCTTAAAAAAAAAATATTTGGCTTGTGTTGCCAGGGAAGTTAATTTCCTGGTTTTCCAAAATATGGCACTCAATGCAAAAAAATTCCACACAACTTATTTTGGAATGGGCTGTTAAAACGGAACACAAATCTCACTTTGATATAAGAAGACTATGTAAAATGTCATTTAAGGTCATTTTAATTTTTTTCTTTGCAATTTAAACACAGTTCTATATTTTGGACATAGGAGCTTCACGCTTCATTAGGTGGGCCCATTGTTTTTGATTATTTTGAAGTTGTTTTCACTTTTAGGAGCCCAGATAGAGTTGTTTGGGAACTGTACTTAAACAATATTCAAATATGGCTCCTCTCTGAGCTGGTTTTAGACAGGAGGATTGTTTAAAAAAAAAAATTAAAACAATATTTCCAGTTTCAGAGTTTCTTCTACGTCTCAGCAAAGAGAAACTCCTTTGGCATAAAGCACATATCTGGTAGATTATCTTTGGAAATCCACATGGAGTATCAGCTCATTTCCCACTGCTGAACTATGCACAGAGATGTTTTCTCTCTCTTGTGTTAAACAGTGTCTGTGCTGTTGGTTATATTAGTTGTTTGAGTTCACTCAAATTTGGGAAAGGCAAGTGTTTTCTCCCATCTTCACTGAAGTTTTGATGCAAGATTCGTGCCAGATGGGAAAGAGTGTTCTCTTATGAAAAACACGTGACTGCTTTTATTCTCTCTTGTTAAATTGACTCCTTAGACTGAATATTTGTCTTTCTTATCAAGCAGAAAATTGAGGTAAACCTGCCTTGTTTTAGGGCAGAGAACAGAGTGACTTGGCTCAAGCAAAAGGAAATGAGTGAGTCATCAGCAGAGCTTGTCAGCAAATTGGTAGGGAACTCACAGGGATGGGTAGTGAGGAACTGTAGAATTTCTTGACTTCTCCCCTCGCCAGGCACGTGTCATTACGAACAAGCTTCCTTTAGAGATTACATTTAAGAATGGTTTCCAAGAAACTATAGAACTAGCATTCTGTTCTCTATACAGTCAGACAGCGTATTTTAGAAAAGAATTGTCATTGAATTGAGTTCTTGAAGCTTCAGTGTTGCGTTTGTCCATTATGTTAAACTTTACTAGATTGGAGAACTCTTAGAGTCCTGATAAAATCTTTTGCTTACAAAGCACCTTTTGAATTCAGCAGAACCCTCAAGGCACTTCTGAATGTGCCTGTGTGGTATTACGGAGACAAGGTAGGTGAGGTAATATTTTTTTATTGGACCAACTTCTGTTGGTGAGAGAGACAAGCTTTCAAGCCAGACAGAGCTCTTCTTCCTGGTACCGACCTGGCTACAACTACACTGCATGCAAACTGTGAAGTATTAACATTTCTCACTTCCACCACACATAAGGTAGAATGTAGCAGCCCAACATGGGAACAGGAAGTGAAGTGTAATGTAGTCAATTTAAATTACAAGGGAAGTGTCTAGTTAGGCCACAATATAAATGAGAATTGCAATTTTTCTAGGACACAAGTCTTGTAGCACTCTACCCTCCTTCCCCCCCCCGCCCAACAAAACAAAACTCCATGTCACTTATTGCTAGTATGTAGGTGTAAAACACAGGAATTAAGATTTTTATGAGAGGGGAGGAAAGAAAGCACGTTCAGCAATTCATGACTATTAAGTAATCTCATTAAAATAATATCAAATGTAGAATTCAACTAAGAACAAAATGAGTTAACATAAACTGGATTGCAAGGTGCTGTTCTCACACATACTGAAGGTATTCTTTTAATATAGACTGGAAATTAGCAGGTTTTGCTTTGCATCCTGTGCACTAGGTTATTTTGAAAGGTGATCCAAGTAACCTTTCCCAGAGTATGTGTATCTTGCAATCCTGGGAAGCTGCAGCTGTTGCAATTTGTTTAACTGCCTTTATGTAGCAAGGGAAACACTTGTAAATGTAGGTTTTGGAAGGGGTGGTGAAGCCAGAGAGCACCTTATGATTGTTGATACTTGCTTGTCAGGACGACTGTTTTGCTAGTCTTGTGCAGGATAAATACAGAAGTACAAGTGATTTTGCACAGTCGAAAGACTTGATTTAGGTATCAGTCCATAGTAAAGTAGGTAGCCTCTAAGTATAAAATAAAACTTAAATGCCATTGCTAAAGTTCACACATTTAACATTGCCTTCTATCTGTCAAGTCAAGAATCATATTTGACTGTTTTTGGTTCATTAAAAAAAATAAGTGACTATGATGTAGCATTTTTTGAAATAAAATGTAAGAGGCTAATATAGGGATCTTCTTCCATCTGTTTGTTTGTAAGCATACTCTTGCAAGTTGTACAGTATTTTTGCATGTAATTTAGCTAATATGCCTTTTTAGGTCATATCAAGTGCTATGAGGCTATTATAAGGGTGTCTAAATAGCAAAATTAATCACGTCAGTGCACGGCCTACTCTGGTTTGTAACAGACCAGTCACAGCTCGCTGTAGTACTGAGGTGTTGAATGCCTTCTTGCCTCTGTCACATAATACTTAATGAAATTATCCATAAGAAGACAACCTAGTTGCAACGTTTTGGTAGCCATTCACTTTCCTCTTCCCTCTTTCTGAAGAACAGAAATGGGAATCAAAACTACCTCAGAATTGTTCATTTTGTGGCATTCATTGAGGTTGAAGCTAGGTTATATTTTCATTCTGATCAATCATAATGGCCAGTCAGTGCTCCCAGGATTAAGTGCCTGTTGATATCTTGACTGGCAAAGTGAAAGACGTTTACATTTACTGTCTGGATTTAAGGGCTTTTTGATCTGGCCTGATGGATAATAGGGGTTTCCTTAACTCCTTAAAGTTATTTCACTGATGTAAGGGAACAATTTATATTATGGTATTTAACAATTTGGGGGCAAATGTGCAAATAGACAGCCAAATAGTCTTTAGATGCTTATTTAACTTGGCATATATGAATATTTTGCAAAACTATACTGTATTTATTTCACATCCTTAAATCATTCTTCAGACATTAAATACAAATCTTTACATCAGGGGTAAACAATAGACGGCCCATGGTCTAAATCTGGACTGCCAGAGGCTTTTTCAGCGGATCGTGGGGTGTGCCGGAACTTGGGGCTTCAGCACCCTGGGGGCTGGGTGCTTCAGTCTGGCATGCCTCCCACAGGGCTGAAGCCCTGATTCCTGTCGGGGCTGAAGCCCCAAGTTCTGGCGCACCGGGACTTAGGGCTTCAGCCCCACCACAGGCACGCCGGGGACTCAGGGCATGCCGGGGCTTGCTGCTTCAGCCCTGCGGATGTGTCACCTCACCTCCTTGGAGGAACTGAGGAAACCTGAAGCACTATCCCCGCCCCTCCAGAAAAGAGAAGGAAATTAGGTGATGGTGAGAAATTAGGAAGAGATGGGGGAGGGAGGAAAAAAAACCTCCTGGCTCCATAACCTTGGCTCTCCAGAGACACTGATGGAGAAGGAGGTGCCGACAGACTTCTCCCCCAAATAATCTGACCCTGTGGGGAGGAATAGCAGAGAGACCTGTCCCTCACACAGCTTCCCAGAGATCCTGTCCTGAGGGGGTGGGGGGTGGGGAGAGAAAAGAAACCTGGTCCCCATTTGGTTCCTCTGGCGGCGGGGGAGGAGGAAACGAATAATCTTTCCCCCATATGGTTCCCCAGAGATCGTGATCTGGGAGAAGTGGTGGGGAGGGGCGGGGGTAGAAGCAGAGAGATCTGCCCCTGCTGTGGCTCTCCAGAGACCCTGACCCAGGAGAGGGGAGCAAAGAGACCTGCCCCTCCATGGTTCCCCAGAGACCCTGACTTGATAGATGTGTACATCATACACCCACCTCCTCCTAGAACTATCCATAACCACTTTGTTTCCTTTTGCAGGGCAGACATCTCTAACTCTGCCCCTTTGCACCACTCCTTTCTGCCAGTTTTCATGTAAAGGCGTGTCTTAGAGCAGGGGTAGTCAATAGGCAGACTGCAGGCCAAATCCCGACATAGGCTTTTGAATGGCCCCTGAAATCTTTTTACTAACTAATTATCATTATTGTTGTTGAGTTTTTATTATTTTCTCTGGAGTCTGGACCTTGACTATACCTTGGACAAAAAATTTGGACCTTGACACACACAATTGACTTACCCCTGCTTTCCCTCTTCAAATCATTCTTCAGATATTTACTAAATAGTTACTGCCCCCATGGGAGTATTATAGGATTATTAGCCCCATTTTACAGATGATGAGTTGAGATACCAAAAATAAGGCCTGGTCTATGCTTAAAAGTTAGGTCGACATAGTTACAGTGCTCAGGTGTGAAAAATCCATCTGTGTAGACGCATCTAGGTTGATGGAAGAATTCTTCTGTCAGCCTAGCTACTGCTGCTCAGAGAGGTGGATTACCTACAGCAACAGGCAAACCCCTTCCATCACTGTGGGAAGCATCTATGCTATGGTGCTATAGCAGCATAGCTACAGCACTGTACCTGTGTGGCTGAAGCGCCTGTAGTGTAGACATGGCCTAAGTGACTTGCCGGAGGCCCCCCAGTGAGCTGTGTTAGAGCCATTACTAGGACTCTGAGTTTCTGACTCTCAGTCCGACACTTAATTCACTAGAACATATTGTCTCCTTTGTGTACTGTAATAAAGACATCAAACTTTGTGGATGTTTCTCTTATCCTGGGAAAAGAAACTTGGGTAGAGTGTAACTCTTTGATTTGCCGTTGAATGGGAGAAGTGTAACCTCAGTGAGCATATGTTGCTGCAACTCCCAGTATAGTTGAATAGAGTTGGAGGAGGCTCCTTCCTTTCAGAGCAGTCATTTGCTTGAAGAATGTCAGAGCGGGTAGTTTTAGAACAAAATAAAATAAAATGTTCTCTCCACCAGAGACTTGTGCTTCCATAGTGCTGTCAGGATGCTAAGGACTCTCCTCTCATGTATTGCATGATCACTAAACTGCGGAATTGTCCCATCTGTTTAAACAGCTTTATCAGGTCCTCAAGAGTAAGGAAGTTAACTTTAGTTATATCAAAAGGAAAATTATATTCTTAGGCCACTGTCTAAAAAGTGTCAATTGCCTCTCAGTATATGCTTAAATGGAAAACATTGTTCCTACCTGAAACAGGTGCTGAGCGCATGCATATATGCCATGACTTTAGTAATTTTGTTTTTTACGAAGTACATCAGAGCTGTAGCAGACTGTAAGACATCAGAACTAATCTGTTTGCTTTGAATTCTTGAAATATGTACAAGATAAAGTTGTGACTAGTTCTCATGAGTTGACAGGTGCAAGGACTTAACTGTGATGTATTAGATGGAACTCTTCCTTCTGGGGAGAGAATTTATAATGTAATCCTGTAATTATTAAACTGATAAATATTCCAAGGTTCATTCTAGAAATCTGAATTTCAATCACTTAGAATAAAAACTGTTTTAGGGTTGGTAAGGTGACTAAAAGAATCCCTGCTCTTGCCTCTGGCATCCTAATTAAAAATGTATTTTTTTTGGCTTTGAAAGCAACTCTTTAAGGAAATAATTGCTGTTCTGCAGTTGAGTTTTGACTTGGTATCAGAGAAAGGGTAATTGATTGTGTGGGCCATTTTGATGTTTTAGTGCAAGTGTTAGGCTAGTGACTATAAGATGTCAGTTTTGCATTTCTTATATTTTCCTCCATTGGTTAAAGCTACTTCTTTAAAAAAGAAGTTGCTGTCACACATTTCTGGAGCTTTAAGTGCTCTTATTTTTATGTATCTTTTTTTCCCCTTTAGTTTAAGAGTCTTTTATTTGAAATTATTCATAGTGGATAAGACCATCCTGGTGAGGCTTGTCTTGCTCCCACTAGGTAAAGCTGAATTCCTTGTCTAACGGTGAAAACTTGGTGCTCTTTACTCCTTTGTACAAAGATTGGTTAATGAAGTTTATTATTCAAAACTACTTTTCTGTCATTTTTACATAAGGAGTATGTTACTGACTTCCTTTTTGTTTGCTGGACAACTTGGCAAAATCTTGGACTGTCATGGTGATATCAGAGGAAGCCCAAAACTTGCATAGTAACTGTCCCAGCTCAGATTTCTGCCTACAGTCATCACGCTCCTTCAGAGATCTTGCTAAAATCCTCCAGGAATGGAAGCATCAACCTTTTTTTTTCCTCTGCTTAAAAACAAGCAGGAAAAAAGACACTGTAGTGCTAAAAGGAGCAGTAAAAGGCACACTTCCTGCTTTTACTTAGCATTTCACCCTTAACTGTGCCCATCTAGTTTGCTTCCAGCAGTGGGGTAGGTCTGTGTCTGTATACTTCATGGCAGAATTAAACTTCTTACAACTTATTGGTGTAGTATAAAACATCTTTCATGTGACTTGTATGTGGCAGGAGTGGATGGTACATCCCTCATTACTGCAAACTTGGATAAGGTTGTCAGTGACTAAAAGTTCTTACCATTAAATGTTTGGTTGCCTTTGAAATGAGCTTGTGATTTCAGACTAGTTCCCACTGGATTATGTCCCATCCCCAGCCTGGCCTGGCTCCTCACCCCTCTGCATTTCAGTCAGATCTATACTAGAAACTTTTGCTGGTTTATCCATGTTGGTTACAGGTGTGAGTTTTTAACAACGTTTCTGTACTAACAAAGGCCCTAATGAGGATGGAGATTATACTGGCACAAAAGTGCTTTTGCTGGTATCTTATTTTGCCATGGAAACTACCATAAGCTCTACCAGCCAAACCACTCTTTCTGATGCCTGGCACCATAGTAGTTCTGGTTGGGAGGAGCAGCAATTGCAGAGAAGTCTGCTCAGCCCTTGCAGCCATGGACTGGAGCATGCTCAGTGCAGACAGTCTTCAGTGAATTTGGGTGCCAAACTCTAAAGTCTCTGCTGAGCGTAAATGAACTGAAAATTTTCATAGTTGTATAACTTGGCCTAATTTTGGCAAATTTTCACAGGGATGGCAAAAAGCATCTTCGTTACATGAAGGCAACCTCCTTGCCAAATGTCAAGACCCTGCTCCAAAGTATGAGGTGCAAGAGCTTCTCAGCAAAATGGCTGTACAGTTTTTCTAACACGAACAAAACATGTTTTCCCCTAATCTTTCTCAGTAATGACTGAATCATTTTATTTGAAACTTCCCTCGTGCCACTCCCGCCCTCTACTCCCCCACCAAAAAATTCGGCCTGAGGCAGGCAGCCAGCGTGGAAAATTTCAGCCCAAATGGTTGAAGTTTGGCAAAGTTATAAGCAACTGAAAGCAGGGTCTTTGCTCAATACATCTGTCTTAAAGGTGGCACTACCAGCTCAGCCTATAATAATTCCATACTCTTACGCCATTGTTTTAGGGCTGGTCCACGCTGAAAACTTACATTGCCATAGCTACGTCTCTCAGGGGTGTGAAAAATCCACACCCCCTGAGAGATGTAGTTAAGTTGCCTAACACTTGGTGTGGACAGTGCAAGGTCAAGAGAAGAAATCTTCTGTCTATCTAGATACCGCTTCTCTCTGCGGTGGATTAACTTCAGTGATGGGAGAACCCCTCCTGTCACTGTCGTGACTGTCTACACTGAAGCACTACAGTGGCATAGTTGCAGCACTGCAGCTGTGCTGCTGTAGCAGTTTAAGTGTAGACATCGCCTTAGCTGATGAACATCCGAACTTTGGTAAGATTAGCGTTGATCCAAAGTAGGATTAGAATTTTGCTGTATTCCATTATGTTGTGTGTTCTGAATACTGCTTTACAAAATGTTAGCAGTGCAGTTGTTCTGCTTTCTTCTTGTGCTATTCATATTTACTTGAGGGAAGTGAGGATCTGATTAGTGAAACTGTTGTCTAGCCATTTTGTGTTGAAACCGAACTTCCGTAAATAGTTTACGAAAGGTAGGCTGATTTACAGATTAAGAACATAAGAATGACCATACTAGGTCAAATCAATGGTTCATCTAGCCTAGTATCCTGTTTTCCAGCAGCGGCCAGTGCCAGATGCTTCAGTGGGAATGAACAAAACAAGGCAATTATTTAGTGATCCATCCTCTGTCATCGAGTCCCAGTTTCATGCAGTCAGAGGTTTAGGGACACTCAGAGCATGGGGTTGCATCCTGGACCCTCTTGGCTAATAGCCATTGATGGACCTATCCTCCATGAATTTATCTAGTTCCATACAGATTGTTTGGCTGTGGAGAATGTCTACTGCTTTCTATTGTGAATGTTTAATTATGAGCTACCTGAGTATATGATGATGGTATTTCATCTTTAGTTCTGGTATTCAGTATTACCTGGCCTTTTGATTAATTGAGATTTTGTAGAATATTTGTCATCCATCATGCTAAAAGATACATAATACAGGAATGCTTCTTGGTACTACAATAAAAGATGTGGTTCAGTGTACATCAAAGTTCTTTCAAAAGCAGGCTTGTTTGTTTAATGCTTAATGCTTTAATGATGTTGAGGTTTCTGGGTGCACTGTATTCAATAGCACTGTACAATCAGAAGCAATAATCCCTTTTAAATATAACTTTTTTTTCTTAGGTTTTCTGTTGGAATATACGTCACACATTTATGGCGATTCTGAGCATCAGGGCAGACTTCTGCCAGGCCCAGCACAGCACCCTGGCTGACAAGTGAGCGTGTCCTACGTACCATAAATACTTTGCCTTGAAGACTCCAGACACAGCGGTCACCCTCAAATATATGGGATATCTTCTGCATATTGGAAGCATATTCCTTTTACTGACTCAAGCAAAACTAAGCGTCAAGAAAACAAAGTGGAGAGAAGATCTGCCCTTATTTTTTTGCCTCACCAGTGCCTAAATGTAGTACAGGCTGCCTAGTCTTGCATGTAGTCAGAATTTTTGGAGTCTGAAGGATACCACCTGCAGTTATTGAGGCCTAAATTGAATTCAAGTGGATTCTAAAGCAAATCCTTGAAGTGAAAAATCTTAAAGAACAAACAAGTCAATAAAGAGAGTTCTGATCAAGCCCAGGCATATTAGTGGTCTTTTTAATGTTTTCTGCTGTGAAACGTTTCAAGGGTTATTGATTTTTTTTTTTTTTTGCTCCAACATATATTTTTTGTTTGCCATTATGAACCGTCCAGCCCCAGTGGAGATTACTTATGAGAGTATGCGTTTCCTGATCACTCACAACCCAACCAATGCAACCCTCAACAAGTTCACAGAGGTAAAGTAGCCACATACAGTAGTATGTTTTTTCCATTCCTTGTGTTTTGAAATTTCCAAAGCAGCACTAGAGACACATCTCCCGGATCCACCATGGGTGATGCCATCAGAAATACCCTTTATACTTTTTTTTAAAAAAAAAGAAAAAGCTTTAACTATCAGGTACTTTACTTACTTAAACTGTTTAAAATTCTTCTGACTCTGTAAGAAGGAAGTCTTTGGTGATTTCCTTTCTTCAAAGTCCTACATCTTTTGACTGAGAGAGGATGGATGGGACTCCTTTTGGAGCCCATAAAGGTGACTCCTCTTAGGCTCAGTGTACAATAAAAAGTTAGGTTGACCCAGCTACATGGATCAGACGGTGTGAAAAATCTGTGCCTTGACCGACACAGTTAAGCCAACCTAACTTCTCATGTAGACAGCACTAGGTTGACAGAAGAATTCTTCTGTTGACCGAACCACTGCCTCTCGGGGAGGTCGATTACCTGTGCTAATGGGAAAATTCCTTCCGTTGGCATAGATAGTGTCTATAAAGAAATACTATAATGGCGCTGCAGCTGTGCCGCGGTGGCATTTCCGGCGTAGACAAGCCCATATACTCTGCCATCCCCATAACTTGGCAGGTGACTTAGCATGTTGTCTTTACTATTGAGTGAGACTACCCTTTGTTGTCTGATGTAATAATAAAATGTACTAACCCCAGAGAGCCAGGGCTCATCTTCTGGCTTTTGAATAAGGATCTCTAGTGGCTGATTAATCTCTTTGGCCTTTTGACAAAGATCAAGTGTCTTCCTTCCCTGACGAACCAAGGGACGCACCCCACCCATGTACTTATTCGCTACACCAAAACTGACTTGGACTCTCAATACATTCTATGGGTGGCGTACCCGAGACCACTTATCCACTGATGTTTTAAAAACTCCTACACCCCAATCTGGGTCTATGCTAGTTATGTGTTATGTATATATCTTGTGAACCTTGTAACCGATACTTGTAATCTTTCATAACTTAAGCCTGACCCCAGATGTACAGTACCTTCCTTCTTAACTTGTGTAAATTTGATTTGAAACATTAACTTTAATATATATATATAGAGAGAGAGGTCAGACTTTAAAGAAAAAAGTGGTCCTCAAACTCCCCTTCTAATCCCAGAAGAGTTAACTATTTCTGGTAATGGAATTAGTAGTGACAACATTTTTAAACTACCTCTTTAGACTCAACTGAGATGAATGGAGTCACTTCCTCTGTACGTTGGGTCATATCCAAACTACTGTAATTGAAACCATAAGGGCTTAAACACTTTTTAAAACTGAAGCTTACATTTTGCAGGAATAGATGGCATCACCAGAGAAGTACTGGTATAGCATACCATTAGATCCCATCTTGTTGCAAACCATGGCATATTTTATAAGTCCTTTAGGGAGACTATATCATGCCCTTGCAGGGGGAAGATTTGATATAATAGAGCTCTTCTATTCTGGCAAGATCTTGTGATCCGACACTGAGCTTTCATAGCGACGTGATTCCACCTTTCAGGAAGATGTTCTCTTTGTCAGCAATCAGCTCAGATACTAATGGTTAATTTGGATTGAAACCCTGATTCTTCCATTGATGTGATGTTTTCATTGTATTGTTATGAATTATATTTTTAATACCTTGTCGAGGGGCCTAGAGCCTGGCATGGACAGTGCATGTGGGATATTAAAGCATAAAAATAAAAATTTGAAGAGCCATTCCCGGTCTAGGCACAGGAGAAAATGCTGTGTGCTGTTCGATCTTTCAAAATGAACTGGGGCAGCTTTAGTTTGATCTGATTATCTAGCACAATGTGCTACTTATAGTGCATTACAAGGAAGCTAGAATATGGTTCTGTCTGTGTTCTGTTCCTCTCTGTCTCAAAATGTCTCAGCATTGTCTGAGGCAGACAGATCCATGCTTCTATTTAAAGAGAAAAAGAATCTGCATGGAGGGTATAAGTAGCTATTTTAATTTTGCTGTTACACATGCATACCTATAAGGCAGTTTTCCCACTCTGACCTCCCACCCTAGGTGAGACTGACATAGAGGTATTTCCTATTCCTCTTATCCCCCGGACTTTTAACCCTCATCCTAACGTCTGCCAAGACCACATCCTTCCAGCTTAGAACTGGATGAGACTCTTGGAACTATCCTTGCTCCTCGGTTATCTAGTCTCCTCCATGGAACTGTAGAGCAATGTACACTGTCATTGATTCAGCATAGCATGTTTATTTGGCTTTGTTAAAGTTGAGAAAATGCTCTAATTCCTCATTCTGGCAGTATGATTCATGTGGGTACTAACCCACGAAAGCTTATGCTGAAATAAATTTGTTAGTCTCTAAGGTGCTACAAGCTTTTCTTTCTTATGATTCATGTGTTTGCTTTCCTTGTTCTTAAAGGAGCTTAAGAAGTATGGAGTGACGACCTTGGTGCGAGTTTGTGATGCCACGTATGATAAAGCTCCTGTTGAAAAAGAAGGAATCCAAGTTCTAGTGAGTCTCTTTTAAAATTCTTTCTGAACTGAAAAATCATTAAATATGAATCAGATGTTCCAGCACTGTTTGGCATTCATGCTTTTGCCTGATGATGACCCAGAACTGTGTGACTACTATAACAATTGAGAGCTCACTTTGATATGCTTGTTCAGTAAACTGCTTGTAGCTTTGTGAAATACATCTGAAATATTTTTGATTATTACTACAACCAGGAGTTCTAGTTAGAATAGAGACTCTTATTCAGAGAGGTCTGGGTGTCTCAGGAGATATTTTGCTGTTCATCTCTTGGTCACTGATTTGAATATGGATCAGGTTAGTATTGACAAAGTTAATGGTGTATCATCTGTTCAGCCTATAAGATTTGATTTGGTGGTCTCAGTCCTGGACCTAGAACCAGTGACAATTTCATAATTGGCTTTGCTGTTGGCAGCTACAGAAAGAAGAGTGACTTCTCACTACTAAAGGTGGTATCTTTAAAACATGGGTAAGACACATTGATGGGGTATTTGTTCTGCTTAAAACTGAACTTCCGTTTCTAGTGATAATCTTGTACATTTCACAGGTACTAACTTGACTTTAAAAATATAATCGTTGCTTAACTGGCATTCACTTAATTTTATTACTTTTGAAAATTTTTACACACAGGCTGAAAACAGCCATAATTGTACATAGCGGTTATATTTGACATGTGACTGTATTGTATATGTTGTAGTCCAGTGCTAGCATAAAACACCAGTCATGTGAGAGGCCCAACTGGCCATAGAAGTCAGTGGGCTCAGCTGTAAGTGTAGGGTAGCTATTGGCTTGTTCCCTTCTTCAGGAGGTATAATTCTGTAACTGTGCTGTTTACGGTTAGATTTGCACAATGAAATCTGGTATTGCTTGGTGTCTCTAGGTTGATTTTTTTGTTAGCTGCTTGAAGGCATTAGGGATGAAGGCAGATGTTAACTTTTGAGGCAGTGCATTTTAATAGCTATAATTTGTCATATTTGACTTTTCAATATAATAAAAAGGCTGAAGTGACCCATCAGTTTCTCCACTGTGATCCCAGATGCTGCACCTTGCCTAACAGTTAGTTGTAGGTAGTCAGTCTTCTATTGCCTCTCATTTTTGTGGCTAGAGACCATGGACAATTTTTGGAGGAAAATCCACACAACTCTGCAGAACTTGTATTTGTGGCATACGTTCTGTTCTGCTTGATCCTACTCTTAAACTTAGATATGACTTCAAAAGAAAAGGCTCAGAGTTATTTAGAAATGGGTGCTGCCGTGCTCTGATTTCAGCACTAGGTTGTGGGGAGCCTCACTGCAGCATTGAAGTTTCTCTGCTGGATGATCCTCCCCGCTCCAGCACAACTGTTAGCCATAGTGTTTCCAGAGCATCATCGAAGTGAATGAATTATAGCAGTCAGTTTGCTCTGCTGGGAAAGCAAAGTGCCCAAGAACAGCACAGGCTCATGAGCAATCCTACTTCTACCAGAGGTGCAGTTTCTTTCCTTCTACCTCCACTTTTCTGTTGAAATGCATATGTATAGCTGTCATAAAATTCCATGGGAGTGGGACGGTGTTTTGGTCAAAATGACTTGTTTACAGATTAGGTGCATACACCATGCTGACTGGAAAATGGGCCAATGTCAATTTTGGTGCAGAAGGGCCAGTTTACTTCTGCAATGATGACCGAATATCCATTTAGGCACTCGTCTTGACCTCAGCACCATGATATTTGAGTGCCATACAAATTCTAAGTTATATACACGGGATCCTGCATGTTTGCCACACTTGTCCTTGATAACTAGCCTTCTCTCTGCATTCAGTATGTAACTGCTCCTAGTATGCTCGTTGCAGTAGAGCAAAACAGCAGAGGGAACAAGTCCTCTAGACATCAGACAAGGATAACAGAAAACAGGAGGTGACAGAGAAGATTTGCTGCTAATGTCCTACTTGAACCAGATGATTCCAGCCATGATAGTGTCTTCATTACTTAATACATCACAGTGGTGTTTTGGCATTTAAGAGTGGCTCTGAATAGTCAACAGCATGACCCACAACCACTTGTCCCTCTTGAAACCATCTCTGTCAAAACAGGCTGCTGTCACCTTTCAGACATGGTGTTATATTACCAGCTGGCTGAGAAAATCAGACATACCACTATTTAAAGCTAATGTTTGTTTACAAAAATAAAGAAGATTAAAACCACAGCCTGACAGAGATTAGCATCAGTTATTTAAAACTGTTGAGGTCAAAAGCCTTCTGAAACTCTCTTGAAACAGAGCATTTTAGCAAAGCTTGAGTTCTTTCCATGATATAAGGTAGTATACTAGTAAGAAAGACAAAGATGGTGGAATGTGGCAGCCAGTGAGCCTGCTTTGACAGATGGCATAGTGAGAAAGCAGGGAATTGGAGAATTAGATGTAGCCTGTTTGAATTATTCGTGTTGGTAAACAAGTGTATGCAATAAAAAGATTAAACTAGGGAAATAGGAGGCTGGAATGGATAATCGTATCTTCGGGATTAATGTACCAGATGACCAGAGGATAGCTAATGTGATGCCAATTTTAAAAAAAGGCTCCAGAGGCAATCCCGGCAATTGCAGACTGGTAAGCCTAACTTCAATACCAGGCAAATTTGTTGAAACAAGAGTAAAGAACAGAATTATCAGACACATAGATGAACATGATTGTTGGGGAAGAAGTCAGCATGGTTTCTGTAAAGGGAAATCACACCTGACCAATCTACTGGAATTCTTTGAAGGGGTCAACAAGCATGTGAACAAGGATGATCCAGTGGATATAGTGTACTTAGATTTCCAGAAAGCCTTTGACAAGGGCCCCTCACCAAAGGCTCCTAAGCAAAGTAAGTTGTGGGTTAAGAGGACAGGTCCTCTCATGCATCAGTAGCTGGTTAAAAGATAAGAAACAAAGGGTAGGAATGAGTGGTCAGTTTTCAGAATGGAGAGAGGTAAATAGTGGTGTCCCCCAAGGGTCTGTACTTGGACCAGTGCTGTTCAACATATTCATAAATGATCTGGAAAAAGAGGTAAACAGTGAGGTGGCAACATTTGCAGATGATACAAAACTACTCAAGATAGTTAAGTCCAAAGCAGACTGCGAAGAGTTACAAAGGGATCTGACAAACCTGGGTCACTGGGCAAGAAAATGGCAGATGAAATTCAATGTTGATAAATGCAAAGTAATGCACATTAGAAAACATCATCCCAATTATACATATAAAATGATGGGGTCTAAATTAGCTGTTACCACTCAAGAAAGAGATCTTGAAGTAATGGTGGATAGTTCTCTGAAAACATCTACTCAATGTGCAGCGGCAGTCAAAAAAGCTAACAAAATGTTGGGAATCCTTAGGAAAGGGATAGATAAGATAGAAATTATCATATTACCTCTATATAAATCCATGGTATGCTCACATCTTGAATACTGCATGCAGATCAGTTTGCCCCATCTCAAAAAAAGATATATTGGAATTGGAAAAGGTACAGAAAAGGGCAACAAAAATGATAAGGGGTCTGGAACAGCTTTCATATGAGGAGAGATTAATAAAACTGTGACTTTTCATTTTAGAAAAGAGATTAAGGCGGATATGATAGAGGTCTATAAAATCATGACTGGTGTAGAGAAAGCAAATAAAGAAGTGTTATTTACTCCTCATAACACAAGAACTCGGGGTCCTCAAATGAAATTAATAGCTAGCAGGTTTAAAACAAACAAAAGGAAGTATTTCTTCTCACAATGCACAGTCAACCAGTGGAACTCTTTGCCAGAGGGTGTTGTGAAGGCCAAGACGAGAATAAGGTTAAATAAAGAACTAGATAAGTTCATGGAGGATAGGTCCATCAATGGCTATTAGCCAGGATGGGCAGGGATGCAAAACCATTCTCTGAAGTGTAGCTAGCCTCAGTTTCCCAAAAGCTGGGAATGGGCAACAGGGGATGGATCACTTGATGATTACCTGTTCTGTTCATTCCCTCGGAAGCACCTGACATTGGTCACTGTCGGAAGACAGGATACTGGGCTGGATGAACCATTGGTCTGTCCCAGTATCGCCGTCTTTAAGTTCTTATGTCAGTTCTCTAAAAGTTAATGTGGTTTTAAATAGCTGTGTGTAAGTAACATGAGGGAAATCCAAAGCAAGGACATCAAGAGGTAATGCTGAATTCCATTCTTTGAAACGTTCCGGTTCACCAGGGAGAATCAAGTAATGGGTCATTCTTTTCCATGGAAGTCCATGAAATTAGTCATTGACCGACTACTGTAAGAATGACATTGATCCTAAATGACTATGGATACTAATTTGTGTGTGTTTGGATTAAATATTGAATGTGGAGTATAAACTCCTACAAAAGTTCATTTGAAAAAGAGCTGAGTGTGCACTAAGTACCTAATTTGGCCAGGCCCTGCATCCATGTTCTGGATTAATCACCTGCAGAATTATTTGGGAGAAATGAAGCTTTCAGTTTCAGTAGCTCTAACACTGGCAGATTTGTACCCTTGCAACTTCTAAACTACTAATATTTAAAGGTAGCTCTTGCGTTGAGGTCTTCTCTACTAAATGCTTGATCGCAGCACATTTTTACAGATGTTAAGCCTTGAAAAATGGGGCTTACAATAGCAATACTGACCATTTTAATTATAGCAGTGTTGGATGGCTATTCCTGGAACCGATAAGCAGATGACAGCTCCTACCCTGATGATGTGCCATCCTGTCTAATGGGCTACCCAAGAAGTGTGTCAGTGCTAGTTACAATTACATTTCAAAATTAAGAGCCCAGTAGCATTGTGCTTCTCCAGAGTTTCTGCATGTCTTTTCTAGGCTCCTGAGGGAGGAGAGTATGAAGTCAGGATCCTCAAGGTACTGCATGATAGCCATAGTTCTCCTAGCCAAGGGCTAGAAGAAGGCTCCTTTCAGTCTAGTTTCTGAGATGAGAATAAAACCTGGGCCCACCTTTGTCTTGAAATGTAATTTCAAGACACACCCTACTCTAAACAGAAAGCATAGATTCCAAAAGTGACTAATGATCTAGTGAAAAAGGTTTGGAAATCATCTCACATAGAATTCTGACTTATAGCCATGTTCATATTTTGCAGTACGATTCAGACAGTTCTTTACGTTCTTGACAATCTTTCATAAAGAGGAAAAAAGATCATCGATGATGCTCAGTTATTAACTTTTCCATTTATTTTTAAGCACTATATTTTGCATATGAGTAAGAGGCATGTGTTTGTAATTGTGGATACCACCATGGGTAGGTATGAATGCCTCTTTCTAATCACATACCATGCATTGCAGTTGGACAAGCTGATCCAGTGGAATAGTTGTGCAGCAATCTTTTCAGACTCTTCCATGCACAATATATGGTACAAATAGTATTTTGAAGTGGTGTACTTTTAGGCAAGAGTCTACATAGTTCTCTTCATCCTCCTTTAAGTATTTAATTGAATTACAATTTATTCTAATTTGTTTAGTTACAAAATTTTAGTGATATTTCAAAGACAGCTATTCAGTTTTTCCACAAAGTCCATTCTACAACTGAGTCGTCAGTCAGCAATTTCCACTAGACCAAATTAGCTGATTTTTAGTGAATTAGTTTTTAATTTAAAATATTTGAATATTCTATTATGGTATACTTGAATCCATATCTGGAATCCTAGGAAATTACATGTTTAAATGGTGTAGAATTTGGATGTTGATTGAATAAAAGCCTATGCCACCCCCTACACCTCTCCCACTAGCCCTACTATTGATTGTGGATTGCATTCTCTATCAATGTGTAATCCCTGCACAAAAATTATAGCTAATCTTTTCTTCCCCCAAAGGACTGGCCATTTGATGATGGAGCGCCGCCCCCAAATCAAATAGTTGATGACTGGCTAAACCTGTTGAAAACCAAATTTCGTGAAGAGCCCGGATGCTGTGTTGCTGTGCATTGTGTTGCAGGATTGGGAAGGTAAGTGTTCTGCCGTTTTGGTTTTGTAAGGGATTCACTTGAGCACATCCATAAGCTAGTTGAAGATTTCATATTCAGTTACAAAAACAAACCATGTTTAAGTAACATCAACAACTTCATGCCATCACAATCAAGGAAGCTTACTACAATTTTGAAAAGGTTGGTGACATGGCAACTGTATTTCAAAGCTCTTGTTTCATCTTGGATTGTTTGTTCACAGTAGTTGATCTGACAGATCATAATGGTGCTGGAAGAATTAGAGAATCTACTCAGTGAAAAATGCATTGCATCTCTCTGCTAAAAATCTCTTATGCTTTTTGACAAAAACTAATGTATATATGCAGTATAAGCCAAATACATTGTTTGCTCTGGGCCTAAGCTACAAGGTTCTGAATGCCTTCTATTCCATTGACTTCAGTGGGAGTTTGAGCTTCTATAAGCACCTTATATGGTTGGATTCTTTTTTGTTGCCTTCCAACTATTCAAAGCCATTGATTAATGTTACGAAATATTGACATGCAAAACTTAGCTTTTTTTTTTTTAAGTGAAGTTTTATCTGTTAATGCGTGAAAGTCCCAAACTAGTTTTTAAACTCTTACAGTTTGAGGTTGAGACATTCGAAAGCAGACCAGAGCAATTTTTTTCACTTTTAAACACCTGAAAAGAAAGGTTCACATGGAAGTACTGAGGGCATTTCCTACAGCAGTGTGAATGCTGGAATAATAATATATTGATATACAGCAGGTTGAACAGCCTTTTTGGTGGTTAGGGGACCCAGTGAATTGTAATTTGCTCCATGAGCCCTAAACTGCCGTTCCTCAAATTGGTAAATCAGGATATTGGTTCTGTGGCTCTTTGCAATCCCTTAATTCTTGGCTGTATTGCCTACCCCCAATATACAATTCATACATCTATTTCCACAGGAGCTACAGATTTCATATTCATCCTTAGGCTAGGACAGGTATTGTTTGAGATTGCAGTGTTGTTTTGTTACTGGAAGCTAAGCAAATTGTCATGTGTATGCCACGTTCCTCTCTATTTTCCTACCTTCCATTGCTCCACTCTCCACACAGATAGCATCACCTTCCCTCTCAGCCTGGGAAGGGAGTGCCCCAAGATAGTTCCTGATTTGTGGATTTCTATAGCATCTAATTACTAGGACAGCTGACAAGATTATTAATGACCTCTTTCAAAATGTAAAAGCTCCAATTTAATATCTAAAATAAACTTGTGGAAGGTGGTTTTGGACAGACTGGACTGTCATTAACATTAGTCTTTTGAATCATTTAATCAGATTTCATAAGGTAATCAGGGGTCAGGCTAGTTCAGTACTTGCATGAGGGAACTCTGAGATGCAGCAGAATATGACTGACTCAATGGGTGTCACTCTTGTGTTAGTACTGGCTACCATCCCAGCATAATGCTAGGGGAACTGTTCTAGAGGCGTTTCCATTTTTTGATAAAGACCCAAAACCAAGGTCCATTGTGCCTGAGGTCCCCCTGGTACTTCCTGGTGAAGTATTAAACCCAGGTGTCTTCCTGGCCATAATCCAATTTTAGTAATTATATATTGTCTCCTAAATTTCCTCCTTTGTTTCCAACCTAATATGCTATTCACCACCTCCTCTAAAACTGTTGTACATTAGTGTTATGTGCTATTTAAAAGTTGATCTGTTTCACCCGAGGTGGCTGGATTTTAGTGGTGGGTAAAGAGAGATCTGTCTCGCATATGTGCTGATTTTTGTGGGTCCGAAATGCAATTTCCTTCCTTCTCTAAAAAGAAAGTTAATTTCTTCAGTTAATTGGGAAAGCTAAATAATAGAACATCCAATCTCACAAATGTAAACAAATAAATTCTGTAAACAAATCGCTACTTGTCCTACATGCTGGGAATGAAGAGATAAATGCTTAAGATGCTTTTGTGATGGGGATGGGAGCCATATAAATCCTTAAATAAGTATAATGAAAACACAGAAAGGTGGGATAAAGAAAAATCAAGAAGAGTCATGTAGGTAGGGTTGGCTGGTCTTAACTTGGTTTTTAAATCCATTTCTTCCCCTGGGGAGAGGTGAAATGCTGAAGCAGGGAAAAACCCGAGTAATGCAAAAACATGGCAATTAACATGATTTGCTACTCCGTTCTTTGTCTTATTTCTATGTGAGGATTTTTTTGGGAGGGGGAGCAGGGTGGAAGATGACCACATATTGTAGTTCAATTAAATTATTTAAAACCCTCCTGTTTCTTGCCCAACATTAGGTCAAAGTGTGCTGACAGTTTGACATCTATTGTTGTTACAGACACGAGTTGTTAGATTTATTCATTCAGAATGACCTTTCTGGTTTTCCTCTTGGGTTCCTTTTTTTGTAGAAAGAAAAGGAAGAAGTTCTCGTAAGTTTTCCTTAGGCCCTGGGAAGCACTGCATTCATGCTGCTTGGGAATCAAACCTCAAATGTTGTCTGTTCTACTGCTTACATTTTTAAAGTGCATTTAGTGCATGTGGGGTTTCAGACTGACAGCAGTGAAAACTGAAGTCTCGTTTATCCAGGTGCTGCATAGCAGTGACGGTGCAAGCTGCCGTGTCAGACTTGCTCAGTTTTGTTCCTGATTAACTGTAGGGGCGAGTAGTTCAGTTTACAACCTCTGTTCAATCCTTCACCTCTCCTCTGCCACCAAGGTGCTAGTGTAATTGTGTGCTATTGGGAATATGAACAACTGAGCACTAAAGTGGACTCAGCGCATCATCTCCCTTCACACAGCACCCCTGAACCAGCCATCCACACATGCTCCCTACTCACCTGGGCTGGTTTCAGAACAGCGACCTGAAAGTGAAAATCTTAGTCCATTGCCCCTTAAATCCCACATATAACCTAGCAAAAGGAATAAGTGTCAGTGTTGTCACTTCAAAAGCAGTGCATCTCTTTAGTCTGTATGGGATTAAAGTTGTGTTGTAACAAGAAGTTAAATGCACCAAAGATGAACCTCAAATTTATTTATGGCCAGCAGGGTACAAAATTATTTTATAGTAAAAAAGTAAAGAATAAAAATCCATGATTACTAGTTCATGGCAGACACTGAAGGAGCTATTGATTTTGGTGCTGGAAGCAAAGCTGTCTGCTGAAGAGAATTTTACATTAGATGCTGCAGGCAAATGGCTTGCTGTAGGTAAAATATTTAAAGACAGGATACTTAAGCTGATTGTTTATAGACTAATATGATCTATTTTGAGGGGTTCAATACATTGGTTCTCTAGACTGTTAAAATAAATACGGATTTCTCTTCGTAGGGCCCCTGTCCTAGTTGCACTGGCTCTCATTGAATGTGGAATGAAGTATGAGGATGCAGTTCAGTTCATAAGGCAGTAAGTAAAAGTAGCCAGCTCTCCAGCACGCTTCCCCTCTCCTTTGTCTGTCTATGCAATTTTACCTTTGTGTTTTTAAGAGCAATGTGCATTTGTAGCAAGACTTCTTAAACTGCGGAGAGTTTCCCGGTAGCTGTGTCCTGCCAGTTCTGGGCATAACTTTAATGCCAAGGTTTACACCCTCCTGGGTGTGGAGGTTTGGGGGGCAGGGAAGAGCCAACCTTTTACATTTGCTTGTGAATTAAGGCACTGGTTTGTGACCCAGTGTATCTGGAGTGAAAGTAAAAGGGTGGAGTGTCCCTTATGTCATTCAGCAACCACTTCTGCTTGTAGGAGAGGCAGTGGACTCCAGGGGAACTAAATCTCCCAACCCAAAGGCATGTTGTAGTCTGCTCAGTAAGATGAGGGAGGGAAGCATTTTATAATCCATAGATTTGACTAATTCTGCTCTACAGATCCCGAGTTTCATGTCCCAGTTCAGATCTCCTTCCCTAGAGGAGGCAGTGGATAATGAAGCGAGCCAGGAGGCAGTTCTTTGGGACTGGAAAAACCTTGCAGTGCAGTGAGCAGCTATCTGCTTTGAAATATACACAATAACTGAAGCCGTACTTTTGCAATTGATACGATGCCTTCATTCTGTTTATTCTAGGAAAAGGAGGGGAGCTTTCAATTCCAAACAGCTGCTTTACCTTGAGAAATACCGACCCAAGATGCGATTACGCTTCAAAGATACCAACGGTCACTGCTGTGTTCAGTAAAAGAAACCTTAAACAAAGGCTGAAGTTATCATGGCTGTTTTCTGGACTCTTGTCACCTGGAAATGTGAATCTGGAATCAAACTACGTCATCAAATTAGTGGTGGAGTCAGTGCTCCTCAGCCTCTGTCCTAATGGTGATGATTTAAAAAAAATAATAAAATTAAAAAAAGAAACATTTCAGTGAAGGATTGTTTTCTCCTCGAGCTGCAGTTTGAATATCTGCCAGGAGAAAATCCAGTTTCTGAACCTTCTGTATTTTTAACTTTTTTTAAAAAAATAAAATAAAGTGAAGTTTATGTCGAAGGAAAACCAGCAGAGCATTGGGTTGTGCAGAAACCATTTTCTTGGTTCGGGGACAGTGCTTCATAGTTAGGTCCTGGCATGTGGAATTTCCTTTCGGACTTCCCTTTTTTTAATTACTATTATTATTTTTTTAATTGACTTCCCCCCCCCCCCCCCCCCTTTCCTTGCTGAGAGCTGGTAGACAGAAATAAGGAGGAGCCTTTGTTGCTGTAGGTGAGCAGTCTGACAGCCTTAAGTCCAACTGGGCATTCTTCTAGAAATATAGTGGTGGTTGTATTGTGTGTCTGTGTGGTATTTAGACTTTGCAAATGACAGGATGTTTTTGGTAATTTTCTTTAACTGAAGACTCTCTAATACACTTGGTGAACCTGCTAAAGGCCTTTTCTAATTGGTGGAGGTCGTATTTTTACAAATAATGCTGTGTGCGCGTGTGTGGGCACGTGTGTGTGCGCTTGACTAAACGGACTTCTCCAAAAAACTTTGCTGAGAAGTAAACTTTCTGCTAGTTGGGTAGAAAAATTATATCTTGGTGGAGGAAGATTCAGACGTCCATAATCCAGAAGTGTCCTAGTCAACGAAAGGAGATTCCAGGCAGGGAGTTTTTAACTCCTCTGTCCTAAGAAACAGGCTGTTGTGGTCATTGTCCAGATTATCTCTGCTTCTTTGAACGTAATAAACCAGGACTTGAAGTGTCTCATTGGTACTGCATGTGAGGCTCAGATAGTATATATGCAGTTTGGTCTCTGAGTAAATGCCTGCCTGGTTATGGGTATTTTCCCAGACTGGTCCTCATGTACAGTTCAGTTTAACCACTGATTGCCTTGTTCTTTTTTCTTTACCAGGCTCTTTCTGAGAGAGAATCACTGGTTACACACCAACAATGCCTAATGTGCATACACTGTCAGCAGGCTATAACTTACGGGGCGGGGAAAATGCTGATTTTGGGGGGCAGGGGCTGGAATGCATTGTTTGTGGAGCAGTGCAGTATTCTCTTTGCAGAGTCATTGCTGGGTTCAGTGCACTAATCAAGACTAGTCATTTGCACTGCCTCTGAGAGGTAGTTTCAGTAAAACTGGTTTTACCAAATGAATTGTAATGCCAGGTTAGTGTTCTGCCACATTAGCGATCTTGTGTGCTTTCAACTCAACATCGTGTTTGTAATATTGGTCAGCCGCTGAGGACTTTGAATGCAGGTTTAGGATCGTCTTGTCCTGTGGTCGCTTGCTGTGCAGCACCAAAGGCTTTCATGTCTGTCCCAGCAGCAGTGCCAGCAAGTGCAGACTGGTACCCCCTCTTCAGTAATACCTCAGATGCTGGTTGTGTGAACTGCCTATACACGATATTTTCCTATTCCAAAGTTTTGTTTTAATTTGTAACCTAACAAAACTGCATAAACACTTTCAGAAAACATAGAATGGATTTTAAAATTCTATTTCTATAAGTGTGTTTAAGTTAAAACAAAAAATGATGGTACTACTCAAACCTTCCCACTTAAGGACATGCCAAAAGACCCCTTTGTAGGTTCAAGGCTATAAAACACTGCACCCCTCCCACCAAAGCTCAGATACTGTACCTTGACTCGAGCTGTATTAATGTAGTAACAAACTCCTTCCTGCCTTAAAATGTGTAATGTGCTCAATTTTTGTGTGTGTGTTGTAGATAAAGGGGGCGCACAAGTGTGCATGATGCTAATTCCTACATGTTAGGAAAATAATTGGTAATGTTTGATTCTGCGCAGGGGTACATAAGGCTGGAAGCATCTAATATTGGCCCTTCCCTCCCGAATGACAAACCAACATTTTAATTATTCTCAGAATTGGATTTTTGTTTCTGCGAAATTAAAATTTTTCATTTTTGAACTGAATAAAGTATTGATAGCGGACGTCGGTTTGACAAATGAGGGATGTCGGACTGGAGGGGGAAAGGGTTGTAGCCAGATTGAAAACCAAAGCCCAGACCCTTTTAAAGAACAATAAAAAAAAACCCTATTTACATGCTCTGTGTATAACTGCATTCCTCCTGGTTTTACTGTGATTTATTATAATATACTCTATTAGCCTGTACTGTGACCCTGCAACCTTAACTGAATTGAGAAAACACGATACAGTCACATGGGTGCACAGACCCGTATACAGTGTAGACATGGCGTGTGGGGGGCTTGATTTGTGACCGGGGCCCAACAGGCACAATAGCTGGTTCAGCGCGTGGACATAGTGCAATAAAGTTCTGACTGTCAATGGCTCTTACCTCTGGCTCTCCATGAATTTACTCACTGCATAGATGTTAAATTCTGTTCTTTACCCTGGTTCCTAAACGGGTTCAGACCAATCTGTCTACAGACACTCCTTTGTAGATGGTCTGATGACCACAGTTCAGCAGTGAACAGTGTGAGCTTACTTGTGACTCAGTGAGTATTTGGGAGGCACGGTTCCAACCTGAAAAGAGGGAAGAATTGCTGCAGACATCAGCTGTTTCTTCCCCCTAAATCACCTGGTTTTTAAAAAACATGACATCTCTATGCAGCCTTTCCAAGTGCTGTAAGAAGATTTGTTGCAAATCTTTTCTTGTCTCCTGGACAAGACTAGACAATGTGCCACTTGGCAGTGTGTGAATTCAAACATTGTTTGGGGCTACATGGGGGGAATTTCTAGAGCCTTGGGTCCTAATCGGTTTCATTTCATTTGTAGTGGAGCTCCACAGAAGAGATGTACAATTTACTTATGTAACAAGAGTGCTATTTTCAAAGCTCCACAGATAGAAATTCTAGTCAGTTTGCTTTGTTGCCATCAAAGCAGATACATTACTCACAAATCAGTATTAGATTTCTAATTATCAGATTTTCTCACCAGTGCATTAATGCAAGGTTTCAATCCCCAGTGGAGATCAGATAATAAACGACTCTAGCCATGATAATACTGGAAGCTGTGTCTGTGAAGGTTCATCTCCTTTTCTTGTGTGAATAAATGTCTTTTATATAATGGGTTTTAATGCAAAATCCTGTCACTTGTTTCTGAAGGACTCTACCTTTGGTTACCGTGCATGAAAGTGGAGCACATCATTAACCAAAGCTTAATCAGAAAAAGATAGATTTAATTGCAAATTAGTTATATCAACTTTATATATATCCTCTTTATGGCAGTATAAGTTACCTGTTTCCAGATATTTTCACATCCATTTCTGAAAATGCAAACACTGATATTTTCTTTAGCTGGCAATTAACATTTAATTGCTTGAGTATTTATACCATCCAAGGTAATACGTTTAGAATGGGGATGGTATGCAGTTTAAGGTCAGTTTGCATATGTAAAAATTCTTAATTACACGGTGGATTTCAAATGCTTGACAATTTTATGGAAGTCTCACTTTCTAATGCTTTTAGTCAAAGTATTTAATATAAAATTTACCATTAATACCTGCAACCCCAAGACTGATCTCAGTAAGAACTTTATACGTAGATACAGACCTCGGCTAATTTGTTACTTACAAAATTTGAAGTAAAACGTTGAATGTAAGATTTTGTCAAACCCGTCAAAACGTATTGACCGTAGACATAGGGCTGATTTGCATATTATAGTCAACAGCAATGAGGTACCAGCTGCACATAAAATATTGATGCTGAATAGTACACACTAAATATTGCCTGAACATGGTCTTCATGTCTACTATTGCTCTTTTCACACCAGTGTACACTAGTATCTGTATCGCTCCACTGTAGTGGCATCTGCACTGGCAGAATTTAGGCTGAGTTGTCTCATCCTTGGCTCTGACGTAGTAAAAAGTTTGCACCCTGCCTATGTTACTTGCTGTTTACACTCCCTGGGAAGTTGTCCTGGGGATGAATTTTTCCTGTTGCTGGTATGGCCTCACAATGAACACTGGTCTCAAAATGAAGCAAAGGAGAGACCAGTCTTCTTACACCCTCTCTGTCTGTGTCTGTAAAGCAACTAGCTGGACCTGACAAACTTCTGCTTGGAGTGTTGAGGATTCCTAGCCCATAATATTCCTGTTATAGTCACTCTCCTTACACTAGGCATAATTCCCTTCCAAACAAGTAGTGATACTTGAGTGACCGCAGGGGTCACTGCATTTTGAAGTCTAGGACAGAAGTTCTCAAACTGGTCTGCAGACCACCAGTGGTCTGTGAGCTCCATTCAGGTGGTCCACAGTGCGCGCCTGGGCGGTCACACAAGAGAATGAAGGGCCACCCACTTAATTAGTGGAGCCGCGCAGGCATGGCTCCACTAATTAGGGGCCTGGACCCTGGAAAAGACGCACATGTAAGTTGAGGTGGTGGCCTTGAGGGGAATAGGGGATAGGTGGGAGGGGGCAGTGGCGTGAGATGAGGGTGGGGGGAATTTGGGATGTCCAGGGCTGTGGTGGCCAAAGAGGCCACTTTCCCCAGCTCCAGGGCTGCAGCTGCCGGGGAGAGACGGCCCTCCTTCCCAGCCTCAGCTCTGTGACTGCTGTGGTGGGGGCTCCCAGCCCCAGCTCAAGGGCTGCCACGGTGGGGGAGAGGGCACATCCATCACATTAGAAAGGTAAGACTACTGATACTAAAATATGAGTTGGGTGCTTTTATTTGTAGAACAAAAAAAGGTGTTTTGTTTTTATTTAGTGCTTTTATCCAAAGCGCTTTACGAGAGTTAGCTAATGGTACAAACAACGTTTGGAAAGATCATGAAGTGGTCCGCCGAGACCCTCAGCAATTTTTAAGTGGTCTGCGGAAAATTTTTTTTTGAGAACCACTGGTCTAGAAGTACTAACCTAGGAGCTCTGAGGCCCTGGCTCTAAAGAGAATGGGATTGGAATGCAACTGTTCTCTGCTACTTGAGATCATTAGCGCCAAGTCTACCTGGAAAAAACACTTTTATCTACCATTGCTGTAGACACGGGGACTGAATTAAGATTACACACACAAACAATTCTTGCATTTCCTAATTTTTTGAGTGCTTGACTTTGCAACGTTAATGTTTTTTGTTTGTAACGTCTTAGCCTTTTTAAAAACCACATTCAATCAGATTAACACTCCAAGCTCCAGCAGCACTCACTGACCTCTGCCACTTGAGCTAATGGAGTGACTGACAGCAGTCCACGCACTGTCAGGGGCATGACACATGCTACTATTTGCTGACAGTAGAGCAAGGGTCAGACTGAAGAATCTTGGGTTCTGGTCCAGGCTGTGAAGGGGAGTGTTCTCTTGGCGTGGACACGTCGGTCTGTTTCACTCCTCAGCTTGATCTCTTCTGCCCTGTCCGAGTAGTGTCTTTCTCTGGCTCCACATTCTTGTCTATACTCAGGCTTCTCCTGCCAGTCTCTTCACCCAGCTAGCCAAGTCTCCTGCTTTGAGTTTGCTGTTTGAGTCCCAATCCCCCCTGCCACTGGGTCCTAGTCCTGGTCTCCCTCCCCAGGCTCCTTGCCCCACCCGGACTCTTTGAGAAGCGGCTCAATGTTGACACAACTGCATTTTCCACCAGAAAACTGTTCTGTTGGCATGGTTTTGACCAGCTGTAATCAATTGCTTAATCGCCTCCATTTTCAAGCCCTTTATTTCCTTCCATCCTGCCTGCTATGCACTCAGCTGACATCAATACATTGCTTACTTTCCCCCCAAATCCCATTTTGAGTCTTCTAAATGTGTCGCTTCTAGCTATCTACCCCAGATGCCACCGGGGAGTGATAATTGGGCACAGAAAGCTAATGGGGTTAGTGTGAAGGGCTCCCCTGACAGCTGCTCATTACCCTGTCGGGTATTAAGGACATAATGTATGTGATTCCAAGGCTCTTTTCTCTCTGGTTCTAATTCACTAGGGCCCACTGGGGCATGGTGCTGAATGCCCACCTCCCCGCTTGAATTGATAAAGGATTCTGCAAAGCTACTCCATGTCACACCAGCATGAGTTCAATTAAAGGCCTCCTTGGCTGATTTCTTTAAGCTGGCACGCGCATGCGTGTGTAGAACTGATGGCATTCAGGAATCCCTTGACATGCTTGTGAAAGCTGAGCGTCTTCTCTAGAACTGGATTTACTTCCTCCCCTTATATGCTTCAGCCCTGAAAGGGATGTAATTAGCAATGTTTTGCACCTGTGTCTATAGCATCTTTTGTTCCCAGCCCTCCCCCAATTTTCACGATAGCTTGGTGGACTAGGTAAATATTCTTACCCCCATTTTACAAAAGAGGAAATGGAGGCACAGTGATTATGCCTTGGCCAAGGTCACACCTCAACTCACGGGTGTGGGGGCGGAAGTGGAACCCAAGAGTCCTGCCTCCTCATTTCCTGCTCTGTCTACTGGACACGTGTTTCCAACCGCATTTAAAGTTCTGCCAAGAGAGAATTAAATGACACAAGCAAAGTTTTGGTCATGACTTTCTGGCATTGTCCAATTGTCTAATCTGTCAAAAGTCAATGCTTGGGTAATAGCAAAGATAAAACTTAGGTGCTTCAGAATGGGGTAAGGTGACACAAGAGTTGAAATGCTGGACCTTGCTGGAGCCTTGTCTATACCACAGCTTCCATTAGTGGGGCTGTACGTTGGAAAGTGTGGGTCTGGGGAAGAAAAATCTGGCTGTGGACAAGGACACTGAGGGTGGAATATGGTCCTTTGTTTGGAACAGTGATGACTGTGGCAGACAAATGGGGTGGGAGAGAAACAAAACCACCATGGAAAATGCAAGAGAACTTGTTTCCATCTCACAATGCAGCTAGCAAATAAGACCTTTGCTAAAATCAAACCAAAAGTGGGGATTTTGGCTGGAAAATCATGACATTTACCAAAACTTCTATACTATGGGTGTGAGATTCTAGGAGATGATATGGTTGCTTTTAAAAACAGTACATTTCCTGGAACTTTCTTCTAGGAGTAGGTAAAGACTCTCTCACCTGCTGCCAACATCCCTTGATAAAACAACCAGCAGGGTAAGATGGTTTAAAACAAAACAAAAAACTACTGCTCTGGACAGTTAATCAATGGCATTTTTAACAGCCCTTCCTGGAGATCTTGGCTGGATTCAGTCACCCGCTTAAATAGAAAACCTCTGATTTTGGGCAACTGGCTCTGATAAGATGTCAATGACCCTCTTCTTGCAGCTATTTCTCTGCTCAGTTCAGGCCCAGTCTTAACTAAAATATTAGCCAAAAGCGATTAAAACTTCTCATGATTCATCTAATCCAGGTGGCTCAGCCCAGTTTTATCACCAGCAAAGCCCTATCAGATGCTAGCAGGAGTCTTAAGCATAATCTTCTATGCTGGCTCTCTCCCATATGTAGAAGGGCGGTTTAGGTTGGACATTAGGAAAAACTTCCTGACTGTCAGAGTGGTTAAGCACTGGAATAAATTGTCTAGGGAGGTTGTGGCATCTCCATCATTCGACATTTTTAAGAGCAGGTTAGACAAACACTTGTTAGGGATGGTCTAGATAATACTTAGTCCTGCCATGAGTGTGGGGGACTGGGCTTGATGACCTCTCGAGGTCCCCCCCCAGTCCTATGTAGGAAAGATGTCTGATTAGTCCCATCAAAGCCTATCCGTTGAGAATCTTGGTCCTGATGGATTTTGGCTGATTCGTTATAGCACTGCTCAAAGCTATCGAACAAACACAAAGTCCAGTTTCCAGAATCAGAGTGCTAGATAAATTGCTCAGAGGCCCTATGCCAATTTCTCCCAAAACCTTTACTTTTTCATCTACAGATTCTGAGCAAAATTTGTATTTCATGGGGTGGTGGTTCTTATTTATTATTTGCAATACAATAGTGCCTAGAGCTCCCAACCAAAATTAGGGCCACAAGTGTGTTAGGCACTGTACAAACACAAATTAAAAGATCATGTCTGCCCAGAATAACTTCTGGTCAGGGAGCTGCCTAGTGAACTGGACACCTGGCTCCCCATGTATCTTCGGGGAGCCGGAGAGCCCACCTGCCCACCAGGTGGGCAGTCCAGAGAACCAGTCAGCTGGGAAGCCCACTGCCTGGAAGTCAGACAGCCCAGGGAGCTGGGGAGTCCTGACAGCCTTCCACATGAGCTGTGGAGGAGCCCAGCAGCCCACTACATGGGCAGGTGGGGAGTCCACCAAGCAGGCAGCCAAGGGAGCCAGCCAGCTGGTGAGCCTGCTGCCTGGAAAGCCAAATAGCCCAGGGAGATGGGGAGTCTCCTGCCCTGGAAGTGGGGCAGCCTCTCCAGGTGGGACACTGGCAAGCTGGGCAGTCCAGGGAGCTGGGGAGCCCCAGGAGTTGGGCAGGCTGGCTGGAAACCAGGCAGGCAGGCTAAAGGTTGTCAAAAGTTTCAATGGAGTCGACAAGTTCCCACAGAACATTTTGATCCCCATGAATTAGCATTTTCTGACAGAAAACTGTTCTGCTGGGAAACTTCCAGCCTACTCTAATCTATCCACTCTCCTAAAGGGACAGTCTGATGGAGAGAGATCTATTGCCTGGCAAATCAGAGCGATGGGTGAGTTTCAATTCACAGACAGATCCAGTGCTATGGAGGACTGGGGATGGTGGCCCTAGCCTTTGTTTGCCAGAAGATGGAAATGGGCAACAAGGGATGGATCACTTGATGATTCCCTGTTCTTTTCATTCTCTCTGGGGCACCTGGCATTGACCACTGTCGGAAGCCAGGACCCTGGACTAGATGGACCTTTGGTCTGACCCAATATGGCTGTTCTTAGATATTGATGCTGGTGGACAAGATGAAAATACAAGTCAGCTGAGAGCTTGCTGTAATGCAGAGCACTATCTGTGGTTCTGGCCACCACTGCACTGCCATCCTCAGAAAAGTGCTTCTTCTAGGACCAGTGAAATCTCTAGGACATCCCTGAAAGTGCTAATATGAAAACAAATGATGTCAAAACCCACCCACCTCCACTAAAAAGAAATCCAGAAAAACACAGCAGCAAATCATGCAACTAATGATCTGTGCTAATTATCAATGTGCAGTCACTTGCTTTTAGCTGCACCATCTCCCTCATCCCCCAGGGCAGGGACCTCTTCTCATGCCTGTAAAGCCCCACTTTTGGTGTAAGAATAATAATAATAATAATACTGGCTTCCTTTATGAACATAGACTAGGATTCAAAGTCAAGCTCAAACCTACAGCCATGGGCCGGGGAGTGGCGGGGAGAGAAAAAGATCCCATTAAGAAAAATGTTGTCAAGGAAACTGTTCTCACTCTATGCAGCCAATAATGCACAAAGAAAATTATCTCTGCTTCACAGCTCAGTATAGCATGCGGTAGGCTCCACAAATGTAATTGGGACAGCAGGAACTCAGCGCTGACTACAAAGACGTGTTTTGATTACCATGTGGGCTCCATCCCAACCTGCTGTAGCTATTTTTTGAATCTTGAGTAACAAGCCAGACTTGCTTTCCTTGTATGACGCTGGCCAGAAATTTAAAATGGGAGAAGGGTGAGGAGGAAGGTGACATATGTTAGAACAGACTGGCTCTTGGTAGTGGTATTCTTCCTGCAAGCATAATTATTTAAGCAAGATGAATACCCTGCATTTCAGTTAACTCCTCTCCAGCTTGTGTTAAATCCATTACAGGATGCCTTGCATTTGACATTTGCGACTGCCCTTAATGACAGTAAATTTAAACCTGACAGGGAAGCTGTGGATTGCTGCCAGGTCTGTAAATGCCACTGTATTTAGATAGCATTCCTTTACGATCACCCCTGTGGGGGAGGCTACAGCCTTCACGACTTGTACTAACTGGGACCAGGAGCAATAAGAGCATTGATCTGTCTCGCACATGCATGATTTCAGAATCCAGACTCATGTCACTGATAACCTGAGGTTGCTTCCTGTTTACTAGGTAATACCAGCATTCAAGGTGAAGCCTTGATTTCTGCAAACACAATTTTTCTTATGGATTTCCTGTCTGCTTGTTGTTAAACTGAGACAAACCTGCTTGTTCATTTCAGGCCCTCAGACTGGAATTAAATTGGGTTCCCTAAGACCCAGCAAAATTATCAAACCTCGTGCCCTTGCTTGGAAATTGTTTTAAATGAACTGTAGTGCTCTCAAAAGCTAGAGCATGATCGAACTGGCTCAAATCAGGAGCTGTGCAGTCGAGCATACAGCTCTGTGAGTGCACCTCAATATATTCCAGTCCCCCAGGCCCAGCTGTTCCAAAACTGTCAGGCAACATCCAATCCTAAACCCTCACATCCTGTCAGTAATCAAACTAAATCCAGCTCTACCATGAACTCCTCCTGTATTCCTGTCCTAGACACCGGCACAGCTCTGCCGATGCACCTCACACCTGACCTGCAGCATCCTTTGTTTATCCTAGTCCTGGTTCTCTTCTGAATAGAGACTTTCAGCTGTGTCCTATTTTGCCAGATGGCACAAGGTTTCCTCTGATGTGTGCAAATATCAATTAGGGACCAGGGTGAATAGATTAAAACCATTTTCACTCGTAAATCCAGCCGCACTGTAAGCCAGTCCTGCGTAGCTGAAAGATGAGGGCTCTAACCTATTCCCCTCCCCCAACCCTTTTGGATTTATTATTTGTATCTACTCCCTTTATTCCACCTGTTTGATAACAATGGGTGACTGCAAGAGGGCAGCTGCTGGAAAATGCACACACTGGCTGGATCAAATCAGCAGGTGACATTTTTTCACTGTGATTATCTTCAAGATCAAGCCGGGGCTGCAACAAACCAGCCGCTCTTTCATTTGCTAGAGGACAAAGCTGCCATTACCCAGTCTTAAAAGAGCAGATGAGCGGAATGTGACTGCATGTGATATCCCGACCTAGCTGCGAAGTGGCACCATGGTAGCACTGACGCAGCAGCACAACGTCAAAGCCATGCGGCTGCAAGGTTCAAAAGCAGAAAAGGCCTGTGGAAGGAGGATTTTTTTTTGTTTTTTATCGTTCAAAATCACATCACTATCAACAGCCTCTGAAAGCCTAGAAAGGGAACAGGCCTTTGCTTCTTAAAAGATCTTTGCATCTGTCATTTGCTTGCTGGACAGTGGATTCAAACTCTCTGCACAACGCCCCAAAAGTACCATTTGGAAGCTGGGCAGACCCTCTCGTCTGTGGAAGGAAAAATCCCAACAAGGGTGATTTAATTATTAATCTCAGAGCATTTTATTTTATAAATCTCGCCGATGATGTGAATCAGGGAAAGATCCAAAGCACCCTTTAGAAGGGAATTCAGATCGACTCAAAGGAAGATGGAGGAAGGCACTATTGTCAAACCCATGCATTCCAAAATCATGAGATTTGTATAAAAACTAATCCATTTGGGGTTCTTTTTATTTGCATTCTGGGCTCTTAGGGTCACATTTTCAAGCTTTACTCTGCAGCCATGAGGGCTAGAATTGTCCTTTTCTCTAAATAACAGCTGAGATTTTCATGCAAAACTCATAATTCTGCCTGCTGTGGCTTCAAGAAAAAGACCACATTTTGTGAGAGCTGACAACACTGGGAAGGAGTCGAGAGGCTGCTAGGGGAAGGGAGGAATGCTTTTAAAAATGAGTAACAAACAACGAATTTTTGATCCTAGAACACCAAGCTGCTGAATTTGGATCTGGATTCAAAATTGAAGTTGGCCGGGAAGGGGGGGACAGTTCAGTTCTGTGGTTGTGGATCCAGCTGTGTGTAATTTGCTGCAACCTGCCACCTCTTCCTGCTGTCCACTGAAGGCCTCACCTTTGCTTTCACAAGCTATGCAAAACACTGAGCTGTGATTAGCCGTCAACGGCCATTTCCATCTTGCTTTCTGGCATGCCCTGATGCCATCCCGCACCTGCCAAGTAGTTAGCTAAACAGGGGTCTCTCCCCGCTTGTTTGATCAGGGAAAAGCTTCATAAGCTGGGGCTGCAGGGCCCCCCAGGATCACAGTGGGGATGGAGACGCCATTAATGCTGCCGCTGTTTGGCAGGGAGCGAGCCCCCCTCTGCCTGCTCTTCTGCATTCTGTCCTTGTGCACTTTGCCTGGCCCCGCTATGGGAACATCCAGGAACTATCACAATGATCCACGGCTGGATCCATCACCACTGACTAACACTCCTAACTGTGTAATGTGCTCCTGGGTTTGTTGGGGGTGGAGGGAGACACAGCATGGGTGCATAGCTAGCTTGCAGCAATGGCTGGAAACACCAACTGTTTAAATCTCTCGATAATCTCTAGCACACTGGCCATCCTGACCACATGCCCCTACAATACATGTAATTGCCCTGCTTTCCTCCATCTCACCAGCACCCACCATGGTGCTCCTGATTCCAAACTGGTGTCCAGCTGATTGGCAGCTCCCTGAGGTAGCAGTCAGTTCCCACGAGCCAATCAGCACTCTGTTTCACACCGGGAAGGAAGCGCTGACTCTTACGGTTGGGTGGTGCAGCATCTGGGCTTGTTCACCTCCCTTATTCTGAAATTATGCAGCCCAGGCTGCTCATCCCATCTTGAGAGTGAGGTGTTTGCCCAGTCTGGGGCTGTGGTCCTGATCCAAAAGGGCTGCTGCACCCCATAAACGTCATCTACAAGCACCCCACCAAGCCAGCTTCTGTAGGAGGTGTGGTGAGGTGAACGAGTGTTGCCACAAAAACTCCATGAACTGCTGGTCTTGGGCTTCGGCCGTCCACGGGTCACACCCGAACAGCCCCCAGAACCTCACTCCAGCTGCCTTGCAGAAGCTCCAGCCTCCGCCCTTCTTGCGGAGCAAGGAATGAGAGTTGAGCATTCGTCCCAGCCTCCAATCCGAGGACAGGATTAGCATCTATTTTGCCAAGAGGGAGAAAGAGGCAATCTCATCCATGCACATGGGTCTGGGCTTCCTCACAAGCACCCCAAGATGCTGCTTGGTCCTTCCCACCATCTAGCAGTCCTGTGCTGAGTCAGCAAGGCACTGACATAGCCCAATCTGCTCTCGCAGCAGAACTTGCTGCCTGATGCCTCCTCTTCCCAGATGCTCAGAGCCCGAATAAGACCGTCTCTGAGCGTAAATACCCCAGGAGGGTGAGTGGCAGCCCCCAGGGTCCCAATCACTCTGGAATGACATCATTAGGCCTGTAGAGGGACTAACTGTACATCTGAGCTTCCAGATCAATTAGAATCAACTCCTTGTTCTGGGCATAAAAAATATACTAGGAGCATTTGCCCAGTGGACCCAGCAGTGAATCAATTATGGAAAGTGGTTAGTGCTGTGTTGAGGAAATGCCTCTTAGCCATACAACAAACAGCAGGCTTGTTTTCTTTTCTTCCTTTTTTGGCTGGTGTGTCTCCCACTTGCCTGACTGGATCAATGCACCAGGAACCGCTCAAACCGATTTCAGCCCTGACTCTATCCATCACCCCATCCTCCTCCTGCCCTCCCCCTGCTTTGGCTCTTTTAGCAGCAGACACACATTGACTCTCAAACAGCTCTCAGAGCTGCCTGAGTGCACAGTGGGTTTCTTCTTCCTTTTAGGTACCACGCATGGGGACCTGGCTGAATTCCAGCATTAGACTGTTTGATATGCCCCGGTTTTCTGCTGGCCCCATACCTGTTTCCTCTGTTGTAACCCCAGCTGTCCAGCAGGCTGGATGTATTTGAAAGGAAAGTACATGAGCTCCTAACCTTTAAGATCCCCCACACCGCAGTGCCAGCCCACATCTCTGCTCTCATTCATCCTATCCTCTTGCCTAATCACTCCTATTGTCTTCTTCCATTCTGGGCTTTGCACCTTTATTCATGCCACCTTTCCACTTTCCTCCTTTAATTCCACTTCTCCTGTGGAGCCGGTTCAATCCTAGTCTTTTGGGGAGCTCCTTCAATCAATGTACTTGACCTTCAAGGTACAAGGACCTTGAGCTTTGCTGATCATTTTTGCACTGCATGAGTCTCCACACAGCACAGATGAGACCAACCTCCCAAAGTCCTGTCCCAAGCATGAATTGCGCTCTGTGTAAAACTGTAATGAGACCTCTTTGGAATGGTCTCTTCAACAGCTCTTCCAAAGTCCTGGTCAGGAACCTAGAGAAGATGACCCTGGGGACATTACAAAGCATTCTTACATTGATCTCCTTGCCAATGATGCCTTTACATCTTCCACTCTCAGGATATTGTCCCATATATTGTAATTGTCTGAGTTAGACTGGAAGCTCCATGGGGCAGGGATCTTGTCTTTCTACGCATTCTGTAAAGTGCAGTGTACCCTATAGTGCTGTGTAAACAATAGGGCATGTCAGGACATGTTCTCAAATGATATGTTTAATATAAAAAAAAGAGAGAAAACTGCATGTGTCCCCTGTGACTCAGCTTTGTTCCATTTGGTTTGAGTGCTTTGCTCAAGGTCTCTTGCGGGCCCACTTCCTGACAGCCAGTGCCCTCCTGACATTCTTCCAGGTAACAATTTTGGAGGACAAGTCCAAATGTAGCCTCTCAGTGTATAAGTCCTGTACCGAAACTGCAGTAATACAGAGTAATTGCTTTTCTAGTCAGCCAAGGCTTCCTGACTGCAAAATCTGCAGAGCCTAATGCAGCAAGCAATGGCTTCATAATGGATATCAGCAATTTCTCAGCTACCAGAAAACCAATATCGAATCGATAGGCAGGAAGAACTGGAGTACCTTTGATCTGTACCCCGTTAGGCCCTCCCACAAGGACTGGAAGAAATATATTTGCAGACTTATAAAATTAATTGATTTCCTAAGTGTGGATGAACAAGTGCATTCATTTACTTAGAATTATCTGGAACTTTGATCTATCTATCTATCATCACCATAGTATCGTCACACTTCATAAAACTTGCATTATAAACTCAGGTCTCCCTCATGTTTGTTGTGTAGTTAAAGTGGAAAACAAGAGAGGATGGCACAGCAATGCTAACAGGAGAGGGATTTGCTCCTGGCATATGTGGAATTCATGGTACCTCTACAGCAAGAAAATGAAAATTATACTAAAACACTGGTGGGATTTATTTAATGCTTAGTTTGCATTTGGTGTGATACAAAGAGGGAATTTTAGATGGATTTGGAGTGACCTGCCCTAACAGAATTCAGACAAGAAGAAATTTCTACTCCTCAGTCAAGGAAGATTCAGAGCGCACACTTATTAAACGAGAACATTGATTTTTTAAACTAAAATGATAAATTACATGCAGCCCTTGGACTCCAGGTATGTTGCAAGTACATCATAGCAAGGTGTTTGTGCCCTTGGTTATATAATATGCTATTTTCTTACATACAGTGATAGTACTTTGCAATTATATAGCATGTTCCATTCACAGAACTTTGTGAGGATTAGTGATTTAATCCTCACATCACCCCAGGAGGCAAGCAAGGATTAATGCTCCCATTTTATAGATGTGAACTGAGGTGCAGTGAAATGAAATGACTTGCCCAAATCAGGATGTCTGTGGCTGGTCCCAGACTTAGATTGTCAACTCTTTGGGGCAAGGACTGTCTGTTTGTCAGACATGTGTCCGGTGCCTAACAATGGGGTCCCAATCCGTGACTGGGGCCCCCAGGTAGTGCCATGATAAAAACAAGGGCTGAGAATCAACCTAGCTCTCCGAGTTCTATGCCTTCATCAGCAGACCTTTCTCCTACAACAGTAGGCAGTGTAAAATAGCATTGAGCAGATTTTTATTTTACAAATATATTGAGGCAGGTAAAGAAACTAGCTGCTAACAAAATATAAGATAATAATGGGATAATAGCGCTGGTTCTCAGAATATCAGCCAATGGCTCCTACTCCAAGTCAGGTGTGTCAAACATGTAGCCTACTTGCTGTGCTTAGCTTAGCTGACACCCATGACAGATCTAGATTGTTTTCTGTTCTGCTTCTAAGTTCTTATCCATTTCTAGGTTCTTATCCTGCTTTCATCGCCATGGTATCCAAGAGCCTTCCAGGTTTAAAAGGAACACAGTGACTAACATCTATCCAGTGGGGTTTCTCTCTTTGTCCTCCAGGGGTGAAATTACATGGGTTTTGTTTGTTGTTTTATTTTTATTAGGGCTCGTCTGAACATGAAAGTTATTCCAGAAAAAGGTAGAGAAAATGTAAGAGCTGTTCCTGAATAACTCCATATATAGAAACGACAACTGCTCCACTTGTTGCATCCGAAGAAGTGGGTATTCACCCACGAAAGCTTATGCTCCAATACCTCTGTTAGTCTATAAGGTGCCACAGGACCCTTTGTTGCTTCTACAGATCCAGACTAACACAGCTACCCCTCTGATACTTGAGTCCATATATAGACAAGCCCGTAATAGCGGACGTTTATGGGTTATTGTTAGGGAAGGGAAAGTGGAAGAGGTGTGCTTTACATTTGGACTAGAAAATGGGGCGGTTAGTGGTGGTTTTTTAGATCTTGCAGTAACGAGTTCCACAGGTTAGGGCTGGCCTCTGAAAAAAAACTACAGAATGCAAACTTTCGCATGGAAAAAAGTGATAGCCCTTACGGTGGTGAAGAAATCATCCCAAAGTTGCCCCATCTTACAGAACCTGAAACCCCGCCCCGCCCCAACCCGGGTGAGGAGAAATGTGAGCTGCCTCTTTCATCTCCGTAGGGTGTTGACTCTTATGCTGCTGGATCTTTCTGCAAATTTCCCACTGCCATCAATGGGATATGTGCTGTGGATGAAGGATAATTTAACTTGGCTTCCTTCGTAGCCCTGGGCCACAAAACATAACTAAACATTTAATTCGTCCCACTGTCAGGTTGACAGCCCTACCCTGGTTGAAGTTTGGGGCTATGTGCTAGCTATTTGTGACAACTGGACAGGTGGGGGGTCTATTCCTAGCTCTGCCACTGACATACTATGTGACCTTGGACAAGTCACTTTCCCTCTCTGTGCCTCTGTTTCCCCTCAGCCCTTCGTCTGTCTTGTGTAGAATAACTGTAAGCTTTATGGAGCAGGGACCGTCTTTTACTATGAGTCTGTACAACCTCTAGCACACTGGGGCCCTGCTCTCAGCTGGGGTATGCAGAAGCTACTATAATAATCATAATATACCCCACACAACTAATAAAAGTTATCTGAACCAGTGGGACAGCAGCTACTTGGAGAACACTGTCCAGAATACACGGATTTCTCTTTTAACTTTTAAATTCTGTGCTGTGGAACGGTGATTGCCAGTCTCCAAAAGTGGAGTCCTCTACCTGGGCAGCGGCAGTGCAAGCCTCCCTTTATCTTGCCAACATGCCTCGCCCATGACCTAGAGGGAACATTTCTTGCCAGAGCTACAAGAATGACAAGCACAGTGTGTCACTGCAGGGTTTATGGCTCTAGTCATATCCATCCCCACCCAGCAGTTTAATTGAAGTGTTTGGCGTTTTCCAAGTGCGTCAGTTGTTCAGTGCTGGCTGGTTTTGCAGAACAATTACGTTTACATGACTTGAAAGGCTTCCAAGGACAAACTCTATGCCTGGTGACCCACCTAACCTGTGTGGTGATCTGACCTGACGACCCAGGGCTTGTTTACACTGGCACTTTACAGCGCTGCAACTTTCTCGCTCAGGGGTGTGAAAAAACACCCCCCTGAGCGCAGCTGTAAAGTGCTCGTGTAGACCTTGCTCCCAGTGCTGGGAGCTACGCCCCTGGTGGAGGTGTTTTTTTTTTTTTTTAAGAGCGCTGGGAGAGCTCTCTCCCAGTGCTCTGCCGCAACTCCACAAGCCACGTTAAAACGCTGCCACGGCAGCGCTTTAATGTGGCCAGTGTAGACTAGCCCCCAGTTTACACTGGTGTCCAAGCTGGGGTTCTCTCCTGCACTTAGTACATTTGAATGACCATCTGGATAACCAGCTCCCCCTGCCCTGTGTGATGCTCAGTCCCTGCTGCATCTGTGCTGGGTCTGGTATGTCACCTGCACACAGAGCTTGAGTGTAAATGGAGGCTGAATTGCAGCACACCCCACACATGTGCACACTGCTGTGAGGTTTAGCATTTGGGGTACCACAGACACCACTGGGTGCCATTCAATAGGCCACTCAATGGGCAAGTGGTGTGCCAGGCCCACCACAGAGATAGGTGGATCATTATTAGGGTTGTTAGAATTTGCTGCAGGTAATGGGAGGGAAGGGCTGAGTGGGTAATCTTGGCAATGTCACCTCCTTGCTAACAAAATTCTACTCCCCCGTGGACAACCCACAGCCCCCACCCCCAATTAACCTTGTCTCCCAGCTACAAACCCTTAAGTGCCTCCCTACCAGGCCTCAACTTCTAGTCACACCCATCCCAGCTACCAATGAAAAGACAACCCCAACCAGCCCCCTCCAAGCTATCCTCCAGGACCCACCCAGCCAGCCCCCCCAAGCTATAACCCCCCCAGGACCCTTCCAACCAGCACCCCCAGCTATAACCCCCTGAAACCACCCAACCAGCCCCCCAGCCATAACCCCCTGAAACCACCCAACCAGCCCCCCAGCCATAACCCCCTAAAACCACCCAACCAGCCCCCCAGCCATAACCCCCTGAAACCACCCAACCAGCCCCCCCAGCTATAACCCCCCATAACCCCTCCAACCAGCCCCCCCAGCTATAACCCCCCATAACCCCTCCAATCAGCCCCCCCAGCTATAACCCCCCATAACCCCTCCAATCAGCCCCCCCAGCTATAACCCCCCATAACTCCTCCAACCAGCCCCCCCAGCTATAACCCCCCATAACCCCTCCAACCAGCCCCCCAGCCATAACCCCCTGAAACCACCCAACCAGCCCCCCAGCCATAACCCCCTGAAACCACCCAACCAGCCCCCCAGCTATAACCCCCCCATAACCCCTCCAACCAGCCCCCCAGCTATAACCCCCCCATAACCCCTCCAACCAGCCCCCCAGCTATAACCCCCCCATAACCCCTCCAACCAGCCTCCCCAGTTATTACCCCCCAAACCAGCCCCCCCAGCTATAACCCCCTGAAACCACCCAACCAGCCCCCCCAGCTATAACCCCCCATAACCCCTCCAATCAGCCCCCCAGCTATAACCCCCCATAACCCCTCCAACCAGCCCCCCAGCTATAACCCCCTGAAACCACCCAACCAGCCCCCCCAGTTATTACCCCCCAAACCAGCCCCCCCAGTTATTACCCCCCAAACCAGCCCCCCCAGCTATAACCCCCTGAAACCACCCAACCAGCCCCCCAGCTATAACCCCCCATAACCCCTCCAACCAGCCCCCCCAGCTATAACCCCCCATAACCCCTCCAATCAGCCCCCCAGCTATAACCCCCTGAAACCACCCAACCAGCCCCCCAGCCATAACCCCCTGAAACCACCCAACCAGCCCCCCAGCTATAACCCCCCATAACCCCTCCAACCAGCCCCCCCAGCTATAACCCCCCATAACCCCTCCAATCAGCCCCCCAGCTATAACCCCCTGAAACCACCCAACCAGCCCCCCAGCCATAACCCCCTGAAACCACCCAACCAGCCCCCCAGCTATAACCCCCTGAAACCACCCAACCAGCCCCCCAGCCATAACCCCCTGAAACCACCCAACCAGCCCCCCCAGCTATAACCCCCCATAACCCCTCCAATCAGCCCCCCCAGCTATAACCCCCCATAACCCCTCCAATCAGCCCCCCAGCTATAACCCCCTGAAACCCTCAACCATCCCCTCAGCTGTAACCCCTCCGGGGCCCCCTCAACCACCCCCCCCAGCGCTAGCCCCCCACCGTTCCAAGAAAACCCCGGCTCACGCGCAGGGGGAGCGCCCCCGTCGGCGTCACGTGCCGCAGGTGTGAACTCAGACTCGGCGCGGGGCCTCGCCTCAGTCACGTGATCTTCTGCCGCCAAACGGCCGCCTGAGCGCTCGTGCGCTGTCACGTGGTGCGCGTGCGTGCGGAGAACGGGCTGGAAGGAACCATTGGGGTCTGAGCGCGAGGCCCCGCCAGTGAGTGGGGGAAAGGAGAAGTGGGCGGGGCGCCGGAAGCCCCCGCCGCTACGGGACCCTGCGTGGGGGGCGGGGTCCCTGTGCCCTTCCCCCGGGGGGTGTCCATCGGCCCCTCCCCTCGGGGTGGGGTCCCTGCGCCCCTCCCCCTGGCCTGTGGGGTCTCCGTTGCTGGACTCCCCCAGGGTGGGGGCTGAGGTCCTGTTAGTGTCCAAGGGAGGGATGCTTGTGCTATAATTTGATTTGTATAGCATCACTGTTGTGTTGGGGCATGTTGTGTGTGCATGGGGGTGCGTGGGACATGCATGCAGTTATGTGGTGTGTGCATGAACATGTGCAGTCTTACATGGGGGTGTGTGGGGTGCACCTGGGTTGATAAAATTGCGCTGCATATGCAAACACACAACATGAAGATGCACAGGCTATCAGAAGCATGTATGGGCGTGCATGAGTGAGTACTGGTGTGTATGAGTGTACGAGATCGTGCAAAACTGCATGGGTGTGTGGTGCACTTTAGGAAAAATAGACATCTTGTTATCTCTTTTATATAATAATTTGAAAGAATAATGTGAAAGAATGATGTGGGAAACGAGGGCCCGAGAGGAAATTTGTACTGAAGGACTAAAGCCAAATTTTCAAAGTTGTGTGCCTAACGCTAAGCATCTAAAATCCACATTGAGGCACCTACACAAGTAGTCTGATTTTTCAGAGGTTTGGGGATCCCACAGCTCCAATGGGGAACTCAAGTTAGAAGGAGGAGTGCCTTGAGGAGCTGTGAGTGTGTCAAAACGCACTACAGAACCTTTAGTGCACGGTGGACAAGTCCACATGGTGAATTAGTGCATGGCAAGCTGCTGCATGCTACCTTGTCATATAGACAAGCTTGAGATTTCAAGTATAGGGGACAATGTGGGAGAAATTAGCAGAAGTGATAGGAGATGTTGAGCTGGCAGAGGTTAGGGGATAAGCTAAGGAACGGGAGAACTCCACAGAAAAAGTTATGTAGGGGCAGCTGTTAACTTTGAATGTGGCCATTGTGCTTATGTTGTCCACAGAGATAATGATTTTTTTAACAGGTTACCATGGTTCTGTTCTGTTTTTCAACAGTTGTCTCTGTAAGTGCTGTGGGGAACAAGTCTGTTCTGCAGGAGTTTTGAAAGGATTTCTGTGCCAGCTACATGAGGAATGAGGTGACACCAGAAGTACTTCCATCCTGAAGAGAGTTAAACTGAAGAGAGCTGTGTGTCCATGATCTGAATCATCACTTGACAGCAAAAAAAAAAAGAGGAGGAGAGCCTCAAGCAGTCCATTAATCCTAATGGAGAACCAGAGGTTTCATGGTGAACAGTCAAAATTTTGTCTGAATGTGGACAGTGAAAACATGGAAACATCAAACACAGAAGCAGGTTCACTTGGCACTGGGGGCCCTGACAGAGACATAAATCTAGAAGAAGAAATGTTTAAGAAAAGGGCTGTTGTGGCTGGTGAGGCTTTGGAAATTCCTAAAATAAATGGTGATGATGATGATGATAATGATAAAGGAAGCAGAACTGTCCAAAGTGAAACATGCTTTGATATTGGTGATGATTTAGATGAAAATTGTATTAAAGAACTCAGTAGCACTCTAAAAATCCCAGACCTTGAGGTACTGGGGGAAAATGAGAAGTCACGTAGCATGAAAAGCTGTTTGAAAGTCCAAAGTCCAGAAGAATCAGCAACATTACAGGGAGCAAGACTGACTGATTTGGATGCTGTCAAAACAGAGTTTCATCTTAATAATGAAGGAACCAAATTGAAAGAATTGTTAAGTCAAATGGACTTTTCAGGAAACTGGGACCAGGGAACTCACTCCAAGTTGCCCATCATTCCTGATCTGAAAGAGGAGACCGAGCTGTTCAGGTTACCATCTGATTTTTGCCCTTTATCCTCTATGGTTCTTGAGAACATTAAGAAAAAAGTAGGAAGTTCATTAACAGAAAGGTTTAGGATCCCCCCACTGCAAAACCTTCTTTACCCACCCCAAACAGATCTCCCCTAAACTGCTAAACTCTTATACAGCCCTCCAGACAAGCTCCCAACCAGCCCCCACCAGTTGTGAAAACCCTCTATTCCTTTGATACCCTCCCTAACTAAACTCCCCTTCCATCTGCCAAACCCTACTGAATCCACCTGAGAGGCTGACCAGCCAGACTCCCCAGTTGCCAAAACCATTGCACACAGTGACAAACCCCCAACCAGTTTCTGCCAGTACTTGTCAGACCCCATTTCTGTGTCCCAGTGTGCCAGATCTACAACTCTCAAACCAGACCCCTTTGTCGATGATAGGCACGGGACAGTTTATGGCACATGGAATCATAGTGAGCCCTTGGGGAAGAGGATTCACTTTACAGGTCTCATGCAGGGTGTGAAGTTTGCCTTGTTCCTGTCTGAAGTTCCTGCCTGTCACAAGTCTGGAGCTGGTATGGAGCCAGAGCTGCTGCTGTTTTTGTCCTGCAAGCACCTAAAAGGGGCAGGCGGGGAGGGCTAGCTCAGTGGTTTGAGCATTGGCCTGCTAAACCCAGGGTTGTGAGTTCAATCCTTGAGGGGGCCATTTGGGGATCTGGGGCAAAAATTGGGGATTGGTCCTGCTTTGAGCAGGGGGTTGGACTAGATGACCTCCTAAGGTCCCTTCCAACCCTGATATTCTATGATTCTATGAACAGGGTTTGTGGAGTCTTATCTGCACTTCCTGTTATTTATAGCTGCCATTTGTAAGTGATGTGGGAATGAGGGGAAGAGCTTTTATGTAGTAGCATGAAGCCCTGTGATGAGCCTGTTTTTAAGAACATAAGAACAGCCATACCGGGTCAGACCCAAGGTGACCATATGTCCTGTTTTGGCTGGGACAGTCCCTTCTTTAAGCCCTGTCCCGTCCATCCTGACTTTTTTGGCAAAAGTGGGCATTTGACCCGTTTGCTCTTGCCATCTTGGTGAGTTGACAAGAGCAAACAGGACAAATGCCCACTTTTGTCAAAAAAGTGAGGTGTGAAAGAACATACCATGGGTGGGAGGGAGCAGCAATGCCAGCCCCATGCGCAGGGGGGAGGCAGAGCTCGGGCGAGTGTCAGTGCCAGCCTCAGCCTCACACGGAGGGTGGGGGGGGGGGGGGAGGGGCTCGGGCGAGCTGCTTGGGCCAGCCCCGCAGGAGTGGGGTGCGGGGAGGCTCGGGCTAGCCCCACACGGTGTCCCGTTTTCCTTGGGGAAATATCACCCGAGTCAGACCAAAGGCCCATCTAGCCCGGCATCCTGTCTTCCGATAGTGGCCAATGCCAAGTGCTTCAGAGGGAATGAACAGAACAGGTAATCATCAAGTGATCCATCCCCTGTCGCTCATTCCCAGCTTCTGGCAAACAGAGGCTAGGGACACCATCCCTGCCCATCCTGGCTAATAGCCATTGATGGACCTATCCTTCATGAATTTATCTGTTTCTGTTTTGAACCCTGTTATAGACTTGGCCTTCACAATAACTCTTTGGAGTGGAGTACTCTGTTTGTCCTGGGGTCTTATGACCACGGAATGGGGCAGGGCACCAGAGCATAGGTGAACTGATGAACCCTGAGGGAAATGCCATGGAAAATGGGGCTCTGAGAGAAGGCCAGAGCAGGCCCAAGCCCATGGCTACTGAATTTCATGCTGGGGGCAACTGACTGTTTAATTAAATCCAGTTAATTATTTATCATCTTGAAGCGCTAAGTGCTCATTTAGGGCCATACACTACATCCCCATTTAATTTCCATTGATACGGTGGAGCTGTGTGCACCTGGAATCAGGTAGCATATGGCTTTTTATATGGCAACAAGTCCAGTGATGCACTGCATGTTTATGTGAATATCAGCCAATAGGGACATTGTGTGTTTTGAGCATCTCAGTACCTTAGGCCAATTCTATACTAAAAAGTTAGTCTGATCCAGCTACGTTGCTCATGGGTATGAAAATCCACATCCCTGAGTGACGTCATTCGGCTGGCCTAGCCCCTTGTGTAGACAGCGCAAGGTCAACAGAAGAATTCTTCCATTGACCTAGCTGCCACCGCTCAGGGGGTGGGTTAACTACCTCCCTCCCATCCCTGTAGTGAATGTTTACACTGAAGCACCACAGCATTTCTAGTGAAGACCTAGCCTTAGAAATGGATGTTACATCTTTTCACATGCTTCTGCTGACCCTGTGAAACTCACTTCAAAACTGTCACAGGACTTCCACTACGTTTCACGGCAGCAATACAACCAGTATACTTGTTAACCTGCTAAGATTAAATGTGGGACACAGTACGAGATACAGACCCAAAATGGGGGATAAGACAAATAGTATAAGAACCAGGGAACCATGTGGTATTAATTTCTTTAGCACAGACAGCCTCCATTTTATTATGCAACAGTTCTGCTATCAGTAATTTATAGTATTGAAAGAGATATCACAAGGTCTTTATGGGATGGAGGCAAATTTGGGTCTAAACAAGGAATGTCTCTTCTAATGAGGGACAGTGGAGAGAGATGGTAATCAGGCTTTAAAAATGGCCTGGGTACCTAAGACTCTTAATGTCTGACTCTGCAAGGGGCCGGATCATTGTCAGTCCCACTAAAGTTAGATGAGAAGTCTTGTAGACCCTATAGTGACTCGGGAACTTCCACCACCCCTTTAAGATACAATGGTGATGAGGGTTGAACAGTGTCTCTTTAACTGTTAACTTTGATTGTAGCACCAGTATTCCTGAGTTGCCCTCACAAAATGAAAGCATTATTTTCTTGTTTCACCTCCCAGCTTTCACCTCCCAGCTTGCAATGAGCCGGTTTCAGGCAAGAGAGTGGGAGAAATACATGCCAGTGACGGTGTTTCAAATGAAGAGCAGAGTGAACAGTCAGCAGTTACTCTGAATGTGGTTAACCAGAGCAAGGTGTCATCAGAAAGTGAAGTCAGAGTATCTGGAGAAGGTTCATCTTACAGCAGAAGCCCTTATGTCAGAGAAATAAAAGCAAAGGAAACCAATTTTAGAGAAAAGATGATTGTGTCTGGTGGGCCTTCTGAAAATCCTAAGCAGAATTGTGACAATGACAAGAGGGGAATGAGAACAATTCTAATTAAACCCTGTTATATAGTCTTGAAAGACCTCAGGGATGATTTAAAAGAAAAATGTGAAGATTCTTTAATAAGCTTAGATATTGAATCACAGTCACTAAAAATGCATAATGAGAGGAAGGCCCGTTTTTCTGACTTGCAAGTTCCTTTACATGATATTTTAGATAAAAACAATGTTAAAAACCAAAATAAAATCATAAAAATCGAAAACATTAAGGCACTGTTGGAAAACGAGAAATTGAACAACACAGAAAAGAACGCGATCAAAAGTCCTGAAGAAGTAGTCACTTCAAGAGGACCAAATAGTACGGATATAGAGATTCACCATAACTCTGAAGAAACCCAAGGGAAAAGGTCATTTACTCAAATTGACTCTCCAGATCTTTCAGATATGATGGAGGACGGCATTTTCTCTAGGCTGTCTCTTGTGGAAAAAAAGTATGAGAGTTCTGCCATAAATCTCTCTAATGTGGAAGAGGAAGGCTCCAGGGCAAAGAGGTTACAGTCAGATTCTTGCCCTCTGTCCAACATGACTCCCGAGGTACAGAAGGAAAAAAGTAGAGAGGTAATCACGCCTGTTGCAAAGTTTAGGAAACTCTGGAACAGTCCAGTTAAGCAGTTAGGAAGGGAAGAAATATCTTATAGCTATTTAGTGATGAATCCAAATAGAAAAGGATTTAATTCTAGACTTTCAGGAAGACTTTTTACCAGTAACATTAATCAGTCCAGCAGGATTATTCTGGTACCTGGGAACACTTTGCAGACTGAGGATCTTCAGGGAATTCCAGTGGAAGGTACCTCCACATGTTTGTCAGTCCGCAAGACAGAGAATGTGTTTGGTGAAGGAAAGTTCCATAATAGATCTCCTTTCCTGCCTGATCAGAGTGATAGTAGTGAAGACATACATGTCACAGTCTGTGAACCCAGCTGCATTTCACCACCTGTTGTGGAAAAGTTTGAGGCTAATCAGAAGGGTGAGCTTCTTAGTGCAATGAAGAATCAGATGCCCAGAGTGGAAAGTTTGGTTCAGTATTTCTTAGAGGAATCTGCTGAAGAAGTTTCCCGTGTACAGTTGAATGTGGAAGAACATAAATCCTTAAACCAAGGAAACTTCAAATCCAATAATGAAAGTGACGATAGTTCTTGGTTTCTGATGGAAGTTGCAGAGGAGTTAGATAATGTAGATGTTGCGAATGTCCCTGATGGACAAAATAAGGCTGTGCAACAGGAGACTAGAGGCGAGCATTTGAATCCTAGTAAAGTCACCTTGCAGTCACAAAGCATGGAGGTGCCAGTGTCAGGGGGAGACAATACAGAATGTCATTCTCGTTCTGATGACATAAACAAAATCAAGCACAATGATATTAAAAAAAGCACTGCGCTTTGTTGTCTTGAATCAGACAGAGATGGACAAATTAGTTGTGTAGAAAAAAAAGTGGCTCCGGATTCAGCCAAAGAAACCCGTCTCATAGGGGTATGTACAAATACTGTTTTTAGGGATAATGATCATGAATATATGCATAAAATAGAGCAAATTTCAGACTTGGCTTTAATTTAGGGTATGTCTTCACTGCAGAATTAGCCTGAATGACTGGCCCCCAGGTTGGCTTAGCCTGGGTCTGAACAGCCATACTGCAAAGCCAGACCCAAGTTACTGTGTCCTCACTGGTGCTTCATGTGTGTTGCTAGGACTTCTGGGGCCATCCCATGATTCTTTGTGCTGCAGTAAGCTGAGCCACTCTATGTGAATGGGTAGAGGGGGCCCTAGAGGCATCATCTGGGTAAGAGCCTGGGCTAAACAACAGCAGTGAAAACATATCCATCCTGGGCCATCCTGCAAAGACCACATCCTGCATCATGATTGAAGCAGCTTTTTGCTCTGCTCTAGTTGAAGTATTGTGTGCTGAGACCTGTAGTCTGTGTAGCTGCATCAGTTATAATAAAGATGAAGGCAACCATGCTGTAGAACTCCAGAGGTCATAACTGGCTTACAGGCCTCAGCAGAAAATTTTCTCCAGGAAACAATACCAACACTAAAGAAAGAGGTGATCTTCATCCTTTGCTGATGGTAATTTCCAAGTCTAAATAGGCACTTTGAAATGTTAATATTATTGAAGTATGTCAGTTTAAAACCAGTCACTCAGCTAGAGTCAAGATACTTAAAAATATGGGTCCAAATTCACCTGGTACGTTACTCCATTGATTTCAGGGGAATTACACCAAGGATGTATTTGGCATGTTGTTTCTCACATTTATGCAGGGACCTGCTAAAATGGTTGAGACAGGCGCTGCTGTCATCCTTAGCTGGTGTTATAGGAAGTGGCGTTAGTGATTCAGTGCGTGGCATTCTTTTCGCCGAATCAGTACCGAACCAATGCACCAGCATAGTTAGGGGTAGTTTGGCTGGTAAAGAGGCTGTCCTTTGGTTGAGATATAAAACTAGTGGCCTGACTACTTGTTTTCTTAAGATATGTATGGAAAGAATAGGTCTGTTAGCCCTGGTGTTATATTCCAGTTAGAATAATTATATTTTGACTTCCTAAAATTTCCTCGGCAGGTTCATTTGGCTATAGTCTTCTTATTTTCTTATGTTAGACTGTTGTCCTGTGCGTAGCTAGACAGCTGCTGTGGTCCACCCCAGGAGGTGGTGGCATTTCAGTGGCAGTTGATTTTAATCCTCTCTATATAGCTTGTATAGATCTTTAGGATGAAATGTAAGGTATTTTTATGATGTTCTCGCTGCTTGTTTTTCTGGGATGGACTCTGCCTGAATAGTTTCCAAAGCAGGTCTTTCTCAGGTGGAACAAGGTGGGGATTTTCATTCTTGTAATTCTTTCTGTTTATTTTCCAAGTAGTTTTCCTTTGTCGCAATTACAGCATGATTCTTTTATCTCTAATCTGTGGACACCTGGCTCTTTTGTTTGATTGCTGTTATCAAGCTGCTCAGCATAGCTTTACCTGCACCTTACTTCCATTGAACTCACCGGTCTTGCACAGACCAGAGGCAGGGAAAACTTATTCCAGAATTGACCTTGGGTCTTCTCTTTTCCTGCATTGTGCATATTCTGTGTGCTCATATTAATACAAATAATCAACGGTAATATATTACAATGATAGATCTTCAGAGGTTCACATATGTTACGCCATCATTTTCAAGTTGCAGAATAAGTTGAAAAGTGTTTCATTGTGTAAAGCTTGTGATGAAAATTCATTAATCTGATGAATTATGTGTTTATTTGGTGAAAGGAGAATTTGGCCCCAAGTACGTAGTGGTCCTGACAGTATTCCTCCAAATTAAACGCCCCCCTGCAATGTTTAACCGTTTCCTACCCAGTTCTCTCACATTCTTGGAAGTGACCATTCATAAAACCTGCTCCTCTGCATTTCTGATGTTCAGCCTGAGGGCCTAATCATACAAAGTGCTGAACATCTCCTTGGCTGAATCCCCTCAACACTCCTTGTTGATGGTGCTCAGCACTTCATAGGACGGTCCTCAGCATGCTGCAGAATTAGTCCCTGAGAGTTCTTGTCAACACTAGAATTTTTTACCTTGACTTCATTGATTGTTGGTTAACATGTTTGTAAAAGCTAGTCTGGACACTTCCTAAATATTTGTTCCAGGATACAAATGTTTGTGGTGTACCCTAGGCTGTGTGCTAGGGCAGTGTTTCTCAACTGCTGATCTGTGGACTGGCGCCGGTCCCTGAGATCTCCCTGACACAGTTTAGGAAGGCAGCAAGCCAGTCCCTGGTATGAAAAAGGTTGAGAAACACTGCCCTAGGGTGTAGGTAGTTAATGGAAATTCAAACATATCCCTAACTTAGGCCTGGTCTATACTTAAAACGTAGCTACGCCGCTCAGGGGTGTGAAAAATCTGTAGCTATGCCAACCTAACCTCAATGTTGATGCAGCTAGGTTGACTGATGCTTGGGGCAGTGGAGTTCATACAGCAATGGAAAAATCCCTTCTGTCCCTGTAGTCTGTGTCTATGCTATGGGGTTACAGCGGCATAGCCGTGTGCTGTAGCTCTGCTGTTGTAGCTCCTATAGTGTAGACGTGGCCTTAGTGCAGGGCCAGCAGAAAATGCTGCTTTGAGACCGCTTGCATGGCTAGTCTGCAAATGTTATGTTAGCTTCAGCAGGATCAGAGACAGCTTCATGGCACTTTACATCTGTTTGGGGAAAAATGAACTTCATTCAGGCTTTGGATTAATAAAAAATCTGATAATACGTCTTGCTTCCCCAAACAACCCATTCCTATGGCAGCCCATGTGACATGCCAGTGTACAGGGGTAAGTGTGCAGGCACCAACATGAATGGGACTATTTCAGTATGAGTGGTAGGATTAAATAGGGGTCTGGCAAGGTTAAGGGCTTGGCTACACTTGCAAGTTAGAGCGCATTAAAGCAGCCCCGGGCGCCCTAACTCACGACCCGTCCACACTGGCAAGGCACTTAGAGCACCTGGACTCTGCAGCTGGAGCGCTCCTGGTAATCCACCTCCACGAGAAGCATAACGCTTGCTGAGCCTCGGCTGAAACGCCGCAGCGTCAGTGTGAACGAGGTGTTGCATTACTGTGCTGTGATCGGCCTCTGGAAACGTCCCATAATCCCCTTAAGTCAAGTGGCCACCCTTGTCATTGTTTTGAACTCAGCTGTAGGAATGCGGATATGCCCTTTCAAAGCTCCGTTTCTGACAGCCGCATGCTTATCTGCTCCGGGACAAAGCAAGCCGTTAGTGTGGAATGCTGCTGTTGAGAGTGTGTGTGAGAGAGAGCGGGGAGAAAAGGGGGCCTGCTGCTGTCTGAATTTACAAGACAGCGCGCTGACATGCTCTCAGCCCCCCCAAAACCCACTCTCTCTCCCCCACATACACACAACACACTCTCTGTCACACTCCACCCCACCCCCCGCGTTTGAAAAGCACGTTGCAGCTACTTGCGTGCTGGGATAGCTACCACAATGCACTGCTCTTTGTGGCGTAGCAAGAGCTGCTAATGTGGCCATGCCAGTGTGCTTGAATCTGACAGTGTGAACACACTGCAGCGCTTTCCCTACTGCGCTCTCCGAGGGCTGGTTTAACTCACAGCGCTCTACATCTGCAAGTGTAGCCATGCCCTAAGAAGTTACAAGCAAGGGGCATATTTATGGCTCTCAGTCATGCTGGGACTTGTTCAGGGGTTAGCCAAGAAAAGAAGTCCAGGGAATACCAATTTAGATTAAAGACAGAAATGCTCTCCTGGAGCAAGACAAAGGTGATTGGGCCAACAATGTAGCAGAAGAATCTACAATAGATTGGTTCTTCACCAATAGGTGTCAAGGCACAAGAAATGCAGTGGGTTCCATATTGTTGAAAAACTGCACACAGCTTTGATTACGTTTTATACTGTAATGGCACATATAGAAAACAAACCCCTCAATCTCTTTGCTGAAAGATAAATCTTAGTGAACCTCTTTCTGGATTGCTTTTGCTATAATCTAGTATATCCTTTACTACCCACAGCACCTCTCATCTGAGCTGGGCTGTGTGATTTTGTGTCTAAAGCTTTATGGCTGAAATATTATTTAAGTATTTTGCAAGAAATTGGTTTATAGGATGAGACAACTAACAACAGATTAGAGTAGATTAAAATACTGGATTATAATCTCTCTGTTCTCTTTCTGTCCAAGGAGGAAGAGGGCCCTTTGGTTCATCAGTCACATGGTGTGCAAATTGTGTATTACGTATGTTTTATGTTTTCCTTTCTTGTTGTTTTTTTCTCCTTTGTGTTATGGTCCTCAGTTAGGCATAGAAGACGATGGTGAAGAGTGAATCTTTAGGCCTAGTTTCAAATGGGAATTTGGATCTCCCAGATTCTTCTTTGTCCCCCATGGTCCTCAGGTTGCAGTTTCATAGCCATCACATTCACTTGGGGCTAGTCTACACTTACCCGCTGCGTCGGAGGCTTCGGATCGATCTTCTGAGTTCGATTTATCGCGTCTTGTCTAGACGCGATAAATCGAACCAGGAAGTGCTCCCCCGTCAACGCCGGTAATCCTGCTCTGCGAACGGAGCAGGCGAAGTCGACGGGGGAGCCTGCGCGCCGCCGTGTGGACCAGGGGTAAGTACTTTTAAGTTCGAAATAAGATACTTCGACTTCAGCTACGTTATTCACGTAGCTGAAGTCGCGTATCTTACTTCGAACTTGGGGGCTAGTGTAGACCAGCCTTTGGTGGATGCAGTTGGGAATTGAATAGAAATCACCAGCAGGCAATGTGTGGGAGGTGAATCCCTCTACCTTCCCCTTTTGAAGATGAGGGGAATAGTGGAATGAGGGGAATAATTCTTCTCAGTCTGCAGAAACCTTTGCTAATTAGTCAAGGAATGAATAGATACAGCAGCAACTAACCTGTTGTTCCCACTTCTCTTGTTTATGCTGCTACTGGGTTCGTCAATGGTCATTTCTTGCTTTGGCAGGATTAAGGAAGACCTGACCAAGAGTGTATCTTTGGGGAAATAGAACAATGCAACTTCATCTGGGCAAAGGATAGGGCAGTTTTCTTTCCTGCATTGCAATTCTCTGTCCAGTGATCTAATTGTGTAGAAAGCAGCAGGAGAGGATATGACTATGGGGAAGGGAAGACAATGTAGACTAGTTATCATTGATCATTTCCTCTGTCCAGTTGGGTTAAAAAGGTGCCCTTAAACTGGCTTAGTACCTAGTTGTGTGTGAACTATACTGATGTTTGGGAGACTTGTTGCTTACACCCTTGCACTGTCAGGAGCTGGGAGTGTTGTGGATGCATCATGCTCAGGTCCTGAAGAGATCAAGGTATTCTTGCAGTTGAACAACCACCACTCTGGCCAGTTCAAGAGCTGCTTTGTCAGGGAATCCTGTCCAGCACTTGTTGGCTAAAAGGATAGTGACAATCCAGGAATCTGTCAATGTTGAAAAACTGGATGGATGCCTTGAGGTTCCAGAAGGAACGTAGAGGTCCTATTGGGGTGGAAGGAAGGTTCTCTCAAGGACTTATTTTACAGCTATTTTTCCTGTTTTAAAATGTTTTGCTTTCTCCTCCAGAAAATGTCTGGGCCAGTAGTCGAACTCCTTGGAATCCCCAGCAAGGCCTGTAAGCCAAGGAGACTGCAGAGACTGGTAGAATTGGAGGATTCTTCAGATGATGAGACGTATATTTGTTGCCAGCCCCCTAAGGTAGTTTACCTCACCCCACACCATGATAAAGTAGCCCAATGAAATGGAGAGCAGCAGTTAGGCAAGATTGTGATTTTTTTAGAAGGAAGCTTGAAAGTGAAGTATAGATGGCAAAAGGGATCATAGAATCATAGAAGATTAGGAGTGGAAGAGACCTCAGGAGGTCATCTGGTCCAACCCCCTGCTCAAAGCAGGACCAACCCCAACTAAATCATCCCAGCCAGAGCTTTGTCAAGGATGGGTAATGGGATATAGATACTTTTGCCTCTAGCAATGGCTTGAATTGAGCCCAGGTTGTTAGTGACCAGAAGTCATTAATTTCCTGAGTGTTTTTTGACTTGTGTGGCAAAAGTTGATGGTAATTATCCATTTCCTAGCAGACAGAAGTCCACATGACAAAAATTGGCACCACATTGGTACATTTGTAGATAATCTCAGGAGAGAAAGACTCAGGAGTCAATTTGTAATCTCCAATATGTGCTAAGGAAAATCCTTTCCGGAGAGGAATAATAGTAGTTAATTTTTTCTTGCGTAAGCAGCCTCTTGCCAGTTAGCCAAGGAGTCACTAGGGAGAGCAGGTGGTCTCTTTTTTCCCCCCCAGTGAGAGACTGATGTTGGGAAGTCACAGTTGAAGTGAGGATGAAGGAAAGAGGGTGATTGTTGGTTGATTGGCTGAACAAGAAGCAGGACTGAGTGGACTTGTAGCTTCTGAAGTTTTACATTGTTTTGGTTTTGAGTGCAGTTATGTATGAAAAAAAAATCTACATTTGTAAATTGCACTTTCACCACAAAGAGATTGCACTACAGTACTTGTATGAGGTGAATTGAAAAATACTACTTCTTTTGTTTATCATTTTTACAGTGCAAATATTTGTAATAAAAAATAATATACACTTTGATTTCAATTACAACACAGAATACAATATATATGAAAATGTAGGAGAACATCCTAAGTATTTAATAAATTTAAATTGGTATTCTATTGTTTAACAGTGCGATTAAAACTGCAATTTATCGTGATAATTTTTTTTAATCGTGATTAATTTTTTTGAGTTAATCGCGTGCGTTAACTGAGATTAATTGACAACCGTAATTTAAACTATGACGCATGCGGTTTATTCCCCTGGCCAAATTCTTTTGTTGCATTAACTGTTATATCCCTGGTTATTTTTATTATCCATATAAACATCTAGTCTCCTCTTCAATCTTACTAATTCCTTGATCTCAACAGTATCCTGTGGCAATGAGTACACAGTCTAATTACGTGCTGAGTGCAAAAGTGTGTCTAGGGTCTAGCGATTTGTGCCCTGAGTTAATATGTGGGACACCCCGTCAGTTCCCAGCTCCTGCTGCTCTCAGTGCTAGCAATGTGCCTAGGTTCTTAAGGGAGAGAAGCCTTGTATTGTTTAGCAGTTGCTCCTCTAGCCTAAAGAATAGTGATCACAATTCAGTGAAGTAAAGATGGAATAGGAAAATTGGATAGATCCTTGTGGTTGCAACAGGGGCATGGAGGACTAGGAGGTGGAGAATGTTTCTGTTACTTCAGTTTAAAGCTCACACTCTGTTTTGGAAATGTCTTTGTCACTGGCAATGTTTTCCTCTTTCAGAAAATGTCTAGGTCAGTCCTGGAAGTCTCCAGCAGCAAGGCTTGTAAGCCATGTAAGATACGGAGAGTGGAGGAGTTGGAGGATTTATCAGATGACGTGTATGTTGATTTCCAGGTTACTCAGGTATGTCATCTCTCCATGTGCCATCCTGACATAACCCAGTGGAAAAGAAAATGTGGAGCAGCAAGAGGGGTGGGATTACTGTGATTTTCAAGAGGGAAATTTAAAATAAAGCACGGATAGAGGTAATGGGCTATAGGCCTTTTACGCAAGATCATTAGTCTGAATCTGCCTAAGGTCCCTAACCAAAACTGTTACCATCTCTTGGATGTTCAGTGGCCTGGGTGAAATGAGGTGGTGATTTTTGTCCAGTTTCTGGTGGACTGTGGAATTTCAGAACAATACTTCCCTAATTGCAGCCTCAGGAGCAGGTGGAGGAGAGAGGAGATGATTGAATCTTGGGTCTTGCTGCGAGGGAACCCAATTGAATTGCTACATTTGAACTGGTCTTGATAGTGGACAGGTGTCTATAAAATGAGGATATTATTCCACTGTTCAGATATTTGAGAGATATTAATGGGAAGTAGAAGTTATTTTCAGTAGCAGAGAAGCAGTAAAACAAGCATGAAACTAAACACAAACTCTCAAGATATTATAAGTAAACGTCTGAGCAGTGTAAGACTTGAAAGCAGTGACTAATTCCATTCCCAAAGCTATCTGCAATTGGGTATTTGGTATTTGGTGTTACTGAATTTTGTGCTGGCAAGGTTGGTTGTCTGCATGAGTTCTTCCATATTCCATTCTCTTTTCATCCCATTTTTCCTCTCTCTTCCTTTAATCTTTATTATGATTGATGCAACACCAGGAAATTAACGACCGCGATTACCATCCAACACTATATAAAAAAGAAATGAAGCAGCTCCTGAAACCATACGCAGCACATGTGCTTTGGCAAAAGCCTTTGAACTCACGTAAGTTGTTAAACACTGAAACCAAGGACAGGTGGCCTAGAGACTGAGTCATCTTATTCTCACTATTAGCTGTGTATGTTCATGTTCTCCATTGTATTGTGTGCTGTGTCAGATCACCCTAAGCTTTCTGAAGTGGAAATTTGCCTAGAGGAGTTCCTTTCATTTGACAGTTCCCTCTTCGCAAGGACAGCTGATACAGAAAGGGTCTAGCTGTGTAACCTCTCTTATGGAGGCAAGATAATACAGATGGTGAAGCATTAGCTTTTCCCAGGGGTTGAATTGGGCCAGTTTATAGCACCTTGACTCGCCATTACTTTTTCTTGGAAGCTGGCCTTCACAAAATTCAAGTACAGTAATTAAGAAAGTAATTAAAGTCTCTAGCCCTTATGGTTGAAAAGTGAACCTTTAGAATGTGAACTGAATGTAAGTCAATTCTGTGGTATCGTTCTGAGTGTATAGACATCATGAAACAATAGGTCTGAGAGATGAGAACTGCCCCTAGTCTTCACAAGGAGGTATTGAACCTGAAGCATAATAGTGATATTCTAAATGTCAAGATTCTTAACTAGTTCACATTGATCAGCACATCCAAGAAATAAGAGGGCGGATCAAATTATTAAGATCTGCGCAATCTACATATGGGCATTATACTGGGACAGAACTTGGGTTATGGGTGAAGTTTGGAAGACTTTATTTTGTCCCAGTTCAGCCCTTGTCTTTTCCCTCTTAGGGATCTAGGTTTAAATCCTGGTGCAGGCCAAGTGAAAGTGAATTTGGTGAGCATTTGTTCACAGCCCTTATCTTCTAAACAGTTTATGCTCCAGTCTATGCTAAAAAGATGCCTAATACTTGAACAGCAGATCTTATTACAGGTCATGGCTGAGGTGCATTAACCAAAGTTATATAAAGAAACTTGCACAGCCCATGCTCACACGGTGACTGGCTTTGCTGGTACAGTGACTCCCAGACTGAGACTTGTGTCTAGAGCTGTTATGTAACTACTGCAGCTAACACACTGGTGTGTTGTTCAAGCAGCCTTCTGTCCCTTCAGTCCTGCTACCCCTCTAAATTAAGGGGAATCTATTAGCAGTGTTCCTAGGGAAGGAACTTCAAGAGGAATTAACACCCACCCCCTGAAGGGCAGGATCTTTATAGTGTGAACTGATCACTACTTCTAGCAGTATGCTAATGCTGAGAAAGGTCGTCAAATGTTATGAAACTGTTCAAGTGGCATTATACAGGAAAAGTGACGGTCAGCTCACACGGAGGGCTTTTCTTCTCAGTCTCACAGTTCCAAAGCAGATTTGCTCAGTTTACAAGTTAAGAGGTGATTTTTCTAATGGATGGAATCTCTACTTAGATTCTGAAAATCAATCTGGGTTCCACTTCCTTGTGTCTCTCAGTTTGTCTCCAATATTAAAAATTCTGCAATCGAAATTGACCCTGTGGATGATACACGAGGTGGCCGAGAACCCAGCTTGCTCTCCGGCTGTATGGCCTGTTCAGAGGAAATGTGAATAAAAATGGGTTTGGAGTCCAGTTGTGCAGCCCTTACTCACAATGAGTAGTACTCAGGCCAGGGGTCCCACTGGGCTCCATGTGACTACTGGTTTATAAGGACTATGCAAAGTGAGTGGGATTTGCAGAACCAGGCCCTTTGTGAATAACGGCAGCAGACTTGACTCAGACACTTGCTGTCTTATCAGCGTGCAGCATAAAAATGAAGTTGTTCCCTTTATTGGATCTTCAGTAGCAAAGCAGTTACCACAGGGAGATGTGGTGTTCTCTGTAATGTCCCACCTTTGTTGGTAGCATTTCTGCCATTAGCAGGAAAGACCTTGCTTTTACACTGACTGATGTGTAGGTGATCTTTGTTTTATTTATAACTATCGCCCAGGTAGCAGATGAGCAGCAGTGTTGTCCTAGCGTACACAGTCTTGGCTCGCTATAAATAGATTAGCCCTTAATCCTAAAAAGATAAAGCAGTGCTGCTACTTGGACAGATTAAATAATGTCATGGAGAATTTTCCAGTGTATACAGAGGGAAGGAACGAAGCTGGGAAGCCGTAATTTAATTCAAGTGGCCAAAGCTTTGCAGTAATCTGTCAGTTCAGTTGTCACACAAATAGGGTAATGTCTTCACTCCAGACACATGGCCTTCACCCCTTGCATTTTGATTTGTTAGTGTAATTATGACACACAAAGTATTGTGGCAGTGCAGAATATTTCTAACTGTTCAGTATATACCCTATTATAAGATATATTTGATGCTCGGTTTAATAAATTACAAGAATATGCTCCTGGTTGTAGTGATTTGTGTGATAGATGGATGGGCTTTTCTTAAAGGGCTGGAGGAATATTAAAGGGTCTGTATTCAGCTGTAAATCCATTCTGTGTTTTGGCACAACCCTCTTTGAACTAAATGGGTGTAATGTGGGAATTCCTTTTTGTATGGAATTTTAGTTTAGCAGCATTATAATGTAGGAATCTGAATATTTTCTGCCTCTTGCCAAGCCCTCTTCTCCTTTGAGTGAAAGTCTTAGTTTAAACAATAAACCAAATTAACCACTTCACCTCTGGTACCTGTGCCTTTACTTGCCAGATATGTCAAGAGAAAAATATCTCCAGGACAGTGGTTCTCAACCTATTTGTCATTGTTGGCCGCATCCAATATTACCTGTATGGCCCTGCGGATGTCACATGGGCCGCAGCTTTGTTAGGGTGACCAGATGTCCCAATTTTATAGGGACAGTCCCGATTTTTGGGTCTTTTTCTTATGTAGGCTCCTATTACCCCCCACCTCCTGTCCCGATTTTTCACACTTGCTGTCTGGTCACCCTAAGCTGTGTGCTGATTGGGCTGTAAGTGGCCAACAGGCTGCAGGTTGAGAACCACTGCTCCAGGGTAACCCCATTCTGTTTTGATTTTAATATCTCATCAATAGGCTTTGGAAGCCAAGATGCAGGAGTGGAGATGGGCTATGGAAGCCAAGATGCAAGAAGTGAAGCAGTTAAAACAATAACCTAGTATAAATAGCAATTAGAATAATAATTAATAAGTAATATGGTTTAGTTATACAAGTGATGATGCTAAATCCTTTTATGTTTATGGCAGATGCATATACTAAATAGCCTTCATACTCAATGCCAGAATATCTTCTTACATTAGATTATGTGCTTCTAGCTAGAAGGCATTATTGTTTGCATTGGCATTATTTAGCTAGTTGAAATTCAGAGCCACTGCATTCATGGAAGTGGTTTCAGACAAAAACTTGGAATTCTCCCATTGTGTTCAATTGATACAACTAAAAAAAAAAAAAGAATTGGACTTTTTATTGGCTGCTGACATTCAAAAAATTGCTTCACAAATCTGTCAAAACAAAAGCTTCACCCCCCTACTCCCTACCCAAAGGGGGTTCAGCATTGATCTTTATGGACTCCCCCACCAGTACCACAGGGAGAGTCTCTGAGATTTTAGGGCTTCTCTTTTGTTTTAAGATTACAGTAATGAAAAGAAGAGCAGGGGTAGGAGACCAACCTCTAAAGAAGCTTCAGCTTCTGTTCATAGTTTGCAGCTGTCCGAAGAACAAAGTCGAATTAAGGTCATTGACTCATTGCGTGGGATGCTACAGAAACGGTAAAGTGGCTTATGCATGATAGTGGCAGGGAAAAGGCTGGGGACATCTTATATGAAAGTCACATGCAATTATTGTGTAAAGTCTTGTGTTTGATGCTGTTTCTCATAAATGGCCGGGCAATGGAAACGTCCTTGTAGATTTGATTATTGTTATGCAGTAGCAGAACATCTCTTAAAACATGCAGCTCTGAGATGTAATAGTCTTGTTTCCCATAGGGAATGGATCCATTTTAAGAGGAGGGCCACAGTTTTCTCAACTTAAACTCCTATGGAGCCCTGCATCACAGTCGCCATTCTTCTGTGTGGAAAATTGGGTGGAACTCCCTTCAGAGTCCATCTGTGCAATTAGTCAATCACATCAATCAGAGGGGCAGCTGTTGAGTGATGTGAAAATCCTCCTATCACCTGTGGTGAATGTGCTACTTCTATGGCACAATCAGCCCTTGCTGATTTTAGGAGCAAGGGAGCTGTTCTTTTAAAAATGTGGCCCTTTAAGAGGTTTCAACTTCTATTGTTTACCTAGAACATTCCATGTCATGTGTGACATTAACAGTCATTTGCATACCCGAATTATTTATTGCAATAGATTGCGCCATTTGTTATCTCACTCTTTGCTAAACTCATGTTTAATTCATTTGGCAGGCTTAGCCTGTTATCAGGTAATCATGTAAGAAGGTTTTGCTAGTACGCAGAAAATTGGATCAGGGTGGTGAGGTCAATTCAGTACATTTCAACAACTGGAGAGCCAGCTTCAAATCCTTATTAAGTCAGAAGTGGAAATGAAATTGATGGGTTTCATCTTAGGGCCTGATTCTCGACTTGTCTTGTGTAGTCGCACTCACTTTGCCTAGATGTAAAGGCCTACATAAGGTAAAGGCCCTCTGACCTTATTTCTCCACTTTACAAAACTATCACATGATTCTCAGCCTTTGTTAAGCGGTCTGGTCCAAAACTCATTGAAGTCAATGGAAAGTCTCCCATTGAGTTTAGCAGGGTTTGTCTGAGGCCCAAGAATTCCAGGTCTGGGATAGCAGGCAGTTCTGCTGGTCCTAAGGCAGGGGCACACTGGCAGGGTGTATATGCCAGCTAGAAGAGTAGAATAGCAGGGATGCTGCACAGGAGAGTTGCAGAGCTGTGTAGGGGAAGCTTGCACGGTGTATGCCCACTCTAGGCACTGCTATTTATCCTCTTTTATGAGCACTACATTTACCCATGAAGTTTAAAACCAGAATATGATCTAGTAAATGCTTGACTTTTTACCAGCCTGTTCTTTGGTTAGAGTTGGTTAGATGCCATCATGCTGGAATTCAAGTTATAACAATGTATTTGAAGAAGTGAGAAGCTCAGATAAGTGTACAGAAGTTAGGAGGGGCCCCAAGTTTAAATGCAATTTACTGTATGGGGAAAGGAAAGCATTCCCTTAGGATGTGGGCTGGAGCACATCTCTGTGCCGCCCCACCCCCGCCCCCGCCCACTTTCTGGCAACGCCTCTGAAGGTGACGTGAGCATAAATAAGACATGCTACAGGCTTTCTGATATAGCAGCACAGTTGGAACAAGCTATTTCACAATACAAGGGGTTTCTCTTTGAGATCCTGGGAAGGTTAAGTTTCTAAAAGACCCTGGTTTCTGATTGCTTCCTGTTTGGTGGAGGATTCTCAGGCTCATTTATTTGGGATTTTAATTGAAAAGAGCATGTACATTTATAAATTGGCTCCTGTGTAGCAGGCAGATCTGACACATCCATCTGTGGATCTTGCTTGCTATGTTCCAGATTGGAGGAGTCGCCTGATCTGGATGTCCATGAAGATACAATATTGAGATTAGCAAACAACGTGGAGAAGGAAATATTCAACCTCTTTCTTTGTGTTGACCAACGATACAAAAACAAGTACCGCAGTCTCCTCTTTAACCTGAAAGCGCCAAAAAATAAGGTAAGAGACTGAGAAAATCTGTCTAACTTTCTCCATTACCTCGGTAAGAGGGCATGTCTTTAAACCTGTGGCTATAAAGAGCACCAGCCTAGAGAGAGACTGTCCAACATTACAGTCTCATTCTGTTCACTGATGGAAGAAGACTATGCAATTCCACAACCAGACATCCCCTTCTTTGGCCACACGTGATCATTTGGGGTCTTATCCAGGGTTCTAAGACACTGCGTAATCTTTCATTACTGGTGGCACTTGCCATGCCTACCATCCATCAGCTGTTGTCCTTTGTAAGTGTGTAGAGACATTTGGTCAGCGCCAAACACCTGAGTATCTTTATCTTCTGTGTAGCACCTAACATCAGGCCTGCATTGGTACACATATCTGGCATGTGAACCTGACGGATGGATGGAGAAGTCCAGATTCCTATATAAATGTTGTTGCAAAACCTAGGCTCTCCAGGCATGGCACAAGCAGTCCAGTCCAGACTTGCTGAGTCATTAACATTAATTGCCTGAGTACTGTGATCAAATCTTTGAAATATACAGTTAGTGGGAGAAAGAAAGAGATTTGCTTTGCTTTGGAAGCAAACTGGCTGTGCATGGCCCTTGTAGTCATTGTTCTTCCAAGGGCTGCTTATCCTTTTTTTGTTCTTTCAGCTCCTCTTCCACCAGGTGGTTCTTGGAGAGGTTTCCCCCCAGTGTCTTGTTCAAATGAATTCACTGGAGATGGCACCAAAGGAGTTGGCAGAGTGGAGAGCTAAGGAGAGCAAACATGTAAGTCATCCCAGTGCAGCTGAGAGAGGGAAAAATACAGTGTTGTCCCCCTTTCCCAAAGGCCTCTTTGTGATGCTGCAGCTGGACCTTGTTCTTGTGTTGAAGATACAGAGGTGATCTAAACCAAAGTAATTACGGTATGAAAATGGCACCCTTTATTGCTTAAGGGGTCTGAGTATGATTTAGATCTTTAAAAAATAGGGAGAAGGGTTAGCTAATAGGCTTGGTGCTTTAATTGCACCTTTGCTTTGCCTCTTCCTGATTGGTTTATATTTTGGAGACTTCTAAAACTTTTATAAAACAAAACTTAGAAAAGGGTGCAACGCTCTTTCCTTACCAATACAATAGGAAGGAGAGGTAATTGGATTCCTTGCTTCCCTCTTTCTGTGACACTGTGGGGCTTATGTTTACAAAGCAATGATTTCCCCTCTTAATAGAGGAGGAGTACTTAACAGTATCATGCTTTTGCCTTCCCTGATGTAGATTAGATGGATGAATGTATTGAGAATGGGATGGCCTAGTGGATAGGCAATGGGACCCAAAGCATTTTGTCTCTACGTCACTAGTTCAAATGCAGCTCAGGCTGGTATTGACTAAGAGTTGTTAAATCAGACAGCTGTTTGGTTGCCTGTAGGAGATGGATCTGATGGTCTCTGTCCTGTTCCTAATGGGCAGGGGACTGCATCACAAACACTAGCATCATTACTGATACTAAATAGCAGCCTTGTTGACCAGTCTCTGCATGGAAGCCAAGAACTGAACTGTCCATGGATATTGAATTTCCTTCTCAGCCTTGGGATGGTCTCCAAGTCAGGTTTGATACACATTATTGGGGGAGGCATATACTGCTGCTGTATTGATCTTGTGGATAGCTAGACTTCCTTTCTGTTGTTTCACTAAGAGAAGGACTTTACCTTTAAAACCCCTTCTCTTTAAATCCACAGTTTGCATTTCCATTTTGGCTTTTGCCTATGTTGATTTCTTACGACGTTTGTTTTCTTGAGTGAATCCTTGTCCAAGAGATGTCAACTTGGGTCTCTGTGTACTACAATGTGATTTTTTCCAGGTGCTGGAGGTGATAGAGAAACAGGAGCGAGAACCACCAAGGTGTTGCCCCACAAAACTGACCCATAAAGGAGAAATAGAGATACACAGGGAGGTGGATGAGGACTTTACTTTGGAAGACCTATATGTGAGTAGGTGTCCATGTTTGACCAAGCAGACTCAACAAGGGTCTTTTATGTGAAGATATGAGAAAAGATTCAAGGGAAATATGTAGGTGCTTATAACCAGCTCGTGTCCGAATCTTAGTGCAGATGAGTTTCTGAGCCGTGGGTTGATGGGCATAGTGGGCCAGCTGGTGTAGTGGCTTAATGCAAAGGCTTCTATCTCTGCAGTGTTCAGTTCAAATCTCGATAAAGTCACAATGAAAAAAAGTTTAATGATTTTGTTCTCAGCCATAGTGGACATTTGCCTGCTTTAAATGTACTGTGCAGTCTATGGGGAGGGATCAAGAGAAGCTCTGGAGTAGAATACAGGGGGCCTTCAGGTCACTGCTGAGATAAGGAAATTTGCATACTGCTTTTCTGCACTATGATGGGCTCTGGTCTAGTATTATTATTTTATTTGTATTATCGTAGTGCCTAGGAGCCCTAGTCATGAACCAGGACCCCAGTGTGCTAGGCACTGTACAAACATAGAACAAAAAGAAGAGACCCTGATACCCATCCTTCATTAGTATAAGAATTAAGTATAAGAGTAAGAATTCATCCAAAAGTTTGGCTTTTCTAGAGGGCTTCAATAGATCTGCGAGCCATATTAGATCAGAGGCGCTTTTTGTATAAGTGTGTTGTGCTGTTCTGGTTTATTATAAAGGGGATGGATGTTGTGTGTTGACACTGTGTCTCCATCACTTCAGCAAGAGGTTATGGTTAACTGATAGTTTACTACTAACAGAAGGGGGAGCCAGCCCCAATGGCTGTTTGATGGCCATAGGCCTCTTTGAAAGATGGGAATCTGGAAAACAGCATTTCTCTGGGTGAGAGTGAGAACTCCCCCATGTCTTTCTTCTAGAGAGTGTGGGTGACACCAGCAGGTGAATGAGGAGGGTGTGACAAGATACTCAGCTACCACTTTCTATAAGGCTGTTAGGGGAGCATAGGCTGGCTCCGTGTGAATGAAGTTTAACACATGTATGCTAGTGACTGTTGTACATTCCATGTAGGAATCAGCACTATGTATGGACAAGAAACCTATTTCCCAGCCTGCTACAGCGTCCAAAAGAGACACCACAGACCAGCACAGGAGCCACTTACTGGACCCCGACTGCCTTAGCTGTACAGGTAAGTAAGCTGGGAGAAGGGATTTGGTTGGTTAGCCTTAGAAATACGAGTTCAAATTCTGTCATACGTAACCTTTCTCCATGTCACAAATCAGTCACACAACTGGATAGAATTGTTCAAGAGGCCCAGGACCGAATTAGCAAGGGAATGTTGAGGAATGAGGTGTATCGGTGATTTGTACATTACCAGCCTCAGATGATGCCTGGTTTAAGCTAGTGTTATTAGTCTGTCACTCTCATCTCATGATCCCTAAATTGAACAGTTAAAATGTTTCAGAGGGGTAGCTGTGTTAGTCTGTATCTGCAAAAAGAAGGAGGATGTGGTGGCTGAGTATCTATTCACACCCTCCTCATTCACCTGCTGGTGTCACCCACACTGTCTAGAAGAAAGACATGGGGGAGTTCTCACTCTCACCCAGAGAAATGCTGTTTTCCAGTTTCCCATCTTCTTTTTTTGCTTGTGGCACCTTAGAGACTAACACATTTATTTGGGCATAAGCTTTCGTGGGCTAAAGCCCACTTGATCGGATGCACAGAGTGGAAGAAAGTGGGGAGAGCTTGAGAGAAGTCAGCAGGACTCACGCTTGGGCTGGAGACCAAGGAAAGAGCTTTAATCCTCACTGCTAGTCCCAGCTCTTTTCAAGCCAGATCTAGGCAGCATGGATGAGGTTTTGGTATGTAAACAACAAGGGCAGTATAGCTAGGACCGTACACTTGCTGGGAGCCTGGGCAAATGTTATCTTTGGCCATAACACAGTAAAAAGTGTCAATTCCGAGATTATTTCTGTGTTTATATTTCAAACTTTCTCATTGAAATGGAAATCCACCTTTTAATAGAGCAGTGTTCTTTTGTGATCAGAATGTACAGAAACATTGTTGTTTTTTCTGACTTTACAGGAAGGATGGCTCCTGACAGTGAGAGAGGTTTTAACCCACCGCAGAGCAAATCAGCCTCAAAGAAGAAGGCAGAAGACAGCTCCAGAAGATTACATTCAACCAGTGTCTATTCAGACAAAGAGAGAAAACATTTGGCGAAAGACAGGTCTTTGTGGGAATGTGTTTTATCATACTGTTGTGCTTTTTGTTTTAACATCTGGCCTGTATATTCTCCACTGTCCATACACGGATTTTAAAAAGGGCTGAGAACTTCTGTAATTCTGCAATCTAAGAGGAGTCGAAACCAAAGCTCCTTGTCATAAACTGGCGAGTTGCATTACAGGAGTGGGGGTGATTTGGTGGACAGATCCCCACCTCAGTCAAGAAGAGAGTAAAGAGCTCCTCTGGGCGTAATCTGACCCAACTAGACGACTTGTCAAGCCTATGGATGGGTGGTTTCTTAAAAGGGAGGATCCCAGCTCAGTTTGGGAGTTCATTTTGAAGGAATAGGGCTGGAACTCAGAGTTCAGCCAAGGTGACTGACTGGGGAAACTGCTTCAGAGCCTTGGGTGCCCAGGCCCTCTTAGAAGGGAGACAGACTGGTTCTTCTCTCTCTTTCTCCTTCTCCTCCACTCTCCCTTTTGCTTTCTGAAGGCCCTGGACTCTGCCTTTTGTGGGCTGTGGAAGTTTACTGCCTTTTTTGATTGGATTACCTTAAATCCCCCCCACAAGCCCCCAGTAATGGGGCAGATGCCCTGAGCAGCACAGCTGGGGGGCTGTGCTCCAGACCTCAGGACAAACCCACAGCAAAACTAGTCCAGGAAGGGAGCTCTGAGACAAGACTGGTGCCCAACCTCACTCCAGGGAGGTGCCAGAGAGATATGACACTACAGGTGGGGGTTATCTTACTTTGAAGCCCCAGGTATTGATCTGTGCCAGAAGCAGGATGCTGGACTGGATGGACCAGTTGTCTGACCTAGTACGGCAAATGTTATGCCCCTACATGCATCATGTGGTGATGGAAAGGGTTGGGGGAGAGGGGTCTGGAAAATGGAATTTATGTCTGTTACTCATCCTCACTGTTATCCCCAAGTCCTGCCCTTTGGGTTTCCGTTTGTTGCCCCTTCTAAAAGGAGATGGGCTGGAGCAGGAACCATTGTCAATCCCTTATACAGGGAGCAGAGATGGATGTTCTGTATCCCCTACTTACACGTCACAAGGTACAACAGAGGTAACAAATCAGACCAGGTAGCAACCTCCTTTCCCCTCCTTTAAAGTGCAAAGTGTGCAGGAAAAGAGGTAGAGTTACTCAGGAAATAAAAGAATAGCAACACACTTAAAGCATATGGAATATCCAGACCTACAGGAATGACTCCACTATATAATTCTTATTCTGTTTTAGGCCTGCCTCAACTGGCGTCCTCAAGAAGAATCCAAGGCTACAGAAGCAAGTCAAGGACACTGTGCTGTGGGAAGGATTCATTCAGATGTTCAGCATTAAACAGTTTGCGGCAAAAGCGTATCCTGTTTCAGGCTACGGCACTTGCCTCATTCAAGTATGACCCTTGTTTTCTTTTACATAACAGGAGGGATTGTCTATGTCAACAAGACTGTGTATTTAATAAAACACCACATGTTTCATGTGACATTCCACAGACAAAGCATCAAAGCTCAGATTCTTACATCCAGTTATATCGCGTGTTTTCATGCTACAGACCCAAGTCCTGTGGCCCTTATGCAGTTATTACTGATTTGTTCCTCATGCAAACTCTCACTGAAACCAAAGGGAATTTCCCTAAGTAAGAACTGATTAGTAAGGACCTCAGCATTTGGCCTGTGGATGGGACAATAGGAAGGGGGAAACATTTCTGAGATGTCATAGGATTAGCTAGGTGCCTGGAGGATTTGCAGTGATTTAAAGGTTTTTATGCTCAACTCCAGTTGAGACTATGGACTTTGAACTGAGTTTCCACATGTCCAAGCAGGAACGGCTGTAGAACGGCAGAAATTAGGAATTAAAAGTGGAGAAGACCAATTATAGCATCTAGTCTGTTGCTCAGGGCACCAGTGCAGGACTGTTCCTTATATTTTCTGAGATTTAAAGGAATCTCCCAGAAAGCACAATTTGGGTTAAAAGGGTTCACTATACATTATTTGTTTCTGATCTAAACCTTGCAAAGTGTGCCCAGATACTAGGGTGATGGCCTTTATAACTGTGAACAAGATTACTACTAACAAATAATGATCTCAGTAAGGGATTGCCTGAGTAGGTCTTGAGTAAGTCTGCAGAATATCAAATAATAAATAATAATTCTTCTTCGATTGCTTGCTCATGTCGATTCCATTCTAGGTGTGTGCGCGTCCACGTGCACAGTCGTCGGAGGCTTTTGCCTTAGCGGTGTCCATAGGGTCGGCTGTGGCACCCTCTGGAGTGCCGCGCTCATGCGTCGTTATATCAGGCACCGCAGTCCCTATGCCCTCTCAGTTCCTTCTTACTGCCCGAGGTGGTCAATTGAAGTGCCTCTCTCCCTTTCTTCGCAAGTGGTCAGCAGCAGAACCTTCTCGTCTTGCCATGAGTGGTCTCTCCACCCTGAGGTGGTGGACAGGATCTTCCAGAAGTGGGGATCTCCCCAGGTGGACCTGTTCACGACTCGCCAGAACAGGAAGTGCCACCAGTTCTGCTTGTTCCGGGGGCTCGACAGGGACTCCCGGTCGGACGCCTTTCTGCTTCCATGGTCGGGGGCTCTGATGTACGCTTTCCCGCTGGTGCCGTTGCTCCACAGGGTCCTCAAGAAGATCAGGCAGAACAGGGCCAAGGTCATCCTCATCGTCCCGGCTTGGCCTCGCCAGCATTGGTTCAGCATGCTCCTGGACGTCTTGGCCCCGATGCTGCTGCCCCACTGGCACAGAATCACAGCAGGCTCTTGCACCTGAACCTGACAGCGCTGCCCGACAGCTTGATTGCTCCATCAATCTGAGTTCTGAGAAGCAGGAGTGCTCGGCCCGAGTCCAGCAGGTCCTGCTGGGAAGCAGGAAGCCCTTCACTAGGGCCACCTATCTGGCCAAATGGCAGCGTTTTAGGTGCGGGCTTCGTGCATGGTATGACGGGCCAGTTCCTGAAGGGTCTGGAACGACTCTACTCTCAAGTCCGGGATCCTGTCCCTCCATGGGACCTTAACCTGGTGCTCACGCGGCTCATGCAAGCCCCCTTCGAGCCCTTGGCATCCTGCTCTCTTCTTCTTCTCTCCTGGAAGTTATCGTTCCTGGTGGCAATAACTTCTGCATGGAGGGTTTCCGAGATTAGGGTGCTCACCTTGGAACCACCGTTTACTGTATTCTTCAAGGACAAGATTCAGCTGCGGTCACACCTGGCTTTCCTGCCCTGGGTGGTTTCCCAAGTTCACATGAGCCAGGACATATTCTTGCCAGTCTTCTGTCCAAAACCTCATAAGTCTGCGGAGGAACATAGGTTGCACTCTCTGGATGTCAGGAGAGCGCTAGCTTTCGAGAGGACCAAGCCATTTCGCAAGTCAACGCAGTTGTTTGTCGCGGTGGCAGATAGGATGAAAGGTTGTCCAGTGTCCGCCCGGAGAATTTCGCCTTGGATCAAATCTTGCACCCGTTTCTGCTATGACCAGGCGAAGGTGCCAGCGATGATCACCGCTCACTCAACTAGAGCGTAAGCCTCGGCGACAGTCTTCCTGGCCCAAGTGCCCATTCAGGATATCTGCAAGGCTGCTACCTGGTCATCCATTCACATGTTCACGTCTCACTATGCGCTTACCCAACAAGCTCGAGACGACGCTGGCTTCGGTAGAGCAGTGCTGCAAGCCGCATGACTGTGAACTCCGAGACGACCTCCATGGATACTGCTTATGAGTCATCTAGAATGGAATCGACATGAGCAAGCACCCGAAGAAGAAAAAATGGTTACCTACCTTTTCGTAACTGTTGTTCTTCGAGATGTGTTGCTCATGTCCATTCCATTACCCGCCCTCCTACCCCTCTGACGGAGTTGCTGGCAAGAAGGAACTGAGAGGGTGTAGGGCTGGCAGCGCCTGATATACCGACACATGAGCGCAGCACTCCAGAGGGTGCCACAGCCGACCCTATGGGTACCGCTAAGGCAAAAGTTTCCAACAGCTGTGGACATGGGTGTGCACACACCTAGAATGGAATGGACATGAGCAACACATCCCGAAGAACAAGTTCTGAAAAGGTAGGTAACATATATTTTTGTCCTTCTGGTTTGTTCAGGCATTACCGGAGCTGATTCAGTCGAGGGGCTGTATTCTCCCGGAGGACGTCTGGGATTATTTAGAGAGCATATGGCCAGCTGAAGCCAAGGTATCCTTTCAAAAGGTTCTTGTTTTCAAATGCTGAGGATGATTTGTCATGTACTAAGCTGACTTTTAATCATAGCCTAGTTCCTTCAGCCTGTGGTCCAAGATGACAGAAGAACTGAGTTAGTGCAATAATAACCCTTAAACCTTTCATCACAGGGGAACTCAGCTGCTGGACACCAGAAGCAGCCTGCATTCATGCAGTGAAAATGGCTGTCACCTTTCCATGTTTGAAAGCATGCCTGCAAAGGGTTGCACTTTCCCACATAATTACGATACCAGCAGGGACAATTTTAATGGTTGCATATAATGGTATTTTGGATCAACTGAAACAAAAGACATTCTGTCCTTTTAAGTGGCAAGTAAAAGTGAATAGTATTTAGGCCCTAGTCCTGAGAGGTTCAGTGGACTAGGAACAACCACTGGGTTCAAGGATTGTGGCTATGCATAAATGTGTGACATGGATGGAAGACTCCTAAAGGCTTACTCTAAAGTCCTTTGAAGTGATTGGAAGTCTTTCCACTGACTTCATTAAGCTTTGGATCAGGCCCAGTGATGTGAACTGACCTGATACAGTTCAGGGACGTACCATCTGCAGGTAAATATTGTCTTTACTGTAATGTAGGCAAGATCTCTGTGCTGGTCTCTCTCTCTCTCTCTCTCTCTCTTGAATTTTTTCATACTCTTGTGATCTCCACTCAGAATGTAGAGTCCACCAGATTGTTTACGTGCACCAAAGTCCTTCTTTACTGCTAGATGAACAGTGTAAGCAGCACTGTGTTTTCAAACAATCCACACAGTCTCCTTCTCCCTGTGTTCGTTTAGGAGATGAGCATTATACGATTCTGCCCTGCCATGACCAAAGACTTCAGCACTTACAACATGCTGTACTCGTATTTGAACAACAAACAGAGATACGGCATTGTGGACAGCAACCAGATGGAAATGTTCATGGTATCGCTGCCAGCCTTCCAGCCAGTAGCTGCCAAATTCCATCCACTTGGTGGCCCAGGTATGGATTTGAAACAAGATGGCTTCCCTTTCTGGTGTGTACCCCAGAGAGGCTCAGTGAAATAACTTGCTGCCTTCAGACTGAGGATTACAGGTTCCAGTGCTATAAATAATTCAGTATAATATAATCCACAGCTTTACCGGGTGTCAGAAAGCAAGGGGTTCTATTTATTTCTCAGTGAAAGGCAGATTTGAAAAGTAGGGTTGGGCGCTCGTATGTCCTTTGCTATAGAAAAAGGCATTTAAAATATGGGTAGTTGCATCTTGTGATGCATGGACATCTATAACCCTGTGTGACAACAGATGGAACGACAGAGAGCCAGTGGATCTGATTCTCCTCGTGCCAGTGTAAATCGGGAGTAACTCCTTTGAGGTAAATGGATTGACAGCAGTATAAAATGAGAGTAAATGAAAGGCAAATCAAGCCCAGTAATCCCACATTGTCCTAATTCCTGTGACATTTTCTTTCCCTGCCCAGCTTCGTGTCACATGACCTGAGGTAACTGCCACATATAACTAATGAAATGCTTGCCTGCAGCACATCAGGATGTAAACTCATGTAACCCCTTGTCATATAACAGTGTGTTCCCACACAGCTACTCATCATGTGAAATGCCATTTGTCAGAGCTGCAGCTAATCCCTGTCCTACCTCCATCACATGATGTAACATCACGTAATCTCCATATCAGGTAATCGCACTCAGGGCACACTTGAACCCAGGCTGGAAACTGATTACATTTTCCAGTAATCATTGGCAGAATCACCTCTGAGATGCAGCACAATCCATCGGTGATTGACCTGGTATCTGTCTCACCTCTCAGACAAGTGGGAACTCAGTCATCACAGAGAAGAGGATAGTTTTAATTATACATTGTGTTACCTCTGTGTTCCTAATCTGGGACAGTCCTGAGCTCTACCATCAAGATAGGACAAGACCCAAGAGACTATAATGTCTCCTGGGCCATTTGAAATGGGCTGTACTTTTTTCAGCCATCGCACAATGCAGGAGAATCAGATACCCAGCTACAAACCATGATGATTGAAAATTGCAGGTCATCCTTAGTAAAATTGCCTTGTTGTTTAGCTGTGGTCAGCCACCCATCACAGAATAGTAGGATGGACATATTTGCAAACAGAACCCACTGGTTTCAAGTGAGTTTATGGGATTAGTGTCAGTGTTTCATTTGAGAAAGAAATACATAATTCACCTTTGAGAGCAATATATATTTTAAACTCTTTTAATTCTACTTTTGACCTAGATGGGCAAATTTTTCTACAGCGGTCTCTAAAGTTGTGCCTGCAATTTTGTGCACAACAGTGTTTGCACGTGCATGTTATTGTGTGCGTGCAAAAACTTGGATTTGCATTCCTCAACTGCAGATTGTGAGCTACCTGATTTGCGCATGTATCAGTAGCACCGCATGCACAAATCCACTCTTTTCGCAAGCCCGAGACATTGGTGTGAAACATCTGTGTAAAAACAAGCCTGCCCAAAATTGCAGGCACTATTTCAGAGGCCAAGTTAACGTCCCTTTTAAAATTTGGCTCTAACCATTGAATGCAATTGCTGAACTGTGGATGAAGAATAAAAATTAAATCTCAGTGTAATGCAGAAAATGTGTATGAGGTTAAAAAAATTACATGAAAACCTATGATCCTTATTTATTTTTTTACTCAGTCCTTACTCAGGCAAAGCTTCCATAAGAATGGCCATACTGGATCAGACCAATGGTCCATCTAGCCCCTTATCCTGTCTTCCGACAGTGGCCAATGATTATCGGAGGAAGAAATGTAAGATGTGTCTCAGTGAGAGTTTTGCCTCAGTAAATATTCAGTAAAGAGTGAGAGGCTTTGGCCCAAAGTTAGGAAGATTCGAGCATAAGTTGTGGAAAAAATTTCCTTTAACGCCATCTTTTTTGTTTGTTTTAATAGGTCTTGATGCAAATCACTCTTGCTTGTTGCTGGGACTGATTCTCCCAAAGAAAGTCTCAGGCGATCCCTCTACAAGTAGCACGGAGCCCAGCCTCTTAAGGGAAACAAGAAGAAAGACAGTGACTTTTAAAAATAACATTGTGACCAAATGCTTTTCACCTCCTTTGGACAGTTCTGGGAGCACCAAACTGGCTGAACCATTTCAACAGGTACCTTCCAGGGCATTCACAGGTAAGTGGCTGTCTAGGAACGAGTATCCTCCAGCAGTTTTTTACAGCCAGGAACCCCTTACAAACAATAATATGTTCACTCCCAATACGGCAGTGGGTGAAGTCATAAATGGAGGGACATGCCACGGAGCATCTTCTTCACACTGCCAAAACAGAAAGGAGGAAACGAACCAATGCATGCAGGATTGTGCTTTCCTTTTACTTAGCAACTGCTCCCGGATGGGAGCGCAGTCCTACAGCATGACTCAGGAATCATTGGGAAGGCAGCAGAATATGACTGGGGGACATATGGAGTTTCAGGTTGATGCAGGGCCAGCTACATCACAGAACTGGAATCATGGACCATTGTCTTCACGCTCCTTATGCTCACATGAATGTGGTGGCAATGTTTCCTTCGATGCCAACGTGCTAGGTATTCAGCAGTTATCAAGTATATTTTATCCTGGAGTTACATCTTCTGGTGGAGTTTCTCAGGTGCCATCTGTGCCCCATCTTGTTTCCAATGAACCTTCTGCTACCTCTGACCTCCAAAATCATGCTGCAACTGGAGACTCCAATCCAACTGTTCCTGTGGAGGAAGCATTGTCTCTGATCCAACATCTGGAGGCACTGGTGCAGTTGAATTCACAGATTCAGAACCAGACTTTTTTTTCACTTCCTTCGTTAGATCTTTCTGCAATCCTACAGACAACTGCACCTGGGGAATCTCAGATTGTTGGAGGATCCACATTTCCACCCGTCCAGCAGGAAAGTGCTGTGTATCCCCAGTCTCAGTTGACCCTTCCTCCCTTTTGTGGACCAGAATATCCCCCTTCTGGTTGTTAATTACTCCATGCCCTCTAGGGAGCTCCACAGACAATCATTTGTACAGTCGTGTACTCCCGACATGAAAGTAGCGTAATCATAAAGAGTTTGCAACTCATCTTAAAAGCATCGACCTCTGGAATTTAAAAGGGCCTCCGACAAATTTTTGAGAGTTGTGGATAGGTCAAAACATGCCCATACGGAAAGAAGGCTTACAGAATCATTTCACGTACACTGGGAACAGATGGAATAATGAGCAGCGCTCTACATACATATGCGGCCAGATATTGATCAGAATGGGAGAAGTAGGGCAAGTGTTACGATTACTCCATGTAAGCTGTTTTCTGGTCACTCTGCTTTCTGTTATCATTGAAAAGGAGTTTTTGGCCATTTCCCTGTGCACTTGGGGGGAAGGGGAGCGACAAGGAAGTACTGTGCACTAAGAAAAGTGTGTGTATGCGGGGGCAGAGCTGAGGCTTACTGAGAAATAATGTGCTACTGGAAGATTTTTTATTTTTTTTTAATTCCACCCAGTCCTGGTGGTGTTTGGAGCTTTTCCGTGTACGAAAGGTTTTTAGATGACTGTTTTACAATTACACTGAGCATAAGTAGTTTCTCCCACTGGTGGCGAGGGACCTGCTGCTGAGGTGTTACTGGCGTTACCTTCGCCAGCAATTGCAAAAAATGTTTTGTCTATTTACAATACTTATGGTATTTTAAAAAAGGTTGTTGCAGGATGTAAGAATCCAGATTTTCCACAGAAGATAGGTGCTGGTTGTTAGAGGCACCTGTGATGTAGGCGCTGTTATTTTACACTATACCACGACTGATTTTTAAAAATATTGTATTTGTTTTTTGACCAGTAACCACCACTGCACAGTAACACTGGAGACTTGAGTTCAAATATAGTCTGGATTCATATGTGACTTGCAATCTGAATCGTAACAACCATGGTAGATTGTTCTGTTTTTATGTTATGGAACCTGCACTGTTTAAAAATGTTCAGAGTAAGAAAAATAAAGATTCTTTAGCAGTTATTTTTTAAAAGAGATGCAGAGCACTGTCATTGAGAGGTTCTGGGCAAATTCGGAGCAGAGCTGGTTACAACTAGGTTTGAAAACAGTTGTCAGGATGGATTTCTGACAGATGGCCGTTTCCCAGCACAGTTTGTAGATAGCATTGTTTTAGCATGGTTTTATTGTCCCGTATAGACAAAGATTTTTGTTTAGACAACTGTGCTAACAGAAACAGATCAAGCCCAGGGTTAGAAGAATAAAGAGCTTTGCATCTCAGTGCAGGGTGCTAGCACCTAATCCAGGGTCAGAAAGCAGAAGGACTCTGCAACTGTCCTCATGCCTGACATTGTTCTTTTCAGTGTTGTTGTGGTCATATTGGTGCCAGTAAATCAGAGAGACAAGGTGGGTGAAAGCTTGTCACTTTTTCCCACAGATGTTGGTCCAATAAAAGATATTACCTCACCCACCTCGTCTCTCCCATACCTGACACACTCTTACTGTTTGACTTGGAGCATGGGCGGCAGGTATCATGCCTCCCCTAAAGCAGGTCGTGGCTCTGTCCCGAGGCCCCGCCCTCACTCCCCCTCTCCCCTGAAGCCGGCGGCCACGGGCTGGGGTGGCCAGGGTGGTTCTGGCTGGCCGGCGCGGCTGGGGCCTGGCAGCTCAGGGCAGCTGGGCTGGGGCTCCTCCGGCCGTGGAGGGGAGGGGCTCGGGGTTCCGGCCACAGAGCAGCTGGGGGTCTGGCCATGGCGGGGCGGGGGGGCGGGAGGGAAGGAGGACTAGCCTCTCCGAAGGGAGGGTTCACTCCATCCATGATTTGGAGGAATTTCTTCCCTGATATTTAGCCTCAGTTTATTCTCCTTTTTTGTCCCAGTCATCCTCCTCCATTCCATATTAACTAACCTCTTGCCCTGTGGCATTCAGACCTCTCCAGCACTTGTAGGCTGTTATCACCTCTCCCTTTAGTCATTGCGCAGCCAAGCTACTCAGTTCTTTTTTTAGTCTTTCCTAAACCCCTCTGATAATGTCTCCAGGCCTTTGTCACTGCGGCTCCCTCTCCCTGTTTGCTTCTGAATCATCTCCCATGACATCAAGGCTGGCTATTAAGATAAAAAAACAAAAGAACAAGCAACGGCTGTAAACAGACCATCACAACTGTTGTTGGGATAGTTGCAAGGCAGCGGGTCCCAATGGAAAGCTCCGCTGTGAAGGCTGGGTCTGAGCTGAGAATTCAGCTGTTAGTAATTGCCCCCATGGGATAGCATAAGGCCCTTCAGTCAGCAGGGGTCCAGGTTAGCTTTGTTGTTTCTATTGCATTAGTGTCCTGTAGTCACACTTGCTTTGTGTGGACCTGGTCCAAAGCCCATTTTGGTGAATGGAAAGACTCTCATTGACTTACATAGGCTTTGGATTGGGCCCTCTTCCACCCTGGGCCCTGTGCACTTCCCCCACTGTTCCCTGAAGCACTGGAGTATGCATGGATTTGAAGGGTCTTCTGGGAGCCCACCTTTCCCTGCAGTGTTGGAAACTAAAACATAAGTGCATGGTGGTAGTGGATGGGAAATTGACAAGAAACTGCTCTGATTGCTTTTACTCTTCCAGTTCAGTGAGACAAATAAAGAGAAATACATTCCCGTGTTTTAAATCCCCTCCCTTTTCCCAATCCCTATTAGTTACAAAGGGAAGGAGGCATGTACCATATGATTTCTAACCCGGCAAGGTCGGTTCAGTGCCAAAATGTGGAAGCATGTGTCTTTAACTGCTGTCAGTAAAACTAGTTGAACTCTCCCCAGTTGTCTAATACGTTTGATAATGAACAACATCCCTAATATACCATTTAATGGAGCTAGACAATTGCTCTTTAAAATGAAGCTAGTTTGTGTTACGGCTTTTAAATCAAGTTTTCATTTTGTTTTACTTATGGGGCCAGAACCTCTGTTGTGTAAATTGGCATAACCATGGGATACGACAGCTTACGCCAATGGAGAATTTGGCCTTTTAAGACGGTTCATCCCAGGTGTAACTCCAGTGGGACAAATTCTGCCTTAATAATGGTGTACATCTGAAGTAATTCCATTGTTGTCACTGGTGTTACCCCATACCTACTGGTGTAACTGAAAACAGAATTTGACCCTTGCCTTATCATAGAATCATAGAATATCAGGGTTGGAAGGGACCTTAGGAGGTCATCTAGTCCAACCCCCTATTTTTGCCCCAGATCCCTAAATGGCCCCCTCAAGGATTGAACTCACAACCCTGGGTTTAGCAGGCCAATGCTCAAACCACTGAGCTATCCCGCTCCCCCATATCTCTTTGGTATTTAGCCCTCTCCTAGATTGTGAATCAAATTCTAGTCCCATTGAAATCCACGGCAAAACTCTCAAAATGTCCCTTACAGCTGCCCCCTTGGCTGGTGTGACTCTATACTACTCTCCCAACCGGGCCTGGGCCATAGAGGCACAATAAAGTCTTGTCCCATGTCTCGATGTACACACATGCGCAGCATTTTACCGCCCTTCCAACACAAACACGGTCTCCTTGCACCTGCACACTTAGACCTGAAGGCACACGCAGCGTGTCTGTGTTTTATGCATTGGTACTCATACCCGTTTCCTCGTCACATTTTAATTGTTTCTGCATCAGATCTTCAGGCCCTCTTCCTTCAAACCCCATCTGCCCCCCACTAATATTTGCCTGCTCTTGCTTTCTCATTTTGCAGCTTTGCAGAGCTGGACTGATCAGCCATTATTTTTTTTCCAACAGAGGTTGACTTTGGATTTGTTTACAAGATGTTTCCTGTAATTGATTTAAGGATTTTGCTGCTGAGTTTAGAACCAGGCTGTACCCAGAAGATATGCAGAGGCTCCTTGCTTACAGAAAGAGGTGGTGTGTAGACATGTTAAAAGTGAACTCCTGCTTGGAATGAGCCAGCAAGGACGCGGTATCTTTGCTGAGAACTCCCGACCGCTTTAGAATGCGTTAGAGAAATTCTGCTCTCCTCCCTGCGAACAAACTTATCTCACTTCCTTGTACAGTATCCAGATGGCACTGAGCTCTGTGTCATGAGATAGTAAACACAGCAGGCTGCCCTGCTGATACCAGGAAATGCTCCGATTAAGCAGTAAGTGTTTCTCAGCCCAAATGTCTGGTGTCAATTCCTGCCTGCTCCACCTCCTACTTGCTAGAGCAAAGGCTACGGGAGAGCAGCAAAACAGTCTTCAGAGTGGTAGCCGTGTTAGTCTGTATCCGCAAAAAGAACGAGGAGTCCTTGTGGCACCTTAGAGACTAACAAATTTATTTGGGCATAAGCTTTTCTGGGCTAAAACCCACTTCATCAGCTGCATAGAGTGGAACATACAGTAGGAAGATATATATAGAGAGAGAACATGAAAATTATCCTCAGGAGAAAAAAAACGTTTGTAGTGATAATCAGGGTGGCCCATTTCAAAGTTGACAAGGTGTGAGTAACAGTAGGGGACAACTTAGCATGGGGAAATAGTTTTTAGTTTGTGTAATGACCCAGCCACTCCCAGTATTTATTCAAGCCTAATTTAACGGTATCCAGATTGCAAATTAATTCCAGTTCAGCAGTTTCTCGTTGGAGTCTGTTTTTGAAGTTTTTTTGTTGAAGAATTGCCAGTTTTAGGTCTGTTGTTGAGTGACCAGAGAGATTGAAGTGTTCTCCTACTGGTTTTTGAATGTTATGATTCCTGATGTCAGGTTTGTGTCCATTTATTCTTTTGCGTTCTTTTTGCAAAACAGTCTGACTCTCAGGCTTGCTGTCTTAGGGTGGGAATCGCGCTGTGGCTGAGCCAGTGGGCCTCTCAGGAGAGAGATCAGACTCAATGAACGGTAAAACTCACCATTTATTACAGGACTCTTTGCCGCTTTTACAGATCCAGACTAACATGGCTACCCCTCTGATACTTGACATTTATTATATAGTACCTTTCACCCAAGAAGTGCCAGGCATTTTATGAAGTGGGTGAGATTCCTATACCCATTTACAAAGAGAGGAAGTGTGGCGTTTAAAGGCCACATTTGGTTTTGGTTTCCCATTTTCAGCCCGCCGTGGGCCCTATTTTCAGAGGTGCAGAGCATCGAGTTCAGTAGGAGTCGTGGTGTTATGGGCCAGTTCTGAAAGTATGAGGCTGTGGCAGAGCAGGGATCAGAACGCAGGAGTCCTGAGCCCCAGACCCCTGCTCTGACGACCACCCCACAAACTGCTCCTCTGGTGGTTATGTTTTAAACTAAGAGCCTGGTTTGAAACGTGTGCACACAAACGATGCATGTAACTGGCCCTTTGGTGGGAGTTGTCCAGCATGCAGGTGTAATTGCAGTATTGCCTTTGCAAAATAGGAATGCAATTGTGTGGGTAATGTTTAAAAAAACCTGGACTGTGGCTGCCCTACAGAGATCCGGGGTGGTGGTGGTGGGGAGCAGCCTGCAATTAAGCCTCATCTAATCCCCTGCCTAGAGCAGCTTCAGTGCCTGCTGGCGAGAGCCACCTCTATCTAGCCCTTCTCTGCTGAAAGGAGAGGCACTGGGACACAAGCGAGGCCCAAGGGTGAAGGAGAAGGAAGAGGGGGGATGGGGGCAATCTCAAAGGGCACCGTTCCAAGGTACAACTGCAAGGGTCCTGTTAGGTCTGGGGTCAGCTTTGCCTTGGTGTCACCAAGCCTTTGGACATGCAGCACTTTGCTGCCCTCCCGTGGCAGAAGAGAGCCTAGCTGTCAGGGCTCCACGCGGCGAAACGGCCACGGCATTGCAGAGTCTGGCCGCAACAGGAACACCGTTCACTTTAGCAGTGCAGCTGGAGCTGAACTGTGTTCTAACCACAGTCTCCAACCAGGCCTTGCGCTTTGCAGGGTGCTGGTGCAGTTCAGTGAGCAGTTTGTTCCCCTTGACTCTGCAAGACTGATCTGTGTCCTAACCGGTCCCATCCCATGACACGGCAGTCTGGGTGGGCTGTCTCTAGCCCTCTGGTCTGAAGGGTGGGTACAGTATTTGCATTGCAGTGCTGCTGGACCAGGCAGCTGCCCCTTTACCAGGGTGCACTCACCCTGCTACTCTCGCCACCTGCACTGATAAGCAGTGCATCTCCGGGGCCTGGCACCAGAGACGGGACCGGCTGTTTACTTGTGCATCTGTGTGTGAAGTGCAAGACTGCCAGCCCAGGAGACTGACAGCCGCTGTTCCCGGCACGGGGGCAGCATGAGCAGCATCTTAGCACCTTGCCAAAGGGCCTCATCCCTGGCTGGAAAGGCCATCTCCAGAGGTGAAAAGAGAGTTCTCACTCCATGTCCCACTCAGCCCTCGGGCTTTTAGAAGATGCTGCCAACTCCTGCAATTTGGGGAGGTCCTGGGGATGTGGACACGCGTCCACAGGGAGGTTGCTTGAGACCCGCCAATTCACTTCATGTAATCCCTGCCCAGCCGTCTCACGGTAACAGCTCTCAGTCACCTTTGGCTTCAAACCAGCCCACGGAAGTGAAAGAATCTCTATCCCTGAGCCACCCAACCCCCTGAAATACTCATTTAAATGTAAAACCCAACCCCCCCCACCCCAATTCATTTATTACAACGTCACCCGCCAGAAGAACACCCCCCCGGAGACATCCCATCTCATTTCTGATGGGAGTCCAGGGGAGCTCAAGCAGATGTTGCTTCATGTAAACAAAACAAATTAATTAAAAGAAAATCAAAACTAGGCACATTCATAATTAGATAATCCACAAGCCCCTAATATAATTAAGTATGTTAATACAGCCGGCTTCCACCAGAAAACAAAATCTATTCCGCCGATGCACGCCAGAGAAAGGCTTTTGTACACAAGTAGGACAGGAAATGCAAGGAGCAGCTTAGCTTAGAACAGCTCCTGGTGGGGCAGTGAAAGAGAGATTGCTGCGGCTCACCTGTTCATAGAATGCAAGTGTCCTAGTTGGAGTTACATCTGCAGCAATGCTCCTCCTCGGCCCAGCCAGTTAACAGCTGTGCCAAACTCACCCCTTGGTTGGTCACTAATTGAAGGTTGCGAGAAGCACTAACTTCCCAAAGCATCTAGAAGTGAGAAAGCAAAGACCTGTCAGTTCAGCTCATTCCCTCAGCCAAAGTAAGATTGTTCCCTACCTTTGTTCTTCAGGGCCTTGTCTCATGCGCTTTTAAATGGACTCAGTTAATGTCCATTTATCTCCTGTGGGACACTGTTCCACAGACGAGCAGATGTCGCCAGTAAGGTTTTTTCCCCCCCATGATATATTTGAGCCTCAATCTTCCTTCACCCAGTTTTGTCCCATTGTTCTTAGTTATAACACCTGGGATCCCCTAAACACTTCCGCCCTCTCCTCAGCTTTTATGCTCCTCTGATGCTTGTAGCTGTCACATCCCCAGCTGAGGCACTATTGAACCACGCTCTCTGGGTTCGCTTCTTCTAATCGTTCCTCAGTCACCTCGGTTCTCCTCTGAATTCCCTTTGGTGCGTTACTGTTGAGGTGCCCAGAGCTGCATGTGGTCTCAGCCATAGTAGAGACCTCAAACATCTCCCATGGCTTTTGCGCAGCTGATTGCTGCTAGAGGAATGTCCCAGCCAGTCGGGGCTCTGCGTGTGTAAATGGATATTTAGCAAGCTCTTTTCTAAAGCGCCAGGCTTTTCATAGACTATCCTCTCCTGGGACCTGAAATGAATCTGCCGCGTAGGAAGCGCCATTTCTTGAAGCATTTAACGGAGGGACGGTGCCAGCGCGCACCACAGGGGCAAGGAAACCAGACAGGCTGCTGTAACGTGCTGGGCAGAGAAATCTTTCCAGGACTGCGTGTTTCTCTGCAATGAACAGCAGAGGGTAGCAGAGCACTTGACAATAGCGTGGCTGTTTCAGTATTCAGACCCTGGGGGGTGGGCGAGGAGGGGGGCACAAAACAAACATTGCAAGGGGTGCCAGGTTCCGTGATTTCAAAGCCCAGTGTTTAAAGCGACGTGGCGGGGATTAGGAGTTAGTGGATCGTTCGGAATAAAGAGCTGAGCACTTTAGGCCTGCATCCAGAGCAAGAAGAAAAAGAGCCCCCCCCCCCCCCTTTTTAAAAATCAATCTAGCTTCTGCTTTGGCAGAGAGAAACCAGTCACAGCTGCAGCCGGGAGCATTGCTGGTGCCTGTGTGGGCGGAGCTCTGCCTCAGTGTGGTCGGTTTGTGCCGGATGTGTGAACGTCTGTGCCGGTGTTGTGCAGGCGGGTGCGGCAGCGGGTGCCCCTGGACCTCAGTAGGCTTCCAGCAGCAGCAAGTGATGGCTGGGCAGATTGTGTGCAAAGAAGGAAAGTCATTATCCGGCTACGCATCCAGGGAGCATGGGGGCGGAGGGACGGGCAGACAGAGCAGGGACATAAACGATTCAGCTAGAAGCCTGGGAAGATCAAGCCCCAGTATGTTATACTCTGCCTGACTCTAGTACCTCCCAGCTGAGGATCTCAATGCACTTTACACATATGAATGACTGTAGCCTCATAACTCCCCTTTAGGAGGTAGCGAAGTAACATTATTCCCATTCCACACATGGGGAAACTGAGGCACCACGCAGGGAACTGACTTTCCCCAGGGTCTCGCAGCAGAGGTAGGAATGGAACTCCGTTTTCGTGAATCCCGGTGCGGTGCTTCAACTACTAGGCTATGCTGTCTCCCTCTGTGTCTCTGTGCCTGTCCGTAGTTGGGCATGCACCTGCGAATGGTTGCATTCATCTCTGCATCCCCGCGTGCAAGCACCTGCGTGTGTCTGCCTGTGAATAGTTTTTCTCATGTGTTCGTATCTGCCCGTGCGTCTCTGTCCTGTAGCAGCAAGTACATGGCTAAGGGATGGTACATGGGCTTGTGGGTGTTTACGTGTGCGTCCATCTGTAGTGGGGTGATCACCCCGCTCCGGCCCTGAAGGGGTTAAAAGCAGCCCTCGAGAGGGCTGTGGCTGGGAAAAGCTGAGTGGGGAAGCAGCCACAGCTGGGGCCGTGCCCCAATTAGGCCACAGCTGGCCCTTATGAGAGGGCTGTGGGCCAGGAGCTGAGGAGTCTCTCTAGCAGTGGAGAGAGAAGGACCGAGCTGCTTGTGAGCAAGGTACCTGAAGCGGAGCAGGGCTGGGGAAGGGCAAAGAGAGCTGGGGAGCTCCAGCCTGGTAAAGCCCCTGGCTGCAGGCCTTGATCATAGAATCTCAGAGTTGGAAGGGACCTTAGGAGGTCATCTAGTCCAACCCCCTGCTCAAAGCAGGACCAATCCCCAATTTTTGCCCCAGATCCCTAAATGGCCCCCTCAAGGATTGAACTCACAACCCTGGGTTTAGCAGGCCAATGCTCAAACCACTGAGCTATGCCTCCCGCAAGCTATCCCTTGATGAAGGCCTATGAAAAGGTGCTGGGGCTACAGAGGTGTAGCCTGGGAATAGGCAAAGGCAGCAGGTTCTAACCCCATTGCCAATGATGAGTGGCCATTACAGACTGCAGTCTTCCCCAGTGAGAGAGGCTAGATGATGACTGGCAGTAGCCACTGAGGCAAGGTGGGTGTAGAGGGTTGGGGGTTCCCCTGGGGAGGGGAGACCCGGTGTGTGAGGGTACTGCTGGGGCAGAACCCTGGGGTAAAGGGCACAGGGGTCTGGGAGGGACACAGGGCCAGCGGCAGGTGAGACACTGGCCTGCAGAGGGCGCTCCATATGCTGGAAAAGAGCCAATTCCCAAACAACCAGCAGGAGGCGCCGCACCGGTCCAAGAGGAAAAGTGCGTATGACTCATGTCATTGGCCTCTAGGGCAGGGGGGAACTTTGTGCCCATCTGCAATGGACTCTGGCTGCAGCCTTAGGGAAGAGAAGCGTCGGAGCTGGGTTTCTGCCCGTCTGGACTGGACTCTGACCAAGCTCCATGTGGCCAGCAGGAGGTGCTGAGGCTGTCATAGAATCATAGAATATCAGGGTTGGAAGGGACCTTAGGAGGTCATCTAGTCCAACCCCCTGCTCAAAGCAGGACCAATCCCCAATTTTTGCCCCAGATCCCTAAATGGCCCCCTCCAAGATTGAACTCACAACCCTGGGTTTAGCAGGCCAGTGCTCAAACCACTGAGCTATCCCTACCCCCAAAGGAGTCCCTTCAGAGCTCCTTGGCTGTCCGCTGGTCCAGCATCTCTGGAGCAGGCCCTGTGCCCTCTTTGTCTCCTAAGGGCCACGTGTTGCCAGAAATGGCACCCACGGGGCAGGAAGGCCCAGATCCTTACAGATATTTAGGTGCTTCATTCCCATTGATCTCCGGGGGAATCAGAGACCTAAATCGCTTTAAGGAGCTGGGCCTAAGTGACCCGCTGAACCAGACAAAAGAAGTCTCAGCAGTCACAGGGAGAGCAGGGTATCGTCCCGCCAGAGACCCGGGCCTCGGCTAGCCACGTGCACTGATAACAAGGCCCCGTCCCACGCGCTGAGCAGGAAATCTCGCTGGCTGGGAGGCACAGTCCCGAGGGGCCAGGATGGGGGAGATCAGGGAGGGAAGCCGGGGACTCCGGAGCCCTGTTTTTATGCCTTCTTTTCAGTTTTGTAGGGCCCTGTAGCCCTTGCTGGAATGGGGCGATCGTAGATCTGAGCAGGGCCCCTCAGGCTCTGGGGCAGTCTCTGCAGGAGGAGCCATGGGACTCTTTCAATTAGGTGGATGCGGAAGAAACGGGGAGCTCGGGTGGGGGGTGTCAATGTCTAGAGAGCCCCCTCCCAGGGGTATTGGAGGAGGCGCAGAGATATCCCGCTCCTAAGCTGGGGCAGGGGAAGCTCTTGCATTAGAGGATGGAGTGAACTCTTGCTATGGGAGCAAGGGACCCTTAACAGTGGCGTAGCCAGATTTAGAGCACAGGGGGAGCAGAGCTTAAAAAAGGTGTCGGGAGCAAAAAAAAGGCGCTGCTTTTGCTCAGTGGGGGAGCGGCCACTCCCCCTGCTCCCCCCCCCCCCCCAGCTACGCTACTGACCCTTAAGGGTGAGGGGTATGAGACAGCCTGTGGGATAGAGAAGCCCTTGGTGACAGCGTGATGGGGACAGCACCCCCTAGTGCTGAGGCAAGGTAGGTGAGGGGGTTCCAGATGTGTTGGAGAGGCCATGATGTTTGAAGCCGGGGCTGGCCTGGGAGAGCGCTCGGCCTCCTGCCTGCGGAGCTGCTGTGCGTCAGACCAAAGCAAACTTTACAAAATCCATCACTTCCCCAGTGCTGTGACGTGCTGGCTGGAAAGGCCCATTTAAGACACTGAATTACCAGCCAGTGTAAGTTTTCTCTGTCTCTCTCTCTCTCTTTCCCAGCATGAAGCTGTAAGGAAACTCTACTCAGACTGTGATGGAGAAGTGGCTGGTCAATAAATCTCCCCCCTGCACTAACGTGCCCGGAATAATCTGAGTCCAGGCCAGAGTGTGAACAGCAAAGCAGACAAACACTTCAATCTCCCCAGCGCTGTTCATTTAAACCTCTGCTCTTCTGCGGAGTGACCCTAATCTCTGCGTGTGGGATGGAGCCATGGATTCTCTTTGTTCCCCACTGATTGCTCATTCCCTGCCTGTCCCTCTGCTTTGTCTTTGCTTTCAGAAGCCATCGGCCCCACTAGGGCAACTTTACTAATGGAAAATAAACTCCTTTCTGCTCGAGATCTCCTCTCCGGAGCCCTGGATAAATCACAGTCTCGAGCCATCTCCTCCTGCCCCTGCAGGCTGTGCTGGAGATGGTGCTGGATGCTCAAGTGTTAGCAGTTGCTCAGGGGTTAGAGAGGGCTGGCAACCCGGCAAAGGGAAGGCAGGTTCTGCTGTGGACAGGATGTCATGAAAGATGATGCTTGTCAGTGCCAAGATGGGGTGCGTTAGTGTTGGACACGCTAGCAATTGGCAGAGCAGAGCTATTCTGCTGACTCTCACTGCCAGCCAGGCCAGGTCAGTCTCATGAGTGCCAGTTGAGGAGTATCAAAGGCAAAAAGTCTCTCTGAGACAGGAGAGAGCCAGAGGAAGGGGCAGGAAGTCCTTCAGGGAGAGCACCTAGGAACAACCAGCTCACAAGGGAGCTCAGGCTGAGTATGGTTCTGCTCATGGCTAAGTTAAGGATAAAGGACAAAGCCAGAGCCTCAGGAAGGGCTTCCGTGCAGGAACCCAGAGCCTTGTCCCCCATTCCCTTTGCTGGCAGCTTGTTCTCCTGCGGATGGTGAAGAAGGATCCCCTGGGGCCCCGCTTGTCTGCCCCCCAAGGATAATGTAACCAGGCCTCCCACCCAAGCCTTCCTGCATGTCGCTCTGCTGCATGACACAGCTGTTTGAGCGTTCACTGTGACCATGGTGGTAGATTTCAGAGCCTCCTTTTCCAAGCGCACATGTCCCTAGCACTTGGGTAAAGGAGCAGACACCGTACAGGGCCTCTGACACACAGCTGAGGAGCTGCGATTCCATCCGGCAGAGGTGTGCAGACGTGCTCGCTAGTTCATTACAGCACGAATAAATATACATAATAATACAGCTGGCTGTATTTTAAAGAATCCTTATTGAGGTTGCAGGAACAAACCATCCCGATGTGTAGGAAGAAAAGCAAATATGGCAGGCGACCAGCTTGACTTAACAGTGAAATCCTTGCTCGTCTTAAACACAAAAAAGCAGCTTACAAGAAGTGGAAGATTGGACTAATGACCAGGGAGGAGTATAAAAGTATTGCTCAGGCATGCAGGAGTGAAATTAGGAAGGCCAAATCACACTTGGAGTTGCAGCTAGCCGGAGATGTTAGGAGTAACAAGAAGGGTTTCTTCAGGTATGTTAGCAACAAGAAGAAAGTCAAGGAAAGTGTGGGCCCCTTGCTGAATGAGGGAGGGAACCTAGTGACAGAGGATGTGGAGAAAGCTAGTGTACTCAATGCTTTTTTTTGCCTCTGTCTTCACAGACAAGGTCAGCTCCCAGACAGCTGCACTCCGCAGCACGGTATGGGGAGGAGGTGACCAGCCCTCTGTGGAGAAAGAAATAGTTCAGGACTATTTAGAAAAGCTGGACGAGCACAAGTCCATGGGGCCGGATGCACTGCATCCGAGGGTGCTAAAGGAGTTGGCCGATGTGATTGCAGAGCCATTGGCCATTATCTTTGAAAAATCATGGCAATCGGGGGAGGTCCTGGATGACTGGAAAAAAGCTAATGTAGTGCCCATCTTTAAAAAAGGGAAGAAGGAAGTTCCGGGGAACTACAGGCCAGTCAGTCTCACCTCAGTCCCTGGAAAAATCATGGAACAGGTCCTCAAGGAATCAATTCTGAACCACTTAAAGGAGGGGAAAATGATCAGGAACAGTCAGCATGGATTCACCAAGGGCAAGTCATGCCTGACTAACCTAATTGCCTTCTATGATGAGATAACCAGCTCTGTGGATGAGGGGAAAGCAGTGGATGTGCTATTTCTTGACTTTAGCAAAGCTTTTGATACAGTCTCCCACAGTATTCTTGCCAGCAAGTTAAAGAAGTATGGGCTGGATGAATGGACAGTAAGGTGGATAGAAAACTGGCTAGATGGTCGGGCTCAATGGGTAGTGATCAATGGTTCCATGTCTAGTTGGCAGCCGGTATCAAGTGGAGTGCCCCAAGGGTCGGTGCTGGGGCCGGTTTTGTTCAATATCTTCATCAACGATCTGGAGGATGGTGTGGACTGCACCCTTAGCAAGTTTGCAGATGACACTAAACTGGGAGGAGTGGTTGATACGCTGGAGGGTAGGGATAGGATACAGAGGGACCTAGACAAATTAGAGGATTGGGCCAAAAGAAATCTGATGAGGTTCAACAAGGACAAGTGCAGAGTCCTGCACTTAGGACGGAAGAATCCCATGCACTGCTACAGACTAGGGACCGAATGGCTGGGCAGCAGTTCTGCAGAAAAGGACCTAGGGGTTACGGTGGACGAAAAGCTGAATATGAGTCAACAGTGTGCCCTTGTTGCCAAGAAGGCTAATGGCATTTTGGGTTGTATAAGTAGGGGCATTTCCAGCAGATCGAGGGACGTGATTATTCCCTTCTATTCGGCACTGGTGAAGCCTCATTTGGAGTACTGTGTCCAGTTTTGGGCCCCACGCTACAAGAAGGATGTGGATAAATTGGAAAGAGTCCAGCGGAGGGCAACAAAAATGATTAGGGGGCTCGAGCACATGACTTATGAGGAGAGGCTGAGGGAACTGGGATTGTTTAGCCTGCAGAAGAGAAGAATGAGGGGGGATTTGATAGCTGCTTTCAACTACCTGAAAGGGGGTTCCAAAGAGGATGGATCTAGACTGTTCTCAGTGGTAGAAGATGACAGAACAAGGACTAATGGTCTCAAGTTGCAGAGGGGGAGGTTTAGGTTGGATATTAGGAAAAACTTTTTCACTAGTAGGGTGGTGAAACACTGGAATGGGTTACCTAGGGAGGTGGTGGAATCTCCTTTCTTAGAGGTTTTTAAGGTCAGGCTTGACAAAGCCCTGGCTGGGATGATTTAGTTGGGTTTGGTCCTGCTTTGAGCAGGGGGTTGGACTAGATGGCCTCCTGAGGTCCCTTCCAACCCTGAGATTCTATGATTCTATGAATCCCCATCCCATGTTCCGCTGTTTCCATGAGAGGCTCTCAAAGTGAGTCCTTCTTTACGCCTCACTACATTCCTTCTTTACGCCTCCACTACATTCCCTTCTTGTTCACAGAGAGATGAAATCACTTGCCCCCGGTGAGTCAGCACAAGAGCCAGAAATGGAACCCAGGAGACCTGCCTCCTCCTAGGCCTTTGCTGTAAACCATTAGCACATCCCCTCCCGAAAATATCTAGCCCGAGGGCTGCATCCGAGCTCACCACAGTTCATTCCATCCTAAACCACACCTGCTCTGATTCAGCGCACTCTAGCGAAGGCGGCCTCCCTGCGGAGTTCATTTTACACAGCTTTACTGTCTGGATGCTGCCACTCAGCTGGGTGCCTGCGTGTCAGTTGCTGGTTATTGCCCGCAAAATAAAATAAACAAAAAAAAAAAAAGATAAATCAATAGGCTCTTTGCCATGGTGACTCTCAGAGAGAGAGATAAGGGGGTCAGGTTCGGATCTCGCTGACACTCGAGTAGCTTCCGTGGAAATCGATGGAGCTCACAACTGGTGCAGCTGAGATCAGCATACACGCGCCTGGCTGGAAAGTGCTGGGAGGGAAGGTGCTCAATGCAAATGGAACGTTGGGAAGGTTACTCCAAGGTGACATCTTGAGTGGCGTGGCCCTCTGGCCAACCTGAGCAAGGCGGTCAGGTGCCACCCTGGCACCGCCAAGAGGTCGTGCCCCGGGAAGATCCTCGGCTCCTGGCAATGGAGCTCAGGAGTCGATGTAACCTGTAATTACCAGCTTGAACAGCAGCTGAGCAGTGGAGGGTTATTGAACTCCAATCAATGGCTGGCCGGGGATCCCGGGGATAATTAGAGAGTGGAGCGGGTTTTAATTCTCCTAGCTACTGGAGGCAGAGTTCAGGGGGAGGGAGAGCTACTTGTTGTTCCAAAGGACTGGGAAGAAGAGATCAAAACACCAGTGGCCCATTAGAAACACCTGCTCATAATTAGCACGAGCACGCTAGCAAACCAAACCCATTCAACTTAGCTCGGCACTGCAAGGAAAGGCAATCTCTTACTGCGGCTACGATTTCACACCCAGGGCAGGACAGAGTCTGTACCTCTAGCTATTACAGTAGCACCAGCTGAAATCACCCTAGAATCATAGAAATGCGTGGCTGGAAGGGACCTCAAGAAGTCCCGAAGTCCAGCCCCCTGCACTAAGGCAGAACTAAGTATTATCTAGATCATCCCTGACAGGTGTTTGTCCAACCTGTTCTTAAAAACCAACACTGATGGAGATTCCACAACCTCCCTGGGGAATTTATTCCAGTGCTTAACTACCGTTACACTTAGGAAGTTTTTCTTAACGTCTAACTTAAATCTCCCTTGCTGCAATTTAAGCCCCTCACTTCTTGTCCTGCTCTCAGTGGATAAGGAGAACAATTTATCACTTTCCTCTCTATAACAACATTTTACGACTGTTATCATGTCCCGTCCCCCTCATAGTCTCCTCCAGACTAAACCTGTTTTTTTCACTCTTCCCTCATAGGTCATGCTTTCTAGACCTTTCATCTTTTTTGTTGCTCTCCTCTGGGCTTTCTCCAGTTTGTCCACATCTTTCCCAAAGGGCAGTACCCAGAGCTGGACCCAGGACTCCAGTTGAGTCTTTATCAGTGTTGAGTAGAGTGGAAGAATTACTTCTCGTGTCTTACACACAACACTCCTGCTAAGACATCCCCGAAGGACCTTTGCTTTTTTTTGCAACAGTGTTACCAGGTTGACCTATTTGGTTTGGGATCTGTTCTGACCTTCCCCAGATCCTTTTCGGCAGTACTCCTTCTTGGGCTGTCATTCCCCATCTTGTATTTGTGCAGCTGATTGTTCCATCCTAAGTGGAGTACATTGCATTTATCTATACGGTGCTAGGTGCTGTGCAGACACATAGTGAGAGACAGTCCCTGCCCCAAAGAGCATACACTGTACATAGACAGCAGCTGGGAGGAAGGACGGTTATCAGCAAAGAGGAGCTAAGGCACGGAGGCACCCAAAGTCACAGTGGCAGAGCCAGGATTAGAATCCCAGTCTCCTAGGCCAGGACCCGATCCACTACACACCATGCTGCCTCTCTAACTTGTCTGGAGCCTGAGGATAATGGGAGTAAAACAGGGCACCCATCTTTGTCCCAGTCCTGGGGCCACATCAGCAATTTCTCACCAGGCTGAGGGGCTGTCACACATCTGCCTCAGATAGAGCAGAGCTCAGCAGTTCTGTCTAGAGGAGACCTGGGCAGGATAATAATTCAGCTTCTGCCCTTTGCAATGCACAAAGAGACCTGAAAAGAATTGTCTTCCTGTCTGTTGTTATCCATTAGGGCTTGTGGAGCCTGCAAGTCTCTAGGGACCAGCTGAGAAATGGCAGGGGCGCTTTCCCAGAGAAAGCTGATGGGCTGGGAAGGGATGGGCGCCTAGGGCTGGCTGTTTGAATGGTCTTGTTCTCATTAACATCTCTTTAAAACCAGCACATGGGAAGAAGATTGTCCTAGTTAAAGATATAGCACCCCCGCCCCTTCAGTTGAGGGCTGTCCTCATCTCTGAGGCATCCAAGGAGTTCTCCCGCAGAAACCAGGGAGACGATGACATTCCTGATAGGGTTTTTTTTGGCTGCCTTAAAGAAGCCAAAAGGGGCACATCTGCGTTCCCTTTTCAGACCATTTATAGAGATGAGCACCCCAAGGATAATACTGACCTCAGCTGCCACTGCTCCGGGTCAGTCCAAACAGGTTTGGCTCAGATGTTGCCTGCTGGATTCTCCGCAGACCACCCGATGTATCAAAGATTGGGGTGACTGCAGGTCATGTGGGAAAACACCACGGGCACCCCTTGATTAAAATGTTTCAGTTCCCCGACACACAGAAGTAGAGCTGAGACTGGAGAACTCACTGCACATGTGGGCTCACAAGAGGACCGTGCTACCAAGAACAGGTGTCAGAGCAGGTGTTGTCACTGGACCAGTCTAGCATTTTCCCCAGGCAATAAGTGAAGCTATTTTTAACCTGAGCATGAAAATTACAGGAAGGTGGGGGACGGGGAGAGCATGGATTGCAATGAGGTGTCTGTGAAATTAATAGACTGTTAATGATCTTGGGGTGTGGGGGTGGGGAGAGGGAATGTTGGTGAGGCAAATGGTGCCAGCCACACTGAAAGAGATCAAAAGCACTCTTATGGAAATGAAATTCACGAAATAACACCCTATTGCGCAGAGGAGTTTTAATGAGCCGTGGGTCTAAGTGGAGAAAATGGAGCCTATTACAAAGCAGATGAATGGAGTTGTTTCCGCAAGTGCCATGAATCCACTTGTTAAATGGACACTGCTAGCTGAGATTGGGCCTGACATTTAGATTCAGGGTGGGAGTGGGAGGCAGTCGTTAGGCAACCGCATAATATTGAAGCTGTTTAACTGAATGAGTTTTCTTTAATGTTGCAACAAATCCATTGCCATGTAAGATGCTCCTTTGGTTCCTCGTGCTGCGTGGCATAGCACTCAGATTCTGCTATGCTCAGAACACAGGCAACCTGCCACTTGAGACTCTCCATCGGCTGTTCGCAGTACTGGGCTTAGGACACACAGCTGAGGAGTCCCGAGTCCATCCTGCCGAGGGCAGTGGGACACGTGTATACACACAGTAGCTGGTTCATGGCAATGATGCTGCTTTTCACCTATATAGCACCTTTTGTGGCCAGAGTTCAAGGTGAGATATAATTCATTGCATTGTCTATATTGGGTACTTCTATAGCCCCCGTCACTGCAATATCGGAGCTCCTCGCAATCTGTAATGCATTTATCATACAACGCCCCTGTGAGGGAGGGACATGTGGTTATCCCCACATTACAGATGGGGAGCTGAGGTCCAGCTCCTCAAAGGTCTTTGGTTGCCTAACTCCCATTGGAATGAACAGCTCATCTGTAGGTCTCACAGCACTTTACAGAGGAGGTCACCCTCGCTCCGCCTCTTCCTGCTCATCCCGTCCCCTGAGACCCCACCTCGCCTCTTCTCGCCCCTGCTATACCCCCTCCTCCCCAGCGCCTCCCGCCTGCCACCAAACAGCTGATCGGTGGGTAGCTGGTGGGTGCTGAGCACTATTTTTTTCCCATGGGTGCTCCAGCCCCGGACTTTGGGCAAAGGGTGGAATGGGGGCAGAGTGAGGGCGGTGCAGGGGTGGGAAGAGGCGGGCCAGGGGCGGGGCCAGCGGTAGAGGGGGTCAAGCACCCACTGGTCAGAGGGGAAGTCGGTGCCTACATGGTATGGTATTGCCACCCTTACTTCTGCACTGCTGCTAATGGGGCGCTGCCTTCAGAGCTGGGTGCCCGGCCAACAGCCGCCACTCTCCAGCAGCCCTGTTCTGAAGGCAGTGCAGAATCATAGAATATCAGGGTTGGAAGGGACCTTAGGAGGTCATCTAGTCCAACCCCCTGCTCAAAGCAGGACCAATCCCCAATTTTTGCCCCAGATCCCTAAATGGCCCCCTCGAGGATTGAACTCACAACCCTGGGTTTAGCAGGCCAATGCTCAAACCACTAGTAAGGGTGGCAATACCGGGACCCCCCTAAAATAACCTTGTGACCCCCCTGCAACTCCCTTTTGGGTCCAGACCCCCAATTTGAGACACCCCGGTCTCCCCCCGTGACATCTGTATAGGGTAAAAGCACACACAAGACCGTGACGCGTTTTTCATGGCCGTGGATTTGGTAGGGCCCTACTGATAGATAGCAGAAGAGACAGCTCCAGGTCATTGCCCCTGAAGAGTCAGAGGAGCTGGGCTGGAGGCAGAGCTCAGAAATGAAGCGTTATGTCAGATCTTATCTAGGGGGGCTCTCTACAGCCCCGCCCTGTGGGGGGAAATACCCCCCGAGCAATGGGCCAGCTTAAGGGCTGTCCGCCACTTCCAAAAGAGGGCGTGCGTGGTGCAAAGGGGAAGTCCCACCCTGCGGGTGGGGCGGGCGGAAGTGATATGCAGAGGGGCAGGCGGGGGGTGCTGCTGGGCGTGCGGGGGGAGTGGGGAGGAACAGCAGGCCCCGCTGCACTGGGCTCTGGCACCGGCAGGCGTTTTGCACTGGGCTCAGTGGCGCAGTTCCACGCCCGTGTGCAGAGCGAGGCTGGACGCATCGCGGGCTTCGCTGATGAGCCCATCGACTCTCTCCCTGGGGAGAAAGCAATGCCGGGGTCGTGACTGAGCTGCCGGGATCCCTTGGAGGGGCAAATTCCTTCCCCACCCACCCACCCGCTCGCAGGCGCATGTAGGGTGACCAGATGTCCCGATTTTATAGGGACAGTCCTGATATTTGGGGCTTTTTCTTATATAGGCTCCTATTACCCCCCACCCCCGTCCCGATTTTTCACACTTGCTGTCTGGTCACCCTACGGATGGGGGTGGATAAACCCCGCCCCGGCAGTGACAGGGTTAAAGGGAAGCCCATGAGTCCAATCAGCCCATTCTGTGGCACCTGAAGGGGAGACTGATGATTGAGGATTAGACCCAGCTGGGGGGACCTGGGCGGGACGGTTCCTATCAAGGAAGGCCTGCAGGGGCCTAGGGGAGGACAGCAGCCGTAGGGTATGTGTAGGCTGCAGCGGCTCTACAGTTTTTGCCGCCCCCAAGCAGTGAAAAAAACCTGCCGCCACAGACGGCAAAAGGGAGAAGCTGCCGTCGAATTGCTGCCGCGGAAACACTGCCGCCCCTTTCTAACTGCCATCCCAAGCACCGGCTTGGAGCACTAGTGCCTGGAGCCAGCCCTGGTAGGCCGGGCCAGTGTAGGCCCCGAAAGGAGAGGGTCGCCGGCGAAAGGACAAAGGAAAGGAAAAGCTGAAGCTCCAGGGAGGAAGGATGGGTGAGCGCAGCTCCGTGACAGACACCTGCCCGCAGGCCCAGGTAGGAATCAGCAAGGGATGGTAAGAACCAGCCCCTAGGTGCTTATCCCAAGGGCAGGGGCTGGGGGCTGGAGTGGAGGGCAGAAGGGCAGGTGTCTGCCTCAGTTGCGAAGGGGTGAGGGCTGAAGGCCTGGTACAGGGTCACTGAGACGCCTGGTTTTCGTTTGGGCTTTTTGTCACCCCAGGAGGGGGGAGGCTCCAAGCCTGAGGGCTGAATCCCGAGAAGGAAGGGATGCCGAGGGGCCCCGCCCTGCCCCGTCACCAGGGTGTGCGCTAGCCAGCCCCGGAACGTCTGGGTGCGCGGCCAGACTGGTCCGTCTACGCGGCGCTTCTTCCTCTCTGAGCACGGGGCTCGCGTGCACGTGCTGGTAAATCGCCCTCTGCGCAGGGACGTGCTCGCTGGCTACCCGCGCCTCCAGCGAGCTAATCTGGAACGAACCCGCATGTTCAAAATTTGTTTAGCCTGATGGAAACATCAGATCAATTCCTGGAGCTAATAGGTGCCATTAAATCAATAGCACGTGCAGCAGGCGTTAAATCATCCTGCCTGGACACCTGCTGGGCCGTGACTCCCCCCAGCCAGGCTGCTGAGAGCCCCTATTAGCTCTCCCCAGTCTTGTCTTAGCCTATGGGCCCCCTTCCAGTTCCACTCTGCTGGGATAGCTTCTGGGGTGCCACATGGGACATCCGACCCTGCCGCAGGTCAGATGGCAGCCTGGATGGGATTAGGTTTCAGAGTAGCAGCCGTGTTAGTCTGTATCTGCAAAAAGAATGAGGAGTCCTTGTGGCACCTTAGAGACTAACAACTTCATTTGGGCGTAAGCTTTCGTGGGCTAAAACTCACTTCATCGGATGCATAGAGTGGAACATACAGTAGGAAGATAGAGAGAGAGAGAGAGAGAACATGAAAAGGTGGAAGTTGCCGTACCAACTCGAAGAGGCTAATTAATGAAGATGAGCTGAGTCATTACACAAATTGAATCTATTTCCCTGTGTTAAGTATCCCTGTACTGTTACTCAGACCTCCTTGTCGACGGTCTGAAATGGGCCACTCTGATTATCACTACAAAAGTTTTTTTTCTCCTGCTGATAATAGCTCGTCTTAATTAATTAGCCTCTTAGAGTTGGTATGGCAACTTCCACCTTTCCATGTTCTCTGTATCTATCTATCTATCTTCCTACTGTATGTTCCACTCTATGCATCTGATGAAAGTGGGTTCTAGCCCACGAAAGCTAATGCCCAAATACATTTGTTAGTCTCTAAGGTGCCACAAGGACTCCTCGTTCTTTTTTCGGATGGGATTAGATTCTCAACCCATGGTGAGTTGTATGCGAATTTCGGGCCTGGAAGGAATTCAATTCCTGGGGCACCTCGGCAGGTGTCTCGTGGGTTTTGCTTTTTCTGGATCATTGACTGGGGCTCATCTCTCAAAATCAAGGGTTAGGCTTAAATGGACCTTCTTTCTCGCCGTCTGCGTGCTGAGCCGGGCTGAGGTGGCGGAAAAGGCAGGCGCTCTCTCTGCAAGTGGGTTCTGGCGAGGTGCCCGTTGCTAGTGGAAAGCAGTGCGGGGCTAAAGCCAGGGCAGGGGTTGCACCTGAGGGGTCAGCACCGCTAGACAAGCAGAATGGTCTTAGAGGCTAGTGCACTGCACTGGACTAACTTCCATTCCTGGCTCTGCCACTGACCTGCCGTGACCATGGGCAAATCACTCCTCCTCCCTGGCCCTCTGCTTCCCATCCTACCCTCGTCTGCCTGATCTATTAACACAGGAGCGCTTCGCAGCCTCTCGCTAGGTATCTGTACAGCGCCTGGCACAATGGGGCCCTGGTCTCGGCTGAGGCCTCTGGGTGTTTCTGTAACACACATAATTAATAAGCGCCGGTTTGATGGCTTAATGTGGGGCAATGGCCTGTCCTCACCCCTCTGCACCCCACAAGCAGATTACTGGAATTGGGGTACATGCTGAGGAGCCCCATGGCCAATAGATCCTCCAGCAGGGGTCTTTCCTGTATCCCTCTCCTGCTGTGTCCACTTGGTGGTTTGGAGGGGTGGGGCAGTTCCTCCACTGGGCTCTTGATCCCGACGGGACCTTTATCTTTCCATCCTATCCTCGTGGGTGTCTCCTAGCTGCTCGGCCTGGGCCTGTCTGCCGTTCTTCTGAGCATTCTGGCTTGGAAGCATGACGGCAAGAAGGCGAAGGGGTAAATTTTTCGCACTTTGGGCCGTAGATTCCATGGCCAGGAGGGATCGCTGCGATCGTGTTGTCTGGGTCACGGAATCGCTAGATAAACGGGAGGTGTACATTGGTGTAGTTCCATTGGCTTTAGCGAAGTAACACTGCTTTCCACCAGCATGGGATCTGGCCCATTAAGTCCCATCTAACCCTCCCCTCACCCAGTTTGCAATTGCTCCTGGTCAGTTATTTTTCTAGTGCTGTTTGTTTTCCCAGCCCAGGGAGTCAGGGGACCTAGCTGTGTTCTCCTCTCTGCCACTGGTTCATTGTGTGACCTTGGGCAAATCACCTCCCGGCTCGGTGCCTTGGTTTCCCCCTCTGGGGTATAAACACTGGGAGGCAGGCCTAAAACTGCAAAGGGAATTCACGTCTCATGAAAATGCAAAAGTGAATCTTGAATGAGCAGAAGGTTCATTTTCGCTCTCTCTTTACAATGTAAATGTCAGAGTCATTACTGGCAGTGGAGCACAGCTGAGCATGAGCCAGGGACCTGGAAGTGGGGGTATTTGTGGGGGCGGGTGGAATAGGATAATGATGAACTGTCTATTAAAGGTCGGCGAGGAAATGGAGCCTTGTTTAGAATTGCTGCTCCTAGCCCCGGGGACTGGCTCCCCTGTGCAATGGGGCTAATGCTGCAGTGACAGAGGGTGCAGGTTTCACTCGGGTTTCACAGTGTGGGTGCTAACTCTCCAGCCACAGAACTGCATCCCGCACTGCTCCCCTTCTCCGTGGCAAATCCATAACCTTCCCACGTGCCTCACGACAGCCCAGTGGCTCCTTTGTTGCCTGTCCCCCACCTCCTGGCCTGCAGCCTCATCCCACTAGGACTTTGACCTCATCCGATCTCGTGCCTAAGCCAAGCTCAGGTCTGCTCAGTGCTTGGATGGGAGAGCCCCCTCCTCCTGACAGGAAGGGAAGCAGTGCTGGTGGTCCAGTATGTGGCGCTCTGCCCCGTGAGTCAGCGCTGGGTCAGCATTTTGCCATGGTGCTCGGGGGTGTTGTGCTTGCTGGAGGCGCTGCCTTTCAGCGGAGATCCAAAACCGAACTCCTGAGCCCTCGTGTCTGTTAAAGATCTCTTGGTGCGTCTCACAAAGGTGGGCTTGACCTGGCCAGATCTCAGCGTGAGTAATTGTTACACGCTGCGCTTTCTGTGGAATGTGCGTTTCTCTTTCTCCTCCTGTCCTGGATCGTCACCTGGTGTTGCTCTGCGCTGTTAAACAGCAGCAGTGTTCCACTCCAGAGGTGGCTGCATCCCAGTGGAAGGGGAAGTAGATTCCTCTCTGACTTTGGGATGAAAGGAGAGATTCCCCTAATTAAATATCTTTAAGAATAGGAGGGGGAGCTTGAGGGATGGGATCTTTTTCTGTAGTCTCGGTGATGATGATTTTTGTGCATGAAGATGTATTGACGAAGCCAGAGCAAATCCCTTTGTAAGTAATGGAAGGACCCTCATGGACCTCAGAGGGCTTTGGCTCAGAGTCTAGATTAGAGCAGTCTCCGGGCTACTCTGATACCAAATAGCTAGACAATGCATTGCTCAGGTCAAAAATAGGGTGGGGATCTGCTTAATCCTTAAGGAGGTGAACCCAGCCTGCAAGGGAAGGGAGCTGGGGATGTTCCCCCAGGGGGAACATGAGTGGCTGTATGCTGCCCTCCGACGAGCTCTAGTGCCAGGGAATCTCAGCCAGCAGGACAAAATGCTTGGAAAGCTCCCATTTGTGCCCCCTCTCCTCACCTCTGACCCTGGTCCGGGACCGAGGATTGGGCCCCTTGTCCACAGCATCAAACCCCCGAGGAACAGAAAGGCTGAGTTTAACATAAGATGGCATTAGCATGTGTAGATCTCCCCCCGCTTTTCAGATTAGCCAGAGGTAATTTAGAGAGAAAAATAAACCCTCAGGATCCTATAAATTAAGGCTGGAATTGTTCCATATTTCCCAGCATAACTTAAAAAAAAAAAAAGACCAACACACAAGACTTTTGTATAAGGCTGCCGAGAGCTTTCGGCAAGAGGACTTTATAGTTCCAAACACCATAAAGCGTAGTCCAAATTACCGAACGCTCATTTAAAACAATTACACTTTTTATCTTCGGTTATTAAAAAAGATTGTTCGTGGTGGGTTTGGTTTTTTTAAAGTGAGCGGGTTTGGGTTTTTGTTTTTTTTTGGTAATTCAGTTTTTATAGACCTAAGGGAGCACTGGTGCTGGGCTATGCAGCCCTCGGGCTGGCTTGAGATGGGTGGAGAGGGGCCCGGGGAAACCCCTCGGAGCCTGGATTGCACAGCACTCTGGGGAGGCTACTTTGAGGCTTCAAGCGTGAATTTGCTACATCAAATGAAAGGCAATGACAGGCAAACCCAGCATGAGCAGCCCAGGCTGGGATTGGAATTTGGAGCACAGATCCCAGTGATGTGTGAACAAGCCCACACAAGGAATTGAATTCAGATTAAAGGCGGGTGTGAATTTAAAGTGGAATAGCTGCACCCGATTAACTCCCTGTGTGGATGCTCTTAATCCGTTTCCACAGTGGATTACGTTAATTTGGAACAAGGCACTGTTGTTCTGGATAAGCGCATCAAACTGGAAGTTAATCAGGAATAACTCCCATGTAGAGAAGTTGAGGCCTGGTCTAAACACACAAACGTTGTGTAGCTGTAACTACAGTGGTAAATAGGGTGACCAGACAGCAAATGTGAAACATCGTGATGGGGTGGGAGGTAATAGGAGCCTATATAAGAAAAAGACCCAAAAATCGGGACTGTCCCTATAAAACCGAGACATCTGGTCACCCTAGCGGTAAAGGAAAGCAGTACAACCCCTAGTGTGGTTGCAGCTGTACCAGTACAAAGGCGTACACACTGTTATAGCTGTACCACCATGGGATGGCGAATAAGCTATACTGGTGTAACTCGATTGGTAACAAATCGACTTAGTGATACACCCCTACAAAAGCTGGTGCATTTGCAAACCCCGTTCTAAGGCCGAGTGTGAGGTCGCCTACGGTTAGATGACAGGATTTTGGGGTTCAATTCTCAGCTCTGGCAGCGACATGTGGGGTGACCATGGACAAGTTACTTCACCTCTTTGTGCCTCCGTTTATCCCTGTTTCATAGGGGATAACACCAGCTGACCTCTGGGAGCAACGCTTTGGCCTCCCTGCTGAAGCTGGTGGCTTGTCAGTTGTGTGATGACCTGGGCTAAGTTCAGACCCAGTGTAACGTCATTCTCTTCAGTAGTGTTCTGCCCGGGATGAATTCTAGGCCTCGTTGGTAAGGAGGAGCCCAGCCCCAAAGGACGTTCTAGCCTGAGTTTTTCCTATTTGAGGGTGTGTTTATTCCTCCAAAATCCCCCCCAGTGACACCACAATGGAAGCCCTCCGCCTGTTCCCATTGAGCCTCACCCAAGAGAGGAAATGGGGGAGTCAGACCTATGTGTGGTGTGAGGGGGAGCCTGGATTTCCCACCTGCATCCCAAGTGTTGCCACCCAAACTTGTTGAGATGCTCCCCCTGCGCATCCCGCCCAGCTCCCCCTTCCCGTCCCCAGACAGCTGCTGTCCTGCTGCTGCTGCTGTTCTAATCCTGAGTAATTGGATTTACAGGGAGCACTGTATCCAATTACAGAATCCTAATTAAAGGACCAAAGTTACAAGTAGGATGTGTCTTGCTTTCAGCAATTATGATTAATTTTGCCAGAATACACATGCAGACGTTGATTACAGGATCTGCGGGCAAACAGGAATTGAATGCTGATAATTGAGCTGTCAGTGAGAAGAAACTTCAGAGCTCCTGTTTGGGGGGAGGGGGGGCGAGGCTGCATGAGATCTCTGTCCAGGGTGGAGGGGATTTTCCATGCTTCCACTGGGCTGGAGGGGGACCTGTACAGGGGTGGTGGGTGCACCTGATCTTTCAGATGTCCCGCTTCCTCCCTTTCCCACTATCTCAGCCCTGTGATCCCAGAAGGCCCATCGTCCTAGTGACATGATCATATAAGAGGAGAATGACCTCCATCCCCGTGGGGAGTCAGGACCTGCCTTGCGGTTTCAGCTGCATGCTGTCTCTCCTCAACCTTAGCCCTGAGTTTTAAACAGCCACCCTTCTCCACGCCGGAGGCTGCATTTCAGTGGCATCTCAAGTGATTCTAGTGTCTATCAGCTTGAGGAAAATCTTTGCATCCTTCTGGATGAAAAGCTCTATAGGTATGTAAATGCATGAGCAGAAATGATGGTGCAAGCCACACAAGAATTGCACTATGCACCCCTGGTGCTCCACCCTGCACCAATGTATCACGAGTAAGTCCCTGCCCCAAACAGCTTGCAATGTAAGTAGAGCAGACAGACACAGGCAGGAGTATTATTCCCATTTTAGAGATGGGGAGGTGAAGCCTGGAGAAATTGAATGACTTGGCCCCGGTCGGGCAGGGAGTCTGTGGTAGATCCTGGCTCTCTACATCCTGGTTCAGTGCTTGAGCTGGCAAAACCATCCTTCCTCTTAAAGAGAGACGGAAAAGACCTAGTGGATGATTGCGTCCATTTTCCTCCCTCTTCTTCCCATTTCACGAGCAGGGTGACTCCCCTCTTTCCCGCATGGGCCCAGCACAAATGGGGCCTGGTACCGAAGTCATTGCTTTTAAAAGATGTGCTGTAACTCAGACAGTGGTTATGGGCTTAATGGAGAGATTCTCTGGCCCTAGATGGTCAGGATGGTCCCTTGTGGCCTTTTCATCTATGAAAGATGTAGGCTAGCTGACCCTCGCCGTCCCTTCGAACCCTATGATTCTAAGAAGCCTTAAATGGAGCCTCGGTGGAATTAAGGAAAATCCCCACCGCAAGTGCTTAGAGGCTTCCTGTGCTTATAAATAATGAGACTGCATGCACCTTCCACCCCTACAGAATCCTTTTTTAAGAAGCCGACCGGAGTGCTGTGTGATCCCGGCAGAAGAATTACAAATGAAGGAGGTTAGCCAGGGACTTCTGTAGCAATTTAGAGCAGGAGGAACAAAGGGGGTATGGAGGCTGCCTTGATGAATTTGTTTAGAGGAGTGGAAAGAATAGCGTAGATTGTTCTCCAGCTCCTCAATAATGGATTGGGGGGGGGGGGAAAACTTCTCTTTTTGCTTTTCAAAGTGACAAGTTGATGGAAACAAAGCAGGAGTCTGAGCATTGCAAGCAGCCAAGGGAGCTCTTGGAGGCCGGCAGATAATTATAGCCATTGCCTGGACTGATTTGGGTAAAAGGTGGCTGTGTCAAAGCAGGAAAACACTAGAAAAGCGCCTTTTGTTCTCTGTAGCATGTCAGGGGCCAGCAGGAGGTGCCGCGGGGAGCAAGGGAGAAAACAAACCAAAAAACAAACCAATCTCTCAGCCTTTCTAAATCACACACACAAAAACTCCGACCTGGGCAGCGAACGAGGCGAAGGGAAAGCAAACCCGCCCCACAGCGATGGGGAGGATCTGGAGAGCGGTAACAGCTCTGGCTGGAGATGAAGGGGGAGCATAATCAGCAGTCTAACCAGCTCCGAAAGCAAAGCAAGGAAGCGGGGGAGTTCTTTACGGGGTAACCTGGTGTAATATGAAAGAGATGCTGATGGCTACAACCCCCTTCCGAAGGAGAGTAAATCAAACACTGTCTAACCCGAATGAGGAACTGCCAATCAAAGAGGAAGCTGTATGCGGTGTTGTAGCCCTGTTGGTCCCAGGATATTAGTGAGACAAGGTGGGGGAAATAACGTCCTTTATTGGACCAGTTGGTGAGAGAGACGAGCTCCACAGCGCTTTTCTTATGGCTGCTAAGGAAGCCGACAGTTGTAGTGAGAGCGAGAAGGCTCCTTCTCCTCTCACTAATATGTGCTCTGTGCCAGTGAGGTCTGAGTTAGGCTCAGGAAGCATGGCCTAGTGGTTAGTGAGCGAGCCGGGGCTTTGGTAGACCTGGGTCCTGTTCCCTCCTCTGCTCCAGCTTCCTTGTGTGACCTTGGCCAAGTCACTTAGTTTCACTGCCTGCAGAACAGGGCTCGGAGTATTTCCGTGTGCAGGAGACCGAGTTGCCCAAGGAGTCTATGGCAGAGCTAGGAACTGAGCCCAGCTCTGCTGAGTCCCAGCCTGCCACCTGCCCCACAAGCTCAGCCCTCCTCCCTTGAACAAGGAGCTGCAAAAAAGAGCCGACTTCAGTCCAGGGCTTGAAGTTGCCTCTTTTGGACTTGGGCGCAGCTGTAGCAGACAGCCCCGAATGGGGCTCTCTTCCTCCAGGCTTTCTGTGTGCCGAGCAGGCTGGTGCTTTAAACGGATGAATCTTTTGCCAGCTGAGCTTGGGGAAAACCTGCCTCTTCCCTCACAAGTAAAAAGACAAACCCAACCCCGCAAAACGTTGCAAATTCTGCACCCACATCTCCCACTCAGAATCAGGCTCTCTGTTATCTGCCTGAGACCTGCTCCCAGCACAGCTGAATTCAACCTCCCCTCCCCTCCTTTACCTGTCTGGAGCACAGTCTTAGACCATGGTTCATAGAGTCAGGGGCACTGGAACAATTTGTGCAGTGCAGGTGCTGAGAGCCACTGAACCAAACTGTAAACCCTCTATAGGATGGAACCACTTCAAGCCATGGGGTGCGGCAGCACCCCTAGTTCCAGCCCCTCGGGGTAGACTCCTGTCCACATCAGGCAGAGAAACCCTACAGGGTCATATTCACCCCTGCTGTGACTCCATTGGCTGCAATCAAGTTACAGCGTGTGGTGGGGGAGGAATGTTCCCCATCCTGGTCAAATGTGTTGCTCTCCTGGTCACAGCTGCAGTGTGGACAAAACCTCGACGCCTGATTGTTTTTTCAGCCTGACCTCAGCTGCGTCTCTCCCTTTGCATCTGCAATTTCGCGGGTGCCGCGTCGGTCGCTTGGACATCTGCAGGGCCTCCACCAGCCGGGTGTGCAGTGTCCAAACGAGGCTCACCCTGCTCACAAATTGTGCTCCCGCAGTCAACTGGGCTCAAATAGGAGGGTGTCAAAAGGGGCATTGCGGGGCCAGCTGGTGTAAATCAACGGAGCGCTGTGGAAGTTGGTGGAGCTACCCTAGTTTACACCAACAGAGGATCTGGTCCCAGCCTCTCTCCGTGAGAGATCCTGGCTTTGTCTTCGCTGACCTACAGGAGGTTTTTGGCAGCGGGGTAGCTAAGCTGGTGAAATGAGGTAGCTTGCGAGGTCAGCGCTGTAACCTGCGCCTGGCTGACCTCACATAGCGGACCTCGTGATACGGCTACAGTGCTTTGACTGAGTATCTGGGTGATTCTCAGCCCTGCTGCGTGTGGCCTAGTAGAGGGGCCATGCTTAGAATTCACTCCAAGTGGGCACAGAACGGTCAGATTCCCCAGGGACCTTCCCCTCCTGGGGAGACACGTCAGCCGTCAAAGTCTGCGCCGGTGGTTTCGGGCAAGGCAAGGGCTCTCTGGGGGGCAGGAGACAAGCCGTGGCGTGAAGGGTTGGTAACAGGCAGTGAGGGCGGCTGGAGGCGGGTGGGAGCTGGCTGACAGCTCCCTGCAAGTGGTGAGTTTTGAGATGCTTTCAGAGCGGGGGGGTGGACTGATCGCCAAAGTGAGAAGACCGAGGGACTGGGCGGGGGGGTGGGGGGGCGAGATGGGGGCTGAGATGAGGCCAGAACGGGCGGCAGGAGGGGCCCAGGCCGGAAAGGGAGCATGCAGGTCGGCGGCCTGACTTGGCAGAGCTGAGAGAGTGAGTGAGGGGGCTTGGAGGGAGAGAGGTGGTTCCGGGGGCAGGATACCGCAGAGGGTGCAGGAAGGAGTTGGGGACGATGGGGAGGGATTGTACAGCGAGCTGGGCAGAATGGGCAGAGTGGTGAGGGGTGTGGGGACAGGGGAGATCGTGTTGGCATTGGGGGACCGGGCTGCGAACAGCCTTGCCCAGGAGGAGAGCAGTGTCGGAGCGGATACAGCTGCGGCCAGGTAGCCCGGAAAGGCCTGTTGTGTCGGTGGCACAAACATCTGGCTATGTTACGAGCGCTGCTCTGCCTTCCTCCGGGAGTGCTGGGCCAGGCCTGCGGCAGCTGGTTAAGCACAGCTTCCCTTTGGGCTTTCCTCAGGCTCTTTGAGGATGCCTGGGGGCAGGCAGGCAGCTGGAGAGCCAACCCCATGGCGGCGTCTCGGGACCAGCTCACAGGAACGACAGATCCTCCTCCGGGGGCGGCCGCTGGCAAAACCAAGTGATTAGAACTGGCTTCGGGTGACAGGTGGAGAACAATCCAGCACCAGGATGCAGGGCATGCCGGGTAATACTGTTCCAATCAGCATCCAAGCAGGAAGCTGGGGAAAGTGAGCCGGGATACAACAGAAGAACAACAAGGGATAATTTCACTCATTCCCAGCGTTGTACAGCGCTTCAGGACCTGTAGGAGGGGGAGCGGTAAATGCAAAGCACAGCCTCTCCCAGTCGCACTCTGAACAAGGGTGGCTCGCAGTAGCCTTGCAATTCACGACTGAATTTCGGAGGCTCTTTTCCCCCCCTCTATAATTGGCCAGATCTGAAGATCCTCCGCTCTGGTAGAAAAGGGGTGCAAGAGAAGATTAAAAATGCAGCGTGGGGGGTAATGCCGTGGCGCCGATCTAACTAGCTGAGGCGGCACGAGAGCTGGAGTTTTCAAAGGCAGTTTTACGATTGATGGAGACTTGGCTCCTTGGCCATTAAGTGAAGAATTGGGTTGTTTGTTCTTTTTTGCCTTCCCCTGACAAGCCTCATGCAATTTATTTATTTTTAATTTGGTCTTTTATAATTGGCTCGGCCCACTCTTCCCAGAGCTAACACGGCAGGCTGATTATTCTGCCAGGCAGACAGGCGAGGGAGAGCAAAAAGACAGAGGGGTGAGGGGAGAGAAAGCAGAGGCTGCTATGGAAAGAGACCGTGTTCTTGGACCCGGCAGTCCCACTTCCACTAATAACGTCCCCAGAATTGAGAGATTCTCCCTTTGAGTTTGACCTTTCGCTCTCGTCAGCTAATTAGCCCCGGGCCTGACTGCGCCTGGCAGGGAATGTCCTCTTCTGGTCTTCTGCAATGATGGAGCCGTGTGACAAGCAGCGAGCACTGCCCTCTGCCTGAGCCAGATGGGTGGTCTGAGCCAGCCGGCCCTGAGCCGCTCAAAGCGCTCACGATGCCCAAAGGAAGTGGATGGCGTCTGCTAGACAGCAAGTGGCTGCTTGGATCCTGCGATCCAAGGAGAGGAGTAGGTGGCGACAAGGAACCTGTGGGGGGAGACTGGGACTGGCTTGGCAAGGAGAATGGGATGGGGGGAGGTGAAATAGACATGTGGGGGGACTGAAGTCTAGAGGGAGAGGCTGAGATCAAAGGGGAACTGGGGGTGCAGGAGACTGGGATTGGTAGCCACTGGAGGAATGGGTTGGGGGAGAGCGCTGGGAGCCAACGGAGGCAGGAGACGAGTGAGATCAGATGAAGATTGAAGGTGTGGAGGCTGGAGAGGACTGGGATGTGAAGGCTGAGGGAGAGCTGGGGATGGAATGAAAGACTGTCTCATCACACGTATGCACAGAGAGGCCAAGTTAAGGTGGCACAGGCCATATGTGCCAACAGTCTACTTTGACCCCCACTCTGCCCCAGGCCCTGCCCCCTTTCCACCCCTTCCCGCAAGGCCCCACCCCACCTTGCCTCTTCCCACCCCTGGTCTGCCCCCTCCCCTGAGCATGCCCCACCCTCGCTCCTCCCCTTCCCCCTCTAGTGCCTCCTGCACGCCGCTGAACAGCTGATTGGTGTTAGGGTGACCAGATGTCCTGATTTTATAGGGACAGTCCTGATTTTTTGACCTTTTTCTTAATAGGCTCCTATTACCCCCCCACCCCCGTCCCGATTTTTCACACTTGCTGTCTGGTCACCCTAATCGCTGTGGGCAGGAGGCACTCGGAGGGAGGGGGGGGTGCTGATTGGCGGAGCCGCCAGCGAGTGGGTGGTGCTGAGGGGGAGACACTGATTGGCGGAGCTGCCAGCGGGCGGGAGGTGCTGGGGAGGAGTTTCTGATTGGCGGAGCCGCCAGCGGGCGGGAGGTGCTGGGGGAGAGGGGGAGGCGCTGATTGGCGGAGCCGCCAGCGGGTGGGAGGTGCTGGGGGAGAGGGGGAGGCGCTGATTGGCGGAGCCGCCAGCGGGTGGGAGGTGCTGGGGGAGAGGGGGAGACGCTGATTGGCAGAGCCGCCAGCGGGCGGGAGGTGCTGGGGGGGAGGGGGAGACGCTGATTGGCGGAGCCGCCAGCGGGCGGGAGGTGCTGGTGGGGAGGAGCTGATCCGCGGGGCTGCCGGTGGGTGCTGAGTACTCGCTATTTTTTCCCCGTGGGTGCTCCAGCCCCAGAGCCCCCACAGAGTTGGGGCCTATGGCACAGACAATCTTAATTCCAGCATTTCCTACCTTCTGGCTGCTTGACTTTGCACCTTTAATATTCTTTTAACATTGGTTTTTGTGTGTAATTCAGTTTACGTTCAGTCAGGGGGGCTGGTACAGTGAGGGTGCTGAGAGCCATCAAACCAAATTGTAAACCCTGGATATGATGGAAACCACTTCAAGCCAGGGGGTGCAGTAACCCCCCTGTACCCCTAGTTCCAGCACCTAAGCATTCAGTACCTGAAAAGGAGACCATTTGACTGGGCAGGCTGGGAATGTTACCACCCGTGTCCTCTGATTGCAAAAGCCACATTTTTAAAATAGTTTTTCCTTCCTAAATCCGCAACAGTGATTTTTCATTTATAAAATAAACAAGAAATGCTCCTCTGCCGCCAGACTGCCTTGAGTGACCCTATAATAACAAACCAGTGTATGCAGCCAGGCAATCGGTGGGAATTGTAAAGGAGCCCGCATGCATCTCAACACAAGCAACCCTACAATAACAAAGTGTGTGCAACCCACGGATCAGCAGAAACCGCAGGGTCTGCAGCCCACCACTCATAAGTAACCCAACCATAAATAACCTGTTTGCAAAGCCCAGCACTCCCTAGTGACTTTATGATATAATAACAAACTGGGGTGCACAGCCCAGGTCTTGTAAGCAACCCTATGATAACAAACCAGGGTGCATGCAGTGGGTGAATGAATTTCTTGTTTGTTACAGGCCCTTTCAGAGATAAGAGGAGATTTGAGCTAAGCACTTTTCCCTACAAAACTGGAGCCAGATTAACGTGAAGCAAGCTCTGTCCCGCAAATAATTCATCCTTATCTGCTCTCTGAAATCCTGCCTGCCTTAGCATAGTCTGTATTATTCAAATTAGCACCCGAGTACAGGGAGAGTGCTTCCCCGTGGCTATGCAAGGCTTTATCTCTGAACTTGCTCTCTCCTATTATCTGGTTCCAAGGCGACTGAGAGTCCCGGGCTCGGCAAATTAATCCAGTGTGAGCAAGAGGTTTATTCGAGTATGAAATCTGCCTTGGTGATTTTTTTTTTAAACAAAACTAGATCAATCCTCCATAAAAGGCATCTCCAGCGGGGCTGGCTCGGAGATGACGGGTGAGAAATATTCCTTCGCTTGCTACACGTTCCGCAGCCTGTGCTGGACATATTCGCCTCTGCGTGCATGTGGCCTTTTTGTATCGGAAACAGCTGGATCAGCCATTCACCCCTTAGACCGCACCCCGAACCGGCGGGGAAGAGCTCTGCAGCTCTCAGGATGCCCCCATGAGCGGGGTGGCGACTGCTTGGGTATGATGCAGTGGTGGTGGTTGTCGCCTGCCTGGGGGCACCGTTCTCGCTCTGCCCTGGGCTAGCTGGGGATGGGAAGGGAGGGGTGGCGTGTGATCCAGGAGGGCTGGGAGAGTGTAGTCTCTGAGCAATGAAGAGCTAGGGTCCGCTGAGCCCAGGGACGGACTGGGCCGTGTAGCGTAGAACTGGGCAGTGCTGGGCCCCTAGACAACGAGGGAAAATCCGCTTGGACAAAGCGTAGCAAGCCAGTTCCCTTCTCTGATTCCATGGTAAAGAGCAGATGGAGGGAGCCACCTACACCAGTACAGACCCTATTACCTGCCTGGCCCCCAGACCCAGGGAACCCCCGTCCATCTGACCTCAGCACATACGTAAGAGCAGCCCTAACTGGGTCAGGGCAATGGTCCATCTAGCCCAGTGGCCTGCGCCGATTCTTCCCAGGGAATGAACACGACGGGGCAATTTTGCGTGATCCATCCCCTTCATCCAGCCCCAGCTGCTGGCAGTTGGAGGTTTAGAGGCTACAGTTGCATCCCTGACCATCTTGGCTAATAGCCATCGATGGACCTATCCTCCATCCACTTATCGCCTTCTTTTTTGAGCCCAATTATACTTTTGGCCTTTACAACATCCCCTGGCAATGAGTTCCACAGGTTGCCTGTGCATTGTTGTGAAGCAGTATTTCCTTTTCTATTAAACCTGCTGCCTATTCATTTCATCGGGGAACCCTAAGTTCTTACATTATGTGAAAGGGTAAATAACACTCCTATTCACTGTCTCCACATCATTCATGATTTTATAGACCTCTATCATGTGCCCCCCCCCCCACGCCATACTCATCTCTTTTCTAAACTGAACAGTGCCAGTCTGTTTAATATATCCTTCTATGGAAGCTGTTCCATCCCCCTCATCATTTTTCAAATTCTAATACAGCCTTTTTGAGATGGGGCAATCAGATCTGCAAGCAGTATTCAAGGTGTGGGCGTACCATGGATTTATATAGACAGTGTGATATTTTCTGTCTTATTATCTATCTGTTTTCTAATGGTTCCGAATATTCTGTTCGCTTTTTTGACTGCCGCTGCACATCGAGTGGATTTTTTCAGAGAACTATCCACAATGACTCCGAGATCTCTTTCTTGAGTGGTAACAGCTAATTTAGACCCCATCATTTTGTATGTATAGTTGAGATTATTATTTTTTTCAACGTGCGTTACTTTGCACTTATCCACAATGAATTTAATCTGTCATTTTGTTGTCCCTTTGGAACTCTTCCAAGCCATCTTTGGACGTAACTATCTTGAGTAACTTAATATCATCTGCAAATTTTGCCACCGCGCCGTTCACCCCCTTTTCTAGATCATCAATTAATACGCTGAACAGTCCAGGTCTCAGGACAGATACTTGGGGGGTTCCTGGTATTTACCTCCCTCCATTCTGAAAACTAATCATTTAGTCCCTCCCTTTGGTTCTTATCTATTAACCAATTACTGATCCAGGAGAGGACCCATCCCGGGAATACTTAGTTTGCTTAAGAGCTTTTGGTGAGTCGCCCCAGCCCCAGCGAGCCGCCTCCTCATCTGACTGTGGCATAAACCGTCAGGTCCAAATTATTTCTTGGCACTGTGACGGGGCAGACTGGCCCCGCACTGGCCATGAGAGGGTTAACCCTTCTCTGCTGGCAGAGGAAGCCACGCCCCTGAGGCCCTGCTGGGCAAGCTCCAGCAGGGGGCCAGGTATAAAAGCCTGCAGAGCTGCTCAGTCAGGGCTGGCTGCTGAGGAGGAAGGACGCCCAGCAGAGGCTCCAGCCCAGGAGCTAGGGCCGCCCTTACCAGGGCGAGCTAAAGAGCCCAAGACCGGGACTGGAGGCCAGCCGCTACTGGAACCCCAGGAAGTTCAGGCAATTGAGGTCCATGTGCTTTCTGAGCCCCCAGGCTCTACTGCATCAAAAGAGCCGGTAGGAAGTGACCCGGGGGGGTGCGGGAGTGGTACCTCCCACCCCAGTGAGGGCAGCGTGTTTCGGTGGGATTCCCCGCTGACCCTGGCGGCCTGTGTTACCCGCTGTTAAGGCCCTGGGTTGGGCCCCAGGTCCCCTACCGAGGACCGCCGCCCTTGTGGGGACGGGCCCCAAGCTCAGAACTCAAGACTGCCTTACCGGACTGGGAAGGCACACTGAAGTAACTCAGGCCCCTAGGTCGTGCTGTCCCTTCAGGGGAAGAGACTAAGGGGGACTCTGGCCATTGAGTCCCGCTGGACGGGCTGCCAGGAGTGGCATAAAAATCGGACCGGGAACTAGACAGGCGGGGTACCTCCTAGCCCCCTGTGTCTCAGAGGGGCGACGGAGTATGAACCCTGCCACAGGCACCCAGATAGACTGCTGGGCTTTCCTGGCTGGCCATGGGCACCAGCAGCACGTGGACAAGTGACATTCCCGCAGGTGGCAGCTTGGTGCCGTTTCGGTTCACTTGTGCCTAAAAACAAGCATGCCAAGACCCCTTTAAATACTTCCGTTTCCCAGGAATTACCCACAGCAACCGGCAGCTGACCTGCCTCCAGTCTGCATATAGCAGATTGTGGTGCCATCTGGGTGGCACTGCAGCAGGTAGTGGTGATGAACAGCTGGGCAAGGGAATTATCCTTATTGTTGATTGGGTGCCACAGCTGCCCATGTCCCTATACAGGTGCAGTGAAGACCTGGTTCCTTCCAGTAATGCCTCATGATACGAACCTGCAGCTGGCACCGGGAAATACCATGTTGGACCCGCAATAGACCCTGGTTCTCTCTCCTCTGCCCTGGTGATGGGAAATGGGATTCCCTGGTAAATTCTCCCTGGCCTCGGTCAGTGGTTGGCTAAGGCCCAGAGTCAGGATGGGAGTTGTAGGGGGAGGGTGACTGCCATAGCCGGGGAGCTGCCAGATTTCTGGGCAACCTTTGGATCTGCAGGTCTGTCCTGGGCCTGCCCCTGATCTCTAGAGGGGAGGGCACCGAGTGGAAAGAGCCTGCAACTTCACCAGCCTCCCGGCTGCAAGCCTGGTGCCTGCCACACGCCCCCATCTTGCACGAGCGAGTTCCTGGCGTGAACGCCACACCCCAGCACTGGAGAGGAGTGCAACCAAAGGGCGCTGTGCGCAGGATCAAACGCGGAGCCAAGTGTCAGGCGCCGGCGTTTGATTCTGAAAGGCTCCTTTGATGGCCAGAGAGAGTGAGAATCAGTCTGCACTTAGCTCCTTCTCATCCTCTGCATCTCAGGCCGCTCGCTCTTGCCCTGGATGCTTGTAAAACTCTGGCAAGTCTAGTTTCAAAATACCTGGCGTGCGCCATGGTATCTGCCTCTTCATCTCTCCCTTTCTTCCATCTCCTCTTGTCCTCCCTCCTCTTCCTGCCCCTGCCCCCCATGCCGTTCAAACAGGGCTTTTGATGTCGTCCGGAAGGCCCCTTCCCGGTGAGACTGAGTCAGAGGTCTTGGCTGAGACTTATTAAAATAGATGATCTCCCTTTGAACCTGCTCAGCGCTCACAAGGGCTCTCCCCGCGGCCGGCCTCCAGCAAAGGCTGCCTGCCCTTTCTTGGGGTAATGCCGATGATCTTCAGCGAGTGCATGTGAGATTCTGGGACGAAGGCAGGGACCGGGTTAGGCGCTGCTCTGAGTCAGCCTCCCTGGCCTGGTCCTCTCGCTGCAGAACTTTCCGCTCCCGGGCGGGGCTGCCTCCCTGTGCGTTGAGCCAGATTTTCCAAAGCACTCAGGGGCAGCTTCCCAAGCGCTCAGCCCCCAGGATCTAGGCTGGCTTTTCAGAAGGGCTCCGTTCACACTGAGACACTGACCTAAACCTGCAGCTTTTCACTTGGGTCTCAGCAGGCTGGGGCCACGCTGGGGGCTGAGCTCTCCTGGGAGTCTGGCTCCGTGGAAGCTGGAGCTGTGCGGGAGAGGCTCAGACTCGGGTCCTCGGCTCTTCCCTCCTCCCTAACTGCTTGTGGGTGCGAAGGATGTTGCTGGTGGAAACTCTGCAGACTGATGGCATCTGGGCACAGGCCCGGTGCAGCATGGGAAGGGTTGTCGCTAGCTTCCCCACCACTGGTTCTCACCCATGTGCCTCACGTCTGATGCTGGAGGGACCACCCCTGGGCTTGCTTGTCAATGGCCTAGTTCAGCGGTATCCAATAGAAATTCGATGCCAGTCACACTGCTAGCCACACTTGTGGTTTTGAATTTTTCTTATTAGCCACATTATAAAAAAGCCACATGCATTAGTCACAATTCAATAGCCTATTAGCCGCATGTGGCTAGTGGCGAATGTATTGGACACCGCTGGCCCTAGTCAATCCTAGACGCCAGTCAGTGTTGGTGGTCATGGGATGTCTCGGTCACTAGGAACGGAGCCTGCCCGATGTTCTGGTCCATCCCTGACTGCTACTGATTTGCTGGGCAGCCTTACATAAGAACGGCCATACTGGGTCAGAACAAGGGTCCATCCAGCCCGGTAGCCTGTCTTCCGACAGTGGCCAGTGCCCCAGAGGGGGTGAACAGAACAGGGAATCACCAAGTGATCCATCCCCTGTCACCCATTCCCAGCTTCTGGCAAACAGAGGCTAGGGACACTAGGAGCACGGGGTTGCATCCCTTGGGCAATATGTCTCAGTTTCCCCATCTGTAAAATAACACCTTGCTCTTCTAGGGCATTTTTCATTACTAGAACGCAACGTGCATAATCCCCACTGTACAGATGGGGAAACTGAGGCACAGCCAGTGGAAATGACTTGTCTGAGGTCACCCAGCAAGCTAGGATGAGAACGTGTACCCACCTTTGGGAATCTCAGGAGAGCCGTGCTACACAGGGACAGTGACGAGGGGGTCTACCCCCACGCAGGTGGTGAAAGAGCTAATTTGGGCCTGGGAGGCCAGTTAACTCACTTGGAAGGTGGGCCAGGCCTAATTAAAGCTGAAGCTGATTCTGCGGTCAGCAGTAGAGAGACTGGCGAGGCCAAGAAGGAAGCCCTGGGGGAGGGTTGATTCTGGGATCCTCTCCTGTGTACGGAGGGTCGGCCATAAGGCCAGGAGCGGGAGAGACATGGAGCAGCCAGTAGAGAGGAGCAAGCTCCCGTGGTGAAGCCTGGAGGATCAGGGAGGTGGTCAGCTGAAGGGTGAAGCCCGAGGAGGGCAGAAGTGGGGTTAAGTTTGTACTTTGGGTTTGGGATTAGCTGGGGGATCCCAGGGGAGAGCTCTCTAGGTCCCGCCCTGAGAGAAGGGTGAGCCTAGAGAGGCCAAGGGAGAAGTCACTCCAAGCAGGCTCATAGGCCACGCTCCGTGATCCCACAGCCCTTATTCTCTGCCCCTACCCTTAAAGCCTGGCAACACCACCGCCCCTCATCCCTCTGCCCCTAACTGCCCCCCCAGCCCCCTGTGTTCACTGCCCCTAACTTAACTGCCCTGCACTATGCCCCATACCTCACCATTCACTAGCCCTGTACCTTAATGCCCAGATACCCTGCTGGGCCAGCCCCACTGTCTGTGCACCTCGCCCGTAACCTCGCTGCTTCCTTCCCTCCCTTTCGCTACCCAGTAAACCCTTGTGATGGGCCGGAGTGCTGGTCTCTTGTCCCCTGCTGATTATGGATGCTGCAGTGGAGAGAGGGGCAGGGGCTGTGGGGTAGGGGTTAGAGCCAAGAAAAGGCTCCTGCATCCTCTTCCCCACTGTTGCACTGGCTTGCTGCCGCCTCAGGCAAATCTGCTTCCCCTACCTCCGAGAGAACCTCCAGGGATCCCTTACTGTGTATTTGCAAAGCGGTAGGAGACCCTGGGGCAGAAGGGGACGAGGGGCTGTTACTACTCGTGCAGGGCTTTTCACCTGGAGGGATTCCAAAGTGCTTCACAAACTATTCACCTAGCACTGCAGAATTGCAGCCACCTCTGGGGTGGAGCTGGGCAGGCAGTGATGGGCGGGGCAGGAGGGGGATCCCAGTCAGGGAGACAGGGTCAAAACCTTCTTATCTAAATGCCACAGGGGGTTAAAAAAGACAGTGAGATGGTGAAAATGAAAAATGAATGCAAGGAAAAAGGAGAGAGCATCTGGGGGGAGAACGTCCCTGGTGGGAAAGAAACAACTTGTTAGACCTTTAAAGAGACGTGTCTGCATTTGTTAAAATCTGAATAATGAATCTGGCCCCCCGTGGATTCTGCTGGTGGTGTATTAGCCGCTGAGCGTGCGCCTGTGGGCGCTGACCTGCCTGCTGTGCTAATCTGATTAATCAGGGAGCTGCGGTACAGAGCGCTTTTGTGTGCGCGCCATGAAAGCAGCCTGGGCCCGTGACCGGAGCCTCGCTCCACCGCCTGAGCCAGACGAAGCGGCGGTGGCAGAAGCTGCCTTCAAAGGAGCAGCAGCCCCTTTCTTGTGGTTTTTTTCCCCTACTTTCCAAATCCAAATTTGAGCTAAAAGCGGGAGGAAATCAGTAGTGAAGTTTGCTGGGGCCCTGTAGGGACGGTGACAGAAAGATTCCCCTGCATGCGCCTGCCCTGCCCCGGTCCATATAACAATGCACCCAACTCACCCCTATGGGCACCTGTCCCAACCCCATTATAATGCCCTAGCCATGTAGAAATACCCCCACTGTCAGCCCTATATGCTTGCTCCCAACCCCCATATACATGAACCAGCCCCACATACCTGCCCTGGTCCTAGAGAAATGCTCCCACCCCCTCAGCCAAACATACTTGTCCCCAACACCTGCGCACCTGTCCTATAGAAATACACCTGTCCTAATCCCTACATACACCCACCTCCAGATGCATGCACCTCCCCCCAGCCCCCTAGCAATGCACCCATCCTTGTCCCCGCACACACCCAGCCCAGCCCCATAGAAAGAAAGCTAGTGCCTGGAGTGTGTCTTTTACATCATTCAGTGCTTATGCGCCTTCTCTCAAGGGCTGTACCCTGAGCCAGTCCCAGGGGGGTGCAGGGACCCTGCCTGTTTGGCACTAGCATAGATCTCGCTAGGGGACCCTCCCCCCTGGTGCCAACTCTGGAATCTGCAAGGGACAAACTGCCGCCCCACCCCTTGTGAGCTGGGACAGGCCTGGCTGAGAGGCAGGGCTGCAAAGAGGCCAAGAAGGCGTCTGGCGGGGAGGAGAAACGGGGCCATCGATTCGCGTTTCAGTTTCTTGCCTTTCGCTGAGAGCGGTTCGGGGCGGTCCGGCCGTGCGCCAGGGCAGGATGCCTTGCAGAGCTCCCTGGGAAAATATTTGCCCAGTTTGTCAGAACGAGGTGAATCCTGCTAATTATAGCTAATTAATTGCCAGCGGATTGTTCTTGCCGGCTCCTGATGAAAAGCCATGCTGCACATATTGAAGTGTGACTTGGCAAGCGGGCTGCTAATTATCCCAGCGCGTGGTGGCACAGCACCGTCTCTGCGTGGGGATTATGGTGGCAGGCACTCGCTCCATTTGTTTGTTTGCAGGAAGCATCATCTCATGGCTCTGATCTTTCTCCCCTCTGCAGTGCCGGGTGGAAAGAATCCAGGAGCTGCAGAGAGCGGACATGGGTAGTAAAGAAATCATCCCTAGAGCTGGGACTGAACCCGGCTCCTTCACGGGCCTTTCCCACTTGAGCCCAAAGAGAAATCCCCTCGATTAGCTCATAGTAGGCTCCTTATTCTAGTTCCAGTCACTAGGGGGTGACATTATCATAGTCACTCAATACCTAAAGCTGGTCTATTCAACTTCCACACTGACAACTTCTAAGTCTTCTTCTTCCTTCCCTGCTCCACACAATCCGTAGGGATCTGCCTGTGAAGTTGCACACTGTATACCTGTGGAACTCACTGCTGGAAGAGGCCAAGAGTTTTGTGCACTTAAGAAGAAAACAAGGCTGTCTTTGGGGCAGGGGCTGTCTTTTTGTTCCATGTTTGTGCAGCACCTAGGACCATGAGTGGGACTCCAAGGTACTGGGGTTACCAGATTTGCCCATTACTTTGGGGTACGCTCATGCATTAGGGTTACTCTTCTGGGGGGGGTTTGGTAATTCTATCAATGTGCTGCTTGTGTCACTTGTGTGCTTATACAGAGCGCTACTTCTCCCTGCTGCAAGTTCCATCCCAATGGAGCGATCCTGCAGGACCCAGGTTCCCCAGGCCTCGGTTCCTCCAGACCCAGAATCAGACAAACACACACACATTCACAGAGCGCGTCTGAGTGGAGCGGGTCAATCGGCACTCCCAAGCTAACCCCTTGTATGACCCTGGACTCAGCAGGCTGGGTCGAGCAGCACTTCCAAGCTGCCCCCCTCCTATGCCACAGGTTCAGCATGTCCTATCCCCTATCCCCACTTTCACGTTACAATTGTTCTGGTAGTAACCCACTTGATGAGCAAACCCCACAGGATTTTTGGGCGCTGCAGAGATCTTTAGCTTAGGTATGAGGAGCGTTGCTGCAGAGCGAATGGGGAAGCCAAAAACACAAAAAAGAGAGAGGGAGGGAAGCAACCAGCTTAACCATAAAAGTTATTTATTGCCAGGTAATAACCATACAAGGAGAGGAGTATCAGAGGGGTAGCTGTGTTAGTCTGGATCTGTAGAAGCGACAAAGGGTCCTGTGGCACCTTATAGACTAACAGAGGTATTGGAGCATAAGCTTTCGTGGGTGAATACCCACTTCTTCGGATGCAAGCTTGCATCCGAAGAAGTGGGTATTCACCCACGAAAGCTTATGGTCCAATACCTCTGTTAGTCTATAAGGTGCCACGCAGAAGTCAGGGTTAGAAAGCTATACTTCCAGTAGAATAAAAAACAGAGAGAGAGAGAGTTGGGTTTGCACCACTCTGTGAAGCTTGAACCGGTCAGGGTTCCCAGGTGACGGTGGTAGCCGAGGGTCTGGAGTGCTGGAGAGAGGCAGAGCCCCCAGCACGATCAGGCAGGAGAAGATGAAAGCCCAGTGGAACTGATGCAGATTTTGGATCCAGGCATCCGAGCACTTCCTTGAGTGTGGGGAGGGGTGTTTGTAGGGAAAGAACAATGGTTCAAGGGAGAACACTCGATTCGTTTGTGTAAACTGATGGCTCAAGGGAGGATACCAAGGTTGTTTTGTTCAGGCTAGACAATAGGAACTGATCAGTCCTGGCTATGGGCGGTGTTCCTTCCAGGGAGCTCACAATGCAATTAGGCAGCTTCCGTATTTTGGATACCAATAAAGGTTTTATTATTAGAATGGGCTGATAACTACTGAGATGAGTGCGTGCAGGTGTGGGTTCATTAACATCTGGAGCAGAGATCCCCCATGATGCAGTGCTTCCCTGTTTTTCTGGTCCCAGAATTCAGTGCGGTTCTTGCCTTGGAATCTCTGTTCTCCATTCTGCATGCTAATGGAGATGCCTCCCTGTCCCATCTCTGATGCAAATGAGGCTCGGGGAGTTGCCTTAATCCTGTCACCCTTGTCCCGAGGGGTTAGGTGTGTCTCCCATGGCCTTTTTATTGCTTTTTGAAAGTCTTTGATCGGTTTTGGTTCAAGCAGAGGCTGGGGTGGGAATTGACTTGCTGAAGGTCACCCTGTAGGCCAGAGCTGGGAATAGAACCCAGGTCTCTTAAATCTTAATCCAATGCTCTAGCCCCTAAAAGCAAGCAATTTTCTACTAGGGGCTATCTTGCACCTTCCTCTGAGACCAGATACCGGCTGAGACTGTTATTAGTGATGTGTGTTGGGGCAGCGTGGTGAGCCCCCCCTCAGGGATCAGGCTCCCACTGTGCTTGGAGCTTTGCACACATAGACTCAAAAAACAGTTCCTGTTCAGATGAGCTTAATTGATAAAACATGGTCTTGGGGCCTGCTTCTTGAGTGGCGATTGCAGCCCATGAACTACTGCAGGGCTCTCCCCGGTGACTGGGAGCAGTGCCAAGCAGCGACGGGGGACGCCACGGGAGAGCCCTGCAGTCCCGTCTGTTTATCAGGCGGGCTTGGATCACTCTGAGCAGCGCAGTCCTTTGAACCGGGCCACCTGAATTCCTGTCAACCCTCCGAGGAAGCTGCTCTGGGCTGGGAGCAGGTCACATCGTCGTTGGCGGGAGAGCCCCGCTATTAAACAGCCAAATGGCTTTTGGTTTGACGCTCTTCTCTGCACATGGGATAACGCTCTGGGAGGGAGAGAGGGGCCTGCCCTAGTAATTGCGAGCGGCCCAGGCTACCCGCACAGGAAAGCCAGTTAGTTAATCTCTCTCTCTCCCGAGCTCCTTTGATGTGTCCCATCGCCCAAGGCCCTGGTGATGCCGTGGGGAGAGCGGTCAGAGAGGAGAGAATTCTGAAGCTGGGCTGGGAAAGAGACTTCACTGCGTATTCGCTGTTTTCCCCACCGAGCCGTCATTGACTCCGCTCCCATGCGCTGGGCTCTGAAGTGCCCGCGCTTTCGGGGCCCGCTGACGGGCAGCGTGATGCATCCTTCTGAGCGCACCAGAGTCAGGAGGCGCTGGGAGGCAGGGCTCAGCCTCCCAAGTGCCGTGGGTTTAGGAGGCGGAGGGAATCAGAGTCAGGCAGAGGATGTCTCCTTCTCCCTGCCGCGGTGCCTTGTCGGCGTTTAGAGCGGAGAACTCCCCTCGAGGAGCAAAGCTGCCTTGTTAGCATTGCGGGGAAGGTTCTTCATTTGCTCTACAAAGCCGATCTCGGGGTCACACGCATCCTAAGCGGCACATCGCATCACAGCTTGCTCTCTGCGCTGACCGTGCCAGGTCTGGCCGGGCCCCCCGGGGAAGGATTCCTCCGCGTAGTCCTGAGAGAGGGGGGCGCGTGAGCCCGGTGGGGGTTCTCAGTGATCTCCAGCCCTTTAAACGTCCCAGCATGGGTGCAGCCTGGCCCATGTGCTCCCTAAATGAGTGGAAAGGTCACATGTCCTGTTCTCTGGTGTAGTGAGCAATTATTTATTACTAGCGCAGTGGTGCGTAGAAGCCCCAATCCTGGACCAGCACCCCGTTGTGTTAGGTGCTGTACAAACGCAGAACAAAAAGCTCCTCCCCTGAAGAGCTGACAAGCTCAGTCATCCGAAGAGGGACGGGTCGCTGGAATCGAGGAGAGAACTGGTCCCTATATCTGCAGCCAGTGCCTCTCCGTGCACAAGAGCGAAGGAAGCCGCGGGAAGGACAGTAACTCTTGAAAACTAACTGGCTTTAATTTCCTGGCTTAAATGGCATTAAATGATCGCCAGATGGGTCAGGCCGCCCCTTTCCTCCTCGACACAGGCTGATGATTAGAGGGGAGAGTGGTGCCCCGAGATCCCTGCTGCATGCGGTTCTCCCCTTCCCATGTGGGCCTCCTGCAGGCAGAGGCACCCTTGTGATCCTACCCAGAGAAATTAGAGCTGGAAAAGACCAAGTTTAGCTCGCCCCTGCCTTCCCGAGGGACCGGCACAGGGGGCAGGGTCTGGTGCTTTGTTCAGTCTCGCTGATGCGTTCCTAGCACCTCCTATTCCAAAGTCCATCAGCTCCCCGCTTTGGGAAGGATTTCCAGTTATTTAGCACCGGTTCCCCTGTCTTCAGTTTGTCCCATTACCCCTTATGGGCCCCGCTTCAGCAAGGTACCGAAACATGTGCCTAATTTCAGCCCATGACGTCAATGAGGCTACTCTTCTGCTTGGAGTTTGGCCCCGCCCCAAGTCTGGATGAGCTCCTCGGGCTGAAAAAGGGGCAAGGCGAGGGAGGAAGGAGATTTGCTTTCTGAAGCTATGAGAGAGAACAGGGAAGGGGAATGGGGAGCGGAGCTGTGAAGGCAGGTCATGCCTTGGCAGGAGTCTAGTCCTGGCGGCGTGGCAGGCTCCATTCGGCGACATATGGCCAGCGAAATGTCTCATTTTGCACAGGCTTTAAATCTTCATGTCGGGTGGTTAATAATGACGGGCATGTTTAAGGCTGCTAATGAGACCCTTGGAACTGGACGTTGGCTGTTAATTGCCCTTGTCTGCGTGGTAAGTACCTTTGCTTAACTGGATGTTTTGCAGGCTGCCGTGTCTAATCGTTCTCCCAGGAGGACGCTCAGTGTTCTGGGTAATGAGAGACCGAGACGATGGGAGATTGGAGCACGGGGAGGAACAAGGGATTTGAGACGTGTAATGAGAGATGGGCCCAGCAAGAGAGGGAAAGAAATATTCCGGGATGGAGAAAAGTGGAAGGAGGGGAGGGAATCCCACCTCCATGTTCTGCCTCTTTCCAAAGGGCCAAACTATCCCCCATGATCCCAGCATTCCTAGACACATGGGCATTTCTAACCAGGAGGTACCCAGTGTCCGGGAGGTATTTGCATTCACCCCCTCATGAAGAGAACTTAGAGCTGACCACTCAGAGGCAAATCTGGAGCCAGGGCCCAGGTTTGGAGCCAGGGACTCAGGTCAGGCCCATAGCTAGTCGTGACGATCCCTGCAGCAAGAGGGAGTGTGAGAGATTAAGGGCCCTCCTAGGAGAAGGGAAACTTGTGGGCAGGGAGATGAGGTGAGTGATGCAGCGAGGGGAGATGAGAGGAGAGAGGGAGAGAAGACTCCAGTTGGATGCAGAGGTGCTGTGTAAAGAATCAGTTTGGGTGGTACCTATGCCGGTGCTCGGATACCGGAGTGATGAGCACAGGATAAGCAGACAGACGGTGTGACCGAAAGCGCCCCTGCATTCACACGCTACACGTTATTGTAATAAACTCTGTGCAAAATATGCCTTGCGAGGTAGCCTTTAAAAATGAACACGGCATTGATCACCAATTTTCTTGTGCAATGCACGTATGAAATGGGTATTAAATTATGAACCGAAGCTGAAATTGTGACTACACAGTGTTCACCAGACACGTCTGGGAAGTGGGTAAACTGATTTCTCAAAGACAAAGGAGAAGCTGTGTCCTCTGGCCAGGCGTCATCAAAGGCGATGGGCCATTGCCTGACAAGTGGCCGTTCTTTGGCAGCGCAGGGGGGCAGGAACAGAGTGATCTGCGTTTTAACAAACAACATGGCACCTTTCACCACAGGACTCCGAGTCTCCCTCCTCACGGCTGGAGTGAACTTGACCTAGGGGTAACCCGCAGGAACATGCATTTCAGAGGGGGACTGGGCTGTAAAAGGGAGGGGTAAAAAACGCCTCAGGTTATTGCTCTCTCAAAGGAACCAGTCCTTTGACTCTGGGAGGAAGAGGCACTGACTTCCCCAGCTCCCGGGAGGAGCTCAACCCCCACCCCCACTCTACCTGTTTCCCTAAGCCCCCCTGCCATGCCCCTTCTGCCCCCTCCCCCGCTTCTTCCTGCCCCTGCTCCTCTTCCCCCCCCAGCGCCTCCTGCATGCCGCTGAACAGCTGATTGTGGTGGGCGGGAGGCGCTGGGAGGGAGGGGGAGGAGCTGATTGGTGGGGCCCACCGGCGGGTGGGAGGGCTGGGGGGCAGGGGGAGGAGCTGATTGGCAGGGCTACTGGTAGTTGCTGAGCACCCACTGTTTTTTTTCCGTGGGTGCTCCAACCCCAGAGCACCCACGGCGTCTGCACTTATGCTGGGGGAAGATCCTGGCCTGAGAATTGGGCCAGCCCTGCTGCTGGGAACATGCGATGAGGATTTTACCTTGAACCGGGTCTAGCTTGTTGAGACTTAGCTACTAGGAAGCATTTTCTCTTTCTTTCTCTTGTAACCATTTCTGACTTTAATGCCTTGTACCTGTACTCGCTTCAAATCTTTCCCTTTGTAGTTAAATGAGCTTGTTTTAGTTGTAATCTAAATGAATCCAGTGCTGTGTTTAAACTGAACTGCTGGATAACTCCAGTTAAAGGAGCAAACTGTTGAATACTGACCCTTTACAGAGGCAATGGACCTTTAATATCTGAACTATCCTGAAGAGGGCCGGACGGTGCAGAACACACGTTTTGGGGAAAATTCAGGACTGAGAGTGTATTGGGGTCACCCTGCATGTGGTCCTGAGGCTGGTGGGAGCCAGAGCATGACCGGCATGTTGCTGAATGGCTGCCGTGGGTGAGGCTGCTGACACTCAGGGGGTGATCTGCATGCTGGCAGGCTGTTTGTGAGTGGCCCAGCTTGGGAGGGCAGGGCAGGGTAGGCGGAGACACAAGCCTTCACTAGTCTGGATTGCACCCCAGAACTTCACAGATAGAGATCGAGATCTGAATCACAACATTCAACCACCTGTAGATTTGGAAGCCCCGCTCCCTCCTCTTTGTGCCCGAATCAGGGGTTTTCAGATCTGGCCAAGACAGGCGGCGAGGAGGGCTAGCGAGAGCTGCCAGATACGGGAGCTGGAGCAGAGCTGGGAGGGAGCACGTAGATGTGGCCCAGCAGGTGTTTTTAAGCTGTGCCCGTTCCCTTAGCGCGCTGGCACCCGCTGCAGCCAGAAGGCGCTCTGACAGACAGAGACGGTGGCCTGGCTGAAGTTACTATATCATTTGGCTGGGCTGGGCGAAGCACCAAACATTGCGGGGCCAGGCGGCTAGCGAGATCATTGTAAATATCACCCCTGGCAATCCCCAGCCATTACGCATCTCCCCCATCCCTCACACCCTTCATCCTGCCATGGCTGCTGCTGCTCGCCCAGCCTGCACGGGGCCCTTAATAAGACGTGATTCACACACTGCGTTTAATTAGCAATTCAGCTAACAGTTTGTAATTCAGGCACGACCCTGATTGCATCCGAATGCTACTTTATTTCTTCTCTGCCGCTTGCATTCTGAGCACTAATTATGCCTCTTTGGATGCTAATTGCTTTCCAGCCCTCCATCGCTGTCTTTCTCTAGCAACATTTATTTTTCGTGCATCTCTGTGTTTAAACTACTAAAAGAGAGGAGGAGGGGCCTTGCGGGGCTGAGCCCCGGCCAACTTCAATAGGACGGACAAGTGTTCCCGCCCTAGCCTGCTTCCCAGCCCCCTCTGGTACCAGCGGTCAGCTCTGCCACTTTCCCCATGCCTGAACCACTCCCTGCGTCTCAGCAGCCGCCCCTGCTGCTCTCAGCAATGCTCCACCAGCCACGCCACCAATTCCTCTCCAGCCCCTCTGCCCCATAACCAGATTCTCTATATAACTGGCACCCACCAGTGCCCTCCCCCTCTAAAGAGGTGCACACTCCCCATCTCTCCAGCATGATCTGCCACACCACTCACGCTTCATCTCCGCAAGCACGGCCCCCATTCTTTCAGTGGCATCCCCTTGCCCTAATCACTAATCCTACTATCTCAGTGGAGAGCCAGCGGAGTCCGTGCTCACCGCTGCACAGCACCCCGGGGTGGGGACCAGCCTGGGTGACTCAGTAAGGGGTGCTCTCTGCTCTGGGTCAGTGCTGACCCCAATGCCCCAGCGTGGTAGTAGGGGGTGCTGTGGTGCGGGGCACTGTCTTGGATTACACATATAACCGAGATCTTAGCTACTCATGGCTATTAAATATTTCCTGGTGCTTTTCATACAGTAAGTGATGTCAGGCCCGGTGTCCTTGTTAAATCCCAGCTTGGGTAATTGCATGCTGCATCCTTCCATCAGCAGTTTCACCTGGAGGTGGCGCTCTCTTACCATTGCTGTGCAGAGCTGCTGGGTGGGGCTTCTGCCCACCAACCAGCCGCTGCCAACTCCGAATTGCATGAGGGGATCCCGGGGCACATACAGCAGTGAGTCTGTCTGCCAGTTTGTTAAGCTGAAATAATACCATTGCTTTCCCCCTTTAAATTACAGGTTTCCTGAGCAATGAATAAGAACCCTTCCCTATTTCCACTGACAGCTCCGCTCTCTTCCCTGTCTTCCAACCCCATAATCTTGGCGTAATCTCGGCCTCCTTTCCTCCCCGCACATCCAGTCCCTCACTCTCTGATTTCCAAACCCCGACTCGCTCTTCTCCAACGGCTTGCTCTCAGCCTATTTAGGTTGCCAGGAAATCTTTGCAGGGAGCAGGGAACATGGACTTCTACAGCATGTGTGAACTCCTCATGTCCGACCTTCTGTTTAGCTTGGACACTCTACCAGTAGCTTCCTTCTCCAGCCCTGCAGAAGAGCGCAGCAAAGCTCCAAACCGTCATCCCTTCCAGGTCCGGTAAAAGATCGTCTCTCTCCCACCTTGTCTCTGTCTTTCCCATATACAATTCATCTCTTATTTATAGGGGTGACAAGCTCAAGTATAAAGCACCAGCTGCCCGCGGATACAGAACCACACCCTCTCAGAGTGGCACCACTTGTAACGCTGCACCCACGGGTGGGTTGTCAGCAACAGCTGCAACCTGGGATGTCTGATCTCAAAGGAGGAGCCTGAGTGAGAGCTAGGCTAGGCTGTAGCAGACGCATCAGTCTCTGTACTCGGCCCTGCCACCACAAGAGGGGGACGGAGCACCATCCTTGGGGATAAGCAGCACCCCCTACTGGAGAGAATGGTACACCTTAAAGGAAGGTGGTTAGAGCAGTGGTTCTCAACCAGAGCTCCGGGGCCCTCTGGGGGACTGTGAGCAGGTTTCAGGGGGTCTGCCAAGCACGGCCGGCGTTAGACTCGCTAGGGCCCAGGCCGGAAAGCCAAAGCCCCACCGGGCAGGACTGCAGCCTGGGGCCCCGAGCCCCACCACCCGGGGCTGAAGCCGAAGCCTGAGCAATTTAACTTTGAAGGGCCCCCTGTGGCGTGGGGCCCCAGGCAATTCCCTGGCTTGCTACCTCCTAACGCTGGCCTGGCTTTTATATACAGAAAAACAGTTGCTGTGGCATAGCTGGGCCGTGGAGTTTTTGTAGCATGTTGGGGTTGGGGGGAAGCTCAGAAAGAAAAAGGTTGAGAACCCCTGGATTAGAGCACGCGCCTGGGGGTTAAGAGAGCTGGCTTTTACTCCTGGCTTTGCAGTGTGTTGGGTGCGTCATTTCCCCTCTCTCTGCCTTGGATTCACCCTCCGTAGAAGGGGACTCTGGTATAGTTCCCCAGTGCACAGGGGGTGCTGGGAGACTCCGTTAATATTTGCAAATTGCTTTGAGGTCCTTGGGAACAAGGTCTTTGGTGTGAGTGACTATCTCGCTCTCTAGTGGCTGCCCTACAAAAAGATTATAAGCCTTAATACCGATGTAGCTAATAAGGCTGACTGTTAATTCAAGTGGACAAGGCCTATGCGTTTGGTGCCAAAGGTCTCTGGTTCCACCCCTGCTCCAGGGACCATTACGACGTCTGCCTTGCTATTCAGACAGTCACAGATTCATTCCGTCTCAGCGCCTGGTAATTGACTTAACCAGGAGATCCCTCGGGAATGCCTGACTCAATGCCGGGAAGCTCCCTGGACTAACTTGCCTAAGGATCCATTGTCTCAGCTGTGTTCACAGAGCCTCTCTCAGCATTGGTGTCACTGTACCAGAGGCAGGAGTGGATTCACAGCGAGCATCTACTGAGGGACGCTGGGCAGGGATGGATTTCATGCTTCGGCCCCGGCGCACACAGGAGGTCTCCTTCCTTCCCAGTTACCACGGGGAACTGGACCTGGACAGATGGCCGGAAATCATTTCTATTGCATAGCAACAGATTGGGATATATAATGACAGAGTCGAGTGAGGGCTGCAACAGCTGTGACTCCCGATTCCGGACTGCTGCTTTCGGGTGGGGATGGGAAACAAAACCAATAAGTCAAAGAGAATGGAAGGAAAACAACATACAGAACAGAGTAACACTTCCAGTTGTTCAGCGGCGTATGGGAGACAGACAGGCTAACCGGCAGGGACGGTGTGACAATACTTTGCACCCCGTCAAAGTGCTTTAGAAACGTGAATGAAGTCAGCCGCACAACTGGAGGTAGGTCAGTGTCACCATCCCTATTTTATGAATGGGGAAACAGGCAGAGAGAGGTGAGATGACTTGTCTAAACACAGTGGCTGAGTTGCGAATAGAAACCACATCTCCTGATGACTCCTCCCTCGTCTTGGGGTTTAACCACCAGTTAAACTAGCCGGGGAACTGGCTGACCCCTCTTCCAGTCTCTGCTCTGCCACAGACATTCTGTGCAACCTTGGGCAAGTCATTTAGTTTCTGTGCCTCAGGTGCTCATCTGCGCAATGGGAATAATAGCTCTGAGGGCCTCACCAGGGTGTCGTGAAGATAAATGCACACGAGATTGTGAGGTGCTCAGATACCAGAGTAAGAAGGACCATGAGAAATACCTAAGATGGGCCAGCGGCTCTGAGATGAATAGGCGGAAGATAACTGGCTCGATGAGGTTGAACGCTCAAATACCATGGTGATGAGTGTGGTGTCAACACCCACGTGGACAGACACGGAGTTGACTGCTCCATTCAATCACCACCTCGTCAGATCAAGATGTCCAGCACCAGATCATTTCTTTTCAAAATTGCACAACCTCCATCCTCTCTTTGGATCGGTTTAGACTCTCGCTGGCAGTTGTCGCAGGGTAATTGAATCGCTGGCTGCAGCCGGCCGCCCTGTTTGGTTAATAACCCAAAAGGTTAATGTTCTGAAGGGGATACAATTAAAAAGGAGCCTCGGCCATGCTGTAATAGGAGGTGGGGGCAGCCCAAAGCAGTGGCACTCAGACAGGGCTACAGGGAGCAATATACTGTTGTGATTGTATGGTAGCAGCTAGAAGCCTCAAATTAGACTGTGTCCTGTATAGATGCCCAGTAAGACAGTTCCTGCTCCAAAGCGCCTACAGACTAAATAGACAAGACAAACCAAGGAGCTCTTCTTAGCCTCATTTTACAGATCGGGACCTGCGGGAATGGAGAAACGAGGGGCCACATTCCCAAATCAGCCCGGCGTGTTGGGGAGCAGCGAAGTTCTTGTGATGATCTGGCTGGAAGAGTCGCAGCTGGAGCGGAGCAGTCACACACGCAGCTGGGAATTTATTCCAGGTCTCCGTTCAGAGCCCTGGCTCCAAAATCATCTTCTGTCCCTCCCGTGTGGGTCCCCAGACTATAGTGAAAAGATCAACCGCTTGTTTCAGCCGATGGGCTAGGAAGCAAATGAAAGGACATGGCTCTGAGGACAAGAGGGCCCGGAGTCTCAAAGGTATTTCGATGGCTAACTCCCCGGGCCTGGGGAGCCCTGCAATCACGCTGCACCAAGAGGCCCACGTTTATTATTTGCCTTTGCAAAAGCCCCTTCTGAGAAACGAACGGAGCAGGTACCGTCCTCTGCCGCCTTCCTGAGGCTCAGCTTGAGACTTCCTGGATGCTGCCCGCTGCAGAGGGGAGCAGCACAGCAGGTAAAACCGAGAGAGCCTTGCAGCGAAGCAAAGGGAGTGAGATCTGCCCTCGCCCAGTGGCTGTTCCCATAATGCACAGACCCCTCAGTGACGGGGTGGGGGGGACACCAAACACATGACGTTCCCACTTCCCTCTGTACTTCGGCGGAGGTGCCAAGGGTGAGCCGATAACGACCCCCTTGAGAGAGGCAGAAATACGCGGTTTGGCGTAAGCCACATCGCCCCAGCAAGTGGGATGGGGAATATGTAGCCAGGCCATTGGCTGGGAGTTGGGAGGGGGAGATGCTCCCCCATCTCTGCCCAGCTTTGAGCATGAGACGTGCCGCAGGGTGGAAGAGCTAAACTTTCAATAGCGCAAGTTTCTAGCAGTGTGGGGTGGAGCACACGGCCGGTGTGACTGGCTGGACAAGGTGGCAACCGAAGCCGGAGGAGGAGGTACAAGCGGCAGACCTGGGTAATTGTCACAGCAGGGGGCCAGCTTCTCATCTGTGTTATGATGGTGCAAGTCTGGAATCATTCCAGCAGTCAGTGAAGTGACTCCGGGTTTACACCAGCATAATTCAGATCAGGATCTGGCAGTGGATCTCGGCTTCCTTTCATTAGTAGTGCTCTCTGCAGTTCCTCTTTAGCAGCTTGGGTCTTGTCTTCATGCACCGACAACTTTCCTAGCCTGCCTGGGGACCGAGAACACGAGACCTTGAGTCAAACCCGGGCTCGCCCCTATGCCATTGTGAGGTGAGATTCTGCATTGTCCCGTAGGGACTAGTCTGAGCCCTTTGAACTCATTGCACGGGTGGCCTAAGCTAAAATCTGAACCTAGCTCGCCAAAGGGGCATTGCTCATGCATCATAGCCCACCACAAGCCCCTCTGTCTTAACCTCAGCGTGAAATACTTTACAAAGAATTCCTGCACTTGTGAAACGGATACAGATCCCAGGGAAACATCAGGGCGAGCAGCCTGGTTAAAAGGACAGAAGCACAGCGCAGTCAGGCCTGGTTATAGCCCTATAAAATCCCTCTTAAAGGGGGAGCCCCCCAGCCTGATTTACAGCACACCAGGGCTGTCGTCTTTCAGAGAGCTCCTCTGTATCACAGGGGAAGCAGTAATGAAACTGACAAGATTTTATTGGGTGGGTAATTGATTAAAACAGCCTGAGCGGCGGCAGCTGCCGCCACACCTGAGCAAATCAATTAGCCATTGGACAGAGTGGTCAGAAAACCCAACGGGGAGGCAGGTTCTGAGCTGGTTGGATGTGAAATGAAGCTCAGATCAAATTCTCGGCAGATAAGCCCCTTACACTGGGGTTCTAGGATGGGGAGGGGAAGGAAAGGAGATTGATTCCTGGGGCCCGATTCTCATGTGATGGGTCCATTGAAATCAGTAGAGCTATGCTGCTGTAAAGATGATGTAAGCGAGGTGCACTTCAAGCCCAGTCTGTCTTGGGCAAGTCACGTCCCCCTTTGTGCCTCAGTTTCCCCACCCACCCTTTGTCTTTGTCTTTGTCTTTACTGCAAAACTAGGTGGTTTGTACACCAAAGTAGCTATCTCTGGGTATATGCCCGCTGGAGACAAGGCGCACGTAGTGTCTACCCAGATGTGGCTCGTGAAGGTCTATGTTACACCCCTCCACACAGCTGGGGTTTACCTGGAATGGCTCTATCTGGGTAAAAAGAACAGTGCCTTCCTCCACTGGGCTTTTGCAGCAAGATTTCTCATTAAATGAGCCAACACACCTATTCTAGTCTTGCAGTGAAGAAACAGCCTTTGTCGCTTCTAATCGGATGGTGAGCAACGTGAGGCAGGGCCCGTCTCTCACCATGTGTCTGTGCAGTGCCTGGCACAATGGGGGCCCTGATCCTGGCTGGACTTTCCAGGCTCTACAGGAGTGCAAAGAGCAGTTAGGCTCTCAGCAGTGGAGTTTCTGGGGGCAGCTGAGCCCTGGGGAGCACTCCTATCTGCGCCCACAGGCGACGTTAGCGTCCGGTGTGGGGCCGTGCATTACGGCAGAGACCAGAAAACCCCGAGAGCGGAGTGTGGAGCAGTAGCGTAGCCAGGTTTAGAGCACAGGGGGAGCGGCACTATAAAAAGGCGCCTCCCGGCTCCCCCTGCACTCACCCGGTGGCTCTTTAAAAGGCCCGGGGCTCCAGCCACTGCGGAGCCCTGGGCCCTTTAAAGCGCCGCCACCGGAGCTGCGGCAGTGGGGCTCCGGCGGCGCTTTAAAAGGCCCGTGGCTCCCCGCAGCGGCAGGAGCCACGGGCCTTTTAAACACCCCCACCCCCAGCCCAGCTCTGGCAGCGGGGTTGTGGGGGGCGCTTTAAAAGGCCCGTGGCTCCCACGGGCCTTTTAAAGCGGCACCCCAGCGAGGCTTGGGAGGCGCATTAGCGCCGCTTTTCCTCACAGGGGGAGCGGCTGCTCCCCCTGCTCCCCCCGGCTACGCTACTGGTGTGGAGGTTCTGTTGCTGTTGCATTTTGTTTTAATTTTGCCCAAACTGACCTTTTTGTAACGAAGCCACCAAGCGGCTGCAGGTTTTTTGCCTCCAAAGGCAAGATTTTTTTTTTGGTTGGGTAAGCGAAAACAGCCCGATATATCAGCAAGCGCTGGTAGCTGACTGTGATACCCGGGGGGCTGACCCTGAGCTCCATGGATGATTTACCCAGGTGGGATTGCGGCTGCTCTGACATGACCCCCCTTTTCAAGCATCTTTGCCAAAGAGGGTAAATTAAGCGATAAGGCAATAATTGATGGGCTCCTCTGTAGCAGGAGAAAGGTTCCTTGAGTGAAGCCATGATTACAGCCCTCTTAAGCTGTTAAGGGAGCTCTCGGGAAGCCAGACACACATTACTGATTGCGCTCGTAAAAGGTAAAGACTCTGCACTTTGTTGAAGGGGCTGGCGAGGAGAGGGATCCTCCCCAGCCAAGGTCAGGGAGCCAAACGGGTGTGAAACCAGCCCCGCTCTTGCGATGCAAATCAATCCTCCTGGAGACCTTCTTTGAAGATGGAGTGGGGTGGGAGGTTGAGGAGAAGGGGGAGGGGGGGAGAACTGAACTCAGCTGTTTTGCTTTAGTCCAGGTGTCTCTCTCACGCCTGCTGTGTCAGGTCCCCGTTCCCAGGTAGGCGCGGGACCCTGGCATCCTGCCGTCGCTCAGTGCTGTTGTCTCTGCTTGATTAGTAGGGCGTTTCCAGGGGTCAGCGTGTGACCTCTGTCCCTTTAGGCTCCGCTGTCATGCCGGCCACTGAGAGCAGGGAGGTTTTCTCGGGCCTGCCCCATAGCTGTGGTATACCCCAGGGGGACAACAGTGCTCTAAACATGTTAGTAGTCTGCTTGGAAGCTCATCCGCCCCCCCTCCCCCATAAACCCCTCTGCACCTCCTATAACTCTGGGCAGAGAACTTCAAGGGCTAGGCCCCTTTTAACAAATGAGGGTCCCAGTCCCGCTGTCTGTGCAACCCCCCAGCTCTGGATGGCTGTGTGGAGTGGGGCCGGAGGCCTCCCAGAAGATGAGTGGGGGGTGGGGGGTGGAAGTGACTTGCTCAGGGAGTCCGGGGCAGAGCCGGGGCTAGGACGCAGGTTTCCAAACTTTGCCTTGTTGTTGTTAGTCCCGTTTATTAGGGCAGTGCCTAAGGCCGGCCAAGGTCGGAGTCCTGCTGTGCTAGGCGCTGTACGGACACAGAATAGCAAACGGTGCCTGCACTGAAGAGCTCGCCATCTTGTGCTTTCACCACCAGACCGTGCTCCCTCTGCCCCTCTCTTACCTCGGACGCTTTGCAGTTGGGATGCTAACCCATGCCAGTCCTCGCTCAGCCGCCCAGGGCTGAACTGAGCACAGCTGGGACACTCTTGCCAGCGGCTCCAAGAGGAGCTGGAGAAGGCCCAGACTTCGGGCTAGCCAAGGGATTTGCCGATCGGCAGGGAGAACTCTTGCTTGTCGCCCCCTCCGAGCAATGAGCCAGCAGCACCCCCCCCCCCAGGAGAGACTGACCCGATTTCCCTCTTTACTGTGTGATTTTTAAGATGCTTCCCCATTCGTTTTGAGACGCCTAATGGAGCTTTTTAAAGATGCAAAGTAATCGATGCAGCCTCTCGCCTTCTCTGCCCTCGGGGCGGGCGGGCTGGGTGGTGAACGAGGCTTTTGCTAGATTTCTAAAATGATTTGAAACACCCCATTTTATAGTCAGCAGCAACCTCTTGTCATTTCCTTCAAGTGTCTCTCTGCTGCACTTTTCCCTCATGCCGGGGATTTCTGCCTCTCGCAGGTACTATTAGGTGTTTGCTGCCGGGCTGGAAGGCAGGTGGGGGCTGTCTCTGCACAGCTAGCACATTCAGGGCCCTGCAAGGTCAGAGTTCTGTCTGTTTATAACCCACTATTTCTTCCAGGCCAGACTGTTAGCTGGTCCGAAATGCCCTGCCCAGGGTCAGTATTCGGGAGATACAGCCCGGGCTGTAATTCCCCTGGCAAAGAATGAGGCATTGGGGTGGATTGTTTATTTCACGCATGTAATAGCTTGGATATGTGCAATATAAAATAAGCCTCTTAAATAAGGCACAAATTGTTAACGGGGAGAGTAATCTGCCATTGGAACTATTTACCCAGGGTTGTGGTGGATTCTCCATCACCGACCATTTTAAAACCCAGATGGGATGTTTTTCTAAATGATCTGCTCTGGGGGTTATTTTGGGGCAGTTCTGTGGCCTGGGCTATACAGAGGGTCACACGAGATGACCACAACGGTTCCTTCTGACCGTGCAATATATGAAGGTATGAAAGCACTCAGCCTCCCTGCAGGCAGGGGAATGGAGCTGAGAGCTGGGTGGTGTGACATTGCACCCCATAATGCTTTATGGAAATTTGCTCATGAATGTAAATTTGACATAACTGGAATATGTTTTATGCTACATATACCATGTAACATATCTCTGAAAAGGTTATGATCTACTGAATCTATTCATCCTATTTGTATGCATGTATCATTTTTGTATTTGAAGTTATGAATATTGGCTGTGTACTTGATTGATTTTAAGTAGCCTTAGTAGTGCATTTGGTCAGCTTCTTAAGAGAGGAATTTGCAAGTTAAGTGCCCAATCAAGAAACACTTAATGGACAACAGGCCTTGGAAGACCCCAATCCGCATAAGGAGTCTACCTGGGGATGTTCAAGGTAGCATGTAAGCAATGGCTGCTACCTGTGAAGTTTTGAGTCAAGCATGGACATGTGACTTGCCCATGTGACTCCAAAACTCCATCTTGTAGCTGGGATTCTACACAGGGGGAGGGAGGGGTTTCCACCCACAAGAGAAATTCTATTTAAGCCCCTGGGAGACCCCTCCATTTGGTCTTCAGCTGGCTCAAGAGATAGCTTCTCTACCCCCAAAAGATACATGAAATAAACTGGAACAAAGGACAGTAACCACAGGGGTGTGAGTGATTGCTGGACCCAGACTAGAAGAAGGCTAGTCTGTAAAAGAAGCTTACTGGAACATCTCTGAGGGTGAGATTTCATCTGCAATCATGTTCTTACTGTATTAGGTTTAGACTTGTGTGTTTTATTTTATTTTGCTTAGTAATTCACTTTGTTCTGTCTGTTATTACTAGGAACTACTTAAATCCTACTTTTTGTATTTAATAAAATCACTTGTTACTTAACCCAGAGTAAGTATTAATAGCTGTGGGGGCAAACAGCTGTGCATATCTCTTGATCAGTGTTATAGAGAGTGAACAATTTATGAGTTTATCCTGTATAAGCTTTATACAGGGAAAAACAGATTTATTTGGGGTTTGGACTCCATTGGGAACTGGGCATCTGGGTGTTGGAGACAGGAACACTTCTTAAGCTGTTTTCAGTTAAGCCTGCAGCTTTTGGGGGATGTAGTTCAGACCTGGGTCTGTGCTGCAGCAGGCTAGCATGTCTGGCACAACCAGGCAGGGTTCTGAAGTCCCAAGCTGCCAGGGAAAACGGGCTCAGGGGTAGTCTCAGCACATCAGGTGGCAGTCCCAAGGGGGTTTCTGTGATCCAACCTGTCACAGGTGGGTTTTGTTCTAAAGGGCAGGAAGAGGAGCCAGCTGCCATGGAGAACAGAAATGCAGGATCCAGTTGGAGGGTGTGTGAGCGAGATTGTGGCGTGGTCTGAGCACAGCCCTGGGAGCCACGAACTCTGGGTACAGAGGCCAGCTCTGACACTGACTCACTGTATGACCTTGGGGGAGTCACTTATTGTCCCTCTCTGCCTCAGTTTCTCCCACCTGCGGATAAGCAGGAGCTAGTTTGTATCAGTGTTTGTGGGGGGCAGACCTGAGACTGTGGTTCTGGGGGGCAGGGGAGCATTGCCCATTTTGCCAGCTAGAGAAAAGACTGAGAAAATGGGGGGAGAGAGAAAGGGACGTGGTGGTAAAAGTGGCCCGAGCAATGGCGGTGCAGAAGGCTGTGATGAGACGAACTCCAGTCACGGGAGGGGGAAGTGCGCTGGCTGCAGACTTATCATTTCCAGGTCCATGCTGCTCCTGCTGGATGGTACTTTCCAAATATGTTTGTTTTGCAGATAATTAAACTGCAGTTACCTCACCAATACCGCTAACGAAGCAATTAGCGGGAGAGGAGGATGGCATGCTGAGAGGCGGCCTGCTGCTGGCCTTATAACCAATGCTTTGTTTGGCCGATCAGCTGCACAACGATGCCTTGGAATTAAGTTTTCAGGCTTTGACTCATGGAGACAAGGAGAGGAGGGGACAAAGCAGCCGTCACCTAGGCCTCCGTAGGCGCCCGGCATCTCTGAGGCTCCTCCACTCAGCAAAGGCTTTCAGGGAATTGTCTCATGCAGAAGCAGTCTGGCAGCTGCTTCACAGAACTGGCCTAAGCCCGTGAGTGATGGAAAGGGGGAAGCTCCTTCAGATCCCCAGGCCCTTCCTCTGTGCCTTTCTCAGCGGGAGTTTTGCCGGAAGAAGGGCCCCTGGAAAGTGGCACAACGCAGGAGAGACGAGCAGTGCAAAACGTCATCTACGTTAAAGTTAATTCCAAGGCCTGCAGCCAAGACCATTGTGTTTTAGCGCTCTACAAGGAGTCCCCCTGCTCTCTGGGCTGCTCAGCCAGCCCTTTCCCTGAGCTTGATTGCAACTAATGAATAAACCTAAGTTAGACCCAGGAGTGAGCAGACCCCAGTGTGCTGTGTCCTGAAGATCGCCATGCTCTGGGGCTGCAGGGAGCTGCAAAGGCCCTTTGCCTACCGGCCTCTCCACAGTCCCTGTCACTGTTGTGCCCAGCTCTTCGATAGGACATCTGAGAACTTCCCCTCCCTTTGTCCCGGGGGAGCTGACTGCTTGGCACTGACAGCACATGTGCCAAAGGATGGAACTGAGGCATTGGCGAGGAAGGATGGTTCAGGGCTAGGGTGGCGGCTTCTAACTCAGGAGCCCAGGGTTCAATTCCTTCCTCTCCCACAGATTGCCTCTGTGACCATGGGCAAACCACTTAGGCCCAGATCTGCAGAGGTATTCAGGCTCCTCGCTTCTATTGAAATCCTTAATCTCTCTGGGTTAGGTGCCTAACTCCCACAGGTTTTAATGGGGGTTAGGTGCCTCCATACATATGGAGAGCTGGGTTTCTGTGCCTCAGTTTCCCCTCTGTACCATGAAGATAACTGCACTGGGCTACCTCCCAGGGGTGTGGTGAGGATAAATACACTAAAAATTGTGAGGTGGCAAGAGGGTGGCCACTTTTCTAATGGCTGGGAACTGGACCCCAGAAGCCCCGCCCCCTGCTCCACCTCTTCCTCCATGCCCCACCTCCTGCTCCACCTCCTCCCCCCCACCCAAGGCTCCACGCCTGCTCAGCCTCTTCCCTGGTCAAAAAAATTGGACATTAAATGGCATCTGGACACACAAGCTGAAATCTGGACTGTCTGGGTGAAAACCAGACCGATGGCAACCCTCGGTAATGGGGACCAGCTAAATACCTTGGATAGATAGAAATTGACCAGACAAGGCAGCTGTGCACCTTCTGCAGGAACAGGAAATGGGAGGTCTTGGTGAGGAATCTACAGGGGCTACTGACCTGGGAATCAGAGGGCTGTAGATCTCACCTGGGCGACTTGAAACGGGCCCTCCCTCCTTTTGTTTAGCTCCTCTCCGACTGGTTTGCACTCTGGTTTCTAATGCAGATTCCTTGGACTCAGCACTTATGGCCTTGAAGCTTCTTATTAAATGGCATCGATTTCCCGAGCTGAGAGGAGGAAGCTTATTTTTAAGGGCAATTAAGTAGCAGCGGCTGAAGCGCCCCTTCCTTGCGAGGAGCGATCTCTGCGTGATGATGCAGCCACTCTCCGCTACTGCCAGGAAAACTGGAACGGGTGGGAATGAGCTGAGGCGTTAGCAACAAGCTGTCAGGGTTGGCGGAGATGGGACTGGGCTAGAGAATGTGTCAGACCCATGGCCTGAAGCCCTAAGAGTAGGGCGCTCACTATTGACACCTGTTGGTGAACAAGGAGAAGAGTGGCCCAGAGCTGCTTGAGAACTCCAGATGGCAAGGGGAGAGCTCTGTGTTGCCATCTGTTGGTGAGCAAGGGGAAATGGCTGACTGGGCCAGGCCTCATTTGCATTTCATTTATCTGACAATTTGGGGCATTTTGGTTAAAATACAGTTGGGTTTTGAGTTTGGGGGCAATAAAACATGATGATCCCAGTTGAGAGATAAAAGGACAAGAAAAATGCATCAAATATGCTTGGCGGGAAGGGGTCACTGTGAGCAAGACAATAGTTAAACACAGTTGGGTAAGAAAGCCTGGGCCCAGGGCTAAAGACAGAAAAAATAGTGAATTTTTAATTTTCTGCTGATTGTGCTTTTCTGGTGGTAATGACTTTGTTTAGGGTTGTGTATTCTAGTGGTTCATCTCCAAAAAAACTTTTTTGTGCAGGAATCTTTAAGGGAGCAGGTGGTGCTGAATCAAGTGATGGTGCGGAGCTTGCTTAGGCTAAAGATGCAGAGAGCAGCAGCAGCCGCCAAGGATGCTGACGCAGGTCTCCTTATCCAGCAATTAAAGTTAAAATCACTTCAGCTGGGTTAGGTAGCAGAACCCTGGCATGGCTGGTGATGGATCTTCAGAATTCTAGTTTCCACCGATCCAGGACAACAAACCGTGAGTGGGGAAGCCGTGGGGGAGGGAAGCAGTTAGACTGTATTAGTGACTGGAGACAGCAAGTGGAGGACTGAAATTGGGAATATTAAGGGAGTGGGAATCTTACCGAATAGATATTGATAATATGTTCATTGCTGGCTTTCCAAAGTTTATTCTGTTTTCCCCCCATTCCTTCCCCTCCTCCCCCCATAAGCTATGGTTGTTTAAAACCCCTCGTCTCAATGCTATCAAGGGCGCCCAGGGGGCATATATAGTTTCCCAGGGTTCTGTGTGGGATTCAAGCTGGTGTGGTTTCAGTTTTCAGATGACCGCCTCCAGACCTGCTATGGGTAGGGGAGTGTCTGCACGGGGGAGCTGTCCGGGAGAGCACTGGTTGGCTTTGCCTGGGGTGAGATCACACAGTGTCTGTGTCGATGCCGTGCTACGTTACAGTGAGAGCGGTTCGGCTGTGCACACGGAGCTGTTAATGACCCCAGGTACAGCTGCCCAAGGTGACTGCCTCCTCTCCCTTTAATTAACGGCCCGAAGTTTGCCATAAAGCTCTCGGTTTCTGTTCCCTGGTGACAGAATTGGCTCCCATTCGGGCCTGGTTATTCGCTCAGCGTTAGCCTCAGGTAGAGGTCACAGCGGCAGAGCTACCGGCCCAGCTCCAGGTAACGGCTGGGTTGTAAGGAGAGGGCTCTTCTGGTTGGCGTAATTAACGTATCGCCAGTTGGAGCAAGAGCCAAACCGGAGCATCAGCCAGCTCCTAAATCACTGAGCCTGAGCTGGGACCAGCATCCCTCTGTGCTCTGTGTCAGGCCTAGTGCACCTGCCTGGAGATCTGTATCGGCTGCAATCACACGCGAGTGTGTATAGACACATGCGCATGAGTGCATGTTGGCACCTGCGTACCATCCCAAAGGCACACACGGGCGCACACACTCGTGTGCAGACTGTCGTGCAGTGCACACACCCCAGGCATGTGCTTGCTCACACCTGCGCCCCATCACAAAAGTGTGGACACGTGTTCACAGGGACACACACACGTGGCAAGCCCACATGAATGCAGTGTCATGCCAAGACGTGCATGCACACGTGTGCATCCTGTCACGCGAGCACAAGTGTGATGAGCCACAGGCACACATGCAGACTGACACACAGCGCACACCCATGTACGCAATGACCCGTGTTTGTGTACGTGCACGTGGCTACTTGTGAGTGGGTTCCAAGGTGTAGCTGAAGAGGGTTTACAAGGTGCGGGAGGGAATCGAGAATGCAGTCTGGTGCTTTTTAAAATCTCAGCACAAACCGTGGTGTGACAAATGTTGTGGGTTGCTGTTTTGCTTTTCCAATCTGCTTCATTCAGCCCTAAGAAACCCCTCGTGAAACAGGCTTCCCAGAGGGGCTGGAAACCAAGGCGAAGGAGGGGAAATGGAGCTAGCAGACTGTTTTATCACCCCTAGCGTGTCGCTAACAGATATTTAATGATCTTGGCTACTCTTCTTAATAGAATTCCAAGGACCTTGAGTTGTGTTTAAGACAAAGGGAGCAGATGTATTAGGGTCGGGTCATTATTGAACCACTGGTTTCGTGCGTGCTTATAAAACATCACACTCCCGGGCCGCATTTTGGATGCTCCAGCTGGACCTACTGGTGCTGGGGGTGGGAGCAAAGGTGCCACGCCACATGAGGGTACATGCTACCCCAGTCCTCCGAGCTGACGGAGTGTGTTGTCTGGTGGTTTAAAGCAGGGGACTGGCAGTCAGGACTCCTGCGTTCTGTTTCTTCTGCTGGCCCATTGTGTGATTTTGGCCACATAACTCCATCGCTCCGTGCCTCCGTTTCCCCGCCTGGGGCATCGGCCTACCTTTTGGGTGAGAGGTGCTGTGGAAATGTGACCGTAGCATAGAGTGCCAGCAGCTATGGAAACACCCAGGATCTGGTAACAAATTCCTGACTCTGGCTGTTACTGTGCTGCACACTGGACTGCCCGGCAGAGCTAGAAAGGGGGTAGCTAGCTCCAAATAGGCCAGGCCCCTCGAGCTAAAGGAATTTCACTTAGGTGTGACTCACAGGTGGCGTAGTTCTGAACCCAACCAGGAGAGGGCAGTGGTGTCAGCCACACCAGCCATGCTGGAGCACCGGCTGCCATGCCGTCTGTCACCCTTCGGTGGCTCTTCTCCTTCGAGGTACTGAAGTCACCTTTTAGAAGGAAGAGCTGTGGGGCCACGGCCAAGCTGGTCTCCGAACAGGGCTGCTGCTCTCCCCGGGGCTGATTTTGAAGAGGGCTCCGTTGTTTTAACACTAATTCGTTGTTTGCTCTTCTGCTCAGCCTGTCAGCAGAGGCTCTCCAAACACTTCGCAAGCATTAATTAAGCCCCTCAAACACCCCTGTGAGGTTGGCTAAGTATTATTGACATGCAAGAGCGGCGGAGTGGTTCACACAGCTAGGTGGTAGCAGAACTGGGGAGAGAACCCAGGTGTCCTGATCCCCGCCCCCCCTCCCCCCGCTGTATCCTGTAGACCATACTCCCTTCCTGCTCCCCTGCAAAATGCAGCTGAATTTGGTGCCAGGAGAATGTCGTCATTATTTTAATCTCTCTCTCAATGGAGCGTAGCAATTTCCGGATTGATTTTTGGTGCGGGTAGGGCTGAGGTTTTATATGTGGAACACATACCGGTGTGATGAGGCCGGCTCCTCTGCCGTGCTCCTAGCTGGGTACAATAGCCCACTCGGTCTGCACCTCTGCTCTGAGGTCTCAGAGCCATCCGGGCAGGGCGGACGGAGCAGGGCAGGGAGTGGCAGCGGGGGGGACTGGCAGCGGTGACCGCTTTAGGTCTTGTGCACTGCAGAGCAGGGCTGGAGAATCCAGGACTTGGCAGACTCAGGCGGGCGTTGCTCGTTGGCTCTGGGGTGGGGGCGATGCCTGTCCCAGCAGTGCTGGCATCTGACACATCAGAGGAGGGTTCAGCCATCCCCACCAGCGGTGCCTGTAGCCACCTGTGCAAAGCCAGAAGACAGACATGGCGACGGGGGACATGCGGGGAGAGTCCTGGCCCACTGCAGAGGTTCGGCGGACGCTCTGAAGCGTGTGATCTGGCCATCGGATCTTAACGTGCGTGAGCCGGATCCTGCTCCCGGGGACCAAGCTCCCGTTGGCTTCAACCGGGGCCCTGCCACACCCCGCTGATGATGAAATGATCCAGCGCCATTTCCAACGCATTCCCCTGGAGTGGGGTGACCAGACAGCAAGTGTAAAAAATCGGGAAGGGGGTGGGGGGGTAATAGGAGCCTATATAAGAAAAAGCCCCCAAAATCGGGACTGTCCCTATAAAATTGGGACATCTGGTCACCCTACTTTGGAGTGGGGTCCTCGGTGGGGGGGAGAGGGGCTGACTCCCTGGCTCTCAGGATGCGGCGGGAAGGTGGGCACACTCCTCTTTTGCACTGACTGATGGGGCTGGAGGAGGGATGCTGGGACAGCCCCCTGCGTATGGGCAGCAGGGAATAAAGCAATTTCACAGTGAATGAGGGTACCCGGGGCCTGCCATGCCCCCTTGGGGGCAACCCCTGTCTATCCATGACCCACCTCTGCCCTGTCTCCCTTTTGCCAGCATCCCTGGTCATGTCTGTCTGCCCTGGTTCCCCTTCTCCATAGACCAGGCCAGAGGAGGGCGAGGGAAGAGGCGGCCTGACCCTTTGCTGTCAAGCCATATTCACCTGAGGAATGCTTGAAATCTGCTCTTAAGGAGCTTGCTATCTGCCAGAGTAATTAGTCTTTAGCCTGGCGTATGCCATGAATAGTTAATGGAGTGGGTGCCCACAGAGAGGCCCCAGAGCCTCCGTTGCTGTGCTGACAAACAAATGAATATTCATCCGGAGGGGAGGCAGAGCACATGGAAGCAGTGGAGTGACAGGTGTTAGTCTCCGCAGCATGGCACGGAAAAGGGCAGAGGCAGGGAGTGGGAGAGGGATCCCTGCACATGTCCCCCCCCCCTCCCACCTGCTCCTGATTGACTGCTGGGGCTTTTCGTCTTTGGCTTCAATGCCATTCGCTCCTTTCCCCTTTCTGAGCATGTGCATGGCCGGTGCGTGTGCAAAAGGTGGGCTCATGCCCCTGGCACATGTGCATGGGTGGTGTGAGTGTGCAAATGTAGATGGGATTGTGCAGATGTTGGTTGGTTCATGGCCCCCACACTCTGTGATGCATGGGCCCTAGACAGAGCCCATTCAGTGGAAAACAGGCCAAGAAGGGATGAGTGTCCACCCGCCACCCCAGATTCCTGGAACGGTGGGTGGGAGTCTTTTGTTTGCCACATGGTGTGGTCCGGGGGGAGTAAAGAAATCGATGGCCAGAATGCCAGGGCACGTCAGAGCCCTCTGGCTACAGCCGCGGCTGGGCTTCTCAGACGGCGAGTACCCCTGAAGAAGCCCTGAGATTTCAGAGGTCCCCTGGGCCATCCTTGTTGGCTTTGAGCCCCCTCCCCTCAACTGGGCATGTGGGTGGTGGTGAAGTGTTACCAGAGCCCGGGGTTGTCATGAGCCAGGCAGCTGTTGGCACCCACAGAGCAACATGGGAGGAGGGTGACCAGAGACGGTCTTGGGGCTGATGGCAGGGGCCTGAGATGCAGTTGGGCGTGTGAGCCCATCCCCCTTTGCATCCTCCCTGCCCAGAGATCCGTGCTTTCCCTCCTTCCGCTCCCGTCTTGGGGAGTATTTGAAGGCTGGCAGCTACCTAGGAAACAAATGGCGAATAAGAGGCCTATCGACTGCTCCCAAGATCTACGAGACAGCTGCTTTATTAAAGCAAAGCCCGGTGATGGATCCTCCTCGCCTCGCACCGGGCTTGGCCCTGCCAATGCCTGAGCCAGCAATCACTCTGCCGGACGCACTTAACAGCCTTCTCCTCCCCTCCGCTGCGTGGGGATTGCTGGTCATTGATTTGTCTATATTTTTGGTCAGGCACCGACAAGTTGTTTACCTGTGCGCGCTGCTGTGTATGCATTTGTTTTAACCAAGCGCTCCAATACCTGCTGCCCGACCTGTGGCTAAGAGGGGAATTCACAGGCCTCCTTGCTGGGCAGAAGGGAGACTCGGGGGTGGCTGGGAGATGCCTGGCATGGAGAAAAGGGAAAGCAGGGTGGAAGATGGGTAAGGGCACCTGGAGTCCACCACAGCTGTCTAGCTTCCGTTCTTATCTAGCTCCCTGCGCCCCTGGGAGTCTTTAATGTATTTATCCCCACAAGCCCCCTGGGAGCAGTGGTCCCCCCGTGACAGACTGGGAGGTGAGGCCCCAGGAGATGATGGCTACGTCTGCATTAGAGATGGGAGGTGTGACATAGATGTACCTGTGCAAGCTCTGTGTCTGAAAATAGCAGTGTGTCCGTGGCGGCACGGGTAGCCACTCGGGTTAGCGGCCTGAGTACGATCCCGCCTGACACCCCCCCCCCCCGGGCTGCTGCGGGCACATCTACATGAGCTGGGAATCCCACCCCCAGCTCAAATGTAGACGTGTCCTAAGTGACTGGCCCAAGGGTACTCGGGGAGTCTGTGGCAAAGCAGGGACTTGAGCTTAGGTCTCCCAAGTCGTTTAGCCACTGGGCCATCCTTCCTGTCCGCAGTGCTTTCCCTTCGCCAGCTGCCCCCGGCCCATGTGAAATGAATGGGGGGGGGGTGTGTCTCAGCAGAGCTGGCTGAACATTTTCAACCCCTCCACTGGCAGAGGCAGTTTCCCCATGCGTGAATTTCCACAGGAAGGATGAACAAGAGTGACCTCCTGGTTAAATGCCAGGAACACCTGGGTTCCCTTCCGAGCTCTGCAACTGACTCTCTGCATGGCCTGTGTCACCTCTCCTGTCTGTGACCTGTAAAATGGGACCTGAAGGGGTGGCATGGGGTGTAGTTCGCTCGGCACTGGCAGACCCTGGGCTGCGGATGAACACAGGGGTGGTATGGCATTGCCTTTGGGCAGCGGGCCCAAGAAGGAGACGATCTCTGCTGAGCACTGCTGCTCGCTCCGTCTCCGACCCCTGCGAATTCCTCCCCGGCTAACGCCCTCCTCTGAGCTGCGCGGTGAGCACCAGCAACATACCGGGCCTGATCAATGGCATCGAGATGAGCAAGCGGCATATTGATCCGAACACATCAGCTCGCCCCTGCCCCTCCCCCTCTGAGAGCGCAGCCAATTAGGCTAAACTAATGAAAACAAACGACCTGGTTTCACTCTGTCAAGCTCCCGAGGGCAGGATGCTGGGTGAATAACTCCTGGTTTCTCGCTCTGGGGTAGGGGTGGTGGTTGAATGGGTAGGTGTGAGGAGGGGGGGAAGGATACAGCAGCCTCAGGTTACTCAGTGGGGGCAGAAGCAGCTGATGTTAAATGGGCAGATGCCTGCTGGTTTTCACCCCCCACACACATCTTTCAATGGCTGGCCCTTGGATTTGCACAGGAGCCTCCAATTCAGTAGGAAGTTGGCTCCTAACTCACTTAGGCTCCTTTGAAAACCCCAGCCTTGTATTTTAGGTGAAGGGAAACCAATAACAAGAAAGAACAGAAGTAAAGTCTCCAGGTGCGAGGATCCATAGGTCTTGAACTCAGCTCTGCAGGTGGCCTTCGCATCCTGGCCGCCATCTGGCAGCTTGTTTGTAACTGGTGGGTGGAGTGGCCAAGGGAACCCTAGTCCCACCCGAGGCGTCCTGACTGGAGGAGCACCCAGCCCCACTGATTGGTCTGGCCGCGCTATTTAAGCCGGGAGGCGGCACTGGAAGTTCTCCATGCAACGGGTTGCATTTCTGGCTGGCTGTAACATCAGACCATGCCTTCTCTCCGGACTCCGACCTCTGCTTTCCTGACTTGTCCCTGGTTCCATTTCTCTGGCTTGCTCCTGATCGCTGACTCTGGTTTCTGATCCCAAGTCTGGCTCTGACCCGTGGCTTAACTCCTGTTCCTGGTTATGACCCTTGGCCGACTCCTGCTCTGACCACCCAAGCCCTGGTCGTGACACCAGGAGAGAGCACAGCGTGCGCCACTCCTCTGTAACATGCTGCAGCCGCTGTGAGACCAAAGGGGCAGCTGTCCCTGCAGACTGCCGGAGTTCTTGGAAATTTAAAGGTACAGTGCACAAGAAATAAATCATCGCCATTTCATAGCTAGCAAGCGCACGGCATCAGTGACCGCTCGAGCTTGCTTGGAGCTCAGTTCCCCTTTCTTAAGCGTGTGGGTGAGGATGAGCTGAGAAAAAGGAGCCAGCTGTCATGTTGCCACTTTGTAGCCCCTGAGTGAGGACTCAGGTGCAGCATGCAAAGGGTTAAGAGAACTGCCATTTTTATCCACAGACACTGCAGCCTTCAGCTGGGTATTGAGCAGGGGACTGAGAGTCAGAACTGGTGGCTTCTATTCCTGGCTTTGAAAGGGAATGTGTTTTGGTTTTTTTTAGTGGTTAGTGCAGGTGACTAAGAGCTCGGACTCCTGGGTTCCATTCCCAGCCTTTGCCACTGAGTGATCTTGGTTAAATCACTTCACCTCTGGGCCTCAATTCTCCTGTCTGTGCGATTTCACTGATTCACGGCTGGTGCTTTGAGCACCTTGGTGATCTCTGTTATTCACCCGGGGACTGGCGAGGCAGCCCCTCCATGGGTGTACTGCGTGGCGGTGTATTTATAAACGGAATCTCTGGGCCGACGTATCGATGCAGTCGTGTTTGTTTATTTACAATATTTGGCAGCCGGTGAGCCGGCAGAGGAATGCAACATCGGATTTGCAGTGGGTTCCTGCTGGATTGCTCAGCCACCCCAGCAACAGCTCGCCAATTAAATATCCATCAGTAACAAGGAAAACAAACGCGTGGATCTCTAGCACTCCACATTAAAAGTTAATAATACATCTAGCACCTGCAGCAATAGAGGCAAATTAAGAGCAACAGTCAGTGTAACACAGCAAATGGAGGAGTGAGCAATTAACAGCCATAAAAAGATGAAGAGAAACAATTAGGAGGGGTGTGTATAGAGAGAGACACACGCATATATACATTAAAAAAAATCAACAGGCTGTCGGCACAGATGTGCTGCATATAGCAGCTCAAATCCCCCAGAGCAGAGGGAGGGTGAATTGGCCAATGATTATATTCTATTTTGCCATTCCTCAGTAGCAAAGATTTCCAGGCCTGTTTACAATACAAGGATCCGGGGACAGATTCTCTGTGAGGCAGGTCAGGATTTTATCCCTGCTTTTAAGATGGGGAAACTGAGGCAAAGAACGGGGAGGCGACCTGCCCAAGGTTGGGCAGCGAGTCAGCCGCGGGGGTGTGGGCCTGGAGCCCAGGAGCCCTGGCGTCCTGCGTCCTGCTCGAAGCACGACAGCAGTTCTCAACCTATTTACCACTGTGGGGTGTGTGTGCAGCTCTGTGTTATGTGGGCTGCATCCACACACTATATATACTACCTGTATGGCCCTGAGGATGTCACATGGGCTGCAGCTGCGTGCTGATTGGACTGCAAGCGGCCCGTGGGTGGAGAACCACTGGTTTAGACTGTGGTCCTTTCAGGGCAGGGACTGTCTCTGTGTAGGTACAGTGCCCAGCATGATGGGGCCCCGTCCCAGCTGTGGCTGTAATTAAACCCCTAAGGATCCAGGGGAAGTACTTTACCTGGACAGGGTGAGCAGAATCTGGCCTGTGCTCCTCGCTAGGGCGAGAGACACCACTGACGTGCGTGAAGCTCTGTCTCCCGGCACGCCGGGTGGTCTCCTGCTGCCTCCCTTCTCCGGAGTGATTCATTCTATTGGGGCCATTCAATTATTTTGCTGTTTCCATACTCAGTCAAGAAACTGCGAGGGAATGACCTTTCCCACAGGCCTGCTGGTGGGGAGGAAAACGGCACCCTCGCGCTCTTAAATATCACTCCAGGACCCTGTGGCCTCTCCTGTGACATACCCACCTGAGGAAGGAACGCAAATCACTGGCCGCCTGGCCTGGGAGATCAGCGCCGAGCTGCAGAGGACGGGGGGCATGTCTCCTCTCTAGTATCCCCTGCTGCTGCAGGATGGCACTCAATTCTGTTCTCGGGCAAAGTTTAACTCCGTGGGCGCACGCGCCCTGGCTGTGTGGCGGCACAGAGGGAATTCATGCCATGACACGCACTCCCAGCGGCCTCAATCTTTTAAAGAGCGGTTGAACGCGTTCGAGGGAGCACACCTCATTTTTGGTGGTGGGGTGTTGGCGGTGGTGGGGTGTGTTTTGTTATTGTTTGTTTTAACTCAAAGACCTTTCTTCCCAGGTGTTTGGCAGGCATGTGAGTTAGATGTGTTAAAAGCCCAAAACAAAAAACACCTGCCTCCACCACTAGCCACCTCCTCCCCACCAAACATGAGGCGTTTTTAAAGAGTCCGACTGAAACCTGGTGGAATTGCCTGGTTCTTGTGATGTCATAAACTATTAGTTCTCCAGGCTTCCTGGAAAGCTCATCACTAGCCGTCAGGGAGAGCTCATTAAGACTTTGCTTACAAATCATCATTTGAAATTATTAGGTTGGCCAACATCACCGAAATGAATGCACTGACATTGTCATAAAAAACAGCAGCTGTATAAGGAAGCTAGTCTAGGTTCATACTTTTCAAATCTATTCTACAGTGTATTTCATCATACACTGTATATGCTTTTAAAGTGTGTATTAATGTTTCAATTTCAGTTCAAATTTCCAAACAACCACTAAATTGGTAACACTGCATGTAAGTAGTTCACAAAACTGGGGGGCGGGGGATGTTGGGGAAATTCAGGGAGGGGGATAGGGAAATCCCTGGCCGCTACCACCTTGGGCTGGAGCAGAACCAGCAATCTGGGCCCAAAAGGCCGCAGCTCCCATTTCCCAAGCCCTCGAGGCGCCTGAGCTCCGTGGGATGGAAAGCCACGTCCCCAGGAAGGAAGGAAGGAAAGTGCTGGGTGGCGCAGTGCAATGGAAACCCATCTCCTGTGTGTCCCTGACACGCTGGCTGTGGGCCCCAGCTGCAGCCCCCTGGGCGGGCCTGGATGGAGCTCCCCACGCTCTGCTCCCTGCCTGTGTGCGGGCTGAGCACAGAGGGGTTAAGGAAGGAGAGAAAGCGGTGGCTGGAGGATGCCTGGAGACTCCTGCATGTCAGTATCGATCCGACTGTCCCCTGGAGTTTGCGCCGGTGGAATCTCAGCCCTGCATCGCTAATTGGGGGAGACAAGCTTGTTTCTTCATTGCCAGTTTAGTTTATAAACGCGATCAATTGCAGGCGCCTGCAGATGGGATCCGCGGGAGCAGGGCAGGCGCCAGGGGAAAGGTGCTCCCCAGAGGGCCCATCACCACCATCCCTTCTCATCCGGCCTGCCAGCAGCGTGCCGAAAAGTCCTGAGCTGACTGAATGAAGAGCGGGGGAGGCAGGCAGAGTTCAAACTGCCCCGGATCAACTCTCGCGCTCTGCTTCTCCTTCCCATCCTCGCATCCTTCCCCACTCCTGAATCGCTCTCCCATCACCGGGCCTGATCCAGCTGGGTGCTGAGCATCCTCGGGGGAATCCTGGGGGCTCGGCATGTTGTGGGATCGGTCCCACCAGGACGTGGCTGGACTGGAGGATCTGGTGTAGATGCAGGAGATCTAGTGCCCCTCGCTTTGCAGTGATGTCTGGCTGAGCCCTCTGTCGATGGCTCAGTGAATTGGAAACCCCCTGTACTCTCCCTTTGCCACAAAGTCCCCCAGAAGGACCCTTCTGAGTTGCTCACCTCAGGCTCTACTAGAATTCTATCCTGCCCCAGTTCTGGACTGTGCGTGTGGACACATCCATCCCTCTCTACGCATGGTCCAAGGCCCTGGGACTTCCCCCCAAGATGGCAGCCTGCTCTCTGTTTGGTTTGGGGGGGGGTGTGGCTCTGCACGGTCACCGAGCAGAGGACGTGACATGCTTTTAAATGGGGGAGCTGGTGGCAGTTGGTTCGTTAGAAGCTGCATTCCCTCCGGCGGTGGGTTTTTCTGCGTGTTAAATAAATAAGGCCGAGAGAGAGAGAGAGAGAGAGAAATGGATTTTTGTCTTGCTGCATTAATCTTAAAAAAAAAAGAGGGGGGGGCGGGGGAAGAGAGGAAAATCTTGGATTGGTTTTTAGATCTTTAAAGTCGCTGAGCCAGATTGATTGCTGGTGTCACGCCTTTGATTTTCAGTGGTTCTGCCCCTACTTAACGAGGTTAGCCCCCTGTCCGCGCCCAAGGATTTAATGTTCTCTCTCCTCTTTGACGTGCATAACGCTGTGATGGGTCTCCCGGCCCCAGGCCATAACCACACGGGTTTTGTGGCGTTCTGTCTAAATGGGCGCTCTGACTCCCCGGCATTGGCTGGAAGATTCTCCTAACAATCCTCAATCATTTGAATTTATACAGAGCCCCCTTCGTGCAAGGACCTCTGCACGCATGGCCAAGGGGTTTAGGAATTGTGCCCTTTATAAAGATGGGGAACCTAAGGCGCATCGAGGGGAAGGGACTTGTCCAAGGTCGTGCAATGAGTCAGTGGCAGAGCCAGGTTTAGTGGATGATCACAGCTGCTATGGTATCACGCACACCGAGGATCTCTCTCAGGTTCACCAGGGCCCAAACATGGCTTGGTGTAGCTGTGCTAGTCATGGAAGTCCAAAGTCAGCCTTCGATAAGCTATCGATGTTTCACTGACGTTTCCTACTTTTCCCCCTGAAGCCAACGTGCTGACATCCCAGCCCAGCAGTGCTGATCTCGGGACGGATCCCATGTGCTTTCCTGGAGTGCTGAGGGCCAGGAGGAGACTGGTTTAGGAGAGTTTAATGTTCTTTATGCCACTCACCTTGGTTCCAAGACATCTGTTACGGTACGTCAACACTGCAAAAAACACCCTGTGGCAGCGAGTCTCGGAGCCTGGGTCACCTGATTCAGGCTCACACTGCAGGGCTAAGGAGAGTTGTGTGGACATTCACACTCGGGCTCAGAGACCCAGTGAGGGGCAGGGGTCTCAGAGCCTGGGCTCCAGCCCGAGACCTCCTACCCCTCACCGGGTCTCTGAGCCCAGGCTCAAGCCTGAGCGGAAATCTTTACGCAGTTGTTTTGGTGGTATTCTGTGATTCCTGAAAGAGGGAGTTGCTTGCATGTTGTTTGTGACCACCTCTGTCCAAGGACTGCTGGACAGTGTGGCAATAAACGAGTTACCCAGAGCGAATACTCAGACTGCGTCACTGAAGTCTCCGCTAACAGGCAGCCAACCTGTAGTGTCCCAAACTTGCAGCCGCTCGGCCGAGGGGTGGCAGTGCTTTGCTGCCTCGCTGGGTGTCAGGAGAGCAAGTGAACGTTGTCAAAGCCTAGAATGGAATGATCTCGAGGGATCCAAGACACTTCCATCCTTATTCTCTCTCTAATCTGGTGTCATTTCAGCATTGCACCGAGGGTGCCCCAGCTTCCTCCTTGCCATGAACTGGCATAATCCAGGCATTAACATGATGGACTATATTGGCAGAAGTCGGACACACTCTGATACCCAGCCGTTGTCTCTCCTCCAGTTACCAGGATTTATTCCAATGAAACAGGAAGCCGGAGGGAGAGATAAATTAGAATTATTTTTAATAAAATGGAGATCATTTTTAATCACATTTAAGTTATTTTTCTTTAGCCAGCTTGCGTAGTGTAGATTTCCCTGAAAAATGGGGAACTTTCATCTCTCGCTGCTCAGAAATTAATTCTGCCCTGACAGCCAGGGTGCTTAATGTAGATAATAACTATTAGTTCTACACGAGACAGCATATTCCATTCTGCAGGGCCGGGGCTTTCATTTTTCTCACTGGATTATGTTAAATCCTTGGACAGGCAGTGAAGCCCTTCAGAGGAGGGGGCTAAGGAAAGGGGAGTGGGGCAGGAAATGTAAGTTATTAACCAATATAGATGTTCCCATTTTGGTTGGATGAATTATCCCTCCATCCATCCATTCATCTCCACATACATACAACTCCTCTCTGTCTGCCTGTCTATCCGTCTTTAATGTACATACCCATCCATCAGTCTGTCAGATACGTACCATAGTATCTGACGGACGGATACCAGCATCCAGAGGGGACCCTGAAATACCTTTCTTGTCTCTGATGCATTTATTTAGTTCTGTGGAGCGGAGGATTTGAATTTGACTCTCCCCGTCAGCCACACAGTACAGGGATTAGAGCTGGTGGGGCTAGCAGTCGGGACCTGATTCTCAGAAGTGAGCACCCGCTGGGTTAGTGGGAATTGGGGGCACTCAGCACCTCCCTTAATGTGTATGCAGGCAGCCAATATAGGTGCTGCTAGATAGGAGACATGGATGACAGTCTGGCTTTGCCACTGACTTGGTGTGTGAGGGCAGGCTGCAGGCACCTCACTTAACCTCCCTGTGCAAAGAATGCAAAACGTCTCCTGCACAGATTTGCTTGACTCTGATGCAGTAGCAGCACCAGCTCTTTGGCCGCCCTAGGCGGTGCCTCTGTGAGAAGCTGACGCCGAAATGCTGCCGAGGACCCCAGCGGCTGAAGAAGGCAAGAAACGCCGAAATGCTGCTCCCCGAATCCTGGCGCCCTAGGCGACTGCCTAGGGTCGCCTAGTGGTAGCGCCGGCCCTGCTCTGATGTGACCTTGATGGCGACCCTCTCACTATGTTTTTGGATGCCAGTAGCACCTAGTGGCCCCAACCACAACCGGGCCCCGTGGTGCCGGGTGCAGCACAGAGACGTGGCGCGGGACAGCCCGGGGCTCAGCAATCTGAAGGCGCAGGCAGGGCAGTGAGGGCAGGCGACTCACAAGCTCCCCTGGTTCCCAGCCCAATCTACTTGGCCAAGCTGCTTCCTCTTTGCTTTAACTAGAGAATCGGGGTTTCTTGTTTTGTCTTGAAAAAACCAGGGCAGGGTTACACTGCAAGAGAGCCCCCCAGCCCCGTTCTGACCCCGCCCTGGGCTCTGGGGAGGCTGGGCTCTGGGCCCAGACTGAGCTCTGTCCTTTGAATCTTGGGCCTGGCTCTGAATCCAGCGGTGTGAGCCCAAGAATGAATTTCTGGGGCCTGCACCTGCTCTGGGCTCTCCACAGCCGGGATTCGCTCTTCTCCTACCCTCTGGGCCGATCGCCCGCTCTGAGCCACCCCTCCCTTGCGGCGTTCGCCTGAGCGGGGCTCTCTAAGCGCTTTATGATGGCGTGTGCGCCCTAGGGACTCTTCAGCAATAAACTCGACGGCGTTTGGCAGCTGTGGCTGGTGCTGGCCTGGGCTTCGGCGCATCCAGCCCTGCTGCATTCCCTTCCTTCCTGCCGTCCCATGGCAGAGGGGATGGATGGGATGGATGGGGTTTGCTGCCGGGCCAGGCCCAGCTGGTCAGTGGCTTCTCAGTGGAACCGGACTGTCGCCTGCTCACCGAGGCCCAAAGACCTTCTTCCCTGGCAGGATGGAGCCGCGGGGGATGGGAACTGCAGTCCCCTTGGGTAGCCCCAAAGGGGATGGAGAGCGTGAAGGGAGCGGAGGGGCCTGCGGATGATGGTTGGAGGAGAGCGAATGCTTTTCTCAGTGCTTCTCGGCCTCCCGAGGGAGCTGTGAGCGCCGGACTCAGCATTGTAATGGATTCATTAAGGAGTCAATGGAATTCCAGAGTGCTGCTGCCCAGGGGCAGAGAAGGCAGGAGAACATTTTCTCCCTCTCTCTTCCCCGCTTCCCAGCATCCTTTGGGAGTGGCCTTTTTGGCAGCAATGAGGGGAGGCGAAGGAGAAAGCAGTAGGGTGGAGGGGGATTGGCACAAGCTTGGCAGGGAGCCCCTGCCGCGTAGGCATGCAGGGAAGATGTGGGTTGAAACGGCCTGGGACTTTGGATCCAGCTGGCCATGGGGGCTGGCAGCATGGAGCAAGAGGCAGCCCTGTCCCATGTGCTCTCTGGATTTGGGGCCGGTGAGGGCCTTCCCCCACCCCCCTCTGCTTTCAGGCTCCAGGGTGTCGGGGTGGGGCCGACGGCCGTGCGCTCCTTGCAGTGAGCTCCTGGGCGCGGAACCCTCTTTTGGGTTGGCCCCACGCCTGCCTGCGCGCCGGCAGGGCTGGGCTGTCCTGGAGAGCAGGCAGCAGCAGCAGGAGGCTTTTCGGTGCGTCTGTGGTGAGCTGAGCCTGACATCAGCACCGAAGCGTTGGCAGGGGATCTCCCCGCCCTGGGAGCTGGCTGCCCCGGCTAGTCACTGCTCAGCTGGGCACCAGCACATGATTGGGAAGGCCTCTGGAGTAGCTGGTGCTGGACGCTATATACCGGCCTGGATGGACGCTGGTCTGGTGCAATGTGACGACAACTCTTCCTATGATATCTTCAATCACAGCCCCTTACAGAGGTCGTTCTAGCCCGGGCAGGTGAGGAACAGGGCGAGGACGGGACAGGTTGCGGCAGAGGCAGGAATCCCCCTTCCCCACGACCTCCTGCTCTAACAGCTAGGCAGCCGGGTCTCTTTCCTGGAGCCAGCCCAGCCCCGATTCCTGCCCCCCCCCCCCACGAGTCAGAGCCTCCATGCTGTCAGTTCCGTGCCATTGGCTTGAATTACTCTCGCTGCCTTGCACCTGGGGATTAATACATAAACGCTCACACAGCCGCTCCCGGCCTTTCTCTGGGAAACTTTGGAGGCGTTTTATTGTGTGTGAAAGCCTCGGACGCGCCAGGGCAGCTCCAAAGCAGCGCTGGGTATAGCCAGGGAGCCTCGCCTCGCCAACAGCGCTAGCGTCGGCCGCGGTGGAGAGGGGCGGTAGGAGGGGGGAGAGGGATCCGTGTCGAGCCGGCATTGCGTTGCTGAATCTGCCGCCTCTCGGCTTCAGTTCCTGGCCCGCGCGGAATCTGGGGAGCTCCTCGTTTGTAGACAACAAATGTCTGCGCTGTGCACGGCAAAGCAAATGTCTCAGGTGTGCTCTGAATGGAGCACCAGCCCGGTCCGGGCGGCTCTCTGCCAAGTTCTTCAGGGTGTAACTGAGACAGCTCTGGGCTGCTCCTGCCCGATTGCAGGCTGAGCGCTGGCGAGGCAGGCAGTGGAACAGCCCCCGCCGCGATGCTCCAACAGGGGCCATGGGCAGGTTCTCCTACCCGGCCGTGGGCCCGAGATGCAGCGAGGTTGAAGGTCTCCCGTCATTTCCTTGTGGGCAGCAGTCAGCCGTCTGCGTGACCCATCGCTGCCCGGTGCAGAGGGAATCTCTGGGAGCCGGGAGAGGGTCATGCTTGTGATGGGGCGGGAGCGCTGGCACGAGCTACAACTGGGTGTAATGCAGGGGCTGCAAATGAGAGGAGACCCCCCCTGTACAAACTGCTCTGCCCATGCACTTTCATCTTGATCTAAAGCATCCCCCACTCCTGGGCTCTCCGCCCCAGCTCTGCCAGTGCCCCTCCAGCCTGCTCCATGGCAACAGTGATCTTCCAGGCCTGAGTGCAGACCGGCAGCTGGTGTGGGAGGCTGGCAACCAGCAACACGTGGCGTTTCGGGGATGCTGCTGGCGAGGTGGCAGGTGCAGAGCTGTGCATGGCTCCGTTTTTGGCACGGCAGCTACCCAGGATGGACATCTGGTGCCCCCTCTTCCGAAGGGCCCCTAAGCAGCTTAGCACGGCCCCTTCCCCTCTCCCTATGTCCACCCCGCCTCCGTCAGGTCCCGCGGCCGTGACTAAGGCTTGCGGGCGTGGCTACGCTGACAGGAGTGCAGGCGTTTGCTTTGCTGGCTCCCTTGTCTCGGGGCCGACGCTCATATTTATTAATGGGCCAGAACGCAGGAATGGGTAATTTCCATGCTCTCTGCAGCGGCTCCAGCTCCCCACCCCCGGGCCACCGAGCGGCTCAGACAGATGGTCTGAGGCCTGCGAAGAAACACCGGAGCGGCTCCCCGGCCCTTTGCTTGGCAGCCTTCAGGGCTGGCACAGGAGGGAGAGGGCTCTTCATCAGCGGGTAATATGACAGACTGACAGGAGGCAAAGCCGGGGCCCGGATCCTATAAAAGAGGGTTGTAAATATGAAGTTAATGGAGCCTGAAATCTCGGCCGTTTCCTCAATGAATTTCCCCGACAGAGGCTTAAAGGCCTGTTATTTGTTAGAGAGCTCAGGGGATTTATAGCCGGGAGGGCGGGCGGTGACTGGCTGTGCTGAAGGACGCTGTAACCTGCCAGGCTCTCCTGATGGCTGGGGCCTGTCCTGCGTCCCCTTTGGGAGGCATCCCTGCTGCCATCTGCGTTTGGGTCGCCCGCGGTTTGGCCCCTCGTGTCCTGGGATGGCGAAGTGAGGCGGGGAGGGGCGCGGGGGTAACAGGGCATGACTCAGTCCTGCTCGGGATGGGTGTTGGATCCCGTCCCAGGCTGCTCCACTCTCCAAAGCTTGTGTGTCCCCCGCTCTCAGTAGGTTCGTCGATTAGTCTGGGGGAAGGAGGGGGCTTCTCAGCGCACCCCCCCACCCAGCAGGAGAAGCCGGGGTGTGGTGGAGAGCAGCTGAAAATGGAGCAAGCGGGGAGCTGTGGTTCTGTGTCAATGGGGCTCAGATCGGACCACTAGGCTACGCGTGGGTCTGTTGGACAGGCCAGGGAGCGGGCTCCATTCCCTGGTTTTGGTCTCAGAGTAGGAGGGGGAGTCGCCCCCCTGATTATTTTCTGGGAGCCCCCGAACATCTGGGGTCCTTTGTTACCCATTAACCGGGCCCTCACCCCCACGACTGGGAAAGGCCAAGTCACCCATGTACATCCCTCAGCCTCCTTCCAGACCCACAGCTCCTCCCAGCTCTGGGGCCCCCACAAACCAGCTGTTCTATCCCTTGCTGCTCTTGCAGATTACCCGCCTCAAGAGCGCTGAGTCAGGCATCCGAGGCAACAGGCCGCGCTCGTGTCTGTTGCTTAAAGGCCGTGCTGAGCTGTTTTCCTCGCCCCCTGCACTGGGGCCAGGGTCTGGTGGTTTCGTATTTGGTTTGGAAGTCGGGATTTTGTGGACCACCCGCCTTTCCCAGCGAGGGGGTGAGGGAGTGGGGAGAGCTCAAGGGAAAGCTACATAGTGAGCGAAGCAGCAAATGGCCAAACCAGATACCAGGTTTGCCAGGGCCAGAAAAGCCCCCCCATAAAATCAAACGAGAAATCGGAAGTGAAAATAACGTACTGAGGGGAGCTAGAAAGTCTGATCTTGCTTAACTTCTTCCAGACCAAATGCTGATGGCTTGTGGGCTTGCTTGGAGCTCATCTCTCTCTGGGGAAAGGGGCAGTCACAGGAGGGTGTCAGATCTCAAAAGCAGCTTCTGCAATAACCTGTAATCTATTGGAAACTCTCTCACGCTCGGCAGGGTTGGGCCTGGTCTTCCGTCGGGTGGAAGATGCTCTGAAGGAAAGCCATGGTGGGGAAAGCCCTGGCTCTGGTGACATGCTCCCATCTGAGTAAGGGTTGCATTTAGCGTGGTGTTGATGGGCACTGAGGTTTCCTGACCCCTTGTGGTCACTAATAACTTCATCCGATGAAGTGGGTTCTTAACCCACGAAAGCTTATGCTGAAATAAATTTGTTAGTCTCTAAGGTGCCACAGGTATTTTTCTTGTTTTCTTTTTGCTGACACAGACTAACACGGCTACTACACTGAAACCTAATAACCCAGAGCAACTTTTGCAAGGCCTGGTGGCCTGTCTCAATTCTCCCCGTTTAAAATTCACCTCTGCAGTTTTAGCTGGACACAAAATTCTTCATCACCCCCTGGCCTAAACTGCCGCCTGTCGCTGCTGCATGCGGTAAACAGCTGCCCCGCCACTTCCCAGAGGTGGCTGCATTTCAGCCTGTGAAACCGCTTCTCTCTCTACAGTTTGTGAAGGGCTTTGTGACGAAAATCACTAGAGAGAGGGATGAAAGGACGGGCGACCTTGTGGCTAATGTGCTGGGCCTTGAGAGATCTGGATTCTATCCCTTGCTCTGCCGCAGACTCCCTGGTAAATTGTGTGATTTCTCTGCCTCAGCCCCTCATCTATAAAGCCAGGGTAATAATCCTCTATCTGGCCTGTGCAGACTGTAAGCACTTCAGAGGAGAGGCTGTGTTTGTGCAGCGCCTAGCACGCCTCGGCACTCAGTGATTAACAGTACAGCACTCTGAACTGTTATTGCAATGCTTCTCCAGGAGTGCACCTGGGCAGAGAGTTCTGTGCGGGCAGGTTCTCATGCCAGGAGCTGTGCCCGCAGACAGGGACGGCGTCGCTCTGTCACCCACCGTGGAGGCCGCCTGTGTCCTCCCCTTTGCATGTGGGAGCTAGCAGCCCGGAGCGTCTGATTGAATTCCTGTAAAGCGTGGAGAGAGGCTTGGCATGCGAACACGCTGGAGAAATGGAAGCTGTTCTGGAGCCAATGGGGACTCGGCCAGGCAGCCCGACAGCAGCCCCTCCCCTCGTACCCTGGCTCCCTCAACGCCCAGCGTGCGGCTAGTGTGGGGAGCCACTAAAATGCTTCAGCCATATAGCCCAGGTCCCCAAAGTCCTCCCCACACTCAAGTGGCGATACGGAGGAAGAAGGGTAGATACAACGTGCATGAGCGCAAGAGAGTGGCCCAGGCGTAGTGCATGGCCTTCTCTCCCTCCTGCACCTCCACCCCAGGCTCTACTGAGCTAACCCGTGTCAGTCTTACGTAGGCAAAGCGCCCACTGACGCCCGTGTAAAAACTGTAAAGGGATCTCAGAATCGGGCCCGTTGACGTCCCTGGGCATTGCTGGAGCTCTGCAACTCTCAGGATGGGGCCCCTTTGCTGCAGGCCAGAGAAACAGGGCAACGCTTCCTGCGGCGGTTGCCAGCCACTATGGGCCAAATCCATTCTCTGCGTAACTCCACCGAAGTTACGCAAGGGAGAAAATTGGCCCTGGCGCAGCCCTTCATAGAATCATAGAATATCAGGTTGGAAGGGACCTTAGGAGGTCATCTAGTCCAACCCCCTGCTCAAAGCAGGACCAATCCCCAATTTTTGCCCCAGATCCCTAAATGGCCCCCTCAAGGATTGAACTCACAACCCTGGGTTTAGCAGGCCAATGCTCAAACCACTGAGCTATCCCTCCCCCCTTGTGATAGAGTGGAGAGGAGACTTTCATCTGTCCATCCGCTTACTCTGGGTCCTGAGTTATCATGATTGGAAAGGGGATTCTCTCTTGAGGCTGCTGGACACAGACGGACCCTGGAGCTCCTAGAGCCACCGACCGCCTGTGCTGCCCGGCTCTGCCGTGGCCTGGTTGTCACGGCGTGGATGGCTGACTCCACAGCAAGGTCCGTGTCTCTTGGGTGCTTTGGCTCGTGTTGACCGTGTGCTCTTCCTCCAAAACCCAGAGAAGCGCTCTGGGGCCTGTGTGCTGCCTTGGGGTCAGCTCTCTCTGCTTCTGTTTAAAGCCCGAGGCTCAGGTGCAAGGCCCCGCCCTGCCCCGTGAGAAGCACCCTCTGTTAGTACTTGTGCTTCCCCGTCCCTGGGCTGGGCTGGGCTGGCGGGGGGGGGGCACTTGCTGCGTGGGGTCTCCCCAAAGGCCACGCATGTGAGTAACCGAAGCACCCACCAGATGGGGATGTTGCTCCACACAAATGCTGCACAAGCAGCTTTTCTTGGGTATTGCAATAAAATCTTAAGGGCCGGTGCCTCCTGCCCTGTTCCCCACAGCCCCAACCGCCCTGGGAAACCCCTTCATTTCACACGCTCTTTCCAGGGCTAGAAATAGAAAGCCAGAACCATAAACACTTGGAATAACCGTGGGAGCTGTAGCCGCTGTTCCATGTCCCAGCTCAGTACAAGCCCAACCCCAGCGGTCCCCAACGCCATATTCTTGGGGTGATTTTCCTCAGGGGATAGATGATATTGCACAATGAGGTGCGTTGGGGCGTCCGAGAGAGATCATGCCTTCCTCTGGCCACCGCTGGAGACAAGGTATCAGCCAAGACGGCTAGTTGCTTTGTTTCAATTTGGCAGCCCCTGTGTTTCTAACACTGCCATCAGGTATCCAGACCTACGCTCTGTTCCGGCTGCACCCAGGAAATCCAGTTGCAGTTCTCCTCCTCCCAGAGGCTGCACCCAGAGTCCATTCCAGCTGGGTACCGAACTCCAGTTCAGGATATTCTTCGCCCTCTTCCAAGCCTGCCTGAGTCCCCTGCCCCTCTGACACTACAGTAGATTCTGTCCTACCAACACCCCACAGGTATATTTCGAAATGGAGCCCGCTGTTCAGCTGCACTGGATTCAAGGCATCCACCCCCATGGGGAAACCATGGATTCCAGTCAGCTCTCCTTGTAATGATCATTCAGGTGACGTATCCCGTAGGATGATTAGGACTGGTAGCTTCTTCTAGGGGTGACAGTGGAGAAAAATCCCTGTTAATGGATAACCCTGCTCATCAATGAATCTGCTGCCGGGTGTCCGTTGCTGGGTGCGCCCGGCGGTTCCAGGGGCCGGGTACAGGTCTCGGTGCTAAAGAGGTTGTTGGATTCGACCGAGCAGCTTTAATGTTCTGGCCACATTTGCGGACGGTCCCCCAAAGAAGCAAATCCCTCCCCGCCATGAACAGGCAGCTGGGTGGCCATTTCACTGGGAACTAGAGCAGTGGGTCCTTCCCTCTGCAGAGTTGCTAATTCCCTCGCATCTCTTCTGCAGAGTTAATCTGGCTCCATCAATCGAAGCCCATGGGACAAAGAAATGGCTGTTTAAAAGCAATACAAAGAGCCCTGGAGTAATTTATGTGAAATAAGGGGTTTGTCACTTTCACTGTGTGGCAGGATCCTCCTCTCGCTGTCTCGCTTCACGAGCCTATGTCCTCGCTCCTGAGGTGTCTCGACAGGTGATCCTTTCAACAAATCTCTCTGGCAGCTCTCTAAGCAGAGCTATTCATCTCCAATGAACAGGGCTGCGATCAGAGAATGGGGAGAAGAGGGGAAATAACATAACCGATCAGGCTGCCTTTTGTTCGAGGCCTATGGAGCCAGAGAGAGATTTTAATGAAAAATTTAAATAAAGACTCTGCAAAAAAAGTGCTCAGCTGCCCAGGCTGGGTGCTACAACTGTGGATGGTTGCATTCCTTGCCCCCTGGCCCCCGATCGCCATGTCCCTGGATGACTTTGCAGCAGGCTGCATGCTTCAGGAGCCGGTGTGGTCCTGTTCACAGCTCCGTGGGGCAGAAAATGGAAAATCAATCAACTGCCCAAATTTATCCCGAGTAACAAGGGAAAAGCCCCTGTGAGCGTCACAGCCTGAATCCCTGTGCTAAGCATTGTGAATCATAATCTCCAGCTCCTACACAGCAGCTCTTCATTCATCGATCCCGAAGTGCTTACTGCCGTTATCCCCAGTTTACAGACAGGGGAGTGGAGGCACAGAGAAAGGAGAGGGCTTGCCCGAGTTCCAGTAATGAGCCAGGCATAAACCCCAGGTCGGTGCTTTCCCCACTGGACAGCGTTGCCTTCCAGACATTCCTTCAGCCACATAGTGCCCCTTGGAGGCAGGTCAGTGTCCCTGGTCCTGTTTTCCAGATGGCGGAAACTAAGGGACAGAGAAGGGCTGCGACTTATCGTGCAGCGAGTTGGTGGCTGAGCGGCGAGGAGAACCCTGGTGTCCCGACTCCTGTCCCATGCGAGATCAGTCTCCTGGGACAGGTTGCCACAGGTGCATCTGTGACGATACGGAAATGCTAAATGGTAACAGGACAGAGAGATCTCATCAGAGGCCGTCGCATGCCATGGGTGAGGGATCAATCTATCCATCCACCCACCCTGCACCCATCTGAGCTCCCGGCAGTGCCACCGAGCTCCAGACGACAGGAATTCCTTCTGCTCTCCTTGTCTCCTCTACCAGGCTTTATTCAAAGCCCATTGACACCAATGGGAGCCTTTCCACTGACTGCAAGGGATTTGGGTCAGATCTTCTCGTCCACTCAGAGGTCTCCCTCCGATTCGATCCCTTCTGCTGTTGCCGATTTGCAATGGAGTTTTTTTGGAGGGTAGCACATTTGACTCACCCTGACAGTTTGACGGAGGCGCCCTTTCAATCTCTGGCTCTTTCACAGAGGGAGCGGGACAGAAGGTGATTAGCAGGAGCCCAGCCTTTTGGAAAGTCAACGGCTCGGGATCTCAGGGAGCGAATTAATGAAGCCATTGAATTATGGATGGACTTTTGAAAAGTAAACAATTCTGGTCAGCTGGGATTCGGCAAGAGGCCTGGCTCAGCGGTCTGCAGACGTTACCTCTATTCATGGCCCCCTGCCTCTTTTGTAACAAGTGTTAGCAGCTTAATGTTTCAGGGCTGACGCAAGGCAGGATCTCATCCCCCGCAGAAGCAGGAGCGTCTGGAAGGAAAGAAAATATTTGAGGATCCCATGATGCAAATGTGTTCTTTCGCCACCGCGGCTCTGAAGAAGGATTAAAATGTCCCCTGCGATGCAGCTGGAAGGCATGCCTGGGAGCATGGGACAACCTTTGCCCAGGCTCCGCTACAGGCCAGGAGTCGTGATATGCAAAGCTGCCTACCTAGGGACTGTTGCTGGATTGTGGAATGAGAGATGGAAGAGAGCTCTTGGGTCATTAACCCTGGTGGCACAAGGTCACGCCCAACCGTCTATGCAATCTGAGGGAGGATGCACAGCCACTAGCCTGGCACTTAGGGGGTTCAAGTCCCCGCTCTGCCACAGGCTTCCTGTGTGACCTTGGGCAAATCCCTTAGCCTCTCTATGCCTCAGTTCCCCATCTGTACAATGGGGATCATAGCTCTGCCCTGCCTCACGGGGGCGCTGTGAGGGTAAATATGGTACAGATTGCGAGGCACTCAGATACTGCAGTGACTGGGGCCGGACAAGCTCAATTGAAGCAAAATATTCCATTGTCCAGCCTGGGCCGGTAGTTGGAGTCACACAGAAAGGACAGGCCGTTTTTCAGGGAGGAGACGAACTCTTTTCAATCCTTGTGGTATTCTTATTATAATAATGACTCTTTTGATGCTGCCATGGAGATCACAGGGGCTTTGATCGGGTTTTTTGCTGCAATTCCACATCATTAACTTAAAATGTTACAACCCCTCCTACCCCGCCCAAAAAAGAGCTATTTTTCATTCAAGGTATCATTTTCTTAAAGGGACAGCGATGGTTCGACACGGCTCGCTCCACTGTACCCAGCTATGGGGGAAAGATACCCCCTTCAGGCCTCACTCTGTTGCCCTGCTACGTTTGTTCCCATATGCTTAGGAATAAGAGGAGGAGGCAGAATGGGATGCGCCATCAGTGATGGGGAGAGACTATGGCTGATGAGGATGGACAGATCGGAACTTGACCGCATCCCCAATGATTGGTAGAACTTTATCTTGAAGACCACAGAGAGCGTGGGAGCAAAGCCTGGGCTGGAGAGAGCCTGTGTCATTGTTTGTATTACATTAGCGCCCGGAGGGCACAAATGAGATCAGGGCCACGGTTGTGCTAGGTGCTGTACATGCAGAGAACTTAGTGAGGGAGGAAGCCGATGGACTTGCCCAAGGTCGCTCCACGGGCCTGTGGAAGGACAGAGACTCAGACGCAGGTTTCAACATGCCCAGTCCGGTGCCCTTGCCACTGGGCTACGCCACCTTCCTAAAGAGCGCAACAATCCGGGGTTGCCCTAATTTTAATGCAGAGACTACAGCTCCCAGCATGCATGGCACTGATCCCTGACCGGGGCAGGAGGCTGCTTGGCTCAAGATGCACACTGGGATCTGTAGTCTCCACAGGCTGCCCAGCTGTACTGAAGAGGAACAGCTCCTTGAACGCCACTTGGGCCCTTCCCTCAGGCGGCCGGCAAGCTGGGCAGTGTTGGGCACTGAGCAGTTTTCTGTTCATGTCTCTCCTGTGAGGGAAGCGAGTGGGAGCAAAGCTTGCGCTAGGGCTGGGGAGATTGCAGATGAGGTTCTGTCTGTCCGTCTCTGAGTTTGGGGATGTTTGGATCTGTGTTGGACCGGGCCCAATGCCCCCCTTTGCAGGATACAACTGGCTTCCCTTGGATTTCTCTCTCTTTTCCCATAGGGGCTCATTCTGGACCTAACTAAACCCCCTTCTGTTTGCAGTCCCTGTAACGACATCCCTGGTGGTGTGGAAAAAACGAACAGGGAGGTGTTAGTTACCATTTTCCACAGTGCAGAAACAAGGGGTCACCCCCTGGAACTAAAAGGCAGCTGGTCTGACACAAACAAGAGGAAGTACATTGTCACACAACGCACAGTTAATCTGCGGAACTCATTGCTGGTGTGTGTGTGTTGTGATGGGCAAAAGTATAACTGGGTACAAAAGAGGACTAGAGGTGTTCATGGAGGACAGGTCCATCAATGGCTAGTAGCCAAGATGTTCGGGTGCCCCTAAACCTCTGACTGCCAGAAGTCGAAGATAGGGTGGATCCCACAGCTGCCCTGTTCTGCACACTCCCCCTGAAGCTCTGGGCCTGGCCACTCTCAGAGACAGGATACTGGGCTAGGTGGACCATTGATCTGAGCCCGTGTGGCCATTCTTGTGTCTCTCCCCGGGCCCCAACGCCAGCTCTGGGCTGCTCACCCTAATCCGCCCTCCCTCCTCCGCCTCATGGCAGGGCTTCCTTAGCTTTGCTGACACCAACTGTGATTCACACCCTGTCCCCTGCAGCGAGCAGAGATTCCCCCCTCTCTGCTGCCTCCACCTGTCCCAGCGACCCAGGAGAGCTGGGGGATGAGAGAGGAGATGAGTGATGGGGTGCAGGCGGCACACGGCAGGGTCCTCTCCGGAGGCCAGCGAGCCCCTTCCTGAGTCCATTTACATCAGGGGTGGCCAACCTGTGGCTCCAGAGCCACATCCGGCTCTTCAGAAGTTAATATGCGGCTCCTTGTATAGGCACTGACTCTGGGGCTGGAGCTACAGGCACCAACTTTCCAATGTGCCCGGAGGGTGCTCACTGCTCAACCCCCGGCTCTGCCACAGGCCCTGCCCTCACTCCACCCCTTCCCGTGCCCTCCCCTGAGCCTGCCAGGCCCTCGCTCCTTCCCCTTCCCCCCCAGAGCCTCCTGCACACCACAAAACAGCTGATCGGGAGGGAGGAGGAGGCGCTGATTGGCGGGGCTGCCGGTGGGTGGGAGGCGCTAGGAGCGGGGGGGAGCTGCCGACGTATTACTGTGGCTCTTTGGCATTGTACATTGGTAAGTTCTGGCTCCTTCTCAGGCTCAGGTTGGCCACCCCTGATTTACGTTTTAATTAAGCCCCCAAATGAAGCCAGTGGATTTGCAGAACGGAGCTGCCATTTCCTAAATAAAATGGCAGCTGAGCCTAAAAGCATCTTCATTAATCTTGCTCCTTACCAGCAGCCTCTGTGACAGGGCCGGGACCCAGGCAGCATTAACGAAGGGGACGGGGCGGCAGGAAGGGGGGAGCCCAATTAAAGGGGCGAATGCGAGCGAGCGCGTTTATGCCGCTGCTTGTTGTCGTGATCTAATGCAGACCGACCTCCCTTTTGCTGGGGCTCGGAAGATTCTTTAATCAGGGGTAATTTTATGCATCATTAATATCAGCCCTGATTATAAGAGAGAAAAGTTCAACTGAGGGAAAGATAAAAAGGAAGGATCGACCCCCCCCACCTCCTCTCCTTCCCCCGCTGGGGAAGCGGAGAGATTTCAGGAGCAGCCGTGCATCCATCGGCAGGCGTGCTTTGCCACCCACTCACATTGGCACTGGGCTGGAGTGCAGCATCCCATGGCTGCCTCCTGCCGGGGGCTCTGTGGGGAGCTGCACACGAACCACCGGGGGGATTTCAGTCAAAAATACCTTCCAGAAGCTGGGCTTTTAGGTTTTTTTTAAACTCGTGATGCTCTCCTCTTGAAGTTGGTGCAGAACCGATGCCCTAGCATGGTGTTTGCAGGGGCACCATGCTACCTGAGAACCATGTGGGTGACTCGGGAGGGGCGCTCTGCCCTCGCAGTCAATGCTGCAGGGTGATGATAGGGGGCGCTGTGATGCAGGGAGCGTGAGGGAGTGATTCCATAAGGGGCATTCTGCACTCCGGGGCAATGTTGATTCCAATGCCCCAATGTGGTGCTAGGGGGTGCTGTGCTGAAGGAAAGCGCTGTCTGTCCGGTGAGATGTAAAACTGACGCCCTGATCCCTTGAGGCCCTGAAAGCCGTCCTGGCAATTTGTGTAAGAGCTGGGGCATTGATTTGCCCCGGCCAGTTTCCAGCCCAGGTGATTATATTCTGTCTCTGAATCCTCTCTGCAATTTCTACTGCCGATTGATATCCGTTACGTCCTGTCCTAACCTTTTGTATACTTTGCAGTGAGTTGCTGTAGCGTCTCACCCCAGAGGTGGCTGCATTTCGACGAGAGGCGACGTGATGCCCTGTGTAGACAGGTCTTGACTGTGCCTGGGCACTGCACGAGGGGGCAAGGGAGAAGGTGCCTTTCCTCTTTCAAACTCCCATGCAGGGAGCACTGACTGCACAGTGCTGTTGCCGTGAGTTGTGCTGTCCATCCTAAAGAGCGTGGAAAGGGTCACGGTGTCGCTTGTTGGCTTGACGCCATCACAAGTCCATGCCTTAAGGATGCGATAGAGCCCAAAGCGTGCGATGCGATTAGTGCAAAGCGGGCTGAGAGCCCTCGGGTTCTTTAGCTGTCAGGCGCTATAGAAATGTGCCTCAGATTTTAAATGTTGTTGTAGCCGTGTCAGTCCCAGGATAGTAGAGAGAGAAGGTGGGTGAGGCGATAGCTTTTACTGGAGCAACTTTTGTCGGTGAAACTTACGAACTCACCCAGGCCCCGAAGAAGAGCAACGTGGAAGCTCAAAAGCTTCTCTCCTCCAGTAAAAGATCTTACCTCACACCTCCCCTCTGCTGCTTTTCTGAAAACCGGAGCGAGGCCAGGTGGGGTGAGCGGGGCACACTTTCCAGACTGCTCCTTGAGAGGAGAATTTCCAGATGTTGAAGCAGCTGTGGAGCAGAGACGTGTGCGAGATCCAGGAACAGCAGAGGCAGGAGATGCTACCGGACTAGTCAAGGGAACGTTACGGGAAGCTGCAGATGGATTGGGAGTATGGTGTTCTCAGCAGGCCGGGGACTGTGAGCTTGGGGAGAGCTATGGGGAAAGAAGAGGGAAGCAGTGGGGATGCTTTAAACCTGATGAGAGGGATGAAGCGGAGCCTCCAGAGCGGAGGAGAAGGCGGATTATTTGCTTTGTTAATACGATTTTATGGATGTAATTTGCTTTTGTAGCTTTTCCTGGATCAAGGGTATTTATTTCACACATGATACATCAAACATTCATTGAAATCCTGATCTCCGTGTCGGCGCGGCAAATGGAGAGCCGGAACGGAACTTCAGAAATCCCCAGCACGGCTTCCGTGGGCGCTCGTGCGACAATGTGCCCCGTCAGTTGCCTGTTCTCTGCTTTGCTGTACGTGAGGTGGAGCGTGCGTGATATGCAGTGAGCTGGTACACGGGCCCCACTTCCTTCATCTCTCTCCACAAGAGGCTGTGTGGCCTAGCAGTTAGATGGGATGTCAGAGGGCATTGGAGCATAATGGATTCCCTGGTGATCCTGGGCATTAGCGTCATGTATTGCAGTGCTGTGCAGAGGGCTCAGAATGCCCTACCGTAGCAATCCGTTAAACCGCACAAGTCTCCTAGCTAGGGGCTAGGGAAGTATGATTGCTATTTAAAGATGGGGAAATGGAGAGAGACAGAGAGGAAGTGAATTGCTCCAGATGGCACTGGTAGTATGTGTCAGAGAGAGGAACAACACCCAGCGCGCAGTGCTTTACAAAGGTCAGGATCATGTTCTCCATTTTACAGATGGGGAAACTGAGGCACAGAGGGCGAAGGGACTTTTCAGAAGTCACCCGGACCATTAGTAACAGGGTCAGGACTAGAGCTCACATCTCCTGAATCCCAGTCTAGTGCGATATCTACTAGATTGCAGCCTGACAATGAGGCATTTTTTAAAAAAAACGTGGACACCAGGGAGAAGCCCCAAGGAAGGAAGAAAGCAGAGGGAATGCTGGTTTTCCAAAAAGGGTAGGCAGCGTGATCCTGGTAATTATTGTTCGGTGAGTCCACCTTCTGCTAAAATAATGCAACATTCACTAAAAGCGGGGGGGGGAAATCACCAAACATATGGAGAATAATGGAATTACCACGGGGCAAGAAAGAATAAACCTTGTGACAGCAGGCTGCTTGTTAGGCAGTGCGGTCTAGGGGACAGGGCACCAAACTGGGAGCCAGGATATGGGGATTCAGTTCCTGGCTCTTCGCTGATCTGCTGTTAGACCTTGGGCAAATCACTTCCCCTTCATCTGTCTTGTTTACTTAGATTATGAGAATCTTTGGAGCAGAGACTTTCTCTCACTATGTGTCTGTACCTTGCACAGCGCGGCCCCGAGGTGCTATTTAAAACACTGGTGATAATGGCAAACCGAGGCTCTTCCCTCCCAAATTCTGATGTGTGAAAATAGCGTTAACACTTGTGAATAGTCCCGTTCACTGCAACGAGATTTCCTGTGTGTTTAAAATGACTTAAGTGAGTACGTGTGTGCAGGTTTGAGGCCCTAGTGGATGGAGGGCTGATGGTAGATGTAACCTATTTAGATTTTACTCAGGCATTTGCTGCTGTGCCTCATGAAAGCTTAGAAGGAAATGGCATTCAGATTGCCTTGGCGAAGAGTCATGGATTAAAAATTGGCTGCAAGACTGTAAACAAAGGGTACCACTAAACGGCGAGCAGGTTGTGGGGAGGTGGCGAGTGGGGCAGCCCAGGGATCGGGAGAGGTTGGTTGTATTTGGCCTTTTGTTGAATTATCTAGAAGGGAGGGAGTGAGCAGCGTGTCTGTGGTGCTGGCCTCTGACTCTAAATGCAGAGGACTTGCAAAGGACGGGGGAAAAGTGAGCGAAAGAGAGAGGGGCAGGCGGAAAATACCCATGGGAGACTAAATATGGAAAAACGTCACTGACCAAAATGAAAATTACAGGGAAATCACGGATCTTCACTGGGAGGGAGGACTGGGGTGGGGGCTGTCGTGCTGAGAGACCTCGCACTGGGAATGGATAGTGAATTAGACAGGAGCTTGTAATGTGGGATGAGAGCTAAAAAGGCCAGCACACGTTTTGGGCTTCGACCCTAGAGGTCGCCCATCGCAGGACAGGGGGCGGACAATCCTTTCCCGGTTGGGTGAGGTCCGACCACACCTGGGGCACCGTGTTCCATTCTGGGCAGCGCATTATCAGCAAGATATTGACAAGCAGAAGACGGGAAACAAAAGTGATCAGCCAGCTGGCGGGGTTGGTTGACGGGGAAAGAGACAAAGGACAAAATAGGCCCGGTTCTCTCTTCTCTGTTGCCCTTCATCGTCCTGTTTTTACACCAGTGCAGGGGGGGTGGGGGCTGCATTGCTATGCTGATCTGGTGGCATTTCACACCCACTTTGCACCAGTGTGAATAACTGTGCAAGGTGTGGAGCAACAGAGGATCGGGCCCAGTACGTCTAACTGGGCAAAGGGCAGGACGTGGCCCCACTCAGGTCAGTGGGAGTTTTGCCATTGTCTGTCATGGGGCCTAGATTTCACCCCAAGGAGGGGAGAGGACGTGTTGAGGGCAGTAAAGGAGAATGAGGGGAAATGGGATGAAATTCAGAAAAGGATGACAGAGCCTGGACATAAACGCGGTGCTCAGCGATCACTCAGTGCTGAAGGTGTTTGCTAGAGCTCTGCTGTCCGAGTCCAGCTGGCTGTGCCTAACAAGAGCCTCTCCGTCTGGGAAGCTCAGCCCTTAAAGCCACGCTCCTCGATACCACAATGAGGCAAATGCTGACCCTGGCATCACCATTCACTGAGGGTGCAGGGCTGCTCAGCAAAGGGCTGGTAGCGGCCTCCTCAGTCACCCCTGCCCTGGGCTGGATTCGTGCTAGTGCCCAAGAGGAGAAAGGCCTCCCCGCTACTCGGGCTCTTGATCTCCCGTGGAAGGCCTAGTGGGTAGAGCTCTGCGGAATGGCTAGCGGGGAGAGCTCTGCAAAATGTTCACTCCATCACGTGCAGTGAAGTTCAAGCCTTATCTAAACTCAGTTGTTACTTTTCTCTCTCCCCTGGGTTCCTGGGACCCCCCTGAGTCCCCAGCTGTGACACCGGGGAGGAATCTGCACCAGTCACGGCGGTTGGTTTTGCCTGTGAGTGCCGTGGCACTCCTAGCACACAAATCGGGGGTTAATACACATGTCTAGGAATCACCGTGGGAGGGGTTGGGGCCTCCCATCACAGCCAGGGCCAGTGAACGGGCCACTCTTGTTCCAGGGTTACCTGAAGCATCATAGGCTGTGGTAGGAGCAGTTCGGAATTCTAGTGCAGAACCATGCTGGCTTGCGAGAGGGAATAAATGAAACGTAATTAGTCCTGGCGATAGGGAAGAAAGAAGCAGTGACGCCGGCGGACATGCAATTACACCCTTTATTTCCACTTGAAATTGCCAATCTGGGTGTTAACGCAGGGGGCTGGGGTTTTTTTGCTGACATTTCACAAACACCTCCTGCTTATTTACATGTTTTCAAATGAACTGTAATCGCGCGCGGAGTAATTGCTGCTTCTCCGGTGCCCTATCAGGTGGAGTACAAACAATAACACCTTAATTACTTCCTAGGCGAGAAAACTCGTTAGCGGGCCCTGTAATCAGGGGCTGCAGCTTCTCGTTTGATCTTGCAAGGGAACCGAATCGGCGCAGAGCCCTCGACAGGCGGTGAGGCTTGTTCGACTCTCGTGGGTTCCTTGAAGCGAGAAGGGGCTGTGATGGGGGTGGGGGGCGGGGTCCATGCTCCACATGAAGGGTTGGGCTGTGGCTTAGACCCCGTGCCCATCCAGGGAGCTGAGAACTCAACGGCGCAAGGCCCTGTTTACCTTCTCCCAAAAGCAGAGGGGCGAGGAGCTCACCAATTGCCCCACCCATGCTGAGCAAACACGGGCTGTGCCCGCACCTGGGTGGGAGCCCTTTTAAGGGAAACCCAGGGTGGAGAGCCAATGGCTTGGTCTGGGGTAGATCTCCTTAGCAGGGTGCTCGGAGGAGCAGGGCTGGTAGGGAATGGTGGGGGTGACCCAGGAGGGGGCGCTCTTCCCTCGGAGTCGCTAAGTGCGATGTGCTGGAGCTGCGTTGCAAGGGCACGATAGCTCTTGGGATTGTTAAAGTCCTACCCGGGGATGGGTGTTAACGCCAGTATCCTTGTCAAATTCTTACTACGCGGTGCCATTCTCCCTGGTCACAGTGACGCCGGCAGACATGCACTTACACCCTTTATTCTGTATTTGTGTAACCCCCAGGAACCTCAGCCGTGCACCCGGATCCCATGGTGCCAGGGGCTGTACAAACACAGAGCAAAAGACAATCCCCAACACAAAGAACTTACAATTTATCGTTATTTATTAAGAATCATATTTACGCTGATACGGCCTGATGGCCAGCCAAGATCGGGGGCCGATGGCACCGGGCACTGTACGGAAGAGTGGACGGTTTCTGATCTTGCCGTCTAAAAGGACAAGACAGACGCAGGCCGGGGGAACAACGGGACGGCAGCAAATGTCATATTAGTGCCACGATTTGACATTGCCGCTGGGTTAGATTCTGGTGGCCTCTGCAATAGGAGAGAGGCAGGCCCCATTAGCAGTCTCCAAAACAATTTGAAGGGATACTCCCTGGTTCCTATAGGCAGCACCTTCAATCTCTGATGTGCGGCATCCTTCCGGCCACGCTGGGCAAAGGGCGTGTCCCCGTGTCCTCTCCCCAGAGCCGAGCGGCGGAAGTGGGGCGTGCGGGGGGCGGCGTGTCTCCGCGGCCCAAGAAGAGGAGGAGGAATAGGGGGGGCATGAAGAGGCAACGGCACCAGCTGGCTGAGCAAATGGCCCCGACTCTTTTGTGAAAACACCACTTCTCCGTCTTCAGGGGGTTTTGAGAACAGCCGTAAATTAGAGTCTCTGCGAGGAAAACAACATCTGTTGGCCCTCCTTACAAGTGCCGCTTGTAAAAGAACCGCCCCTCCACGCCAGGCACCCAGAGTGTGCGTTGGTTTATGTATTTCCCGGAGGAGCAGTGGGGGAGCCGTCTCAGGCCTTTGCCATTTAGGGACACAGGCCTGGAAGGGACTTTCTGGGACCTAGGCCAGCCCCCTGCTATGCGATCATAAACTGATCAGCCCATGTCCTGTCTCCAGGGCATCCCCTCCTCGCCTTTCCACCGCGTGAGTACTGCACTTTGGCGGGAGAGGGTGGGAGTGAGGAAAATCTCTCTCTTTATTGGCTGGGGTCCCGCCAGTGGTTGCGGGTGACAGGAAGAGGGCGGGGATTCTTTGTTCGCTGTGGCTCGTTATCGGTTGTGTTGGAAAAATAAAAAAGAAATCCACAAAGCAATTGTGGTTTTATTACTTGTAAAATGTGGCATATAAAATCTAAATACCATGGGGGGGGGGGGAAAAAGGCGACTTTACTGAGGGGATAAACATTTACGAACCCTAACAAAACCCGCTGCGAGTCGCCACCGCAAAGGCTGCGAGATTTGTGTGCCTCCCTCGGCTGCTAATTATCACCGAGATCTCCCCTCTGTGCCCCTCCCGCCCCCGAGCCGTCACTTTAGCCAAATTAACTGCGGAAAAAAGTTTTCAGACAAGCGGTAAAGGTCACAATGGCGCAACCTCCCCTCCAGGAGCCCATCAAAGGACGGGAGAGGAAGGATGATATGGGACTCGGGGGAGCTGGGTTTGATTTCTGGCTCTGTCACAGAATCCCTGGTAAACCCTCAGTTTCCCGTCTGCGAAACAGGAATGATATTCCTGCTTCCTGCCGCCCTTTGTCTTCTCTTGTTCAGACTGCCAAGGTATTTTGGCACCTAACTCCCTTAGGACTATCTCCTGCTCTCTGTGCAGTGCCTAGCACCACTGGGGTCCTGAACTCGGATGGGGCCCTCCAGGATTGTCCTAGAATCTCCAGGAATTAAAGTTTAATCTTTAATTAAAGATTACGTCATGTGATGACCCCTCCAGGAATACGTCCAATCACAACTGCCAACCCTAGCTGCGGTGATGATAATAATAGTGAAGGAGGTAAGCGCTTTGGAAGCTGAGTTGCGAGGGTCAGCCAGTTAGCAGAGTTGCACAAGGCTCTTGTGTTGAGGCCCAGAAGTGGGCTCTGCTTGGGGGGGGGGGGGGTGTCCTAGCTGGGACTGGTTTGTCGAGGTTCACCCCTGCCCAAGGATGCTGTGACAGCGCCTTGAATACTGCATGCAGTTCCGGTCGCCCCATCTCAAAAATGATGTATTAGAATGGGAAAAGGTGCAGAGAAGGGCAACAAAAATGATCAGTGGGGTGGAACGGCTTCTGTATGAAGAGAGATTCAAAAGACTGGGACTGTCCAGCTTGGAAAAGAGGTGACTAAGGGGGGGCTTGATAGAGAACTGGTCTGGAATTTGAGAGTGCGCAACACCACTGAAATCTAGTGGTTGGAGCATGGGCCTGGGAATCAGGACCCCTGGCTTCTACTCACAGCTCATGGAAGGGAGTGTGGTCTAGTGGTTACAGCAAGTCTTCTGAACTCTATTCAGAGACTTGCTGAGTGACTTTGGGCAGGCCACTGAGCCCCTCTGAGCCTCCATTCCCCTGCCTGTCAGTGGGGTGGTGGGGACTGTGTCCATGTAGGTGCCAGAATCCCCTTCTTCTCCTCTAACCCTTCCAGCCCCACAAACAGCAGCTGGAAGGGTCACATTGGATCAGATCATTGGCCAGTATCCTGTTTCTGACAGTGGCCAGTGCCATCTGCTTCAGAGGGAATGAACAGAACAGGGCAATTATCGTGTGATCCCTCCCGTCATTCAGCCCCTGCTTCTGCAGTCAGAGGTTTAGGGACACCCAGGGCATGGGGTTATGTCCCTGACCATCCTGGCTAATAGCCATTAATACACCCATCCTCCATGAAAATTTCTAATTCTTTTTTGAGCCCCAAACGTTTGGCCTGCACAACATCCTCTGGCAAGGAGTTCCACAGGTTGACTGTGTGTTGTGTGAAGAAATACTTCCTTTTGTTTGTTTTAAACCTGCTGCCTATTTGTGATTCAGAGCTCCTGGAAATGCAGGTGCTGCTGCACTGGGCATGGGGGTGTCACAGCTGGTCCGTGCCGAGAATCCACAGCCCTGCCTTGCCTGCCCCGTTCCCAGACGAATGGGAGGGTTCACCCAGGGCAATCGCTGCACGGAGTTCACATCACTGCCTGCAAGGGCTCTAAAATCCTTGCCTGAAAGGTAGCACGAGTGTGCAAATATTCTGTGGTTTTTCCCCAGCGTTCAAGGAGAAGTTGGTTTGAGGGTGTGGGAGGAATGTCTGACAGTTCTAATTGAATTAGTGGCAGTGTTTCTTTGAAATGTAGGGATGGTTAATTGCACTGTGTTATATTTGCTGTTGATGCTTAGATTGGAAGGTTAATTGTTGTATAAGTACCCGGATCCATTAGATGGACACATTTTACAAACTGGAAGAAAAGTGATATATAACTATGCAAGTCACACAGGCTTGTAAACGACAATGGCAATATCAATATTGTAGATAGATAGGTGTACTGTAACGTGAACTGTAGCTAACACAGACATACACGCTTATTCCTTAGCATATAAGAAAATTACAAAGTCCCCCCAACAGACAACTGTGAACGGTTGATGAGCATAAAATAAATTACTGTTAATTAGATCAAAACATCGCTGTGGCTTTGTGTTTCTTTGCTGCAGTTCATTGTAAAGCCCGATGAGCAGAAAAATAAGAGGCTAGATTTTTGTTAACCCTTCAAGTGTTGCGCCCATATAACAGTGCTGCAGAGCCAGCTGTTGGGAAGAGCAGGGGAACATCTGGCAGATGTCTAGCAGCGCTAGACGTTTATCTTAGGGTTAATTGAGCTGTGGCTTCCCCATGCCCTGGCTTCAGCACCTCACCTGAAGAAGCCAGCTGTGTGTAAGCTGGGGAGAAGAGGCAGATGATACTTAGAAAGGCATCAAATACGGTTGCTTTGCTTGTACCATTAGGGACTTGCAGAGAAGATGCATGCTGTGCTAACATCTCTGAAATTTCATGTTAGTCAGGCTAGCAGCCGTGAACATTAATAAGGTGCATGTTTAACTAAATATCTTTCCCCCCCCACTCCTCTCCTAAGGAATAGGGTGCAATTAACCGCTGCTCTTTAAATGCAAGCCAAGAATTTTGGAATAAAATATGAAAAGCCCAGAGTTCCTTTCTAATATTAACTGTAATGAGATAAACTTAATTGAACATTTTACGATGTCATCCTCATTTCCCTTTTTAATTAGGTCCTTCTTCCATAACAACATGAAAGCATATGACTGTGAACCTCCATGAGCCGTTCATTACGGCAGGCGCCGCAAACTAAAATTAGCACCAAGTTATTAAGGCGCCAAAGTGGTGCTTCATCAGAGCTTTTAGGAGCCCATTAGAGCCTTGGCATTGAGAGGCAAGGCCAGGAACAGACCCTGGAGCATGGTGGCCTAGGGAGGTCTTCTCTCCGGAGCCCCAGCTAGCATTGGCAAGGCAATGCGGGAATCCTGGAATACCCCAGGCACTTATGGGAGGGAGGGAACTCTGCTCGAATCTGTGCTGGCATCAGCTGGGCACTGCTGGGAGGGAATTTGTTCTGCTTAAGTCCTAGCTACAAAGGAGTGAAGAAGAGTGCTGTCAGAGTCGGCTGTACCCTGCTAGTGCCCAGCAAGGCATGGGTCAGGCCCAGCTGGGGTCCTGGCTAGCACAGACTGAGCAGTGCATGGGGTCTACCAGATCTCCGCCAGCTCTCGCTGCTCAGCTTCTGAGACCGGGTGGGCTCCCCTCGCTGCCTGAGTCATGCCGGTTTCTGCACGTCTCTCTCCAGTGCTGCTGAATGTGCTCTGCCCCCTGGGTAGGGAGGCGATGGAAGTCCAATTGATTCGGTCTGCGTAGGCTCCCCTTGGATAGCTACGCACACGGCAGCTGAGTTGGTCATATCGCCGCCACCCTCTTGCTTTGGGATCTACCCAGCTATGCACGCGGTGATGGGCGAAGGAGGATGGGGCACGTCTGTGCGGCTCAGGAACATATTCTAGGTGCATCCTCCCAGATGGGCCAGCCAGCTTCCCTTCTAATAGATCCGGACAGGCGCACCCCGCTGCTCTGCTCCACCGGCTTGCGGAGTTACGATGCTGCAGCTTTGAAATGTGAGGGATGATTCCGATTCCGGCGGGCGTTGCTGTAGTTAATTGGGTTCTTAGTGTCAGTCGTGGGGATGGTCTGTGTGTTGGGGGTGGCCCCTCGAAAGCAGCATGCACCCCAGATCAGCGGGAGCTGACGTTAACCTTCCCACCCTGGCTCAGCAGGATTAGGAGGCAGGGGTTTTGTTGCGCGCAGGGGCCTGAACTGAACCCTGGCTGTGGTAGTAATTGAGTTTAAGGCCCCTCGCTGCCTGATTTCTCTCCCTTCCCGGTCTCTGCAGCCTCGGAACTGGGAATTAATCTCGTTTAGCAACGTAAACAACCTAATAAAATTAAAAAATAAATAAAAAAAGGGAAGAAAGATGAGCTAAGGCTTTGATTTAACGACCTTGTCATTAGGGATTCATTAGATATTCATGGCACTAGGCCTGATGGTAGTGGAGGTGTTTAATATGCAGGCAGGCCAGCCCTACAGGTCCCATGGGTATGCGGGTGCGCCACCGCCCCAGACGGAGCAGGGAGGGGGAGCTGATGTGTGTGTTGCCTCCCCCCCCACCAGCTCTAGGGTGTGACCCCCAGTGGGCACAGTGAAGTGACCCACAGGAGCGTACCAAGATGGTGACATTGTTCTTGGCAGAGACGGCAATTTCCTGTGGGTCTGAACTGACAAAGAAACAAGTCAGCTGAGTGGTGGATCTGTCAGTCTTAGGGGCTTGCCAGGCCTTCGTTACCATAGTATCTCGGTGCATCACACTCTTTCACAAACTGATCCTCACCCCGCTTACTCCAAGGCAGGGAAATGCTGCTGTCCCCATCTTACAGATGGGGAACTGACACCCAGAAGGCAAACAGCTGTGCATATCTCTCTGTCAGTGTTATAGAGGGTGAGCAATTTATGAGTTTGTCCCGTATAAGCTTTATACAGGGTAAAATGGATTTATTTGGGGTTGGGACCCCATTGGGAGTTGGGTATCTGAGTGCTGGAGACAGGAGCACTTCTTAAGCTGTTTTTAGTTAAGCCTGCAGCTTTTGGGGGATGTGGTTCAGACCTGGATCTGTGTTTGTAGCAGGCAAGCGTGTCTGGCTCAAACCAGGCAGGGCACTGAAGTCCCAAGCTGCCAGGGAAAACGGGCTCAGGGGTAGTCTCAGCACATCAGGTGGCAGTCCCAAGGGGGTTTCTGTGATCCACACGTCACACGCCCCTCTGCTGGGATTTGCCCTCTCTGGAGTTGGCAGGGGGAGAGCTGTGGGTGGATGAAGAGCGCTCATCACTGCAGTGTCCCAGCCGGATCAGCGTGCGCCTCTAATTTCTCCTGAATGACCTCGCTCTGCCCCAAATCAATCCCGGGGGGAACTGAAGCTGGAGAGTAAATAGATGCTTTGAGTGAGGCTAGAGGCCGGCTAGAGATTGCCACTGTTCCTCTCTTCTGGGAGGCTTAGCGAAGAGGTGCCAGCCGGCATCAGAGGGGGAGCCCAGGACGGAGCACGCGTGTGCACACGTGAGTGAGTCTCTTCTTTACACGTTGGGAACGCTCATGTAGCTTGTCACGCCACTCGGGCCAAACTGTAATCAGGCGCCTGCGAGGCTGCACGGCAGAGCCAGTGTACTTGTGCGAGAATTTGTGTGCGTGCGAGACCGCCCCAGCCCCTCCTGTGCAGGCAGCCTCAGGAGGACAGGTGCCTTCCTCAGGAGGACAGGTGCCTTCCTCAGTAGGGCCTGCCGGGGAGCAGCAATGGGCTGGCTCTCACGGCTCTCACGGCAGTGCTCTGCCAGGGCACGGTGCCGGGGTGGATGTGTGGCACGGTCTGTACCCGGCTGCTAGGGGTGGCCCTGAGCCAGTCGCCAACTGCACCAAAGCAGGACATGCTTCCATTTCGGGGCTGGGGTCCGAGCCCTATTAACAAGCAGGTTCTCCCTGCGCCCCAAGAGCGGGAGCAGGCCCCGGGGTGTGTGTCATGGAAACAAGGCTCCGTGCCAAGCCGGCTCCCACTTGCTCAGCTGAAGCAGTGCCTCCTCAGGGGTGTGGACAACCGGTTTTGTTATGGCGGGTGGCGGAGTTACACGCATGGTGAATAGCCCTTTAATGAGCAGTTTTGTACCACGACTGCGTCTTTCCACTTTATTAAAAGTGAGATAAATGAGCTTCTGTGCCAAACGCGGCGTCTCCTTTATGAATGCAGCCAGTCCCTGCATTATCTCCGCCCATGCCTCTGACCTCCCGCTCCGCCCCATACCCCCGTGATTCATTTAGATAATGGCCCCAGGACGGCCACGGCCTCCCTTTGTGTCGGGGGCAAGGTGGTTGTTGGCAATAGCTGAGGAATGTTTTATCGACATCGATAATTGCCTCGTTAGGTCTCCCTGAAATGCCTCGTTAGGATGGTAAACTCCCCTGCCTTGTCATTCTCCGGTTGTTCCCTCATTATCAGCCAGATTCCAGGGCAGCAGCGTTAGCAGCGCTTAATTGCCACCTATCTGCCTTGGATCTGTACAATGGGGCTGCTCTACAGAGGAACCTCCCAGCTCTTGGCTAGGAAGGGGCTGAGCAGGCAAGGTTCTGCCCTCCACGGTGCTCAGCCAAGGTGATCCACAGCCCCCCCTGGGTGCCCCACATACAGCTGTGTCCAGCCACCCTGACCCACAGCCACCGCCACCTCCTATTCCAGTCCTGGCTGGGGACTGTGGGATTTGGAGCAGGAGGATGGGTTCTTTCTGCAGCACAGCAAAGTGGGTGGTTAGGGCTTTCGTTGCATGACTGTAGGACCCTGTTCATCAATTGAGTGCACCCTGTTTTCTGACTCACACCCCTTTGGCTTCCCCCACGCTGTGAAAGATATCAGAAAATGCCTGATCCAGCCAGCTCGGCCTGGCGAACCCGAGCGCCCTTGAGCAGCGGCAGCGAGGGAGTGAGTGGCTGGGATCATTTGTAGAACAGTTACTCCGGGCTGCCGAGTTCAGCCGGTAACAACTCGACCACGGCTGTGTGTTCATAGGAGATATCAAAGCTGCTCTGAGTGGCAGTCCTGAAAACCCCAGTGACTCATCTTGTCTTCCAGCTGCCCAGCTTATTATCTCAAGCGTTCTGTCTAAAAGGCCAGGGATGTGACAGCTGCTGCTACGGCGGGAAAGAGAAACCTGGGGACTCCAGGGACTTGAGCAGTGAAATGGACAGCGTTTTGTTTCCCCGCATGGAAAAACATCTTCCCCACATTTGTTAGGGGTCAGTTAAAAGCCGTCGCGCATGCTCGCTCGCATGTGTATGAACAGCGAACGGCAAAGCGTGGGTGCTTTCCTGAGCCAGTTTTATGCGCCGCTCTACGTTTCGACTTCATCGCATATGACTTTGTGTCACAGCAGAGATGCCGGATGGGTTTCATATGGCGGCGCCTCCTTCGCAGGCCGGTCCGGTGTGGTTTGCAAATGTCAACGGTATAAGCAGCACCTAGGGAGGACATATGCCCGAGGGATGATCATCATAATAGCAGCGGTTTACATCCCAGTAGGATCTCAAAGCATTTTGCAGTGGAGGGGAGGTGTCGGACAGATGGGGAAACTGAGGCCCGGAGCTGCAGTTGCCATTGTTGTGCTCATAAGCTGCGCCCTCAAAAGGGATGCTGCTCTCTGATCATTTGACCCTAAATCCCAGATCCTCAAAGATATTTAGGCACCTAAGTCCCATTGAAACATTGAGGATCTGGGCCTAAGTGACTTCCCTAAGGTCACCGAGTGAATCTGTAGCAGAGCTGGGGATGGAACCTGGGTGTCCCAACTCCCAGCCTGTGCTCTAGCTGCTGGACAACACAGCCTCTATGACAGAAAAACCAAGAGCACATCCTTCAGCCACTGATCCAGGAAGGCTCCATTCTGCAAAGTTGGTGAGTAGCCGCCAGGGTGCTTGTCTACGCTAGAGGTTTGCACCAGTTCAGGGATGGGGGAAACAGAGGGGAAGCAATTTATCTGGGGCCACAGAGCAAGTTCACGGTAGAGCCACGAATAGAACCCTGGTCTGCTGACTTCCATGCTACTGCCCGATCTGCTATTTTTGGACCAGGACCCCTGGTGTGTTAGGTGCTGTACAAACAAAGACCGGAAAGATGGTCTGTGCCCTAAAGAGTTGAGCCTGTATTGCCTCCTTGGCTGCAGGGATTTGTGCCTGATGCTAAGGAGGGAGAAAAAAAAAGAAACCGGTTAAAACTATCCAGAGGAAATTAGCAATGAGTGGCAGGGGCAGAGGGGTGAGCAGGAAGCTGTTTGACCCTCCTGCACATTTCACACAAGACTCCACCTGCGTTGCTCACCCTCTACCTGCCATGCCAGCAAGCTTTATCAGCGGACCGTCGAGAAAGCAAGTTCTTAACTCAGAGCTGGGCTCTGGTGACCTTGCGATCAATAGATACGATTTAAAACAGTTTAATTACCCAGAATTGTGTCCCGGCTTTAATTACTTTGCCCGGACCGCGAAATTGATTTTTAAACTTTCACCTCTGATTGAAGGTAAAAAAAAAAACAACCCCAGAAAAGAAAAGATGGCTGTCTCTGTGCCAGTGCTCCCGCTGTGGAGAGCCGAGGGGAGCTTTGTCTGTTTCATTTCAATTCAAATGTCTGGATTGCACGGAAGGGGGAACGTTAAACACCGCTCTGGCTTTGCCCGGCCAAGAACTCTGCAAATCCCCGGGACAGGAGGCGTTTCCCTGCAGAAGGCAATCGGTTGAGTGCTCTTTGAAAGAGAGTTTTAAAATAAATACGCTGACTTGCTGTTATTATTTAGATTATGGCTGTCAAGCGATTAAAAAAATTAATCGCGATTAATCGCACTGTTAAACAATAATATAATACCATTTATTTAAATATTTTTGGGCAGTGTTTACATTTTTAAATATATTGATTTCAATTACAACACAGAACACAAAGTGTACAGTGTTCACTTTCTATTTATTTTTGAAGACAAATATTTGCACTGTAAAAAACCAAAAGAAATAGTGTCACCTAATACAGGAACTGTAGTGCAAACTCTTCATCATGAACGTTGAACTTACAAATGTCAAATTATGTACTAAAAAATAACTGCATTCAAAAATAAAACAATGTAACACTTTAGCGCCTACAAGTCCACTCAGTCCTACTTCAGCCAATCGCTCAGACAAACGAGTTTGGTTACATTTGCAGGAGATAATGGTGCCTGCTTCTTGTTTACAATGTCACCCGAAAGTGAGAACAGGCGTTCGCATGGCACTGTTGTATCCGGTGTCGCAAGATATTTACATGCCAGATGCGCTAAAGATTCATACGTCCCTGCATGCTTCAACCACCGTTCCAGGGGACATGCGTCTATACCAGGCCTGCACAACATGTGGCCCGGGGGCCACATGCGGCCTGCGTGGGCTCACTGTGCGGCCCACAGGGGGGTGAGTTCCCATCCCCTCTCCAATGGTTGCAGCTGTCTGGAGGTGCCTGCCTTCCACACCTTCCTCATTCATTCAACAGGGCAATTGAATACAAAGTGGGGGGGAAGATCTTATTCGACTTCTAGCAAAAGGACATTTTTCTTTTACCTTAAATATACTACCTTTGGGGCCCGCTATAACATATTACCAAGGTTCAATACAAAGTCATATAAAAGTTATACAAAAATGCATAATGCAGAGATTTATCTACAACTGCATTGACTGACTATTGTGTGAAGTAATATAGTGACCCCTGGGGGGGTGAATAGGGATGTGATGGTGGGGCCGAGTGGGGAGGGGGCGGGTCCTATTTTCCTGCTGTGATCTGGTCACCCTATGTGCGCTGTTTCTTTCCCCCTCTATAGGCTTCCACACCCCAGTGCTGGGGAAGGAGGGGTTGTTTCCGTGGGGTGGGCGGCTTTGGGGGTGGGGGGGAAGGGGTGTTTCCATGGGGCCGGGGGTTTCGGCCCTCAGCTGTTTTCTTTGGAGTAATATGGCCCTCGCCGCTTTACGAGTTGTGCAGGCCTGTTCTATGCTGATGACAGGTTCTGCTCAATAACGATCCAAAGCAGAGTGGACCAACACATATTCATTTTCATCATCTGAGTCAGATGCCACCAGCAGAAGGTTGATTTTTTTCTTTTTGTGGTTCAAGTCCTGTAGTTTCCGCATCGGAGTGTTGCTCTTTTAAGACTTCTGAAAGCATGCTCCACACCTCGTCCCTCTCAGATTTTGGGTCGAGTGCTGCAGCTATCTTTAGAAATCTCACATTGATACCTTCTTTGCGTTTTGTCAAATTTTCAGTGACAGTGTTCGTAAATCAAACAACATGTGCTGGGTCATCATCCGCAGGGCCGGCTCCAGGCACCAGCAAATCAAGCTGGTGCTTGGGGCGGCACATTTCTAGGGGTGGCATTCTGGCACCGGCCATGCCGCCCCTAGAAATGTGCTCCCGCCGCCCCAGCTCACCTCCGCTCTGCGCTGCTTTCGCGCGCCGCCGGCGGCTCTGCGGCTTCTATCCCTCGCTCCCAGGCTTAAGAGCCTGGGAGGGAGGGGGAGAAGAGAACCCGAGCTGCCGCGGCGCACGTCTCCCCCTCCCTCCCAGGCATGCCGCGCTCCCTCCCCGCCGTCCGGGGAGAGCGGGGCAGCCGGCATGCCTCGCTCGCTCCCCACCCTCGCTCCCCGCCGGCGCTCCGGCCGGGGAGAGCAGGGCTACTGGCATGAAGCGCTCGCTCCCCACCGTCCGGGGAGAGCGGGGGCCGCGGGCATGCTGCGCTCCCTCCCCACCGGCCGGGGAGAACGGGGGCCACGGGCATGCTGCCCGCGCTTCGAGAGATGGGGGTTGGTTTTTTTGGGGTGGTGTTTTTTTTGTTGGGGCGGGCGGCATTTGGGTTTTGGTTTTTTTTTTGCTTGGGGCGGCAGAAACGTTAGAGCCGCCCCTGATCATCCGAGACTTCAGTAACATGAAATATATGGCAGAATGTGGGTAAAACAGAGCAGGGGACATACAATTCTCCCCCGAGGAGTTCAGTCACAAATTTAATTAACACACTATTTTTTTAAGAAACATCACCAGCATGGAAGCATATCCTCTGGAATGGTGGCTGAAGCATGAAGGAGCATATGAAGGTTTAGCATATCTGGCATGTAAATACCTTGCAATGCCGGCTACAAAAGTGCCATGCGAACGCCTGTTCTCACTTTCAGGTGACATTGTGAATAAGAAGCAGGCAGCAGTATCTCCCGTAAATGTAAATAAACTGGTTTGTCTTAGTGATCGGCTGAACAAGAAGTAGGACTGAGTGGACTTGTAGGCTCTGAAGTTTTACATTGGGTTTTTTTTTTGAGTGCAGTTATGTAACAAACAAAAAATATACATTTGTAAGTTACACTTTCACGCTAGAGATTGCACTACGGTACTTGTTTGAGGTGAATTGAAAAATACCATTTATTTTGTTTTATCATTTTTACAGTGCAAATATTTGTAATAAAAAATAATATAAAGTGCTCCCTGTACACTTTGTATTCTGTGTTGTAATAGAAATCAATATATTTGAAAATGTAGAAAAACATCCACAAATATTTACTACATGTCAGTTGGTATTCTATTGTTTCCCAGTGTGATTAATCGGTTGGAAAGGAAAGATCATTAACGGTTAAATTGGAAAAGATGGGGATCAATATGAAAATTGAGAGGTGGATAAGGAACTGGTTAAAGGGGAGACCACAGCGGGTCATACTGAAAGGTGAGCTGTCAGGTTGGAGGGAGGTTACTAGTGGAGTTCCTCAAGGTTCAGTTTTGGGACCAATTTTATTTAATCTTTTTATTACTGACCTCGGCACCAAAAGTGGGAGTGTGCTAATAAAGTTTGCAGATGACACAAAGTTGGGAGGTATTACCAATTCAGAAAAGGATCGGGATATCCTACAGAAAGATCTGGATGACCTTGTAAACTGGAGTAATAGTAATAGGATGAAATTTAATAGGGAGAAGTGTAAGGTTATGCATTTAGGGATTAATAACAAGAATTTTAGTTATAAGCTGGGGACGCATCAGTTGGAAGTAACGGAAGAGGAGAAGGACCTCGGAGTCCTGGTTGATCACAGGATGACTATGAGTCGCCAATGTGATGTGGCCGTGAAAAAAGCTAATGCGGTCTTGGGATGCATTAGGCGAGGTATTTCTAGTAGAGATAAGGAGGTGTTAGTACCGTTATACAAGGCATTGGTGAGACCTCATTTGGAATACTGTGTGCAGTTCTGGTCTCCCATGTTTAAGAAGGATGAATTCAAACTGGAACAGGTACAAAGAAGGGCCACTAGGATGATCCGAGGAATGGAAAACCTGTCGTATGAAAGGAGACTCAAGGAGCTTGGTTTGTTTACCTTAACCAAAAGAAGGCTGAGGGGAGATATGATTGCTCTCTTTAAATATATCAGAGGGATAAATACCAGGGAGGGAGAGGAATTATTTCAGCTCAGTACCAATGTGGACACAAGAACAAATGGATATAAACTGGCCATCAGGAAGTTTAGACTTGAAATTAGACGAAGGTTTCTAACCATCAGAGGAGTGAAGTTCTGGAACAGCCTTCCAAGGGAAGCAGTGGGGGCAAAAGACCTAACTGGCTTCAAGATTAAGCTAGATACGTTTATGGAGAGGATGGTTTGATGGGATAACATGATCTTAGTCAAAGGTCAATTAATTGCCATCAGTGGTAAATAGGACCAATGGTCAATGATGGGATGTTAGAAGTTACTACAGAGAACTTTTTCCTGGGTGTCTGGCTGGTGAGTCTTGCCCACATGCTCGGGGTTCAGCTGATCGCCATATTTGGGGTTGGGAAGGAATTTTCCTCCAGGGTAGATTGGCAGAGGCCCTGGAGGTTTTTTGCCTTCCTCTGCAGCATGGGGCACGGGTCACTTACCGGAGGATTCTCTGCATCTTGAAGTCTTTAAACCATGATTTGAGGACTTCAGTAGCTGAGACATAGGTGAGAGGATTATTCCAGGAGTGGGTGGGTGAGATTCTGTGGCCTGCATTGTGCAGGAGGTCAGACTAGATGATCATAATGGTCCCTTCTGACCTTAAAGTCTATGAGTCTATGAGTCTATAACGCTGTGTTACAGGTGGGGGAAGTGAAGCACAAAGAGACGAACTGCAGTCATGTAGGCCGACCTGAGCCAGCTTTGATCGAGGTGGCTTGGGCACTGGAGCAGTGAAGCCGCGGCAGCATGGGCTGTCGACCTCAGGAATTACCCAGGCCTTGTATAGCCTCTGCCTTCCTTTCCCCTACCAGCGACTCCTCCTACCATCCCTTCACGGCAGCCTCTCGGCAGACGTGTGGGCTTGCACTGAGGGCAGGTTTCGCTACGCTAGGGTGGTGACTTTATTTTCTCCTTTACATTTCTAAGAGGCCGGCCTGCGCAGTAGCAGTTCCCCTTTGGCGAGGTGAAGTGGCTGCAGCATGTTGCAGAAGAGACGTGCACACTGTGCTCTCCCTCCTGGAGACCTGACTTTTGTTCTTTCTTTCTTTGCTGTTTCCCTGAGTAGAGGGAAGCTCAGCGCATCAGGGACCAGGCATTTCTGCTTGTTCTGTGAACCACCTGTGGGAGATTTGCTGTACCCACTCTATGAAGCCGTCTCCTTAGCTCACCCTTCTCCCTTCCCTTGTAATGCATTTTGTGGTGCTTCATACGAAGGACCCTGCCCTGTATGCCCTGCAGATGTCTTGGGCACAAGAGATCCCACTGACTCAGTGGGACTGCTCCTACCCTTTGGGGTGAGGTGTTAGCTCAGGAAATGCATCCACCTGCCTGTGGAACCGGGCCAAATTTCATTCCCTCTACCCTACCCCATGGAAGACGAGCCCATCCCAGGCTCTCCTACCCCGCAGATACCCATCCAGCCCTGAACCCTAAATGCTGCTTCCAATGTCACTCTGAGATCATGCCATGGGTTCTGATGCATGATCGTGCAGGCTCATGCGTCCACAGAGCTGCTAGGTCGGGGGCAGGGGGAGAGACTTTTTAAGGGAGCCAGGCATGTTTCTGTGTTCATGGGGGGGCTTGTTAGCTCACTCACAGAGCGTGCACTGGAACCTGGGTGCCCTCCACACTGCGGGCTGCTGATGGGACACTTCACTCTAATTGCAAGTCACCCAGATGCTCCAGGCTTTGCCCATGAAGTCTTCCCAGGACTCTGTTTCCCTGCAGGGCTGAGCCTAAGTGAAAGCAGGGAGACAACTCAGTCCATTAGACCCGGCCAGGCTGTGATTAATCATTCATCCAGCTCTGGAAACCCTGGCATTGTTTATAGGGAATAATTACACCTCTCTCTCTCTTTCTGTCTCTTTTCCATTTCGCTGCAGCGTTCCTGGCTCCTTCTCCCCCGCCTCCCACCCCGCAACCCTTTATGCCAAAAAAAAAAAAAAAGAAAGAAAAGAAATCACTCCTGAGCAAGCGGCAGGCAAACTTTTGACAAGCTGATCAATGAGGCCTGCAGTGGAAGGGAGCGCTGCTTAAGTGGAGAGGGAGGTAATTAGAGCAGAAAAAAGGGGCCGAGAGACGAGGCCCAGCTAATGGAATGCCAGGCCTGGCGGGCTGCAGCGGGCAGCTCTCGGCCAGCATCTGAGGCTGGGGAAAAGAGAGTGAAAAAAAAAAAAATCCCCTTCCGTCCCCTGTGGAGAGGAGACTCTGAACTCTCAGGCTCCCCCTGGTTCTTTCAAGCTGTGAGTTCAGAGCTGCCTCCATGCATAATTCAAAGGCCTGCTAAAGTGGGCCCTCTCCTCTGTGTCCCTTCTTTTGGGTGGCGCCCACCTTTCAGTTAGGGGGGAGGGATAGCTCAGTGGTTTGAGCATTGGCCTGCTAAACCCAGGGTTGTGAGTTCAATCCTTGAGGGGGCCATTTAGGGATCTGGGGCAAAAATTGGGGATTGGTCCTGCTTTGAGCAGGGGGTTAGACTAGATGACCTCCTAAGGTCCCTTCCAACCCTGATATTCTATGAGTCTATGAGTTCCGCTTCGCCACCCACACTCCCTGTTTCTACCTGCCCGCCAACACAACGTGGGGCTGGGTTCTTCCCTCTGCTTGGGTCACCAGGCACCCTTCCGCCATCCCAAAGAGGTCCTAAACCGAGCACCGCCAGCCAGGAGAAGATTGCCTCTTCCTAGCAGAGGCTGTCAGGGCACAGAGCTGATGTAGCAGCTCCCAGGCCGCTCCCCTTCTGGCTGGGGTGAAGGGGGCGCGGACACAGCTTCCCTGAGCCCCTGGGATCCCTGCTTGATCTATCAACCACTTGGGGCCATTGCCAGCTGGTGTGATTTACAGCAACCCTCAGGCGGTGCTAGTTAACGCTGGGGGAGCCCTGGGCTGGTGGGTGAACACACTAGAGTGCCGTCCACCAGGCAGAGCGGGCATGAGGCCCTGCTTTGAGCATTGGCAATACAAGTGTCCTAGGCCCCATACCGGCTCAGTTGCTCCCGGGCTAAGCAGATGGCCCACTTGAGCATAAAGACCCGAGGGGAAGGGAATTTGTGACCTGATTTTCTCCTCTTCTAGCAGCAGGGCTTTACACCCCTCCCTCTTCCCAGCTCCACACTGGGGCTGGAGAGGAACACTCCCTTTTGAGAGCTCAGGCCCTGTCCTACCTCGCGCCTTGGCGACTGCAAACTGTCAGGCCAGCCCTGGCAGGCCATGCCACCTGGCGACAGCACAGTATGGCAAGTGGTACCCTGTGGGCACTTGCTAAATCAAGTTGGTGCCACCTCACTGTTGACCTTCCAGGCCTTCTGGTTTTTTCCATGGGCGGTCCGGGGTCGGAGTGCCACAGACTGCCTCTGCAGAGGGCAGGACCCTCCACCAGCCTCCGGGGTGTTGCGTGGAACGTTGGCTTTTCATCCACATCCACTCTGCACCAGGCTGAGAAAGGGACTGGACTCCAGAGGCCGCCCCGTTCAAGCGGGCACCTTTTTGCCTAGAGACCTGTACGGGCATGTAATTTATTGCAGAGACAGGAATGCTGCCTGCTTCAGCCGATTAAAGCTGTTACCTGCTGATCTCTGGGACCTGGGCTGGAAGCAGAGATGAGGAAGGAGGGAGTTCTGCATGGATAATTCCAACCAAAGAGCTGTCTTGCGACCAGCCTGCTTTAAAATGCTAATCAGATCCCAGGACTTTCTTGGGTGAGAGTTGCGCCGGAGGATCAAACTCCTGGGAGGGTGTCAGAAATGGCTCTGTGGCCACGCTGAGGGATGCACCAGGATCCTGGTCTGTTATTCCATGCAGCTGCTGCTGGAGATTGATATATCCTGAGTAGACCATTCCAGCTATCTGGCCCCATAATGCTGGTTATGAGTCTAGGGCCTGATTCTCCACTTCCTTACGCCCTGTGGAGCCGTTGACGGCTGTGCTAAGCGCAGCTGGGATTTACTTTTGTGTGCACAAGAGCAAGGCACCACTGACGCCCTGGTTTGATTCCAGTGTCGATCCTCAGGGAAAGTGCTACTCGGCGTGAGTGAGAGCGGCAGAATTGTTATTACAGCTGCACCTAGACATGCAAACCAAGATTGTGCCCCACGGTGCTAGGCACTGTACAAACAGTTCCTGCCCCAAAGCTCTTACAGTCGAAAGAGGCAAGTAGGGTGACCAGATGTCCCGATTTTATAGGGACAGTCCCGCTATTTAGGGCTTTGTCTTGCATATGTGCCAATTACCCTCCCACCCCCGTCCTGATTTTTCACCCTTGCTCTCTGGTCACCCTACAGGCAAGTGAGATACAGACCGGCGGGCACGACTCGCTCAGTGTCACACCGCAGCTCAGGAAGTTGTATGGCCCATGTTATACAGGAGACCAGACTGGATGATCACAGTGGTGCCTTCTGGCCTTGGAATCTATGAATCTAGATTAGCACCTGGGTGTCCTCTGACTCCCAGTTTGCTGCTCTCGCCACTGGATCACACTGTCTCCTCATTAGGTTGCCCTTGGACTACGTGGTGCTTGGGACAGGGATTGTGTCTTCCTATGTATTCGTGCAGCGTTTGGCTGGGGTCCCCGGGAGCTACCACAAGGCAAACAAATAATAATAGTCACGCGAAGAATAAACAGACCCTAAAAATGATCCCAGGTGGCAGAGAATCAATCCAGCTCCTTTGCGGAGGAGTGAGATTTAGATAACACGTCTCAACCGCTGACTGAAACATCATTAACAAAAATTCATAGTCCTTAAAAATGCAAATAAAATGTGCGGCTGAATGTCTGTAATTGCAAAATTCCTAGACTCAATCAGCCAGAGATAAACTGTGTTATTTAGGAACAATTTGAAAGCAGACAAATTGAAAACAATGGCCAGATTCTGCTCTCAGTGACATGAGTCTAAATCCACAATTACTCCACTGGATCCAGTGTTGCTGCTCTGGATATACCCTGGCCAAACTACAGCAGAATCAGCCCTGGTCGATTTTTAAAATGGAAAGCATGCAGGAAGCCTGGTCTCCACATACAGATGCTTGCCAGCCTTTCGGTTTGCTCAGGGACATACTGAGCCTGGCTCCGATTTACATCAACAATTCCCGCCCTCCCCACCCAACACCCTAATTGACTCCAGTGGAGTTACTCCTGATTCCCACTGGTGTAACTGGGAGCAGAATCAGCCCCACGGAGCCCTTTTTCTGAGTGCTTCGTAAGCCAGAATTCCAGAGCGTTTCCCCCAATTTTAGCCTTCATGGGCTGGTTAAAGCTGTTAAACATCTGAAGTGCTTTAAAACCCACCGTTCTTGGTTCAGTGCAGGGTGGGATGCAGATAACTAGTCAATACACATTGTTATGCCGGAGTTCTCCGCTGAGTCTGAGCATTCCATTCTGTGCTGAACCACTAGGAAACACTGCACAAGACGGGGAGCAAATACATCTTCATGCCTCCCTTGGATCCCAGGCTGCTCTGGGCTGAAACGGCCCTCAGCACACATCAGAGCACCCTCCCCTGCGGCTCTAATTTACAGTAGGCAGCCTACGGGCTGTGGGACAGCCTAGAATCCCTGAAGGCTTGTGTCCGGCACACCTCTTCTGCTGGGGCTCGAGCTTACAGTGGCCCTGTGTTGTGGCCCCTGCAAGAGAAATTCTGCCCCGGGCCAATTGTCGTGTGTTAACAACCCCTGCACGGTGCCGGGGTGGAGAACCAGATCTAGCCTCACCTCCTTTACTTCCTCAGTGCAAGTGCTGGGACTCACGTCCCTCTGGGTGATCTTTAGAGGTTCCTGCCCCCTGCAGCACGCGGGCACCCCTGGGTAAGTCAAGATGAACTCTGAATTAAGCAGAAGAAATCTAAAAGCACAGGGGAGGCCAAGCGACTTTTAATGGTGCACACAGAGCCCAATCCTGCAGCATGCATGGAACACCCACTGGGGGTGTTTGGGGGGGTGCACTGCAGGATTGGGTCCATAATGTTGACTTCTGCTTACTACGCAAATCGCCGTTGAAAGAGCCTGTTCCCATGGGCCAGCAGCTTTTGCGCACGGGACGGTGGAAACGCTGAGCGATCGAAACAGGAGCTTTGAACCCCACCGGAATGCATTTGGGAAAACGACGACACGGGTTTAAAAACCGAAGCGAGTTAGTGGCCAAGGGAAACTTCGCACTGCCCCCGTCTTTGCGACAGGCACAGAAACCGCCCCAGCTTCTTGGTCGGAAGCTTTGCCTGGCGCCGGTGAGTGAGCCCGATTCTCCAGGGACATTATGGTGACACACTGGACTAGCCTCGGGCCCCTTTGCCTTGTCTGGCTGGGCGGCGGGATGATGATGTCATCATGGATGGGAGGGGGTCCCAAAGGAGAGGCAGGGGGTGGGTTTAGTCTGTGGGATCCAGGCTTGTGGCCTTGGTGGTTCGAAGCCCGCCCTTGAGCCTCCACGCTGTTCTGTAAACCTAGGTTACTGTTGCTGGACCTGGGTGTCTCAGCCGTGCTACTGGGTCCATATGGCACAATGCAGCCCTCCTGACTCAGGTCAGCGGCTTGAGCTGCATCCACACAGCACGATGCCCGGGGCTGGGCCTGAGTCACAGACTGGGGCTCTGATCTACCCAGCAGGGTCCTGAGCACGTACTGACTTGAGTCTGAGGGTCTGGCTACACTCGATTTTAAAAGCCCACAGTAGCGCGTCTCAGAGCCTGCGTCTGCAGACTCGGGCTAAAAACGGCGGTGTGTAGACGTGCTGCGGGCTGGAGCTGGACCTCAGCCCGAACTCGAATGTCTACACAGCTGTTTTCAGGGCCGGAGCACAAACCCTGCGAGCCTCAGACCATTATACCCAGACTCTGAAAGCGGTTGCTGTGGGGCTGGAAACGCAGTGTAGACACAACCTCTGTGTCCTGGGTTCCAGAACAAGCACAGTACAGACTCTCCCGACAAATCCGCCCTGGAACACAAGACCTGTTCTTGGGAGCAAGTGGACAGTCCTCTGCAGACCTCCGTGCAGTCAACAAAACTGCTGGCCCCTTCCTTTAACACCAGATCTTAGGGGATAAATTACGAGGGTCCAGTGGCTTGGGGTGTGGCATCAGGGCAAGCGTTGGTGAAAGACTCGGAGCTCTGCGTCAAGTATCCGAAGTGAGCTGCAGCCCACGAAAGCTTATGCTCAAATAAACGTGTTAGTCTCTAAGGTGCCCCAAGTTCTCCTCGTTCTTTTTGCGGATACAGGCTAACCCGGCGGCTACTCTGAAACCATTCTTATTGTAGCGCCGGGAGGCAGCTGGATAGCACCACGTCGTTATTTGACATTCTGACGCTGTATTACAAAGGAAAAGCTTTTGTCCTTGAGTCGACCATCCTTTTCAGGTCTTCTGACGAGCGCCCTTTTGCCTCCTTCTAGGAAGCAGGGCTGAGACAGAGCCTGGTTAATTAAAATCCCGAAGGCACCCATGCTTGATGTGACAGGCACAGTAGCCACTGGAACTCGGCCGGAGCATCAACGCATTACTAGTGCAGCGTCTAATTTGCAATCGAAGCGTGTCGGTGCTCACTGCTACCCGGTGAAACCTCCGCACCTCAGCTCTCCTCAGCATGCCGTCCGTGTCCTGTGGAGATGCGATGGCAGGCTTCTCCAGTGACCGAGAGACCGAGCATCCTATTAGTGGCCAAAGGGTGTGCGGGGGGAGTGAGAGGATGGATTGAGGAACCTGCAGGAGAAGAGAAGAGACTGAATAAAAGCTCCGGGGAGAAAGATGTGCACGACTGGCTGAAGCATTGGAAGAGTGTGCATCCCCTCCCCCTCTAATGGTGGGTCCACTGGAGGATAACAGACTACTACTGCTACTAGCTAATGGAGTTGTTGCTTTAGCTCACATGATAGAGTTCTGTACTGTACTCTTGAGGGTCTCGGGTTTAAATCGCCGAATCATTATAAATACCCAGCGATCTTAGTCTTCATGGAATGCTGCGAGCATCAATGAATCAACACCTGTGGGGGAAAGTCCTCTCCCCGCCCCCCCTGTGTTTGCAGATGGCGTTAGGGAAGCTCAGCGAGGTTAAGGGACATGCCCAAGGTTGCAGAGGGAGTTCGAACCCAGCAGTTTCTGGCTCCCAGGCCTGTGCTTGCACTGCACTGAACAAGAAAGGCCTTGTTGCAACTGACAGCTCTGATCGAGGCCCTGCCTCCTACGACAGACACTTCGCCCTGATTGATTTGGGATCTCTGGTAGGCTCCATGAGGAACTGACTCCATCCCCATCACTATTAGGTGTATTACGGTAGTGCCTGAGGGCCCCAGTTCCTCCCATTGTCCTTCCCCGAGAGCCAGTCTCCAGTTTCCTAGGGCCCCTCCTGATTATTGTCCCAAGCACACCTCTCAGCTGCCCCTCCCTGTAGACCTCCATTTCCAAAGCACCCCTACCCCGGCCCGGTGAGGTTTCACTTTTAGCACAGGCCAGGAAGTTATTGTGCATTGGCCAGTGCTGGATCTGAGCACGGAGGCACACGGATCCTGCACCATTTTCATCTCCTTTGACGGCGGGGGGAAAGGTGCATCCCCGAGGGTGAATGAGAACCATGCTCCGCTTATCCCAAGTCTCCAGAGAGCCCCTTAAAGCAGTGAGGGACCCAACTCTGAGTGCTGTCACTGCTCTGCACCGCAGGGGTAGCCCCACAAGGCTCCCTGACCTCCCCAATTGCAGGCACTGGGCTCCATGTTAAACCTGGGATGGGTTTTCTGAAGCAGATCACTTCTTTGGCGGGTCCAAAGTCCTGGCCCAGAGTACAGAGTGGATGTACCCTACCCACTACTCAGCCTGATGTCCCGTGAGAATGGATCCATACCAAGAATATTTAGCAAAGAGTAATGCAAGGCATAGAAGAAGATAGAGAGGGGAGGGTGAAGACTACCACCACCGAGTGGGTTGTTCCTGGCTGACTAGAAGCAGGGAGCTAATAACTTCTCAGGGGAATTTCCTTGGCTGCAAATAAATCACCTGGGAGGCATCAATTCCCCTCTTCCGCTCAGATGAGGCTCTTCACCCGCCACCACAGAAGAGTCCCTAGAAGGGAAGTTCTCCCTCTGTCTCGCCTTCCTCCCAGCGCCTTGTGCTACTTTGGTTTTTCAGAGCATGGCGTTTTGATGCTATCAGCCGTGTGACAGCTCAGATTTTATACCGCCTATAAATATATGTGTTCTCTCCTCTGCTACCTGGAAACTGGAAGTCTTGACTGGTTCATCTCTGCTTGAATTACAATAAATCAGACGAGAACAAAACCCTCCCTGAATATTGAAATCCAGCCGGCCTTGCTGGAGCCCTGCATCCTTCCTCCACCCTGCCTCCAACCCCATGACACCGCTGCCAGAGGAGTCTAGGGAGGACCTCGGAATGGCACAGAGCTCAGGGGAGCAGAGCCAGGCCCTTGCCGATCCACAAAGCCGGCGGCCGGTGGCCTCTTCTAATGCGTGAAACCTAGAGAAATAAAGGAGAATTTCAGCTTGCAAAGAACCCTGAAAAATGTGACTCTGGCAAACCAAGCTCTAGGGCGCGATGCACTGAAAACCACAGGTTATTCCGAGCCTCTCGCAGTCACCCAGGGCTGGCCAAGCAAAACCTAAGCCGTAGGATCCTGGAATTTTGGAAATGCCCCCAGATCAAATCCCAGCAATCAGGGCCGGCTCCAGGCATGTTTCAAGCTGGTGCTTGGGGCAGCAATGTTGAAGGGGCGGCAGTCCGTGTCCAGTTCGGGCGGCACGCGCTGACCGCTGTGGTGGCAATTCGGCGGCAGGTCCGCCCTTTTGCCGGCCACGGCGGCAATTCGGCGGCTGGTCCCACCTTCAGCCACCCGGGGCGGCAATTCGGCGTGCTGCTTTGGGTGGCAGAAATGGTAGAGCCAGCCCTGCCAGCGATGGAAAGCCATGCTGCCCGGGATACCACTGATGGCACTAGGGTCTTAGCAAGCTCCTTACCAGCCAGTTGCCCATGACTGAGCTGGCGTCTCTGCTGAGTGGCCGGTGTGGTCTCTGGCCACAAGGAGGGGCCAGCTCTGTAGCCTGAGGGTAGCATGGACTAAGCAAGGGGCTAATCCCAGCTCTCCCACTGGTGGTGTTGGTCAAATCACACAAGCCAAAATGTTCACATTTGAATGCCGGAAATGAAGCACCTGAGTGCAAAGGTGCCGACCCCCCACAGCTCCCCTGGGTTTCAAATACTGGGTCCCACATGAGACCATTCCTCTCTCCGATCCATGGAAAGGGGCGTGTCTCCCCCTGAGTTCTGCATTTGGTCCACTCCCCAGGATAGGGGATGGGAGATGGGGGTAGAGGGAGTGGGAGATGGGGGACATGGAGGATAGAGGGGGTGGGAGATGGGGGTACATGGATATAGTGGAGAGGAGATGTAGACAAGGGGCTATAGACAGTGAGGGATGGGGACATAGGGTGGGAGGGGATGGGACATGGGGTATAGAGGATGGGGGATAGGGGGATAGAGGTTATGGGAGATGGAGGAACATGGCGGATAGAGGGGGTGGGGACACAGGAAATGGGAGATGCGAGGTCATGAGGGAGAGTAGATGGGAAATGGGCACACGGGCACACTGGATGACATGGGGACGGGGGGATGGGAGGCGGGGGGACATGGAGTGTAGAGAAGAAGAGACATAGGATAGAGGGGGTGGGGGGTAGGTGCCGGACAGCCTGGGAAGTAGGTAATGGCCAGTATGGAGCACAGAGGTGATGGGAGCTTGGGGAACACAAGTTACAAGTATCTTATTGGCCTCCCTGTCTTGGACCCTGTGCCCAGCTTTTTCTGCACACTGTTCGGGGAAGTGGCCTGAAAGAAGAATAATGATACATCACAGGGAATGAGTGGAAGCCAGCAGCCAAATTCTATCTAATCTAATCTATCCATCAGCCCATACCCGAGCTTCGCCCAGGGTGCCCGTGTGCCTTTCTGTCCCAGATCTCGCTGATTAGGATGACTGTAAGGGGCAAGCTTGAAACCTCACTGTAGAGAATGATGGGTAATGTTATGCAAATTGCCATATGGCCAAAGGAGCGGAATTCTTAGCTGGCACCTTCTGGTACTGCTAACTCAGCCTTAATGCTTATGACAGCACTCAGGTTGCTTGGCTTTACCGATGGTGCTTTTCCCTGTGATTTTGCATATGAAAGGAACTACAGATATTCCTTGTGCATGCGTAGAGGTCACCCTTAGCTAATTAGGGCACAGCATCTATTGGCTTAAAAATCTGCTGTCATGTGAACTGAAGGTCTGTCTTCACCACAAAGACATTAGGAAATAGGCTTAATAGGTTATTTCTCTTGGTATTTTCCAAAGTGGTTCAGGGGCAGCACTGAGCCGAGGATGTGGAGGAGAGTGTGAGAACAAAAAGGTAATTGAGAACACAGAAGTAATTATTTTTAAACAATTGCATTACCCTTTCTGTACAGACCTACAAGAATGTAAACAAGATACCCTTTAAACACATGCTTCCCAGCCATCTATCATCGGATCCAGACTTTATTATACTCCACTCTATATGTTATAAATTACATTTTAATGGTACATCATGCTCTGCTAATGCAAACCGCAGTCTCCCAATGTCGTTAAAAACAATAATAGATTTGTAGAAAGCGAAAGGGGAAATGCATATTTATGAACCCGGCCGGTTTCGAAAAAGGCAATTGTTATCCGGAAACTTTGGATTTATGAATTACTTCCTGTTAAAAAGCTTTAGCGGCTTGTCACGCTCCAAATGTCAAGTCATTAAAACGGAGGCAGGCGGACAAAGAGAAAATATCTATAATGGACCCCCTTCGGTGGGAATGTTAGCTCCCGACTCTGCATAATGCACCAGAAATGAGCATCCCGGAAAGTCATGTCAGGCTCTTATGCTCCAAGCTGCATTTCCTTGTACGGGTACCATCATGGGGATAACTCAACAGGTTGGTATATTCTGTCCTCCGGATGCATTCTCCGCTCTCATCCATTGCGCTGCGCCAGGAGGGAGCACTGGCCACTAGGACATTCTGATGAGTTTTGCGGGTTTTACAAGCATGCAAATTTAGTTTCCCACATGGCGGGTTCTAAGGGCCAAATTTGCCCTTGGTGTAACTCTAAGGAGTGAGTGAGTTTGGCCTCAAGAGTCCATTCCACCTGGAGACATCCGGGCAGTGGTGGTGATGAGTGTTCCCGGTCTGTTAGAATGTAAGTTCTTTGGGGCAGGCACTGTCTCTTGTGTGGCATGTGGTCCCGAGCGGCCACGGTAACACACAGCAGTAGCCGTCGTGCCAGCTTTGGGGGTGGGAGCCCCCCTCTCTAATACCGAGGGGCTCCCGCTCGAGAGCGTCTTCTCCTCTCCAGTACAGCATGCAGGAAGCCAAAGGGAAAGTCCCCTCGGAGGGTCTTTTCTGGCCCCTTTCGCCTTCTTGTGTACCTTAGAACTTTGTCCCCTCTTCGCAATCCATCAGCAGCCCTTGCTGGAGTCCCCCCAGCCTCGCCACTCGCTCTCTCTAACGGGAAATGATATTGTTTTGCCTTTGATGTGTGCTTCCTGCATTTCCCCGTGATTAGAGCTTGAATGAGCGCGGTCATTAGCCAACAGATCCTGCCACCCCCTGGTGGCAACCGCCACATGCTGCCGCTACAGCTGAGTCCAAGCTGTGCCCCCTCCCTTCTAAGCCTGAAGACTTGACAGCTGATGTGGGCTTTGGCACATTGACTTCCCCTGGCACCTTCGCTTTTCCTTCCCGGCTTCCACCCTGAGCGACCCCCCCACCCCCCTCTCTTTTCCTTGTTCTCCTAATGGGGAAAAACGATCACTCTATTTGTTGTGCCTAAAATTACTGTCTCTGAACAGTAACTGCGCTTTGATCAGAAGCTGTTTCTCCCCCCTCCCCCTTTCGTCTCTTTGTTGGTTCCCAGACACTCTCCCGTTGATCCCGGGCCCATCAAACAGGTTGAAGGAGTGACATTTCCAATGCAGGCTTTGCCTGTGAGCTGATGGGGGGAAAGCTGCCTACGTGATGGCTACGAGCCATGCTGCTGACGCCGGCTAAACTCGGGCTGACAGCGAACCCCAAAGGAGCCCTTGGAGCTGCATTACCCAGGGATTGGATCCGGACAGGCGATGAGAAACTGACATCGCGATAAAGGACACAGGCAGCCCTGTGGGTGCAGAACAGGCCAGGCTGTGTGTGGAACGGCAATAGTCAGTGCAAGGAAATCAAGGAGCAAAATGTAGTTTGGGGTGGGCATTTTTCTGTGTGTGTGTGTGCGTGTGTGCGTGCGTGCGTAAAAAAGAGCTGGGCCTACCCCATGCTGGCCTTGAATGAGTTCTGGTTCGGAATGAGTTCAGTGGAGCTGGAGAGCCCAATTAGGACACCTGGTTGTACCCGGAGGCCAGGCCCAATTAAAGATGAGTCCCAGCTGTGGGAGGAGCAGGCCTAGCGTGGCTGAGGGGGAGAGCTTTGCAGTCCCTCTTTGGGCAGTAGCAAGACCTGTGGAGGTCTGGGGGCAGTAGGACATGGGATCCTGTCCTGAGGAGAGAGCTCTGGGGTGAACGGTCAGGAGTGATATGAAGCAACCAGGGGGGAGTAAGCAGCATTGGGCCCCCAGGGAGAGGGACCTCGGAGGTGTCCGGCTGAAGAACAGAGGAGGAGAGAGCTGAGAGGGATGAAAGGTCGAGCCTGAGGAAGACAAGACATCGGTGTAAGTTTGTATTTTCAGTTGGAGTTTGTTGGAGGACTCCAGGGGGAATCCAGCCCCGAATCTAGAGAGCTGTGGAGCCAGAGAGGGATGCAGGTGCACAGAGGGCCCAGGAAGGGGCTGTGGGAAGAAGCCTGGGGGGTGGGTCTGAATAGCCAGACCTTGTTTGCTCACGTTCCCCCGAGCTGGCTCTGCCCATCCGTAGCTCCTGGGGTCAGAGCACAGCGTGAGGCCTTCTACGAGGCAGCCCTACCGGCGCCACGTGCCTCTCCGGCTGCTTGTAGATGGGGTGGGCCCCGCGCTACAGCAAGGTGCTTTTGTAGGAGAAAGGGCGCGAGAGTCAGGACACCTGGGTTCAGGCTCCAGGGCTGCCACTGCCTCTCTGTGTGACTTTGGGGAAGTCACTGAACCCCTCCGGGCCTCAGTTTGCCTGGCTGTAAAGCGGGCAGAATTAAGGCAGCTGGGCAGCTTGATCTATGGCTGACCCTGTAACCCAGAGAGTTTAGGGACTAGCCATAAAGTTCAAAGAGCCCATGTAGAAAGCACGATCCCTCTCAAAGCCCTCTGCAAGGTACTGCCACGCTTGGAGGAAAGGCGCCATGTAAGCGCAAGGTGCTGCACAGTGGCTGTGGTCCGGTCCACCTGCCCCGGGGGCTAGGAGGAAACCCGGTGAGTTTCCCGAGGGGGAGAGAGAGGCAATCGCTCAGAGGCGGGAAGGCTGCAGATGAAAAGTCCTCGCCGGGATGCTGCAAGTTAAAATCTCTGATGTGCAAATTGCCGATGAAATATACATGGCAGCGAACGCGGCGCTGAGTGCTAAAGGCAGGACCGCTCTGCTGGTGTCATGTAATAACCAGTTACCTAAAGGATGGGAAAACATCCCCCTCTGCATAATTCAGAGAACAGAGGCGGGGAGGAAACAAATCCCAAAGAGGTTAATTTAACCCTGCCATGGTGGAACACGGCTGTAATTAGGCTTGGCGCTGCGACTGTGTCAGCCTGCGTTAGCAACGGCAGTTAATTGCCAGGCGGCGCGAGCATCCGCACGCTAGGCGCTGCCAGGCCGGGCGCCCCGTGCAGGTGCGAGAGAGCCCAAGGCTGTAATTTGAGGATCTCACGGGGGAAGGGAAGGTTGGAAAGGCTTTTCCCTAAAATAGGTACCAGCATGGAGGGGGTGGGCTGCCTGTCCATACACAGCCAGGGAGAGGAGCCCCGGGGAGGGAGGGAGTCATGGAAGAGACAGTTTAATATCTGATTTCAAAAGAAGCATGTTGTTCTGCTTGTGCTCCCTCTCTCCTCCCCCAGCCCTTGTCTTTCTCTGCTTCCACTCTCTCTCCTGTCCCTCTGGATCTACCAAAGGCTCAGTTGCTTGCCCAGTCACAGTATTATTCTCTTCCTCTACTATCTGCATTCCAGTGGCACCAGTCAGGATCAGGCCTTATTGTGCCAGGTACTGTACAAAATTCACAACCTAGCCTGGGACGGCTGTTATCACTGGTTAGAGCCATGCTCTTGTCCTCCACCTGAGCCATGCTCTTGCTCAGTGCTGGGCAGCGACTGTCCAGCCTGAATTTGAGGCGCTTGTGTGCCGAGGGGGTTACCCAGGAGGAAATAGATATGTAGGGGTGCTCTTGGGTATGACGCGTGAGGAGTTCCTCACAGCGCCGCTCATGATGGGGGAACCACAACAGGGTTTATTTAGCACTCAGAAGCTCAGAGGTTTATCAGATCCTCCCCTAGACACCTGGAACTGGCAAAATCCAGCTGCTTTCTCCATCTGCATGGTAGCGAGGGAAAATCCTGGAGGTAGACCAGATGCAGCCATCAGCTGAGGCCCATAAGTCTGGGGAGATGCGGGGACAGGGGAGGAAAATGCCGCTTCCAATGGGATCTGGCTTATGAATGGAACAACATCTGGGATTCATCAGAGCCTCTTTTCTGGCTAGTGAATCATTTGCCAACGGACCCCAATCCCATTCAAATGCTCTCATTGTTCATACATGTTCCCTGGATGGTTTGGGTGGACAATTTTCAGACCATGGGGTTGTCTGCAGGCGGCTCATGACCACCATTCCTGGGGAGTGAAGTTCATTGAATTCAGCACTGTGCGAAGGAGCCAGCCCTGAGCTCTCAGCACCTGTTGGCTCCCACAAAGGCTTGTGCTGATGGTGTAAGTGGTATCCAGGCTCTGTACGGGCGTTCGGCACCGGGGTGCCTTGTGCCAGGGGTGTGGCTGGCACCTCAGTCACGTGATACTGTTTCTTCCCCTGATTGGGTGGCTGGAACTCTTCCAGCAGAATGGTGGGCAGGGCCATGGTGACTGGTGCCCTTAGCGGTGTGACTCTTCGCACCAATGGACACTTGTGAGAAAATCTCAATGCTCTGGTGACTTACGAGCATCTTCACTTATTGCCTCCTCTGAATCCTGGTGGCCAAGGGATGACACGGCCCCAGGGCTCCTCGCCAACCAAACTCGGCACGTTTGTTCACGACTCTGCGCTGAGCTCTGTAGCGATTGTGTCTCCGCTCTTCAGGAGGTGGATTCTTTCAAGGGGGGCTGCTGCCTTGTGCAGTTGCTGAAACTTTCAGGAGCTTTGTGAAGAACATTGTTTGTATCACAACGGGCTCTTAGAGGCCTCCGCTTTTGTGCTATTCCTTGTACAGAGATGTAGTGAAGGACAACACTGGCCCAAAGAGATGACAATCTAAGCTTACAAGGATGGAGGGGAGACAGCCGCACAGGGAGGGGAAGTGACATACCCAGGATAACACAGCAGTTGAATGGCAGGGGCAGGAACAAAACCCCGCTCTACCGACTACCGCTCAAGTACCCTATCCTCTAGGCCATGCTGCCTCCAGGGTAACATCCCCAGAATGCCAGGCAAGAATCATCCAGGTGGCTTGCACAAAGAGTTGATGGATGGGGCTTATATGCCATCCTCTGGCATAGGAGGAGGAGAGGGCCCATCAGTCTGTTCCGGCTCTTAAAGTTCCTCGGAACCCGGGAAAAACAAATGTTCTGAAACTCCCTGGAAGGATTTTGATTGTGGGCGGAGGGATAAAGAGAAGAAGAAGAAGAAGATGATGATAGTTTGATTCCGTCCTCTGGTTTTTCCATGTTAACAGCTTTGTTGCTGTGGGCTTTAAACATTTGGGATGACGAAAAGGGAAGAATAAATAGATCAAGAGAAACGGGAGGGGGGGAAATCCACGTTTTCAAGGTGCGGTGGGGGATGAGCAGAGGGGCATAGGAAGCAGAGTAATTTGGCTCGGGTCTAAAGAGCTCCTCTGATTGAGACTTGAAATCCTTGCAGCAGGGCAGCCCTGGACTCCCGTTCGAGCAGCCCCCCCCCCCCTCCGTGTTTTCTGCAGCTGGGCCACAAAGGGATGGGCGGAGCGTGGTTTCTGGGGCAGTGCTGCACTAGGGTGTCCTCCTGCCGCTGGAGAAGGCTCTAGGACCTGGGGGATTCAGGTTGATGCCTCCAGCAAACCCTTGGGGAAGCAATGGACAAGAGAGGCTGGGGCATGGAAGTTTAATTAAAGGCACCACGGCAGAGAGATGAATCCAAGGTCCCCCTCTCTCTGTGCTGCAAATCTGGCAAGTGGGAGAGGTGGTCACTGGCCGTGTTAAAAAGGGGGCCGTTAAAGGAACTTGATCTGAGAGGAATTCAGGCCTGGCAGATCTGAAAGAGCTTCTTTCATTCCGCCGGGAATCCTGGGGCACAAGAGTGAAGCCCCAAACATCAATGCAAGAGAGAGTCTGCGTGGGGCTGCCGGGAGGTAGATCCACGTTGGGAACAAGAGGCGGATTGCTTTGAGGAACTGGCACTGGGGACAGGCGGGCGAGGACAGTGGAGAATGGAAGGGTGGAGCCTTTAACTATTTTAACCTGCAGGACTAACTCCATCCCTGCGATGAGGAGAACGAGGCTTTGTCTGTTTAAACGGGCAGCTCTTTGTTCTGTGTCTATGCAGCACCCTGCACAATGGGGTCCCAGACCCCGGTCGTGACAGACTCCTAGGTGCCTTGGTAATATCGATAATAAAGGGTGCGTCTAGCACCTGTTACAATGGGGCCCTGATCTCAGCTGGGGCCTCCAGGTGCTGCTGTGATACCAGCTGACAGGCGATACCAAGAAAAACCTGCGAGGTGAAGTGCCTTGCCCAAGGTCACAGGGCGAGTCAGTGGCGTCGCTGGGAATTAGAACCCAGGAGTCCTGATTGCTCCTTGCTGCAACAACGCCGCCTCGGGGGTTAGAAACACTTCCCCACTCCTTGCGGGAGTGCTGAGAAGAGGTAAAAGCCAAGCACTCGAGAGGGGCCGGGAAAGCCATTTTCTTTTATGCCCCCCTAGGTTCTGGAAACAAACTGCTCGCGAAGATGACAGTAGTTTAAAAAAACCAAGACGCTAGTTACTTTCAGGCTGCGTCTTTCTGGTGCAAGGGGGGAGGGAGTTCTAAACTCCCCCCCCCATACACCCATAAAAGGGGAGGTTAATATTTCAAACGCTGACAGAGCCTTAGCTACAGCGGCGATGGCAGGCACCGGAGTAGTGGAGAGTCCCCGGCCAAAACGAGCTGACTGAAGGAATAAATTAACTCGGGTTGCGCGTGTCAGGCCTGCTCCCGTCGAGCGAGCCTGGCTGCTTGTAAACGGGAGGTGGATCAAACCCATGCCAAGTGCTAAGTGACTAATGACAGGTACTTCATACGGGCCAAGGGCTTCCGGGAAGGCTGGGGATTGTATTTCTTCAGCTGGGATCATTCAGGCTCTTGTCTCTTCTCTCTCTCTCTCTTTTTTTTTTTAAATTTCTGTTCCATTTTCTCAAAGTGCTGATGACAAGCGCCGCCTGGGGAAGTACAAAGAAAAGGAACGGAGCCTTTCCCTCCACCCGCAGTTCTCCAGCTGGGCAGCGCTTCAGTGTGTTTCTTGGCAGTTTGGAAAGCAGAAGGTGAAATCGCTCCACTCGCATTCACCTCGCTCTGCCTTTTATTTTTCCCTCCCTTCCCTGCTGGCTGTGACCGCACCTGTCAGCGGCACGGAAGAGGATCTTCCATCCTTCGCTGCTGTTATCACTGGGTTTATTTCTTTCCCTTCTCTCCCTGCTCCCTCTTGCTCAGTTGGGTGCACAGCAGCTCTTGGGAGAAGCCGTGTGAACCCCGGGGCAGGCGTGTGGTTACAATACCACCCCACTTACCAGCCTCTCTTGATTCGGAGTGATCTCTGGCTGGTGAAATGCAGCACCTGGGATGCTATATTTAGGAGGAATGTAGGGCATGCTTAAGCATTAAAGGCAATTGAATTTTCATAGCTTTCTTCTCTCCCTGCCGTGCAGGGACGGAGTGCGTTGGACTCCCTTTGGAGATGCTTTTCCCCTCTGTTTGATGGCGCATGTGCTCTCGCTACCAGAATGTGGGGTCAAAGGGCAACCACATTCCGTCAACAGTCTCGCTCGCAGTGCAAAGCAGGCGGCTGGGTGTGTCTGCACACATGCATCCTTCTGAGCGCGCAGGTGGGTGCATGTGTGTGTATCCAGGCACACACAGGGGTGTTTGCGTGTCCACGCACACGCGTGTTGGCTTATTTCCCAACTGCTGCCGAAATGCCCGTGGACCCAAATCCAAAGCCCATCACAGTTGATCCGAGGTTTGCCACCGGTTTCAACAGGTGTTGCATCAGGCCTGCGGTGGTGAGCCTTTTGCTGCTTCACTGAGCAAATGTTCCCGGGACGTGCAAACGCTAAGCCATTCTCATGCTAATGCGGGATTTTCTGGGCGCCTGGAGCTCTCTCTACCCTGATGCTCCGCTCTTCTGATCCAGCGGTTGAAAGCTCTTTATCCGTACTTGGCAGTGTGGCCGACAGCAGTGGTCACAGTCCTCTCCTCTCAATGGAGGCCTTTGTTCTCCTGCTCAGGGGAAGGTAAATTCTTCTGATCCCCATTAGCATAAAAGTACAAACAAAGGTGAGGGAGAAAAATTGCTCCGGTTCCCTAATTCTCCTGGTCTCTGAAGCAAGGAATGAGTCCAGCGGGCGGAGCGGGGAGGCTGGAGGAGCTGCCAGCCTGGTGTTCTTTGTTCAGCAAGTGCTTGAATCCTGCAACTCCAATGCACTTGGGATGAAGATGGGGCCCATAGCTCAGGGCTACGGCCATGCAAAGACCAGGGTTGTTTTTTATTAAAGTTGGGTGGGGGAGAGGGAACCACGGCATGTGTCCTCTGCAGCTCGGGGGAGGGGGATCCCTGGTTGTCCCCGCCATGGGATGGAACAGCCCCAGCTGGCAGAGGAATATAGGGGCAGGGAGGTGACTGCATTGACTAGCAGTGCTGGGGAAGGGGCAAGCTGGGTCCCGTCCACACAGTCTGCGAGGCACTTGGCAGCCAGCCCTGCTGCTGTCTGTCGGTCTCGTCTCTCCCCGATGCCGCTTCCCTTGTGTGGCACTCCATCACACCGGCACCTTCGAATGGGACGTGACGGGAGTGGGATGCGGCGGAGACGGGATCGCGGGGGAACAGAGGCCGGGCTGGAGTGTGGCAGCCTCAGCGGGTCCTAGGTCCTGGAGCCACTCCGGGCTTCTTGGTCTGAGCGGCTTGATTAATTGACCTGTCTTGGCTGCTTAGCTGATGAGTTGTTTCAGGGGCACATGCAGGCTGTCAAAGTGCCTAGGCTGGTAGTGGCAGGATCGCCAAGCAGGGATGCACAACAGCGGGAGATGGCAGGGCTGTATCATGGCTGGGCCGGATGCAGGCCCTCCGAGGGAGCCAGGACACTGAGTTAATTGGCTCTCATGGCTGGGGGTTACCAGGCTGCTGCATCAAACCGCTGAGTTCCTTGGCTAGGCTCCAATGCCACTGGCAGCTGCGGGAGCTCAGCACCTCACAGGATTGGCCCCTGATGAGGGTTTAGTTAGCAGCGGCTTTTGCCCCAGGAGCTCCTGGGTTATAATCCGAGCTGTGCCATACACTCGCTCTGCGGCCTGGGGCAGCTTTCTGTGCCTCGGTTTCCCTATCCGCGCAATGCTGAGGGATCTTCCCCACCTGACGGGGGCCGGGAGATGCATTAGCTCGTGCTTGCAAAATGCTCGATCGGTGCTCAGTATTATTAAAAAGTGGTTTCAAAACACACCTGCTTTATTAAACCAGCTTCCCCTATAGCTTTGCTTGCCTCCTCCCCCTATCCACTCTCAAATCTTCTTTCTGCAATGACCTACTGGCTGGCCGTGTGCTGGGAAATAGCAAACTCCCCCCCCCCCAAAAAAAAAACCCAAAACAAAAAAACCCCACCACCAACAGCCCACTGCATGACCCATGGATCCAACAGTGCAGCATGTGTGGGTTTCATCCTCCATTGCAGGGGACTCTCGAACTGCAGACTCAAGGCAGGGCTGATTTTCACCTAGTTGGTTTGAAAACAGGACTGCGAGGAATGTCCTGTTTAAACAGACGCTGCCCCGCAGAAGAGGAGAAAGACAAGCTTGTCGTCAAAGCACAAGGAGTCGGGGTGCCTGAGTCCTGTTTCTAACTCGCTAGGTGACTCTGGGAAGTTGCGTCACCTCTCTGTGCCTCAGTTTCTCCAGCTGTAAAATGGGGATAATGAGACCGACGTCCCTCATGATGAGGGGTGTTGTGACTGCTAACGATTTCATGTTGTTGCACATCTTTACTTGGATGGAAGACACTAGAGAAGGGCAGATTGTTGTATTTTTCTGGGTGAAATTCACCCCTGCACACCAGTCCAGAGCAAAACCTTGGCACCCCTTGTGCCCTATGGAATTTAAGTGGCACATAAGCCTGGAACTGGCCTCTCTGCAGATGGGTGAATATCCCCTGCAATGATGGGAACTCTACAGCAGTGCCTTTTTTAAACTCCGGGTTTGCAGTTAAGGGCTTGTCCCTCCAGTATATTTTATGGTGTGAATTTACACCTGCTATTCTGGAGTCAGAGTATCCACGTGGGGGGGGGGGGGGGGGGTCATCCTGGTACAATTATATTGGTACAGCTGATCAAACTTACCTGTGTAGACAAGGCCGTTGCCTCCGGAAGCTCCAACCTGTGAGCTAGGAGCAGTGCGTCTGCGTCGTTAACCTGGTTTTGGCAGAGGCACGGTGCACATCTTTGCCCTGGCAGGGAGTTGCTGTTGGAGACCTGGCACCTGGGCCCGAAACCAGGCACTACAAGCAGTAACTCCACGGACTGCGATTGCTCGCAGCAGTCCCCCTTGTTTCTCAGGAGTGAGCGACGAGGCCAGTCCAATCTGTTGTCCGGCTGCAGAGCGTCAGACACCAGTGGCTGTGTGTGGAAAATGCTCCGCAGGCTCGGAAGGGCAAAGATTGCCAGCAAACGACTGGGCTGATCCTGTGTCCAAGGACGCCGGCAGAACTAGAGGATGCTCAGCACCTCCGGCGGTCCGGCTCTGAGCTGCGTTGCACCAGCCCACAGCAAGGACAGATCTGGATCTCTGGCAAGAGCAAGCCAATCTGGGGAGAGATTTAACATGAGCAAGTGGAGGCCAGGCTGGGCCCACTGTACGGAGGAGTTAGTGAGGCTGCTGCTTAGGGTGACCAGGTGCCTGGTTTTCAACTGGAAAGTCCGGTCTAAAAGGGGACCTGACCGTGTCCCATCAGCTCTACTGACGGGACACCCAAAGTCTGGTTACTGTGGGCGGGGGAGGCACTGGGTCATCACCTGCGCCTGCCCCTACTCAGCCAGGGCCACCTCCTACCCGCGTCGGGCGGCTGCAGCTCCCAGTCCCCGCAAAGCAGGCGAGTCCCTCCTGACCCGGATGGAGGGGTGGGAGGGGGGAAAGCAGTGAGCGAGAGAGAGGAAGGAAGAGTAATGGATGGGGGCGGACCCTCAGGGGCAGAGGCGGGGCCTCGGGGAAAGGGGCGGGGCAGGAGAGGTTCCGGCACTCCTGCTGGAGTGTCTGGTTTTTATCTATTACCAAGCTGACCACCCTGCTGCCGCTGTTTTGGCGGAGCGCCTTCCTGCGGTGCCGCTCACACCGGGGCACCTTGCCATACAGCAAAGCATGGCATACCCTGGGCCCGTATGCCAATGTCCTCCACGCTGCTCGCAGGCTTATGGGAAATGTTTGCAGTGCATTGTGGGACACCTGCTGGGGAATTCGGGGAGGGAGAGGTCCAATGCACAGCAGCGTCTCTTTTCACCCCATAATTCCCCATCCCGTTCCTGAACTGCTCACTCTCCGTGGGGATGTGGCCGAGAGAAATGCAGCTGGAGTCTTGAGGGCCCAAACCTTTGCAGTCAATGGGAAGACGCCCAGTGGCCGCAGTGGGCTTTGGATCAGGCCCTGTGCCAGGATTTCTAGAGGCGAGAGGCGGCTTCACCCCCATTAAACTGGCCTTTAAAATGGCGCTGAGGCGGCTCATTTCCCATCTCATGCAGCTGTCCAGTGAGCGGGCGCCGAACAGCTGCGGCGGCTGCTGTGGGCTGGGGTATTAAATCTAAAGAGCTGATTAAGTGCAATGAAAACTGTGTCAGTTTCTTGTCACCGAAGAGAATGCATCCGGGCTGAGGATTAGCGCTTGACTGACAGCTGGGGATTGCATGGAGACAGCCGATCAATCATGAGAGGCGATGGGAGAGAGGAAAGCTGCTCTTATCAGAGCCTGCCCTTTCTACCAGGAGCAACTCCACAAAATAAATATAGATCAAAGAGACCGAGCCGCTGGGAGCCAAGGGTTCAAGTGAAGAGAGGCCAGAAGACTATCCAGGGAAGGCCAAAGCGTAGCCAGAATGCTGACCATTTAATGGGATGTTTTACAGATGGGGAAACTGAGGCACACCGCGAGGACGTGTCTTTGCAAGGTCACGCGGCAAGTCAGCCACAGCTCTCGGCGACAGAGCTCGGGAAGGATGTTTTTGAAAGCGACTAGTGATTTTTGGTGCTTTTTTTTTTTTTTTGAATTGCACAAAGTTAGAGGCCTCAGAGGGATCTGATGTTGAGAGGCCAGGTGCTCAGAACTGCCTGAAAACCAGGCCTCTTTAAGGACTCCAGAACTGAGGCACCCAAAAGCACTAGTGACTTTTTAAAATTTTGGCCCAGCTCTTCTGACCCCAGCCTGCTGAGCTAACCACTAGACCACACTCCCTCCCGGTAACAGTCTGCAATCCTATCCTCCAGGAACATATCTAGTTCTTTTTTGAACCCTGTTATAGTCTTGGCCTTCAGAACATCCTCTGGCAAGGAGTTCCACAGGTTGACTGTGCGTTGGGTGAAGAAATACTACTTTTGGTTTATTTTAAACCTGCTGCCTATTAGTTTTCATTTGGTGATCCCAGTTCTTGTGTTATGTGAAGGAGTAAATAACACTTCCTTATTTACTTTCTCCACCCCAGTCATGATTTTATAGACCTCTATCATGTCCCCCGTTAGTCGTCTCTTTTCCAAGATGAAAAGTCCCAGTCTTATTAATCTCTCCTCATATGGAAGCTGTTCCACCACCCTAATCACTTTTGTTGCCCTTTTCTGAACCTTTTCCAATTCCAATATGCCTTTTTTGAGATGGGGACGACCACATCTGCACGCAGTATTCAAGATGTGGGCGTACCATGGGTTTATATAGAGGCAGTATGATATTTTCTGTCATATTATCGATCCCTTCCTAATGATGCCCAACATTCTGTTTGCTTTTTTGATTGCCGCTGCACATTGAGTGGATGTTTTCAGAGAAATTATGTTGTATTTATACTATATTAAAATTCAAAATGATCTGGAGAAATGGTCTGAAATAAACACGATGAAATTCAGTCAAGACAAATGCAAAGTACTCCACTCAGGAGGGGCCAATCCGTGGCACACATACAAAATGGGAAATGACTGCCTAGGAAGGAGTACTGCGGAAAGGGTTCTGGGGGTAAAGATGAGTCAACAGTGTAACACTTGCAAAAAAACCAAACATCATTCTGGGATTTATTAGCAGGAGTGTTGTAAGTGAGACACAAAGTAATTCTTTCACTGTATTCCATACTGATTAGCCCTCACCTGGAGTATTGTGTCCAGTTCTGGGCGCCACATTTCAGGAAAGATGTGGATGAATTGGAGAGAGTCCAGAGAAGAGCAACAAAAACGATTAAAGGTCTAGAAAACATGACCTATGAGGGAAGATTGAAAAAATTGGGTTTGTTTAGTCTGGAGCAGAGAAGACTGAGGGGACATCATAACAGTTTTCAGGTACATAAAAGGTTGTTACAAGGAGGAGGGAGAAAATTTTTTCTCGTTAACCTTTGAGGATAGGACAAGAAGCAATGGGCTTAAAGTACAGCCAGGGCAGTTTAGGTTGGACATTAGGAAAATCTTCCTAACTGTCAGGGTGGTTAAGCACTGGAATAAATTGCCTAGGGCGGTTGTGGAATTTCCATCATTGGGGATTTTTAAGGGCAGGTTAGACAAACACCTGTCAGGGGAGGTCTAGATAATACTTAGTCCTGCCATGAGTCCAGGGGACTGGCCTAGATGACCTCTCGAGGTCCCCCCCAGTCCTATGATTCTATAATTCTATGGCTTAAACAGACACTGTCAAATAGCTAAACCCCAAAAGGAATAGAAATGACCTTTTACATGGTAATGGACAAGCCTTTAGTTTAAAAAAAAATAGTTTTCTCTATGTGGCTGGAAAGTGCATTGAAACTAAGTTCTTCAGGGCAGGGACTGGCTTTGCCAATGTACAGTATTGCCAGCCCTCAACGTGGGGGGGGGGGGGGAAATCATGAGCCAATCACTGAAAAATCATGAAATCGGTCTTAACAATCATGAGATCAAAAATAATTGGGTTCTTTAAAAATATGTTTGGGTTTATAATCCTTTAGGGTGCACTCAGGTCACTTACTACTTAGACTGGAAGCTCTCTGGGGCAGAGAGCATCCTTTTGTTCTGTGTTTTGTACAGGGTCTAGTGCAATGGGTCCTGGTCCACAACTGGGGCTGCTACTCGCCATGGCAATAATAATAATAGGGCTAGAAACTTACCCTATTTTTTGAGACTCTCACCTAATCACATGACTCCAGGAGCCGGCGCTTTAAGAAAAAACAGTAACTATTGGAAGACTGGTGTAAGCGAGTGCAACACCTGTGTGTGTTTGAATAGCACCTCACACAAGGGGACTCCTGATCCTGGTTGGTATGTCTGGTGCTACTGTTATATACATAATTGATAATAATAATAATTAATGCATAATCAGGCTGATGTATTGGAACGAGAGAGGGGAAACCAAATTAGGAAGTGAAACTGATCAGCATGTCCCAGCAGAGTGAAGTGGGAGGAAAAAGGAAGCAAACGGCACAAGGAGTGAAAGGCACGTTCAAATATTAACGTTTCGAGATGAGACTGGATAAAATAGATCCTCTGGGCCTGGAGGAAACTCTGGATCTGGATCCAAGCTGGAGCGGAGCTCTCCCAATATTTCTGGTGTTTAAAATTTAGCTCCTTACAGGGGTCGTTTCAAGGTTGGAGCTCTGATCTGAACCTAGAGCTAGATCTGGGCTTTGGACGCGGGCCCCCTTTCTATGAAAATGCTGATTGCAGCTGTGATTTGTATTTTAATACATAGTTAGACCACAGTCTTCAAGACTGGCTGCTGATCTCGGTGCCCAGCTCGGAACGCCTGGGGAGTCATAGAATCTCAGGGTGGGAAGGGACCTCAGGAGGTCATCTAGTGTTCAACCCCCTGCTCAAAGCAGGACCAATCCCCAACTAAGTCATCCCAGGCAGGGCTTTGTCAAGCCTGACCTTAAAAACCTCTAAGGATGGAGATTCCACCACCTCCCTAGGGAACCCATTCCAGTGCTTCACCACCCTCCTAGTGAAATAGTGTTTCCTAATATCCAACCTAGACCTTCCACACTGCAACTTGAGACCATTGCGTCTTGTTCTGTCATCTGCCACCACTGAGAACAATCTAGCTCCATCCTCTTTGGAACCCCCTTTCAGATGGTTGAAAGCAGCTATCAAATCCCCCCTCATTAATGCACCTTAGGGCACACGATATCTCTGGCAGGTTTTGAAAATTTGTGGCCATTGAATTTTAGCTTGACGTGATCCAATGACTCTCACCTGCTCCCCACTCCCAGTACAAACACCTCTCTCTGTGGTGAATTAGTGCACGGCAAGACAGGATGTGACTCTGTGGTGGGCTAGCTTGCTACTCGCTAGTTTCCTGTGTGGTCTGTGCCGCTCTGGGACTTCTCAGGGCACCGTAGCAGTGCCCATCCAGGATCTTTGTGCCCGTCACTGGAGAGTCACTCCCGGGTAGGGTGACCAGACAGCAAGTATGAAAAATTGGAACGGGGGGTGGGGGGTAATAGGAGCCTATATAAGAAAAAGACCCAAAAATCAGGACTGTCCCTATAAAATCGGGACATCTGGTCACCCTACCCCCAGGTTTGTTCTGCACTACATTGCTATGTAGGCAAGGCTGCTACAAACCAGTAACCTTGTGGTCTGTGTTTAAACTGCCCTGTGGATAAAAGGTTGGGGATCTCAAAGCTCCAGGAACAGTGGGTATAGAATGGGAGGAGGGAAGGACAGTAGGGTGATGGTAAGACCGAGGGAAGGCTGATCCTGTGGTCAGGATGCTAAGCTGGCCGTTGGGAGGGCTGGGTTTGATCCTCTGCTCCTCTACAGACTTTGTGTGATCTTGGGCAAGCCCCTTAGTCTCTCTGTATCTCAGTTCCCCGTCTGTACAAGGGGGATTAGCACTGTCCTGCCTCACAGGGGTGTGGTGAGGATAAACACATTAAGGAACGTGAGACACTCAGGTGTTAGGGTAACGGGGCTCATGTTTTGGTAACTACACTCCAAGGGTCTCATGCAAAGCCCGTTAAAATCAATGGCGCGACTCCCACTGGATCCGATCCTTTGAGAGGCCAGTGTTACCGTATGAACAGCCCCAGTCCATGAACTCCGACTCAGAGATTCCCAGGAGAGCTGCGCTGGGCAGATCGCTGGGTTAATGACCCAAGTACAGAAACAGCAGCCTTCGGAATATAAATTAATTGGAAGAATTGCTGGGGCTGGCATATTTTTACCTCTGGTATAAATAAATGTAAAATGATTGTGCATTCTTCAGGGACCATCCGGCTTCCCCTTTCTCCCTTGGCTAATTAATGTAATGGTTTTATGATTACAAAGAGATTGGCTAGGAGATAGAGAGCTCTCTATATAGAGGTATAGATGGGGCTATAGATAGAAATGTGAGACTGAAAACAGAAAAAGAGAGGGGAAAACCCTCCTTGAAATATGTATTTTTTGAATCTTTGAAACAAAGGAGACATAAACTACCCTTTGACAAAGGCTAATGGAGGTTTGGATTCCAATTGATTCGTTGCAATTCATGAGATAGATGCTCCGTAATTTACACTGGGCAGGAGAGAGTGTGTGAGAAATGGAAGAGGCTGAAAACACGGAGTCAATTGCATTTTTAAACGCATGTAACTTGCGAAAGATGAAAGGCGGGAGCCCATCAAAGGATGGGAACCTGTTCTGTGATAAAAACAGTAATACACTGTAAGAATTGGCCTGCTGTTATCTCATGGGGGCATCCCCATCAGGTGAGGTGGCCTCGCTGTAGTGGAATCAGAGACCCCCATCCACAGATTACGGTGCTACTCTGCCCTGATAATCTATTACCCAATAGGCAGGGAAGAGGCTGGGAGCCCAGTGTGAAGAGGTGATTGGGATTGAGTGTTAATTTTGCTGTTGGACATCAGGGCTGATACGTTTTCCAGGCATGTCGTAACGAATTGGTGGAAGTGTGCAGGCAAGGACGAAAACATGCAGAGGGCTATAATTAATGGAAAGCCAGCTCTTGTTGGGGAATTGGCTCCTTCTGGCGCCCACGCGTCCGTGGGCGCTAGAGTGCTCATTATCCGAGCCTTTGGGATTAGATGGAGTGGTAACAGGGGATCTCCAAATGGAAGTCCTAGAAAATACATCTCTGTAGAACCTGGGATCAAATCCACTGCCCCAATGAGTTGGGTGGTCTCAGTCTGGCCTCGAGTGTTTTCTAAGGAGAGGCACCGGGCTGGACTAGCAGGTCATGGCTGAGTGCATTGATGTTGCTGTATAGGGGAGCCCAGGAATGAAATAGCAGGGGGCTGCAGGTCAGGACTGAGGTGCTTCGGCAGAGCTGTGAGTATGGGGCGCCCAGAGCTGGGGGAGTAGTGGGGCTGCAGGTCACATTTGAGGTGCCTAGCGAGAGATGAGGAAACTCACAAAACAGCTGTGATCTCTGCCTAACCTTGGCTTTACACACGGCCCCTGAGCCCTCTGTCTCTCGTTGGCGAGTAGCAGATTCCCCACATATTTCTCAGAGGAGATTCATGATTGATTTCTTGGGTGGTTAGGAAGCTGCAGTATAAAATGCCAACAAATAGGCTGTGTGGTCCAGTGCCTTTGTTCAATAGAAATGAATTACTCCAGAAAGTGAAGCTCCCGCTGAGCAAACAACTCTGCATTGCACAACTCCCTGGGAACCATTAGTTCCAGTTCTGATTCACCCCTAGAACTTCAGCAGATGTAGCAGCATTCCCCACTGGTGCAGTCAGAAGCTGATTGGGGGCGGGGGGGAGAGAGCGCAGCCCCATTTCAAAGGCACCCCTACTTCACAGCGGGCTTAATCTATTCCCGGCTCCCCGAGGACGGCACCTGGGCAATAGGTCTGGCCCTGCCAAGATCTCTCAAGGTGAGTTACAAAAGACGGATCGCGGTAACACGCGCCAGCACGCAGCGGCCAGGCGGGGATAGTGGAACAGAGCGCCAGCCCCCCTGGATTCGCTGGTGGAAAGAGTGACCTCAAAACCCAAGCAGCAGGAGATGGGCTGCGGAGGTTGGATGGTAAAGTGGGATTTGGAAACTCAGAGCCGGCGGCAGTGGGGCTCTCAGGCCCATTTTTTACACTCTCTCTCTCTCTCTCTCTCTCTCCTGCTGTGGTTGGGCTCTGGCAGCTTCTAAACCACAGCACACGGTGAGCACCAGTGGCGGGCTCACAAGCTCTTTAAAGGGATACGTCCCTGTTTTTATTCGCGCTCCCATCCATCTCCAGTTATACAGGGCAGGACTGCCCTCTTCCTTACACCACTGATTTTACGGGAGCCACGCCAGATTTACCCCAGCGTAAGCAACTATGGAATCAGGCCCAATGTTTGGGTATTCAACCCATCCATCGCTTCCCGTTGAAGATGTTGGCTTGCTGGGAGACGAGGACTCGCTTCCTCTGTCACCATGCTGGGAAAGGAGACAAGGTGCGGCCCCCTTGGAGAGACATTGGCAAAGCAGCGTGGTGCAAAATATTGAACCCCCCTGGCAATGTCCCACACTAGCTCACGCACATCGGGACATCAGTGCAGGCCACGGACCACTGAGTGCGTGAGCGGTGATTGGAGGCAGGTGGATGCGCAGGGCGGCGCTGCTTCTTGGGAACCGTAGGAGTGGTCGTTTGGTTTGGCCAAAGCAAAGCCAAGGTCAGTTCAGATGCAGGCCCTGATCTGTCCGAACTAGAACTGGGACTTAGCGGCAGAGGACCCCGGGAAGCTCAGGGTCTGGCGGGAGCCGAGGTTTCGGTTTGGCTCATTATGACAATAGAGGCTATTTGCAAAATGTGGGTCTAGCACTGGGATCGGCAGCTTCTGAATCTCCTCCCTCCCCCCGTAATGACTGGGGCTGTTTAGTGGGCTTGGGGGCTCAAAAGCGACCAGCGGTGGAGCCTGGATCTGGATCGGACCTTTCCCAAGGCTCAGCTCCCATGTCCCAGCCCCCACCGTTCAGGGCTTTCAGATGGATGGGTTTGCTTTTGGCCCGGCCTTGCTATCAGCGCAGCTGGTTCTGTGATGAGCTGCATCCTTTTGCATGGCAAAGAGCTCCCCTTTCTCTTTCCTATCTCCTTTTCTGCTGCTGCTTCCCTTTGTCCCTACAACAATGCTGCTTCCTGAGCTAACAGAATCCTATCACGGGCAGGAATCTGCAGCTGTCACTGGAGAGAATGTCCTCTAAGGGAGCTGGCTTTCATAGCTGCTCTCCCCCTTTTCCAGAGCTTCCTCAGTCAGGATGACGGACCGAGGCCGCCCCACAGGAGAGAGGAGAGAAGCGAATTGCTCTAACTGTAGGGCGGGGCTGTAGGACAACGGAACCTAGGAGCAGACTCATGTTGGAAAGTTTAAAGGACTGGAAAATGAAAGGTTTGGGTTCTGGCCCATGAACCCCAAAGGAAGCACCAGGCTGCAAAGCCTTCAGGGCCCCGTGAGTTTCCGGAGTCCCGCAAACTCCTAATCAATCCCATTTATGACAGTAGTGCCTAAGGGTCGGCCGAGAATGGGCCCGCCTGGTGCTAGGTGCTGTCTGGACCTGGAGCAGCAGACAAGCTCTGCCCTGAAGAGCTGGCCATCTAAATAGCTCCAAACTCAGCCACGTCTCCACGGCAGGGTCCTCAGTGTTTGTCATTGTCTGTGGGGAGACTGGTAACCTCTTGCCAGGTACCATAGCAGCTGCCAGGAAGCTGGGGAGCCAGCTGGGCCGCGGTCCCCTCCTTCAAAGACAAAACGTCTCCTGGGCTGATGCGACGAGCCGGGTCCTTGTGGTTGTGCTGTCGGTGAAGCTCCTGGGGGATCCGCTGCGCCTCCGCATTTACCCTGTGGTGGGGCAGATCTTCCGCGGGCCTAAAGTCACTTTATTAACCCCAGCTGGGGAGGAGACCCGTTAACTGCCCTGGGCGTTGTGCTTGATGAGCGCCTTTCGGGATCAGGCCCTTGCATATGCAAGCTACGCTCGTTGACGTACCCACATGGCCAGCCCCAAGTGACAAGAATCTGTCTATATGGCCCTAGCGCCTTGGTGTCTGAGTCCCACATCCTCCGAGGTATCTAGGCACCTAACTCCCATTGATTTCAAGTGGGAGCGGGATTAGAAGCACTGGGCCAGGTTCGATTCTCACACCAGTGTAAATCCAGAGTAACTCTCTTGCACTCAGTAGAGCTAGTAAAGATTTATGCTGGAGTGACTGAGAACAGAAGCCGGGACTTTTTTCTTTAACCAATCCGTTAGTACAGACCTAATTAAACCCCCGTTGTGGTCTTGTCCTGCAGGGCATACATCATAATACATTCTAATTACAGTGCTTAACACTTGACTTCTTCACTATTTTCAGCGAGAGTCAACCGGATATTTGTCTAGAGCTGGGGAGCGCTTTGCTCGCCTGGAATTTGTGGGACCAATTCTCATCTCATTTACACTGGTGTAAATTGGGAGTAACACCACTGCAGTCGGTGGATCTAGGTGGGGGTCGGGAAGAAGGGTGAGTGAGCAGAGAATCAGCTCTACCATTTCTACTTGGGGCAAAATGTTTTGTACCTTTATGCCCATTAACCTGAATTTTTTTTAAAAAAAGGGACCAAGAAAGCCAGTTCTCGGTTTATTCTCTTTTTTATTCTCTATGGGCTCTTGTACCGCCCTCCTCCCTGTGGTATCCGAGTGCCTTCCAGCAGTGCACAGAGCTAACATCTGTCACAATCCTTTTATCTCAATCAGGTTAACAACGCAGGGAAATGGATAGAATAAATGAAGCTTTCTCCTCCCTTCCTCAACCCTGCTGTGTGAATCAAAGAGCCCTCTGGATGCTCTTGCCATTCAAGAGATCTGGGTTTAATTTCTGGCTCTGCTGCTGACTCCCTGTGTGGCCTGGAGCAAGTCCCTTAATCTTGCTGTCAAGGGGGCAGGGCCTGTCTCTGACTTTGTGTTTGTACAGCACCTAGCACGACGAGTTCTCCTGGCACCACCATATGTATTATTACTACGAAGGCTAAGTCCCTGTCCAAAGTCTTGGATGCAGATTGGAGCCACCTGCTGAGATTGAATTACACTCCCAGATGTGCTGGCCCCAGATTCTGGGCCATGTTGAATTTGCCAAGCGTAAGAGTGCTGAGCCATGAAGATATGTCTTTCGTTTTCTCCCCTGCGGCTCTTCAAACCAAGCACAGTTGAAACCTGATAAAATTGCATGAGAGGGCTGGCTTCTGAAACGTCCTTTGGTTTAGTGCACAGAAAACAGATGATTGCTACTGCTCCATCCTCATTTATCAAGTCCCTTTTCAAGAAGCACTTCACCTCTGGTGCTTGCAAGAGGGCCTGGCTGTTCGGGGAGATGCCTGGTGCAGGGTGTGTTGTCTGCTTCCCTTAATGGAATCCCCTCAAGTTGGCTCTGGGGGTTGGGGGGCGATCACCAAACTACTAAAAATAAGAAAAAGATGCTAAGGGAGGAGCTTTCTTGGTTGCTTTCCTGAGGTTCCTGTTGCCTAGGAAACTGCTTCCCTTTGGTACCCGAGTATCCCATACACTTGGTTCCCATGGACTTGCCGGATTTTGGAGAATTGCAATTCATTTGTCCTCCTCGGTACTGTTACGTTGACTGTCCTTTTGTAAAGTGATTTGGGCACCGGCCGTGCAGGTCGCAGCGCTAGCGCCTCTGTCAGCGCTCAAGCCAGTGGCTGGGAGAAAGGACCCCGCACAACGCGAAACAGGAAAGAACGGAGCAGAATCCGTTCAATCAAAGCTTCAGAAGGTGACAGGTGATTTGCTCACTGGAGCAATGCTCTGAGCCCATTTCCTGGCGTCACGTACGCCTGAGCAAAGGGAGCCATCAGTGCGAGTCAGTGGAGACATCTTTTCTGGTGGCAGTTCGTGTAGGTAGGAGGGATGGTCTTGTCATTAAGGCACTGACCTAAGTCTCCTGAGTCGTAGGTTCAAGTCTTGGCTCCCCTGTCTATAGTGCAATAAAACACCCGCAGCTGGGCCGTCTCAATGGGCTCAGACTTCAGGGCTCTAAAGTTCCAGTGTCGATGTTTGGGTTGGAGCCTGGACTCTGGGACTCTGGGAGGTGGGAGGGGCCCTGAGCCTGGGAATCTACACTGTGATTCTGTAACCCCACAAGCCCGAGTTGGCTGACACAGGCCAGCCGCAGGTGTTGTGTTGCAGTGTGGATGTGCCCCGAGAGACTTGCTGTGGGGCCTTGGGGGTGAATAGCTCCGTCTCAGTTCTCCCTCTGGGCAGCTGGTATGATGAGTGTTGCCTCTGCATTGCCCAGGTGTAGATGAGTCAACGAAGTCTTGTCTTTGGGGCAAGGACCGTCTCTCTCTCTGGGTCTGGGCAGTGTCTAGTGTGGTGGGGCCCCGATCTCAGCGGGAGCTCTAGGTAATACCACTTCTAACAATACAGCCCCTTTTCCTCCATGTACATGACTCCACAAGGTTGCAGGGCAGGGGAGACTCACTCAGCCCCACAGTGAGTCTGTTCCTTTTTCTCAATTTTGATCCTCCCTTCCCTCTTCCTGTCTCCTTTGCCTCTTCTTTCACCATTTTTCTCTGTCTCTCCATAGCCCTGTCTTTTCCCCTCCCTTGCAAACCCATCGGTGTCTGCTCTCTTCCATCAACTTAATCCCCGACCCCCACTTGGTCATTTTCAAGTTTTATTAAATGCTCCCCCATTGCTTTTCAATCCCGCTGGGATTAGTTCTTGAATTGGCATTTGCAGTGGAAGCAGCACCCCCTGCTGGTAGCATCTGAAACCAGCTTGGAAACCAAGATAGCAAGGGACTTGCAGACAGGCCCATCAAGTCAAGGGATGCAAATGTCCAGGCTCATTTTCAGTCATGAATATGATCAGGTCCTAATCATCATTCTAACATACACCCACAGCCCCGGTGGATTGATGGGGAGGGATTTTTGCTTGCTTGCTTGTTACTGGCATGGTGACATTGAGAGTAGAAGGCTACTCCTAGCACTAACTAAAGCAGAGGTGTCAACACCCCACCCCCCAGCCTCCATTATGTATTCTTATGGCCTTGTGTGGCAGTCACCCCCATGAGGGGGAATGTCCTGATGTGTGGAATCATGAAATCACAGCCCTCCTTAAACAGGGGTTGTTAAACAAAACAGCTTAGACCCTGGAGAACAAACAGGCTTCCACACAGCTCTCAACCCAGCATTGTCTTCCTTGTTTACCAGGGTCCAAACCCTGTCTAGGATGCTGCCCAACGCAGTGATATCTACTGGCTGAATAGCATACTACAAGAACATAAGAACGGCCAGACTGGGTCAGACCAAAGTATCCTGTCTTCTGACAGTGGCCAATGCCAGGTGCCCCAGAGGGAATGAACAGAACAGGTAATCATCAAGTGATCCATCCCCTATTGCCCATTCCCAGCTTCTGGCAAACAGAGGCTAGGGACACCATCCCTGCTCATCCTGGCTAATAGCCATTGATGGACCTATCCTCCTTATCTGGTTCTTTTTTGAACCCTGTTATAGTCTTGGCCTTCCCAACGTCCTCTGGCAAGGAGTTCCACAGGTTGACTGGACGTTGTGTGAAGAAATACTTCCTTGTGTTTGTTTTAAACCTGCTACCTATTCATTTCATTTGGTGACCCCCTTGTTCTTGTGTTATGAGGAGTAAAGCTATCGTTACAGGAGATGGGGTTGGAAGGGAAATGCAGAGGGAAGACAGGAGCCACAGAGACAGAGATGGGGAAGAGAAACAGTGAGAGGCGGACGAGGAAGGAAGTGAAACATGGGAGAAATAGCAGTGATCTTAAAGGAGAGACTATTGCCCCACAGCCTGGTACTGACTGGATCGTAACAGTGAAGCAGGATGATAGCCGAAAGCTTAGTTACTACATGCCGGCCACGTTGTAGCTGTGATCTGTGCGTCTGTAAGTAACGTTGACATCACCGAGAGCGTGAGGGGTCTAGGGAGCCCTGACTGTATGCCCTGGACCACGGACCAGATTTCATAATGGACTTGGGAGGAGGCTGACAACTTGAACAAGGAAGAAATAGTCAAGGCAGGTGCTGTTCCAAACTGACCCACTCCACAGTCCTCAGTCCTGACATACAGCACCCTTGTTCTCTCCCAGAGCCTTGCAGCCCCAGACTCCTTGGGACAACGCCATCCCGTCATGCTGAGTGCCAGAGGGGCTTTGGGATGCAGAGGGATGTGTCTCCAGAGATGCAGTCTCCAAACTCCAGGGCCTGATCTGACAAGGTGCTCAGCGCCTGCCGCGTTCGCTGCCTCCAGGTGGTGTCCCAGGGGTCCTCAGCACTTCTCAGACCCGGGCCCGGATTTTTTGGCTGCAATCTGCATGAGGATTTGCTTGAACCCAGGTCTCTGGGGCTGAGGAAGCTAGTCCATGAACCCTACCTCTCAAGAGCCAGGGGCATCTTGGTGGTCCTGATGCTGACTGTCCCGGGGAGGCAAAGCTCCTGTGCATCATCTCCTAAAGGTTAGCCAGGTGTGGGGTCCAGAACCGCCCCTGATCAAAAGAAAGCCACAGTGAGGTGGACCAATTCATTACACCCAGGCCCTAATTAATGCAGCAGCCACGCCCTCAAGCAGGCCCTGAGCACAGGGTTTGTAGGGGCCATGCGCCTGGGGAACAGGTAGCCAGAGGTACAGAGAAGTAAAGAGAGACCGGCGGCAGGGTGGGTGTGCCCAGTGCGTTGTGAAGCCTGGACTAGCTGTGCATGCAATTAAGGCTTATATCACTATCCTGTTAGAGTCCCCAGAGGCAGCGAGCCACAGATTGACTTTGACAAACACGGCACAGAAATTGCATCTCAGCGCATGTAAATTATTCAACAGCTTCCAGGGAAAACGCTCCCCGACAACGCATGGGAAGTGATGTATCCTAACATGCTGTCACATCCCGCCGAGCGCTGCAAACCCCCCCACCCGGCTCCAACTCCCCTGCCCCCCCCCGCCCCGCCAACGTAAGAGTGTACCCACGCGTGGCAGGGCATGTGCCTGTCACTGCATGGGTGGGTCAGTGTGTGTGGGGGGGTGCATGCGCTTATGGGTGTGTCTGCATGCAGTGCATACGTGTGCATGTCGGTCTGGACATAGGCGTGTCAGTGCGTGTGGGCACACAGGCCAGTGCATGTGTGTCTGGCAGTGTACCTGTGCATGCCGAACAAGGATGAACAAGGAGATGGGGAGGGAGCCCTTGTAGGGCCGCTAAGGGAAGGAAGACAAAGTCCAGAGTCGAGTCTGCTGTCCGTGTTGGCTGGTGTGCATCGAATTGGCATGTGCAAGGAAAAGGTTACAGGCTGCTTCCTTGCCGCCAGGTTTGCTCTCCATTTGCTGTGTCAGCCTGGGCATTTTGTCCATTTTGCAGCAGCTGGGGTGGGGCTGGGTAGAGGCGGGAAGGGGGCAGTTGCAATAGAAAGGAGCGGAGAAAATGGCTCAGAATAACAGATGAGGGCAGCAGACTGAGCTTGGTGGTGGAGTGGTGCTCAGGGCACCATCAGATTTTTTTTTAATACTGATTTGTACGCGTGTGTCTGTGGGGAGAGCACCGCATCCCTGCATATGTCGCTAACCATGGGACAGGTCTCTAGACAGGGCGTGCAGGGTTAGTGTACGCACCGCCCATGATCAGCACCCCGAGATGTGCCCCTACATGGCTGCCCAGCACACTGTACTTTGCCCTTGAGTGACTCCGCTCCTGACGAATTGTACTACCCTGGAGAGCTGGGCCTGTCATTCGCTCTTTTCGTAAAGTCCTGGCTGGAAATATCCCCTATTTTTGCAGAAAACATTTTACATTAAGTTATCTCCCTTAGTTTAGTCTTAAATATCTTCCATTTAGTGCTAGACCCGGAGTTAGGATTAGGGTTGGCCAGTGGGTTAGAGTTAGCCTGGGTGTTAGGATTAGAGTTATAACAATTAGGATTAGCCTAGAAATGAAAACTAATATTACCCAGGGGTTAGGATTAAAATTGGCCTGGGAGTTCAGAGTAAATTGGGTTAGTATTTGGAACAATATTGGGAGATATTTGTGCTATTTTTACCAATACTCTTACTAATTCTGTTTTTAATAGACTATTATAGGCAGTTATCTTGGAGAAATGCCTATTGTCTGCTGTGGTGCAAATCTTTTCAGAAGATGAACATCATCATCAGTAGAAGTGACAAAGAGTCCCGTGGCACCTTATAGACTAACAGACGTATTGGAGCATAAACTTTCGTGGGTGCATGCTCACGTCGTCGGATGCACCCATGAAAGCGTATGCTCCAATACGTCTGTTAGTCTATAAGGTGCCACAGGACCCTTTGTCGCTTCTCCAGATCCAGACTAACATGGCTACCCCTCTGATAATCAACATCAGTAAATTGTTCTCTCTGACTTAATTATTTCTTAGATGTTGGGCTGGTGCCTACTGGTTATACCCATGTAGGCAAGAATGCCAAGATATTGTAGGATTAGGGTTAGCCAGGAAGCTTATTTTGAAGCAAACAGTGGGCCAGACGCCACCCGGTTACTTATTTAAACCCACAGAGCTCTGCTGAAATCATGGAGTAACCAAACGGGCAGAGTTCAGGGACATGAATGGACGTTAATGCTGCGGTCTTCCAAAGCCATAGAGTGCAAGGCCAGAAGGGCCGACCAGATCATCTCACCTGGCCTCCAGCACAGCACAAGCCGCCAAGACCACCCAGCTCCCCTCACACTAAACCCAGCAACTGAAATGAGACCCAGGCATTACAGCCCTCCGGAGTTTATGTGCCACAGGCAGAGAATAGGCAGGATCGAGATGCACCAATGGCCGAGGCGGTGGCGGGGAATTGGCAAAGTGAGATACACCCAGTGTGTTGGCTGGGAAGGGTGCTGCTGCTGAGTGATGCGAAATGGAGCCAATAAGCCATGTCCTATCAGAGGGCACCTTCTCAGCCCTCTCCTAGCCCTCTGCCTGGGAGATCGGAGGGTTCAAACGCTTCACAGGCGACCAGGATCAAATAGGAGTAGCTCTAAGGCGGGGAAGGGAAAACAATGAGACGGGGGGAAGGCGTTTTGAGCCAGTCCCTTACGGAGATGGCATTTAAACAGATGGAGGGAGCGGAAGTTGGCAAAGCAGCCAGTGTTGTCTGAGCAGGATGTGATAGAAATGAGAATATGGAAATGATGCCTTGGCTGCTTCTCCTCCCGCCTAACACCCCTGCCCCCGGAGATCTTAATAAAACACCACTGACCCGGATCCAGCTATTAGCATAAATGCTATCAAGGTGCCAGGCACTGCTTTCAAGGCTCATTAGAGTCCTGGCGGCATCACCGAGGGGTCGGGGTTCTGGCGGGGTTGTGTTTTCTTTCCGTGTCTCTCTGGCAGAGGAAGCAGGTGCACAGAGTGTGTATATATATCCCTTTTCCCAAGGCACAATGAAGGCATATCCGGGGGTAGCTTCACTAGCCCGGAAAGGAGTCAGACTCCAAGCTTGGAAGCATCCGCGGGAGGGGCGGGTGGAGATTGCTTAATGCGCTAAATCATTCTTGGGCCGAGTAATTACGTTCTTGATTTTTCTCCCGTCTAGACCTCGCTGGGAGTTCTCTGGTCCCAGCACCATATAACGGATCGGCTTCCTAACTGGAAACTCATTTGTCACTCCTCCTGCAAAGTCATTTTTTAATTAGCAGAAAGGTAAAAAGTTCCTACATGTTCGACTGACTTATTAATCTGAATTATTTTTTCGATTGTAATTGTGAATGAATCAGCCTGCATCGGCCGCGTCCCACAGTGGCTCCCGGCTGGCGATATTAATGACCGGCGGGCTGCCATTTGCCATCAGTGCCACTGGAGTCAAGATGGGGCTTTGCGCTGCCCTGAGCTACAGCTCTCGATGTCGGGAAGGAAGGAGATCAGCTTGGCAAAGACTCTCACGCCCGAAGCCAAACCGGATTAGTAGATAGCAAGGAAATTATTATGAAGTCCTCATTTAGGTCCATTTTGTGCTCTTTAACTCCCGTTGGAGAGCACCTTAGACTGGGGGAGGCTTGCGGGTAAGGTGCTGTCCACCATGAGGTAACGGAATCTGGATGAGGAAGGGTGGAGCGGTGGTTAGAGCATTCGCTTAGGACTTGGCAGATCTGCATTCAGTTCCCTGCTCTGACACAGCTTTCCATTGTGACCTTGAGCAAGTCCCTTAGCCGCTCAGTGCCTCAGTTCTCCACCTGTACACATTTCCACTGCTTGCAGCCGAAGAAGTGGGTATTCATCTACGAAAGCTTATGCTTCAATACATCTGTAGTCTATAAGGTGCCACAGGACCCTTTGTCGCTTCCACCTGTACAATGGGGTTCATAGCTCTTGCCTGCCTCCCAGGGGTGAGGCACTCCTATACCGCGGCCCTGGGGGCCATATAAGTGCCCAAGACAGAATGTGGCGCTGACTGATGACGTGGGGCTAGATAGCTGTTTTGGATGAAGTAGATAAATGCAGATGATCTGTGAGCATAGAAACTTCTCTTTTTGCAACTAAGTTGCCTGGTAGGGTTGACAACTTTCTAATTGCACAAAACCAAACATCCTTGCCCCCCTCCCTTCCCCGAGGCAGATCCAAACCACTCCAAAGTTCCGGCCTGGGAAGGGGTAGGGGGTTTGGTCTTCTAATTAGAGACTGAACATGTGGTTATCGTAAGACAAGTGACTATGAATCTGGCACCTTCTTACCCACCAGACCTGCTCCCTTGAGTATCTGGAGTCACGTCTGGGGTGACTCATGGCCATTCTCTTCCTGTTAGCCCTGCAGAGCCAGTCCAGCTATAGAAGAGGAGTCTAGTCCTTCTGGTGCCTCGCCTGCCACATTACTAATTCTGTTCCATTGGCGTGGCGGTGATGCCTGAGCCAGAAAGATCCTAGCCCGAGTCTTAGATCCCAGGCTGGCACTTAGGAAAACCATTGTTTTACGTGTAAACTTAACACATTTGCTCTGGAGGCGCAAAGAGGCAATGAATGGAAAAGCCCAGGATGCTGCTTTTTACGGTGACTTTTTAAAGCAGAACTACTCTTTAATTCCAGATCCCTGTGGCCCATATCCGGAGTGATGGCTGAAGAACCCACGGAACTGTTCAGCGTAGGGCATGCGTGGGTGGACTTTGCATCCTTTGCTCCTGGACTGACTGTGCTGGCCCAGTATCCAAGCGCAGTATAAGCTAGCGCAGTTAGAAGGCTGCTCTAAGTTACACCAGCTGCTCACAGCTGTGGTGGTTGGCTCTCTGCCACCAGTGGATCACCCTGCCTCGGGCTGGCAGCCAGGCTCTCACTCAGGTGTGTGCTCCACAGGGGGAACGCAGGCTGGCGCAGATGCCAGCTGCTGCAGAGATCCTGGCCCTTCACCCTCATAACAAGAAAACTCTTACGTGAAATCTTCTGGCTCTCACACGGGCGCACAGCGCTCTCATGCCAATTCCCTCAAATACCAAGTCATATTTTTATTCCTAGGGTTTTGGCATCAACGTTTATCTATCACCGGCTTATAATAAGGCCTTTAAATGCTGGCTCTACACTTGGATGAAGTAGATAAATGCAGATGATCCGTGAGCATAGAAATGTCTCTTTTTGAACTAAGTTGCCTGGTAGGGTTGCCAACTTTCTAATCGCACAAAACCAAACATCCTTGCCCCCCTCCCTTCCCTGAGGCGTGCCCCCCCACTCACTCCATCTTGCTCCCCCTCCTTCCATCTCTAGGGACACTTCAGAGCATGGTTTTGCATCCCTGCCCATCCTGACTAATAGCCATTGGTGGACCTAACCTCCATTAACTTATCTAGTTCTTTTTTGAGCCCTGTTATAGTCTTGGCCTTCACAACATCCTCTGGCAAGGAGTTCCACAGGTTGACTATGTGCTGTATGACGAAATACTTCCTTTTGTTTGTTTTAAACCTGCTGCCTATTAGTTTTCATTTTGGTGACCCCTAGTTCTTGTGTTACAAGAAAGAGTAAATAACACTTCCTTATTTACTTTCTCCGCACCAGTCATGATTTTATAGATCTTTATCATATCCCCCCTTAGTTGTCTCTTTTCCAAGTTGAAAAGTCCCAGTCTTATTAATCTCTCCTCTTATGAAAACTGTTCCATCCCCCTAATAATTTTTGGTGCCCTTTTCTGTATCTTTTCCAATTCCAATGTATCTTTTTTGAGATGGGGTAACCAGATCTGTGCACAGTATTCAAGATGTGAGCATACCATGGATTTATATAGAGGCAATATGATATTTTCTGTCATATTATCTATCCCTTTCCTAATGATTCCCAACATTCTGTTCGCTTTTTTGACTGCCACTGCACATTGAGTGGATTTTTTCAGAGAACTATCCACAATGACTCCAAGATCTCTTTCTTTTCTTACCACAGATAATTGGATTAGCTAGATCACAGGCTTGAGCCAATATAGGAATTTCTATGTGTAAGGGCCATAGTTCTTGCTACTACTAAGTGTCTATGTATATATTGTATTCTAATTAAGAACACAAGGCAATACCATTGGGCCTAATTCATTTTCATCAAGGCCTTTTGAGCTCCTCTGACACTGAAAAGGAGCTGCTAAGTAGGTGTGAATGCACCCCAAGAACTAAAGATGGGCCAAGAACTGGTTTTTTGGTTTCTGGCAGAATGGAAAAATAGATTTTTTTTTTTCATTTTAGATTGACACGAAAAGGAAAATTTTTCAAGTTTTTCAACAAAACAAAAAAGTCCAAAAAGTGTTGTTTCTGGTTGAACAAAACATTTCAGTTTTCGTTTGGGGTTTTTTAAACCTTGTTTTTTAAAAAACAAAAACAAAATGGAAGTACATTTTGAAAAGAAATGTCATTTTGAATAGAAAAATGGAAATGGTTCCTAAAGCCAATTGTTTTGTGTGTGTCCCGTTCTCTTTCCCCCCGCCGGACCGAACAAATTGGAGAATTTGACACGAATTCATGAAACGTTTTGATTGACCCAAATCTACATTTTTTGGCTAAAAGAGTTTCATCAAAATTTTTTTGTTCAGCTCTGGTAGGGCACTTTGCATTGCCAGAGGGGGGTAAAGGGGCCTTACTACAAATGAGAGTCAGGCCCATTGGTTTAGATTTGCTGAAATCAGATGATATTTCACACTGTAAGTATGTGTTTGTATGGAACACTGCCCCAAGTAAGGATGGTGGGTAGGGACTTCTCTTCCCTTGCTCCCTGCACTGGGACCGGCCAACAAGGGAGCTAATTAGTACCAGCTAGGACCATGTGTTTGAGTGAGGCACATGGTTGCTACTGGGAACTGGACTGAGACCCAGCCGGACCCATAGACCACTAGGCAGTGATGACTAGTGATTACTACCCACCTGAACTGGATTGGACCGGTACCTTTCATGTTATTGGCTTTGCATTCCCTCTCATTCCCTCCCCCGCATCAAATCTCTTTTAATGTTAGAGATTATTTGAAATTGCTACATTTTAGATAGATAGATAGATAGATAGATAGATAGAGCGGGTGTATGGAGATAAGTAGATGATGAACATTTCTTAGCTATCTATCTAGTTTCTACAGAGCTGTCTGTTTCGATAAGGCGACTGTGGTATCAGAGCGCCTACAAACAATCATCCTTCAGTTTCCAACAGACACCAGACCACCTCAGTCCCATGTGTCTGGGCTTCTGCCAAATGGGAAGGTAGCTTAGGCTGGGTTAATACCTGTAGAGGGATATTTGCTTCAGACACAGGAGTTTCTCCAGGCAGAAGAGGTGGAGCCGAATGCAGCTGCTGAGAGCTGTCTTAGAAGGATTAATCTGGATTCCTTTTGGTCCTGTGGATACCTATCTGTGCTGCTTTCCATCTGCTGTATTATTCCAGCATTTAATTATTTACTGCGGTCTGTGTGGGCGGCTGTATAGAGGCAGTTATTGCTTAATTGAGCTACTTGACACCAAAGCTGCCAAAAAAAAACAACAAAACCCTCAGCTGACTCCAGTCTTGTGCTTAGCGAGACCCAGGAAGGGAGAAGGGTGGGGACTGATCCATTGGGTGCGTGCTTGGTGCTGCGGGTGTGGGGTAGGGGGAAGGGATGGCAGAGGGGGTCAGCTGGGATTGGGGAGGGCAGAACAGGCCGTCGCGGAGATGCAGATGACCTAGCAGAGAGCCTGACCTGGTGAAGAGTCCTTGTGAACAACAGAGCCGACAAAGGAGGGCTGCCTGCCTGCTTGGAGCGCGGGGGCAATTGGGACGGGCAGCGTGATCTGGAAAGGGACAGACTAGCTGCACCAAGGCAGCGGGCAAGCCGGTGCTATGCCAGCTTCTGCTACACAACTCTGCCACTGCACCTCAGTACGGCTCTGCAGCACCCCCTGCCGTTCCAGTCCTGGCTCTGCCACTGCCCCTCAGTCTTGTCCCACAGGGCCCTTTGCCACTCCGGACCTGGGCCTCCTCGCACACCGCTCTGCTGATGCGCCTCAACCCCAACCTACAGCCCCCCGACCCCTGCTAATCTAGTGTTCGGCCTCTCCTAAGGAGAGGCTGCCAGTCACGCGACACAGACCAGGGCCGGCTCCAGGCACCAGCCTAGGAAGCACATGCTTGGGGCGGCACATTGTAAGGGGCGGCATTCAGGCCAATCTTAGGGCGGCAAATTCCGTTCCTGCTTTTTTTTTTTTTTTTTTTGCTTCGGCGCTCTGGCCGTTGTTGGTTGTTTTTTTTTTGCCTGGGGTGGCAAAAAAGCCAGAGCCGGCCCTGACACAGACACACTGCCCCTTGGGATTAGGCTGAGATTCTCAAACTTGTTTCACTAGTGAGCCAGATCTCAGTGACCCACAGCACTGACTAGCTCCTTTCTTGTTACCTAGACCCTGGGCTTTGTTCACTCACTGCAACTGATCTGAGTTAGCGTGAGAGCGTGTGGGCCGTTAGTGGGTTCTTTGTCTTCCCTTCTCCTGTCACCAAGGTTTTCTCAGAAATGTTGTTTCTATGACAAATCTTCTTCATGAGACAGTCAACGGCTATTATTTCCTGCTGAGTCCCCATGTCTCAGGGAGCACGGCACTGGACGGATGCAGCTAATAGCCATATTGTACCAAAGGGATTGACTCACTATTAAGATTGTTAAATAAAAATGACCATTTAATGCCCCATACCTGTTTCCGAGGCCTGGAGGAGTAAATAAGTAAATCAGGATCACAGGATGAGGAGATGGCTGAGGCCCCCACGCTTCTAGGACACTAGCTTAAATTGAGCCCAGGATGGTAACAGTCGTTGTCATTGATGAGCGTTTGGTGGCCTATGTGAAATGAGTTTGGTGAGTCTTGCAGCAGTTCAGGAATCAGACCATGGAAGCTGGCATACTGGGTCAGACCATGGTCTATCTTGCCTGGTGTCCTGTTTCCGACAGTGGTCCATTCCAGAGCATCAGGGAGCATGTAAAGAACAGGGCAGGTATGGAGTAATTCACCTCTACTCCACTCCTGGCTTCTGGCAGTCAGAGAGTTCAGAGCATGGGGTTGCATCCCTGACTATCTTGGCTAATAACCATGGATGCACCTAACCTCCAGGAACTTTTTTGAACCTATTTGTACTTTTGGCCAACCAACATCCCCTGGCAATGAGTGTCACAGGTTAGTTGTGCGTTGCATGAAAAAGAATTTCCTCTTGTTCATATTAAACCTGCGGCCTGTTCACAGATCAGTGCAGGCCAGTGTTTGAGAAATAATAAACATCAATATATTAATTACTGGGATCTCTCCATCAAGTCAGCTAATCTACATATATACCCCTCTAGCTACCTATCATATCCTTTGACAATCCGTGGCATTCACGTGGCACCAGGCACGGTGTAGCTAGCTGATTAATTATTATATAATTGGTCTGCATCATAATGAGGGATCAAAACATCAACATGACTGGCCCTAATTGGCCCCTGTCTTGACCCCCTTTGCAGAGAGACCAAAGCGTGATCGGCCAATGGAGACAGCGCTGTCCCTTGGCAGTCAGAAGCCAGGCACTCAGACTGTGGGCAATGTGGTGTGTGTATTAATTACTGTTTGGGCCGCTCTTGGAGACCCTGGGATGAAAGGCGGGGCAGAGGGGTTATTTGCAGCCCTGTTCCGTGGGGCGTTCGCAATTTCCCTTCATTCTGCTCCGAGCATTGTGCACCAGCCGAGTTCAATAAGCTCTGACAGGAGGCGCTACTTGAATGGCTTGAATAAGTGGGGAAGCAAAATCCTGCCAAAAGGAGGAGGAAGACGGGGGGAAAAAAGCCCTTGGGAACGAAATGCTTAAATAATCAATAGGCAATTGACGGCGTGCTGCAGATAAACCGCTGCGTAATTACTCAGGAGATGGGGCCAGCGGCACCCATACCCCCCCCCCCCCCCAGCTGGTGGCTGGCAAAAGGGGCCCTAGTGAAAAGCTCTAGTGGTTTATTTATAGAACGGGCCCCGCTTGGGAGTGGGTGTTTGCTAGAAAGTCCTACACCTTTGGCCAGGAGCCAGGTCTCCGGGGTTCTTTTTCCGACACTGGAAAGGAGCGTGGTCTACTGGCTAGAGCAGGGACTTGGCGTCAGAGCACCTGAGTTTTTTTCCTGGCACTGGAACGGAGTGGGAGCGAACAGGGGACTGGGAGTCTGCGCTCCTGGGTCCTATATCTTTGTGGGTGATTTCTAGGACGTTTGCTTTTTTGGCTGAGGCCCAGGACTCTTGGATCCTTTTCCTAACACTGCTGAGGAGGGAGTTCTACTGGTTGAAGCAGGGGGTTGGGAGCCAGGACTCCTGGGTTCTAGCTCCCATTTCTGCCACTCGTTTGTTGTAATTTCCGTTCTCTGTGCATCAGTTTCCCTGCCATAGAACGAGGCCTGTGGCACTGCCCTACCCCGGCTGAGCACAGTCTCACTCCATTACCCAGGCCTTGAGCTCCTTGGAAGAAAGGCCGGGGTGGGGGGTAATTGACATTATTATCGAATCCAGCAGAAGATGCAGATTGTCATGGAGAAAACAGCTGCTTGCTCCTGGGTTTCAAAGACAGGGAGGAAGGGAAGCAGGAGAAGGAGCTCTGGGGCATGCTGGGATCTTTCCCCATAACTGAGCGTCTGCAGCGGCTGCATTGAAGTCCTCCCCTCAGTGTATCACTGAATGCAGGGGCTGGGATGGGGGAGCAGGCAAGAAAGCCACAGCAGATCCTTAGAAGAGGGGCGTGTGTGTGTGTGCGTGTGTGTGTGTGCGCGCGCGCGCTGCATTACACAGCGTGTGCTGTGTGTGTTAGCAGTCGGCGGGGATAAGAAGATGATAGGCCCAGCTGTCTATAATGTGTCACTTTTGGAAGCCGCTGATTTATCAGGCTGTTAAACCTTCCTGTACTGATTGTGCCCGTAGGTAACGGCTTCTGGTGTACAAAGGGTGGCGCCATAAATAAACTCCACTGCTACTCGTCTCCACTGGGAAGAGATGACACGGGGACCTTTGTCTTTATTCCTTCCATCAATCACTTGACCCAGCCTTGGCAATCCTTCCCTCCCTTTGGCTCCCAGGGAGAGCCAGGCCCAGCTGATGCTTGGGCAAAGCTTGACACTGGTTAAGATTTCTGGCTGCGCTGTGTAACACCTGGTGCCGGTCAGAGCCCCACGCCCCAGTCTGGTATCTGACGAGGGACCGGGATGGTGCATGGATGTGGCAGAGCTGAAGTGCAGAGGCGTGACTCTCAGCAGGGAGGTCGCAGCCCCTCCCTAGGCAGATAAACAGAACTCCAGGCAGTTTGCTGTGTTTGGGTCTTTTAGCCAATGTCCTGCCTTCTCCAGGGAGACCTTAAAGATCCAACTGCCATTGCCAAATTGGGTCAAATATTTGCATTGCGGCATGGCATGCTGTGCCTGATTTGTCCAGCCGGCTGCTGCTCTCCACCCCAGAGGTGGCCGCATTTCAGCAGCGAAGCAATTCTTATAGGTAGGGCAGGTAGCTTGCAAAGCTCTCTGGGCTGCATCTGGATGAAAGGTGCCGTAGGAATGCAATGCCTCCAAAGCGGACGGGAGTTCCCAGAGCAGCGTCTCACAGTCCTGTGGCTGCAGAATCATGCAGGCGATGGGTAAACCGAGTGTGCACCTCTCCAGTAAGGGGCAATTCGCTCGTGCGTCTCCCATGACAGCTCGCACAAGTGCAGTAATGGTGAGGGCACGTGAGGTATGCAAGTGTGCACATGTTTTTGGGTGTGCAGTGTTCTGAAAACTCACCCCATGATTCCACTGGTTAAAGACAGGCATAGCTGCCTTGAAATCAGAGGAAGCATTCACCAGAACTATAAAACAGGTGCAATCCTTAGGCAGGCAGAACGCCTCCTTCTAGCAGAGTAGCAACTCCAGGATGGGTTACCATGGAGCTAAGTTGTAGCGATGCGCTGATCACACCCAAGCCCCTTACCTCTTGCTTGCTTCTAATCTGGATTTAAGAACCAGAGTGTAAATGCTTATCAGGCCAGGGTTCATGCTTCCAATTACCCTTCCCCAGCAAAATCCCCCCCTGCAAAGGAGTTCCCTTTTTCTGCTGAAGTAATCGCCACATTTCTAGCTCAGCTGTGCCATATGCTGCCAAGGTCTGCGGCAGAACATAGCCTCCTGTTTCCTTCCTTCCCCTCTGATCCCCATGCCAGGTGCACTCAGGCAGGAAGAAGAAGGCCCGGCTGACTCAACTCCATCCCATCACTCTGTGGTAACAGGTAATTAAGGTGCAGAGCAGCTGTGGGCTTGGAGTCGGGCTGTAGCATTCTCAACCTGATGGTTGGCTTTGTGGTTGCTGGGCTTTTTCTCCTGAAAAAAATGCCCTGGTTGGGGAGGGTGGAAAGGATCTGGGGGGGCTCCAGGATGATTACTTTGTGACAACAACTCCACCCTTCATCCCAGCCAGGCCCCAGTTTTTGCATGAATCATTTGCCCCCTGCGTGTGGTGGTGCCTGTGGTTTTGATTAGGATCAACGTATTCAATGGTCCCCGCTAATTCCGGAGGGGGGGGTGGGTCTACATTTTGGGCGCTCGGCTCAAGATGCCCATGACCTGGTTTTCAGAAGGGCCTAGTACCCGCTTTTCCGCTGCATGGCCAGAGGAGCGGAGGGCACTCTGGAAGCCAGGCCCAAGGTGCCTCAGGTGGAGGGCACAGGAATGGTGACACCCAGATTGGAGTCACTATTCCTTGTGCCCATGAGTCACCGGGGTGTCAACATGCAGCGGGGTTACCTGCAGGGTCCAAATGATGGCGGCCAGATTGGACGTCGGGCTGAGACCGGTTAGAGATTCAAGGCTAAAGGGAGGAGCTAGGAGAGAGGTTAAGGAGAACATTGTCCCCCATCAAATCCCTTTTTAGAAGTCTCCTTTCCCGGGACGCCTGCAAAAAACCTGACCACAGTGAGGGTGCTGGTGTGCTGAGACCACAGACCCCCCAATGCTGACCGGTATCTCCTTATTGCGTCCTGCCTGTCTGACTCCATCTGGCGCTCCCCTGCCTGTCCAACTCCATCTGTTGTCTCTTGTCTTCTACTTAGATTGTCGACTCTTCGGGGTGGGGGACGATCGATTTGTTCTAGGTCCATACAGCGCCTAGCACAATGGGGCCCCGGTCCAGGACTAGGTGCTGCCGCCATATGATAATAATAAATGATGTAAGGAGAAAGGAGGGATCTGGGGCTGAGCGTGGGAGCAGAGAGATGCAGAGCCCTGAGGGTCAATGTAAGGAGGCTGGGTACTTGGGTAGGCCGCTGGCTGGCTGGAGGGATGGTGTGTCTGATACTCAGGAAGAGAAACTCCAGGAGGATGAAGAATTGGGGTGGGGTGGGCCGGGGGAAGGAGGATGGGGCTGGAAGGGAAGGCTGCACAGTCAGCTAGAGACACTTTACATCACCAGCAAAATTGCACAATGCACTTGGAAATGAAGTTTGTCATTCACTTCGGCATTTCAGAGGCTTCTGCTGTCAGCAGCAGCCGTCTTGCTCGTGTTACTGGGACGGCTGGAGAAATAATGTAATTTATTGAAGGCTTTTATTTCCCTGCTGGTGTAGCATAAATATAAATCTACATGCCTCTCTCTGAAGTTCGCCCCCCCCTTGCCCCTCCCCCCACTTTCTTGCTTCGATTGTGCGCGCCGGATCCCCGTATGTTTTATAGACTCGAGCCTTCCGGTTCGGAGGTATCGGGAGCCATCAGTAATGCAGCCTGATCTTTATGATGACATCTATTTGGGGAGGGAAGGGAGGAGGATGGGGAAAAATGACAGCGCTTCCCAGAAGAGCGAAGCTGCATTGATGGGAACGGGTAATAACATCCTGAGCATCTGGAGAGAAGTCGATACTCTCCTATGCTATTCTGGCTTTTATATCATGCCCGTCACCATGGTAGCTGACCCCCTAGGGCGCACATGTAAGGAAGGGCTGGGGGAGGCGCTGGGAGTGAGGAGCCCGAGTGGTCACTGGCCAGTGGTTTATTTATGGGCGGAAAGCCAGGGAAAGCTCTGCTCCTTGGCTCTCGATGCTCAGTCATTCGTAGCTCAGGGAATGCGTTTTCCCGCCGGCAGCCTCCAACCATTGGGGTGGGATCTCCCCAGCGTCCTGGGTCAGAACGTCACTGGCGGATCCCTAGGGGGGACGGCGGGGTGGGGAGCAGGAGGGGTTGGAGGAAAAGGGGAGAAGGAATGTGGGGTGCAAAGCGACGCAGAGAAGAGGGAAATAGAAGGCAGAAGCCTGAGATAGGCTGACCCAGAACTGGGGAAGAGCCGGGTTTAAGTCCCAGTCCGGCACAGCAGTATGCTGAGTGGATTGTCATATTGTGGACAGAAGGGATGGGGCAGTGTCTTTTGGCTGTCTAGAGGGGCTGAGAATCAGGACTACGGAGATCTATTCGCTGTTCTTGGAGGTTGTGCCGTCTAGTAGCTAGAGCACAGAACTGTGAGCCACGACTCCTGGGTCCTAGACCATTGGCTGAGTTGGGAGGCATTTTCTAGAGGGCCTAGACTTTTGCAGGGGAATCAGGGCTTCTGAGTTACTTTCCCGGCACTAGGAAGGAGTGTGGTCCAAATCCAGTTCTGAATATCTATCTATCTATCCCCATACACCCCCATCTATCTATCTATCTATCTATCTATCTATCTATCTATCTATCTATCTATCTATCTATCTATCTATCTATCCCCATACACCTCTATCTATCTATCTATCTATCTATCTATCTATCTATCGCTTATCACTGTGGGGCCTCAGGGTCGCTAGGAATTCACCCTCTGCCAAGATTTCCCTTCGCGTTTGATGCAACAGCCGCACGTTGAGCACGAGTCCGGCTCTGCTTTGCCTTTGTGAAGGACACGCAGATCAAAGAGAGCCGGTTCGCACGTGGCTCCGTATCCAAACCCTGCTGACTCTCCAGTGAGAAGGGGGCCTCTCTTTCTTGGCTTAATGCATATTTGTAGTCTCTAACCCAACGTTAAATGAAATGGGCACCTGCAGAGAGGAGAGTCCCACCGCTAATTCACTCAGGCATCTCCCAGGCCTCTCAGATGGGCGGGTGGCGGGGGGGAAGGGGGCAGGGATAAGTGAATAGCCAAAGCACGATCCTTCAAACCAGCAGTGAATTAAAGCCACCTGCACCCCCAATAACCCTCCAGAGCGACAGCGGCCTGATTCAACAGGATTCAGTTTGTTCTTTTTGCTGTTGTTCGGTTGCTTTGGGGGAGGAGGGAAGGGGCATTTTCTGACCTGGGCTCCAAAACACCTGGTCTGGCCCATGACACCCAGCCTACGGGCCCTTACACCTCTCCCCCCACTCCTCGCAGGGCACGTCGGCGCTGCCATCGGAGCTCTGTTGATGGCATGTGCAGACGTACCCAAGCCAGCTTTAATCTAGCCAGGGCAAGTGCCCATAGCAGTGAAGCCGTGGCAGCGCCCGCTGCAGCATGGGAGAGTCACCGGAGTACAAGTCTGCCAGCAGGGAGCCTGGGCACATAGTCAGACAGCAGGCCAGGCTGCTGCAGCTTCTCCCCTGTATCTACACATGCTGTGTTCCGTTCGCCCGTGTGTGTCTCCATCTCACCTCTTCCCTTCATAGCCCTAGCACAGCCGACCCCCGGCTCCCATGCCCACGCTGCCTGGGTAAAGCCAGAACAGGGAACAATGACCCGGACTGCCCCACTCATGCCAGCCTGGCATCACACTGTCCACCCCGGAGAGGGGCCAACTCAAGGTCTGGGCACCATTTAAGCCCCTCAGGTGCATAGGCCTTTTGCTGCTCCTCTGCGCAAGGACGGATCTCACCCACTGGGCATGGAGATGCTTCTCTCTCCTCCATAACGTCCCTTTTAACCTCTGGCCTGCTGTCGGCTCTCTAACCTGAGCCCCCTGGAATCAGCGACCTTCTAAAATTGCCTCCTGCCCTCCTCCCCTCCCCACATGTCTGTTGCCCGAATTTACTCCAGCTAGAAATTGTTGCCAGAGAACGCCATTGCTTTACCTTTATCCTGGACAATAAGCCGAGACACTATCAATCCTCTCATATGAACCTAGCAGCAGGTCCCTTTATTTCCCTCAAGATAAAAGGAGATTGCCTGGCCCCAACTGCTGGATATTAAACCTCGCTGCAGCCTGCAGAGAATTCATTTCTATTTCATTCCACCTTGCATGTTTCTAAACAAAGCCACCTCTTGCTGTGATCGGAGGTGAAATTTATATGAACTTGGAGGAAAAATGGGAAGGGGGGGGACCCTAACACCTGATTTTTCAGAGGTGCTGAGTTCCTGCAATTCCGGCAGAAATCCATGGGAGCTGCAGATGTTCAGGGCACAGACCCCAATCCTGCTAACTCTTGCACACATGGGTAGCTTTACTCCTGTGAGTTGTTCAGTTGACACTGATGGGTCTACTCATTTGAGTGAAGTTGATCACGTGTGTGAGTGTTTTCAGGATTGAGCCCTGAATCCAACTCTTTGCAAACTAGGTTTTCGGAGTTCAGCATCCCAGGTGGCCTCTGCAGTTGAGCCTAGAGGATTTGCGAGTGCACCCACTGGGGTAGAAATGGGAATTGGTGAGCAGTGCGACTCATTGTGTGCCCACAAATGTAAGCTCTGGATGGTCAGTGACTTGGCAGGCAGATTTTTGAAATGGAGGCTTGCTGGAAACTGGTCCTATGTTGCACTTTTCACCCGGAGATCTCGAAGGATTTTGCAAAGGCGAGTGTGTAGCATTACTCTCATTTTACAGATGGGGAAACTGAGGCACGGAGCGACAAAGTGACTCGCTCAGGGTCACACAGGGAGTCTGCCACAGCTGGGAAAAGAACTCAGGCATGCTACGGCCCGAGCCCAGTTACCTATCCATTGGACTGACTTTTTTTTTAAAAAAGTCAACTTGTTGTAAAAATGTTATTTTCACTCACACTGCAGCTGACAAGTGCTTTTGGGTCCCTGTGTGGCAATTCCGTCTCAGTGTCTAGATTTTAAGGCCAGAGGGGAACGTGGTGATAATCTCATTTGCCCTTCCTTCTCCTCCCAAAGCAGGGCTTCTGCTTCCACACGGCCCCGGCATGCTCCAACATGGCTCTTTCAATGCCCGGAGCCCCCAGCTGCAGTGGGGTTGTGACAGATGTGACAATCTCCTGGGCAAACTGTACTGAATTAAGTCTCATAGGAGGTCACTGTTAAAAATGAAGATTGGCGGGGTGGTCCATGATTTCTTTTAAGGGGGAGGTGACTTATGGAAACACCGGGACGTGCTACATGCTTCAAAGGACTCTCACAACAATGGACCAGACATAGGGTGACCAGACAGCAAGTATGAAAAATCGGGGTAGGGGGTAATAGGCGCCTATGTAAGACAAAGACCCCAAAATTGGGACAGTCCCTATAAAATTGGGACATCTGGTCGCGCTGACCAGACGAAACCGAGCTTGAAGCTGAGTTTCCTGGGGCTCCTAGGAAATACTTGGAATGAAGGGAATGCAAACGCCTCCCGTCCGGAGCTATCCCTGGAAGCTGCCCCAGAAAGAGAAACCCATTACCTGGCTGATTCCCTGGTCACGGCCCACATTGGATAATTCATGGGGGTTAGGGGGCTAGTTCTGGGTGAAAGCTGTTGTGACCTGGTAGCCCCAGGAAAACCCCGTGTGGGTTTGAAGGAGTAATCACCGGCCAGAGGCCTTAATGGAGTTGGGGGGTGATCTCTTCTTAGCGGGAGTGGAGGTTTTTATGGGTTTTCTCTGTAATGCTTTTACCTGAAGAACGAAAGAGCAAAGAGCTGGTGGGTGACGTATGACTATTGGCAGTTACGCTGCGAGGAGAAAAGCAGGCTGGGGTAGCCGGCCTGACACGGTCACGGGATAGACAGGGAGCTGTGCAGTCTGGAAACAGCCAGTCCAGAGGGAGAGAGACGACGGGTCTCTGCCCACGAGGGGTGACGGCCGAGGAGCAGGGAGCCTGGCAGGGGACCCTTGCTGGACCACGGAGGGGGAACACGGTGCAGTTGTCTCGAACCATGACAGAGGCCCTATTGCTAGTGCCCTCCCGGCAATGCAGGCGCTGCGTCCAGGGTGTGGGGAAAAGCAGGTAGCCGAGGGCTTTCTCCACACCTGCGGGGGGAGGGGGGGAAGGAGGGCAGGGAGGGGGGCGAGAGGGAGAGAAATGTCCCCCTGTCCCAAGAGTGGAAATGTCTCCCCTGGCCCAGCGGAGGGTCAGCGTGGGAGCGTTAGAGCTTGGGAGGGACCGTGGAGAACGCCCTGGAGAAGCTGGGCCCGAAGTGAGCTCTTGCTTTATCTGTTCCTGAGACCATCCATGCACCTCGGGAGACGCTCGAGGCTCTCCATCCTGCAGCTGGAGCCTATCTGGGCCTTGTTGACTGGTACATGAGGCTCCTCAATGACTGGGGGGAAAATTGCCTTAAAACCCAGGTCAGGATCTAACACCACCCTGGGCACCACTGACCCTTTTTGCCAGCAGCCTCAGTGGACAGGTCAAGCCGGCATGGGTCATGGAGACTGGGTGGTCTTGTTGGGATCCCCCCTGGAACTGGATGGTGGGGCAGTGCGGGAGGCAGCTGGCCCCCACCAGGAAATCAGCTGCGGGTAGCAGGAGACAATGGGGTAGGGGGAGAAGTCAGGAAAGGGGCAGCCGCAGGTCAGCGTTCGGCGGCGGCGGGGCAGGCGGAAGAAGGTGAGGTGTGTGTGTTGGGAACTGGCTGCCTGCAGAGAAATAAATTAATTAGAGCCATCAGATAAAGCAACCCCACAACCCCCGCGGGATCCCGGCTAATGTACTCTCTGGTTGTGTTTAGATATTAATACCCTGACAGGAGGGCTTTAATTATGAGACTTTAACTCTCCCTTCCTCTTCTCTACCCACATTTCTGTCAGCAAAGACAGCCCACCTCTCCGGGGAGGCTCTTGTCAGTTCCAGTTGCTCTTAGATACCATCTCTCCCCTGTAATCTCCTTTCCTCCTCTGATCACCGGGGGCCCCTTGCGAGGCTGTCTGACACACTCATTCTCTCGTTGCCGGTCCACCGGGGCCGCCGAAAGTGGGGGATCAAACCGAATTAGCGTAAAGCGCTTGCATAAAGGGTGGGCAAGGCAACCTGATTCCTGCCTGATCCGACTGAACGGCCTCCACCCACGCGCCGTCGGAGAGCCGGGGGCGGCGCGCGGGGAATATGTGGGGTAATGGGATGCGAGGCCCCTAATGGGCCGGGAAAGGGACCCGGGCTATTGTTTTGATAAATTGTTGATAATATTGGATCCCACAGGAGCGCGCGGAATAAAAATTGTGAACTGAACAAGCCTGACTCATTTCAGCGAGAAGCCTGGAGAGGATTCTGCCAAACTTGTGAAGCTAATGGCGGTGACACGCTCCCAGCGGCCTGAGGAAATCACTGGTGACAACTGGGTTAATGCCGGCATCCCGATACAATGCCATAATTTTGTTTTTTCTGGCTTCTCTGCATTCGCAAAGCCAAGAATGTGTTGCCTGCTCTCCGTTGTTCCCTAACCTCTGGGCATTCCCAGGCCAGGCCAGACACTTAACTAAATGCAATGAGGTGCAATGCAATGCAGTCTAACCAAATGCAGTATAATGCAACATGCTGCAGCATAAACTACGCAACGGAATGTAATGCAAGATAAAGGGATGCGGCTTCATGCGCTGCTTCGCAAGGCCGTGCCGTGCAGTTTCATTTAGGACGGCATCATCCAGGCGAATGATAAGCCAGAATGTTTTAGCAAGTTACGTTCATACCATTGCAAATGCTGAGCTCACTGGGGGACGCTCTCAGGCTCACATCCTGGGCCGGGCATGGCTCTGCTCCAGTGTAGGCCATGAGAAGAAATCCTCCTCGCTAGGCTGTAGAGCCGTTCTGTGACGGCACAGCTACTGCGCCTACACCCCTGCCTCTGTCTGTCTCTGCTGCATTCCGGTGTGTAGAAGGTCCTTGGGGGACCCACATTTCCCTGGGAATCCTACCCCCATCTGCTGCGACATAAAACCTCACCGGATCCTCAGGGGCTGACTGCCTTGTGTGACTGCCCCTAGATGTGAATCCTTGAGCCCCTGCTGGCAAGGTTGGTCTCGATTGCTCAGCTGTGGAAGTCATTCCTGATATCCCCCCCAGAGCCCATGGGCAGGGGCACAACAAGTGGCAAACACTGGCTTGGCCGTGGGTCCTCCTGTGGGGAAAGGAGCCGGTTATCAGTGGGTCAGGGATGAGGCGGCTTGCTCGCTCTCTTGCAGGCGGCGTAGAGGGAGGGAGTGCTTTAAAACGCGTCCAGATGCTCTGCTGACAGGGGTAGAAATAAATAAATAAGAGCGGGAAGCATAAATTGCAGGCAGCCGCGGTGTAAAGCCATCACAGGGTGAATAAATCACAACGCTCCGTCATCAGGCCAATAACCGGAGGAAGAGGGGAATTAGGAGGCACAAGCGAGGGAGGGGAACGAGATGGGTTGAGATGAGATTGTTTTTTAAAAGAAGAGACTGGGTGTGGAGGAGGGGCAGCTTCGTCAATCGTAATGAGGCTAATACGTGCACCTGTGGGTATAACGGCCTAAGGATGTGTCGAACTGTGCCCCAGCTGGGGCCATCTGTAGACCTGAACACGGGACCTCTGAATCCAAAAGCCTGAGTGAAGAGGCTTTGATCTGTGGGTCAGGCGTGCATGCACCCGCTGTATTCCTCATGAAGTGCATATCACCCACATGCCCCTCGCATGCTGATCATAATTCCTCTTAATTAATTAGCCTCTTACAGTTGGTATGGTTACTTCCACCTTTTCATGTTTCTCTGAATGTATAAATATCTTCTTACTGTATGTTCCATTCTGTGCATCCGATGAAGTGGGCTATAGCCCACGAAAGCTTATGCTGAAATAAATTTGTTAGTCTCTACGGTGCCACAAGTACTCCTGTTCTTTATACCCCTTGTGACCAACGTACATGCCGCATGGGAGTTACAAATCACACATGTGACTGGCCGGCTTCCCGCCTGGGAGTTATAGATGACATCTGGACAGTGGATTCCACCCCCGGGTTTTGTTTCAGTCTCAGGGATATTGGTGGGGCTTTGTATGGAATTCATGAGCTCTGCCCCGCTTTCGCCGAGTCGGCCCCAACTTTGACCAGCACTGGTCCTTCCGCTGAGGCCACCAAATTCATTGCCTGCCTGAGCCCTCACGACGAAAGCCACGGCATCCGGAGACACACGTCCCACCAGGCTGCCCCTTTGAACGTTCTGGTGTAAATCGGCGTAGCTCCATTGAAGTCAGTTGGTGCCAGCTGAGGATCAGGCCCCGGTCTGAAGCTGTCTGAAGTGCCAGGTGAACACACTGCCCTGCGCTTTGTTCCAAACACGGCCAGACCTGCAGCTGACGTAAAGCAGCGTCGCTCCATTCAAGTTGATGGCGTGACAGCCATTAACACGAGCTGAGGATCGATCCCACGAGGGATCCAACCATGGAACCGGCTGCTAGGAAGGGCCCTTGCGGAGCAGAAGAGGTCGTCTGGAAAGGAGTGCGTTTTCCATCACAGCTGCTTTTATTTCCCTGCTTCAGCCAGCTCCCTGCCGGCCTCCGTATCGAGCCGGCTTTGCTACAGGAAACGTAGACGAGCCAAACAGACAGATCGTTTGGGAAGGAAGATGCTCCCCCGGTCCTGGACATGATGGGATGAGAACTGAGGTTTCAACCATCCTCCTGTGTCCGCGCTCTCTCCCCTACGGTTCCATTTCCCCACGTTTCAACAGCTCACACGGTGCGTTACAAAGAAAAAGATAAATCAAATCCAATAAAAGGAGCAGAGAAAGCAGAGCGACAGTTGGGCTCTAGCTGGGCCTTGCCCCATATATACCCTGTGGGGCTTGGAGCAGGAACGCTTTTCTTATGCACACACTTTCAATAGACTGGAAAGCCGACATCCACATGCCACCCCACCACGCTTCCATCACAGGTGGTCTGGGAGGGATTAAAGATACAGGGTCAGATCCTGGAGTCCGTCGGCACCGCTCTGTCACCGTGGAGGGGGCTACACCGATTTACATTGGCGGGGACAAACCGGCCCACTGGGCCAGATCCTGCCCTCCTCAGATGGAGAAAGCTCGCCCTGGCTTGAGTGGGAATTGTGGGTCTATGGTCAGTGTGGTGGCAAGCAAAGCGCAGCAGGCTGTGCTGAGTTGGGTGCGTGCTTCGGGCAGATCTCAGCCTGACGCGCACACAGCAGGGATGCTGGGGAGGAAAACAGCGAGGCGGCTCCTCCGCTTATGACCGTCAGCACCGCTCCATTGACATCAACATCGTCTTGGCCTAAGAGATCCTCAGTTTCCAGGATTCTTCCTCCTTGGCAGAGCGGGGTGGGGGACGGGGGCACTCAAAGCGGGGACTCATGTCCACTTCAGAGCACATCAGCATAAAGGGACATCGGCGTACATGGGATGGGCGTCTCGATATTTAGAGGGGGGGCTAAAAAGAGCCCCCGCAACCCCTCAGCAGAATGTCTCACTGAGTAATGACACAGATCAAAAGCGATGTGTGACACAGAGGAAGAGCTGGTGGATTTATAAGCATGAGCCGGGCTCCCGTCACCTGGGCTAAGAATAAAGCAAGTCCACCTCCGCCCCCAGAGCCTGCCCGAAGGCAAAGGAGGTGTGAAGGCCGGACCTGCCTCTGTATTAGTCAGCCCCAGCGGGCTGCGCCCAGACTGACTGAAGAGCTCAGAGGTTTGGGGGAGCCGTTCCTGCCCCCCTGCTCCCAAGGCCGTCTCCAGAGCGGGGCTGACAGCAGCCCCGGCCGGTCGCCGTGACGTCGGCTGGGATTCTGGGTGCCCGGTGCCTCTGCTATGCAGGCCTGTGCTGGGTAAAGGCAAGCCGCGCTCCACGGGGATTGGCTTTCATCCAGGGAGCCAGGGACTCAGATCCCGCCCTGTTGCCAGGGCTTCCCTGTTCCCTCTGGCCGGAGGGATCGTCCTAGAGGAGGTACCTGTCTGCCCCGGCATGGGGGTCAGCAGAATGGAGGGGCCTGGTTCGTGGTACCCTGGAGTCCATGGAAATGGCCCCATTGAGGGCCCCTGGCTCAGCCTGCTGAAAGGTTTGAACTCCTTGGGTGGGGGGAGGGGGGGGAGACTCCCTGCACCAGCCAGAAGGGGTTAAAGAGCAGCTGGGGGCTCAGACCGCCCCGCCCCGCCACACCTGTTGGAGGAAGAGCCTGTCAAAAGGAGGAGCCCAGCTGAGAGACAGGCAGCCTGGGAGGAGACGGACAGACAGACAGACCAACCCGGGGGGCTACGAGCCGCAGGCTGGTCCAGGGCAGAGCCCTGCAGATGGTCTGGGTCCCTTGTGAGGATGCCGGCTGGACCCCTCCCGCCCCCCCCACCCCATGATTGTCTCAAGCGATTTCCTTGTCCTGAGTAACGGCGGCAAAATCGACTCAGAGCTTCCTCAGGCGAAGCTCCCATTGAGCAGACTGTGCGAGGACCCCTCAGCTTTGGGCCCGGGCAGCCGAGACTGTGGCATTCGCCATGGACACTGATCAGACAGCTGGAAGGGGAGCCGCTTTCTACTGAACCTCGTCAGTCACTGTCCCAGTCTGCAGGGACCAGCCTTTTCCGTACCACTGCACCCGCCGCTGCCCGTCTACCTGGGAGCTAGCCAGGAGCCCTCTCCCAGTTAGCAATATGGGAAGGGCGTGTTGTGGGCTCCTGACATCTGTTCGGTGCTGCCCCAGGCTGCCTATCGCTTCCCATCTTGTCACTACAAACCTCCCTTCCCACCGTCCCAACGTAAAAGCCCCGACAGATGGGCGAAGACCTAGCAGGGGGATTGCCTGGCCTCAGAGCCGGAATTCGGTCTCTCATCTGGCTATGGCTGACTATACCTGTCGTCCTTTGCCTCCCTGTGTGTGATGTGCTGCCAGCAGACAGCCGAGCAGGTTGCAGAGGAAAAGGCGAGGGGGTAGGGAGGGAGGCATGCTGTTGGGAGTCACATCAAAAGGCCGGCTTGGCTTATAACTGTCCCAAAAGCACGCGCTGACAGAACATGGTGGATCTACCTCGGGAAAGACACCCAGATATCTGCTATGCTGGTGCTAACCGCATTTGGGAGTGTTACACACCAGGGTAAATGAGATCAGGATTTGGTCCAGCCTTAAATTGCCTCTCTGGGTATGCTTTCTGCATGGGGAGATCTGTATGTTCATCCAGCTGAGTTTACTGGACCCTGTCGTTACAGAGCTGAGACTTCCCATGGGGGCTGTTGACAAAGACATGGGTTTGTCTTTTGTGGGGGTTCACCACCCCAGCTCCCCTTCACCCCCTTATTGCCTTCCTTCTGCCCAAGATTTTGCCTCGTCCCTTCATTTGGGATGGGATCCAGTAGGTGGACGTGCACAATGTAACTGGATATTGTGAGTTTAATAACACCGTTGTTCAGAGTTTAGAAATTACAAGGGAAAAATAAACTCGCTCCGTACTTAATGTGAGTGTTGGGCAGAAAGGAAAGGGAAAAATGAGTAAGAGGAGAGTAGGGTTAGTTAAATTGTGCACAAGAAAAATGTATAACCCAGAGAGAGAATGAGGAGCACAAGGAGTCTTAGTTTGCAAGAAGTGGAACCAGTGATTCAATAGAGGGCACTCTTCATTTCAGGACCAATCCCAAAGCCCCAGAATTGCAATAGGGGGTGCTGTGTTGCTGGACAGGCTGTTTTCCAGGCTGGATATGATGTGGTTATTCAAGATTCCCTAGCACTTTCCCCTCCCGCCCCAAGATTCAGGGTGTCAATCCCAGCCACCTGGCTACTTGGGTCGTTAGGTTCTGCCTCCCCCTGCAGTTACGGCCACAGAGAGCCTTCATCACTTGTCATGCAAACCTGCTGCGCTCGGGAATGGCTGCCCTGTCTCACGCAGGGCTGCATTTCTTGGATGGAGAGTGAAGTGTGGCTGAGTGGCCAGAGCACTGGCCTGGGACTTGAGACCTGGGATCTATTCCTGGCTTCGCCTGCTGGGTGACTGTGGGCAAGTCATTTATCTGTGCCTCAGTTTCCTCATTTTTAAAATGGGGATAGTGACCCTTTGTAAAGCACTTGGAGATCTACTGATGTGCTGGGCACTGTACAAGAGCATAGGTAGAGACCGTGCTGGTCATGAAGAACTCCCACGCTAAACAGACAATACAACCAAAGGGTGGGAAGGGGAAACTGAGGCAGAGAAGACCGGATTTGCCTATAATCACATGGCAAGTGAGTGGCAGAACCAGGGACAAACGCCGGAGTTCTGATTCCTGGCCTTTTTTCTAACCACTGGCTGCCTGTTCTGAACACCTGCTGGTTTAACCAGGGCCTCATTATACAATGCCAAGCCCTTGGCTCCCAAAAGCAGGCTGTGCGGTTGGGTCTATATCAGCTTCATACAGTGCCATGTCCAACCGCTTCTTCAAGTCAAAGGGAGTCTATCCGCTGACGGGAATGGGCATTGAATCAGATCTACACTGCCCAGGCTACAATGAAACACACCCTTGGGATCCCCTTAGCCATTGTGCTGAGACGATATCATTCTAACAATGAGCGCAGATCCCAGTTCCTGGGGGTGGGGTGGGCTGGAGTTGAGACCCTGCTTGTGATGGAAGAGCTGGGTTGTCTCATCAGTGCAGCTGCTAGGCTGATTAGGTTGCCCTCTGGGGGACCCTTGGCCACCGTCAGAAGCTGCCAGCTGTGTTCAGCCAGCGTTGCCCTTGCTTTTATGAGCGCCCGTGTCTTTGCAGGAGAGGAACGGTACATTACGACTTTGATGGCCTTGGATGCTTGTGTGCACAGAGAGGCACTAGATTGTTCAGCACCAAGGACAGCGGGAAAAGTAGCTGACCACATTGTAAAGAAAAGAAAAAAGACAATTGGTTTTCATGCCCAGGAATTCGTCTGTTGCGTCAAACTGACAAATAGAGGAACCGCAAGCAAGCGAAAGCAAGAGGACAAGGTCCCAAAACACAGACCCCTGACAGCTTGCGCTGGGAGGAGAGTCTTGTGGATAAGTAGAAGCGACAAAGGGTCCTGTGGCACCTTATAGACTAACAGAGGTATTGAAGCATAAGCTTTCGTGGGTGAATACCCACTTCTTCGGATGCAAGCAGTGGAAAAACTTCTACAGATCCAGACTAACATGGCTACCCCTCTGATACTTGTGGATAAGGAAGACCCAGGGCCAGATTTTCAAAGGTGCAGCACCTACAGTCAGGGACTAAATGAGGGCCTGGATTTTCAACCATGCTGAGCACTTGGAAATCTGGCCCCAGGGGTTCTTTTCTCAGCTGGCTTTGCTGCATGATCTTGGGCCATGTCACTTCCCTTCGGTTTGTTTCAGATTCCTCATCTGTAAAATGGGTCTCCCAGGTAACTTCCCTGGTAAAGCGATTTGAGACCTGTGGATGAAAAGACAGTATAGAAGAGCTGAGTAATATTATTACTGCAGAGATAAGGTAGGTCTAGGAATCAGAACACCTGGCTTCTATGCCTGACACTGTCACAGGCACACTGCTTCCCTCTAGACAGGCCACACACGCTTTTGTGCCTCAGTTTATCCATCTTTAAAGTAGGGTTAATAACAATCCTTCCCTCCCCATGCATGCTGTGAGGCTGAATTCACCAGTCTTTCAGAAGTGGTTCAAAATCCTTACATGGAAGGTGTGAACAACATTACAAAATATGATTATTGTCCATGATTTTCATATGTGACTAGTCATTGCAATTTGCTCCATTTTGGGGTGACAACATCGAGACCCCTTAAAGGGGCTGATTTTCAGAAAGTGCTGAACACTAGAGCTGGGTGCACACACATATATTTTGTGCTAATAGGTTTTTAAAATTTTATTTCTTTAGGATAGAAAATGGCCTTTTTTCGAAAAGGAAAATTTGGCATCACATTTTAGAAATTGTTGGAAAATTTCTGGATTGGTTTTTTTTTTTGAGATATTTTCTATGATATTTTTGCTAAAAATGTGTGACATTGTTATTGGCATTTTTCCATTTACCACATCTTTGTCCTGAAACCAGGTTGTTTTCTGTCACCAAAAATGTCTGAAAATGATTTCAGTCAAAAGCTCTATGCAAATTTGTAGTCAAAAGTTTGGTGGAAAGTCACAGAATCACAAAGTCACAGCAAATTTGATAAGAAATGGGTCCATTTCAAACCAGACAAAATGAAAACAACCAAAATTTTGCAAATTTTCCATTTAATCCTTTCCCCATTATTTGATCTGCTTTACTGAGCACCCGCCCTCTGAAAATCAATCCCTCTTAAGGTCTCAGTAAAAACTTTGGAAGGGTTATTAAACCTTATACATCAGAGCTTAAACCAATCCCTAAGTATTAGAGATCAGAATGAGACCTATGTGATGGACAGATTATCCCACATCTGGCTAGTGTGGGGTTCTTATACCTTCCTCTGAGACATCTGGCACTGGCCACTGTCAGATACTGGACTAGGTGAACCGTGTGTCCGAGCCAGTCTTGCAATTCCTCAAGAGTTGGGCATCTAAAAATGGAAGCACCCAAAATTATGTATGGCCTCATTGAAACTGACTTTGATTGGCAGAAAAATATGCTGCTGGTCTCCTGTTAAATAGGACATGAAGAGACAGAGGGTGTTTGTTAACTAGTAGGGATTGCTAGAGAGAACCATTTTTTGCTTTCTCTCTGACAAAGTGTATTTATTTATTGCTGCTAAATGAAGTGCCAATTTGCACATGTAATTGTCTTTTAATTGCAATGTTCCTGTATTCAGTTGTAGTTTAATTAGCTGCACACCTTATCTCTGGAGCAGCACTTGAAAACGTAGGGCTCAGCATTGTGTGCGTGCAAGGTGCCTTCTTGGTCCTCCTTCGTTGTCAGATCCTTATGTCAAATAATGTAATATTTGATCATCTAAATAGGACTATTTCTATGATCAAAATATTACACCATGCAATAGAAAAGCAACATTTCCTTGGGCTGAGAAAACACTGATACAATATGTGAAAAATTTGAATAGATCATACCTGGAAAAAACATCAGGTGGGACAGGTATAGGGGCCGGTGGTAGTGATCTTAATCCAAGGATCTCAAACTCAAATCACCACGAGGGCCACATGAGAACTAGTAAATTGGCCCGAGGGCCGCATCACTGAAACCTTTTCATACAATGATACTAAAGTATAGTCAAAAATGAAAAAAATGAAGAGTAATAGAGTATTCTATTAAAAGTCAATGTATTAACTTTTTAAAAACTATAATGCAAAGAGGGGTTTTAATAAAATATAAACACTCAGTAATGTTTGGAGCTTGGCTGCCAGTGGAGTCGGCGCCTATGGTGGGCCACAGGAAATAACTCCGCGGGCTGCATGTGGCCCGCGGGCCGCAGGTTTGAGACCCCTGTCTTAATCAATGCCTCAGCAAGATGTTAGGGGGCGCCGAGTCTTAGATGATAAGCTCTTTGGGAAAGAGATAATCTTTTCCTTCTATGTGTGTATAATGCCTAGCATAATGGGGTCCTGATCTTGAGTGGGGCTTCTTGGCATAATAATAATAATAATAGTAATAATAATTAATAATAAAGAAATAAATTAGACTTGTCATGTGCTTAAATTCCTATATTATATATTTTCAAATATAGTATCAAGAGAAAATGTTACAGAATGATGAATATATATATATATACACACACACACACACACACACACACACACACACACACAAACTGCTGAACAAAGGAGAGAATTTAAAGCAGGTGGTGTTTTCATTTTCATATAATGTAAGAACAAAGGGACAATCAATGGAATTAAAAGGCAGCAAGCTAACAAAAGTGGCTAATTAACTTGTGAAAGTCATTGCCACAAGAGATCATTGACACTTAGTAGAATCTAAGGTTGGGCTTTTCAAGAGAACCTAAAAGAAGGGCAATCTAACTCCCTTTGTCCTCTTTACAAATTCTAGCCTAACAAAGTATGGGATGTTTATGTGTATAATGGGAACATCCAGTTACATTAGGCAGGTGAAAACATTGTTTTATTATAGGTGACACAGTGAACTTCCGATATAGATAAGGTTGCCTGACATTTTCCATTATAAGACCCTGTTGAGTTGCTTGTAACTGCCAAACTTTAACCATTCGGGCTGTTATTTTCCATACCAGGTATCTGCCTCAGGTTGATTTTTTTTTTAATGAAACAAATGGCTCAGTCATTTCTGAGAATGAAATTAGGGAAAAATTCATAATTTTGCTCATGTTCAAAAATTCTTTCAACCATTTCATTTAGAATCCCCTGTACCTCAGTGCTTTGGAGAAGGACTTGAAATTTTGTGTGTGTGTTTGGAGGGAGCAGGGGGAGGTCACGTGGTGTCAGGGATGTGTATGTCCATGAAGAACTGCCCAAATTTAGCCAATTTTGAGCCTCTAAAAAATGTCAGCACATGCTCAGTATCACCTTGTTAGAGTTTTGTAACTTTAGTCTTCCAAGATTCTGTCTGCACTGAGCATGTTCCATCCTGGGGCTACAGGGGTTGTGGAAGAGACTCTCTGAAATGGCTCCTCCCTTCACCCAGGGGCACTAGAATGGAGAGTCGGGAGCCTGTCTCTCCTATGCTCTCAATGCTGCCCTGGCTGGAATCCAGGGAGTGTGGAGGAGAAAGACAGCCTGACTTGAATGCAGAAGGGTAAGGAACTAGGGGTGGGATGTGGAGGGGGAAGAGATTCAGGGCAGGAGGAGATAGGAGCTTGGCCTGGGGAAGGGCAAGCAGGAGCAGAGGGGGAAAGAAGGAGTCCTTTGTAAAAAAACCCCAAAACTATGTGATCCTGTAATTAAAGACTGTGTCATGATGCATACGCACAAGGGGGATGAATTAAGGTTATCCAGGCAATCTTAATTGTGGCATTTCCTAACTTTTGCACTCTCAGCTTTGTATTCTTATTCTTTTAATGCCATTTTTGTGGTGTATTAAGGAATATAAACCCTCCTGCTTCACCATGAACTGACTGAGTTAGGCAGAAACTTCCCCTAAGGGCAGATTATTCCAGAATTGTCCATTATGGGGTTTCTTTTATTGTCTTCTGCAGCTGCTGGTGCTGAGACCTGTCAGAGACAGCAGACAGGGTTTGATGGGCCACAGGTGTGATCTGGTCTGGAAGCTCTGACTGTTCCAGTTTAACATGGAAACTCAAACTTTAACCAAGCAGTGAAATACCCAGGCTGTGGAATGAAAGATTTTTGGGCCTCGTTCTGATCTCACCTAGATCTGTTTGACACCGGTGTAACTGAGATCACCATCTAGCCCTTTGTCTGGGTCCTGATCTAAATTGCACCAGTGCAAATCTGGAGTAGACCAACTGAACCCAAAGGAGTTGCTGCGCATTTACACCAGTGTAAGTGAGATCAGAATCCAGCCCAACAGAGAAAGGTCTTCCGGGCTTGCCCCTCTGTGACTGACTTAACAGGCCAGATCCTGGAGCTCCCCTGGCTTACACCAGCTGTGGATCTTGTGGTCCAGTGCTTGCAGTATCCTTTTGAGAGGAACAGCCCTGTTCTGAATGCCGAGGATCTTTGTGTCCCCGGTCCCCTTTCTAGACTGTGCACAAGTCCCTCAGCGGGAGAGCGCAGCTGATCAGCATGCAGCAGGGCTCCTGGAGGAACCCATCAGAACTGCTTGATTTTCATCTCAGAGGAATCTGACAAGCTGAACTGTGGTCTGGTGTGTGTAAACAGCAAATTCATGCGAGCGAAGTGCCCCCCTCGCACGCACCGTTCCCTGTATCGCGGCTCCCTGCAAGGTGATGATGAGGCGAAGGCTCGCAGCGGGCCAGCAATCTCCAGGAAGGCAGAGGAATCAGGTAGGACTGATAGGCCATCGTTTCCTGAGAGTTAACCAGGGCAAATGCACTCAAATGCTTAGAGGCCAGGTCACCCCCTCCTGTGGGAAGACCTTGGGGGAAAGGGCCCCAAGGAAAGCAGTCTCAGCCAGATGTGTCCCATCGGGGGGAGGATATGTGGGGCGGTTGTCTCCGTGTAATAGGCCGTAGGCCACACCTCATTCCTGGGTCCCCAGAGGTTGTGTTGGGGGCCTTGTGTCTGGCAGCCCCCATCCCGCTACCTGCCACTGGAGAGAGGCAGGTTGCCAGGGTCTGGTGCTAGCTACGGCTGTTCCCAGTGTCCCCAGGGCTCTGTGGGAAAGACAGCCTGGTCTCCTGCCCCATCAGTTGGCCCACTCCTTCCCCCAGCCCATCCGGTCCCTTGCCGGGACCCCCCACCTGCAGACAGGTCAGAGGAGACAGGTCAGTGCTGACCCCCACTCCTGACCGCCCACTCCACACCGGAGGGAGGGGATTTGGGCCTGGAGGGTCCCAGCCATGGCTGGTGTGTGGGGGTGGGGTGGGGCGGGGGGAGTTCTGAGACCACAGGTGTCGGTGAGACCAGGATTTGGAGTCCACATTCTCCATTTACTTGCTCTGGGCCGACCACCTGGGTGTAAACGGGAGGAGAATCTCGCCCTAGGAAAAACTCTACCCCATCCTGAGCCAAAACCGTTCACGTGAAAAACGGCTAGTCCAGCGCCTCCCCTTTGCAGAGGGCTTTGCCCAGTCACAGCCAGCAGCACATGGAGAGCCAGGATTTGGGGGCGCCTGTGCATGCCGGGTGCTCCACTGGGACCACGGCACAGAGCTGTTCACCCCACCCCCCAGGGAGGTGGCACACAGGCTGCAGGGCTGTAGCCTTGGGCGGCCAATTTCCAGCCCCCGCTTGTCCCCCCCAGCACTCAGCCCAGCACCCTGGCTGTGAGCCCGCTCCAGGGCTTGGCGCTAAATGAATGGCAGTTTATATCGCATTACCGTCTATTGGATGCGCCGGTTCATCACATCAACGCAAATGGGCTAAGAGTACTTAAGACAATGCTTTCTATTAAGTTCTGTTGCTCTGCTCCTGCAGCTCGTACGGCTCGGGAGCTTCCACTACACTCAATGCAGGTTTGGTGCGTGTCAAAATGCCAAGAGCGATGAATCACTGTTATCCATCCCTCGGCGTGGACCGCAGAGCAAATAAAGATGCTAAGTTTTTATCTACCCTTACGCACTTTTATGGCCCTTGTTACCATAGGATCTGAGCACCGCAGGGTCCTTAATGTATTTATCCTCTCAACATCCCGGAGAGGCAGGGAAGTGCTACTGTCCCCGTGGTACAGCTGGGAAACTGAGGCACAGAGAGACTAAATGACACGCCCAAGGTCGCACAGGACGTCTGTGGCAGAGCAGGGAATGAAATGCCGGTCTCCCACGTCCCGGGATGGCACCCTAGCCACTGGACCATCCTTCTTCTTGAAAGGGGGAAGCCCCCAAGTCTTTGAATTCATTCTCCCCGCTAACTCTCAGCCCCCGAAGGCCTACCGCCGGGCCAAACCTTCAGCTGGTGAAAAGCGGCATAGCTCCACTGTGGTCAGTGATTTACACCGTCTGACATCTGGCTCCAAGCACAGTCTGAGCAGAGATACCTGATTGTAGATGCTGGCAGCTGATCCAGGGTAAGGGAAGGGGAGAGCAATGGCCGAATGAGTCAGACTGCTTGCTGCTTTGATTAGCGATGGGTAATGGTGGCTCTTTCTTTAGTTGTTCGTTATTTTCAATATATTTTAAAGCGCAATGATAGTCGGGAATGCAACGCTCCGAAAACCCCATCTCGGGGTTCTCTCTTCATTTCCCATCAGTGGCTCGAACACAACAAATTTGCCTTGTTTACCGATCAGAAATCCATCCCGCTGCCTGCGAAGCGAAGCTGGGTTATTTCTGACTCATACATCATTGCTTACAATAAAGAGCCGGGAATCGGGACTTAGCCTGCAACTTATTTGATGATGCATGAAGCAGAACGAGCATACATCTTGCTGGTCAGCAGTTTTATCGGCTCCAGAGCACGGCTGAGCGATAATAGCTGGGGGTTTTTTTATCAGGGAAGTGAGCAGGTACAGCTCGCAGGGCGAGCAGGAGTACACTGTTATAACATGCCTTTTCAAGTCCGTTTTTGGAGCGTAGCCACGTGTCAACATTGCAGACGCAAAACGGACTTAAATGGAATCAGGCGAGAATGGCAAGGTACCTCCTAATGGAACTAACTTTTCAGGGCCTGATGCTGCTCCCGTAGGAATCACTAGCAACCCGCCTCCCACCATGACTTCACAAATGAGAGTAATCAGGATGGGCAGGGAATTATTGGCAAAATGCAGCTAGATATTACATCAGCTGTTATACGCAGGGCTGGTTGCAAGCCTATAGTTAAGGGTGTCTGATACTTTCCCATGATCATTGGATCACTACAGTCCAATGGCTGGATGTTGGAGCTAGACAAATTCAGGCCAGAAATAAGGCGTACATGTTTAGCAGCGAGCGCAAACAACTGACCAAGGGTCACGGTGGATTCTCCATCACTGACCATTGTTAAATCAAGCTGGGATGTTTTTCTGAAAGATCTGCTCTAGGAATTATTTCAGGGAAGTCCTATGGCCTGTGTAACACATGAAATCAGTCTGGTCCCTTCTGGCCTGGGAATCAATGAATCGATGAATTCCCTGTGTTTGCAGGGGTCTCGGGCACCTTGGTCCATCATGTTCTCGGCTTGTGGCACGCAATAATTTAGTCTCCTGAAGGCTGTAGTACTTTGGTGTAATTCTGGTTGTGGGGATTGGTGTGGAGGTGAGTGGATGGTGTTTAGTGATCTAGGATGTAGGGGAGATCTGATTCGATCGGTGTTACTCAGACTTCAGGGGTCCAGGAGCCAAATCACTGATCAGCATTACTCCAAAGGGCCACCGTAGTGTGGATTCATTGTTTCATTTCCTCTGTATTTGTATAGCACTTGGTGGGGGGAGCAGGGGATAGAGGTTACCATGAGACCAGAGAAGTGTCTTTTGCTGGGCCCATGAAAATTAGCCCAAATCTGGCTGAGTTATAGGTAGGACGTCTGCATTTTGAGGTTTATTAATTTCGGGGGGGGGGGGGGGGGGGTTTAGCAACTTTTGAGTTATACGTAGATGTCCAAATTTTGTTGCTGTTTCTTTCCGGGGCCTTCTCTTTGTTCTGTCCTGTATTGTCTACAATGCTCATTACAGTAGTATACCCTGCAATGAGTAATCTCTTTGCAGTGTTCCCTGGTCCGCTTTAAGGCAGTACCTTTTCAAACAGCGCTCCGTTAAAGCGCGCGAGGGAACCTAGAGTGTGCACCAGCAAGGTGTCCGCAGGCCAATGAACGCGCCACGGGTGAGCGCGCTTTAGAAATCGCACCCCTGTCGTGTGCATTATTGCGCTGCATGGACAACTCCGGCTATGCAAGGAACCGTTTCCGGAGTTTATTGGATTGGTTGATGGATTGATGTGTGGCAGGGGTGTGTTATCGGTGTTCATCCATTTAAATGTAGCATCAGAAGCCCTAGTTGTCGGCCTCTGAACATCACTGTTTGCTCATAATCAGCGGAGCTTTGTTAGAAGCTGGCATCAAAAATCGCCGCCCGGGCTGTCGGCACCGATGCTGCTGTTCAGGGCTGGGGAGGTGAGCAGGACTTTACCTGGAATGGCTCCTCTTCGCTGCAGGGCGCCTGAGCAAAGAGCTGGTAATCTTTCCTGTGCTCTCAGCGCTCCCCTTGCTGATGCCCAGGCCAACGGGTGAGGGAGAAGGGGGTGAGCGGAGCAGAGTGGGACAGGAACAGGCTGGTGTGGGGAGAGAAGCAGAGGGAGGATAGGGACAGAACGGGCAGAAAAGTCTGGAACTACGAGAGGACAATCCCCGCCAGAACCCAGATCTGAACCCTGGATTCCTGAGTCTCAATATTCCTCTGTCGTCTAGCAAATAGCTGTGACACCCACTGTCACTGCCCTCTAATGGCTGGTCCACATAGAGGAAAACAGCTTACTATTGCTGCTGGTTACTCTGTTAGCTTAAGTGGTAAATAAGGCTCCCATTGCACTGGGTGCTGGACGGACACATAATAAGTGACATCATCTTCTCCTAGGGGCTTATAGTCCAAACCCTCAGTCCTACAAACTACTTCACGCTGGCAGCCCTTGTGTCCTGCATGGAGTCCTGTCGACGTCACTGGGGCTGTGTATGGGTGGAGCGGTCAGCTAGCGCTGTGTGGTTTGCAGAACTAGGACCTAGAAGAGAAATACATTATCGGCCTTGTTTATCCTTTGATGTGCTAACTTGGGGGACTGGACTATTTTTCCCTGCTCTGTTTTGCTATGAATTATTTTATGGCTTTTTCTACAGGGATTTGTCTGCTGCGTTATTAACCCGAGAGCCGTTATGGTGCAAGACACTTTTAGTCTTTGTAACAATCATTTAAAAAAAAAATCAGGAAATCTGGGTCACTGCCTCTTTCTGCACTTTGGTTTCCCCCGTGGTTAAAAAACAAACAAACAGAGAATGAGTCTTACCCATCTTTGTGGAGTGATGGGGATGGAGAATTGCTAAGCATCACATTCCTTATGATCTGCATGGCAGGAGCGCTTAGATACCCCAGCTGAGATCAGGGCCCATTGTGCGGGTGCTGTGCAAACACAGAGGAAGAGACAATTCCTGTCCCGAAGAGCTTACAACCGAAATAGACGAAGCATTATCCCTGTTGTAAAGGCACAGAGAGGCTGAGGGACTTGCTCAAGGTTACACAGGAGGTCGGTGGCAGAGCTATGAACGGAACCCCCTATCCTGAGTCCCTGTCTAGTGACTGAACCAGGAGCCCAGCCTTCCGCTGTGTGGCTTCCAAGCAGGAACACACCCTTATTCTAGACAAGCATGTGGCTTAGTGGCTAGAGAACTACAAGGGGGCTCAGGAGACTGGATTCTATTCCTGGCTTTGGCCTGCTAGGTGACCTTGGGTAAGTCATGTCCCCATTCTGTGCCTCAGTTTCCCCATCAGTAAAATGGGGATAATGATACTAACCTTCCTATATAGAGCCCTGGCTGAAAAGTGCTGTGTAAGAGCTAGGGGTTGTTATTATTTGGTAAGTGCTTTTCTGAACTGGGACCTATAGCTCCCGGTATATCCACTCAGTGTTACTAAGGACAATAGCTCGGCCATACCATATATATGCCAGAATGGGTCAAATTCATCCCTGCTACAACTCTGTAGACTCCAGTGGCCCTATGCTCTGGATCTGGCCTTGTTTACTGCTCCTTCTCTTCAAAGCTCTGTGCAGCCATGGGCTTATTGCCCACCTGTTTGTTACCTCCTCCAGTTATCTCTCCATGCATCTCCTGTTGCTGTGCCTGTATCTTTTGTTCTCTCCACTGCCCTGTTATTCTCAGAGCTGCAGAGGGAAGCCCTCGGCACAATTAAGGCAGCAGCTAAACCAACATTGAAAGCCAGCTCCAGGCTCCTGACTTCTCATTTAAGATTTGAATGTCATGCACAGCCCTGGTGTTTTGTTCCCAGAGGGCGCCTTGATGATACTGAGTGGTTTGCGGAGAAGCAGGTGGGGCTGGGCGTTCTTGTGAGAGTACGGACCTGGAGAGATGGCAGGGGTGGATGTAGATCTACCATCTATGTGAATCCACTGTCCAAAAAGCCTGCCAAGGGGGGCATAGAGGACTGGATGCCACCACAGCCCAGAGTGACCGCATGGGTACTGCATGCCTCGCCTCTCTGCAGGGGATTCCGACGCCCCCGGCCCGAAGCCCAGGTACTTGGGCACTGCATGGGGCGTGGGAGTGGGAAAATGTGCCCAACAGCAGTTATGGAAATATTTCTTTACAAGGAAAAAATGAATGATGGGGGAATGCCTCGAGGGTGAGAGATTGGGTTCAGCTGGAAAACACGTCTCGGGATACTACAGCCATGCCTATGTGTGATGGTGATGGACATATGGTAAATATTGAGAGACAGAGATTTAGCTAGCTAGCTGGTTTACAATCTAAGAGGCATCAATCAGGCCTCTCCATCTCCTCAAACACTTCATCTATCTATCTCTCTATCTCTCTATCCCCATACACCCTATCTATCTATCTATCTATCTATCTATCTATCTATCTATCTATCTATCTATCTATCTATCTATCTATCTATCATTCATTGATAAAAAAGGCCTGATCCAGTGATCCTTGGAGCAGGCACCATCTTTTTGTCCAGCACCCAGTACAATGGGGCCCTAGTCCACGTGGAACTCCTTGGTGCTACCCCAATGCAAGTCAATAATAATTATTATAATTAATAACCATCATGAAAGGAGCCCTCCCATGGCCACTAGTGGACTTGGATCAGCCCCAGAGAGAGGTTTGGCTGCCTATCAAAACTGCCCGAATCTCTTGAGGCTGCAGATCTCCCATTACTAGGCTTTCTTGTGTCAGCTTAGCAGCTCCCATTCCAGGCCCGGCCAGACCTGGGAACTCACAGCGTGTTTTCCAAAGACCCCCTCCTCGCATCTGAGAAAGGTGTCAGGGTTTGGTTCTCGGGGCTGACACAGACCTCGCGGGGAGGGAGGCCCAGACACAGGGGGCTGCTTCATAAGCTTTGAAAATTAAATTGCCTAAAAAGTGGAAAAAAGAAGACTGGCCCCAAAAGAGAGCCAGCTGCCATCCCAGGGGTACCTCAACGACACTTCCCCCTAGGCAGAGCTTAGCTCGCAGTCCTCACGGGCCTGCAGGCCTGGGAAGATGCGGATTCTGTGGATCAAATCACAAAGGGGAGCAGATTCTGGCCTTAAATTTATTGCTGGATTGTTTGAACTCGCCTTGTCCTCTTACTCCCTTGAAATTTCAGGCATTGATCAGTCACAATCTGGCAGGCTTGGTGGGGAGGAAAAAAAGCAACATTAAAAAGCCCCCCATTTCCCCCTCTTTTATAACCTACACATGTGTCAGCTGTCATGAGTGTGTATTGTGCATGTCTGAGTCAGGACTACTTGGAAGGTGGTATCTTTATGCCTATAAATACAGCTGACTGTAAATCACTGAACCTCACTTATTTCATCCCAACTCCAACGTTCTTCATTCCCCAGGGACCCGTGAGCTGCCCTGTTCCTCTCAAGAAAACACAATTTGTATTTATTTTCCCACTCCCGGCATAAATAGCAATTCCTGCCCCCCCCCCCCCCCCGAAATCTTGTAATATTCAAAACTTGCTGCCATCTTCAGTGATTGCTGCCGTGTTCACCAGATTGGAAATGTCAAAGAAAACATTTATAAATGCAAGATCCCGGCCCTGGGAATGAATCGATTCATTCCGTAGGGTCTATCAGCACAAGAGATCTGCGCACAAGTGTCTATTGGGTTTTGTCTGTGTGTGTATTTGTTTTTCCTCCCCCCAACAAACTTTTACTACAATTACCCCATTTTTTATTTTTATGGCTGTGGAGGCAGCAGGAGATATTGGATACGTATTGGCGTAAAAGAGGATGGAAAAAGAGCTACTAAACACGGAGAGGAAATCTGTCATCCCCTCGGATGAAATACGCTCTTTCAATTAGGCATTCAGCAGGTAACCCAAGAATAATTTATGGCACTTAAACAGATGCACTGTGGATTTCATTTGGCTCCAGCAAACATCTCCCTCAAAGCAAGTCAGTTTCATTGTAGCCAAGAAACAAATGAAAACGTAGAGAGGGTAGCAGCAAGGGAGCCCAAGCCTACATCTACTCAGGGGCATCATTCTTATCCCCGCCCCAAAGTGGGGTGAAAAGTTTTTGGGGTGACAACAGAGACTGTCCCATTGCAGCCCATTTGGTGCCCCCGTGACTTCACTTCTTGTGCGAAGAGAAGATGAAAAGGTGACCGCATCACAGTCAATAAGCCCCATGATGTAAAGGGGGAATGAGATCTAATGGCTGGACACTGAAGCGAGACACGTAGAGGCTGGAAATAAAGGGAAACATTTTAACAGCTATGAAGCATTGGAGCAATGAGCCAAGGGGGGCAATGGATTTTCCATCATGTGGAATCCTCGAGGATCTGGGTCACAATGGGACAGTTTTCCCAGGGGAACTTAGTTCTTTTTCTCAGGGCGGGGAAAAAAGTCAATTCTAGAGTACGAAGGAATTTTTCAGCAAAACACGTCTGTGAGAACGTGCGAATCGCAGAGGCCCTGCTTGATCCCAGCAGGGAAGGGGTTAATATCCTGGTTGGAAATGAGACCCATGAATAGGGCAGGGTGCTGACAACCCAATCGGCTCCTCCCATCGCACCGAGGACAACTGTCCGAAAGGCTGCCTGGGAAGGTGTCTGTAGAGCCCCCCCACTCCTTCCCCAGGCGCTAAGATCCCTGCAGCTCCCCATGCCATCCCTGGAGCCCCCCATTCTATCCCCAGGGGCTAGATGGTGGCCCAAGCTGGCATTTTGCTGTTTGATCCAATGTTTTTGCACAAACCCTTCATTAAAATCTGGGCCCGCTACCACTGTGGAATGAAACCCCAGAGAAATGCCGCAGGGGGATAGGCAGCCTTTGCACCACACCTGTTCACCCGACCCTCCAGCTCACGGGCCCACTTTGGAGCTGAAATGGGAACTAGGCGTTCTGGCCTCTCTCTGAGGGTACAGCTACAGTATGAAATTAGGTCGGATTTATAGAAGTCAATTTTTCTGAAGAGATTTTATACAGTCGATTGTGTGTGTCCCCACTAAGTGCGTTAAGTCGGTGGAGTGCGTCCACAGTACCATGGCTAGCATCGACTCTCGGAGCAGTGCACTGTGGGTAGCTATCCCACAGTCCCTGCAGTCTCTGTTGCCCATTGGCATTCCGGTTTTCTGAACGGAGTTCTGCCTGCACAGATTTTCTCCCCATACTGCGATCAGATCCAGTACCTCCCGGTCGGAGCTCTTTTGCAATTCTGGGACTGTAGGAAATGAAATTCAAAAGTTCCCAGGGCTTTTCCTGATTACCTGGCTAGTGCATCTGAGTTGAAAGTGCTGTCCAGAGCGGTTGCAATGAAGCATTCTGGGATACCTCCCGGAGGCCAATACCGTTGAATTGCGTCCACAGTACCTCAAATCCGGAACAGCGATGTCGATTTTAGTGGTACTCCCCTTGCCGAGGTGGAGTACAGAAACTGGTTTTAAGAGCCCTTTGAGTCAACAAAACCGGGTTGGTTGTGTGGACGGATTTAGTTTTAATTCGATATAACGCGGCTAATTCCGATATAATCGCGTACTGTAGACCAGGGGGGACAGTTTTGCACCAGTTACTCCATCAGGGCTTCCCCAGTTGGGTCGAGGGAGTTAGGACCCTGAGCTATTTTGGAATAGAATTAGACACCCTCAGGCAAACCCAGTCTCCATTTATCCTGGTATCCCTCTAGATTTTTATGCCATCACAAGGGCGCCTAACCCCAGCCTGTGGCCATCAGCAATGCATACTTCATTCCACCCCCTCCCAGACCACACCCCGCCGATGGGAACGTGGTTAGCAGAGCGCGGTGGGGCTGGGACTCCTCCAGCTGAAGCGGAGAGAGCTCCCTCTCTATCGCTGTCCTCCCCGGTTCGCCGGCTGTGCCAGGCCTGGCTGAAGGCAGGCGGAGTGGGGAGGCACTAATGGATCCATTTGCTTGTAATGTGCAGGGAGTTACATGCATAATTCCATTTATTGTTAACATAACTCTCCGTGTGTCTGGCAGAGAGAGCGAGCCGCTGCAGGGCTGGGGGCCCGAGAAGTCACTCAGCAGTAGCTAATTAAGTGGAAGAAAGTGGCCAGAGAGAAGGGATCCAAAGGGAAGCTGACGAGGCGAGAGGAATAATTAAAGACAGCACCTTGGAACAGGTCTTAACCTGGTGTCCTTGTGACTCCCCCAGCAACTCCTGGCTGTGCAGTGACAGTCCGATAGCAGCATGGAGAGGATTGGGGGGGAAGAGGGGTTGGCTATGGGCTTTCTGCCTGGGCCTTGTAAAGGCCCCCAAAGTGTTTGTAGAGTGGTCCAGTGGATGGGGTGCTGGAATGGGGCGGGGGGAACAGGGGGATATGCCCCCCCCCCACTTTTTACTGGCTGTAAGGGCGAGCGACAGGTAGAGGGGGCAGAGAGGAGCAAGGGGGCGGGGCCTTGGGGGAAGAGGTGGTGTGGGGGCGGGGCCTCGTGGAAACAGGCAGGGTCTTGGGGGCGGGGCCTCGGAGGGAGTGGGCAGCGCGAGGGTGGCGTCTTGGGGAGAAGGGGTGGTGCAAGCATGGGGCCTTGGGGGAGTGGTGCAGTGTGTGTGGGGGGGCAAGGTTTAGGAGCCTCTGCCCCCGCACTTCTAGGGCACTTCCGCCACTCCTGCCAGTGGATCAGCCAGCAGCGTGGCGTTGAGGGGAGCTGTGTTCTACCCTTAGCTCTGCTGCGGTGTGACCTAGCACGCCTCTATACAGACTGTCAGCTCTTTGGAGCTGGGTCCGTCTCTACGGGCGCCTCTAGTGGCTATTGTCATATAAATAATAGTGCCCAGATCCCATTGACCGGGCCACCTCATTCCCCTAGGTTCCTTTGAAAAATCCACCCTCTGTTCCCAGCGCTGCTGCCGGGCGACCTTATGGGAATCGTGCCGCCGCTCTGTGACTCAGTTTCCCCACAACGTGTCAGGCGAGAGGCTTCACTAGCTACGCCTGCGAGCTCCTTGGATGAAGGGTCTGACAGATGGGCCAGGTCTCCGTGTTGCTACCGTCCTGCTGCCTGGGAGTGGCAGTGCTGGAGCGGGACGGTGCCAAACAAACGCAGCCATGCCCACTGCCGCCAAGAAAGCCCATGCTGACCAGCCCCACCACCCCCAGAAGAGGCCGGGAGGGAGGAGCAGGATGGGGTCACTGTTTTCAGGGTGCTGCTTTCACATGACCTCCCAGCACGCTGCCAGCTTCGGGCGCCAGAAACGCAGCTCATCGGCATGTGTAAAAGCCGGGCTCTGAGTGAACCGAGCGGATGGGTGTCCAACCTACCCTGAGTGCTCCCAGCCCCACGGCTGGCACTCGCTGCGGTCGCCGGTGACACCTGCTGAGCACCTGACCCAGAGGCAAGAAGGTGGCTCACCCTCTGCTTACTGCAAACCCAGGACTAACCTTGCCTCCTCCCCGCACCATTATGCCCTGCCATCCCAAACGGGCCCTGGGAAAATCAGCAGCCATGGAGGCTGGGAGCAGGTGACCAGCAGCCCTGGTAGGGTGACCAGACAGCAAGTGTGAAAAATTGGGACGGGGGCGGGGGCGGGGGGGGTAATAGGAGCCTATATAAGAAAAAGCCCCAAAAATCAGGACTGTCCCTATAAAATCGGGACATCTGGTCACCCTAAGCCCTGGTCGCCTGCTGCTCAAAAGGGTGAGATCACCAGGTGGGAAAGGTCCATTTATCTTGGCGGTTGGGGCCTGGTTTACAATCCTCATCCGTTGCGGGCTGTGATAAGGTCATTTGCAATCCCTGTCCTGCCTCTGTCTACACAGGTAATTGTATGGGCACCTCCGTGCCCGCGGTGATGCACGGAGGTGGGGAGGGGGGGGCGGTTGCATGCCACCGCGCCGGAGTGTTCATTAGATGTATAAAAAAATCAATAGCAAAGAGACGGCAGAAGTGACAGGCCCCATTCATCTCCGGAGCAAGGAGTCAGGCGGTGCGTCGGGCTTTTCATGGCCAACGCTTATTCAAAACGAGCCAGCTGCAAACCAGCGCTTCAGACACCATAAATCAGCCCCAGTGCGACATGTACTCATGTCAGGGTCGCTCTGGGGTTGGAGGTGCCTCTTCTCCCACTGCCTTTCTTCCCTCTTGCTCGCGCGATCATCGGCGGGACGGAGCGGTCCTCCCCCGCAATGATCCGTCATTAGACCACAGGAATTCACAGGAGTGCTCCGTTTAAAGGGACATAGATTTATGGGTTGGTCTTGCTGGCAAGGCTGGGAGATGGCAGGGCGCGGATGGCGGGAGCAGGGGAGATAACTCAGCAGCTGGATATTGATAGCGTTGCAGCAGGAAGGAGGGATCCCCTCCCCTACCGGACCGCGGATGCTGCTGGCTGGTTAAAAAGAAGCCACGTCGAATCCTCCACCCCTATGGAATCCTTAATACTCCGGGAGCAAAGAGCCTCTCCAGCCACTCTGGAGCGTGGGTCTATTTTTCAAACATCAACCGTTGCCTGGTGACCTCACTTCATGTAGAATAAAGCCCTTTGTGCAAGCCACAATAGCTGATCAACTCCCCCTGCCTGGAATGGGGGGCCGCAGGCTCAGATCCGGAGCTGTGGGAGCTGGCACCGCTCCATTCAGCTCAGGGCGGCTACACCAGTTTAAGCCAGCTGAGGATCTGGCCCCGAGTTCTTGTTGCGGTTTTGTCGCACGATGTTTCATCTCCATCCCTTGGAGGGCCTTGGCTCTGAGAAATACGTTGCAGGCCCCAGAACCTGAACTCAGCACTAGGCCCATAAGCTCTGGCTGAGCTCTGAAGCCTGCGGGGCGGGGGGGGGGAAGGTCTTAGAGTCTATTTTTAGCCCCACCCCACGAGCCTCGTGAGCCCGAGTCCATTGACCCAAATGGCTCTGAGACTCGGTGTCGCGGGTTTTTCTTCGCAGTGTAGACGCACCCCAGATGATCAGCGGCCGAACGGGTAGGTGTCCTCTGCTGGAAAGATTCAGAACTGCTCATCTGCATAGAGACAGCTACTAGAGTACTGACAATTTCCTATAGCTCCGGTGATAACGGCATAGGGTGACCAGATGTCCCGATTTTATAGGGACAGTCCTGATTTTGGGGTCTTTTTCTTATATAGGCTCCTATTACCCCCCATCCCCGTCCTGATGTTTTACACTTGCTATCGGGTCACCCTATAAGGGCATGATTTTCTGGAGGTGAACTCCAGCCTTGTGATTGGCTGTTATCTGAGCCCCTAAGAAGCCCTGGATTTATCGCTGCACTCTGGTGTCTAGAGCTGAGTCATAGTTTAGAAAACCACGTTATTGTCAAGGGGAGCCACGAATTTGTGCTTAAAAGAACATCGGTGACGCTGGCATTTTTGCTGGTGGGCAGGTGGATGTGCTAATATCAGATAAACCAGCTGCGGGGAGAACCGTGAACGCTGCCGAGTCAAACTCTGGGCCGCAGGACAGGCTAATGAGGCATGATTCGACCCCTTTGAGGTCAATGGGAGTTTTGCCCATAGAGAGCAGGAGCCCACTGCTTTGGTGACCCACTTCCAGTGTGCGGCTTAATTCCCTAATGTCGGGGATGCTTCTCCGTTTGCAAAGGGAATAAAAAGGGCTTGCAGAGCCAGGATCTGGAAATGCACCGATTCCATTTGACCCCGCCTTTCGCTGCCACCACAAACTCTGTGTTAGCTGTTTGCACTGGAACGGGAAAGGAACGGTCACTGCTGGGTGAAGAACGGGGAGTAGATCTGTTCCCATCTCTTCTGCCCTTTCCATCACGCTCGCCCTGTGTCTCCTCCTAGAAATGCCCCTGCAGCTGTGGATGCTGCGTAGCAGGGCCAGGGGGACGGCTGTGGCCGGAGACAGACAACCACATGGAAAATCATCCCGTTTCTGGCGCTGAGCTCCAACCTCGGAAAGGTGCGGCACCAGGTTTGAGCCGAGCGAGTCCTGTGCGGACACCCCAAAACCATGCCCCGCACAGAGCCGCTGGGTGTGTGGAATTCCAGTTGGAATGATGAGGCCTGGGGTTCATCCTGCCTGCTGGCTAAACCTGGGCCCTGTTCTGAAAGAACCCCCGTGAGCGATGGGTTACGGACAGTGGGATCATGGAAATGCCGATAAAAAAATAATATCACCTGGCGCTCCTAGGTGCTGGGGTAATGCTTCCTGGTGGCTTTTTTTCTTTTCCGAATGCTTATCTGGAAGTCAGGTTCCATACTCGGGATCATGGACTGGTTTGAACTCCAAGGTGGGCTCCCCCACCCTGCATGTTAGCTTGTCTTGGTTATAAACGTTGTGCCCTTGGGTAGATCGTCAGCAGCAGGAGCTGAGTCTGGAAGCTCAAGATCTTAAAGCTTGGGCTAAAAGAATTAAAGCTATTATTTACTAACGTGATTATTTAGGAACAAATGGCAAAAATGTCACTTTCATGTTATGAGCAGCCAATGGCTCAGTTATGGCTTGAAGAGGATGCTCCATACATTTGGACCAGAAATATGCAAATTTTGAACCGTCAGGGTAATTAACCATTGGAGCAATTTACCAAAAGTGGTGGATTCTTTGTCGCATGCTGTCGTTAAATCAGGACTGAATATATTTCGAAGGGCTCCACTATAGCTCCAGCCAGAAGTTATGGGCTTGCTGCAGAAATTACATTGGGAGATTGTCTGGCCTATGCTATGCAAGGGGTCAGATTAGATGATCGTAATTGTCCCTTCTGGCCTTAAATCCATGAATCTAGGAGTTCCCAAGCAATGCTGCTGGGGAGCAGCGAAAGATTGCTGTAGGTTGGGCTCTTAGATAATCATAATGAAAGTGATGAAGGGCTAATCTTCCCCTATTTTTCCACTGACAAATAACCCTGATTTTACGCAGTTTATTCGCCTCAATAAAATTAGAGGAATAGTTCCATCTTTATCGTTTTAAATTAAAAGCTAACGAGGAGAGCCTGGAACATAACTCACTCTAGGCAGGCTCCTCATTAGCTCCTGCAGTTTCAGTTGGATGCCAGATCTCATCTTTACTGCTGTTATTGCTATTATATATACAGTGTCATCGGTGGGTGTGGCACTTCAGAGACCAATCAAATGCCAGGTACCCAATTTGGAGATTTACAATCTAAACCAGACCCACCCCACTGGGGATGCCAATTAACTAAAGGAGGAGGGAAGGGGGTTAGCACCTTATGGGTTAAACTCTGATAACTGCTGTTTAGCTGGGGCCATGTTGCACCCCAGAGCTGGCTGATTCCTGTGCAATAGTTTGTAGAGATCTGACCTGGGACAAGAGCCAGTCTCCCCTAGATTATGGCTGAGTGCTGGGTAGGTTTGGAAGCAGAGCCATGATCCACACTTAACACCTGGGCCCTGTCAAAAGGGGTTGAAAGAAACCCCCTGGATCTGAATGGCCTCTGGAATGTGGGGCTTGAAATCTGGCTTTGAATCTTCTTCCCTTGATAAAACCCTTTGGGACTCTCCAGGCAGCCCCCACTGCCAGAGTCACCGGATCAAGCGAACCCCTATCATTCCACAGAGCCACTCCCCAAGAGAGCTGCGGCATCAGTTCAGAGCCTCCATTGCTGCAGATGAGAGGAGGAAAGGCCTTTGAGTCCCGTCCCTGGGGTGGCTAATTGCCAGTGGCTATTAAGCAGCAGACGGAGCACCTGAAAGGCAACAGCAAACTCCTCTTTGCATGGTGATAAGCGGGAAAGAGCAGTGAGTTAATTAAGGATTAATTAAAATGAGCAGGCGCCCGAGGACAGGATCAAGCTAGCCACAGGATCTAGCCGGAGAAGGCTGCTCTTTGCTGTAGCCGCGCCGACTGCTTCTCAAGGGGCAGCCCGAGGGACCCCCTCTTGATGATATTAATGGGCACACGTGGAAATGGCCTGGTTTTGGGAAAGGTCAGCGGCTCTAATCTGTGTCCCTCCCTGCATCTCCCGGCCCACAGGGAGCTCGGAGAAGGATCGGGCCCTTTTCCCAACATCCTCTCTCCCCACTTCTATGGCTTGCGTTGTCTGAACATCTGGCAGCCCCCTGAGATGGAGTGGGGAGGGTATTGGCATTATCCCGGTTTGACCGATGAGGAACTGAGGCACAGAGGGACGAAGGCTCAGTGGGAGTGAGCTGCCCACCTACCTTTGGGGACCTGGGCTAAGTGACTTGCCCAAGGTCACTCACACACGAAGCCCAGGAATGAAATCCAGATCGCTGGACACTCCCCACGACCTTCCTTCCTTCCCCCAGGTACTGTCGGCAGCTCTCCCACCCCCCATTGTGCTGATGCTGTCTTCAAGAACTAGCTGCATTGTGAGGACGTGTGTCGGGGATGAACTGGGGGCTGGTGAAAGGATGAATCTGGCTCTCTGGGGAGGTTCCCAGACCCCTGGCACGCTGAATTCTGCCTGCTGTCGCGCTAAGTGAGTGCAAAGGATGGAGATTTCAGCCCGGGAGAGTGGACGTCTGCCAGGCTGAGGTGAGGGCAGGAGATTTCCAGGGCCAGTGGCCAGAATCTCGTGAGATCAGCTGCCGGGATTTCGGTGTCAGCTCAGCCCAGTCTCAGCCCTGCTCCGGCCTCCTCGGCACAGCGCAGATCTGGGGACACCGAAGGCGTTTGGCCTCCAGCACAGCCAGACGAGCTGCCAGCACCCGCCCTCTGGGTACCTTTGCCGACTCTGTAATGGCCGAAGCACGTTATCGCCTGCATCTAATCGGGATAATGCAGAGACAATGATTTATTTTATTACAAAGCCATTAGGGGCTGTAAGACCAGGGAGCAGCTGGAGCGCCACGTGGGTTCGCTCAGGCTGTTATTTAGAAGGCGCGCGCGCGAGAGAGAGCGTAGCCATTTCTCATGCTTCCCGCAGCACCCGTTGGACTGGTGGGGAACCAAGGCTCTGACTGGTGCCTTCAGAGCTTTAATGGCTCTCCTGTCGGGAGGGAAGACAACTCAGTTTGGCCCATTACTTCCCTCCCATCAACCATGCACAAACATGTACACACATGCACATCCCCACACGGGCAGCGAATGATGCATCTCTCGGTACTGGGAGATAGGCAGATCTGCTAGCAACCGGTTCCTTCCTGTGTGTCTGCAGTCCCTGGCATCTTCTCATTGAAGTCAATGGCAAAAAAAGTCCATTCGCCCACTTGTTGCAGCTGCGGGAGGGGGGGTGACTCAATTCCTCATCAGAGCCAGCTGAGGGAGGAGCTGGGCCTGGTTCAGAAAGGAAGGAGGGGAGAGGTGTCTCTAGGCCCCTTTCTCTGGGGAAAAGGACCACAGCGCTAGCTCTGTGGTGGCCCCTGAAAGAGGGTCGAGGATCCAGAGAGGCAGCCCTGGGGGTTGATGTTCTGGAAGAAAAGCAGGAGACCCTGGAGGACCAACAAGCTCAAGCCTGGGGCGAGCAGCGGCTTTAGTTGTTTGGTGTTTGAGCCCTGCTGGGGGAAAACCTGGGTCCCGGCTATTCTGAAAGGAGAGGGGAACTGATGTGGAACCTAGGTGGGGCGGATGATGCCGTATTGATAAGCAGGATCGTGTCTCTGAGACATCGATACCCCAGCAGGGGCGGGACTCTATGTGGCTGGGCCAGAGGACTTAGTCACTGCCTGGAAGAGCCCGGCCGGACCAGGCCAGAAAGCCTGAATGTCTGTCGGAAGGAGGTGACTGCACGGGAGGATCCTGCAGGGCTGTACCTAGCCAGGAGGGGGCGTGCTGACTGTTGAGTGCGCATGAAGGTTTTGTGTGCAGCACGTTGCAGCAGCACAACATTCTAGGATTTCCTGGAGGAGAGCGAGAGCCTGTGTTTGCGTCGCTATGTGTTTGTGTCAAAGACAGTTGAGCAGACAGCTACGTACGCTGAGAAAACAAGTACCAGCTAGCAAGGAAAATTGCTTTACCTCCAGTGTGAACAGCAATCCTAATTCCCAGCCTGTTGTAACTGGCAAAGATGTACAAAGTCCAGGTTTCCTTCATGCCGGAAGACTCGTATTACAGGAGGGGGGAGAAAAATGCATCCATGGTTAGAGAATACACTGGGGGGTGGGCTGGTAAGGAAGAGCAAAGCAACAGTAGATAGAAATTGACTCTGAATGAGATTTAAACTGCCACTAGCTCCTGGGATGTTACAAAGCCTTCTGATCAGTCATAACACAATTACCCTGATAGAGGAGCTCCCTTCTATCTCGGCTTTCTTAAAAATTGGATTTTTAAAAGTGTTATCAAGTCGGGCTGCAAAGTCGGGGATGACACACGAGTGGTGGATGAAAATGTGGCTTAGTATTACATTTAACCCCCCCGCCCACGCCTTTGAAAGAGACAGAAGTCTGCGCAGTGGAGCCCAGAACTCCGGTGGACTTAGAGGTTTCCAAAAGTCCCATTTCTGGAAGGCAAAATAATCCAGCTGGGGTCCTTTGTCTTCCAGGGTTCCTGGTGAGAGGGCATTCCAGGGACGGCCGTAGGAATGCACTTCCTTCCCGGGCTGCTACGCAAATCAATGGGCCAGATTTCAACCCTAATGTAGCAGGCAGCATCCTGCCCACCGGGGCGGCTCTATGATTTGTGCCACCCCAAGCATGGCAGTCAGGCAGCCGTCGGCGGCATTTCTGCGGGAGGTCGCCAGTCCTGCAGATTCAGCAGCGTTCCGGCGGGCGCTCCGCCGGTCCTGCAGTGTCGGCGGACCCGCCGCCAAATTGCCACCGAATCCACGGGACCGGCGGACCTCCCGCAGAAATGCCACCGAAGGCTGCCTGACTGCCGCCCTCATGGCGACCGTCACGCCGCCCCCCGCGGCTTGCCACCCCAGGCACACGCTTTCTGCGCTGGTGCCTGGAGCCGGTTCTGCTGCCCACCAGTGTTTGTCGAGGGTGTGGTAGATATGCTCTGTACATGATGAGCATTTTTATTATCCCAAGGAAAGCATAAGAATCCATTTCAGGTGTTGGGATATATGTATATTTTTTGGGTGCTGAGCCAAGAGTCCATTTCAAACGAACACAGGAATCCACTTCAAGTATTATTCCAGGCAAGGGCTGAGTGTGTAACCTGAGTGCTGTTCTTGGTCAGGTTAGTTACATAATGCATGACTAGCCTGTGGCACTCACCACCACATTATATACAAAAAGCTCAGCCACTACAGTGGTAGGTGGCGGTATAAAATCCAAAAATAGATATAACTGAGTCCAAGAATTTGGCAGGATTCAGGAAGGGATGGGACATATTTTTTTGGATCCACATACGCACATCCACAGATCATTAGACAATGTTCCATCCTCATGCTTCAGGAGATAATCCAGCCATCAAATGATGGGGACAGGCAGATATTTCCTGTAGGGGCAGGTTATTCCATAATTGTCCAGTAGGGGGGTTTCTTGTACTTTCCCTTGAAACATCTTTACCGGCCACTGTTCCAAGTGGGATCCTGGATTTGATTTTCTTAGATTGGAAATGCTTTCTTGGATTAAAATCATCCGTAACTGAAATACTTTCCTGATGGACTGTATTTTCTAAATGGACAACCTACCCTAAATTCTCAATGACCGAGGGCCAATCTTCACTCATTGCTTTCCACAACCAAATCTCTGAATAACTTTTCATGAGTGATGTACCCGAATACTTGGATGCTAATATCTAAACTGTATTGTTAACATTTATTCACCTAAATTTGGGTTATTGCTGATTATGCACTATATGTATCTTATGACTTTTAAAACCAACTTTGTATTTGTGGATAATCTAAGCACTATACCCAGATGTACAGACACTCTTTTCTCAACCTATGTTCAGTAACTCCTCGCTTAACGTTGTAGTTATGTTCCTGAAAAATGAGACTTTAAGTGAAATGCTGTTAAGCGAATCCAATTTCCCCATAAGAATTAACGTAAATGGCGGGGTTAGGTTTCAGGGAATTTTTTTTTTGCCAGACAAAAGACATTATATATGTATACAGTACAAGTTTTGAATAATTCGCAACAAACAATTTAATACTGTACGCACCAATGATGATTGTGAAGCTTGGTTGAGGCAGGGGCTTAGCAGGGTCAGGGTGCAGGGGCTTGCCCCGTTCCACTTGCACGGCGTTCCAGCCAGGGAGCAGGGTTGGGGGCTTGCCCGTTCCCTGGCTGGAATGCCGGGTGGGCAGGTGGAGCGGGGCGAGCCAAACAACCTTATAATGGAACATTGCGTGACTTTAAACAAGTATGTTCTCTAGTGGATCAGCAACCTAGTAATGAAGCAAGGTTAACCGGGACGACTTTAAGTGAGGAGTTACTGTATTATATTATTTTTTAACATTAGCTTTAATAACATTTGTAAACCCTTTGGCTCTATGCCCTCCTGGGTGTTTGTACAGTACCTGGTGCAATGAGGCTCCAATTATGACTGAGTCCTTGGTCACGTCCTGGCCCATCGATTTGATCCTGATAGCACGTCTTCTGTCCCTGTAACACGCTTTTCTCAGGCATAGCACCTTGGAGACGAGACACACAAAGGCTGGTGCCCTAGAGCTCACACACACTGGTGGCTGCTGACAGGGTTTGGGGAATTAACGTGCAGAAGCTCTCTGCCAAGATGACAGGAGCCCATTAGCCTAGCTTACCAGGTCTGACCGGTCCAATTCAAAAGGGTCCTGCCAACAGCGCTCTCCCTTGGCCTTCAAAAGGCTAGTCCAATGAGATGAGAAGCGGGTGATTTTTCTTGTCCTCATTCTCCTCCTTTCTGCAGCGCTTGCCGCTGTTGGCAGAGAGACTGTTGCTCCGGTGTGCATACCTCCGGGGAGCTGCGGTGGCTTTGAATATATCCTCAGTAGTGCGGGCTCTTTGTAGAATATCCCTGATCTGGATGAAGGGACCCTTTTAGTATTCTCTGTGTGTCCTGTGTTATCCTATAGGTGCTTGGCTGTCATTTAACATCAGTTAATGAGCACTTACAGTGTTATGTAAATTTGCTCTTCTCTCACCTAGATGACTCAAATAAGATTAAGGCTCTTCGTTGTTTAATCTCAGTGAAGACAATCTCAATTTCCCCCTCACCCTCCTTTTTCTTTTCATTTAGCAGCAGACAGATCACAGCGAAAGGTTGGAATTAAAAACGATATATACATAGTGCGTAGATACTGATATAGTGGGAGTGTTACCGTTGGTTTGGTCTGCGGATCAGATGCGTTAGAGATGGGAAAGATCTATGAGCCTGACTTAAAAAATCAGCCTCTAGGTTTGGGCCCTGATTCAGGAAAGCATCGCTGGTCAGGATAGCCCTTAAGCGTGTGCTCAGTTCTAAGCATGTGATGAAATCCCATTGAAGCAGAGCTGTGAGAATAACAAACTTGTCGGTTCATTGGTGATTACAAAACCAAACAAACAAAATTGTTTCGGGTCAACTTTTTTTGGAACTTGTGGCAAATCAAAAAGTTGCAGAAACGTTTTGTTTTCGGTCAAACGAAACATTAGTTCAACCCCAAATGGAAGCTTTCATTTCAGTGTAGAGCATTTTAAAATATTTTGTAATTGAATTGAAAAATCCAAATGTTTCGACCTTTTTTCAGATTTGGTTTTACATGAATATGTGAAACATTTTGCTGTTGCCAAAAAGTTTTGGAAGAAAACATTTGCCTAGTTCTACACTGAAGTCCAAGGTTCTTAAGCATGTTCTGAAAGCTAAGAGTGTGCTTAAAGCTGCCCCCGGGCTTCAGTGCCAGGCTTAGTAGGGAAGGATTTGAGCATGTTCTTGAGTGATTTTGGATAGCCAGTTTTTTATTATGAACATTTCTATGGTGGTAGTGCTTAGAGGCCTCACCAGGCCAGGGTGCCTGTGTAAACCGTCCCATATAGTGATAGTCAGTCTCTGTGGCAAAGGACTTACTTGGGCCTGCAATTCATTTTTTTTCATAATTTTGTGCCTGCAGCTGCAAGAAAACTGCAAGCGCAATTAACTGCAGGCCTAAACAGAAGCCTGTGGCCGTCTAGCTACCTGACTGCGCAGGCAGCATAGTGGTTACCTGGCCCAGGTGACCAGAGGTCTGTGGATTGCAGCCGTGCTCTGTTAGGGGCTGGTTCCCCTGGCGGGGTGCTAAGATGTTAGGGGGCTGGGCACCCAGATGAAACCCTAATAGTTTGACATTGGAGTGTTGCCAATTGCACCTGTATTTTGTATGCCACAAATGGACTGGGAGGGCAAAGCTGTTGGCTGGATTGAAATCCACCCATGAGGACATTGACCATGTCAGCCAGGGCAGGGTTGTTTCCCTCTGGCATATTATCCAGCGCTTTGTCCCGTCTGACTTTAAATGTCCCTGCTGTGTCTCTGGCAGACCCCCCCACCCTCCCGCCAGCTGAGACCATCTCACGGGTCGGGACATCTTTCCTGATATACAGTCTACATTTTCCTTTCCTTAATTCCATTGCTTCCCAGCTGCTGGACTCTCGTTGATTTCAATGCAAATGCTGATCATAGGATCAGATTCTGTAGCTACTCTAACTTAGGGAACGGGCAGCGTACAGGCTATTAGTGAACTGAGACACGTAATGAGCAGGGACACACAATTGCAACATCAAGAGTAGATTGGCACGAAGTTTTCTAGCCTTGCCTTTATCTTGTTTATTGATGGCAATGTATACACAGACAGAGCAGGGGGATAATAGACTCATAGACTTTAAGGTCAGAAGGGACCATTATGATCATCTAGTCTGACCTCCTGCACAGGGCAGGCCACAGAATCTCACCCACCCACTCCTGTAATAAACCCCTAACCTACGTCTGAGCTATTGAAGTCCTCAAATCATGGTTTAAAGACTTCAAGGTGCAGAGAATCCTCCAGCAAGTTACCCATGCCCCACGCTGCAGAGGAAGGCGAAAACCTCCCACCCTAAATATGGCGATCAGCTAAACCCTGAGGATGTGGATGTGTGAATGACATCTCCAAACAGCTAAAAGGAAACGATCTCATGGTTTGCATACATTCATCTCACAGAACGGCTTTCGAGTTCCTTTACATGGTAATTATTCTGCATATAAGAAAGTAACTCTGCCGTTCTGAGGCCTATGAAGGAATACGTCTCAGTCATGTAATTTCCCTGATTTCCCCACCAGCCCAACCCCTTCAAATGAAAGTTGGCTAATGGTTCACTTTGGAAAAATAATTGCCACTGATTTTCCCAAATTGCAGAAAATGTATTAATGACATTTTTTCAAGACTGAAATAACACAATTTGCATTTAAATGTGTCTAATCTTTTCAGACTCCACTCTGTATTTTCTGGTAGACCCATGAAACACCGAGCGTCTCAGTACATCATTAAAGACTCACTGTAATTCTGGATAAATGGAAGAGGAAAGCATGATTCCCCAGAGCTTGGAATACTGTCCTGGGCTCATGTCAGAGGACCTCTCTCGCTAAAGATCATGGACCAGATTCTCAGTGTAAATGGATGTGGCTCCATTGGAGTCTATGAGCTATGGCCGTTCACACCAGCTGAGCATTTCTGCTGGTCTACGTGACAGATGTAAATCATGTTGCTTAGTGCATGATTGGCAGGCACGCTGATACTACAGAGAGGATGGAGGTATAAGAACCTATACAGAACAGAATACCATCTGTCCCTGTTTCTCTCACTTCCTCACACTAAGCCAGATTCTGATTGCTGCAACGCTATTGTCAATCTGGGGGGTAATCACTCCAGATTTACATCCCTGTTACAGAAGCCAGAATCTGCCCCATCATCTCCTCCTCTCCTCTACCAAACTGGATTTCTCTCTAAGCAATATATTCATTAGGGGCCCAACCCAATGTCTAGTGGAATCCATGGCTGTCTTTCCGTTGACTTCAGTGGACCCTGTAAATTGCAAAGTGAGATAATTTTAAGTGTGTCTAATTACATATTTAAAGTGCTGGGTCCAATTTTCAACCTGGGGCAGCTCAATTGGGCGGGCTCAAGCCACAGATACTCAAACATTTGCTTCATGTGGAATTGGGTGCCCCAGTCTAGTCCGCGATTCTGAAAATGGGGCTTCCCATACGTTGGTTGAAATGAATGGTGCAGTACTAATAACACACTGCCATAGCACTTTTCACCACCCGATCTCAGTGATTTCTGCAGGTGGGCCAGTATCGTTATTTCCTATTTAAAGGAGGAGGGGAAACTGAGGTACAGAGAGGTGAAGTGACTTGCCCATCTGGGAATAAAACCCATGTTGTCTGGCTCCTAGTTGCTGTGCTGTCCACTGGACCATGCTGTGGCTATTTAAACACTGTCTGGCTTGCTGGTGTTTATCGATCTGAACTCCACTTTTGTGCTTGTGTCTTGCAAAAAGTGAAAACCGATCTAACCAAAAGGCTGGGCTTAGAACAATTTAACTTTATTAATACCTTGATCATTTCATTGCTGTCTCATTAGTAAGACCCCAGGGGGGACTGGAAAACCAACACGGCTTTATAAACAGTTTGGTTCAACTATTCAATCAGAGCAGACTCCTATCCAATCACCACAACAGACTCCACCTTCAACAGGGTGCTCAGCCAATTGACCGTGAGCCGGAAGCATTGCATCACCAGAGCAACTCTCATTGGCTAAACATACCGTGTGGGCAGGTCACTGTTGCCTAGCAGTGTCTGCCTACAATCCCAGAATAATTAGATGTTTCTGCTAAAATGATCGGCAGTAAAATAGTTAAGCACTGGATTTGATTCCGCTCCCACGTATAAAAGGCATAGGGGTGTAACCCTTGATGTTACACTATTGTATGTACAATCAGAATCAGACCCACTGGATTTTAAATTGTCACGCTGCCTCATCGAGAAAGGAGGGAGGCAGCTCTCAGTTGTTTCAGGCTCTCAACAGACGCAGGCAGGCATTGCCATTTCAGTTTACATCCAGTTTATATGGGGAGGTTTTCTTCTAATCCATAATGGTGCCAACCCTTTATAAACATTAAATAAATCCAAAAGAAAGCCTATTAGGAAGTCTATGGCATAACTAATGGGAATAAGGGTGAGTGGGGAGAGGATGGACGGAATCTTTCCCAGTGGACTAAACTGGATCCGAATGTCCCTGAACTTTGGGCTTGGAACCAAATCTAGGTCCAAGCCTGGTGGCTCGGGCCTATCCAGGGCTTGCATTAGATCACGGGCTCCATCTCCCAGCGGTGAGAAGGAGACCTTTCCCCAACCGGTGACAACGTCTGAGTGATAAAGGCACCTTTATCTCGGGGAAATAAATCTCCTGTCTCCTCTGTTATCACGGCAGGTCCCCTGAATACGTAATGTGCGCATAGGTTGTAGTTATGCACTCTCCGTTTTTTCTGAACTGCCCAGGGACATACATAACTCCTCTTTGTCACCAAGTCTCTGATAAATGGCATTTTTACCTGGGAGCGGCTCGGGGGATTAGTAACTAGCTATGGTGCTATTTTCCCTTTAGGCGGTTGGATTGAGTGCAAGGGACCAGTTCTGCTGCCTCTCCAGTCCATGGAAGACTCCTGTTGACTTTAATAGGAGCTGGATCCGCCACCAGGTGGGTCCTGAGTGAACGTTCGTATGTCCAATGTCTGTCCGGTGGCCTGTTATAACTTAAGTGGAGATGAGGCGCTGTGAGCCTGGGGATCTCCTTCTGGCTCCCAGCTGGCAAACGGCCCCATCCCCAAAAGTGTCCCGTCTAAGGGTGGGCTCGGCGCAGGAATGGTCCTTGGAGAGCGAATTCCCCTCTTGCTCCTGTGGGTGACTCCTCCAAAGCTACACCACTGAGGATTCGTGGTGAGGGCGTGAGAAGAAGCTTGTCCCTACTGTACCTGGGCTCTGGTTTAACAAAGGGCATCAGTTCACCAGGACCGTCAGTTGGGTGTCCGCTAAAATCCACATTAGAAACATAGGGATGAGCAAACCCCTGGCTAAAATTATTCTCTCCTCTATTCTTCCCAGTGCAGGCAAAACTCCCAGCGAGGACAGGGCCGTTCTGCCTGCACAGCGAGAAAACATAGCACTCACAGGGGGCTTTTCAACCACAGGACACAAAGCACTTTGCCATAGTGGAGAAGTGCCTCTATCCCCATTTTACAGAGGGGGAAACTGAGGCACAGGCTTTCTTTATACGTACTCATAGTCGAGATAGATTTGCCCGAGGTCACTCGCACCAGTGGCAAAGTCAGGAGTAAGACTCTAAAGATTCACTCTAAATCCTAGAGCTTTGGTACTATGGTGGAAGGACGAGAGGGATGCCTTTGATTAGGGTGTGAGGGGGAGAGACAGAGAGACAGAGAATGGAGCAGTGCCATAATTGCACCATAGTTTAGTCTGAGTTGCCATTCCTGTTTAAAGCTGATTTTTTTTTAAGTGCTCTAAAATCCACCTGTATAGTCAGATTCTTGGCACGGGCACTGCCAAGCCAGCGGGCCCACGGGGGGAGTTGATGGCACAAATTTGAGGTCATTTGGCCAAGAGGTTCATCCCCAAAGAACCAATTCATTTTTGTTAGCACTTAGACGAGAGAGCCACAGCACTAGATTAATAGACAGAGCCCCCAGCTGCATTCGCTTGGCTCATTGAGCCCTAATGCAGCGAGTCCAGGTTTAACTGGCTTGCTCTGGGTCCAATAGCTGCTCCGTCCAGTCGGCCGCCTTTAGCTATTCACTTTCCTATTGGTTGGACATGACTCGACGGGCAGCCCTCCCGGCCAATAGCACAGTCGTCTCGTCCCAGGCCTGAGGAGCATTTTCTCCCTAGCGTTAGGAGAATAAAATAAATTTCTTTGAAGAGTGGAAACATTTATTTCAGCAGCAGAAAAATAGCCCTATTTATTTTGAGCAGGCGAGTAACCCCGTGGTGGCATAAATATTTATACACTATATATTACCCCGGTGCCACTCAGCCGCAATTGCCGAGATAGTGCGCGTGTCAGCACTTCCAGGGGGCTCATTGCTAGGGGTTTATAGCTCAGCTGTAAAAATCAGACACGGGGAAAGCGCCGCTCCGGGCCTCTTGTTTGTGTTTTGCATCAGTCTGCGTCTCGTGCTCGGAGGCAGGGAATGTTGCCTGGCGTCCAGGCCTAGCTCTGGCATGGCCCTTAGAGCAGGGCTGGTCTTTATGCTCTTGGCCCTGATTTTTAGGGTGACCAGCCAGCAAATGTGAAAAATCGGGACGGGGGTGGGGGGTAATAGGAGCCTATATAAGAAAAAGACCCAAAAATCGGGACTGTCCCTATAAAACCGGGACATCTGGTCACCCTACTGATTTTGCAGGGCTGCAGTTGCGGGGTTCCACCCCAGAGGTGGCTGCATTTCAGGCCAGTTTTCCAAGGACTCAGCACCCCCAGTCAGGCCAGGTTTTTGCAAGTCCTCGGCAGCCCCTGGGGCGACCCCTGCAGCCAGGCCTTTGCAATCAGCTCTGCTCCCAGTGTGTCCCCTACACTGATCTGAGAAGCTGGCCTGGCGGCTTCCTTACTTCAGGACTGGCACTCCTTTGAAAACCTGCCCTGAGGACCCAGGGCAGGGCCAGGCGCCTCTTGAGTCATAGAATTTAAGGCCAGGAAACACCAGTGTATTGTAGTCTGACCTCCTGTATGTCACAGGCCACCAATCCCATCCAGCACCCTGTTAAACCCAGCAATTTTGTTGCCTTCCCCTCTGATCCCTCTCTCTCAAACACCCTCTTTTGCCCGGCATCCCCCAAAGCCAAGCATGTTATCCATGTACCCTGCTTCCCATCTCCCCTGTCCCCCTCTGCCCTGTGCTAATGAGCCACCTTGTTTCCTCCTACGCAGTCACTGGAGTTGGGTGGAAAAACTATTTCCCAGCCCGTGAAAATTTTTCCCTTCTCAATGGCAATGAAAATTAAAAAAAACAAAACTCCAAAAATCTCCCAAAATCTCAACTGGGAAAGATTTCCTTTCGATTTCAATCATTTTTCTTTCGGCTTTGGTTGGTTTGAAACATAATTTGCGTAAATTTCAAAACAAACAAGTTGTTTCGAACTGGAAAACCAGAATTGTTCCCTTTGAAAATGCCGGAATGGGATGTTTGGACAATTTCAAAACCTTTCTTTTTTCCCCCCTCCAGATTTTGTTTTGAGTCGAGTGATTTGTCAACACCGCCCCCGACCCGTGAAAAGTGCCAGTTTTGCTGAATTGGCCTTTTCAGACACACACCAAAAAAAGTGGCGTCGAAAAACTCCCAACCACCTCCTGGTGACGCAGCCCCTTCCTCCCTCGGAGAACATCACCTCCTTTCCCATGGCTTCTGTTTTGTTTCCAAGCTGCTGCTCTGTGTTCCGGCCTAGCCGGTCTCCTCTCGTTTATGGTGGGCAAGCCAGGGTTGTGTTGGGGAAATGAGTCCGGTATTAATAGTAATATCTCACGGAGATGTCATGTGCATGCTACAGGCTGCACTGGCCCCGTTGATCATCCGCTTAAGCTACTGCCATGTGTCACACCGGCCTGGGGCTCTGTGCGCTGGCTGCCTATCCTGCGCTGCATTGATTTGAAGTTGACCGTGCTGCTTTATAAAGCCCTTGGGCCAGCGTTTCAACCGGTGTACGTCGCTTCCGTGGCGCTATGCTGATTTACATCCGCTGGGGATCTGGCCTTAGGTTCTGGCTATATTCACGAGCTCTTTGCAGATCTGTGCTCTCTCATGCCACCTGTGTTTCGGCGCGTTACCTTCCTCCACGCACGTGCTCGGGCGGAGTGACTTTGCCTTAAGATTAAAAGAGCCGCTAAGCAAAACAAAACCCGGAGGCGGCTCCTCCAGGGGAGAGCACAGGGTGTGTGTCTCACCTGGGACAGTCTGCACTGAGCTGCCAGGCTCTGCAGACTACCGAATCCCGTGAGACTGAAAGTAGCAGAGTGCAGAAGGAGAGCCAGGATAGTGATGGCCGGGATTTCCAAAGAAGCTTAAAGTGCCTAAATCCCCTGTGCTCCTTTGAAAGTCCCAGCCCACGTGGCTATAGAGGCCACACAGAAGTCCAATCCCCTTGCTTTAGGTCAGCAGGCAGATGGGTCTATTGTGTGCCCCCCTAGCTCCCCTTGAGCAGGGCTGCACGGAGGCTTTTGGGAGCCTGGGGCAAAATCTGAAATGGAGGACCCTCGTCCCGCCAAAAAAATGACCACTGAGGGGGGCCGTGCGGTGTGTGTGTTGGAGAGTGAGCAAACCCCACAGCAGCAGCTCCTGTCCCCCAGAGCTGGGCCAGGCCCCTGGCCCGGGCATTGCAAACTGGAGCACGGAGTCGCAGCGCCATTCATGTTTGGCTTGGCCGCCGGCCTGTCCGGAGAAATGCCTGGGCCCGGGAGTGCCTGCAACTGTGACCCTGTGTGGCAGGTTGCAACGCCACTTAGCTTGGGGGCCCTCTCAAACAGGGGACCAGGGCCAAATGCCCGCTTACCCCGCCCCCTCTGGGTGGCCCTGCCCTCCGCATTCATCGCTGCCTCTCCCTCCCCTCTCGTAAGAAACCCCGGAAGGCCTGTCTTTTCCAAAGGTGCCGTATGTCAGGAGTGCTGTCAGCTGTCGTGTGCAGACGCTTCCCTCCCCTCTTGTGTGCACTGTGCCCTCCGTTTCCTTCGGGCTTGCGGTTCAGCCGCTGGGTTGTAACTGCGTTGCCATTTTTATAGTTGTGTAATATTTTACTGCAATTATTCTTTGCCGTGGACAGTTTGCAGCTACGCTTGCTATTATAGGCGCCTTCATCTTCCAGGATCTCCAAGCCCTTTCAAAAAATCTTTATCTAATCCACAGTATGAGTGTCGATATCTGTCTGTCCCCATGCATACCCCTCTGTCTCTCCACCTACCTCTCCATCCAATCCACAGTAGCCAGCTATCTACAGTACATAGGTAGCACGCATGGATAAACACACACACAGGAAAATCACCACCGAAATGCAGCCACCGCTGAGGCGGAACAAGGCAGCAGTCAGTGCGCACAGCAACATCAAGCTGCAGTATGAGACAGGGAGTGTTGGACTTAGCTGACTGAAGCTGCTGGGGGCAGACTATGACATGCCACGGCAGCGGGGTTACCGCCGGCCCTTGCAAAGGATGCTGGGAGCGGTGAGGGAGGGCTTAGTGCAGGGCTGGCCTTGGAGGTGGGGAATCGGGCTAATGGCTAAACCTCCCCAGGGTGGTTGTAAATACTCCATATTCTTCCCATCCATCCCGGACCTCAGCTGCCCCTTGCAGAAGCCTCATCTCTCTTCACCCTCGCCCCCACCCCGCCTCTTGTCTCGTCAGCAGCGGAGGAAGAGACGCAGAAAGCCAGACAGCCCTGGTAGCTGTGGGCCCGCGCAGAAGGAACTGGGAAGTGAAATAGATGGTTTCAATTACCCCCGCACCTCCCTTCACCTGTAAAGCCATTCGGGGTTATTAATGAGAGCAAAAAAGACATTAGCCGGCGCTGGGATCTGGGATCGACGCCTCTTCAGGGAGAATAATTGTGCAGCATGATTAAAGAGAGGGGGAGAATGGGAGAGGGACGAGATTAAAGCTTTTCACAGCCCTTGTTGTGTGTGGGGGGGAGCCCCCTGGTCCCAGGCATTAAGGGGCCGGTTGGGGATGGGTTTTTCTTAATAATGACTGTGTGGGAGTCCCCCTGCTAGCCGCACGCTCTATGATCCATTATAGTAACTGGCTCGCGGTGTAGAAGGATGGGGCACTATTAGGGGTAGTAGCCTAGGATTCCTGAGTCTAGGATTCAATTCCCTGCCCACCCACCGATTTCCTGCGTGACTGTGGGCACGTCCATTAATCTCCGCGCCTCAGTTTCCCATCTGTAAATTGGGGATGACAGCGCTCGGACGCTAAAGAGATTACTAGGCGTTCAGATACTCCGGGGCCGTATGAATACCATCCATAGCTAGAGTTAGACACAGGCTGAGACTTTCAAAGTGGAATCTGGACAGCGGGGTCCCCGGCCGGTTTGGAAATCCCAGTGATCTCAGAGGTCGTAGCTCGGTCTCGGTGCAGGCGTTTGGATCGTGGGTGTGACTCTGTGAGGCACCCAGTGTCCTCTAGTGACAAGTGTGGTACAAACGCTGCTATAGAGAGATAGTCTGGGCCCTTGCGTTACTACCACATGTGTTGTCATTTACGTCTGTGCAAAGCTGGATCTCCTGGGCGCTGCGGGGAGCAGAATTCACCCCTTTGAACTAGCCCCTCTCAGCCCCTGGGCCTGCCTCAGCCCTGATCCTGGACCTGGGATGCGTCTGGCTTTGAGAGCCCTTGCTGCAGGCCCTGAGAGGGGGGTGCTGCATTTCGGGGGTACTGCAGCCAGTCTGATCCGTCTGCCTCATTCCTGATCAATCTCAGGGGTGCAGAGAGAGAGGAAGGTGGGGAGGGCAGCGCCCATTTAGGGAGAAGGATCCGAGGGAGGGGAACGGGAAGCGGAGCAGGGGCGGATGATTGATTCCGACTATCGGGAGCCGAACAGCGGTTCAGCGCAGCTCTTCAAGTTCAATTTAAATTAAATAAATAGAGAGGAGCATCGACTAATAATCATAAACCTCTGGCCCTGGCTGCGCCGTCTCCCTGGAAGATTATTAAGCGAGTGAGATCCCACCTGCGGGCGCTGTCACCCGGCGAGCACTGGCTTTCCCACAGCTGAAGCCGTCCGAGGCAGATCAAGCCTATGGGAATTACGCTGGGCGCTGATTGAAACAGACAGGACGAGGGTGCCCCATTCATAATGGATGACGGGGGATAATTCCTCACTGCATCAGCACGCGCCAGGGGAGGCTGGGTGGGGGATCGGCCGTGTGCAGGCAATAAAGCAAAGAGCCATACAAGAGCCTTGAAACGAGGATGTCAATGGATCAGGGGAAGAGGAGGCTTAGTTAGTCCACGCTGGGCTGGCACAGACCCCTCCTCGCTGGCTGGCGCTGAAGAGCCCCAAGCAGGGCCGGAGCTGGTGTGGAGCGTCCTTGGATGGGAGAGGCCGGCAGGATGGTCCTGCCGAACAGCCGGGGGCTCTGCCATCTCCCTGGGGCATTTCCCTGACCGGGCCAGGAAAGCGTTTGCTAATAAAGGGCCCGATCCTGAGCCCGGCTGGAGTCTCCCAAAGGGCACATCAATGTCACCAGGGGCACAGACTCCCCGGGCGCCCGATCCTGCAGTCTAGAGGGGAGTTTTGCCTGTACTAGACGAGCAGGAACTAGCTGTAGGTCTGTCCCTTCGTCAAGTGTCAGGCGACTAAGGGTCAGATCCTCAGCTGGTGTGGGCTCAGTGGAGGGACATCCATTGGCACCGGCTGAGGACCTCGCCCTCGACGTCTCTCCCTTGTTCCGCACAGCTGGCAGGCTACTGCCCGCTAGGCAGGAAAGTGCCTCGCTCCTACACACCCCACCTGCAAGCTCCAGCAGTGTGAGCTTCCTCACAGCAGTGCCCTGCCGGGGCCACCTGGGTGTCGAGGCGTCCGTAGAGCAGTGCTCGCCCGGGAGCAGCCTGCCGCTGTGTGCGTCTCCACGGAGCTGTGCCCGGTTAGCGCCAGCGGGGCGACCGGTCTCCTGGCACTGCCAGTGCCCTGCCCGAATCGCGGGGGAAGCGAGAAGTGCAGAAAGAGGAATAAAAGCCACCCACTGATCCGATTTAGTATCTGTCAACTACCTCCAGGGACAGGCAGGGAGAAACTCGTATCGATCGAGCCAGTTGTTCTCTATTGGATTCTCTGACGCAGCAGCTCCATCTCCCTTGTGCTGCCAACCCATTCCCAGAGCAAACCGCCGACCCCCAGGTCCATCTCTTGTCAGGTCCTCCCGGCTCTTCTCCCACCTCTAGCCCCTTCCCTTAATGGCGCCAGGCTGCTGGCTCAATCATTGATGGGCTCTGGAGGAGCAGGACTGCGGAGCCTGGCGGCAGAGAGCCCGGTGATGGGTTATTGGCTGGTAACAACGTGCCGTGCTTCTCCCGCTGGGTTTTTAATGCATCTGGTTTTGTTTTATCCATAATGCACTTGGATTCTCACAGGGCCTCAGAGTCCATAAAAAGCCAAAGTCTGGCTTAAAAAAAAGAGGTAGCAGAAGGTTTGCTTCGTCTCTCTGCCTCCATTTCCCCTCCCATCTGTCTGTATCGCGGTGGATTATCCTAAAGTTCTCTCTCCACCTCCCTGTCTGGCGCTGTCCACGGCTGGTATTAGTGTCTCTTCGCTCACCTTGCGGCTCAGGCAGAGGAGTGGGATTCGGGACTCCTGGGTTCAAGTCCTGGCTGTGCTAAAGGCTTTCAGGGTGTCACGGGAGGGAGACCAGATTTTCAAAAGAGCCCAGCACTCAATGGCTCCTGTGTTGGCACCGGAAGCTCAGCAGCAGCTCCCAGCATTCTCGGGGGGGCATGGATCAGGTCTGGCTGTGCCTCGGTTTCCCAGCTGCGAAAACCGGGAGGGTGGAGAGAGCCATTCTCGCATTCATTTCCACGTGCTACTCACCCACGGCAGGGCAATGGGGAATTGGGCATTGGAGCCCCTCACGCTGCGCCCAGGGCCGGCTCTCGGTTTTGTGCCGCCCCAAGCAAAAAAGTTATTGGCCGCCACCCCCTCTATTTTTTCTGCGCCCCACTCGCTCCAGCCCCAACTGCGCCCCTTCCCTGCCCCATTCCAACCCCTTCCCCAAATTCCCGGCCCCGCCGCCTCCCCTGGGCGCGCCGCATTTCCCCTCCTTCCCAGGCTTGTCGCGCGAAACAGCTGTCTTGTAGCAAGCCTGGGAGAGAGGGGGGCAGGGGAGAGAAGCGGGCGGCGGCAGCGGGCTCAGGGGAGCAGAGCGGAGACGGAGGTGAGCTGGGGTGGGGGTGGGGCACGGGGAGCTGCCGGTGGGAGCACCCACCAATTTTTACCCATGGGTGCTCCAGCCCCGGAGCCCCCACGGAGTCGGCGCTTATGCCGGTGCCGGAATGCCACCCCCGGACATGTGCTGCCCCAAGCACGTGCTTGCTTTGGTCGTGCCAAGAGCCGGCCCTGGCAGCGCCTGTGGTACCATGCAGGGCTGCTGCCCGTTCCTGAGCAGCGGGGATCCCCGCCCTGTGATGCCCACAGGTGAAGATGGTTCTTTGCTAAGGAATGAATTCGCCTAAGTGAACAGACCAGGGAGCCCTGGCCCTGCCTGATAACCAGAAGATCAGAGTCTTCACTTCACCTCAAGGAGCCATATGTCATTCCTGGCTTGGATTGTTTTGTCCGCCTAATCTGGATTTCACCCCTGGCACCGATGCTCAGCTCTCGCCTCCAGTTGCCGCCACACCATTGCCTAAAACCAGGAAGGGGGCAGTGAGCTGGAGAGAGGTTGGATGGGAACCCCCAGCCTGCCATCTGCGCTAAGCCACCCCGTCCCCTGAGCCAGCCACGCAACCTGGTCGGAGCGGGGAGCCGGCGGGATCTCTCTCACCCTAAACCAAACCTCGTGAGGGACAGGAGGAAATTATCCATGCCGGGAGCCTTCGGTGGCCTGAGATCGGTTCAATTAGCATCACTACGGTTCTGGGAAAGGGCTGTTTCTACAGCTGCCTGGAAATCACATGTTGCCGCAAAAGGCAGACAGGGCTGAGCCTGTGTGGAGCTGGGGTTAGCTTGGATCTGGAATCTGGGGCAAACATGGGGAGGCCAGACCCTGGCTAGAGGGGTGAGATAAAGGCCACAGAAGACTCCTGCTCACTGCAAAGGGGGGGGGGGGGGGGGGATGGGAATGACGTGTGTGAGGGGAACAGGGGAGCAAAGCAGGAGACCAAATCCACCCCCTCCTGTCCTGTATCATCGCCCTCCAGCCTGTGCCCAAAACAGAGTAGCTGCTTCCTGGGCTGGGCACATGCTGCTTGCAGCTGTACAAAGATTTGCTAGAGGGTCCTGGCTTTGCGTTCACCCGCTGGAAGAGCCTCGCCCCAGCTCCCTCCGCCCGTGATCGCCGGCTCTCGGCAGCGCCTCTTTTCTCCGGGCCTCGGGGATGGGTCCCAGCCGGAGGCCACGCTCCCTGAGCTCCTGCATCCATCTCCATTCATTGACCCTTCCTTGCTGGGGGTCTATTGATTTTCCAGTGGAAACCTCCATTGCTCCAGTGCTTGTAATGACAAGCTCGACGCTGCCTGCCTCGACTTGGCTTTTTAATGGGATTCAGTTCCTCCGCCAGGGCTGCAGAGCATGTTCTGAACACTTAATTAGCACCAACCTGGGGAAACTCTGCCTTGCCGCGCTGCCTTATTGAGTGGGTGTGCCTTGAGCTTAACGGGCAGGAACGCAGAGAGGGGAAACAATGCTGGGAGACACATGCAAGAGACAGCGACCTCTCTCCGAGCACGGCCAGGCGGGTCTGTCTGTCAAGGATAACCAGCTGCTGCTCTGAATGAGCAATAAGACACAGGCACGCGCCGCTGTATCACCGGGATGGCAGGAGGAGAGGCCAAGAGAGAGACGCCGGGATGAATATGGAGGAGGATGGGTAGGGCGCAGGGTGGGAGAGTCAGAGAGGGAAATAAACCAATGCAAAGGTAGGGGAGCAGCAGATTGCTGGACAGGTGTCTGTTGGCAGGTAGACATAGATGGGTGAAACCACAGAATGGGAGAGAGAGAAGGAAAAGGAGAGAGAGTGGCTCTAGTGGACTGAGCAGAGAGCTGTGAGCCAGGGCGCCGGTGTCCTGCTCCCAGCCGTGCCACTGATTGGCTGTGTGGCCTTGGGCAAGTCACACTAGCCATCCAAACAGCACCAAGCTAATTCAGCTACCAGCGCAGTGGGTGCAGAATGACAGCCGAATGGCTTTCAGTAGGTTGAAGGGACGCTGGCGGTGTTTACTCCCTAGCTTGGATCTCAGTGAGAAAAATATCCCTGTGGCTATAGCTGCCTTTTGTGTCCTGCATAATATGTGTGACGCAAAGGGGTGCAAGCTGCTGCCATGGTGGAGCGGCTGTCTGCTGCCTTTGAACAGCCAGATACAAGATTTCAACGTGGAGCTATTTGGTTGAGGGAGGCTTTGAAAAAGCACTTTAACGGCCAGCCACAGAAGTGTTGTGTGCTGGAGTGTCCTCTGGGCCTGGATCTTTGGGTGCTGCTGGGACTTGGGTAGTGCATGCAGCACGTTTATAGACATGACTGGGTATTTTTCTCAAGCTATGCATTCCGTGGTGCTTGGTGTGCCATTACAGCTACTGTTTTGCTTTGATAACTGCTCTGCATTCCGCAGTGTTTGGTGTGTACTAAGAAAGATAATTTGATTCTCCAAAAACAGAACACTTACTGAGTGGGGAAAAAACAGTGCAGAAAATCAATGTGTAAAAAACCAAAACCAAACAAACCAACCCCCACGGGCAATGTTATACACATTGTTAACGTAACTTAACAGAGTAAAAATTTAAAATTATAAAGGAAGGAAACATTTCTGTCCATTTCAATGCACAAATGTAGTGCATTGTAGCTACACAAACCAGAGGTGGTTCTCACAGGTCAGTGTAGGCAAAGCTGTGGTTTTCCTTGCTGTCCCCCAGAGTGGAGTAGTCGGGGTATTGATCCCCCTGCATGCCTCACTAGCTCTTCCCCTGGAATGCCGGAAGCAAAAGCTCTGGGCTGCTGCCTATTCCTTGAGCTGTCCCCACACACAGAGCACGCGTGGCTTATCCCAGCCCAGGGCCTGGCTACCGGAGGCTGACGCCCTTTGGCCTGAGCGATGTTTTATCCTCGGTCCCTGAGATGGGGGTAGAGCGAAGGGGGAGGGGTGTAAAATGACGAGAGCAGCAATTGGGCACCTCAGGACCACGGGCATGCTGCCCAGAGTGCAGCGGGCAGTGCCCACCAGAGTCCAAGCAGCGGCCTGGCGATGGGTGGAAGCCACGCCGTTGTCAGAGATGACATCTTGTCCAGAGCATTCCCGGGACGGGCCATGCAGCTCCCCTGCTGCGTGTGACTCTCGGTCTTTCTCTGACACCCCTGGGCATCCTGTGCCAGCCCCGGAGAACGGATAAGGCCATTTCAGCTTCCCCGTGCAGCAGCTCCTGTAACTACAGTGCGTTCCGTGTCCGCTTTGCCCATCCCACGGGCGGCCGCTGCAGGAGGAGAGAGGCCAGGCGGAGGTGGGAGAAAGGGTGTTCCACAACTCTGCGCAGCCCCTCTCGCCGGTGGAGGTTATGTCCTCGCTGGTTTATTCTGCAAACAGCTTGTCCTTGGAATTCAAATGTGTCAAATTCCCTCAGCCCGCTCCAGGAATATCTCCCTTTTCATCCAACAACTATTAACCAACGAACGAAATTCCTGTGTGGACATTAAAATTCACAGCCACAGATGACCTTTGAATCCCCAATCTGTGTGCACTGGGCTGGGTTTTCTTCCGCCTCTTCTGAAGAGCTTGTTTATTCCTCTCTCTTTCTAAAATTTGATTAAATTGCCTTTCTCCAAAGGCATTCGGATCTGATTCCTCCATCTCTCCCCCTCACCAGCCCTCTTCCGCATCCAGAGCACTCGGCAGGGCTCGGGGTTGGGTGGGAGGATTTGGTTCCCAGCCAGCGCTCCCGACTCGGAGTCAACCTGTCCCACCATCTTCCCTCTCCGCTCAGCTGGCCGCTGCTCTGAGCCGGGCTGCAGGATGATGCTAGACAGGCCAAGGGGCAGAGGTGAGGGCCCAAGGTGGCAGGAGCTGCTGGGTCCACCCGGCTGGAGCCAGCCCCCGTGTCAACCCACCCCTTGGTCTCCCTGCTGGTGGTGCCGGTGTGCAGCAGAGATGGTGGGGTTTGCAGTGGGAACACTCGCGGTCCGGGAGCTAGGCCGAGGCCCCCTCCCCGCCTCCCCCTGCTCATTTCACACCATAAACGCCTCCACCTCGCGCTGGATTCGGACAGGTTTGCTGGGGAGGGAAGGCTCCACAGCCCCCACTCAAGCCCCTGAGATGTGGGGCTAGATGTTCAAAAGAGCCCAGCTCCCAGCAGCGACTGTTCTCACGGCGGGGGCGGGGCAGGGTGCAGGGTCCATTGTTCTGAATGGGACCTGAGCCATTCTTGCCCAGGGTACATGAAGGTGGCTGGGAGTGGTGCCTCCGTCGGAGGGCGGGGCGATGCTCTCTGTAGCAGGTGCATCAATAAATCATGGCCTCCTGGGCACAGAGTCTAGGGCCTTTCTGGGGCAGGAAAGGGTTCACGCTCCCCCTTCCTTGCAATTGTGGGGGGGAGGGGAAGTGTCACCGAAACGGGCTTTCTGCTTGCAGAAGCAGACTGTGTTTGGGGATTTTACAGGACCAGTGATTAAACTCCTTGGAATGGCTTCTGAGATGCAAGAAAATAATCAATTCCAGAATGGGCCTCGCGTGGTGCAGAATGAAAAGTGAATTCTTTCCACCCGTCGGACGGGTCTGAGAAACAGAGCTCAGACAGCGAACACTTAATTACCCGTTGGGCTTCAGGAGGAGAGTCTGTGTTGCTTTGGATTGCCGGGTGGATCAATAAGGATATTAAATTCTCCACCAACAATACATGGCCTATCTCCATCGGGCCATCTCAGGGTAGGTTCTATCTAGACACAAGGATGGGGCCAGTGTTTATGGGAGGATAAGTGTTTATAATCATTAATGATTAATATGCTGCCTGATAAACTTTCCTGCCATTCTCCTCTGGCCATCAGAGCAGCAGGAAACCATCCAGGCTGTCAGAGTCCAGCTTGTGTTTGTTTTTTCTCCTCCACTGGGGGGAAAAGCCAGCATGATTGGCTCCCCAGAGAGTTTAAATCCCACTGTCTTCATTGTTGATTTTAAACTGATCCTTCTGGTGGCCAGCCTCCCGCATCCTCCATCACAGTGACGGGCCCGGCATTCGCCTGCTATTTGTATTTACTGTTTGTTAAGCGCTGACAATTTAAAAGAGATTATCCAGTTGCCTTAATCCTACAGCTAAATGGCTCCCTGATGTAACGGTTGTTGCCCACCCACAACCCGCAGAAGAAAAGAAGCATTTTTCCTCCCCTGCTAATTCTCTCGGCAAATGGCAAAGTTGGAAACACGGTGGCCTGGAGGTTTGAGAAACGATTATCGAGTTGGAAATTGGCAACGCGGGCTGCAAAATGCTGCTCCGTTCGGCTTCTTCGTGGCATGTGTGAAAGCTGGTTAAAAATGTGCAGGATTTTTCCTCCCAACGCCCATCACACCCACCCTCGCTGCCAGGGTGCGACGCTGCTCTCGTTTTCACCACTGTACATTTGGAACTAACCTCACTGGCTTTGATGGAATTATGCTGGATTTACACCCGTGTGGCTGAGGGCAGAATCTAGCCTCTGGTTTTATCCAGCAGGCCGTGTGGAAGATCTAGATGGAGGAAGGGGTGTGTGTGTGTCTGTGTGTCTGTGTGTGAGTTTTACAGAATTTTCAGAGTGCCTACATGCTAGTTATGGACTCACCACTGAGTTTGGAGGTAGGCCCAAAGTTGGCTGGGATGAATGGGTGTGATTCAGAACTAGCATCTGTCTCCATTGCACCGAGCACAAAACCAGTTGATGGAATTAAGGGCTGGTAACAAATAAAAGGGAATTCCTTAGACTCTGTTCTTAGCTGCACTGGTGTAAATCCAGTTTCACCCTGTTGAGTTCAGTGGAATGGCTCCAGATTTGCACCAGAGTGACTGAGATCAGCATCGCCCCTGCAGCTTGGGCAGTGAGCCTGTGATATTCATTGCCGCCGGGGATCCTCCAGCGGAAATCCGGGTAGCTGGTTGTGTAACGAGGCTGGCTAATTTCATGACTGGTAATAAAATGGGTCTTATAGCAATGATGCCACACGCGTTTCCAAGCCACCTTTCATCTCAAAGCAGCACCGAAATGCAGCCTCCTCTGGGGTTGGAGGGGGTCAAGCTGCACCACACCTAGAGGCTGGGAAGTGTGGAGTGGGGTCATTGGGGAAATCCCCCTGCTGTTCTGCAAAGTGCAATCAATACGCAGATGGGAGCTAGGCTGGAAAGTCTCATGAGCAAGACCTGGCCGTATAGTAAGTTGCATGGAACTTGGTAATGTTGCTACGAGGCAAGAGGAGGCTGAATGCGAATAGGCTGAGACCTCCTTCCTCTGCCTCGAGAACAGACCACCTACAGGCTGGGCGAGCACCCAAGTTCCCCCTCTTCCGGGGGCTCTTTGTTAGCAGCCGATGAAATAACAACAAGGCAGCATAAAGCTGAGCCTACGCTTCCTCCCCCGAGTGAAGCTGTGCCTAGGATTTCCCTGCAGAATTTCTATCCCAGATCTCAGTTTCCCCAGCCCAGGGTCCGGCTGGTAACTTCCTTGTACCCCGGGTGGGGATTAGTGAGCTGCAGGGAGTCAGCAGGAACCCACCAGCACTTCCATGCCGGGTTCCAACCGCTGCTAACAGGGCGGGGTCAACAGAAGACCCCCACCCTTCCTGGTACGGTGAACCACTGTCATGCTCCAGGGCGCCAGCTGATCACCATGTTGGTCAGGAGGAGCGCACTGCCGTGTACGGTATTGTGCGGAGGGCCAGATCCATTATGGGAAGGAGCGGGGGTGGTGATCTCACCTTCCTCTGAAGAGGCAGGACACTGGGTCGGACAGACCAATGGTCTGCTCCGATAGTGCAATTCCTGTCCCACTCAGAATGGTGAACTTCAGCATAAGGGCCGGCTGCGGTACCGTCTTCCGCAGCCTCTAGTTCTCCTGCAAACTTACGACAGCAAGTTCCTCCGCAGCCCGGGAAGGGGCTTTGTAGCCTGTCCCTCCCTCCGCAGCCGTGATTCCTAGCAAGCTGGGAGCTGCTCCTTTGCTCTCTCTCTCCCCATCGGGCAGGCCCTGGGGAGCAAACAGATCCAAGGGCTGCGATCTGTCTTTGTAATTAAACAAAGTCGTGCGAGGTTGCCATGGCACCCTGGTAAGGAAATGAAGCTGTACCTTTATTGCCACACTGGAAATTCTTTGTCATTAATAAGCCCGTCTGCTTGGGGGAAAATCAACTCTCAGCAGCCTAGGCAGCCCACCTTGTCCTCGCCTGGATGCCCTCTCCTCCACCCCCGCAGTCTGATTCGAAAGGGCGGGTGATGTGTTGACAGCAGCAGCATCTGCCACCGGAGGACAAGCCACTGCTGTGTGTCGGGTTGGGGCTCTGTAGCCTGCATTGCTGGAGCTGGGAGCTGCCTCATTGGCTCTGATCCCCTTTGTCCTTTCCCTTTTAGCTCAGCTGCCCTGCTGAAGGGTGGCCTTGTTTCAAAGGGTGGCCTGGGATACAGGAGATTGGGCTTCGATTCCTTGCTCTGTCACCGTTTCCTTGTGTGAGTCGCTCCATGCCTCAGTTCCCCCATCTATACAACGAATTTCTTTCTGTCTTGTCTACTTAGCTTGGGAGCCCTTTGGGACCTGATCTGTCTCTAAAGCTGGGTTCACCCAGTGGGGCCGTGATTGCAATCAGGGGGGCTCGGTGTGGAGTAATGCAAAGAGTAACGATAAATGGTTCGCCCAAGTGGCAGATGTTGGTCTCCCCAAGTGAACAAACCACTGGTGAATTGCTGGGTTGTTTGGTTGGCGTGGCTCCAAATGACGGGCAAAGAGCCCTCAGTGCAGATGTCCGCTGTGTCTGTCGCCTGGGCAGGGTGGCAGGAGGCAGGGGGCAGGGGAGGAGCTGCTGAGTTGTGGAGGAGAGAAGCAGTGAAGATGGATTGGCACGGTGCAGGTCAGCACCGGTGGGAGGAGGCCGGGACATGGGACAGAAATCCTGGCACGCTCTCTTCTGGCTATGACCCTCAGTGTGGCATCTAACCTAGGCCGAGGCAGGTTTGAAACCTGGATTGTGTTCTCCAGCCATGCGGGGCGTGTGCACGGTGCACCCTCAATCTCCACTCGTCCCCTCCTAGTTCCTGCTCTGCCATCGAGGTCACTAGCCACGACTTGGCTGATCTCTGAACCTGGCGCTCCTGTCTGAAGTCAGCGGGCGGGTGGCTGTTGGCTGCTGCGGGTCTGGTGGCATGGAACTCCCCCGCCCCAAATCCATCTCGTTGCCTCCCTTTGCAGTTTTAAAAAGCCCCTGACAGCTTGTTTTCTTCTGCAACCCCTCGGGTGTTTTCAGAGCCCCCCTCGCTGTGTATTTATCACCGTTCCCTGCCTTGCTTGCTCAAACGTGCTTCCATTTGAAGAGGGTGCGGTTTTTATATTGCATTTGGGTTTATTCTGTTCTCCAGCACCCAAGTGCTTTGGCGCTGTATGTTAATTGTTATTTGTATTATAATGGCACTATGAGATCTCAATTCAGAGTGTAGCTACAGTGCAATGAACAGCGTGTTCTTAGCGTGCGTTAAAAGAGCAGTGGAGACACAGCAACTCACCGTTTAACTTGGGGGTGGCAGCTGGCGTCAACCCCGGGCTCCAATAGAGGGTGCGTCTACAGTGGACGAGAAGCTGGATATGAGTCAGCAGTGTGCCCTTGTTGCCAAGAAGGCTAACAGCACATTGGGCTGCACTAGTAGGAGCATTGCCAGCAGATCGAGGGAAGTGATTATTCCCCGCTATTCGGCACTGGTGAGGCCACACCTGGAGTATTGCGTCCAGTTTTGGTCCCCCCACTACAGAAAGGAAGTGCACAAATTGGAGAGAGTCCAGCGGAAAGCAACAAAAATGATTAGGGGGCTGGGGCACATGACATACGAGGAGAGGCTGAGGGAACTGGGGTTATTTAGTCTGCAGAAGAGAAGAGTGAGGGGGGATTTGATAGCAGCCTTCAACTACCTGAAGGGGGGTTCCAAAGAGGATGGATCTCGGGTGTTCTCAGTGGTGGCAGATGACAGAACAAGGAGTAATGGTCTCAAGTTGCAGTGGGGGAGGTCTAGGTTGGATATTAGGAAACACTATTTCACTAGGAGGGTGGTGAAGCACTGGAATGGGTTCCCTAGGGAGGTGGTGGACTCTCCATCCTTAGAGGTTTTTAAGGCCCGGCTTGACAAAGCCCTGGCTGGGATGATTTAGTTGGTGTTGGTCCTGCTTTGAGCAGGGGATTGGACCAGATGACCTCCTGAGGTCCCTTCCAATCCTGATATTCTATGATTTTACACTGCCTACTAAACCTGGGTGGTGGGATTCCTTGTAAAAGGAGCAGGGAGAGGGGGAGTTCCCAGAGGTGCTGTTAGCATCCTTCTGGTACTCAGTCCCGAGTTGCTTGATTTGCTCTCTGGATTGATCGCCGGTCCAGTTGATCCCCAGCACCGCCAGCTGCTGCAGTATAGCTTTGTAACCAGGATCATCGCTTGTGCTCTGGCTGAAGTTGCCTGACTTGTTCGCCACGCACCAGAGATTAACCGGAGTCTGGCTGTGTTCCTCTGGCCAGCGAGCAGCACGCTTGCTGGAGGAGTTCGTGTTAGTGCTGGCCATAGCTACAGCACGTGAGGAGTTTGTGGGGAAAGGAAGGGTTAAATGCTGAGCAGCTGTGTTTTGAGCCAGGAGGTTGTTTCCAGAAGGGTTGGGAAAGACAGGCACAGAGGATTGTGGGATAGCATTGGTGGACTCTCCTGAGGCTAGGGTGACCAGATGTCCCAAATGTATAGGGACAGTCCTGATTTTTGGGTCTTTTTCTTATATAGGATCCTATTACCCTCCCCCCCCCCCGCCCCCACTCCCTGTCCCAATTTTTCACATTTGCTGTCTTGTCACCCTACCTGAGGCGAGTCTGGAGACCTGGGTTTGAGCTGTGTCCAGACTGCAGAATGCCTGGGGTTGGACTTGCATCACAGTGGGATACAGGCTCGGGTCCTGGTTGGGTCCGCAGGCCCGCGTCAGACAGATTTGTGTGTGAATGGGAGCAGGGCTTGGGCTTACACCTGAGTCTGAGCCCAGGTTTACTATGCAGGGTAGACCCACAGGCTTCAACTCAAGTGGCTAACCTGAGTTCAGACCTACTTGCCAGGTCTTCACGGCTATTTTACCCCCAATTAAGAACAGGCCGCAGCTGGAACGTCCCGTCTTGCCAAGGCGCGACAGGTGGATGTACAAACACCAAAGCGCTGGAGGAGGGAGGATGCTAAATGGTGCGTAGCTGGGTTTTTTAAATGTGGAGCGAGAAGTCCATAAATGAGCTCGGAGTGCTCTTTGGGGGCTCCGTAAGTTGCTCGATACACATGTGATGAGTCCGGAAGAGACATGAAATAATCACTAGCAGGCCACCTGCCTGGCTGTCATCATTAAGCTGTTTTCCATAGGCACTTCTAGGGCTTAAGAGAGCCACATAACGAATAACAATAGTAATTAGGGAAGGCAGGGCCTGGGGTAGTAAAGAGCCACCGAGGACGCAACTTGGCCAGGCTGTTATTTCTTTGCAGGAAAACTGGGACGTGCTAAAGATCTGTGAAATCCCAAATGCTGTTTCACCTGCCTCGTGCCCTGCCCCGCCGCAGCACCCCCTCTCGCTGCTGGCTGCCGCTTGGCGATTGCTTTCTGTCTTTGGTTTTGACAAATCAGCATTTTACAAAGAAAAGACCATTTCATTGAAAAATTCCAGACCAGCTCTGTTACTGATGATACAATGTGCTAAGGAACAGATCTCCAGCTGCCGTGAACTGGGTGTGCCTCCACCGAAGCCAATGTACACCTGGCCTTGAAGTCACGGTAGCTGCACCTCTTTCCATCAGCTCAGGAGCTGGTCCTGAATCCCTATCTGGTGATAAATACACAGGCATGAGCGGGTCGGTCATGACTGTGGGGTTCGTGACACCCACAAAAGGGTTACTTTTTGAAATGGCGAGTGGCCCTGCCCTCGGGGTCTGATCACTCAATGAGAGGTTGATCTGGTGATGTCATGTTGCTGACTTGGTGTCTGATTGGCTGAGTGCCTAAGCGGTGCTGAACTTTGATAAAGTTCAGAGTGGGCTCTGGGACCAGTCCATGCTGGGTTCTGAAACCCGGCTCCAACTTTCCCAAAGCTCGGGGGCGACCAGATTTGGGCCGACAGCTTGGGCCTCGTCGCTTGAGTTGGGTGGACACCCAGAATATTCCTCTAGTTCAGCTCGTATTTAAACTCAGGTGTTATTTTCCCGGCTCGGTTTCGGATCCTTAGCTGCCATTGAGAAGAAGCAGCTTGAGGTTCTCCTGTCCCGGCTGGCAGTGGGGGATTGGCAGCCAGCTTCTGCAAGCATGTGCTCTGTGCTCCATGTATGTAGGGGCTGAATATCAGGTCAGACGGTGGCTCTGCAGGCCCAAGCTGCTAACGATGCGTTTTGCAGGTAACGCCGCCACTGGAGGTTATTTGCTGTTTATAGGCAGGCCACTTAGATCTGGTGCATTTGTGTTTTATTTTCTTTTAAAACCCCCCCTGTTACACTGCAAAAATGAATGGCGGGGCGGGGTGGGGGGGGGCAGCACTCATGAGAAATCAACAGGCTGGTGGAAGGTTGTGCTGTTCTCAGGGAAACTCATTAAGATGGATGGATGCAATTGACTACACACAGAACAAGGGCAATTCCCCATCACTCGACCCCTCCCTTCACCGCCTGTGTTTTTGGTAGGGCCTCGGCAGCTCGTCTTCCATACAAAATGCACATTCTGCCTGTGAAGTTGGGTATTCATAGTCCTGTGATGTTCTGCGGTACAAGAATTTTTCTGACATATGCCGGTCTGTTCTCTCCTCTGCTCCTTCTTCTAACCCCCCTCCTCCTTCTCGCGTCCCTGGTGTAACAGGAATAAGAAAACCTCAGACATCAAATTGAAAGTATTTTGTCCTAATAATTAGCCAGATTCATTACTACCGCGTTTTCGATGTTCGCTGTGTATTGCGATGAATATGCATCTCTGCTACCCTCTGCCTCCCAAGGTGTCTCTCGCAGTTATGGTTGGATGCACTGGTTTTTTTCAGCTCCTGCCCCAAGCTGTTATGGTGTGCCATTAAAACAGCTGCCTTGTTGCATTCAGAAGTAGCTGCATTTCAATGCTGAGGGAATCGAGTCCCACATCTCTCTAGGTTGCAAAGTGCTTTGGGATTCTGTGGGACGAAGATGTTGGTATTATTTTACTGTCCCGGCTGGACCAGATTTTCCAGAGTTCAGCACCCAGCAGTGACACTTATGCCCCCGATTTTCAAAAGGGCTCAGTGCTCAACATGCACTTTTTTTTGCAAATCCGGCTCCAATGTTAGGCCATAATTTTCAAAAGTGACAAGTGATTTGGTGGGGGATCTTAGCTAGGGTGACCAGATGTCTCGATTTTGTAGGGACTGTCCCAATATTTGGGGCTTTGTCTTATATAGGCGCCTATTACCCCCACCTCCACCCCCTGTCCTGATTTTTCACACTTGCTGTCTGGTCAGCCTAATCTCAGAATCTCTGTGTTCAACTTGACCATTAAAACAGGCTTGATTTTCAGAGGGTGGATTCTAAGCTCTTTCTGAAAATCAGGTCCCTTTAAAATGTCTGAAGCTGGAGGCTCCAAATCACTAGTTACTTCTGCAGAATCTCTGCCTGTTTGTTTGTTCGTTATCCTGTCCTTTTGTATATTGTTGCTGCATTCCGTAGCGTACAAGAGAAGAAGGGATTAAACATGAGAGAAAACAGAATGGCCAAATCAATGCATTCCTGTTCTAAAATGCATTAATACAGCACAGACAATGGAAAGTTAAATTCCTAGTGGAGGGGATTTTCCACCACCCTCCGCCTTGCTAATCTCCATGGTCTCCGACATGTACTGCGAGTGGTAGCCCTCCAAATTCTCCCAGATGCTGTGCCCAAGACCAGATGTTCCCCCCTCCTGCCCCACATTGCATGAATGTTCCTTGCCCTTTCACTGCCTTTGTCCTTCTGTCCAATTTCTGCTGGGGTTAAAAATAGCTAAAGAGATGCTAAAATAGAATTAAGGAGCTGAATAGGTAAACACAGTTTGGGCTTGCCCTGCTGCCTGCTTAATTTCAGCAGAAAGAGGCTTTCCTACGAAGGATATTGAAGACTAAGAAATGCAAGAGCACCGCACCCTGGGCAGCACAGAGGGGAATAAGAAACAGGGGTGCTTGAATTAATCATAGAATCTCAGGGTTGGAAGGGACCTTAGGAAGTCATCTAGTCCAACCCCCTGCTCAAAGCAGGACCAATCCCCAATTTTTGCCCTAGATCCCTAAATGGCCCCCTCAAGGATTGAACTCACAACCCTGGGTTTAGCAGGCCAATGCTCAAACCACTGAGCTATGCCTCCCCCTCCGATTAGTGAGTTGTGTTCATCACCAGGCTTATCTCACAGATCAGACGGGCACTGAGGAACATAGTCCCAGAAGTTCCTATAAACATTGGCTTTGGAGCTCAAAATCCTCCCCTGAAGCCAGTGGGAGCAAGCATATTTCATAGAGGTGTGAAATTAGCATGCGGAGTGTTTTCCTTTCACAGCAACTGCTGAGTGCTTTCTTGTGCCCAAACAGCGATGTCTGCATGCAGCGAACAATAAGCAAAGCCATAGAAAAGTGTTGGTCACTGCTGGGTAAGAACCCAGGAACTTTAGCACTAATCACACAGGTTTTTTTCTTGTGTGCTATAGGATTCTGTTAGCTGTAAGCAGCAGGCTCTTGTAGATGCCTTGGCCTACCACTAGAGGGCGGAGTGATCACAAGTCAGCATGTCATATTTACTGGCCTGTAGAACTGCTGTCTCAGGGCCAGCAGGGGGAGCCTAAAACAAGGGCTTTCTGTGGGTCCTACCAAAAAAAAAAAAAGTGGTGTATAAAAGTTTGCAACTTCTTGATGGATTTCTTTTTAAGGAAAGAAAACAAGTGGCTCTTTAGAATATAGATTCAAACAAGGAAGGTCACGTTTTGGATCTTAAAAACCCCCCAAACCTTGCCAGCACTGTGGTTGATTTCATTTTGTTCCGGAAAGGAGGGGGTAGTTCAGAATCTGTCACAAATCTCTGGCTGATGTCAAGGAGGCGGAGAGACAGAGAAGGAATTAAGTGCTCTGAAAAGATGGCAAAGGTTCCTCTGGGAGCCCTTCTTTCAAATCTATCTCCCCCCCACCCTTCCCATCAAACATTAAAAATGGCGATGGCTGCCTTTCTTCCAATGACAGCACCTGTCAGTTCTGGGGGATCTGCTCCCTCGTTGCTCTGGCAAAGGTTCCCACTCGCTGGCCCTCGGGAGTTTATATTTCTGGCAGGGGCACAGTTATTTGGGCTCTTCTCAGCCCTGCTCCCCCCATGCCCATACACCCTCCCCGATGCCTCCCATGTTCCTTGCCGACCGCTGGCTCTTCAGCCACTGGGCTTTGGCTGCTCTGTCCCATCGCCTTAGCACCAGGGTGATTGGCTTCTCCTGATCTGCCGCTCCTCTGGCAGAAAAATGCCTTGGAATTTAAAAGTAAATGTTGGGCCATGTTGTGTTAGGAGGTGATGTGTAGTTATGTTCACGCACATGTATGCATACACACCACAAACCCTTATACACACACACACACACACACACACACACACACACACACAGACACGTCCCTCCAAACACACGCACGTCCCTATGCCCAGACCCAGAGCGCACTCTGCTCGTATTCACGTAGAAGCCCAGGCAAACAACCAAGCCCCCTCTTCCCAGCGGCTCCTTCCCCACGCAGCCTGGCTTATCTCACCAGCGCCCGTCAGTTGGGAGGGGAGAGCACAGAGCCGGTGTCCTTTGCTGCCCACTGACACGCCCTGAGAGTCGGATAAGAAAGGTTAATAGAAGCACAGACAAGTCCCTCCGAGGCTCAGGGATGTCAGCGCTTTGAAGCTGTCACTCAGACTGGAGAGATCTCCCCTGGCCACGCTGAGGTGGGCCCCACTTCCTAGCTCTGCTCTCTGGATACTGCAGCCCATGGGCCCGATTCAGCGCCCTGTGAATCAATAGAATGCCCTCCCTGGATTGCAGAGGGGTGTGTGTGTGTCAGACCCCATATAACTGGTAAAATGTCCAGAGACTCCTATGATAAGCAAATGTAACCACCCGCCCGCTCAGGGTGATGCTCTGTCCACCCGCACTGCCTCCAGGGCCGTGCATCGGGCCGATGTTAGCCTTGCCTAATAGAGGTGGGTCTGTTAGCTTGGACCGTCAAGGCTTGTGCTTTTTAAAACTCGAGGTCCCAGGTTCAATCCCCGCCCCCGATGACCCAGCCAGTAGCACAGAGGAGATTTACATTACTTCCAGGATGTGTCCTCAGCCAGGCCCTTTGATCCTGACGCCAGGTGGAGCCTCCCTTACCCCTCTCTCTGCTAATACTCATTAGTCCCCGAGCCGTGGGGCACCGTGTGCAGTAAAACTGCACAACCCCATACCGTATACAGAGACCGCCTTGTTTCCCCCCCCCCCGTGACCTCCTTTTGGGAGCGCTCGCCCTCTAAGGGACCAGCACAAGAGGCCTCTGCTTCTGAAGCGTGTTCTGGTTTAGGGTACAGAAAACGCCTTCGTTCAGCCGATCTGGCCTTCTGGGGGGGGACAGCATTCAATTGCATTTCAACTCCGGCCGCGCGGGGAGTTCAGTGCTGCCAAAGGCTTGGGAAATCCCAGGCAGTAAGTCCAGCAGCAGCAGGACCTAGAGAGCAGCTTTGCAACGGTATGTCGGGGCCTAAAGACGCAGCAGGTGCCGCGTGAGATTGACGAACGCCCTTTCATGCCCAACTGCCAGTGGGAGTCAGGTGCCTTAACCTGTTCAGGTGCTTTAGTAAATTCCCCTCGTCACCTGTCTGCATCTGCAAGGGCCTAAACACCTTTATAAATCTGTCCCAAGATCAAAGTACTTGGCGCTTGTACGTACCTGCTCCCCTGGGGCGTTTCGCCAGTATCCAGCCTGCACTGGTCAGATGAGAACTTCCATCGTTATTGGTATTACAGTAGAGATCGGCAGAGTTAACGGTACCAGGCCCAGCCTCTGCCCTAAACCCATGGCCGCTGACATAGACAAGACTCACAAAGGAAGGGTTATTATCATCTCCCTTTTACAAATGGGGTACTGAGACCCCAAGACTCCAGGGAAGTGACTCACCCAAGGAGCCTATGGGATAGCTAGGAACTGAACCCAGATTTCCTCGGTGCTGGCCCAGCGCTTTACCCGCAAGGCCAGCCTGCTGCTCCTTGTAGTTTTAAGTCTGGCACCAAATCCTTGGTCAGGGCGCAATACACAACTCTCGTGGTTTTCTGATGGAGATGGGCATTGGGAGCGGTGGAAAAAAACATTTAAAGAGCACGCTCTGGGGACTGGAGATTTCCAACTATCAGATCAGCCATTCTAAGCTGGAAGAAAAGGCAGATGAGGCCTTATCTGTCTGGACGAGCAGGGGTACTGGAGGTTACAGACCAAAGTGATTTGGGAGCTACAGGAACAGGTGCTCTGGTACTACGGTGATGGGCCTGGTCTAGGAACAATGCACAGAACAGAGAACGCAGAAAGGCCTGCAGACAGCAGGAACCGGGTGCGGATGTGATTTCTGGGTGCACAGGATTTTATTCAAAAGGTTTTTTTTTTAACCCAAACCATTCAGATCCAAACCACCGCAAACTTTGGAGGAGTTCAGAGGCAAATATCCCACCTGCACACCCAGCCCATCTTCCAGCTCCATGATTGGGTCAGATAGCTCGGTTCTTTGGAGACACTGAGGTCACATGTTGGTGAGCTATCTTTAATCAAAAACTAATTAAATAAGAAACATCAAAAGCAAAGCCGGCCCTCCCCCCCTTCTCAAGCCATCTCTTTTCAAAGTGCATATGTAAGAGCGTCCTGCCAACCCCTCTCCCCGACAAGCAGCCCTGGTGAATTCAGCAGCCGTGACATCACATTTACTCCATCCTGACACAGGAAGAGGGAAGCCATCCAAGTGGCCTCTTGCCCTCTCTCTAGGAATGGGCAGGCCCAGGGTTGTTGTGGGTGGAGCTATGCCTTTAGCTCCGCCTCCTACTCCTCCCTTTATCAATGTAGTTTCAAGCACCTGTGGCCCTTAAGGGTGGGGGATGTTTAGATTTCTGTTGAAGCTGTGGGATCCTGGCTCAGGTAAGCAAACGGGTGCTCTAGCTTCTCTCTGAGCTCTAAACCAGCTGTATTCTGAGAAGAGGTGTTGTCCAGGTGGGGATCTGCTGCATTGTCCATGTTAGATGATGGATGGGTATTTTTTTCCTCTGGGAAAGACAAGTTTTCCGTTGTGGGCGAGGAGGGGAAGAACTTTACTGCTAAAACTCAGCTGCGAGGGGCTGTTTGGTCCCTTAGGGGTGGGGTTTGTAATGGCTGGGCTGGCTGCTGGCCTCTTTTTGTCACCGCCAGGTTTAGCAGTTTTGATGGCTTCACATCCCACCCTGCCCCGCTTCCCCAGCACATGCTATAGACGCTGCTGCTGCTTCCCCGGGCACTTGCCGTATCTCTAAGTGGCCTGTCCCAAGAGGCTGATTGCCCCTCTTGGTGGTGGCGTGGGCGCTGCCTGCCTGATGTGGCATCACCTGCGTGCTGTGAGCTTTACCGCTGATCGGCCCCGAGTGTGTCCTTGTGGGTCCGCTTTGCCGGCCTGCTCCCAGGGCTCTGTTGTAATGTAGGGGTCAGGTTCTGGCAGCTGGGGAGGTGAATATACTCGGCAGGCCAGTGTGATGGCTTGGCGGGGGGCGGTTTTTCCTTTGCTGGGGGGCAGCCTGTAGAGGTTCTCTCCAGAGTGCGTGCCCCTTGTTGAGTCCGCTGTCGCCTCTCGAGCCGACTGCCCCCCAGCGTCACTGGCCAGGGCCTGGGAGACATCGCCCGACCAGAGCGCACAGTGTGGGTGCGGGTCTGCCCAGCCCAGCTGGGGGGCCAGTCCCTGAATCCCTGCACTAACAGCTGTGATCCCAGAAGGCAGAGCTGAGTTCTCCTCCTAGCTTCATGTAAGGGGTGGGGGGAGCAGAGGGGTCAGAGGTGCCAATACAAACAGAGCCCTCCCATCCCCAATCTGTGGCCTCTCTAGTCAGGCCTCTGGTCGCCCCCAGCTCCCGGTGAGCCTGCCCGGTGCATGGCACCAGGCTCCAGCTTGGCGACAGTGAAATCTGCATTTCAATAAGGCTATTTAAAGCCAGCGCTGGGCAGGGGAGTGAACAAATCTGTTTTCAAAGTGGGAAGGCAGCGAGTTATTTTACGTAGGATTGGAGACAGAGTTTAAATCAGGCCTCAGAAATGAGAGGGGGACAGGGACGGCCAGGGGTGGGAAATGAAGCCCGAGCTATTCACTTTGTGTCTAAACGACTCTCAGGGAAATAATTCCACCTCCTCTCGTTGCCCCTCTCCATGGCTGGTTTTCTGCTGGGCCTAGAAGCCAGTTGCCCACTGAGACATTTCTTCTCCCCTCCTCTCCGGCCAACCTTTCTCTTTATTATCGTCAGATTGCGATGGACACACTGGTGCTTGTACCCGGTGCAGGTGCCTCCACTTGTAGCCAGCAGGGGCTGTCGCTTGCCCGCGGGCCATCACTGGCTGTGGGTCTGGTTGGGGAGGTGCCCCGGTTCTGAGATCGCCAGGTCTAGTGGAGAGGGCACCGTGCTGGGGAGTCGGGAGAACTTCGTGTTCTATTCCAGGCCCGGCGCTGAGCTGCTGTGGGCTCTGCCCGCTTCCCCTTCCCGCCTGTTGAGGCTGTAAGCTCTTTGGGGCAGGGCATTTTCAATGGGAGGTCACTGTACCTCTGGCAGCAAAGTTCAAAACCTTTACCAGACAGGTCCCTGGTGAAGGGAACGTTGCTGTCACTGGGACAGGTGTCACCGGCCCTGCGCTGAGGGAACTGTGCTGACGGGGGTTGGTCCCTCTGAAAAGAGGAATTGTACGGTGTCTAGGACAATGGCGTCCTGGCAAGTGCGGGGCTCCTGGGTTCATTGACAATACAAATAAAACAGCAGTGGAGAGTTGGGTTGGCAGGACACACAATCACGTGGGGCCCTGCATCAGGCTGTGGCAACACAAGGAGAGTTTTGCGGCTAAAGCTTTCTATGTTGACCAGGCCCGAGTGTGCGTGCGGCATCCGGCACGAGGCCCTGATCTCTGTTGGGACTGCGAGGTACCAAGACCTGGCAAACCGGGTGCTGGCTCCACGGACTGAGAAGCTGCCGTGGGGTAATAAAATCCAAAGGGCAGCAGAGCGGGGAGTAGCTTAAGATTCTAGTGAAAGTGGCTCATGTATACAGGTATGTGCGTTGCTGCTGTCATGGCAACCAGGTGAGCTGCATCTTAGAGCCCTGTGAATATCGACCTTGGTACTCACCCCTCTCTGGGCGGAACCACGCAGTTAATCACCCCAGCGCTGGATTTCTGGGCAGCAGCCCCTCGTTTCCCCACTGGGGTAACGCCCCAGGCCCAACTGGGTTTGGTACCGGTGAGGTTCCCTTCAGGAGCCTGTTGCGATACAAGTTTGCAGTGACGCACAAACAGCATCTTCAGAACAAAGCATTATTCATTCATCCCCCCAACGGTGCAAAGCATGCAGAGCAAAGGGTAAAAATACTACAGGTCTAGATGCATATTTCACCGTTCCTAACTCTTACTCTTTCCTTGAAGCATTGGTGTGCTTCATCTAACCCAGTTACCTCCATCTCTGGCTGGAGAAGCAGACCGTCCTGCTTTCAGCATAGTCTGTTTGTTCTCTTGCCTGTCAATCCGCTCTCAGGCCAGCATCTTTCCAGGTTAGAATTCCCTTTGATCCTAGGGGAGCGTCAACCATGCCAGCCTGGTGGGGCCATTCCCCAGTTAATAGCTTCCCCGTGTTGTTCCCTTAAGGAGCCTTATCTTGCCATTGTTTTGGTTCCTCTTTGCTGCCCTCTTCAAAGCTTCTTTTGATGCAACTCCTGGCAGTCAGGCAGGTTCAAGGGGAGCCAGTGTTGCCTAGTGGAGAGAGCACTGGACTACAACTTGTGACAGCTGTTCTTTTCCCAGCTTAGCCACTGGCCTTCTGAATGACTCTGGGCAAGTCGTGGCCCTGTGCTGTGCCTCAGTTTCCCCATCTGTGAAATGGGAATAATGATACTGACCTTCTTTGTCAAACACACTGAGATCTACTGATGAAATGCCCGATGTAAGAACTCGGTATTATTATTAATGTCACACAAATAACCTGAAGGTCCTATAAAAATGCTACCCATAATTCCCTCATTCTCCACAGTTGGCATCTGCTGGATGGAAATGGAGCAGCTCATCTGTGCCAGAGGCCCTGTGCCGTGTACGAGGGACTCAGGGTGTTACTAGGAGGCACAGCTTCCGTATCCATGGAGTGCAGTGGAATACTTAGTGGGCAGTGGCTTGTTTGGGATAGAGGATGGGGGAAATCACTCTCCAGCTTGCCTGGGCAGGGATAGTGTCCCTAGCCTCTGTTTGCCAGAAGCTGGGAATAGGATGGATCACTAGATGATTCCCTGTTGTGTTCATTCCCTCTGGGGCACCTGGCATTGGCCACTGTGGGAAGACAGGATATTGGCCCAGATGGACCATTGGTCTGTCCCAGTATGGCTGCTCTTATGTTCTTTGTTCTTTATCTTCCGAACTGAAGGAGGCCGCTGAAAGCATCCCTGAGGCACGGCAGTGCAGAGCGGAGCTGGGCGAGTTGCAGGGGATGGGATTAAAGTTAGATTCGATGTTACGATTGCTTTGAGAGCCCAGCAGGCTGGGGAGTAAAAAGCCCATCTCTCCGCATCCGGAAGGAAGGTCCCGTCGTGGCAAAGTGCCGCGGTAATGGATGGGGGACGTGCGTCCCGAAAGCCAAGGGAGTCGAAAGCCAGATCAGTCCTGCAGTGCTGAGCGGGTGGGTGGGAGCTGTTAACGCTGGGAGCCCTCAGTGGGGCCTGCTGCGAATGGAGGGGGCAGCCTGCACGTGGGAGAGGGACAGGGAAAATGGATTTGGTTTCCATCAGGGTCGTTATCGCCTTCTCACAAAAGCAAGGCGCGTAATCAGCTCCCAGCTCAGCCAGGATTAGCGGTTTCCTGAGGGATTCTCGGAGATTTCCGGGCGAGAGAGAGGCTTTCTCGCAGCCTTGGAGCTTTAGGGAACATCAAGAAGTGCATGTTGATGAGCAGCCGGGACCCCCGCCAGGCCTGGCTCTGCGGCAGCTAAGCAGCCTGGTAAACTCTGTTGTTTTTTCCTTCCCGTCGCATGTCCCTAGTGGGAGCTAATGGGATGTTTTGACACCCAAGGGTCAAAGCTCATTGTTGCAGCCTGTCCTATCGGGGCCAGCACGGAGGCTTCTCCTAGCAGGACTCGGTTGGTTGGGTGTGTATGTACAGAGCTACTACGACTTTCCGTATGCTGGGCCCTTAACTCTCTACGCACTCTGCTTTCTGCATGGCCACTGTGGCTTCTCTCCAGAGCAGACTGTTAGAGGGAAGAGACACACACCGTGCTCTCTCCTGGAGACTTCCCTTCTGTTCATCTTTATTTGGTTCTTACCTAGAAGACATCAAGTACGTGCTTGCTCTTTGTTTCTGGAGAAACCTTATGAGTGCTGTGAACACCACTGCAGCAGTGTCCTCTGAGGCCTGGATTAAACGAGAAGGGTTATACCAGTATAGCTCTCTGTCAGGGGAATGATTGTTTTTACCGATATAGCTATACCAGTATAATCCCTAGGGTGGACACACTTATAGGCTTACACTGGTATAACTGTGCTTATACCAGGATAGTTTATGCCAGTTCCCCCAAACCACACCACATTCAGGTTGCTTCTAGTCCCAAGAGACCAGTCAATTGGTACCCGAGGTCTTACACCAAAGACCACACCTGTAGCCACTCCTGCAATAAACCATCTAAAGGTTTATTAACTAGGAAACAGAAATGGAATTATTTCCAGGTTGAAGCAAGCGAACATACACACACCGATGAGTTACCATCTAAAGCCTAAGAGTGACAGAGCTGTAGTGATCTGTCAATTCAAAGTGTCTTTCAGGGCAGATCCAGGAGGCAGCCCCCCGGGACCTCTGGCTTTAGTTCAGATTCTCTGGCCCTTCAGAGGTAAAACCCCGCAAAAGACGGAAACTTTTCCTGTTACTTGTTTTATTTCCTTCATTCAGCTTCCAAGCCCACAGGCCAACCTTCCTTGCCGGTAGCATTTCCCAGGTGCAATAGGACCATTAACCAATCCTTTGGATTGGGGTGATTCTTGATGGCCCATCTGAGTTTGACAGTTCTTCTGGATGGGCTGGGGGGAGGGGGAGATGATTCCCGTGCCTGAGTGCACAAACTCAGGGCAAACCTGTTTAAAGTTATAAAGCAAAACGTTTGCGTCTTTTCCTGTGGCCTGGAATGCCGACATGACAAGTGAGCTTAGGGCATGCAGCAAGTAGACAAGCATGTCGTAGAGTCTAAGCACTAAGTATGTTCTTATCAGACTAAGACCTATTTTGAGCAAAACTAAGATGCAGGTGACCTGCTCTGGGCTTCAACTACGAGGTTGCCAGTTCTTAGCCAACGCCTGCAGCCTGGGCACGTGCTGGCATCTGGCCTGCCAGCGTCACGCCTCCTATTTTACAAGCATCCCGCTTTAGTCGCGTGCTCTGCTTTGTGCCATAACCCTTTGCCGAACGATCAGAAATGAAATGAGCCTAAATGGTTATTTCAGAGCTTGTCCCCACAGGGACCAGCGGGAAAATTAATCTGAATTAACCATTAAAGTGGATCACTGCCTTAAACTCCTGTGTGGACACTTGTCACGGATCCACATGATCTGTGCTCTGCCCCAGTGTTAACCAGTCCCTTGGAGAAACCCCTACAGGGGGCCAGACCCCCAAGAGGGTCCAGTCTTCCTAAAGGGTAGGCCATGAGGCCTCATGGCCTGAGATTGGGCTCCAGCACTGGGTCACTGACAGCTGCCTTTGCTTAAGAGCCTTTGGTGAGGGACCTTGTCAAAGGCTTTCTGAAAATCTAAGTACACTCTGTCCACTGGATCCTCCTTGGCCATTGGACTCAGGAGATCTGGCTTTGATTCCCTGCTCTGGCCCGGACAGTGTGACCTCGGGCAACTCTCTTGGTGCCCTGGCTTCCCATCTGTAACATGGGGTTAGTGACCCCCACTTCTTGGGAGGAGTGACAATAAATCCATTCATCTCTAGACAACCTAGAGTGCTCTGAGCTTCACGCTGGGGATGTAATTCCCCGCTCGAGGAGATGTACCCGCGCTAGACTGGTCGAGTTGGTGCGCTCAACAGAGCGCGTAGCTGCAGTGGGCCGGGCTGGCTGCTCGGACTACATACCCCTCCGAGATGCTAGGTGCGTACTTGTGCCCCCGTGGCTGTGCTCCCAGCCTGCTAACTAGCACGGATATCTTCTCAAGCTGTAGCCATCCCCTTAGGTGGCAGGTTTTCTCTACTGAGCTGTCCAATCTAGTATCAGGAAGATCACGCCATGGGGCTCCCCTCACTTGCCTTGGGAGACTTTCACAGCACAATAGGACATTACCGGCGAGCTAGGCGAAGATTGCTCAGTGTTCTTCCAATCAGGTTCTAACCCCCGGGCAATCTCCCTACACTCTGGGGTCTACACCCTCAGAGGGGTTGAAGGTAGGTAGCGGGTCTCCTCTCCCCCACCCCTTCCTGTCACGGAGTGTTTAATACTGCCTGCTGCTAAATCACGCTCAGGCCCTTGGATTTGTCCTGTTCTGCTCTGTGCCCTTCGTTGGTCCCCACCTTTCTGGTCTCGAGGTTCCCAATTCCCAGCACAGGCGGGCCACGTGGAAAACAGACAGCCCAGGCCTGATGGAGCAGGGAGCAGGAGGGGAAGAGAAACATCGTTGAAGGCCAGGCGGTCTGATACTGCATAGGGCACCTGACCTCACTTGCAGCACCCCGGGCCACGACGGCTTTGCAGCACTTCCTCCTTGTCAAGCATCTTCCTCCTACTGAGTATTATGGGTCGCGTCCCGCACTCCCTCTCCCACATAACAGGCGGATAATGCACGGGACAGGTGTGTTTTGGTGGCACAACAGTGCCCCCTGTTGGCTAGTCACTTCATGAAGTTATTCTCCAGTAGCATAAAGGAGAAAGGCAGATCTCTGGATTCTCTTAACGGTTGAAACAATACAGTGATGCCAAAACTCCCAGCAAATGTATCCCATAATGCCCTGAAATATCCCCCACCATCCACTTTTTAGCTGGTGACCATGTAACTTTCCTTCCTGAGAAACTCCCCTATCTGTCGCTATAGATCCGCAGCTGGTGTCAATTGGAATAAGCACTAGTGACGTCAGTGGGGTTTTGCTGATCTAACCGGTTGTGTGGGTAACTTCATGGACTGAGGTGGCTGAGAGGTGGCAAATGCAGGACGCAGGCAGTGGGCTGTACGGTGTTTTGAACATCCCTGTTTCATGGAAAGAAACGATTTCCTTCCCCCATTTCAGCTTCAACAATAACAAACAGCCAGGGACTTGCATGCAATCAGCTTCCTCTCTGTTTTGTACTTAATTAATTAATGTTTGTAAAGCTCTGAGATCCTCGGCTAAAAGGCGCTATTTGAAGTGCAAAGGATTATTATTAATAATTTACATAAGCCTTTCTGTCAACAGCATTTAGCTGCAACCTCTATGCCCTGCTCCTGGATACCAGTGGCCTAAACATGTAGTCACAAGTCCGGCTGCCTCAACTGGCTTTTGGCTGGGTTTGGAACCGGCTCTCACATGATTAGGTCCAACAGTTCACCTGGTGGGTTTGCATTCAGGGAGGAAGGTGGGGGAGAGAAAATCCAGCGGTGACATCCATTAGAAATAATGTGAAAATGGGGATGTGTGTGGGGGCATGGAGGGGCGGGGGCAGGGGAGCAAATGTGTGCCCCCAAAAGGCCCTCAAACCTCCTGTCAATGCACTGTTTACTATAAACATTTCAGCAGGTCCTACCATTTAGTGATCATCCAATATCCCTTAAACCATCTGGTGCATGCACCTGTGTGGTTCAGGGTAAAGAGTGAGCCAGGCAGAACCTGAGAGAGAAATGCAGACATGAGTCATGCACTTGCTGAGTTTCCTAGAGCTCTGTTTACACTCTCTCTCTCTCTCTCTCTCTCTCTGGGTTTTTGGCTTTATTGGCCATCAGCAGCTACTAGGGAAATTGGGCTTCCACGGCTGGAGACCACAAAGGCTTCTGAGCGTTCCAGGGAGCATTGATTTCGAGGGGGTGGGTAGCCCGGCAGGTGGCGCAGTAGCAGGTCAGGGATGAGATGAGATCCATTTCTGGAGAGATGAGCTGTTCCATAGCCAGCCCAGCCCTGGGACAGAGGAGCAGGAAGCGTTAATCTCACTGTGATCGGGCAACACCCCAGCTGGGACAGAGTGATTCCAGGGGGGTTTCCCCTCAGGCGCACAGTCCTCTGTTGAGCAGTGGTGCTGGGGAGCGGAAGAGGCTGGAATGAACGGTTCCACTGGCATAGAGGGATCCCAGGGCCATGGAAAGCTGACCCACCTCAGCACACCAGGGAGATGCTGTAGCACTCTGTGCTCTGGCTAATCATTGATAGAATAATGTCCGTAAAGGGGGGCATTACATGCCACGGTAAACCAAAGCAGGTCTTGTGCCCTGTTCTGCTACCTCCTTCTCAGCTGTGCTGAACTCCCCCACCAGTTTAAAAGTCCCTCCCTTGCTCATGGTGACACCCAGGGTCATGAGAATGGAAATAATTGCAAACTCTTGGTTTCCTCTCTGCCAACCGTGCCTGTTCCCTTGTGGCTCTTCCTGCCTCCTGGGTAGTGAAATTGGGCTGGTCAGTTTCATTTTCACGTTTATCGTCAATTTCACTTCCTTGTCCCCCAGGGACATTTAATACCACACCCCTCACTTTGGTGTCCCAGTGCTTTATCAGGATGCTCCCTATCAATATAGGCCCTCATTTCCCCTCTACTCGCTTTCCCTTGAGGCAACTGACATGATAGTAATTGCAGAGAGGCATTATTCTCATTCAGCAGCACAGTTCGGATTAGGGAGGCAGTGTAGTCTAATGGGTAGATGGGCTGGGACTCAGGAAAGACCTGGGTTCTATTCCCAGCTCTGTCACTGGCCTGCTGGGTGACCTTGGGTATGTCACGTCCTCTCTGTGCCTCAGTTTTCCCCATTTTAAACAATCCGACTGACCACCTTTGTGCAGCGGTTTGAGATCTTCTGAGAAAGCCAGCTCTTATGGCGCAAGTTATTACTATTTATAATAGCCCCATTATGCTAGATGCTGAACAAAAAAACCAATACTGGCTAACGTTAATCATAATGAAAACCTCCCGCTAATGCCGGATCTTGCCAAATTTGAGGCTAAACTACCAAGCGTCCTTTTAATTTCTGAAGTGTTAACCCCAAGTATCCCTGCCAAAGAGAGAGCGGAGTGGCTTTCTTGAAGATTAGCCCTTCATCGGTGCAATAAAACAGTGTTCTCATGCAGTCACCTCCCAGCGCTAGCGTGTTTCTATGCTGCCCAGAGACGATGGGCACTGGGACCCGCGAATTGGGACCCCCGGAAATAAAGCGCTCCACGACCGTGGCTGGAGGTGTGGGGCTTTGGCTGGAGGGCGCTGCCTCTTGACAGCAAAGCGGCCAGCGTGACCGGTGCTTGAGAGAGGGGATGGAATTGTGGGTAAAGCCCTGGACCCAGGCTCCAAAAAGTACATTCAAGCCCCTGGTCTGCCACAGACTCACTGCCTGGCTTAGGGAGAGTCACTTCATCTGCCTTTTGCCCCGACTCTCCGTCTGTCAGTTAGGGCTAATGATGCTTCCTTTCTCCTACACCTTGTTGTCACAGAGTGTGGGGGAGTCAGGCCTTGCACCCCTCTTCCTGGGATTCACTGTGACGCTCAGCCAGCCAGTAGAACAGAAGGTTTATTAGGGATGCCAGGAACACAGTCCAAACAGAGCTTGTCAGTACAAACAGGACCCCTCAGTTGGGCCCTTCTGGGGGCCAGGGAGCTTAGACCCCACCCTTGGGGCTCCCTGCATTTCACCACCCAGCTCCAAACTGGAACTAAAAAGACAAAACCCTCCAGCAGGCTCTTCCCCTCCCCTGGGGCCCCTCCTCTAGCCTCTGTCCATTCTCCCAGCCAAAGGTGTCACCTCCCCACTCCCCTCCTGGCTCATGTTACTGCCTCAGGTAAAGTCTCGCATTCCCAATGCAGCAGGTCCCAGGGAACCTCCCCCGCAAGCCTCCCAGGTCAAATCCATCTCGCTCCCTACTCCGTCACACTTGTCTCTGGGCATGTCTGCTGCAAGCATCGCTCAGGTAGGCACACCCAAGGTAGCTTTAATCTAACTAACTCGGTCCCCGAGCAGTGAAACCACAGCAGCCTGAACTCCAGGCAGGGTCGTACCTGGGAGACTGTAAGATCTTTAGGCCGAGGGCTGACTTCTGCGGGGTTCTGGTGGTGGGGCCTGATTTTGTCTTCCACTAAGCCCCATGGCACTCTATCTCCCTGGCTGATAGGGCACTGGCCTTACCCCCAGTGCCCCAGCAGAGGAGGCAGGGGGTAGGAGAGAAGGGTGTGGCTGGAGCACGCTGCTCTGCAGCTGTTTGCTGCTTCGCAGGGGCCGTGGGAAGCAGAGCATAAGTTAGAGCAGCCCCGAGGCTGCTCTGACACTGGAGAAAAGGTAGGGCCCTAAACAGGCCCAGAGTGCGTAGGTGGCTTAGTTACCTTAACCTCCAACCCTGCTCCAAGTGCAGGAAGAGGAGAGCTGAGAGTTGGTCTTAAGGCTCTGGTTTGGTGCTGAGCCAGCGGGGAGCACCGGGAATCTCCCCGCAGTGCCTGTTCATTTTCTGCCTCCTTTTCGGCAGAGTGGTCCATGGCCCTCTAAGCTCTCTACTGAGTTTCCCCCAGGGCCATAGCAGAGTCCCGCACACCCGTTGTACGCAGCTTGGTGAGCGCTCTCTGTTGAGCAGACTTGCGATCCCCGCAGAACTTAAAGTTGTTCTGTTTTTAGAGCACAGAAGGGGCTTCCTTTGTACTGATTGCTAATTAAATGGATTATTCAAAGCTGCTAGTACAGTACTGTGCATTGTCTTCTAATAGTTTAGATTCTGTCCCTGTGCCAGCTCCCATTTAGCAACAAAAACACTTATCTTGTTCTCCGCTATCTCCTCCTTTTCCATTTGTAGCCTTTCCTCTCCCTCCAAGTCTTTTCAGTCCCAACACTGCAATAATCATTCTAAACGTCGTCATCTCCGTCGACAAAACGCCGTTGATGTGACAGCGCCGGGCTGTTAAATCTCCGTGTCTGCTCGATAATTAATTAACTCATTGCGGGCCCTCCCTCACCAGATTACGTCGAGAATGAGGCTCAGGCGTGGGCAGCCTGGCTCGGTCTTCTCTGCCCGATGTTGGCATGTGCCCCTCTTGGCTCGCGATGGGAGGTGGCCTGCCAGGGGCTCTAAACACTTCCGAGGGCATTGCCCTGTCTTGTCAGCAGCTGGGATTATAGTTGCAGTGTGGACAGAGAATTTCCAAGTTGGGATGGCCCAGGCTAGGAATTCAGATATCAGATCCTTCCCCCTCACTCCTTCCCCTCAATTCTGAAGTGTTTGGGTCTGAGCCCTCTGTTCAGCCCCTGATAGATGATGTCATGCTCATGTGCAGTGTGTGACGTATCCCCTTCCTAGAGGTTGGTCCACCTAGTGAACAGCCTACTACTGCTGGCAGCTAAAGGAGGTTATTCCTTTAGCTCACGTGGTAGGGGCCTGGGTGGCATTGCCTGGAGTTCAAACCCTGCTGCTGGCCCGTGGTGGGTGTGCCAAGTGTGACTCAGCTCTGGTGCGCATTCATAGTGAGCAGAATTGGAGCTTGGGGGCACCCGGGAGTCTAGGAAGCTTCTGAGCTAGGACTTCAGTTTGGGCCTGTCCCTACCTTCAAGCTTCAGGGATGGGGCCTCAAAAATAGCCCTTAGCCTCTCTGAGCCTTTCCCCACCAGCTGCGCTGGGGCAGAGGGGAAGGGGGCTTGTGGAGCTATTGGAAACCGGGCCCCCTCCTTGGTCATCCACTGAGACCGCTTGCTGCCTCTTGGATGCAGGTAGCTTCCTTTCCAGGCAGGGCTGTTTCCTACTCTCCAAACAGTCTCCTCCTCTCCTGGGTTGCGGACTGGCCGGAGAAGCCACCATCCGGGTTCGCTGCATCCCGGCATCACACGAGACCACTGGGAGAACAAAGCCCTGGGGCCGCCTAGTTCCTCCTGCCCCGGGAGGGTAAATTCCATTGGCTGCCACTGAGTTACGGTAAAAAGCCCCTTTCCGCCAGCAGGGCAGGTGGGTGTGTGATAAACCCGGGCAAGGTGGCACTGCTCTGTTATGGATGGCGGTGCCTGGGATATACCCTTGCTCGGAGCCCTCCAACCCACTCGCTTTAGACTGTGCTGTCCTTGGGGTCTCTAACCCACATGTCTGCCTGGATCCTGCCTGTGTAAATGGGACGTGTCAATCGCCGTCTGCCCTTCGCCCCCCAAGGACGGACGCTGCAATGTAGCCGGAGTCGGGGCGCTGTCAGGGACTGGAGAGAGCAAACAGCCGGGCCTGGGGCTGGCTGGGAGTGGGTGGTACGGAATTAACGTAATAAATTCCCTGCCAAATGCGGAGTGTCCGACCTGCAGCCAGGTCCATTCCTGGTGTGATCCTACACAGCCCACTGAGTTTACACCCGTGGGGAGTCTGGCCCACCTGCAAGAGAGATGGGCTGTGCATTTGGCTTATCAGAGGCAGGGCAACGTGACTGATTGTATTTCCTCCTCCCCCACCCTCTCCTGGGAGAAAAATCAGGAAAGGGGGTTGGACGCCAACTGCTCAAACAGCAGCAAACTGCTGATGGCGGCAGGAGAGTCTGATGCTCCTGCCCTCTTACTGGGGCGCCCCTGGATTCCGGCAGGCATCTCCCGTCGATCACCACCAGCTCACACATTGCCTTGATCTTCCCAATGCTGCCTCCAACCCAAACCTCCTCCTTGGCTCCTGGCTCCTGTGTGAATGTTGTAACTGTCCTGTGGCCACTTGGGCCATCACCCTTCGCAGGGGCAGTGAAGGATGGAGCTCAGCTCCTCCCGCTCCAGCGGTGCGGGCCCTTCCCTGCCACCAGAGCCAAAGGAGATGCTCTGTTAGCATCCAAACGTGTGTTACAATCATACTTTATAATCCCGAGCTCTTACACAGCGTTCTTCCTCATGTCTCAGATGCTTTACCAAGGAGATCAGTATTGTCAGCTCCATCTTACAGAGGGGGAAACTGAGGCATGGTATGGATGTGACTGGCCTAAGGTTACCCAGCAGGCTAGTGCCAGAGCTGGGAATAGAACCCAGTTCTCTTGAGTTCCAGTCCAGTGTGTTATTCACGAGATGGTCGTTGCTCAGTTTATTATTTGATTTATTCCTGTTACCCGTAACACTTTGGAGTCCTGATCGGGGTCGGGACCCCCTTTGTGCTGTACAGGTGTGCAGGGATCGCTCCCCTGTGCACCCCTGGTGCCGTGCAGAGAGCACGACGCAGCGTCGGTCTGGCTGGAGGCACAGCATAGTAGGAAAGAGCTGAATGCGCCGGGCCCACAGGAAATGAGCATGTGCCAGGCAGCCCATTGCAACAGAATAAGCCGATATAAAATACGTTTTTTTTACCCTGAAATCTGGTAGGGACTCCACCTTCCCAGATGCACGTCAGAAGTGAGTCTGAGGATTTAAGCCTCGGGAATGGAGCTCTCAGGCCTGATGGTGGAACGACCGGTTCCTGCCTATTGAAGCATCCGAAGGAGGTGGTGGGATTTGAGCTGGGAGCCGCCGCAGTGAGCAGAGTAATCATAACCTGCCTAGTGCCTTTGGGCGAAGGCTCTCAAAGCACTTTATAAACCCTCATTGAGCCTGGCGACAGGAGCGAGGTGAAGTGTCAGTCGCGGTAGCCTTGCGGCTCCCTTCCACCAGCATTGCTGCCCTCCCACTGTCCAGGCGGGCAGACGGGGGCACGGAGAGGTTAAGAGACTTGCCTGCAGCACCCGAGTCTAGCATATGGGATGGAGGCGTCCTGGCTGCAATCCTACTGCTTCCGCCGCAGTTCTCAACCTCGCCCACAGAGGGAGCCATTGAACGGGGTCTAGTGGGTACCTGGCGGGGGCAGTGCCGTGATGGAAGACTGAGCCCTGCCCAGAGGCCGTACCGGGTCCAGTGACCTGCACTGGCTGCGTTTTGATCTCCGCAACGGGTACCTGGTTCTCTGGAGAAGCCATCACAGAGTGGCGCTTAGACCGAATGCCACAGCTTTTGGGTGCTTGGAGATACTCACTCCAGCAGCTGGCCCGTGCATGGGCCAGGGCTGCTTGTCAGGTAACCCAGGGATAATGGTCCGATGCGATTCCAACTCACACCTGCATCGATAGCCCAAAGTGTCCATGGCTGGGCAGCTGTGATATCAGGCTGCAGATCAATGCAGCGATGGGGTACTCAGCAGCTACCCCAGACTTTTCATCTCTGCCTTCAAAGCACTTTCCAAACGAATGAGTCAACTAATCGCTGGTTAACTAATTAATCCTCCAACAAACTCTCTGATGAGGTAGGCACATAAGTCTTGGTCCTGCTTTATTCAGGAAACTGAGGCACGGCGGCGAAGTGTTTTGCCCAAGGCCACAGAGGGAAACGAGCATCAGCCCTGGGACAAGGAGCCAGGTGTTCCTGGCTCCCAGCCCTGTGATCAAAGCGGGAGGCCACAGAGCGACACTCCCTTACACAACAGTAAGTAAGAGGCAGTCTAGGGTTTGAAGCCTGTATCTCGCGTCTCTGGATTGAGGTTATATTATTTTGATGGTAAAACCAATACAAAGTAAATTTAAGAGTGGGGGCGGATTGGGAACAAAGCCCTGTCAGGATTTAAATGTCAAAGCCAGGGATTTAACACAAACCCACCCAGCTCTGTAGTTCGTAGGCTGCGGATGCAGTGGGTGAATAGCTGCTGAAGGCTGAAAGCTACAGATAGGGATGTGTAGGAGGCGGAGGGGCTCATTGGAAACGGGAGCCAGACTCTCATATGGCGTAAATTGGCATAGCTCCATTGAAGTCATTGGAATGGCGCTGATTTGCGCCCGCTGAGGCTTTCTGAGGGACAAAGATGAGGAAAACGGTCAGCTTGTGAAACTGAAAGCCCTGCCCGTGCTAAATAGACCCCGTTGTTGAATACAACAGGAGAGCTGCTCTCCCATTCCACGGCTAGTTAACTTCCCACTTTGGCAAGTGTCCGTCATTTCCCAGCGGTGCTTTCATACTCCTAGAAATCAAACGACTGTTTATTTGATGCATAAAATGTCTGAATCATCAGATGTCCTGTCGGAGAGCAGATGCAAAACCAGCCGATAGCTTGGAAGAAAAAGGCCCTGGCTTGTCTGTCTCCCGGCCGATAAATTTCGGTGAAGGGAGGAAAAAAAGATGTTTTTTCCCCCCTCTTATTTTTTAATGTTTTATTGAGCAGCGGCGGTTCTGTGTTCGCCATTGTTCCGGGCAACTCTGCTGCCCGGAGAGAGATAAGGCAGGGAGGACATAGGGAATGTGAAATGAAATTCTCCCAGGTTCATAACCATCAGATGCCCGCTGCCTGTTTATTCACAACATGTAAAAGGCAGGAGATAGGATTGAGTGGGGAGAGGTGAGCGTTTGAAATGTATCCAGGGAGAGAGGCGAAGCTCTTGAACATGGCAGGGCTCTAAGCGCGCGTGTGTGTGTGTGTGTGTACACAGTGGCAGAGGCAGTTAGCAGGGTGTGTGTGTACATACTGGCAGAGGTAGTTAGCCGTGTGTGTGTGTACACACAGGCAGGGGCAGTTAGCTCTGTGTGTGTGTGTGTGTGTGTGTACACAGGCAGGGGCAGTTAGCTCTGTGTGTGTGTGTGTGTGTACACACAGGCAGGGGTGGGCTAGTGGAGTGGGAGCTGTGTGTGTGTGTGTGTACACAGGCAGGGGCAGTTAGCTGTGTGTGTGTGTACACACAGGCAGGGGCAGTTAGCTCTGTGTGTGTGTGTGTGTGTGTGTACGTACACAGGCGGGGCAGTTAGCTGTGTGTGTGTGTGTTTACACACAGGCAGGGGTGGGCTAGTGGAGTGGGAGTGAAACAGGTGGGTTGATCTGGAGAAGAGTGAAAGCCCACGTCAGGCACTAGGAAGGCAGGGGGGCTCTGCGGGGTCCTAGGAATGGCCTCGGCTGGGAACCCCTGGGTTTCCTAAAGAGGGCAAAGCCCTGCCTGCTTGGTCAGTGCTGTGGCCCCAGACCTGGATCGACCAAAACCCACTTCCCCAGCTTCCTGAGCAGCCCCCCAGCTCCTGAGCTTATCCCCAGTTCTCCTCAAACGCTGCCCCTTCCTCCTTCCCGGGTGGACTCCTCGGTCTTCCCCTCCCGGCCTGGAGAGACGCCCGTCCCGCCCCACGCTTGTTGGAGCTGGACCCAGCTCCTACAGACGCTGCCTTGAATCAATCCCCGCAGCCCAGGACCGGGCGATCCAGGGCCCTGTCCATCATGGCAGCGGGGGTAGAGGGGCTTTAAAAATGGCCTTAAAAGGGGGCAGGGCCTGGAGCGGCTCCCCCTGAGCGGCAGGGCGGCGGCAGGTTGGCCAGCGTCCCGTGACGGCCATCGAAAGAAGTGGGGAGCGCAGGGACTGATCACCCGCCTGGAAGACAAAATGGGGCCTTTATTCTGCAATCTAAAGAGAAGAGCCAGCTCAGTCTGCAGCATGGAGGAGCAGCTCGGCTGTACAGGGCAGGGAACGGGAGGGGAGGGGAGGGGGTTACTGAGATACGCCACCCGGGGGGGGGCACCCCTCCCCGAGCTGTGCTCTGGGCACCCCCAGGCTCTCTCTCTCTGTTCCACAGCTGGCCCCAGGGTGCATTTGAGCTCAAGTAACTCCAGGAGTTGGCAGCAGGAGACCCAACACTCACTATAAATGTAGTGGGTATTCAAAGGGCCCGATTCTTCTCTCACTTTGTACTTGTTTTACGTCGGTGGGTTCCGGGGAGTTTCTTCTGATTTATGCCCCCTGCAAGTTGGAAGAAAAGAGCCTGCCTCCCCCATGTACACGCTGGGTCTGATTCGCCTCTCACCCCAGGCGTAAGCCAGGAGAGTCTCCATTGTCGTTAAGGGGGCTGATGTGCGTCCCTTACCCCTGGTGCAAATCAGGAGCAACGTAGGACACGGATGCAAAACTAATTAAGTGGGCTCAGAATCAGGCGGGTTGGCTCTAGCGGCATTACTCCTGATTTGCACCAGCGTGAGAGCCAGAATCAAACCACATCCCCTTCCTCACTCCCCAGAGCAGACACAGGTGCATTGTGTCCAACGCAGGGACCTGCATCAACTTTACTCGTCATCGCCCTGGTGTAAATCCGGACTAACTCTGCTGCCTTTGATGGTGTTACACCGTTGCAACTGAACCTGGCACTTGCCTACGCCCAGAATCATCTCAAAGTTCCTTCCCGTGTTCCAACCCTTTCCCAGCTCCTCCTTCCTTCTGTAAGTGGAAAATGTCCAGTTTCTAAAGCGTTCCGGGACTGTGCGGCAGGGTTGCTCCCTGCCCAGGACGCAGGTTAATCACCAGAAGCCGATGCACTGGATCGGGTGCTTTCATTTCATATTCCGCCTTGGACAACTTATTTCATGCTATGCAGGGTCCCACCAGCTCCCCTTGCCTTCCCGTTGTATCTTCTTCAGCGAGGCAGGAGGTGGAGAAGTGAAAAGAAAAGAGGACGTGGATCAATATACCTCCTCCAAGCACCATTAGCTTGCCTCCCGGGCCATGTGGCTTCTTTCCCTGATGGGATCCGTGGGTTAACATTGAAAGTTTTGGTGCAAAGGGGGTGGTTTTTTTCTGCCAGTTGGCTCAAAGATCCCCATGCCATCTTGGTCTTCTGTGCCTGTACCCACACGCTAATCCCTACAGCTGGCTGAATTTGTTTTCAGCTTTCCTGTCAGAAAACGTGGCTTTGCTGAAAGTGACCTTTTCTGCAGGAAAATGTCTATTTCCATGAAACATTTAACTGTTATCAGAGGAACCAAAGCGAATGGTATTGTTTTGCGGTGACTTCACGGAGATGATGTTTTCCAGTTTGGCAGCTTGAATTGTTTCATTGTGTTTAAAAAAAAATATCGTTGACGCTTTTTGCTTTGAAGTTTCCGATTCAAAACCTTCCAGATTTTTTTTTCCGTTTTGTGAAAAAAAGATGAATTTCCGACTGGGAATGGGAACAAATTTGGTTATGTCCTTATTTCCCATGGGATGAATGTTCCAGGTTCTGAACGGCTCTGCTGATTGCACGGTGACGTGCCAAGGGATTTGTTCTCTGCAAGAAGTTTCCCGTCGCGCTCAGCCATTCCAGCAGGTACGTCGCGTTTCCTCCATCACTCTTCACACTAGGGTTTCATAAAGAAAGCCAGAAGGGTTAAAAGCTCATGTTGAACTTGCTCGGTCTCCTCCGTGCTCCCAGCTGCACCAGCGCTGTTAGGGGATTTTCTACAACGAGCAGACTGCAGTTCAAGCAAATGTTCCACACTCCTGAAAAACCAACTGTGGCACGATGCTGGCAGCCGGGAGGGTGCAGGATTAAGGCGGCTGTGCAGAAAGTGCATGGAGGCTGCATCAGTTGTGGGGGATTTGGGTTGTTGTCTCTAGCGTTCTTTCCAGGGGTGGGTGATGAGAGCTTCCCGGAGCGTTTCCTAGCTTTGTAACATTCCAGTCCCTACATTCTGGGAGTATAGGGAGAGCAGGTGCCGCCTTCACTCCTGAACAAATGCTTTTTGTAAGTGACCGAGATAAAGGCCAGAATTTTATCCCAGAGGTTTATGGGTCAAACCCGGCGTAGCCAATAATACCTGGTGTAAGCAGAAAAATCAGCTCCGTTAGCAGCAGCTGGCTGAGTGAAAAGTTACACCTGAGTGGGTCTGTCATTTTTTCCAGTCAAAGGCAGCAATAAACATGCAGGCAAACCAATAAATCTTAGCATCTCCAACCGGGAGAGCTCTGTCTGGCAAAGGCTGAGGGCTAAAAGACGGTGAATGTTTTAAACAAATGGATATTTTAATCAGTGCTGACTTGCAGTGGATTTTCTCAGGAAGATGCAGGGGTCAGGACCCTAACCTGGCTTCTCTTCCAGTCATGCTGCTGACTAGCGGGTGACCTCAGCCAACTCTGGAAGGGGATGCTCACCTGTGCCCGTCTTGCAAGGGTGCTGTGAAGGTGAGTTAGTGTCGGAACAGTGCTTTGAGGTGCTTGGATGGAAGATGCTACAGGATAGTGAAGTACTATGATGGGAAGTTGTTGATGAACCATCTTGGTGGAAGACGCCCATTTGCCAAACCGTGAGGTGTCCCTGGGGGCGAGGGAGTGGTCCTGGGGGCGAGGGGGTGTCCCTGGGGGTAAGGGGGTGGTCCTGGGGGAGAGGGTTGCTTTGGATGAATTTCCCACTTCCAAAAAAGTTTTGGGGATTTTTGTTTTGAACTGGTCAGTGTCCCGTTTTGACATTTCTAAAATAGAAAAAACAATTTCTGGTCGAAACAGTTTTTGTTTAGAAATTTGAGTTAATTTAGAGTTAAAACAATTGAAGATTGAAATAAAAATGAAATGATTTGATTGATTTTCCACCCCCACTCCCATCATCCAAACATATTTTTGGATGTCCTGATGGCAAAAACGTTTGAGACTTTGGCTTTTTGCGCCCATTTGGGATGGGAACATTTTCTTTAAAAAAATCTCAATTTCTCCTGGAGCTGGAAAACTCTTTCCTGCCCAGCTCTAATTATTTTTGGTGTCGACGATTAACACACCCGAGAGTGAAGCTGGTACTCGTTTCCCCATTCTCAGCCATGAGTGTTGTAACTGATTGTACTGCTGCTTTAAAAGGCAGTGTTGTCTGGTGACTGGAGAAGAAAGTGAGGCTCAGAACTCCTGGGTTCTATTCCTGGCTCTGCAACTGATTCGATCCTGGGCAAGTTACTTCAGCTGTCTGTGTCTGTTTACCCCATTGTGGCAGGGGCTGTAAAAGATATTCTTGCCCTGAAGAGATTGTTCTACGTGGACAAAGGGTGGGAGGAGAAACTGAGGCATAGACAGGTCAAGTGGTTCCACAGCTGAGAACGGACCTGCCAGTCCAAAGACCACAGTGAGCTGTCCACTGGCATCTCAGGTCTAGCATAGGAGGAGGGCTGATCCCAACTCAGCCGTACAAGGAAAGGGGACGGATCACTTGCTGATTCCCCATTCTGTACATTCCCTCTGAAGCACCTGGCATTAGCCACTGTGGGAAGACAGGATACTGAGCTAGACGGACCTTTGGTCTGAGCCAGTAGGGCCGTTCTTATGTATGTTCCTAGCCACGTCAGAGTTAATGGCAAAGTCACCAGCTCTGTTCTCCCCTCAAGAGGTTGAGTTGATGCGCTTGCTGCTTTTCTTGAGGTGATGTAGCTCTCACCTGGGTCATTAAGGCGTGAAATTTACATGGTACTCAGGCTTTTTCTGCTGAGCTGGGAGAAATCCAAGCCCTGGATCTCTACCCTCCCTCTAAACAGGTCCAGCTGCCATTGAGTGAGTGAGAGGCAGCATTTCAAATGAACCTTTCCCTTGCTGCGATCCTAGTCCTGAGTGCGTCCCAGCGGAATGCAGCTCTCGGAAGTTGGCTGTGTCTATGAAGCAGGGCTGGGGCAGCTGAGAGAGACCAGATCTCATGCCCCCACCCCCCCACCACAGCCCCCCACCCATGTGCTGCTGGCTACCTCTCCACCCCACTGCCCTGGTCTGGCCATTAGAACGTTAGGGCCTTAAGTGTCCCGTAGGGTGTAACCCAGAACGGTGCTCATTAAAATCAAAATCATCCCTGAGAAATAGTCACTAGGCAGAATGACCATTTCAGAGAGCGAGCAGTGGAGGAAAACAATCTGTGCTCTCCCCAAGGCCTAATTATTAGCGAAACCCTCTGCCACCCAGCTGCCCTCAGCATCTCCCGGCCGTTCAGTTGCTCGCCGTCCTGCAATCTTTCTCGGAGGGGGGATAATGGCAGGCCTGGAGCGGCAGGTGGGCAGCTGTTACGGCGACGTTCTCCTGCACAGGAAGGGACGGCTGGTTAATTCCGCGTTAAGTAACATGCAGCGGCGTCGGGGGAACGGGCAGGGGTTGCCGTGTCATTGCAGGGTAAAGAAAGAAGGAATTGGCTCCTAAGCGGCAGAGCAGGTTGTGTGGGAGCTGCAGTTACTGGCCAATGGGGTGGAACGCGGGACGGTATCGAACCAAGAACCGGATTTGTACTCAGAACTCCAGCCACGTCCTGGTGTCCTAGTGAAAACAATGGGAAGAAAAGCCCCCCCATTGATGGGGCAGCCATTTGGCCGTACGTTTGAGGGCCCGTATTTGCGACATAAACACACTGTTGTTGAACTCCTGGCCAAAGCGTAGCAAGCCTCAAGGCGTGAGACAAAGACAGTGTGGCCGCCCGGGCATTTGTACACACACGAGTCTGCCCGTTGGCTGCTTCCCCGGGGTTGGGTGCCTGACTGGCTTGAGAGGAAGAGTTGGTCTTGTCAAAGTGCTGGGTTCGGAGACAGGGGCTTCACCTCGGACTCCCTGGGTGACCTTGGGCAGGGGACCGAGGCGTAGAGAGATGAAGTCAAGCCAATCCCAAATGAGCCAACATCACACGGCAATTGGCTTAAAACCCTCGAGACTGTAAAAATGCTTTTTTTTTTTTAATTATTATTTTTTTTTTACAAATATGGCTTCTGTTTTTCAAACCTTCGGGTTCGTGTTTTCCAGGTTTTTTTTCTGCCACCACGAGGGTTAGAAACAGACACTTAAAATCTTGCCTTGCATGTAAAAATCGGACCTAACCCTGGGACCGCAGAAACCTGAGACTTGAAGATCAAAACCAAATATCGCGAGAGTTGGCAATGTTGGATCCATGTCCGCTCTGTTTAGATTGGGACTGTCTCTGGGGCAGAGGCTCTCACTGTGTTTGTACAGCAGTGGGCACAGTGGTGCCCAGATCTTAGCTGGGCCTCTGGGCACTGCTGGAATATAAAGACTCCTCTGGATTCCATCGGGCTCTGGATAAGCCCCCGTGTTGTCCATGGAGTTGCTCTGGATTTGCGCTGTGGTACCCAGGAGGGGCAGCTGGTAAAAGTGTTGCTGTCCGTTGGGCAGCAGCGAGGCGGATGGGTGTGAGAGGGTGAAGTCTGCTACAAGACTGTAGCTGTTTTGGGAACATGGCCAATATCTCAAATGGGAAGCCATTGACCTGATCAGACTTGGGAAATTTGCTTTATGGACTCTCCAAGGTGCTCAGGGGAACTGGTGCAGAGGGAAATTACATTAAAAGCTGACAGGGTTTTAAAGCCAGGAGCTGGAGAAACTTGACAGGATCCAGTCCTCCTTCCTCCACTTAAAAATACCCCCTTGGATGCAATATGTAATGCTGCTACATTGCATTTATATAGCCCATTCTTGTATTTCTGTAGCCCTTGTGCTAGGAGCTGTACAATACATAGTGAGAGAAAATCCTTACATTCTAAATAGACAAGCCAGACAAAGGTCGGGAGAAGGGAAGCATTATAGATGGGTGTGGCACAAAGTGGTTAAGCGACATGGCCAGGGTCACGCTGGAAGGCTGTGGCAGAGAGGAATTGAAGCAAGGTGAAGTGAATCCGAGCCTTTCCCTTCCAAGCAAGAATGTCAAGCCATTTAATCAATTAAACCTCACAACACCTTCCTTCCAAAAGTTGTGTATCATTATCCTTGCGTCACATGGGGAAACTGAGGCACGGAGCGATGAAATGACTTGCCCGAGGTCCCATAGCAGGTCAGTGGCAGAGCTGAGAGTAGCTCTGAGCCATGTCATCCCCCCAGAGTAAGATGAGAAACCCTGCATGACAAGTAAGGAGTCAAACACAGACCCAAAGCCGGTTTGCTCATAGTAATAAAGGAGCGAATCACAAACAGAGGGGAAGTAAGTGACAAACGATGGGATTTTAATCTCCTCGCCCAGGCCCCATGTGTAAATGGGATTTTGCATGAGTAATTCCATACATTTTTAATAGCGGCCCCTGGAGCGAAATCAATCAGGCCGGGCCTGTGAGTTTCCCGAACATGATGCGATTTCGTTTAAGAACACGGCGTTCAGAACAGCTGCTCCCCAAGGCAGGGGGCTACCCCGGGGTGGCGGTCGGGGAGGGGGGCAGGGGATAAAGGGAGGTGCCAAGGGCTGGTGAGAGACAGCACCTGATGGGAGAACTGGTTACAGGCAGTGGCGAGGAGGGTATTTGTGCCGTACGTTTCAGGCTGAAGGACGCCGGCCTGGGAAGCAGGGCCGGAAGAGAGCACTCAAGACGATTGGGAATTTTTTAACGAAACGTTTTTTTGTCGGGAAAAGCCGATTCGCTGGAGCTGCTCCACTTTGTATAAATAATTAAATATTCCTGGGGGCCAAGAGAGAGAGCAACTCTATTGCCCAGCACTCCAGGTGATTACCAAGGATGTGGGAGACGCGGGTTTGAGCCCAGATGGGGCAGAGCAGGGATTTGAACCTGGGTCTTTCGCCTCCCCGCTGAGTGCTCTGCCTAAGGGGCGATCAGCTATTCTGGGGTGGGTGCCTCTTGCTCTTGGGGTTTGTTTGGGGTTTTTTGCACAGAAGGTCTCGTTTTCATTCCACGTCAGAACGAAAGTAAATGTCGAAAGCTCAACGTTTTTCATTGCACGGAATTCTTGTTTTCTGGCCAGCCCTATAAATCAGCCACGCTGAAGCTAAAGAAAGACTCGCATTATTTAAGAGCGAGGGTCACCACTGGAGCAGGTTCCCAGAGGATGGGATGGGAGCCTTTCAATTCAGAATGGCTGCCTGTCTCAAATATCAGCTTCACCCACGAGGCGTTGGGCTCGGTGCAGGAATCTCTGAGGACCCCCCCGGCCTGCGTTAAGCAGGAGCTCAGACAAGATGGTTCCTTTTGATCGTAACCACAGAGGAATGGGACTGGATCCGGTTTCAGTCCGGCCTTTGTGACATTGAAATGCCAGGAGATTTCGATCCCCAAGGGGCCGGAATCGTTTGCGGCTCAATCGGGTTCTGCCCTGAAATGCTGCCCAAATGCCAGCCCGCAGCCCGGCTCCGCTCACGGCTCGGGAGAGAGGGACGCAGGGACGGGAGTTTCTAGGAACCGCTTTGAAAAGGCACTGATTGGTATTCTGTGCACTACTGGCTCCATTCATGGAAGGGGGCCAGAGCACTTAATAAATATTAGCTAAGCCTTGTGAAACCCTTGGTGCGAGGGAAGGGGATAGATGCGGATCACGTCTTCTACTGCTGCGCTGGAAAGCGGACACCTCTGGGGTAGGACGGCGGCGCTGCGTAGCGGCACGTGGGAACTCTACACAACAGGCCAGGAAGAACATTGGATCCAGGGGAAAGTGCTCCCACCAGGCGGGAATCGACTGAGCTGGAACGAGGCCAGGACCCACTGGGTTTATAATGTCACTGACTCGCATGAAAATGCTCCCTGTAAATGGCCAAAACCATTGAGGCCCTCAGCTTTCCGTGTCCTGGGCTGGGCTTTGCCCACAGCACCCCCCGGCATTACCGTTGGTAAGATCACGACCTTCTGAGGCCGCGCTCTCACCCCGACGCATCCCCTCACCAGCTCCTCACCAGCCTCCGGGAGAGCCTCTGTCGCTGGTTTCACACGGAGCCCGGCGCAGGCTGAGCCGGGTGCTGGGAATGTGGAGTGGCTCCCCGTGCAGCGCAGACATGGCACGAATGAATCTCTTTCTTATTCCGGGAGTCTCGGATCCAGATCCTCGGAGCGATCTAGGTGCCTAACTCCCATGGAAACCCAGGGGAGTTAGGAACCTCGGTACCTTTGAGGATAGTGCTTTGAGTTAAGGAGAAGCTTCTACCCTGACTCGGGTCTCTCATCCACTGACAATCCTGGCTTTGCTCTCCTTAGCTTAGGAGTTCTCACGCGATCGCTGCCTAGCTGCAGGGAAAGGCACCGGGGATAGGGTTCGCTTCGCCCCTGGGTGCCCGTCACCCCAATGCACAGGGCTTCCGTGGACGTTACAGCCCTGGCAGCTGGGTGTTGCTGTTTCCTGCCCGAAGGTACCCGCAGCCGCTCTTTATGGAGCACGTCTGGGCCTTGTTTGGATCCAGAACCAGTCCCAGGTCAGCCAGCGGTGGTCGCCGTAACAGCCAGCAGTGCAAACTCCAAGCGTGGGCAAGGAAAGCTGCCTCCGCACCAGCTGCGCGTGTCCCAGTTTCAAGCAAGCAGACAAGGGCGGGTCCCCTCAGATTTTGCATCCGTGCAGCTGCCTGGGTTGCTGGCTAGCAGCGGCTGAATCCCAAGCAGAGATGTTCTCCCTGAGCTCTCCCATACCCCATTGCAGCCAAAAGCTTTGGGACCTTCCCTGCCATCCAGGGTGGTGGAAACCTCTGTATGATCCTGCTCCCCAGGGGTCCTGACCCCCAGCATGAGAACCTGTGCCCTAGAGAGAGACAACTTCTCGGCCCAGCCCCGCTGGCCAAAATCGTTAAAAGTGGTGCGTGATGGCCAACTGGAGACACTTAAAGGGGCCTGGAAAGTGCTGAGCCTCCGTCCACTGGGAAATCAGGGCCCTTTAAGGCATCTCAAGTTGGGCAGCTAAAAACACAGACACTTGCAAGCTCCAGTCTGTGTGTGTGATGCATCCCTTTCCTAACGACCTTAGGGGCTGTTCTTGCGACCCACCTACAATCCTTGGCAAACTCTGGCTAACGTGTCAGCCACCTTTTCCACAAGGGGAGGCAGGAAACATTGGCTCTGTCTGATGGAAATGCAGCCAGGCGGGAAGGAGCAAAAGGCTAATGTTGGCTGGGTTGGTAGCTGCTAAAACTCCGACCGGGGACATATAGCACATCATTTAAGATGATATTTTTTTGTGCTGAAATGGAAGAAAGCAGCTGCTATCTGTACAAACAAAATTAGGGCAAAGGAGGAAAGTAATTTTGTAAAAGATACCGGGAGATGCAGGAGAGGAGATGGAGAGGAGACAGATGAATAAACACAATCTACATAGAAACCGATAAAAAATTCAATTTCTCCACACACACATCCCTGGTCTCCCTTTCTCTTTCACACTCGCACTGTACAGACACACTCCTACTTCGGCGGCGGTGCTCATGCATCCATCTGGAATGTGGGAGGCAAATACAATGATCATATTCTGTCACGAACATGCAGCAACGTTTTCTCCAATTATGATTTTATAATTCCTTAGAATTAGACTTGGTCTTGAATAATATTTTGTTTTCTTTTCCCCGCTGTTTGAATTTTGTGCTGCTGGAAGGTGACAGAATGACATTCCTTGCAGCCATGCTCACAGGCCCTAGTCAAGATCTGAGCCCCATTGTGCTAGGAACTGTATGCGTGACCATTCTTGCTCTAGAGAACGTAACACTCTAAATTGTCAAGAAGTATGAAGGCGGGGAGAAAGGCGGCCCAGAGATATGGAGGTCAGAAATCTCAGAAGGGCTTTTCTGAGCTATCAGAATTGCCAATGATCATACGGCAGCCCTGCCTGGGGCGCCCTTCAGTGGCAGGCTGGAGCATGATGGGCACACCTGCCTCAGTTTCCCCTTCAGAGTCCCCAGAAATGGTGCTTAAAACCTGTGTGTGTGTGGGGGGGAAATAGATAGGGTTAGGGGAGGGGTAGCTTATTACAAAAGTCCCTTGCATATAAATCATAACAACCCCACCCAGCATCTCACTGGGCCTCATCCTCATCCTTCAGCCCTCTCTGGTCCTCTGGCTTCACCTCTCTGGCTCAGCGTTAGCAGGCACCTCCCTCTTTCCAGGGAGGGCCCGAAAAGCTTGTTGCTCTGTGCAGGTTTCCCCAGAGATCTTCTCCGGTCTCCTGATCGCTGGTAGCTCACATCTGGCAATCCCCTAACTCACCCAGTCTGGCAGCCCCTCCTTCAGGGACACACCCTCTCTAGGGCTCATGGGCCCTCTTCTAAGCCTAATTAGAGGGGCAGGGCTTGGCTGAGCAGTCCCAGGTGCACGGGCCTCTTTCCTCTTACAGGGCCGCACCCTGTGACACCAACCCTCATGATTTTATTGGGTGTCCTGTGATATTTGGTGTCTTAAAGCCCCAGCTCCCAGAAATGTCAGCATCTCAGTTTCATTTAAAACAAGCAAGATTAGCGCTCATTGTTGCAGAGAAAGGCTCAAAAATCAGAAGAGCAAGAAAAACAACCCCAATGACATTTAAAAAAAAATTGCATGATTTTTGTGGGGCCTGGGACATGGTTTTTGGAGCCCTGGGGTCGGCAGTCTTCCGCAGCGCCCCCCATCTTCCCACTTTTGATCCTCATCCCGGTGCAGCTGAGTCAGATTGTGCACGGTTGGGTAATAACCGTTGCAAGGTAGGTCAGAGTTTTCATTTTTGCATTCCCTGCTCAGCAGCATGTTGCATGAATCTAAGTTACACAGACATGGAAACCTAACGAGACCAGCTACAAGGGTTACATTCAGATGATCTGACCTAGAAGTAATTCATTGGCTCAGGAGCTGTGTCATGGCAATAGCTGGGAATGGCACCGTGGCCTCTGCTCTACCAAGGCCCGGATCAAAAGCGGTCACACGCACAGAATAGGAAATACTAGCTCTAAGCAAGGAGCGACCGTCTCAAAGCTGGCGGCGGATATTTGGGTTAGATACGAATGGGTGGAATTGTCAAAAAGCCCCAAAGTGATTTAGGAGCATGAGTCCGGTGGGCTTTGTGCGCTTAATACTGGCCTCTTTGTAAAGTGCTTTGAGATCAACTGATAACCAGCGCTAAAGAAGAGGGAGGTATTACTCGTAAGTCACTTTGGTGCCTTTTGAAAATTTCGCCCACTGGTATCTCGGTGATTTAATAATCCCTGCCTCTCTCCGTCGGTAGATATCAAAGCACTTACAAAGGAGGTCAGTGTTATGAACACAAATCCCATTGACTTCTGCTCCTCAGCCACTTAGTCCTTTTGAAAACACCCCCGATATATGCTTTTAGTTGTCAATGGTAGCTGCTGTATGTTATTTACCTAGGGGCGCGCCAGCCGGCCCCAGCTGAGATGTGGGTTGTATTGGGCTAGGCACTGTACATGCATGCAAGAGACGGTCCCTGTTCCAGAGAGCTAAATAGATCAGATAGACACAGGCTGGAAGAAAGGAGCTGTTGTTAGCCCCATTTTGCAGATGGCGAATGGAGGCACAGAGAGGCTGAGCTAACACAGGCAGTCTAGGGCAGAGCCAGGAATCAAACCCACACTGCCAGGCTACCAGCTGACCATTTTATCCCCATAAACTACCTATTCTAGACAACTGTGGGGTATTAATTAGTAGGGGCCCCATTGTGTTAATTATTGTACCCGTAGTTACAAAACTAACCATAGCTACAAAACCCGTGAGCAGAAACTCAATGACTGCCCACTGGCCTTGAAGGTAGACCTGGCAAACATCATCTTTGGTCCATACCCAAGAGAATTCTCTTTCCAGCCCATCTTACCAATTCAGTCCCAGTGTAACAGGATTGATCCAGGCTCTTTCTGGCTTTCCATGCTTCTTTGATTTTTTTCAAATGCTTAATTTTTTCCCCAGGAAAAATACCCTAGCAGATTTCACTGGAGATTTTTCTTCTCGCACATTTGTTTGTCCTCAGAAACTTTTGAAAGCGTTGAGCCCACTGACGTCAGGCCTCCTTGTGTCTGGACAGTGGCCCCGTGTCGGCAAACGTTTTCGGTTCGCTGCACGGGGAATCGGATGTGATGGCTCTGTTCAACATTCATAGCGGCCGCGTGTCTGTTTTTCAGAGCTGGGTGCTAAAAGTTCTTGGCCACGTCCGCTCTGCGAGGAGAGGGGAGTGTGGGGTTTTGCTGGGATGCTCAGGTTCGTAATGCCAGGGCAGGATAGTTTGTCAGTTGTTGCAATGGTGAATTACTCTGCACGCCTCATTTCCACCCTGAATTTGTCTCGCTTCAGCTCCCAGCCTTTGGATCGGGTTAGACCTTCCTCTGTTTGTTCCCCTGGTAGGTCATTATAGCCTGTAACCAAGTCACCCCTTAACCTTCTCTTTGTGAAGTGAAATGGACTCAGCTCCTTGAGTCTCTCGCTATAAAGCAGACTGTCTAATCTAAGCTGGGTGGTGGCTCTGCATGGCTAAGTTACCTGCAGGCCGCCACTTATCACTCATGCTCTGGCGTTCCATTGGGCATCTCCGTTCATTGACGGGGGCTGGATCCTGGAGCCACTGGCATCAACGCGAGTTTAGTAGCTCTGCAAGGCCCGGGAAGTCTCCCCATTCACCCCCTGCCAGGGCCCTGCTAAGCCCAGCGGGCCCAACTGGATGGGTCAGTTCCAGATGAGCGGGAGCGGGGCCAGCTTGGACAGAGCTGCGGAAGGTGGGGGCAGCTATTGTCCACGCTGTGCGTGAATAGGACTCCCAGCCTCGCACCTCTCTTCTCCCCGCCCCCCTCGTCTCACTGCTGGGCTTCTCCTTGGCTTCAGTTGCTGCCCTCTTGCTGCACCTGCAGCCGGCCCTGTACAATTGGGCACGTACCCACGTGCGTCCCCCACCCGCACGCTGGCCTCTGGGGCTCTGGCACGTGGTTCCGCATTGGCGATGCCCGGGAAGTGAGCGCGGTGCCCTGAGCAGTGACCCTGGCTCAATCTCCCTGGCAGTGCGGCGGGGAAATGCCCTGCCCTGCTCGGATCTGGGCCGAAGGGTCATGCCCTGGGACGTAGCGGAGGCTGGGGGCGGGGAGGGACCGCGCAGCTCGTCCATTAGAGGTGAAGAACCACTTCCCAGGTGAGCTGTTGAACCGACTTTTTTTTTTTTAAATGGAGGTATGCCAGTCTCCTAGAACTGGAAGGACCTTGAAAGGTCATCGAGTCCAGTCCCCTGCCTTCACTAGCAGGACCAAGTACTGTCCCCTGACAGATTTTTGCCCTAGATCCCTAAATGGCCCCCTCAAGGATTGAACTCACAACCCTGGGTTTAGCAGGCCAATGCTCAAACCACTGAGCTATCCCTCCCCGCAATCCCTGACTTGGATTTGGATTTGTCCTGGGGAGATTTTGCTGTCGCGGGGGGTGGGGGCATGTCTAGGCTTTCGGGGGGGGGGGGGGCAGGAATGAGACTACGTTTGCACCGTGGAAAAGCAGAAGCTCTCCTGTCCCGTTGCAGAACGGGGCAGGGGCAGTAGTGGAGGGAGAGGGACAGTACTGGGGCTCTGCCTTCTACAGCGGCCAGCCCCGGTCAGACTTGCTGGGCTGACTCACTGGGCAATTCCCAGGATCTTAAAACGTAGCAGCTCCAGAGCACTTACCAGCTGGCTGCTTCTGGTGCACTGAACGGCTGTGAAGTATCCACCCATCCAGCATCCACATAGGAAGGCGCGAGCATGACATGACCAGTCTCCAAGATTCAGGGGTCTGGAGCCCCCCACCTCCACAGAATCTCCTTTCTCTGGCCTTTGGGCTTGGAGCCGGGGCTGACATTTGTGAAGGTTTTTGAAGAAGAGAAGTTTAGCTTGGCGGGAAGGGAGATGTGGCCCATCCTAATGGCAGGAGCCAGCTTTGAACCTCAGCTGCCCAATGTCTGTGGGGCCGGGGGTGTTTGGATCTGTGGGTTTGGTCTGGGCTAGTCTGAGGCCTAGGCCCGGTGACGCTTGGCGAAAAATGCTGCTGGGTTTAATCTCTGTTCCTGAAGTTTCGCTTTCCCAGCACTGCTGCGGTCACCCTCTACAAGCAGGGCTGGGAGGGGCAGGAATGGAACCAAACGCAAATCAGGAAACCTTGTTAGAGCCGAGATAACTGATTTGCAGTTGGTTGGGATGGTGGCTTCCGGAGCCAGCTGGAGACCACGGGCTTTGTGTTGTCTTGTTCGTTATTTTTTTCCCCCTTTGCCTCTTTGATGACGGGACATCAAACCAGACAGGCGCTGGAGAGCGACGCCAGCCCCCGGGCCTCGCCTGGCCCCCACGCGGACGGCTGCTTTTGTTCTCCGTGGCTTTCTGTTTGCAGGCAGGTCGTGGTTTGTCTCAGCTCTTCGTGGGCAGGGCCATAGCAACGTGTGTGTGTTGGGAATGGGGGAGGGCCTGGCAGATTGTGGATGCACCCGTGGCCAGTGGGACATACCTAGGATCTGAGCTAAGTGGGGCTTTGCTGGTTTTATCCTCCCCGCTGGGTGTGCGTGGGCCCCAGGTTGCACTCCCTGTCCTCCTAGTGCATGTGTGGGGGGGGAGAGCCCCATGTTATGCTCCTTCTCCCCCCTCTCCCCCCACCCCACAGGAAACGCGGAAATAAAACTTGATACTGACGTGCAAAAAATAAATCAATGAAACCAAAGCAACGCGATTTTCCTAATCTGTTTAAAGGGCGGTGGAGCATGGAAACAAGCCATGCGCCACCAGGAAGGGGAGTCTTGGCAATTGCCGTCTCCATGGCATGAGTTGCGGGGTGCGTGGGCTGCCGGCCGTCCCGGGGAGGAAGGAGAGCGACGTCGGCTTGCGGGGAAGGTTTGGGAATAAGGATCAGGGCTCCGGGGTTGTCTGAATCTTTGCACCAAAATCTCAGCCAGGTCATGGGCAGGGCTTGTTTCTGCAAGGTGCTGAGTGCCCTGAGTTCATCAGTGGGAGCCCCTCACCCGATCAGCTCCTTAGGGTATTTCAATGGGGAAATCTTTAGGGGGTAGCTTAGGACTCTCCCCGTAAGGTGCACAGCTAACGAGTAGCCAGGCAATAGCACTGCAGCCGGGCAAAGAGACTCTAGTATCTCAGCCACTGGGCGAGTGCAGAACAGAGCGGGCAGCTGCTGTTTTAAGGGCAGGGTCCTGCTTTCATTTCAGTAACCAGGAGTCTGGCCACGGACTTCCCCAGAAGCAGGATAGGGACCTGAAGGCAAAAACAGAGGCTGGAGTTAAGAGTAGAAAGGATGCTCTAGAACCAGCACTGCTGATTCAAACCAGTCTCGTGATATTTGGTGTTTTTCTGAAAGCCCCAGCTGCTGGAGTCATGGGATTTAGGGGGGAGAATCTCCGCTTTTGTTTAAAAAAAAAAAGATAGAATAAGTTTCTAGCCCTCGTGGGTGCAGAGAAAAGCTTGAAAATGTGACCCCTAAAGGCTCCAAAATCCGATAGCTACAACTAGGACTCATGATTTTTAAGCCAACCAGGCCATGATTTTGAATGTTTGGGGCTGGTAGTGTTGGATAATAAAGGCTGCCTGTTTCCTCCTTTGCCCACGTTGGCTAGCCTGAGTCTGTGCGTGGGCTCCTAGGCTTCTCTTCTTGGCGGCAATAGTTTATGGAGGGGAGGGGAGATGAGACTGCCTACAACTGCATATGGTCCATCTGTGACGCTTTTAGGAACTATCTCCACTGGCCAGAGATGGGATGCTATTGGGGAGGGCTCTGAGTTACTACAGCGAATTCTTTCCCAAGTGTGTGGCTGCTGGGTCTCGCCCATGTGCTCAGGGTCTAACTGATTGCTGTATCTGCGGGTCGGGAAGGAATTTCCCCCCAGGTCAGATTGGCAGTGACCCTGGGGGGTTTTGCCTTGCTCTGCAGCGTGGGCCATGGGTCACTTGCTGGTTTGAACTGGTGTTCAAACACTGGTGGATTCTCTGTAACTTTGAAGTCTTTGCATCGAGATTTGAGGACGTCAGTAACTCAGCCGGAGGTTCCGGGCCGATTGCAGGAATGGGCGGGTGGGTGAGATTCTGTGGCCTGTGATGTGCAGGAGGTCAGACTAGATGATCATCATGGTCCCTTCTGGTCTTAGTCTGAGGCTGATCTCCTACGGTGACTGACAGGCACTGTGACCCTCTCCTGCTGTTCCAGTCCTGGGATTCCCCGCACCCCTCTGCCAATAGACCCCCAATCCTAACTACGGCCCTCGCTGGTATCCCAGACCTGGACTTCCCCACTGCTCTGCCAATATACCTCGCTCTGGCTCCCACGGGAAGGGTTCTGTCCTCTGGGAAGTGGCCAGATGTTACCATGTGATTGAAGAGAGCTTCCTGCTCCCAACCCGGGACCCGGGACTCTGCTAGTGAGTAAATCCATTGTGTTCCCTGTTACCCTTCCCTCTCATGCCTTTGCCCCTATCCCTTTGCAATCACCACCCATTGCTCCTTGCGGGAAGCTGGCTGATTTTTGAGGCCCGTGCAAGTGCTTCAAAGTGGTTCGTTAAGAGGCACTGGTATAATTAAAGAGAGGCGAGAGAATAGAACCGTGTCATCTGGAGACTCCAGAACGCTTTTATCTGCCACGTTGAAAAAAAGACACAGAAAAAGCCATAATTCCGCCCCGGCCTGGAATTATTCACGCTGCAGAGCAGCCCCCTGGGCACGAAGATATTACTGCTTGCTGAACGTGGCTGCGGACTGCTCCGCCAGTGATGTTTTATGTGCAAAGGACAAAGGTGGCAGAGACGTGCAGAACTTGGGGGGGTTTGCTGCTGCAGCTGGAGCTGGTGCGTAACCATTCCCGTGTGTTCAGAGCGGCCCAGGGTCGTGTGGTAACCCCGGCTGGTCAAACGTCTTCCATCAGAACTTCTTTTCGACGGGCAACGGAAGTTTTGGACATAATGAAATTTTTGCAGAAACCGTCTGCTTTTCTTGAAATGTGGTTTGGTTGGGGAACCGTTGTCTGGAGTCTGCCGGACGGTCCTTTGAAAACAACGTACTTGGCTTTAGACGAAAAATAACTGGTAGCAATGCACTTTGTATTGGTGCGTGCGTGCGTGTGTTGTGGGTGCGTGCGTGTATGTGTGTGCGCGTGCGTGTATGTGTGTGCGCGTGCGTGTGTGTGTGTGTGTGCGTGTGCGTGCGTGTGTGTGTGTTTCCAAATCTATGCAGTTTGTTTCGATATTAAAATGCCACAAGTGATGCTGTTGATCTTTGATTCGGTGATGCCTGATTTCCCCCTCCCCCCTTTATGTAAAACTAACATTTTGGGTACAAACCCTTTGATCTCTGTTGGCGAATGTTGTGTGCAGCCCAGGGTTCTGTTCAGGGCTGACATTCGGCTGGGTGACTGACACGTCAGTGGGGTTGTAATGTGGCAAGTCGCCCCTTTGTGCGCCTCCGTCTGAGGGTACCACTCAGTTCTCCTGGCAAAATGCTCGTGGCTCCATAGAGGAAAAACCCTGTGTGACACCTGAGTATTGATTTAATATTGCTGGTTAAACTGGGCCCCACTAGAAAGGCACAGTTCCCTGCTCCAAAACCAGATGAGATCTGAAGAGGATGGTAGTGGTTAGGGCACTAGGCAGACATGGGTTCAATTCTCTGCTCTGCCACAGACTTCTTGGTGACTGTGGGCAAGTCATTTAGCCTCCCTGGGCCTCAGTTTCCCACCTGTAAAACCGGGATAGTAGCACTGCCCTGCCTCCCAGGGCATTGGCAGGGTAAGTATGTGAAAGATGCTCAGCTCCTGCGATAATGGGGGGCAGATAAATACCAGTCAGTGGGAAGACTTGCCGAGCCGTGGAGCAGGCCCGTGCGGGTGTTAGCTGTGGCCGTGGCTAGCCAGGGCCGTGGATCAGGTCCGCACGTGGCACTGGCTGTGCTCGAGATTAGCCGGGGCTCAGGCTGCTCGTTCGGTTTTTCTGTAGGCTCTGGTAGCTCTGCTCCCTTCCCACTCAGGCGGGATTCCTGCTCTAATTCAGTCCGCCTGAGTGGGAAGAGAAGTTTCATTTTCAGAGCCATTTACACCTCCGCCCCTGCAGCTCCCCACCTCTCCATCTTCCCCGATTCCCCCTCTGTCCTCCCTCGTTCCCCGGCCCCGACCTTCCCCTCCTCCTCCTCGCATTCAGCACCGCACGTGCCGGCGAGCGAAGAGCTGTTTGCTAGGCTGCGAACGTGGAGAGTCGATAATTTCCCCTTCCAGCAATTAAGACGAAGCCATTTCTCCTCAATCAGCCTATTTGAATATGGAAATGATTTTTAATTACTCGGAGTCAATATCATTTTATCACTAAAGTGTGTTTGAATTAGGTTTGCCTGTATTTGCAGGGAACCTAATAAGCTGCCTGCACATTTGCTCCACTGCGTGGTTTGCAACGGTCTCATTTCTGTAGGAAGGCGCTGCCCTTTGAGGGGGTGGAGCTATTTAATGTCTGGGCTCCTGATGGAGTGTGAAATACGGCCAGTCATTCCTTCTTTCCGAGCTAGGCGTCCCTCCTTCTCCATGCCTGGCGCCGAGAGGGCGGGGGGACCCTTTCCAGGGTGGAATTTTCCATGGTCAGTGCTTTGTTCTCTCTGTCCTGCACTGGAGGCTGCTGTTTCCTCGCGCCGTCCCACCGGAATCCCCCGGGATGGAAACGGGGCAGGCTGCCAGCTAGGCACCATTAGGAGGTGGCAGGTTTAAAAGAAGCAGAAGGAAGTTCTCGCACCACGCACAGTCCACCCGTGGAACTCCTTGCCAGGGGATGTTGTGAAGACCAAGCATAGAGCTGGGGTCAAAAAAGAATGAGATAAGTGGATGGAGGATAGGTCCATCAATGGCTATTAACCAAGATGGTTGGGGATGCAGTGCCAGGCTCTGGGTGTCCCTAAACCTCCAACCGCCAGAAGCTGGGGATGGGCAACAGGGGATGGATCACTTGATGATTCCCTGTTCTGTTCATTCCCTCTGGGGCACCTGGCATTGGCCACTGTTAGAAGACGGGATACTGGGCTGGATGGACCATTGGTCTGACCCAGTATGGCCGTTCTTATGAGGCGCCCCCCCCCCCCGGCAAAGGGCCGTTTCTTGCTCACAATGAGCCCCCTAGCCCCACCCTGGGAGGTGCCTGTCTCTGCACTGCCCCCGCTACCCCATTCTGGGATGGGCTGGTACCCAGCCAGAGGCTGTCTCTGTCTCTGCACTGCCCATCCCCAGAGCCTCCTCTGCCTTAAAATGTGCAGCGGAGCCGGGGGAGCCGGTGGGAGGGAGGGAGGGGCTGGGTGCATTTCCCAGGGGCAGTGCTTGTGGGGGGCCTGCTTCGAGGGGAGGGGGATCCTCTGTCACATCTGTTTAGCTTCATTCTGGGATCGGTCTCTCTTGGCGGGGGGAACAGGGGGTGCTGAAGTGTGCACTGACCCCAGGAAACGCTCCTGTCTCCCCCCACCTTCCCCCTCTCTGTGCTGAGGGTCTCTAGTGTCCTGCCATTGGCCTGGTCTAAGGAAGGCCGGCCTTGCTCCTTAGCCAAGCCACGATGCCTTCCCAGGGCCCCCCTCGCTCTCAGATGCTCTCATTGATTTTTATCCACCAGGCCGTGGCTGTAATGGAGAGCTGCAGGACGCTGGTGGGGCTCCCCGATCCCCCGTCTGGTCGCCCTGCTCCCAGCACCCCCTCTATGCCCTGCAGGCGGTCGTCACGGTGACGAAGCACTGTGCGAAGGGTGGGTATGTCTCCATGGTGATGTGCAGGATGCCAAGGCTGCCCACAAACCCTCCCGGGGTTATGGATTTCAGCTCCATGGGGGGCTGGGCAGCACCTCTGGTGCCAGGCGACGGGAGGCCGAGGGAGGGCCATGGGAGAGCAGAGGTGGGATGTGGGGGGCTTGGGGGATCTTCCCAAGATAATGTTCTGCGGTTCCTGGATGCCCATCTACACCTATCCGCTGTGCTCCGTCAGCCTCCCCTGGTCCTCTAGAGAATTACCCACCCACACGGCGCCCATGGGCTATGCCCCATTCCCACCCCCTTCAGTGCCCATCCTCTGTGCCCCATCAAGGCCCCCCTGGCGTCTATGTGCTGTGCCCCATTACCCCCCAGTGCCTATCCACTGTGCCCCATTGTCTGTCCGTTGTCTCATTTCCCTCACCCAGTCCCCCTCCCGCTCACACGTTCAACCTCAGTCCCCCCTCAGTGCCCATCTGCTGTGACCCCACCCACTGTGCCTATCATGTTCCCCCCCGGCGCCAGTCTGCTGTCCAGTCACACTCACCCTGGTGCCCCTCAGCACCCGACTGCATTGATCTAGGCTCCCCCATCCTTCTGGGTGTGCCCTGTGTCCCTTCCCTCACCCCCTCGCTGCCTCGGTTGGCTGCCTCCTCTTGCCCGGCTTCAGAGACTCTGTTCTCACACCTGCGAGATGCTCCGACTACCTCTGTATTTATGGCCATTTGCAAGTCGGCTCGTCCCCGCCCCTGCCCAGATCACTGAGTTATTGACAAGGTCGGAGGACGGGAGCTCCAGGGAGGCAGCTGAAGTCCTCGAGGGAGGCTGTGCCTGTCCAGTAGCACATCAGCCAGCGAGAGGCGCAGCCTGCGTGGCTTAGCCTCTCGCCTCAGTATCTCCCAATGCCCGGCAAGTCCAGCCAGCCACGTGTGTTGGGCGGCGAGGGAGAGCGCTGTCCGTTTGTAGCTGAACACATCCTCTGCAGCAGAGACGTGGTCTGCACCGTCTAATAGCTCCCTGTAGCTAGAGCACTGGGATCCGCATTCGGCTCCTGGCTCTGCCACTGCTTCCCTGTGTGACCTGGGGCAAGTCACTGTCCCCAGTTTTCTGCGTGTGTATTCCAGCCGTTTCGCCCATCCTTTAGCTGTCTGGTCTATTTAGATTGCAAGCTGGGGCAGGGACCATCTCTCACTATATGTCTGGACAGCGCCTGGCACAATGGGGCCTGAACTCAGCTGGGGGGTTTCTAGGGCCCAGATCCACAAAGGTTAGCCGCCTAACTCCCATTGAAATCAAGGGGAATTAAGTACCTTTGAGGATCTGGACCTACGTGCTACCAGAATATAAGCAACTCGGCGCATTTCTCTTGGTCAGCTGGGAGAGCATTATGCCTGTTTTACAAGTGAGGAAACTGAGGCACAGAGCCATGAAGTGACTCACCCCAAGCACGTGGAAGAAGCAGGAATTGAGCCCAGACCCCTGACTCTCAGCCCAGTGCCTTAACCACAAGACCAGCCTTCCTCGCTTCTGCTTGGAGTCACTTTTGCAACATTTGGGTTGGAAACTTTTCGGGAGTGAGGGGCGTTTAATGGAAACACAGTGGTCTTTGTTCCTAGAGTCTAAGGCTGGAAAAGACCATTCTGACCATCTAGTCTGACCCCAGTATAACACCTGCCAGGGAACTTTCCTCAGTTACCCCTCTACTGAGCCCGATTGTCGGATTGAAGGAGACTCATGGGAATGTTTCTATTGCAAAATCTACGCTGTTTAATTACAAGCCCTAAATGTTGGCCCGAGGCCACCTTCCCAAGTCGCCTACAGGAAATTCAGACAAGCCAAGGCCTGGCAATGGGAATAACCCCGATCGAACCAGGCTCTCCTTGCTCAGCTCTCTATGGTTACTGTGCCTGCGTTAGTCAAGGGCATTTCAGGGGGCCGTAAGTGCTTTTGCAAACACATTAGGCCTGAGATGCGGCGAGAGTTCCCAAGGTGCTAGATGAAAACCAAACCCAAGCGGGCACACGCCTGCCTCTCCCGCGGGCTGTTAGAGCCTAAAAGGACTTTGGTTCGTGGAGTGCCTTTCCAAGAAGGGCTCTCTGGAGCTGAAACAGCCTTTGACAACAATCGAGTGTAGTGCTGCTTTTCGATTTGCTGTCCCCGGTCTGCTCCTCCTGGGGGGACCAGCTCTCGCTATACTCCTCCACTCCAGGCGCTTTGATCCGGTAATGCAATGAGAGTTAAATAAGAGGAGCAGGAGGGGGCTTGCAAGCCGTTCTGGCTGGCAGGCGATCCAGGGAAGGGGCAGCGAGGGGGCCTGTGGGCAGGGGAAAGGGTCAGTCCTGCAGTCTACACCGAAGGCTAAAGCACCCCCAGGTGGGTTTTCTGGGGCCAAGGAGCCGGCGGCTCTCCTCGCCCGGCACTGGGGATGTGCGTGTGCGGCATGGGTGTGAAATGCTGCCCTGTCACAGCTCTGCACTCACGCCATGGACAGCCACTTTGCACAGGCGTGAATGACGCAGGGAGGACTCAGGCCCGGGGCTGGGCGGTTGGCTGGAGTGAGACCGGGGAGGGTTCGAAGAACAGGGAACCCATCCTTTTCCCGGGCGCTGAGAGCAGGCGGGAGCCTCCTCTGCCTGGCACATGCACGGCCAGCCCCCCGCGGAGCTGATGGCGCCTTCGAGCCGTTCGATCCCCAGCGATGGTCCCCTGGTTAGGTGGCGAGTTAGGGTCTCCGTTTATCAAAGGGGCCTGGGAGGGATGTGGAAATGTCAAGCGTTTTCGTTTGGGCTTTTGGTTGCCGGCTGAGTGACACTGCCGCCGTGCTGTGGGGGTGCGTGAGACACAGCGGGGCCTGGGCTTTTCTCCCCCCCCCCCCCCCCCCCGCCCCCACTAGCTACCATGTTAAAGCCCACGGGCGAGACTGCGCTTTGACTCACATTCTGCATCGTCCCACTGACTCCTGAATTCTAAACCGTAGCAGACTTGGCAGAGACGCAGCTAGGTGCCCGCTCCAGACAAGGGATCCCAGAGCCAGATGTGCCACCTCTGGGCTACCAACACACTGCAAAGGGAGCACAGGGCAAGAGTGTTAACGCCAGAGACCTGACTTCAGTTCTGAGCTTTGCCACAGACTCCCTGTGTGACATTGGGTAAGTCCCTCTGGGCTTGTTTACACGGGGGCACTTAGGAAAATTAATCCAAATGAACTTAAATGGATTAGTGAAACCACATTAAACCCCTGTGCGGACTCTTATTCAGAATTTGGAAATAAATTAAGAAGATAAATTAAATTAAGGGCACTTCAATCCTGCATGAGATACGCCACACAGGGGTTTAATGCAGTTTCACTAATCCACTTTGAATTCATACCTGTATTTAATTTGGATTAATTTCCCTTGGGCCTGGTCTATACTTAAAAGTAGGTTGACAAAGCTGCGTCAGTCAGGGGTATGAAAAACCCACAGCCCTGACCACCGGAGTTATGCTGACTTAAACCCCAGTGTAGACACAACTATGTCCGCGGAAGAATGCTTCTGTCGATGTAGCTACCATTGCTTGGGGCTGTGGGGATCCCGCACCAATTCATAGATTCATAGATTCTAGGGCTGGAAGGGACCTCGAGAGGTCATCGAGTCCAGCCCCCTGCCCTCATGGCAGGACCAATTACTGTCTAGACCATCCCAGATAGACATTTATCTAACCTACTCTTAAATATCTCCAGAGATGGAGATTCCACAACCTCCCTGGGCAGTTTATTCCAGTGTTTAACCATCCTGACAGTTAGGAACTTTTTCCTAATGTCCAACCTAAACCTCCCTTGCTGCAGTTTAAGCCCATTGCTTCTTGTTCTATCCTCAGAGGCTAAGATGAACAAGTTTTCTCCCTCCTCCTTATGACACCCTTTTAGATACCTGAAAACCGCTATCATGTCCCCTCTCAGTCTTCTCTTTTCCAAACTAAACAAACCCAATTCCTTCAGCCTTCCTTCATAGGTCATGTTCTCTAGACCCTTAATCATTCTTGTTGCTCTTCTCTGGACCCTCTCCAATTTCTCCACATCTTTCTTGAAATGCGGCGCCCAGAACTGGACAATGGAAAACCCTCTTTCAGTGTAGGCTGCGTCTACGCTGCATAGCTACAGCAGTGCCAATGATCAATGAGATGCTTGGATACTAACCCAGCGAGGGCCACACGGAAGCCTAGAGACGCAGGGTCAAAGGGCTCACCTCGGAGACTCACACTGGCTTCGTCTGCCCTGGAAAGAAAGAATGACTACGAGGCACTGGGCCACAGAGAATCAGGCCCATAGACGCATCCTGTGATCCAGCCACTAGACGGAGATACAGCCCCACGCTGACAATAAGGGGAGTTTCCTAAGGAAATCAGTGGGCAACCTTGCGATTGAGCAAACTGGCACTGTGGATTGTATTGCAACTCTCTGTCCCAGCCGGCAGCCAGATCGGGCCCGTCCCGGTTCGACAGGGGCTGGAACAGAGCTGGAGAGAATCTGGGCTTTGGTGTCCCTGGGAAACGGTCACAGGAAGGTTTCTCTGAAAGAAATCCCTTCATTTGGAGACTTGAAGGTGCATCTTCCCCCAGTGGTGAGCTCTGGGCTGGCGGGGGATGGGAACGGCTGCTCCCCCCAAACATTAGAGCAGCTAAAGCTTTGGTTTATTGCTTTGAAAATCTGTTGGATTTCTGCCTTAAATGTATAGCTCCTGCAAAACAGAGCTGAGAAGATAACACTTCCCACTGAAGGCTTAAGCGGCGCTTGCTGCAGCCTTCATGTATATTAATTGAGATGAATATTTATGCAACATTTCCTGCTCTGGAGCAGTGGCTTGTGTTGCCGGCGTGTTCTTTATTTGAACGATTCGTTCATAGCGCGGGCGAGAGGAAGGCTCAGATGTCCAGATGCGAGGTTGGATTTCTTCCCTTAGAGGCTAGGAGCTCTTGGTCTGTTGTTGCATTTTGAACCACTGGAAATAGGTGCGTTGTGGGAGAGAGAAGCAGGGGAATGAGAAAAGGCGCTGGGGGAGAATAAAAAGGGAGGTGGGTTGTTAGCGTGTTAGAGCAGAGAAATGGGTATCAGGACTCCTGGGTTCCCTCTGCCACTGCCTTGTTGTGGGGGTTTTTGAGGAGTCACTTCTCTCTCCGTGCTTCGGTTTTCCTGTCTGTAAAATGGGGTGATAACACCGACCTGCTCCCTGGGGGCGCTGTGGCGTAGCTGAGATTGGTAAAATAGTCCATGCTCCTTAGGTGAGAGACGGTGATATGAGAGAGGGAAGGCGAGTGAGGTAACGTTTTGTATTGGACCAGCGTCAGTGAGTGGAAAAGAGACAAGCTCCCGAGCTTCGCAGAGTGTCACAGCTAAACACGAGATTAAAAGACGGCTACCACGACACGGCAAACCAAGACAGTGAGATGTTCTTAAACCCTTGAGCGGTGCTTGCTGTCGGTGGTCTAACGAGGTTGAGGTCTAACGAGAGCTGTGCGGTGAGCGTATTGCTACCCATGGAATACAGCGACTGGCTCTTGGGTGCTATAAGCCCGTCTATTGTAGCTTCCTCTTTAATTAAGTCCTTCGTCCCAGGGAGCAGCTCTAAGGTAGACTGCTGCCAGGCGCCTGTTCTGAACACGCAGCGAAGAGGGGGGATCCGTTTCCGTTTGCTCCCATTTGCCACGTCCAGCGAGTCGGCGTCTGCGGAGAGCGTGCCAGGGTCCCCGCTGCCCGCGTCACTGATGTTCTAACGTGGGGGCCGGATAATCTGCTGCTGCTGGATTTCCATACACACCCCGCCAGAGCCGCAACCTGATGGCTCCAGGGAATTGGGGCAAATGAACCGTGACAAGCGGGAGCAAAGGTGATGAGTGACGCTGTTATCCCAAGGGACGCCCAATCTCCCCACACCCAGCCGAGAGCACGGCACCAGCACCGACGGCTTCATAAATCCCCTTCTTGCTGCCAGCGATCGTAGCTATTTACATGGCCCAGGGTCCTTAGCACCGCAGGCTCTCAGGAGGGAGAGCGGTGCCATTATCTCCACTTTCCAAATGGGGAAACTGAGGCACAGACGGATGACGTGATCTACTCAAGGCCAGACAGGGCACCTGTTGCACAGCAGGGAATTGACCCCAGGTCTCTGGCCTGTGCCCTAACCAGTAGACCATCCTCCCCCTCTAGCTATTATCTGCACCTTCCCGGACGGCACAGGAGGTACTTGTTGGCCTGCACTGTACCCTGCTTGCCTTTAATAGCAGGAGCTCTGCCCTGCGCTTGAACGAGGCTTCTGCCACTTTTGCTAGACTCCCTCCGTGTTCACGCCTGGCGTCTCTGCGCCTTCCGCTGTGTCCCACCCCCCATGGTCCGTTAGGTGAAATAGCTCCTCTTCCCTTGAGCTTGAGGAAACGTTCTGCTTTGATAGACAAGCCACGTGGGTTTGGAAAGACGGGGCCCTGTATACTGGGGGGCGGGCTTGGCGTTGCTTGGGGGAGGAATTGTTGTGGCAACAAAATGATCCATTGCCAGACACCAAGGCACTAGGGGTGAAATCTAGGTTCCACTGAAGTCTGCAGGGATTCTCAATCCAGGAGTCACGGACCCTGGGGTTGCAAACAAGGAGCGGGGGAGTTGGGACCTGTATTGTATTGGTAAATGGGATTTGGGGGTGGTGTCCTGGCTGGTGGGAGAAGGGTCCTGGAATGGAAAAGGCTGGACCCACTGCTAGAGGGAGGATGAGTAGCAGACATGCCCTGTGTCTGCTCCAGTTAGGGTGACCAGACGTCCCGATAAAATCGGGACCGTCCCAATTTTTCATCATTTGTCCTGCGTCGGGACGCCTTTTGTCCTGATTTCCGGTCTTCTTCTGTTTTTTTTTTTGCTCAACAACTTTGGGTGGGAAGTCCCGATTTTCAGGTCTTCTCATCTGGTCACCCTAGCTCCAGTAGACACCAGCGGCCTTGTCCGTGGCCTTCAGTGGCAGCAGCATCGGGCCCGTAAGGTAACAAACAGCGCAAGAAGGGGATGCCGCTGGGTCTTACTAAGGGCATGATCCTGAACGTCTAGCCTAATTTCCCCCCCTCCATGGCTCATCCTCGCTGGCAACACCTGGGGAAAAAAATCCCCTCCATCCTGTTTGCACCCATCAACCGCTCTTCCCCTGCCAAGCCATCCTTTGCCACGCTATAGATATCTCATTCCTTTAATCTCCCCTGCTTGCTAAGTATTGCCAGCCTGTTAGTCATCTCTGTGGCCTGTCGCTGTATCGCCCTGGTTAGCCTGAAGCTTTCTGGCACCGAGGAAGCCTCGCCAATGCTGTATATAGAGGGAATTTGCTACTGATAGCTGTCGTTTGAGCCCATTCCAGCCCAGTAAGGCACGGCGCAGACTGTACTGTAACTGCCTCCGTGTCCATCTGCATTAGCCCGTTTCACGGTCCTAGATCTTCATGTAAAATCTGACTCGCCGGTTTCCTGGCACTGCCCCACTGAGACAGTGTGAAATTGGTCAGGAGAGGCGAGCCGCTGATGTGATTCAGTAGAAGGCGCTTTCCCCTCCGAGTCAGGGCGGAACCAACGAGCCGGGGTGGGGGTGAGGGGGAAGATGCAAGGTGGGAGGCTGTAATATGGGAGGGGCAGCCTTTCCCATGAGACGTTAAACAAATTCTGTCCGCGGGAAATAATTCAGGAGGCTGGAGGCACATTTTTCAAGAGCAGAAGTGCAAGCCTGGGGTCCGGGACTTCTTGCAATTGGAGTATTTGTACTACCTTGTCTCCATATGCAGATTCATTTGCATACAGTATTCTCTTGTAGCATTGCCGAGTGTGCTCTCAGGGAAGAACTAAACCACATGCTTAATTTTAAGTCCCATTGACATCAATGAACCTTAAGCACGTGCTTTACTGAATTGGCACCTTCATCAGCTGCCCACCTTCATGCCAGAGGGGGATGCACTCCCGTAGTGGGTCACGGGACTCCTCTGTACATTTATGTGTCTATTTGTTCAAAAAGTTTTCCAAACACTTTAGATCCTCTGTGCTGTAGGGCCTGCAACACACAGGCTGTTATTTCTACACGAGTTATTATTCTTATCATAGCCAGCCACGCGCTCGGCAAGCTAACCTCGAGTGAGGCAAACCTCTTGGGAAGTGCTGGGGCAAAAGGTGCTGTAGAAATGTGTCATAGTTGATATTTTATCCTAGCTAAGCAGGCGTACGACATAAACGGAGGGGTCCCGTCTCCCCGCTGATGTAAATCAGCAGAGCTCTGACTTTAATGCCGGGGAAAAGCGCGGGCGTCAGCAGGGCGTTGCTGATTTCCACCAGCAGAGGATCTGGCCCGGAGGCGTGAATAGTTCCCTTCAGCCCCGTTCTTGTGCTGTTTGTTTCTTTCCCCTTCAGCACAGAGGGTGGCAGTGTCACCGGCGGCCAGGTCCTCAGATCGTGCGGCACTTGGAAAGGAAATAACCCCCCCCCCCCGCTGAAATATACTTTCCAGGCTTAAATGACGGTATTTATGTGATTCTGGAACCACTGGGGATACTGCTGTTGGATCGAGAACTCTAACAGTGTTCCTTGATCCTTGAAAAACCCCATACATTGAAATTTATTCTAGGGCATTTTCATATTATTGCTCCTCTGTTTAATGTACACGCTGCACTTAAACGCCTTTGTTTCCCTTCATATTTCCCCCCACTGGAAAAAACAAAGCTTTAAATCGCCTTTCAGCTGACTTGTGGCCCATAGTGTAGAGCGCTGCTTGGAGCAGACACACCAATTTGTATGCACCAACAGGCCGGGTAGTGGTAGTGACTGGGCATTGTAAATTTCTTTAAGGTTCCTCGCACGACACCTTCATTGGGTCCTTATTACCTTTTTCCATTAAAACAGATAATCTTGCAAAACAAATCTCCCTTTTATTGCTGCTTTTGTTTCTTTGCCCGTGCTCTTCAGAGCAAAGTTTATGAAAAGAGATTCGAAGAAGAGGTTGCAATGATTAGCAGGTGGAGAGGTTCTTGGGGCCTGCTCCTTTATTGTTACGTGAACTGCAATAGAGCCCAGAGAGGTCCCATCGGAGATCAAGATCCCATTTTGTTAGGTGCTGAGCAATTCTGAAAATCTGGCTGCTTATTGCAGTGTCTAAAAGGGGCTGAGTCCCAGATCCGCAAAGGTAGGTAATCAGTGGAAGATAGGAGCCTACCTACCTTTGTGGATCTAGGTCTGAGTTCTTGAAACCTGGCCCCAACGAGCCAGGATTTCCATCACTCAGCTTCCATGGAGCCAGGCAGCTAAACAAGGGTTGGATTTTCAAAAAGAACTTGGTATCCAATGTGCCACGCTCTTAGGAAGACCTGGCCCCTTCCTGGGTGCTGAACAGAGTTGTGGGTGGAAGAGGGGGAGAAATGGGTTTCCAGTCCCGTGGAAATTTCTCAGATTTTGAAAAAAAATCTGGTTTGCACAGGGAGGAAACCAAGATGTTCTGAAAGCTGTCAGGAAAACCCATTGAGATCCCAGCCCCAGAATAACCAATAGCCCAGCAGGCCAGACACTTACCTGCAAAGTAGGAAACCCAGGTCCAAGTCCCTGCGTTGTTTGATTCGGGACAGCGACTTGAACCTGGCTGTCCAAAGTGCCAGGCGTGTGTAGTGACCGCTGGGCTGTTGATTGGTCTCTCTCTGGTTTTGACCAGAAATTCCATCCTGGACCTGCGAAGCCTTCCCCACAGAAGTGGGGTTGAATCTAGGACGTTCCCGTGACCAGGCTGGGTTTCAACAAATCAGCATTTCTGATGGCCAAAAAATCCCAGCCAGTTCTGGTGTTGAAAATCCTGGCCCTCTCCTTCTGTCTGAGTGAGCCTGGATGGCAAGTAAGTGGCACATGCTAATAGCAGAGTATTGCATGGAATTTGGGTGGTGACGGGGGAACAAAGCGGGAGTGGGGGCAAAAAACCCCCTCAAACCAGCAGCATCTAGGAGAAGCTGCTACATCTCATGTCTGCGTCCGTCTGTTTCAGCTAGGGGCACCCGCGTCATACGGTGACGGGTGCTTTGGAAACGCGTGCAATGAATAAACAATAAAATAAATAATAAATGCCCAGGCACCAAGGGGACCCATGTAAACCTGGCTAGTTATTACTGCCGTAATGGACAGGTCTAATTTCCATTAGTCCCACAAAGCCCCGATGTTACAACCTTCATAATCTCTGCTGCTGCTCTAATTATGCCCTTTGTGCCACTCTGGTTACACTGGCGGTACGGTACCTTACAATTTGCATTAATTTGTTCATCATGTGCTGCTGAGAACTTTAATTTTCAGAAGTGAGGGGAATGGATACATCGACGGGGGCTGGGAAGAGGTTGCTGAGTCTTTCCTCCCTCGGTCACTGGTGGGAATCCAAGCCCCTGCTTTGTCAGGATGGAGGGTGAGAGAAGTTCTCCCTCCAGGCAGGAGATATTCCTTCCCTGGGAATGTCCAGGCGCTGCTCAAAGTTGAAGGCAAGACACAGAGCTAGGTGGGCCCACGCGTCTGATGCAGCCTGGCAGGTCCTAGCCGTTGCTGTCTCACGAGCTGCGTGACCAGCGGCTCCTAGGAAATGAGTTTGTGGGGTCTCAGGCCACACGCCGCAGTAAACAGGTGTCCCCATCAAGCAGTCACGCCCATCAGGCTACAGGCAGAGAGGCCAGGAGGAGGTGGTGATTTCCCTGCTGCCTGTGCTTCCCTTGCTCTGGAGGAAGAGAGGATGCTGGTCTCTGCAGTGCCCTGCCAGCAGCATGGAATTCCCTCCAGGGTTGGTCCTAGGAGAGAGGTTTGCAAGCTGTGACTGGAGCAAGCACCCCACTGCCCTGGCAATAGTGAGGATGCTGCTGGGCCCTTCCCGCTCCAAAAGCCACAGGTGACGGTCCGTTCCTCTGCCTGGCTATGGGAAAGAGGGGTAGTGCCAGGAGGCAGGAATTAGCCTCTGTATCTGAGAACCGAAGAGAGGAGCCTGAGATCTGGGGCCCAATTCTCTGCTGGTGCAAGCTGGAGCAGGTCCACTGTGCCAGTTTGCACCAACAGGGAATTTGGTCCCTGGTCTCTTCTTGTGCTGTATTTCTACGTCCACGCGGGGCATTGTGCCAGAGGCAAAGCCGAAGGTTTTGTGCTCGCCGCCTGCCCCAAGGTTCAGGACTTCCCTGCAGGAATACATGGCGTGAGGGCCAGATCCTGAATGGCGCTGAGCTCCCCGGCCTTGCACCACCGTCAGTAAGAGGTGAGGGTGCTCGGGCCTGCGTAGGGCCAGGCCATGAGATCACGCAGGGGGCTACGGGAGTGAACGTGAGCGTGGAGCAGGGACAAGAATGCCAATCCACCGGGCCCTGCCGTCAGCTCCCAGCTGCAGCCCTGGAGTGGAGCACACCCTCTCCACGCTGTACGATCACAGGCATTGCCTGCTGTGCTTTCATAACGCCTGCTTATGGATGGATGTGGTTTTTTCCAGCACAGAAAGTGCATCAAATGAGCAAAGACCCTTGTACCTTGACTGAGGGATTATTAATGGTGAACTCAGGCGGCAATTATCTGCGTGAGAGCGTATTTCTTCTGAGATATTCCCTCTTGCAATTATATTCATTGCAATGATCTGTATTTGGGTAGATTTGTTATGGGGTATTTCCCATCTTAATGACTTTCTCATCAATGCAAAGGGAAGCATACCCCCCCCCCCATTCTGTTTGTCGTAGTTAGCTGCCTCCCAGGACTTGAACACCTCACAACCCTCCCTTCCCTGCGGCCTGCACCTTCGACAGGCTTGTGTCCTCTAGCGAGCCTGAGCCACATGGGCCTCCGTCATGCTGCTGGCCAAGATCCATGAGACTAGTGACCTGGCCTCTTCAACCACCCGCCGACTCGCCTGCCTTCTAGACGCCCTTTATGCCACCACAGGACATGACGGGGGAATGCGCTTGGCGCAATGAGTGGCCAGCGAGGACAGTCGTTAATCACTCTTTCGTCACTGATCCAACCATCCGTCCACCAGCCAAGGCACCCGGTGTCACCTCTGAACAGGGCAGGGCAGCTGTGCGGCCAGTCTCTTTCAAGGGGTTTTTTCGAATCACCCGTGATGCAGCTGCGGTCAGCGTCAGACTGTCACATATCCCTGATGAGCACTGACTCATTTCGACGGCGGGGCTACAGGCTCTCCACCTGGCTGATGCGGACGCCATCAAATGACTGGGTGCATTGTGCAGATCTTGAGAAAGACTGAACCCGGGATAGGGCTACCCAAGCTGGACAGGTCCAAGGGGCAGGGGGAAGGGGGAGGGAGGACTTGCTCCTGCCCTAAGTGCTGCTTGAAGGATTTACATCTTTAATGCAGGTTGATTGCACCCTGTGAAGTGGAGGACAGTTATCCCCCGGGGGAGCCGCACAGAGTCTGACTAGCTCAAGATTGCACAGGAAGCTGGTGGAGGAAGAAAAGAATCTGAGTCCCCGGCCAGCGCTCTAACCACTGACCCAGCCTGTCTCTTGTCAGCTGATTTTCCATTCTCTGTAAACAGTACAGGGACCATGATACTCTTGATCAGTTTGGATATTCTCCAGTAGAGGGCAGCAGTGCCCAGGAATCCCAGCTGTTTCTGTACACCATGCCTTAATATAGGTGTGCGGGGTGTGACGTGCCACAAAGGGAGTGCGGTTTTATCGTGCCGCCTCCCCCTGCCTGTGAAATTATTGAGCGTTTCCCCTTCCCCAGCCGTCTGCATAACCCGTTGCTGTTGGGCCGAGGTCACACATGAAAGCAGTTCCAATCCCCTGGTGGAGAATTGCCCACGCCGCAAAACCACCCAGCTGTGCGCTGCGAATAATCAACAGGGTTTGAGTAGCTGCGGCTGGGTAGCCACCCCGCCAGAGGAGATGGAGGGCTGGGAAGCTGAGGAAGTCCCTGGAGATGATGGGGATCTGGCTGGGGCTAAGGCATGGGGATCAGTCTAGTTTAAAGCCAGGCTGCTCCCCTGGGCTGGTGTGAGATGGAGAGAGGCTCTCGGGCCCTGCTGCAATGTGAGCTCTGTCGCTCTGTGCCGACTGGGCCAGGCACAACTCCTGGCAGCCTCCTAGAAACAGGCTGCCCGACTCCAGGCGAATTCCAGGCAGTCAGACCTCCGTGACTGGCAGGGCCGTGGCTTTGTCAGGGGATCGGATTTAGAGTGACCCCACAACACAAATGTGCACCTAGACATCACACGGATGCACACGATGTTCAGTACACGTGCACACAACTGTGGGCATGTACCTGGGACAAAATGGGACTGTTCTTAATGTTTTCTCGGAATACTGTGTGTGCCTCAGTTTCCCCTATGCATTTCTTAAGTCTCTAGGTGGTGGGAATAAGGGGTGATTGTTGCAGAGCCGGAAAGGGCCAGTGTGATGACAGAGAATGGCCGACACTCTGTCTCCTGGCAACTGATGGTCTGGGCCCCTTCTCTGCAACGGTGGGAGCTGAAGCTGTTAAAGAACAAAGGGATCAGGTGACCTCCTGGCCCGGGAAGGGGACAAAGGCAAAGGAGTGGTAGAGAGTCAGTTTGGAGTTGGCTGGGGACCTGGGGGGAGGCACAGACAGAGTCTGGCCTCCCTGTCCCCTCCACCCCACTGGTTCCTGTACCTACAAGCTCTGGTTTAGACCATGTTCCTGTCGTCTAATAAACCTTCTGTTTTTCTGGCTGGCTGAGAGTCACAGTGAATCACCAGGAAGTGGGGGTGCAGGACCCCGACTCCCCCCCACTCCGTGACATCAGATCTGTGCACACGTTTCACCTTTTCACACCTACACACATGATCCAACACCTGTGTGCCTGTGTAAGCACCCAGCACACCAACTCTCAGCACACCTCCGCTGCACATTTCACATCTACTGACCTGTACGCAGCACCTGTCAACACATCTGTGCCCCACAGCTCCCCCCCCCCCCCCGCCACAAAACCTATGGGCATGTGTCCTGTGTGCTCTCTATTTGCATATCTACCCATGCACCAGACCCATGCACAATCTGCCTAGGTTGATCGGGGCAGTCAATACACTTACGCTCCTCAGCCCCCCAACATGTCTTCACCAACACACACGGCCACGCAAAGGCACATGCCTAGACACACCGATGTGGGCACACGCTACAACCGTGCCCACCCCACAACACACCTGTGCCCCGCAAACCTCTCCACACCTAGGCGCAGCTCCGTGCACACTTGTGTGCACCTGTGCCCCGCAAACCTCTGCACACCTAGGCACAGCTCCGTGCACACTTGTGTGCACCTGTGCCCTGCAAACCTCTCCACACCTAGGCACAGCTCCGTGCACACTTGTGTGCACCTGTGCCCCGCAAACCTCTCCACACCTAGGCACAGCTCCGTGCACACTTGTGTGCACCTGTGCCCCGCAAACCTCTCCACACCTAGGCACAGCTCCGTGCACACTTGTGTGCACCTGTGCCCTGCAAACCTCTCCACACCTAGGCACAGCTCCGTGCACACTTGTGTGCACCTGTGCCCTGCAAACCTCTGCACACCTCATTTTTACATGCGCAGACATCCACGCGCCGCACCTGGGCACCCCTCCAGGGCTCACCCAACACAGCGGGGCCCCTGTACCCCTCCTCGCCCCCCCTCTAGGCATATCTAGGAGCAGAACCGGTCAGAAATCAGGCTGGGGAGGGATGGGGAAAGGACCCAACAGAGGGGACCGCCCCCCCCTCCCTTAGCGGCTCCAGCCCCTGCAGCGAACACGCCAGGGTCACCTTAAATCCTGCTGCCCTCCCCGCTTCTCCCTGGGCAGCGCAGGGCGCGAAGGTGGGCGAGCCCTGCAGCCCGGGAGCAGCGGGGAGGAGGGGCAGAGAGAGCCAGGACGCACCAGCCAGGCCCAGGCATCTGCCCCCCGCGCCCAGCCTCCCCCCGCGCCCCGGGCGCCCGCCGGCTCTGCAGTGAGCTGCCCGGGGCCTCCTTAAAGCCTCCCCCCCCCCCCTCTCCCCCTCCCCCCCTTTTTCCGCGCAAGCTCCCCAGCCCCATGCCCGGCGCTGCCGCTGTCACACAGCCCGGCGCGAGCCGCATGCCGCACGCGCCCGCGAGCGCGAGCCGACCCAGCCCTGCTGCAGGGAGCCGGGGCCAGGGGCGCCGCGGGGCCGGGACCCGGAGCCTGCCCGCCCGCGCCTGGGGATGCGACCCCGCCGCTGGCGGGCTCTGGGCGCCGGCTGCCGCCGCCTCCCGCGTGGGGCCCCCTGGACGGGGGGGACCCGCTGCCAGTAGTTGGGGGGGGGGGGACCCTGTGCGGAGAAGGGTTTTTTTTTAATTGCCCCCCCCTCATTTCACACCCGGGGGGGGGCCCGAAGATCGGAGCGAGCCGCTGCGGAGCCCGGAGCCCCCCTTCTCCTCCCCGCCCGGCCAGGGACCTTTTCTCCCCCGCTTCCCCAGCCCGAGGCCGGCTCTCAGGGATGGCAAACTTCAGCTGCTCCGGCGCCTCGGCTTGCAAGGGCGTAAAGTACTGCTAGCAGAGATCAGGTGAGCTGGGGGGGAGGGGGGGGGGGCAGCGGGCTGCAAAGGGTTAACCCTGGGTGGCATGCCACCAAACCGTGCGCCTCCTCCGCCCCCAAACCCCAGACAGCGGCCGTCCGCCATCGCGCCGACTCCTCAACTTCGTAATGATCGCAATTAGGGGCCGCTGTGATTTATTGCGGAATAAAGCTCCCCCCCCGCCCCGCCCCGCTCCCCTCCACCTTCACCCCCTCCCCGGGGCAGGACTCGCGGGGCGCGGGATGCAGAGAGCGGGAGCCCCCAAGTTCGCTTCCCAAATCCCCTGCGCCCTGGGGGGAGTTGGGTTGATTTTTCCCTTTGCACGTTACAAACAAATCAATCGCTGCGTGTCCAGTGCGGTCCCTTGCGCGACGGAAGTTCTCCGCTTGGCTTCGTTGCAGGACGGGCCGATCGCTTCAGAGGAGGGGGGGGGGGGCTGAGGGTAAGAAATACTCCCCTGGTGCGCCCCCCTCCCCCTTATCCGTGAAGGCGAAGCTTGCAAGTGGCTCGGGTCTTCCTCCTCGCTGGCTCTGCTGCGTTTTCCTTGTACCGGAGTGATGCATCCCTGCTCGGTTCCTTGCTTCCCCGTCCTCTTCGCATCAGCAAGCCCCCCCCCCCCCTCCCAGTTTTCGTGCAACGCGAAAAAACAATACTGATTTTTATTTGTAATGACTGGAGGGGGGGCTGTGTGTGTGTGGGGGGGGGGGGGCGGTGTCGATCTTTTAATGCAAACACCATGACGGGGAAATCGGCGTGTAGAAACCCGCAGAGAACTTCCCCGGGGTTGCATGTTGCGGACGCATCTTCAGAGGGGCATGTTCGGCCGAGCTGCTTTTCTTCAGCGAAATTTTGGACGTTCCCGTGTCGCTGGGAGACGAGGAAGGATTCTTGCTTATTGCGCTGCTCGGCGACAGTATCCTCCCCGCTCCCGCTTTCCGCTGAGGGCCGATGACTGCCTCGGTAGCGGGCTAAGTTCTCATTGGATTAAGCGGCCCCAGTAGTTTAATTGGCTCACTTTGGAGGTTGAAATATACAGAGTGGCGTTTTCGGAGGAAGAAGCTGGTGAAATGCGTGACCATCTTTTTTTCAGGTGGGGGGTTGTTTTGTTTGTTTGTTTCCGATCGGGGGCAGCCCATGGAGGGGCCGGCTGTCAAGAAGATGGGAAATAAGGCGGTGGAGAGAGGGGATTGAATGGACCGTGCATTACAAGCTCAAGAGACACTAATAATTCTGCACAGCAAAACATTAAAACCTAAAAATGCGTTGGACGAATTTTCTTTAGAGACGTGTTCTCTGGCGCCTGCTAGGGGCGACCGGAGGGATGACACCCTCAGCTCTGCATGGGTATTTATTTATTTTTCTTGCTGCCCATAATCGCCCATCTGGAAGGGCTCCCATTACAAGTATTAATCGGATGCATTTCTGTTTTGAAAGCAAGACATATGGGGGGGTGTGTGTGTGTGTGTAAATGCTCCCGCTCCAGATGAACAATCCATGGCACCGTCAGCCAGAATAAGAGAGATCAGAGTTCTGACACCGCTTGGATCGGGAGTTCCCTGGATGCTTGTGCGGTGGGGGAAAGGTGTGTGCGTGTTGGTGCGGGGTGCTTTGGTGTGTTGCACCCATGTCCCATTGCACGTGGGTAGACGTGAGTTGTAGTGAGGCTGAAAGTGTGCTGGAATTGCCCTTAATGCACTGACACAAGATGGGACAAGGTCAGCCCTGGTGTAAGGGGTTGAAACGCTCGTTGAGACGCATTCGTTTCCAGCCCGTGTGCAGCTCATTCTCTGTTGGCAGGTAATGTCTTTGCGTTGCTGGGTCTGTGTCTTTCGAAGCCTGTAGGTTGGATTTGTGGGTTCCGCTCTCATGCACGTAGGTTACTGGGTGCGTAGGCATTGGCAGGCGGGTGCGTCGCTGGGGCTGTTTGCACTGCTGTAAGTGTGCTTTGCAGGGTCTGTCCTAGCACCAGGGTGTGCGTGTAATCTGAGTGTGTGTATTGTAGAACGGGCATACAGCCTTTCTGTTGCATGTGGCAGGTGAGCTTGGGTCCCTTTGCACTAGCATCAGGCTGTGAGTGCCTGGCTAGGTCTGGCTGGTACATGTGTTGGGGGGTGGGGGGGGTGCATTCCTGGGTTTGTGAGCACTGGCTCGGTAAAGCTGGATCCATGTCTCTGGGTGCCCTGGGCATGTGTTACTGGGTCTGTGGGCCTGGTGCCAGGCGTGTATGTGGGCGTATTGCCACGTGCATGCATATGAGTGAGTGTGTCTCAGCGTGCGTCCGTGTGTGGTGGATTTGTGTGAGCCGTATAAAGAGGGGGCAGGGATGGGCAGCGGGGAGCGAGTTCTCTTTCCAGGAGCGGCCGGGAGCAGAGAGCGGTTGGACGTGTGTGCGGATCGATCACTGTTTGTTTTAAAGACAGTCACTTGTTGCAGCGTCAGATGATTGTATTCCCTCCGGCCCGAGCCAGTCCTGTGGTCGGAGGCCGAGGACCGTGACAGCTCACTGCTTCTTGCATTGCGGCAGGGACACTCACTAACGTCTTGCCTGAGCGACCCTTTGGTTTTCTAGGTCAGATTTCAACGCTCCCTGTGCCAGTGCTTCCCAGCCCGCTGCGAGCTCGCTGGAGTCCCTGACGTGCCTTGGGACGTGCAGTGTATTTGTGCAGTCAGGGAAAGGACGCTTGTGCACCTCGGTGTTGCTCTTGGAGAGGACGTCCTCTCCACGCGGGGTGGGGAGGGGGAATTCTGCCCGAAGGGGGACGCTGCCATAGGCTGGGGCAGTTCGTTACTCACATCTTCGAGCTTCTTAGTAGATCATTTCACGCTGCACAGAGAAGGGGACGTGGAATTAATGATGCCCTGTGCTGTGGATCATGCAGCCCAGCTAAGCAGTGGCAGAGCATGGGAGGCTGAAACCCCATCGGTGAAAGGTTCGGGGGGTGGGTGTGTGAATATTTTAAACCAACTCTCCCCCCCCTTGACAGTAGCCACATCTTGGCGGAAATGTGCCATCTGTGCAGCATGGCTCTGGGATCGATTGGGATGGGGGATGTGGAGATCCGGAGGAGTGGGGTGGACACGAAGCGCAGCCGGAGTCCAGCCTGGCAGGCAGCATCTCCCGCTGTGGTCGCATCGAGCGCGGCTTCCTCGCCCCACGCTGTGACGCTCGCAGGAGCCGTGCGATGCGACGGGGCGGGCGGCCTGGATTTGGAGTGTGGTTCCTAACCCTGCTGCGTGGGGATACCCGGAACCACCAGGGACTTAGCTGGCTGGCTTTCCTACCCTTGTCCCAGAGCGGCAGCTGTGATTGGCTGCGGTGGGTTTGACTGGAGGCTGGCGGCAGCAGACCTCTGGCTCTGCGAGTTGGCTCCCCTCTCGGCCCAGTGGGGTGTGGGCCTAAGATGCGTGTGTGTGTGTGTGTGCGCGTGCGCGTGTGTGTGTTCGTTTCCCTGAGCTGGGCATGAGCCGGGGGATTGTTCGGCTGACAAGGTGGGTGGGAGAAGCGAGGCTCTGTGTATGCAGTGGGCACGTGCCCATTGCCTTGGCATCTGGCCCCGGTAGACACCTGCAAAGAAAATGAGGGTTCCGAGCCCCTGGTGAGGCATGACCTTGATGATGCGATTTTGGGGTGATGAGAATGACCACAGAGGTGCTGGGGAGGTTTTAGTCCTGGATGGGACAGTGGGGGGGGATCTCTCTCCCCCTCTGCCCCATGGATGGTTTTAGGGGTTAATGCCTAAAAGTAGTGACGAGCTTTGGCAATACTGGCCCTCCCCCCAACTCCTCCCTGCGGGGGACCCCATTCAGGGTGATAGGGTGGTGCAGCCTCCCGATCCCATTTGGCCTGGGCCTTCCGTGGTGGTGTTTTTTCTGATGCAGCCATCTCGCCATGGGGAATGTGGACTGAGGCCTAGCAAACCCAGTTCATGTCAGCCACCAGACAGATGTCTAATGGGAACAGGGCTGCATCTGCGCTGTTAATAGTACGTCTAACGGGAACAGGACTGTCAGCTTGTTAATAGTAATCATGCCTACCTCTGACAGAGTGCTTCGGATCAGTAGCACTTCACAAAGGATGTCAAGCTCATTCATTACCCCCATTTTACAGGTGGGAAACTGAGGCACCAGCGGCCAAGTGACTTGCCCAAGGTTACTCAGCGGGCCATGGGCAGAGCCAGAGCCTTACCATCTTGTCCCTTTGCCCCCTTCTGCTTTCTTGATGTCCTGGCAGAACTTGACCGAGCAGCTGGGTGTAGCTTGTTTCGTGCAGGCCGCCGAATAGCTCATCAGAGGGACTTTTGGTCAGTGCTGTGACCAAACTGAGATGTGGAACGCGGAGCCGTCTACAAAATATGCACCGGCTGAATCCGAGGGGTGCTGTGGGCACTGTTCTCTTCTGCAGCTCAGCTCGGGTGTTGCTCAGCTCCAGGAATGGTTAGCCCGGAAAATCAACTAGTAGCTTGGGAATGACTCATGCAGCAAGCAGGTTCTGCTTTCCAGGGCCTACAGTCAACGGGAGTCTTTCCATCAGCTTCTGTGGGCTTTGGATCAAGCCCTCAGTACCGTGGCCTGAGCTCCTGTAGCCATGAAGAAGGCTGGGAAGATAACCAAGGGTGGGGTGTTTGGGACACACAGAAAGAGAGAGGTTGTCCAGCTCCTGTGTAGCGAAGAGAATAGCCACGTTTGATACAGTGCCTGCTAGCCTGTATCCCTGCTACGAACTCTTGGTTAGATGGATCCCCCCCCCCCCCCCCCCCCCCCGTAAATGACACCGGGCGGGAGGCAGGGACGAACGGAGTGTTCTCTGGCAGAGAGTAATCCTTAAGCCTGGAGGGGATTTCGTCGCTCCGGCTCCCGGCCTCGCGTGGAGTTTTACCAACAGCCGTTAAGTAAAATAAATAAAAAGGCCTGTGCTTGCCAGTGGTAGCGAGTCTGATCCAGCGATTGGCAAAACAGCGCCATTAATTACCGCTTGGCTTTGCTGCTGGGATGCGTTGCTCAGGAAAGGTGGTGGCAGCATGCCTGGGAAGCCAGAGGGAGTGGGGGAGTGAGAGAGGAAGGGATGAAAGAGAGAGAGAGAGAGGGGAAGCATGCACTTGTCTCCAGGCACCATGGAGATGCTACGGTTTCTGCTGGAACCCCCACAGCAGGTGTTCTTCCCTCCCACATGCACGCACGCACACCGGCTCTCCCCAGGGAGGGATGTTGCAGTTCTGGGGGTGGCTTCAGGCAGTGAGAATTGGAGTCACCGGGCCAGGTTGGCCGCTGGTTTCACTGGAGTCACACCAGAGATGGATTTGGTTCACCGGGGCCGGGAGCAGTAATGACGTCATACAGCGGCTCTTTACGCCTGTTGGCCTGATGCCAGCAGCGTGCCAGGCACTTTAGACAGGCCGTGGGAGTGAGAGGCAGCCCCCTGAACCAACAGCTTATAGCCGAGGGTCTCGATTTTATGAAAGGATCTGATGCATGGCCCATTTCTTCTGAGTGGCGTTGGCTTGACCTTTAAGGAGCAAGGAGGGTGTGTTTGTGTGTCTCTGGGCAGAGAGTTGTTAGGTGCATCTGTAGTAGTCACACAATTGGGCAGGAGGATTTTTTTAATTGTGCTGGAGGGAGGGAAAATCAGGGGGTTTGGAAGCTCAGCCCTGTAGGGAAGGCTGGTATGTATGGGCCGGAGGGAACAGCTCTGTTCTCCTCCCGTTACCTTTAGACAGCCAGGTGCTTCCCAAGCACCGATGGAGTTGCACGTCTCCCCCCCCCCCCCCCCCCAAAGCACGTTCACTTCCCGTCTTATGGTCGCCTTGTGAAGTGTTAAACAGCCGAAGTGCTCCACCCCAGGTGGCTGCATTCAGTGTGGAGTTGTGAAGCAATTGCTGCCAAGGCAGTTTGGGATCTGTCAGGATGAAAGGCTCTGTGTAAATGTAAAAGGACTATTAATTATCTCCTGCTATTTATGCCCTGGTCCCTAGTGGTCTCCATGTTAGGAAATGTCATGGGCCATATATTTTATATGCGCGTTTAAAAGAACACTGTCAGGTTAAAAGCTTTTCGCTTTGCTGAATGAGAACCCACTGGTCAGTTTCCCTTTTGCTGCTAGTCGGTTTCACTTTCAGAGTCTCCTCTGCTGGGTATAGGATCCAATACGTCTCCCACTGAAACCTTTGGAAAGGCCCCTACTGAATTGTTGGGGCTCTCGCTCTTTGGGACAGAGACCATCTATGCATGCTGTGTTTGCGCAGCGCCTCACACAAAGGGGACCTGGTCCATGACTGCGGCTCCTAGGCAGTACTGCAATATAAAATAATAATTATTAATAATAATGCAGTGCTTGGATTGCAGTCGCTGCAGGATTATGTTTACTTTCAAGGGTCACTGTCGAAATAAGTGTTGGGGTTTTTTTCCCTCCCAAATTGACTCATCTAAAAAAAATCCCAGTATCTGACTGAACCTGTGGGGTACAGTCTGTCCTGATTTTTTTTTAAAATCCTTAATTTTTATGATAAGGGTTTTTCTGCTCCCCGTGGAGATGTTTATATGGGCCTTTTTAGTTATCCAGGTCTCCCTTTCTAGCTAACTGACCGCGATCCTGCAAAGACATAGGGTGAGTTTCTGATACCATAAGTAGCATCTTACTCAAATGGTCCCATTGACTTTGGTTGGCCAAATGATGGAGTGGGGTACTGTTCATTCACTGGCCTGTAGCACATGAGTTGTGTCCTTGAGCTCATTGGGGATCAGTCGTGTAAAGTTACTCGTGTTTGCAGCCGTGGGGGCTGTGCAGTGAATCTGGCTTGTCCAGTGCATAAGTAAACAACCTGGAGGGAGATTTGCTCTACCCAGTTTCTCCCCTCTCTCTGGAGTCACAGGAGGAGACACACCCCCAGTTTCCAGACTTTCACATTGGGGGCATCTCCTTAAATTGTTCCCACTGGACTTTTTAAAGCAAAACACCCTGGATACATTTCTGTTGGTGCTCGCTTTGGTCAGAAGTTTATAGCACGGGACGAAGGGCATGGAAGCTGGGCACAAAGCGTCCTCGTTCCGGGGCATCCAGCCGTGGAATGAACCTCTAGCGGAGACTGGGGCAATTGGAAATCTGTCTGTCTACAGGAAACACTGCAGAACCTTCCTCCTTGACAAACGCTTTGTGCCATCGCTCACGGTGCGACCATCCCCTGCCCCTTCTCTCCTAATCCACTTGGAGCTGGGTGTCTGATTCCCAGCCCCTGTGCTGGCTCCCATTGAACTTTTGAGCTAAAAATAGCAGTGTAGCCGTGGATGTGTGAGTGGCAGTGGTGGGGGGCTCTGGCTGCCTGGAGTACTATCCTGTCCAAAGCCCTAGCCTTGTATTTGGGGTGCCCCTAGCCCCTCCCGCTGGTTGCGCTGAGCAGCGGAAAATGGCAAGAGAGATGGATTCCTATTCTGAGTGTGTTAGCCGGTGAGGTGCGCTGCAAGATCCGCCTTTTCTTCCTGACCCTTAATGGGATGGGTAGATCTGGGGAGTGACAGTGGGGCAGCCTGGGGCGGGGGGGGGGGGGGTTGATTTTGATGGGTCTGTTTGTTTGTACCTGTGTTTTTCAAAGACTGTCAGAGGCACCCAGGGCGCTGAATGCGTCCTTAGTCCAGAAAAATCGAAATGAACCCAGAGGCTCCATGCACAGCCTGATCCGAGCCCCTAGGGTCGGGGGAATCCCAACAAGCTGAAGGTTTATTGCTGCTGAGTTAATGTTGGGTTTCCTGTGGCTGTTTTATATTCCCCCCCCCACCCCAACGAATCCTGACTGAGGCCTCTGTAGTCTCAACCGCCCCTACGCGGGAAGAAGGCATCATTTCTTATTGGGAAGTGTTAGGGAACCGCTGTTCAGGCGGAGGCGGAAGAAGCTGCTCCCTGTGTTGCAGCTGGGAATAATCATGTGTGAGGCAGGTATTTAACATCTTCCCTCAAGAGAGATGAACCCCAGAGGCTTTAACGGGTTTCAGAAGGGCTGGGTTTCTCTCCTCCTGAAAGGAGATCTCTGGAGAGTTAATGCACCTGCATGACAAATAGTTTGATGATGCATTCTTCTGTCTGAGTCAGCCCTGCATGACGCTGCTAGAATTGTGGTTTATTTTTGTTTAAAGATGAGATTTATACGGTCAGCCTGACCGCTTGTGGTCGTTATAGATCCCGTGACACTTTTTGCCGGCATTGGGGTTTTCACCCTCCTAGGTAATTACATTACATTGCCTCCCTAAAGCCACCAGGCAGTTTCAGGTGGATAGACTCTTTTGCACTTTCTATCCTAAAACCCCCATTAGCATCCATGTGTGTGGCTATAAAAAGCTGTTGCGTTCCACCCCAGAGACGGCTGCATTTCAGGAGCAGGTGATGAAATTCCTTAGTTTGAAAAGAGCTTTGGGATCCATTGGGATGTAAGAGACTATGTCACTGCAGATAATTATACTATGTCATTAAAAGATCATGGACCAGATTCTGATCATACTTACGCTGCTGAACCTCTCCCGACGTCAGTAGAGTTACTCTGGATTTACACCAATGTAAGTGCAATATGGGCCTGGTATTCAAGAGACTTGTATGCAAACAGAAGCATCTCCTGATCCTTTTACCCTGCAGCTGAGATTTCAGTCTGGCATCTTGCCTCCTAATTCACTCCCATGGAAGGTTGCGTTTCCCTCCAGGATTTTAGGGAAGGGTGCATGCGTGATGCAGAGCTTTGGCAAGGACAACGTAGACAGCTGGAAGTAGGAGTTTGGCCAGGGCACCCTGATGCTTGGGAAAAAGAAATGAAGTGATGCTTTAACGGCCCGGAATAGTCAGGACGTCTGTTTTGTGTCTCATCCAGAAGACAACGCCTCCAGCTGTACCGTGTCCCCTAGCACCGCTCTGGGGCATTGGTAGTACTGACGTACGGCAATGACAAGTCCCGCTCCATGCCATAGACAATGTACTGGGGCACTGGGGTCAGCGGCAGCGACTCTCCGGGGCAGAGAGCCCACCCGCCCAGTTCTCCCCGGAGCTGAGTGCTGACGAGGCGGATGGTGGTGACTGCTGCAGGCCATAATGTGCTGTGATCCTCGCTGTGCTTCTGGAGAGGGCCCAGGCGGCTTCTCATCCAAGCAGAGAATCACCGAGGCTTTCGCAAGCAGGGGCCTTCGCGGCTTTGCCGCAGGCGCTGAGGGAAGGCTTCACCCCGGGCATAGGGCCAGCATGAGGCCTGTGCACCTCTTACTGCCCATGGAAGCCCTGCTAGGGCGATGTACCTTGGGCCTAGCCCTGGTGCTGCCCCCTGCATGGGGCTGAATTTCACCCCTAGCGCCCAGGGCTGAGGGGAGAGAGACATGCCCAGCCATGCCCCGACAAACCTCCCCCTCCTCCCTCGGTGCTTGTGTCACGGAGTGTGGGGGAGTCAGCGCCTGCACCCCTGTTCCTGGGATTCACTGTGACGCTCAGCCAGCCAGTAGAACAGAAGGTTTATTAGGGATGCCAGGAACACAGTCCAAACAGAGCTTGTCAGTACAAACAGGACCCCTCAGTCGGGCCCTTCTGGGGGGCAGGGAGCTTAGACCCCAGCCTGGGGCTCCCTGCATTTCACCACCCAGCTCCAAACTGAAACCAACCCGACAAAAACTCCAGCAGGCTCTTCCCCTCCCCTGGGGCCCCTCCTCTAGCCTGTGTCCATTTTCCCAGCCAAAGGTGTCACCTCCCAACCCCCATCCTGGCTCATGTTACAGCCCCAGGTACAGTCTCGCATTCCCAATGCAATGCAGCAGGTCCCAGTGAACCTCCCCCGCAACCTCCCAGGTCGAATCCACCTCACTCCCTACTCCGTCACAGCTTGGAGCTGGTGTGGGGTTTGACGTGGGGGAGGGTATTTAGCTCCTGCCAGGCTGTGATCTGTGGAGCCCTAGACCTGCAGCCGCGGTGAACCTGGGGTGGGCTGGCGCCAGCGAACACAGGCGGTCGCTCTGTGCTGCCTGCAGACTCCAGAGGAGGGCGCTGCATTGGGCCGTGGCCGGGAGGTTCAAATTTTGCACCCGCTGATGGGTCAGTCCCTTTGCCAAGCCCTGCTACAGCTGCCTCTCACGTCACAACGTGGTGGGCAGCCCCTTCTCTGCACCCACCCTGCGTGTGGCCTGCCCGGGCGCTGTGAGCAGTACCCTGGTGAAGGGAGAGAGTGTGTGTGTGTGTGTGTGTATGAGGCTCTTGCGTTTTTGTGTGGGGCATCCTTTGTCTGGGTGAGTAACTTTTCATGGTCTAGCGAAGGGGACGGCACGTCAGGGTTCCTGGGGTCTGCGCTCGGCTCTGCCACTGAGCTGCGGCGTGACCATGGGCAAATCACTGCCCTGGTTTCTGTGAAATGGGTTTAAAGAGGGATCCTGGGTGCTGCACAAGGGCACAGTGTTTTAACGGGCGATTTACCACCGTCCTGTTCGATACGCAGGCCGGGGGTCGTGTAGCAGAGCTGGAGGGTGGGGGTTAGAAGCGAGGCTTTTAGTGGTTGTTAATGATTCTGGCCAGCCGGGCTAGCAGCGCTCTGCATTCTGGGACCCGCCGTCTCCATGGGACAGATCGGCGAATGGAAGATGAGGCTGCTGATAGGTTGTATTGGCTCAAACCTCAGCCATGTAGCGTCCCTAGAACGGAGCCTGCAGGCTGGGAGCGGGAGGGACACAGCCCCACAGCGAAGGGGCTACATCCAGCCCCTCTGTTAGACCCAGCGCTATCGATGTCAGACGAGAACCTTCTCCCCCAGCGTACATGTTCCCCTGTGCTGTCAAGTCCTGCGCTAGCTACCGGCAGCGCCGGCTCGTGAGCTTCAGACGTGGCCGTCAGGCGCTGCCTTTAGGCCCCCAAGTAGATGGCCAGGCTTTCAGAAGTGCTGCCCAGTGCCACAGTATGGACTGTTGGTATCCAGGGTGGAAAGTGGTGGCTGGGGTAGCTGCGAGGAGCCCACACCTCTTACCTGGATTGGATATTGTGTATTCAGCACCGCGGGGCCTTGATCCCGGCTGGAATCTCTAGATCTTTTGCTAATACAAATAATTAATAAACTCTGGGCAGGCAGCCTAGGTCTTCCTGTTTTGGGGCGTTCGCTTTGTGCATCATCGAGGGAGGAGCAGCCGACGTCTGACGGCAGAGCCTTTGTCAGTGACGCCGTCATAGGAGGTAGAACGAATCCAGGTGTCCAGCTGAGTTTGCGACAGCAACAAAAAAAAAATCACCTTTTTGATCTGTAAACCGTGTGCCACGGATTTGCTCTGAAATTGCCAGAGCACGAGGAAAAAAGCAGGCACCCCAGGAAGCCAGTTTTATACAATCGCTTTCTTGGCGCTTTAAATGCTTTTTTTAATTAAACCTCCCCACCCCCCACCCCCAAACCCTAAACTGGCTCTATAGCACAATGGGAAACGAGAGGGGCAGAAGAAGAATGAAAGAGCTGAGATGAATCGTGACTGCGAGGCAGCCAGCAAGTTTGCCGGCACTTCTGTGCAGTGCCACCAGTGTTTGGGAATTCCTCCCGATTCCAGGAAGGAGCCGGGTTTGGTGGCCGTCTGAGCCACTCAGCAGTACAGCTTCGAGGGGACAGAGAGAGCATCAATTTTCATGCGACTGGGATGTCGAAGGTCAGGAAGGTTGGCAGTAGTTTCAGATCGTCGCTGCTCTGGTCGGCCTGCAGGCTGGACCGGTTTAATAGATGGCACTCGGCACAGCATGGAGAGAGAGTCTCAAATGTGCAGGCCCGATTAGGATCCTCAGCTGGTGTAAATCAGTGCAACTCCAAAGAAATAATTGGTGCTATCCCTGATTTACACCAGCCGGGTGGGGTCTGGCTCCTGGAGGTCAGCAGACTTGTGTCCACTTACGCCTGGCTGGATGCTGGCCCATGTAGAGCATTTGGAAGTGACTGGGAATGTTCGTGGAGCATCTGAGTTGATTGCCAGTCAGTTTCCTCCGGGGAAGGGTTTTGGGTGGCCTTTTAGCTGTCCCCTCACTTTGGACATCTTAAAGGGACAGGCCTCCCTCTTCTCTACAGTGTAGGGTTGCTCCTGCCACTGCACCGTGGAGCCGATTCCCCCAGCGGCCTGTCGTCCCCACTAACGGGATATTCTCTCCTTACAGTTCACGGCATTTTGTCGTAAAACACCAGGCTGCTAAAGCCCTGTGGTTTGTAATAGCCACGTATTATCCAGCCCCGGCTGCTGCTCCCCTTCCCCCCTCTGCCCTCCATGACCCGGGCGCCTGCTGGTGTCCCCTCCAGTGCCACTGTGCACATGCTGTGGGGCTGCCAAGGAAACCCCAGACATAAGGGGCAGCTTGAGGCTCCAGAAATCCTCTTCTTCCCCTGCTGCCTTGTCGGCTCCTTACCAGGGCCCTGGGTGTGGGTCGGAAATCGTATCCCTGGCTGGGGTGATGCCCAGCTCCCTGCTTGGGCTCTCTGATCTTTGACCTTTGTCTGTGCTTTACCTGCTGCTGTTCCACCTCCCGCTGCAGTTTCCGCTGAGGTTACAGTCTCGGAGGATTTAGATCAGGGAGAACCAGCTGCTGCGGAGATGGTGTGGGTGGCTTGGCAAGGGTCGCCCTCTCCTCTGAGTCATTGCTGCTTCTGCTTCTACAGATCCAGACTAACACGGCTACCCCTCCGATACGCCTCTCCTCTGAGTCAGTCTTAAGCACCAGGCCCCAGTGTGGGGCTAGGGGGCTCTGCGCTGCAGGGGAGTGGGGTGGGCGAGTCAGCAGGGGGCGCTCTCCTCTGAGTCACTGCTGACCCCAGTGACCCAGCCCATGGCTCGGAGATACTGTGCTGCAGTTTTGGGAGAGACCTAAAACCAAGGTTATGCAAAGATGATTTAAAGAGCCCAGGATGCAATTGGCAGGAGCAGGGGGTGTTCACCACGGTGGCCGGTTTGGATAACGATACACCCGGGATGTCAAAATTGCCAGCGTGGTTTCAAAGAGAGACCATTTTCCTCTCCCTTCCTGTCCTAAACAGTTGGGTAGCATTGCTGTGTGTTGTTAGAGCTGCCACGTCCCACCCCAGAGGTTGCTGCATTTCCGTGAGGGGCGAAGCGTGTGCGTGACATGCACATGTGAGCAGCCGGTACAGTTTGCAAGGCACTGAGTGGCTGACAGCGGCTGTACCAAGGCAGGGTCGGGAGCGTGGCTGTCGTGTTCTTTCGGAGGACGGCTCTGGGCTGTTTCACACTGCACACCAGTATTATTCTGGGAAGGGGCGTTGGGGCCCGGGGAGGAGGCTGCATCTTGTGCCCCTGCCAGGACGCAGGAATGCTTCTATGCCGTATTGAGGCCCGGGGAGCTCTCTGCAAAGTATATAGCTTGTCCCCGTCTGACTTGCTTCTCCATAGGCTCTCTGCTCTGTGCCGCTCCACGGAGTGGAGATGGGAAGCCATCCTGCCGGGGGCCCCGGGTCCTTAATGGATTCTTTAAAAATGTAAACAGAAAATGAGTCTCCTGTGCCCCACATTCCGCCCTGTGAGTTAGCTTCCCATTATCGCTACACAGCCATGCCGGGCTGGGCTCCCGCTCCCTGCCTGCTGCTAATGGCTGGTCCAGAGAGGTAGAGGGGGCTTGAGAAGGAGGGGTGCCTGTTGAATCTTGAGGGTTGAATTGCAGATGCAAGGGATCGCATCTCCGGCCACCCGATTGGCACCCTCTGGTAGGTGGCAGAAGATGCGAATGCAGGACTTGGCAACCCAATTACATTGTGGGGGCAGCTTTCACCCACAAAAGTGAGGGTTCCCCTTCTGCACTTGTGCTCTCCTTAGCATGTTGTGGGAGGGGGTGCATGCAGGGGTGTGTGTGTGTGTGTGGGCAAAAATGTGCAAATCCTGCTGAGGCCCCTCCTACCTGCTGTTGTTTCTGACATTGGAATATTGCCTAGAGGCCACAGCTGGCTCGGGGTATGTCTAGACACCCGCAGCCGGCCCATGCCAGCCAACTTAGGCTCGCGGGGCTCAGGCCGTGGGGCTGTGTCATTGTGTGTAGACGTCTGGGATCGGGCTGGAGGACCCTGTGAGGTGCAGTCCCTCAGAGCTCCACTGTACGGACATACAGTAAATGGTACGGACAATGCCCCAGTGAGTCTACAATCTAAAACCAGCTTCCTGCCCACTTATCTCCCCATCCACCTGTGCAGTCAGCTGTAGGTACCTAAAGAGTTACTCACTTTGAAATACACACATTTCAAACTTTGTTTTTGTTTTGTAAATGCAAATTGAGATTCTGATGCAATCCCAGGACTCCAGGACCTGGGGCTTCAAGAAACATGCCAGATATCGCAGGAGATGGCAACAGCAGAGTGAGATCAAATGCAAAAGGATTTTTTCTCCCCTCTCCTTGGAGATTACCATCAGCGGGTTACAAGTAACTACTGTATAATAATTATGTTGTACTGTAATTACTTTGGAGTAGAGCGTCCGCATGGGGAGATATTCCAGAATAGCTATCGCAGAATAGTTCACCGCACTAGAGCAGTGGTTCCCAAACTGGGGTTCATGAACCCCTGGGGGTTCGCGAAATGTTACAGGGGGTTCTCGGGGAAAATTCCCTAATGGCAGACAGAGCTGTCCCTAGGGACCCCGCCAGCACGGGGCCAGCAGCCTGGAGCCCCTGGACTTCCAAGAGCTAACAGATCAAAGCAAGCATATCTACCACACTGAGGAGATTTAAACTTCAACACTCTTTATAAGAAATGGAAAGGGAGGTGGATGTTTTTTTCTGTTTTTAAAATTAAATAGGCAGCTAGTGGTGCTTTTAAAATTATTATGAAGACCAAGTTTAAGCTTTGTTGTAACATGCGTTGTTTGCCTGGACTGCTCAAGACCTGAATGCTTGTGTAGGAGGAACTCTTTGAGTTGGCTTCTTAAATACCTTCATGCTGTTTCACATCTGCTACCCCTTGATGAAACACAGGAGCCTTGTCTTATAACAGGCTTATTCAAAGTGATACAAGCTAGAAAAGTGAGATCTTGGAAGCGTGTTGCTGTTTTCATAATGTAATAAAAATACTGTAATGATCAATAATAATGAATAATAAATAGTGTGTAATAAGCATGTCATAAAAACAAATTTTATATTTCCAATATCACTGCTTTTATAACTCATACGCAGGTAAAGGAGAAAATCCCTGGAAATATTCATTTTTAGGAGGGGGTTTGCGAGACTTGACATTTTAGTGAAAGGGTTCACAGGTTGTTAAAGTTCGGGAACCACTGGACTAGAGTTATGCTAGTAAGAGTCCTCATGTGACTAAACCCTTAGTCATGGGTGGCCTAGGGGCATGGCCCTTCCTGCCCCTCATACTAGTGGTTGTGGGTTCAAGATCCCAGCCTGCCTTGTGCAGAGGGTAAATGCTACGCATTTGGCAAATGAGGCTGGCGCCTCTCCAAGCGCTGGTGCTTCCAAGGGAGAACTCTCTTACCTTCGATTCAGACTGGGCTGGGAAGGATTAGCTTTCTCCTGCTGAAACAGGAGGAACAGGCAAATCGTAAAAGGTGTCAGTCAATTCTGCCCTTTAAATAAAGAGTTGTGGCCAACTCAGCTGTGAACTGATGTTCTAAAAGTAATGGTAGAGCACTTCCTGCACACTTGTGTTGGCTGCAGCCGTCGAGCGGGCTGTACACGTTGTGTTGCACTGGGTGTATGTGCTGGAGTACGCACAGGAGTGCGCGTGGGTGTGTTGTGGAAGGGTGCTTACGTTAGTGTTTGTAGTGGGGGGGGGACGTGTGTTTGGGTGAGGGTGGCTGGATTTGTGTGTGTTGTGTTGTGTTCTGCATGGGTTCTTGTACTGTGCTCCTCGCTAGAACTGGACACATTTTTTTGGCCTAAAGCTTTCTGGGGTTTTTTTTGGCCCTGCAAAATGCACGTTGGGGTTGACCGAACCATTTCACCAACTCGTGTCGATGTCACCAAACTGTTTTGGCTGGAATGAGGAAAGAAAACATTTCAGAACCCTGGAAATGAACCATTTGGATATTGCCAAACAAAAACTTTCCAGGCTCGATTCACAAAACTAAGGAGGAGGCGCTGCCTGAAAACCTTTAGCCCAGTGCTTGGGCCTCTCCCCTGGGATTTGGGAGACCTGGGTTCGAATCACTGCTCTGGAGGCGGGACTTGAGCCCGGGCTGTTGTTTGTCCTGGGGTCAGTCTCTCAACCCCTGCTCTTGAAGCTGTTCTGCTTTGCAAAGTGGGCTTGTGCTGACAATCGCGAACCCGTTGCCGCTAACGAGGAGAGACACTAGCCAGCGAGAGGCCGCTGCTCAAGAGCTGGGTTATTTTTAGATTTATAAGGTGCCCACCATAGGTCTCCAGAGAAATAAAACCCAACGTGGAGCCCTCCTGCCTGAATGCCTCATTTCCTGCCCCCCCCAGGCCTGCCCCCTCCCTCCCTGGGCCATCTCTGTCTTATCTGGGCAGGGCCTCAGCCAGCGTGATCTCCCCCAGGCCCCCATCTCAGCTCTAGCGGCCAAGGCACCGCTGCCCTTCTCTAGTCCTGCCAGACGGCAGGGCGGGCCGGGAGAGTGACTTCGCAGCTGGCGCAGGAGGGGCACCGGCTCGCTGCGGGCGTCTCGTGCCAGCTGAGACACCAGCCGCGGGAGAGGAATTTGTTCCCGGGTGGTTTGTTCTGTGCAGCGCCCTGGGCCGGGGTTCGCCAGGCCCCGTGGCATCGAGAAAGCTGCTGCGCTTTCCTGGCAGAGACCTCTTATCGGGCCGTGGGCCTTAATAACTGCTCCTGTGTGTCCTCCCGGCCTGTCTCCCTTTCTGTGGGTTCTGCCTGCAGCCCCCCCTCTTGCAGCCGTTTGTGCTGCTCTGAGAAGAGCCACAGGGCCTCCATCAGCCACCCCTGACCCCAGAGCTTGGGCGTGCTTCCCGGATACATGACGCCTCCATCAGCACACCGCTCCATACTCCTCTTCTGGGGTATCGGGTCAGCACTCACTCGAAGGGGAACCCTCTCCCCGCTCCAGGCAGCTGAGTGTTCACAGGGCCAGGACTTGGGGAGGGGCGCTTGGTAGCTCTCCAGCTGCTGCTCTCAAGCGACCCTCCCGGTGCACGCCCTCCCAGCGGAGCTCTGGCTCCCGCTTCTGCCCACCCTCCCTCATGGTGATGGGGGCGGGGCCCGCGGTGCACCGGGACCCTTCCCCCCCAGTCCCGGGCCTCGCGTGGGGCCTGCGGAATCGGCGCTGGCAGTGCCAATACGGAGCTGTCAGGAAGAATCAACGTCCAGGGTTCGCTCTGCTGGAGCGAATGAAAACGAAGAGCCGGGAAGCTGGAGAATCATGCCCCCGAGGGAGCACTTCCCCCCCCCGCACACGGGGCCGAGCACCGGCCCACCTGTCGGACGAGGTGCTGGCTCCATCACTGCCTCGTTAGCGCCCGCGTCGAGGTTCCCTCTGCCAACCGCGTGACCGGGGACAGGAGGCGCCAAGGCACAGCCTGGGATCTGCCTATCCTGAGCTGCTCTTGCCCAAAGCCCCAGTCGTCGGGGGTAGCAAGGGGCCTGCCTGGGCATTGCCTGGTGGGGCAAACACATGGGGTGTGATGGATGCGTTGGGGCGTGACATCGTGCGGTGGGGCCTTCTCCTCTCCCGGGGCGCCAACATCATGCCCTGGACGGGTTCGCTCCTCTGTTGGGATGGCTGGCGCCGGCGACGCGGCTCATGGAGCTTTTGTTCCACTGTGTTTCCTCCCTGGCGGAGCTGTCTTTCCAAGCAATGGGTACTGATTGCAACTGTATCCCTCCCCCCCACCCGGGGCACTGCCCCCAGCGTCCAGCTGGGAGGGAGGAGCTAGCGGAAGACTGGCCTGGGGGAACGGGCTGCGAGGCCAAGACCTAGGCCTGGCGGGTGGGTTGGGAGAAGGAGCTGGCGAGGGCTGGCTGGCATCTGCCCACCCAGCAGTGGTTCTGGAGACCACATGCGGGAACGGAGTTGATTTGCTCCCTTGAGGTGGCGCTGACTCCCGCCCCCCGCTCCCCGCCGCCCCCGATTCCTGGCTGGCGCAGACACAGCGGGGACGACACTGGAGAACAAAAGAGTTTTGTTCCTGTGGAAACCGCAGCGGCCAAGTTGCAGTTGGAGCTGTGTGGAGGCTGACGAGGACGTGCGCCGGGGCGGATGGGGGCTCTGTCGTGCACGGCTGAACCCCCGGCCCCGCGGGAGTGTGGGGAGGAGGCTGGGTGTCAGGACGCCTGGGTTCTCTTGCTCTCTGGAAGACGGTGCAATCTAGTGGCTGGCGTCTAGGGCTGCGAGTCAGGACTCGTGGGTTTGACGTTACCATGGGGTGGTTAGAGCCGCGTGCCGTGTGTCAGGACTCCTGGGTTCTGTTCTCTTTGGGGCAGGGACCATCTGTGTTCTGTGTCTGTACAAAGCCTAGCACTGCAGGCTCCTGGCCAGGGACTAGTGCTCCGGCAATACAAATAATTCATAATAGTATCGCTGTGGTGTGCGCGTGTTAGCTCATTTCACTTAGGCCTGCAAGCCGCCAGCCGCTGGCTGGGGCTTCGGTCTCAAACAGTGGGGGCTGGGGTTGAGTTTGGATGGGGGCACGGACATACGGACCTGAGTTCTTGAGATTCTTGAGTTCTCTTGCCACTGAGCTTGTCAGTGACCTTGGGGGAGTCACGGTGCCCCTCCGCGCCTCAGTTTCCCCATGTGTCCAGCTGGGGTAACGCTGTTGCCCAGCAGGAAGGTCTGCGGACATGAGTGAGTTACCAGAGCTCTGGTAGCGCTCTGATGCCAAGCATTGTACTGTGGAGACCAAGATCTTCTTTCCCCATGCAGGGACCCTGTCTTGGGGGGAGCAGCTGAGCTGCCTGAATACAAAGGATGGGGCAGGCGGGGGGCTTAGTCAGGGGCTCCAAAGCAGAGGTTGTCTGGAATTTATGCAGCTGCTGCTGGTGGGACCTTGATAGATGTGTTCCCTAGGGTCACAAAACCAATAAGTCTGTTTCCTCTCTTCTAGGGGGGCTTGGATCCCATGGGACCACGATCTGGACTTATCCTGCTAGTGGTTTTGCAGCTCCCCACCCAACCCCAGCCCTATCCTGGGTGGTGCTATGTGGCCCCCTCTCCTTTTGAAATCACCAGGCGCTGATGGGGCAGGAAGAATCCCCAGCTATCCAGATTCTGCAGAACCATCTGCTGTGTTTGCTCCCCATCCTGCCCACCAGTTCTGCCATGAAGTCACGAGTCTCGCATCCTTCTGCAAAGCTTCGCCAAACCAGCCAATCTTCCCCCACTCCCTCCCGCCTCCGGTCAGACCCAACTCCTTCACAGCTCCCCGCGAGCTGGGGACTCCAGCACGTTGGCTTGGTCCTCTGTTCCAGGCCCCGGGCTTGGCAGCGGTTTCCCGCCCCACTAGAGTTCCTTTGACTCTGGCTAGCTTTGAGGCCTTGGCGCCGCCAACCACAGTGCTGCAGCCATCGCCCTGGCTTCCCCGCTCCTGGCCTGACAACCTTGCAGCAGCCAGAGTGTCCCCAGCTGCACGGTACCGGCAGGTGCGTCGTGCCGCCAGCGAGCTGGCGTCTCCTTCGCAATGTCGGGCTCCCGCTGGTGGTTCTTGTGAGATGGGACCCTGGAAACGGTCCCTGCCCTCTGCTCTGGGGGCGCTGTGCTAGCGTGGAGAGAGCAAACCTTCATCCTCGCCCCGGTGTGACTTCCAACCCAGACTTGCCCCCACCTTCCCCCGCCAGAGCCCCTCCCTCCTGGATCTCCCACCTTTAGCGTTCTCCCCGCTACTCCGGCTGTGTGTCCAATCACGCGTGGGCTCCTGCCGCAGCCGCCTTCGGCTCCGAGGTCAGGCAAGCTCACGTTGCAGATGCAAAGCCCTTCTTAAAAGCGAGGCTTCTGCCCTGATTTAATAAGGCAGCTGCCATCCGTTATTTTATTAATGAGTTATTAAAATCCCGTTTGAGGCGCAGCAGCTGCAGCTCTAGGATCATTCCCAAGAAATATGTTTTTAATGATCCGTTGGTTCCTAGTTAATGTACAACAGGTGCCCGCAGGAGCCTCAGTGTGCTGGCGGAGGGCTTGCGGAGTCCCGCTCGGATGAGGTGTCCTCCTGCCTCCGGAGAGCCCCCCACGCTGTCCTGGCCCCGACACCTTTGGGAGACGGTTTCCTCCGTTAAGCCACCGATCCGTCCGTCCCTGCTGTGCTCACGCGGGATAGGATGTGAGGAGTAGCCAGGAGAGTGGGTAGCATACGATCTGTTCTCCCCCTAGCTTATCAAAAGCCCGGTGTGGCTATCTCCCCGAGACCTGTAGGGACATTGGCTACATTTCTCCCCCGCCTCCAGTGAGAGGAGTTGGAATCCCCGACCTGCTCTCCCACGGAGAGGGGGCTCAGGCTCTGGGGACAGCCCGTTGGCTCCCTGTGAGCCCTGTATCCGAGCACCGCGCTGCCGGGAGTTCAGGTCTCTCTAGCTCACCCAGTCCTTGGCCAACTCCGCTGACCCCGTCATCCAAGCGGGGAATTCGCATCAACCGTGATGTGAACGGGACTGAGACCCAGCAGACGCACGGCGCGTGGGCCGCTCACCGGTAACCCGGCTGCCCTGGGCTGGATTTGAACCAATGACCTAGCCGCAGCAAGGTTGCTGGGATGGCGAGGGGGACGAGTTTCCCCGTTTCCTCCTGCACAGCCATGGCGGCTCGCGAAGCGCAGCTCAGGATAACAAGCTCGTCTCGGCCTCCCTGATTCCTGCGCCAAATCAGCTGTTAATGAAAAGGGCTCTTGCCCTGGTTCGTTACATGGCTGAACGGGGTGGGGGCACTCGCTCACTTGCTTCTCGCCCCAAATGCCTGTGATCTCTGCAGAAGGCAGGGGAAGGGATCGAGGGGGGCTGGAGAGATGCAGCCAGCGGGTCACATTCATTCCTGAGCATTCTCCCGGGGAGCGTCCGACGGAGCCGGCGAAACCCCCGGCTAAAGCCGTCCATCTTTATAGTGCCCTGCGAACGCTTAACAGGCTGCGGTGATTACATCATGAGCGGCAATTCGGAGCGAACCCAGGGCTGTGGGGAGGGGGGTTTCTGCCGTCCTTCCGTGGCCGTGTGTGTGAATGCGGGTGTGTGCACGGGAGTGGGTGGCGGGTGTGTGCATGTGTGTGTGTGTGCGCGCGCGTGCAGGGTGCGTCTATGCACATTCACAACTCGCGTTGCCATGGCCCCAGACACAAAGGACGTTCTGACCCAGAACTGTCTTGCCGACCCAGGACCTGTTAGATCCGGGGGGAGGGGGGGGTGGCTGCATCCCAGGTCGGGGCTCGTTCCTCTGCCAAGCAGATGCTGCCACCTTTATTTAGCAGGGGGACGTGCCTTTGGGCTCTGATTTTTTGGGGGGCTGTTCTCAGCGCTCGCCTGGCTCCCTCCCTCCCTTCCCCCAGGGCCTTGCTGCTGTCGCCTGGTGAAGATGCCGGGTGGTTGGGGGGCTATGGAGCCTGTTAACCCCCCAGTTCAGAGCTGGCCGCAGTTCGTGAGAGATGCCAGCAGCCTGGCTGGTGCTAGAGGAGACAGCTGGGCCCTCCAGCGCTGAGCTGATGCCTGTCGTGTGGGCAGTGCCCACTGGGACGTGCGATAGGCTGGTGCTGTCATGGCCCGCGGGGCACTATGTGCCACTATTCTCCAGGGCTGTCACCATTGCCTCTTCTACTAGATCTTAAATCAGCCAATCGGGATCCTCTCCCCAAGGCCATTTATACCATCCGTGCGATCCCTGAGCCCCTGGATCATAGAATCATAGATTCATAGGACTCGCGAGGTCATCTAGTCCAGTCCCCTGCACTCGTAGCAGGACTAATTATCTAGACCATCCCTGACAGGTGTTTGTCAACCTGCTCTTAAAAATCCCCAATGATGGAGATTCCACAGCCTCCCTGGGCAGTTTATTCCAGTGTTTAACCACCCTGACAGATAGGAAGTTTTTCCTAATGTCCAACCTAAACCTCCTTTGCTGCAATTTAAGCCCATTGCTTCTTGTCCTGTCCTCAGAGGTTAAGAACAATCCTTCTCCCTCCTCCTTGTAACAACCTTTTATGTACTTGAAAACTGTTATCATGTCCCCTCTCGGTCTTCTCTTTTCCAGACTAAACAAACCCAGTTTTTTCAATCTAGGGCATGTTTTCTAGGCCTTTAATCGTTTTTGTTGCTCTCCTCTGGACTTTCTTCAATTCGTCCACACCCCTCCTGAAATGTGGCGCCCAGAACTGGACGCGGTATACTCCAGTTGAGGGCTGCGTGGTGGGGATCTGGCACGGAGCCGGGGGCAGGTGATTCAGAGCGAGTCACTGCGTCGTCATCTGCTCGGGTGGGCGTCTGTGAGTGCTCACCTGGGCTGACGCGCTCGGCAGCCGGCGCCGATCCAGGGCCCTCGATCCAAACACAGAGCAAGAAAAAACTCTCCAGTGCAACAAAGCTGCGGCTGTGCTAGCCAGTCTCTCCACAGTGCCCTGCCACCGTCAGCCCCCCAGCTAAACCCGCTCTGCCCCCACCATCGCCCCGGTGCGCCCCTGCTTTTCAATGCTCTGGGTGGGGGGTCTGTGTCCGCTGGAGAAGGGGCTCTGTCAGTTGTGCCGGGCTGGGTGCTGCCGGGAAACGCCAGCCCTTCGGCTGCGGGCGCCTGGCCAACCCGCGGGGGTTCGGCTTGTGGTTTAGGATTAGCGCTGAGGAAATACGGCCGGCGAGCACCGGCTGTCCTCCACCAGCGAAGGGTTAACCAAGGGCTTGGCAAACGCAAGCTGAGCCTCGCAGGCGCCCGGTGGCATCCGCCCCGTTGCAGATGGGGAAACGGTGAGGCCGGCCCCAAGACGGGAACCGACTTCCAGAGGTCACCCAGCGAGTCAGGCTGGAGCTGGGAGCAGAACCCAGGGGTCCTGTTCTAACCTCGCCGCCCACTCCCTGCAGAGTCAGGGCTAGAACCCAGTGACCCCCCGGAGCAGTATTTATTATTTGTCTTGCTGTCACTCCTCAGCCCCAGCCACGGCCCAGGGCCCCGTCGTGCTCGGCGCTGCACAGAGCAAACCCAAAGTCCCGGCCCCATAGCCCCTAGGGAGCCCCCAGTTGGCGCCTCTTGTCAGCGCCAGGTGCCTTTGTTAGCTCCGTGCTCCCTGGCCAGCCTGTGGGTGAAGGGGAAGCTGTGGGGCACCCCCTTGTTCCCCAGCTCTCTCGCACCCCCTGCTACTGCGTCAGCTGCGGGATTCTTGGGTGGGGGATGGCAGGGTGTGTGACGTGGGTGAGAGGCGGAGGTGGAGACGGAGCGTGGGATGGAGGGACTTGGGGGGCCTTGGATGGGAATCACCCCCCCCACAAGAGTCACAAAGCTCCGCCCCCTTAAACTCCTTAAATCCCACTGGTGCAGTGACGCCCGCAGATGCTGCTACCTGGCATTGCTCAGGAGTGGACGCTCTACCACTCCCCTGCCAAATTCTCCCCTGTCCTTCCCCAGCCTGTCTGTCTGCGCTACCCTCCAGCGGGGCAGATGCTGCGCGCCCTGGGCAGGGCCAGTCCCATTTGTTACTGGCCTGTACAACCTTGAACATAGCTCCAGGCTCAGGCTACCGTAATGTCTATATTTGCGGTGGGGGGGGCGGTATCTCCAGAATCCCTTGCTCAAATGACCCTACATTCAGATCCCTCGCCCTACGGCCTGTGCCCACGAGGCACACCAAGTTTCAAAGCGATACGGGGGCGGATGTGGCTTTTACAGCCCTTGGAAGAGACTGCCCCCACCCCAGAGCGCGGGTGCTCTGCTCGTAGTAACAGCCTCTGGCTCTGCGGCAGCTCAGTAAGGCTCTGTCTGTCTGTCTGTCTCTCTCCCCTGCAGGGCAAATGACATAGGATGACCCCTGCTGGTCCCCTCTTACTGTCTGTGATATCGTCTCTCTTGTGGCTCACGCGGGGCTTCGACCCAGCTCCCAGCGCCTGCTCCGCTCTGGCCTCCGGGGTTCTCTACGGCTCGTTCTCGCTCAAGGACCTCTTCCCCACCATCGCCACCGGCTGCTCGTGGACCCTGGAGAACCCCGACCCCACCAAGTACTCCCTGTACCTCAAGTTCAACCGGGAGGAGCAGGTGTGCACCCACTTCTCCCCCACGGTGCTGCCGCTCGACCATTACCTGGCCAATTACACCTGCGGCCCGCAGGGCGAGCCGGGGCTGCCCCCCCGGGGCCAGGAGGACGGGGAGGAGGACGGGGAGGCCCGGCTGGAGCTGTGCCAAGGCACCAGCCCTGTCACCTTCCTGCACTTCGACAAGAACTTCGTGCAGCTGTGCCTGGCCGCCGAGCCCGAGGCCGCCCCCCGGCTGCTGGCCCCCGGTGCCCTGGAGTTCCGCTTCGTGGAGGTGCTGCTCATCAACAACAACAACTCCAGCCAGTTCACCTGCGGCGTGCTGTGCCGCTGGTTCGAGGAGTGCCTGCGGCTGGGGGAGCGGGGGGCGCGGCCCTGCGGCCTCACCCAGGCGGGCTGCAGCTGCCAGGCCCCGGCCCCGCCGGCGCCCCGGCAGAACGAGACGCTCTCCAACGCCCTGCCGCCAGCCGGCGCCCCGGCCGCCCCTCCCAGCAGCCAGTGCTGCGTGACCGAGCTGCATTCTGGGAATGCGAACGATTTATACGCGCCGGAGATTAACTACGGTAAGGGGGCGCCGCGGGCCTGGAGGAGGGTGGGGGGTTCAGAGTAACGGCGCCATTTGATCGCCGGCTGCTGAGACGGGGGATGGAATTTGGCCCTTTCTGCCTCCGGGAATCGACTTTCACTGTTAGCTCTCTGGGGCGCGGGTTGCCCAGCCTGGGCAGTTCTAATGCCATCCAGTAGAGGGCAGCGGCGCTCGTGCACGCTAGTCGTGAGCTGTAGTGATTACAGCCGTGCGCTGGCGCACAGGAGGGGGCCAAGTGACCCGTCTGGGCTGAGCGGAGACGAGGCGCTAGTGGGGTTGGTTTATAACCAGGGCGCTCAGTTCCAGTCCACCCGAGTGACACCCGCAATGGAGTTTGGCCCGTTAGCGTCCTGCCCTTCGCTGCGAGTCCGTGTTGCCACTTGGCCTGGAAGGAACCCGGCTCGACGCCCGTTCCAGTCTCCGCCCCCGGCTCCCGGAGCAGGTGTGTGCGCTGGGGAGCCGCTGCAGTGCAAGCCGGGTCCCATGTGTTGTTTTGTGATGCTCTGGTTGGGTGGTGAGGTTGCAGCGGGATGGGACCCGGCGGCTTTGGGGTGCATTGGGGCATCGTGAGTCTGCCCAGTGGGCCCCAGCGGCAACCCGGCGCTCTGGCTGTGCCGAGCTGCCTGGCGTCAGGCTGGCGAAGCCAGGGGAGGGTTGGGCTGCGCTGAGCACGCCGGCGTGCAGCGCCCTGCCCGCTTTCTTCACCCGCTGCGGTGTCCCGGCGCTGGGGCCGGCTCCGAGGCCCTTCTCTTGGATGCAGATGGCTCCGTGCGCTTCCCCCAGGGCGCGTTGAGTGAGCTTAGAACAGACCCCAGGCACCTTCCCCAGCGCTGCTTGTGCACAGCGCAGGCCGCACGCCCCGCACGGGCTGCTCCGGGTGCCGTCCATTTTAGAGCGGGGAGGGGAGCGGCTCCCTTGTCCCCTGTGGCAGCCGGATTCTGGGATGGTCTAGGGGGCTGGAATGGGGAAGGCCCCGTGCAGTGCGGTGCTAAGTCCATTGGGGGCAGAATGGACTTCAGGGCTGGGGAGTTCCCTGAGCAGGTTACTCTGGGTTAGAGCGGGGGAGGAGTGTGCAGTTCGCATGCTGTGTTGTGCCCCCCCTCAAATCCATGACATGGGGGGCGTTGGGCAGGGGAATCCCACTGTGGGGACAATGCTGGCACCATCTTTCCTGTCGGCTGGGCATGATCTGATTTCCCACCTGTCTCTGCTGTGCTGAGACCTGCGACCCACCGGCTGGCTGCCGTGAGCTCCCACTCCAGAGCCAGCAGCCTCCAGGGGACTCCCAGCAGCCTCCCCTGCACCCCAGGCCTTTGATCCCCCATCCCCATCACAACAGTCCCGCCCAGCTGCCTTTGCGGGGGTGGATCCGGAGCATCATCTGACGCTCATGGAAAAGCAGCGGGGGCGCGGGAAGAGGGTGTGCGCACTGGAGGGCTGTGGGCGGGGGGATCCAGCCCTGCACCCAGCCAGCGGCTGCATCATTCACTGGAGTCAATGGAAAGACGGGAACCCCAGGGCTTTGGTCAGGCCCCAGAATTCTCTCCCCCCCCCCCCCCCAACTTACCCATGCGATGGGTGAATTCAGGCCATCAAGATTTCTCCTCTCCCCCCCGGCAATGGGAATGTCGGTACTTTTAGTGCCGCTCCCTGCTGATCCTGCCCCCCGTCCCCGGCCAGTTAGCACTGCCCCTGTGCGCCCTCCTGAGACCGGAGGCTTCTCCCCAGCTCCCTGCTGCTGCCGCGGCTGCCTGGCTGACTGAAGCGCCTGTGGCAGGAGGCCCTGTCATCCCGCGCTGGTGGAGACGCAGCAAACAATTGACAGGTAAAATGACCCGTTCCGGTGACAAATTACCCCTGACTGCAGCAGGCCCGGTGCCTGTTATTCCAGGCAGGATGGAAAGGCGGGCGGCAGAGCTCTGCGGGCGATTAACCAGAGGAATGAGGCCATTTGCCTGTTATAGAATCTCATGAACCTAAAGTGAAATTAAAGCTCCAGAGCAGCCCTGCTGGGCGGCTGGGCTGGTTCTCGCGGCCCCGGCAGAGTGGGGCTGGGTGGCCCGTGCTGTGGGGTGCCTGCTGCGTCGAGCCGCTCCGCAGAGACGGGTGAGGGGGGGCTTACACCCGACTCCCCCAGGGCCAGTCAGCATCTGCCACGGCCCCCACCCTTCGAGCCAATCTGGGGCAGCTCCCCCAGTGCATCTCAGTCCGGACCCACAGCACCCCCTGCTCTTCCAGCCCTGGGCCACCTCCCCCAGCTCCCCCAGTGCATCTCAGTCCGGACCCACAGCACCCCCTGCTCTTCCAGCCCTGGGCCACCTCCCCCAGCTCCCCCAGTGCATCTCAGTCCGGACCCACAGCACCCCCTGCTCTTCCAGCCCTGGGCCACCTCCCCCAGCTCCCCCAGTGCATCTCAGTCCGGACCCACAGCACCCCCTGCTCTTCCATCCCTGGGCCAGCTCCCCCAGTGCATCTCGGTCCGGACCCACAGCACCCCCTGCTCTTCCAGCCCTGGGCCACCTCCCCCAGCTCCCCCAGTGCTTCTCAGTCCGGACCCACAGCGCCCCCTGCTCTTCCAGCCCTGGGCCACCTCCCCCAGCTCCCCCAGTGCATCTCAGTCCGGACCCACAGCACCCCCTGCTCTTCCAGCCCTGGGCCACCTCCCCCAGCTCCCCCAGTGCTTCTCAGTCCGGACCCACAGCACCCCCTGCTCTTCCAGCCCTGGGCCAGCTCCCCCAGTGCATCTCAGTCCGGACCCACAGCGCCCCCTGCTCTTCCAGCCCTGGGCCACCTCCCCCAGTACATCTCAGTCCAGACCCACAGCACCCCCTGCTCTTCCAGCCCTGGTCCTCCCTTGACCAACATTCCTGACTAACTGTGCTGTGATTTCTTGACATGAACAAATGTCTATTTGAGATGCTGCCAGAGTTTTGTTTGCCTTGCGACCTTGCTCTTCAGATCTTGGCTCTTTGTTTCCCCTGCCAAGCTCTTCAGCGACACATGGCTGGTGCATCAGCCCTTTGGGCCCCAGAGCCCCCTGGCCAGTGGCCGGTAACCAGAGAATCATCCCTGCTGGCTCATGCACTCCGCTTACTTGTGCCCCTTGCTTAAGGGGTAGGCGCTAGTCCATATTCCTGGGTCACTTCCTCCAAACGGGCCGACGAGGGCTCTGTGTGTTTGGAGGGCAGCGGCAGCATTGTGTAAATCAAACCGTGTGAGATCCAAATCGCCCTGGTGCCGGAATTGGGAGCTGTGGCCAGGAGTAGCCGCCCCATGGGCCATTGCAGCCAGCCAGATGTTCCCCCGGCCTGATGGGAGCCGGGGCTGGCCGGGCGGGTGTCGGAGCAATTTGGCAGTGACCTGTCCTTATCTGGGGCGCTGCTTCCTGCTGTTCCCATCGGCTCAGGTCCCTGGCATTACTAGCTACTCTTTACTGAGCTTCAGCGGTTCTGCTGGGAGCTAAATGTCTTCCTGTGCCAATCCCGCCGAATAATCCCTGCTCTCTTTCAGCCACGTGGTTATAAACCGCTTCCTTCCATGCGAGATCTTGGTGTGCTTTTTTCCAATGCAAATTCAGATGCAAGGCTAGGAGCCTGCTGCCTGGGGCAGACGCTTTCCCTGGGGGGATCCACGCTTGGAGCCTTGCAGAGCCCATGGGATGGGGGACAAATCCCCACAGCTGGGAGAGCAAGCGCCCCCCTGTGTGTCCTGGGAGCAGGCTGCCTGGACCTCTGTGTGTTAGTACTGGGGACCGTAGGCTGTCTGAGCAGTAAGACCATGGTTGGCTTCGGGCAGCCCTGGGACAGTGCGGGTTTCCAAGCATGGGAGCTGATGCCCTGTTGTCTAGGAGTACGGCCACAGCGCAAAAAAACCAAAAAAACCCCCAGCCAAAAACAACCCCTGTGGGTCTCCGAGCCTGGATCGCCTGACTCGGGCTTGCGCTACGGAGCTAGAAATAGGTGTAGACATTCCTGCTGGGCTCCAAAAGCTGGCAAGGTGGGGGTGTCTCAGTGTCCAGGCTCCAGACCAAGCAGGAACGTCTACACTGCTGGATTTGGCCCAGTAGCACAAGCCTGAGTCAATTGCCCCAGGCAATTGCCCCATGTGTTGATGATTTCGATGGAGAATATCCAAGTTGGTGTTTAAGCAGGGTTTTTTACATGTGTGGATAGAAATGTTCACAGTTGTGGGATGTTATGCGGGGGGCAGGCAGCAATTATTAGTGACAGTAAAAGTTCAAGCTCCTTGGGTGACCAGGGGTAAGTCGCTGAATCTCTCGGGGTTCAGTTTCTGCACCTGGGGAGGGAGGATTTGCCCTTTCTGCCGCCCTTTGGTTGTCTGTTTGGGTAGATGACGGGAGTGGGGCAGGGGCTCTCTCTCGCTGTGTGGTTCTGCAGATTCCGGCACAGTGGGGCCCAGCTCTGTGCTGAGGCTACAGCCGCTGCTGTAATGCAAGCGGCAATACGCAGCGTGGGTGGAGCTCTCCGGGTCCCAGGGCAGGCTGGAGTGCGGTGGGCGTCTCCACGGTGCAGTCTGTCCTTGGTCTCTCTGCTGAGGCTGCCAGCCCAGGCCTGTCGGGGCGACAGTTTTCGCAGTGTGGCCATGTGAGCAGAGACCCCTCCAAACTCACTACAGGCCAGCTCCCCAGCAGCCAGCGCCGTCCTGGGCCGGATGCAAGTGGGCGGCCTCGAGGGGAGGGGTGCCCAGCAGAGCTGCCTGGCGCGATCACCCGTGTCGCGTCCCAGGCCCCCTCGTGCCCGCCGGGGATCTCCGAGGCTGCTGCTCTGAGCAGGCTCCCGCGGCGCTGTGAGCGCCCGAGCGGTGATTGTTCTGGAAGGGCAGTTGCCTGAACTCGGTTACCGTCGCCAAATTATGTTTGACATTCAATTAAACCCGCAAGGCACCTGGATGTAAAATGTTATTGTAGAGATGAAGTCACAGGGGTAATTCATTGTATCGGCAGGATTATCACGGGCAGGGTTGGCAGGGATTGCCGGAGACAGCCTGGGCCTTGGGAGCACAGTGACGGCTCGCCCCACAGGGCGTGCGACAGCCTGTGATGAGCTGGGGTGCCAGCGTGCGGTGCCCCGGCTGATCGGCTGCCAGATTTGGGACACTACTGGGCTGGCATATCCCTGGGCATTGGCAGCTAGTGCCCCTGCTCCCTCGCACGCCTGTCCTGACCCTGTCCTGCCATCTCTCGCAGCTCAGCAGCCCCTCTGCCGTACAGCGCTCGTGGACAGATCAGCGCTCCCACCTTCCTAGGAGCGCCGCACGTTCCTGCACGCGTGTGTGTGCTTGATCTCGCCCTCCCATTCTTGCACACTCACACGCGCTCTTCGTGCTCACACACTTGCACACTTTCACATTTGCACACAGGTGCGTGGCATGGCACGCTGGCCTATACACACCCTTCACTCTTGCGCACTTGCACGCAATGCATACTTTTTCACATTTGCACACGTGTGCATGCTATGGCTCCCTCACTCTTGTGCACATTCTTCAACCTCGCATAGCTGCACACTTGTGCACGTTGTCGCACACATTCCAGCTTGCCCATGGGTGTTCTTTGGCTTGCTGCTGCACGTATTTGTATTCCCACGTACTTGTGCATATTCTCCTCTACCCTCTGCACTTTCACGGCTGTATGTTAGTGCGCGGTCTCGTGCACACTCAGACACTCATGGCTGTGCGTGTTTTTGTGCACTTAGGCACACACCTGGACACAAACAGACATGCACAGGAGCCTCTCTATGCACAATCGGAGAGCAGGGGGCAGCGCATCCGGGAACTGACAGAGACGTGGGTTAATCTGGGGAGAGAACCACTACTGACATGCTAGGTCTGATAAACCTGCAGCTTGTTGTTAGAGCGTCAGTGTGACGAACTAGGACTGTTGTTAAGGTTTCCCTGAGTACTGTGTGGGTGCCTCGGTTTCCCCTATGCAGTGCTTGAGTATCTAGGTGGTGGGACAACGGTGCATGATTGTTACAAAGCCCTAGAAGGCAGGGGTGGGCAGAGGCCTGGACACAGAGAATGGCCCTGTCTCCTGGCAACAGATGGCCCGGCCCCTCCCCTGCAAAGGTGAGAGATGAAGGTGTTGGAACAAACAAAGGGATCAGGTGACCTCCTGGCCCGGGAAGGAGACAAAGGGGGAGGAGGGGCTGGAGAGTTGCAGTTTGGAACTGGCTGGAGAGGAGGGGAGAGAGGCAGACAGGGTCTGGCCTCCCTGCCTCGTTTGGAGCTGTGGGGTGAAATGCAGGGAGCCCCGAGCTGGGGTCTAAGCTCCCTGCCCCCCGGAAGGGCCCGGCTGAGGGGTCCTGGTTGTACTGACAAGCTCTGTTTGGACTGTTCCTGGCATCTCTAATAAACCTTCTGTTCTACTGGCTGGCTGAGACTCCCAGTCAATCCGGGGAAGAGGGGTGCAGGGCCGGACTCCCCCACACTCCGTGACAGTCAGCAAGCGTGTGAAAAGGGCGTGTGTTTGTGTGTGTGTTTGTGCATGCGTGTGAAAAGGACGTGTGTTTGTGCGTGTGTTTGTGCATGCGTGTGAAAAGGGCGTGTGTTTGTGCGTCTGTTTGTGCATGCGTGTGAAAAGGGTGTGTGTGTGTGTGTGTGCATGCATGTGAGGCCATGGCCGGCCAGTCTCACTCCAGTGCTCTGCAGCGGGAAGCCTGCCTGTTCCTGGCTGGAGAAGCAACGAGCATCCCGGCAGATGAGAGGACAGAGCTGTTCATGTGCCCGAGCACTGGGCTTTAGCTGAAGGTGGCAGGTTGGGGGGCGGGGGGAGCTGCTAGCCTGCCCCAGCCGGGACTCACACCTGGCATCCCCCCAAGTCCTGGCTGCATGGAGACGCCGCTAAGAATAGCCCCCTGTTTGCCTTTCAGGTTCTCCATGGCAGGCTGGGCTGTGGGGCTGAATGCTGGGCCTTTGATTCAGCCTTGGCAGGCACCCAGCCATGATCTCATCAGGCCTCCTCCAGGGAGCGAGGGCCCCACATCCCCCCCGGCCTGCCTCGGATGCTCCTGGGGCTGATGGGGCACCAGGAGCTGGAGCTGCGGGGGGCTCGTCACTCGGCCTGGCTTGCTCCCGATGGGACCAGGCCTGGCTCCTCTGGGGCTCAGGGCAGAGCACGCCCGTCACCCTGGCTACCAGCTGCCGGGGGAGTTGGAGCATCTGTGCCGGGAGCTGGGAGGAGCTCCCTGGGGCGGTGCAGCTGCCGGTCGCGTCCCTGGCCGGGTCTGGGCTGTGCTCTCGGTGGAGGATCCACTGCAGGCCTTCATTTCCCGGGCAAGCACAAAGACCCACTCGCCCGTGCACTCTGCCAGCCTTCCCTGCACGTGGGCGGGCACACCCACCCTCACGCTTACTCCACTGTCTCGCCCTGCCTGTGCGGCACGTGCACACGCTTTCCTTCCGGCACCCGTGCGCTGCCCACGTTTGCACGGAGCTTTATCGTCCCTAGGAGCTTGGCAAATTCTGTGCCAGCCCCAAGGCTGTGGGAGAGTGGAGGAGGAGAAGGTGTTTTAGCCGTGACCACGCCTGGGGCTGTTCACCGCCGGCTCCCTCCAGGGCACAGTCGGGATCTGTGCCACGGTGAGAAAACATTGGTGCTTGCCAAGGAAGCATCGCATGGGGGGAGGGGAGGGGAGGGAAGGGACTGCCAAGGGACCCCAGCCCTGCCCTGTGCAGCAGCCCCCGATCGGCAAAGATCCGCCTAGGGGATGGGACCGCTGGAAAGTCCCCGTGGGAACCGAAGCCCAGCAGCTCCGTGGGTGGAAGCTGAGCCCAGGCAGAACAGGAGCTGGGTTTGCTAGCCCTGGAGGGCTCACAGGCCGGTGTCTAGTTTAGCCAGCCAGGCACATGGACCGGGGTGTTTCTGGACAGCTGAGCGCGGCGCGTACTGCTTCGGATTTGCTCTGGATTTTCGGGTTTGCTCGCTGCTGACATGGGGAGGCACCGAGCCGGAGGCGGGGAAGGGGCGGGCGGCGAGGTGTGATGAGAGGATGCTGGACTGGGAGCCACAGGGCAGCCCCCAGCAGGGTGAATGGCCAGGACGGGCCTTGTCCACCCCCCAGCTGCCTCCTCCGTTGGTCCAGGCTCCCTGCCCAGACTCACAGGTGGGCCATGCACTCCCAGCAGCCAGGGATGTGGAGCCTTTTGTCTCAGTGGGGGAGACCAAATTTCCCCACATGCCTGTGGGGCCCGCCTGCTGGGGGGCGGAGCGCTGAGTGCGAATCCTGCCGGGCGCCGATCCCGCTGGAAAAAGCTGGCTGTGGTTGTCCTCCCGCCCCCCAGCCCAGTCCCACCACCCACGTGGGAGACGGCAACGCTGCCGAGCCGGTTAAAACAGAGGTGGCTGAAAGCTGCTGGGTAGCCATGGCAACTGCCGCGCTGCCGGGAACGGGCTTTGGAAGGGCGATGAACAAGAAGGGAAGTGCGTGAGATTTGGGCAGGTGGCAGCCAGGCCTGGGGGGTGGATGATCAGAGGGAAGGGACCAAAGGGAGACATATCCTGATGGGGTAGGTGCAATCCCCAGGAAGTGGCCAGAGCCACGTTACTGGGGGTGGAAGAATGGCCGTGCGGGCAAGGCCGTGGGCTGGGACCGGGTTCAGTTCTTTGCTCGATGCCTGCCTCAGTTTCCCCATCCGTAAAATAGGAGGTGATGATACTGGCTTGTCTCAGAGGGGATGTGAGGATACTGGCGGTGCTGGGCAGGAGGGGCTCAGATACCCCGACGACAGGCCGGATCAGGCAACAGACAGATCTCCCGCTAGGCTGGCCAGCCGCGCTCGGCTCTGTCCATCACTTACATCACTGTGCAAGGCCATTGCCTGGGCGGCAGGAGTCGCTGGGTGAAATGGTCTGGCCTATGTCACCTGGGGAGCCAGGTTAGAAGTGGTGGGGCCCGGGTCTTAATATCACAGGCCGTTAGTGGCTGGGCAGCTTCCCAACTCTTCTCTGTCTTCAGTCCCCCTCCTTCCTGGGGGAGCGTTAGCTGGTCAGGGAGGGTGGGGGGAGCCCAGGGTGTGTGTTTGACTTGCCCTCTCCCCCATGGGGATCGCTCTGGTGTCAGCATTAAGTGCTTCTCTGCCTTCTTCTGAGAGGAGATGAGTGGGGCGGGGGAGGTAAGATCTTATTGGATCCACGTCTGCTGGTGGGAGAGACCCCACAGAGCTGGTCTGGCCGCACAGGGGAGCAGATGGTTCAGTGATCACACCCGTTAGGGCAGGAGGTGAAAAGCGAGCGGATTTCCCTGGCTAAAGAAAGCCCCAGGCAGAGCGAGCCAGGAGGGGACAGATAGAGATAAGTGGGGGGGACAGGCAGAGCTCTCTTGGCTCCAGCGCTTCACGCAGGGGCCTGTTGGGAAAGCCGTCTGAATGGGCCTGCAGAGAGAGCCCACCTGGAGTGGGGTGCTTGCCGCTCAATGTGGGCCGTGCATGTGGGGGGGTGTGTGTGTGCAGGGCAGTTGGAGTCGGGGGGAGCCCTGTGGGGGTTCATTGGGGGGCTTCATTGGGGGGGGCTGTGGGACCCCTGTCTGGGGGAGCTCTGGGGGGACAGTTTTTGGGAGGTTTGTGGGGTGCACGGAGGTCAGTGGGGGGGGGCCTCTGCAGGTGCATTGTCGTGTCTGTTCCAATCCCAGCCCTGGCTGTTCGTGGCGTGAGGGTTTTTGCAGCCCTTGCCCGGCCGGGGTTTCCATTAAGCAAACATGGACGATCGCGGTCATGTTGTTTGTTCTGCCCCCCGTGTCGGGGCGAAGCGGCTGGAGAGTCCCGCGGGATCGCTCCCCCTTTGCACCATTTTACCTTCTTTGCTTCTGCCTGGTGTTATGCCCCACAATCCCCTCTGTCTGTCCATTCTAATCTATAGACAAATCTTTTGGCTTCTCCCGCCTCTGAAATGCAGCCACCTCTGGGGCGGAGCGCAGTAGCTGTTTAACAGTCCCATTGCTTTAGGAGAGGACATGAGGAGTCCAAGTATCCAGTGGGACCCGTGGAAGGGGATTTGCAAGGCTAGATTAACTTAGCCAAGGTCGCTGGGGGTGTGATTTTCCTGCATGTTAAACTATTTAGATCAAAATGACGGAGACCCACTGCCGCGGCGTCCGTGGTAGTTCCTCCGGCGCGTGAGCATGGCGGCTCCTATGGCCGACCAGTTCTGTGCTGGCGGCCCCGATGCGAGATGCCTGCATTGTTGCTCCCAGGCTGGGCTGCCAGCCCTGGCGGAAGCGGCTGGGTCACTTCGCTCATGATTTGGGGAGGGAATCTGCTGCCGTTTCCTAACTTGGGAGCCAAGCGCCTCCCGTGGGGCGTCGTCCCTTCTGCTCCTCACCTTGTGCTGCCCCCGGGGCAAGGCTCTGCCGGGGGGGTCACCACGTGCTCCTGCATCAGGGCCTCCTGCCAGCTCCCCTGGGCCCCCTCTCCAGATTCCTGTGCGCACGGGAGTCTCTGCTTGTTACTCACACCCAGCAGATGACTCTAGGAATGGTCCATCTTGCTTGGTCTTCCTCCCTCATCCCGGTCTTCCGTTCTTTCTTTCTTCCCTGCCAGTGCTGTCCTCGGCACAGCCCCCTGCCTCCCTCCCTTGCCCCAGTCCGGTGGCTCTGAGGGCAGAGCAGCAGAGGAGAGAGGCGCCTCCACCGAGAGCCATTAGCCGGAGACCCGAGGTACGGCGCTGTGCCCCAAAAGCCCGAGCGAGGGGGAGCAGCGCCAGGACGTGGCAGGGGACGGACCCGAGAGGGAGGGGGCAGGAGGCCCTGCAGAGCGGCAGCCCGGGATTTAGTACTTTCCAGAGGAAATTGAATTTGGTTTCTTTGCTGAACGTAAGTGGGGAAAGTGCCCTCGTATATCCTGTGAATTTATTATTTGTTCTGGGCACGGCGGCGCTCCCGCAGGCTGACCTTCCCTCAGCTGGTGGCTTTATCCACCTTCCAGTCCCCCCGTCTGCTGCTCCCAACTCCCCAGAGCTGGGGACATCTTCGGAGGCTGTCTGCTCATGTGCCTTGCAGCTCCGAGGAGCCCTTCCAAAGGGGCCGCGCCGGGGCACGGATTAGATTGAGTCAGAAGCAGCAGTCAGTAAATTTGGGTCCCTTTATGGCACCAATAAGTGTCAGCACAGTCAGCGCTCGGGTCAGCCGCCTGCGTGTATTTCATGCCCCGCAGAGATACTGACAGGGCAGGTGCCTAATCCACCTAGCGGCAGCGGCTGCCCCGTGGGGAGGCCGAGGGTCCCTCTCCTGCGGGTATAAGGCAGGCACCGGAATGAGCATCTGGCAAGTCCAGTTTTGGTGGGGGCAGGTGGGTTGGGGAGGAGGGCTCTGAAACGGATTCACTCCCAATTCTGCCCTCCGTTGCTGCCCCGTTCTCACAGGGCACTGCTGGGAGGAAGTTCACGTTACCCTAAGCTCAGCTGCCATCGCTGGGGCACTGTTGCTAGGAAGTTTGCACCACTCCACTCCCAGCCGGCCTTGCCAGGGTGGTGCTGTGGGGAAGCGCTTGCTGCTGGAAGCCCGCTTCTCCAGGGGGGTGGCCATGGGGTTGTTACTGGCAGCAGCTGGGAGCTTAACAGGAGTTCTGGAGGGGGGTTTTCCTCCTCTTTCCAATCGTCTCTGCCCAGGGCCGTTATCTGGGATATTAGTGCCAGGCAGCATCATCGCCGGCACTCGCTGCCGTTTGTTTCCTGTGGCGTGAAGCATCTGCGGGCCAGCGACAGAGCCGCGCGCTGGGAGCGCCGCAGATGGGCCGGTACACACAGCAGAATGCAATAGCCACTGCTGGAGAGCCTCCCCGAGCCACCCCGCGCTGGGCCAGACGGGATACCAGGAGAGGAGCAGTCCTGCACCCTCCCCTTGACAGGCGGGGATGCTTTATGCACCGTGTGAAAACTCCAGGCGCTGCCTGGTTCCTAGTAGCCGGCTGGGTAGTGCAGGGAACGGCCTTGCAAACCCTCCCAGAGCATCCATTCGGGGGCGGGAGGGGGGCAGGTTGTTAGAGCCAGTATGCCGGCCTGCACATGAGTATGAGCGTGTTTGTGCACGCACATCCATGTGCATGCAGGTACGTGTTCGCGCGTGTGTCCGTGCACGCATCAGGGCCTGTCCTGGCGTGTGTGTCTTTGTGCATCTGCGTGTGTGCTTTGTGTATGTGTGTGTTCATGGAGGGCTCCTTTTTAATAGCCCCCTGTGGCTGCACAGAGGGAAGCACCCTGCTCAGAGAACACCCAGGGGAGAAGCCGGGGGGCTCTGTGTGCCCCCATACACCTGACATTAGCTACCCAGTCGGGCCTCTGCTGAGAAAGGACCATGCTGCACGTTGGCTGAGTGCCACGTTGCTTTTCATCGTCTGCTCCGCAAAGGAGTGTAACAGCCTACTACTGCTGCCAGCTTGTGGCCTCGCACGTGTAGCTCGGGGTCTGCTCAGCAGAGCTCCCGGCACTGAGGCCTGCAGTCGAGGGAGCAGTGGAGCTAGGGAGCCCTGCGCGGGAATGCGGTCCTGGCTGCGTGCTCCCCCACTCTAGGCTGGCGCAGGGATCCACCAACCATTCTTTCCCCAAGATGTCCGCTGTCGTCCTATGGGTGGGGGAGGGAGCGGACTGGGGAGGAGGGTGTGAGGGGCGGAAGAGGAGTTGGGAGGGATGGGAGAGCTGGGAGGGGGGCGCTAGGAGTCAATGGTCCCCTCCCCCGCCCGCGGCTGGCATGCGTCTTTGATGAGCACATCCACATGCCTGTTAATTTCACGCTAAGCACCCTTGATGGATCTCTTGTTATTTTTGGTGAGCCGAGCCATCAATTTGTGGCACCTCGCTGCAGCAGTCTGTTAGGTGGCGGGCGGAGAACGCCGCCATCAGATCATACCCGGGCGGGTGCGGCCCCCTTCTCGGCTACCGAGTCAGTGGGGCACGCGGGGGGCAAGGGCGGAGCGGCCGGGGTGAGGGGCCGGGGGCTGGGCTGTGCGGAGGGGGCAGGCGGGCATCTGCGAGGCTGGGATCCCAGCGCTCGGTGCCTTGCCCGCCGACCTTCGCTCGCAGGGGACCGGTGCGGGGAAGAGTCAGGGGCTGGGGTCTGCGGAGGAGGAACACGGGGGTCTGGCTGCGTGCATCTCCTGCTGCATCCCACCCACTGTCCTCATGGAGACGATGGCGCCTTCCTCCTCCTAGCTATGGGCAGTGACTGCAGCTCCCTGAGGAACCCCCACTTCCCCTCCTTCGCCGCCAGGTCTATCGCTTCCTTTAGACGCGCCCCCCGGCCCAAGGGTGGAACCCGGCTCCCTTCTGCTCAGTCTGAGCTGAACTCTGCTGCGGTGCCTCTCTGGGAGCTCGGCTGCAGGGATCCGCTGCATAGCTCTCATGAGTAGACCCATCTCCTCCGGCCCTGCTGGGCGAGGGGCTCCCCCAGACTGCCCGAGCTGACGCTCTGAGGGCAGCCGCCCCGGCTGGTCGCGGCTAAAGGCCTGAAGCTGCCCAAAGTCTTGCAATGATCTGAGCTTGGAGGAGGTAGGCTCAGCTGTTAGGGGGCTCGGGGAGAGGGTGCACACCCTGAGCGGGGCGGAGAGGAATGCAACAGGGGGCCTGGGTGAAATTGAGCAAAGGACAATGTTAGCTAAATATAGGCCCCGGGTGACGTTAGCTGCTGGGGAGATGCAGGGCCCATGGGACGTGGTTCCCTCAGGGAAGGGGTGGAAGGCTCCTGGCTTGGACGCGTAGCTGGACGCGGTCCCTTGCAAAGGCTGCGCCGATGCTGCCCAGGGTCAGGTTGCCACATGCGCCCGGCATGGCCCAAAGGGCAGGGCTTGGGCCTCAGGACTCCTGGTTCTCTTCCTGTCTCTGACCCGGGCAAGTCATTCCCCCTCTGTGCCTCCCTTTCTCCTCCCACCCTCTGTGGATTGTTAAGCTCTTCAGGGTCTCTGGCTGTGAGTGTGTGTACAGCGCCTCGCACAACGGGGTCCTGTTCTCCGTTGGGCCTCCCAGGGCTACCGCAGTGACGCACTCCGCGAGCGTGCAGCAGGCCGGCCGTGCGGTTGGCACCCGGATAACGGGCGTTGCGGCACCTGCTTTCCGGAGAGGGAGCTCCTCAGATCCGCTGCCCGGTGCTTCTGCGTCACAGGGGCTCTGCCCGTTCCAGATATGAGCGCTGCGGCTGCCTGGCCTCCAGAGGGAAGCAGGCAAACCAGATGAAATCGCAGGGATCCGCGAAGGGCTTTTGCAGCGAACTAGATGGTGCAAAGGGTCGAATCACCCCGAGCGGGAAGGGAGCCCCCACGGGCAAGACCAGCCTTCTCTTGGAGGCTTTATTTTAACATGGGGTCTCCTAAGTGTCAAGGGACTAACGCTGCTGCCCGGAGTCAGGCTGGGTGGGTGCATCTCAGCCCTGCCCTGCCCTGTGGCAGCACCTTGCCAATGCATCGCAGTCTGGCCCCGCAGCTCCCCCTGCTATTCCAGGCCTCGTCCGCCCCCACGCCCCTCGCTCTGCCGCTGCATCTGTGCCCAGCCCCCCCCCCCCCCCCCCCCCGCTGTTCCACGGCTCCACCCATGGCACCCGGCCAACCCAGCCCAGTCTGGGCTAAACACCCGCCGCTTGGTCCTGACGTGGTGCCAGCTCAGAGCTGGGTGGAGCGAGAGTGTGCCAGTGAGCAGCACGCTGCAGAATCCTGCAGAGAGGCGATGGATTGGGATGCTGTGACTGCTGCTCAACGGCGACACGAGGCAGTGGCTGGTGTACTGAGATGCAGGCTTCTTGCCTCGGGTAGTGGGGGCAGTGCCCTGCAGTGTGGCAGTGCAGTTGGAGGTAGAGTGCAGTGACGCTGCAGTTGGGAGAGCAGCACCCTGCAGTGGGGTGGGGTGCTCAGAGGCAGTGATGCTGCAGCAGGGGGCAGTGCCTGGCAGTGCAGTGATGCTGCAGCAAGGGGCAGTGCCTGGCAGTGCACTCAGAGGCAGAGCGCAGTGATGCTGCAGCAAGGGGCAGTGACCTGCAGCTGGGCAGTGCAGTCAGAGGCAGAGTGCAGTGATGCTGCAGCAGGGGGCAGTGCCTGGCAGTGTAGTCAGAGGCAGAGTGCAGTGATGCTGCAGCAGGGGGAAGTGCCTGGCAGTGCAGTCAGAGGCGGAGTGCAGTGATGCTGCAGCAGGGGGCAGTGACCTGCAGCAGCGCAGTGCAGTCAGAGGCAGAGGGCAGTGATGCTGCAGCAGGGGGCAGTGCCTGGCAGTGTAGTCAGAGGCAGAGTGCAGTGATGCTGCAGCAGGGGGCAGTGACCTGCAGCAGCGCAGTGCAGTCAGAGGCAGAGTGCAGTGATGCTGCAGCAGGGGGAAGTGCCTGGCAGTGCAGTCAGAGGCAGAGTGCAGTGATGCTGCAGCAGGGGGAAGTGCCTGGCAGTGCAGTCAGAGGCGGAGTGCAGTGATGCTGCAGCAGGGGGCAGTGACCTGCAGCAGCGCAGTGCAGTCAGAGGCAGAGGGCAGTGATGCTGCAGCAGGGGGCAGTGACCTGCAGCAGCGCAGTGCAGTCAGAGGCAGAGTGCAGTGATGCTGCAGCAGGGGGAAGTGCCTGGCAGTGCAGTCAGAGGCAGAGTGCAGTGATGCTGCAGCAGGGGGCAGTGCCTAGCAGTGTAGTCAGAGGCAGGGTGCAGTGATGCTGCAGCAGGGGGAAGTGCCCTGCAGTGAGGCAATGTGGTCGGAGGCAGAGGGCAGTGTGCTGCTGTGTATTAGAGGCTCACACGTCACTGCAGTTCCTTGGCCAGGGCAAAAGCTGTGAGGTCTGCGGCTGGGGACAGGAACGGGGTCTGGGGGTGGCTTAGTCCACTCCCCACCTGTCAGCCCTTCTCCAGCCCAGCATCTGCACTCTGAGTTGTTTGAGAGAGCGAGGTCTGTGTGCTGGGGGAGGGAGGAGCTGGGGGAGGGGGGATGGGAAGAGGGCGAGAGAATCAGGAACCATTAAGGGAACACATAGGGCTTTGGTCTAGTGGCGTGAGCACAGGCCTGGCAGTCAGGACTCCTGGGTTCTCTTCCCCGCCCTGCCCCCTGTTCACTGTGTGACCATGGACGAACTGTGGAAATCTGTCTGTGCCTGTGTCCCCGTCTCTAAAACGGGGATGATAATACGATTCTGGCCCCCAGTCCCATGGTGTAAAGGACCCACAAGTGATTGGGGGGGGGGGCGGAGAAGACTCCCCCAGGGTAGGGCTACCTTGAGCGGCCCTCACAGACCCCTCTAGCAGCCCCAGACTCCTGTAGGTCGGGGCACAGACCCCTCTCACGAATGTCTCACTCTCCTCCTTTCAGGCGATGACGTGGAAGAGAATCAGAAGGTGAAAACTCAGTGGCCGAGGTCGGCGGACGAACCCGGGGTTTATATGGCCCAGACAGGTAACGGTGCTGGGAGGGCAGGGTCTGTGGGTGAGGAGGTGTTTAAAACGGGAGACGGGTAACCAGGGCGCGCTCCTGGGGGAAGTACCGCGCCCTGGCCGGAGAAGCAATGGTAGCCAGTCCCTGTGGGGCATCATGTCCGGGCACACACAGGCTTGTGCTTCCCCCAGGAAATCCGGGGTAAATAGACAGACTTGCAGCCTCCTGTGGAGGCAACAAATCTACCCGCAGGCTGGGGAAGACATTCCAGCATCATCCCCCCTCCCCTGAGTGCCGCCAGCCCCCAAGCAAACACAGCAGCTGCCGGTGGCGCTTGCTGGGAGTGGAAGAGGCCTGGCCCAGAGCCAAGCTCTGTGGGACTTCTCTAGCCAGACGGTAGGGCCAGGGATAGCGGAGTTTGGGGTTACTCATGATGAGTCCCAGGCAGAGACCAGGGCCCCATTGTGCTGGGCACTAGACTGGGCTCCAGCAGGCCTGGCTTCAGTTCCCTTTTCTGCCACTGACTCTCTGAGTGACCTGGCCAAGTCACTTCATCTCTCCGTGCCGCCGTTTCCCATCGACTCCGTGTATGTTCTATCCCTTGACTGTTTACATTGTAAGCTCTTTCAGGCAGGAAGTGTCTTGCCGTGCGTATGTACAGCGCCTAGCGCAATGAGTTTGGATGGTCCCAAGGCACTACCATAATAAACATGATGAATAATAATATGTACAGCACAATGGAGCCTTATTGTTGATTGGGGCCCATTGGTGATTCTAAAAAAGCAGGAGGCCCTGAGTTCTAATCCCAGTTCTGCCACTGATTTACTGTGTGGCCGTGTCACATCACTTTGGGAGTTAGGCACTTCAATACCTTTGAGGATCTGGGCTGCTGCCCCTCTGCCTCAGTTCCCCATGTGTAAAAACAAAAAAATACCAAGGGGATGATACTGTTTCCCTCCCTCCCTCCCAGGGGTGTGGTGAGGTATAATTAGCTCATGTCTGCACAGCTCTTTGAACATTGATGTGCTCTCAGAATGCTAAGCGTTGTAAGGCAGCCACCTCTGGGGTGGAGCAGGGGCCAAATTGACCAGCCTCAGCAGCACTCTGCAGCAGGCTACGTGTGACAGGAAGCCAGTTCTGCACCGGGCTGTGCCATAAATCAGCCCTGGGATGATAATAGTTCTGTGCATTTTAATTAAGAAGAAACCCCTGACAGTTTAAAAACAACTGTCTGGCTTCCATTTACACGCGCCCTGCGCGGTCTCTGTAGCAGCAGCACCAGTGATGGAGATGGAGCGAGTCCTCTGTTCCCAGCCTGTGCGCCCGCTTAATTTGCTCCATGTCTGTATTTTCTTTGCACCTTCCTTAGAGGATTAAAAAAACCCAACCTATTAATTGTTTAGTTCAAACGTATTTATTTAGCAAATTCAACTGGGTCATTTGAGCGCCTCTTGTTCCCCACTCCGTGATTTATGGGCTGCGGGCTGCTCCGTGCCTGGCAGGTTGGATGGAGCCTGAATCGGCAGGAGTGATCAGGGTGCAGTGAGTCTGGCTTGCAGACCTCGGATCCTGCCATGCCCACGGCTTGGAGATTGCTCCCATGTAGGGGCCCCATCCTGCCCCTGTTGAAATCCAAGGGGGTTTTGCAGCTGGCTTTGGTAGGGGGCAGGATCAACTTTCCCTTGCAGGACGTCCTCTGTCCTGGCTCTGCTCATCCTCCTTGTACCCAGCCCCTCCCGGCCAGTGAGATCAAGGCCTGCCAACAGGCTGGGCCCGCAGCTGTCCTATGGCAGACACCTCCCTGCACTTTTCAATCCTGTCCCCATGGAAGACAGCAGCCAAACTCTCATTGACTTTCCTGGGAGTAGGATCGGGCCCTTCTTATACAGTCTGGGTGTCTCGCTGGCTGAGACCTGAACAGAACCAGGTGCTGAGCGAACCCGCACTGAACTGTGGGTAAGTGAGAGCTCCTGGTTTGGGACTGGAACCTCTACAGTACTGCAGGAGTGTGTGCAGTCCTGGCAACCCTACAATAACAAACCAGCGTCCAGCCCTGCAGTGGCATGAATGGCCCCAGCACTCATGCCAAGGAGCTTCATAACAACAAAGTGGTGCGTATGCGCAACCCTACGATAACAAACTCATAGGCTCATAGACTTTAAGGTCAGAAGGGACCATTGTGATCATTTAGTCTGACCTGCTGCACCACGCAGGCCACAGAATCTCACCCACCCACTCCTGCAATAATCCTCTCACCTGTGTCTCAGCTATTGAAGTCCTCAAATCATGGCTTAAAGACTTCAAGATGCAGAGAATCCTCCAGCAAGTGACCCATGCCCCACGCTGCAGAGGAAGGCGAAAAACCTCCAGGGCCTCTGCCAATCTGCTTCCCGACCCCAAATATGGTGATCAGCTGAACCCTGAGCATATGGGCAAGACTCACCAGCCAGATAGTCAACCTGATGGGCACTGAGATCCATGGATTAAAGATGCTGCCTAGGTGCCATGGATGGTTATAGCTGTAGTAAATTGAGGGCACAACCCCACTGTTCACCAGCAACTCTACGATAATAAACCGCTCCAGATAATACACCGGCGTGCACGTACCATGGAGCGAAACAGGTGGCGTGCCGGACGCCTTGCGGCCCTGCATCTAGTGGGCCAGATCCCCAGCGGGCGTAAGTTGGCCTAGCTCCATTGAGGTCAGCGGGCCAGATCCCCCTTGGTGTAAATTAGCGCAGCTCCATTGAGGTCAGTATTGATGCCGATTTTCACTAGCTGAGTCCACTGGCTTCGGTGACATTACTTCTGATTTACACCGGCGGAGCTGAGAGCAGAACCCAGCCTGTAATGAGTAATAACGGCCTGGAATTCGATCCCACCCTGTAATTTCTGACTAAGTACGTGAGCGCCTCGCTGGGAGCCCCGTTCCAGCTAATCTCCGCTCTCTCTGTCACCAGCAAATAATAATCCCCTTCCCATGCCTCCTGCGTACGGTCCCTCTTAATTTAAATGGATATCCCTACAGCTGGCCTGTCCAATAACTTCAAACGGATCATCAAGCTTAATAAGAGCCGGATTGTTGTAAATGTCAATATCACACCTGCTCACGGGAGAAAGAGAGATGGAGCCCTGGGCCCGCACAGCCAAACAGCGGCTGGGCTTGCCAGCCCAACCCCCACTGGCGGGAAGCTTTCCTAGGAATGGAGCTGATCAGGGCCCAGTGTCCTGCTTCCGACTGGTGCAATAAACCCTGCAGCTACGGGATAACCTGCCCCCTGGGAATTCCCTCCTGACCCCTATTAGAACCATCAGAGGTTAGGTCAAGCCCTGGGGCAGGAGGGCTTTGATCCCTTCCCAAAGCTCCTGTGTTTTATTAAGCCTCCCCCATGTAAACCTGGCTCCTCTCGCTCTCCAGAGAAATGTCCAGTCCCTTTATTTTTACCCCTGCTAAGCTCAGTGACCTCCTGTGGCAGTGAGTTCCGCAGGCCAATCGCGCAGTGTGTGTGTGTCTGGCTGGGGCGGGCCGCTGCGTTTTGAAGGAGGCCGGTTGGCCAGCGCGTGTCTCTCCCTCTCTCCCCACAGGAGACCCCGCCGCGGAGGAGTGGTCCCAGTGGAGCGTCTGCTCCCTGACGTGCGGGCAGGGCTCCCAGGTGCGCACACGCTCCTGCGTCTCCTCTCCCTACGGGACGCTGTGCAGCGGGCTGCTGCGGGAGACGCGGATATGCAATAACACCGCCACCTGCCCAGGTACAGGGGGGCAGGCAGTGTGGAGGGGGGAGTTTTGGCGCTTTGTTCCATTTCATAACTAGGGTCCCCTGCCCCCACCCCTCACCCGGCTGTGCTATGGGCACAGACTGGCCCCGTGGCAGTGCAGAGATGCTGCATCGCTAGGAGGTGCAAAGCTGCCCGTCCCAGGCTGCAGGGTCACCCCAGGGCTCCCAAGCCCCTCAGTGAGCGTCAGCTTGCGGGGCAGGCGAGCTGTGGGGATCAGGACGGCGGGGATGGTGTGGCCCTAGGCTTCTCTGCCCTCCTTCCTGAGCTGGAGTGATGGTCTCCCTCCCAGCCCCCATACCACCCTCGCATGGGGGACCCAGCCACCCTGTGAGCCGTTCCCATCCTGCCTGGGGGAGCAGGGGCAGGACGGCCTAAGGGCCAAGTGAGAAACTCCCGTCCTTTCTACGCCTGCTTTCCTGCTCTGGGATCTGCCCCCTGGATCCTGATCTCAGCTGTGGGGGGCGAGGGGGTGAAACGCCGCCGGCTCCAGGACAGCCACTTGACCTGGAGCGTGTGAGACCAGACCCCGGCCCTGCGGCCCCTCCCGAGGTGCTGGCACGGAGTGGGGATTCTGTCCTGGGGCAGTGCAGAGTGTGCGGGGATAGATCCCGATCCAGCTGGATGCGGAACTGGGCTTTGAGCTGGGTCACGCTGACGTGAATCCGGAGTGACTCTGTTGCGGTCAGGAGAGGTTATTTCTCATTTACACCAGGGTAGTTAATCCTGTGGCCCACGAGAGGGACGTACGGGATGTAGCCCATATACTGTCCCCCAGGGGGCACCTCTGTAGGATTGAACGTTGGCTTCACGCACGAGGCGCTGGCGTGCGTGAGTGGGGTGTATTTATCTCTAACGTTACGCTGACCGGACGGGATCTTGATATTCTAAGCGGATGATCCCGATGATGACACTGGTGCGGTGAGTTAGGTGGGTTCTCAGCCCAGCTCCGAGTGGAGACAGGCACCTACAAAAACCATCGTGACGCTCGCTCGCAGGCTCAAGCGGTGCCATGGGGCCGAGCTCCCTTCACCCGCAGGACAGAACCAAAGCCCCCAAGTGGGGAGCGGGGCAGGGGGCAAGCGTGCCTTGATCCTCCCCTGCTGAACCTGGGCACAGACTGAAACTCCCAGGGCTGGCGACCCAGCCAAAGCGCTCAGCAATCCCCCGCCAGGTTGTGTGTCTCCGCTGCGGGAAATGCCCCGCACAGGCCCCCAGCAGGGTAGGAGCGAGTGTTTGCCTGGGTAGGAGGGATTCAATCGCCGGAGGATGGTGCGTGCCTGGATCCCATAGAGATGGTGCGTGCGTTGATATGGAAGGATGGTGCCTGTAGCCCCCGTGTCCCTGGCACCGGCTTGCAGGGTTAGAGCGCAGGGAGCCCCACATGAAGCTTGGAGTGCTGGCTGTGCATGGCCGGCCTGTTGGAAGCAGAGTCCCCTGGCTGCAGGGGACACTCAGGGTGTGGTCTACACAGCGGCCGGGAGGGTGACTCCCTGCTCTGGTAGATGTCCCTGGGCTCGCTCTGCTCGAGTGGGCGTGTGATAAACAGCGCTGTGTCCTGGCCGTCGGAGTACAGCCCCCGCCTTCCCCCCCCCACCCGGCCCCCTGGCTACATGCTGGGCTAGCCTAGCCACCACCCCGGGGTGCTGTTCTCTTTGGGAGCTCAGGAGACGGGCAACTTCTCCCGAGTGGGGGTAAGTCTCCTTGCCCGACACGCGCCCAGACCCGCTGTCCTGGCCAGCTCAGTGATCCGTCTCGGCTCAGGCTCAGCGGCCAGCCGCGCAGGCAGCCCCTTGAACTGCCCGGGGCGGGGGACCATGCTGTGAGCATCTTCCGCTCCCACGGACGTAGGAGTGGGCCCAGCATGTCGCTGGTCTGGGGCGCCGAGGCTGGGAAGGACGCTGGGGTGAGGGGTCAGCACGAGACCTGTGACCGATGTGGTGCTTTTCCTTGTTCAGGGGCCTTGTCCAGGCCATGGTCTGTCGTGTGGCCTTACTAGGGAGGGCCTTTAACACGTGCTAAACTGGCTGACTTACAGCCTGGCCTTTCATTCGGTCGGCCTGGCATGTGTGACCTAGTGGGGAGAGCCGTGGGCTGAGATGGAGGAGACCTTCATTTTATTCCCACTTCCCAGCTCCCTGCCTCAGTTTCCCCCTTGCTACAGTGGGGATAATGGTGAGAGCTAGGGCCGAAAAGGGCTCAGTGTTATTTATATTGTCCGCCCGAGATTGCCATATGCGTTCGCACGTGTGTGCTAAGCCCACGCCTTGAATCCTAGTCTAGACAGGGCCCTAGCCAGCGGGGGCCTCCCCCTCTTCTCCCGCCTGGCCCTTCCTGATCTTCCCAGTCTGATTGCCAAGCCTGGCTTCAGTTCACTGCAAGGTTTTCTGTGCTAGTGAAATAAAAAACCCAACAGACTTGTCCTGGACTCAGTCCCCACAAGCAAGAGGGGGCCGGGTGGGGGCAGGGTAGGAGCTGCTCTGAGAGTTGGCCTCTTCCTATCGCCAGGGTCTCAGTCCCAGGGTGAGCTGTGGGTGGGGCTCAGGGAGCCGAGGTCATTGCAGGATCGGGGCCTTTGTTTACGTGTCTGGCCCCCTTTGGGATTTTATAGGCTGTTGTGAAATGACAGGGTGGGCAGAAAGAGTCTGCTTGTGATGTCATAACTCCCCTCTGCGCTCTCCAGGCCTCTCCAGCCCGGGGCCGTGTCCCCTCCCCCCAGTCCAGGCTGAGATCTTTCTCCAGGCTGGAGGCTTTTATCTCAGCGATGGCCGTCTTTTCCTCATCTTCCCGGAGCTTTCAGGTTAGCCCTCCGAGCTGCCGTTTGATTCTCAGCAAGCTCGGGGCTCCCCTGAGGTCTAAAGATGCTTCGCAAAGGCTTTGAAGAGCAGGGAGATGTTGAAATTGCAGGCAGAGCCATGGACGTGTAGAGCGCAGGGGCTGCCTTCCTCCCCCAGCCCCGCCACGACATCATGTTTCTCGGCTCATGCATAAATAGGAGAGCGTTGCCTCCCAGTTCGAGCTCCGGGGCCTGAGAGAGCTGCGCTTATTCCCCACGTCTTCCAGGAGCAGGAGTCCAGACCCCTGGGTTCTATTTGCAGCTCTGCCACTGGCTCCCTCTGCGACCTTGGGCGAGTCACGTTGCCTCACTGCGACTCGGTTTCCCCAACTCCCCGCTCAGGTGCGTGGGCAGCTCAGTTCGCCTGCCCAAAATGCTTTCCGGTTCCTCAGCGCAAAGAGGTGGAAGAGGCGGGGGCGTTTCTGTTAGCACTGGGCACAGGCGGCGGCCAGTTGGGGAAGAGACAGCATCAGCCCGAAAAAAAATCCCATTTCTGTCTGAAAATGCTGAGCCTGCTAGTCCCAGGGAACACCAGGGATCGCTGGGGGTGGGGGTGAGGGGGGACCCCTCTCTTTAGTCCAGCTTGTTTAACCGGTGCACTTTAGGCCAGATTTTCCAAAGGGACCAGCACTCACCAGCACCCACCTGACGTGCTGGGTGAGGGGATGAACAGTGCTGAGGGCTTTTGAGAATCGGACCCTGATTGCAGGAGCTGAGCCAGTGGAAACTTGGCCCTTTGCATCTAGTCAGTTTCACTGTTTTCCCCTCTGTGGTTCATCAGTTTCACCGGGGTTGGCAAGACCCCTATAAACATCAGAGGAGGAGCAGGAACAACACCCCCGCCCCCCCAGTGCAATAGTCCCTTTATTGACTCTTATTTTTAACAAGCCTGAAATATTTTTAAAAATCTGAAACTGGAATTTTGAAAATTAACCAGTTTTTTATAAGTCCCAAGCGGGCCATGACCCTGTAACCCGAAGAGTGTCTGGCCCTGCCAACGGAGTCCGTGACTGGATTCTCACAGCTAGGCAGGGTCCTGGGGTAGCCAGTGGGGTCCCACATGGATCCATCCACATGCCGGATAGCAGCTGGACATTGAGGTGCGGTTTTTCAAGGCCTTGTCTGCAGGGGGAGGTGCCACTAACTCAACTTGTTTCAGGGAACTTCTCTGGCTGGTACTACACAGGAGGTCTGACCAGAGGATCCCAGAGGTCCCCTGTAGCCTCAGACTTTATTAATCTAAATAGGTTTTGAAACCAGTTTAGTTAAACTGGAGCAAAGCCACATGTGATGTTCTGATTTCGGGTTATTTTGGTGTCAATAAACCCGTTCCTAATCCACTTAAGCGAAACTGGACTAAGGCCGTCTGCACGGGGGCTTGCACTAAATCGGTTTCCGTTCACGCCTTAGGTTAAATGAGGGCCCGTTTCTTGTGTAGACAGGCCCGAAGGGCGTTAGGTGCCCATTGTAACCCAGTGGAGGGCCACCCCTGTGCATTATCCACAGAGAATCTGGGTCTGTTATAGGCTCAGCTCGAGAAACCGAGGCACGGAGAGGTGACCTGACTCCTCCTGAGTTGTATGGCAAGGCAGTGGCTGCGCTGGCAATAGAACCCAGGAGTCCTGACTTCAGCTGTGGCAGCTCATGCGGTTAGCTCCGGTGGTCCCCGGTTCAACCCCTGGTGTGGCGGCCATCACCCACAGATCCCCTGGGCCTTTGGTTCGGCTGCTCTCCTACCCTGTCGAGCGCTCATTTGATCACTCTTGGCCCCACCTCGCCACCGCAGCCAAAACGCCCTTTGGAATGAGCCCTAAGGAAAAGGCCGCCTTTGGTTAACCTGCTCTAGCTAGGAGGTTATCCTAGGGGGGTGTACGGTAATGGGGCTGGGGGTGAGACTAGGGACTGGAGGGGAGTCTGACCTGGCTGTGTGGGAGACAGACCCTCGCTCCTCTGCTGTCTCTGTGCCACCCCCCCACCACCTGAACATCTCTTATGATCTTCGAGAACGTTCCTGCCTCCCATTGGCTCCGCCCCATAGATCCGAAGTGAGGCTGCTCTGTTGTAGGGGGCAGAGCCGAATAACAGCCCCTCCCTTGGATCTGCTGGGCGGGGCAGCAAGGGGACGGGATACGTGGCGGCTTCTGATTTGCCTGCTGAGGCCACGGGGTGGAACGTAGGGCATTTAGGCACCAAAAACCCAAACCTCCACCCCGGGGAGGGAGGAGAGGTCCAGTGGTCCGAGCAGGGGAGTGGGAGTCAGGACTCCTGGGTTCTGTTCCCAGCACTGCCACTGACTCACTATGTAGCCTTGGAGGAGTCACATCACCCCTCTGTGCCTCAGTTTCCCCACCTATAGAACGAGGGTTGTGATGCCTCCCTGGCCGCGGTGGGATGTGATCCCTGTCCCCCGCCAAGCCGTATGCTGCGCGCGGCCAAGGCCCGGGCTGGGCCGGAGGCGTGATTGCTGTGTGCTGTATTGCAGTGCACGGCCTGTGGGAGGAGTGGTCCCCGTGGAGTCTGTGCTCCGTGACCTGCGGGCGAGGGGCCAGGACGAGAACGCGGCTGTGCGTAGCTCCGCAGCACGGCGGGAAGGCCTGCGAGGGCCCCGAGGTGCAGACTAAGCCCTGCAATATCGCAATCTGCCCTGGTTAGTACCTCGCTGCTCGGCTCTTCTCCGCGCTTTCCCGCTCGGCTTGCTCGCTTGCTTGCCTGCCTTCCCTGGCCGTCCCTCGGAGACAGCCCCAGGCCACACGCGGAAAAGGCAGCCCCCATCCCTGGGTGGTCTCAGGGCACTTAGGCTCCGATCCTCAAAGGTATTTAGGCTCCCAACTTGGACTGAAATCAAAGGCAAAGACCTCTGAGGTTCTGTGCGTTAGGTCCCTAGGAACAGCCTGGAGAGACAGATAGGGAGGTCATTGCTCATCCCCGGGCTGCCCCACGGCTCCGTGCAGGGAGCAGTGTGTTTTTGGGGGGTGGGGGGATTGCAGGGGGGCGGACTCATGGGGCTGTGGCACGGGATGTAGAGGTCGTGCTGGAGAGGGATGATTTGGGGAGCAGACGAGGGACGGGAGCTTGGTCGGCATGAGGCCGGTGGGGTGTGACCCAGGGGAGCGAGGGGTGAGTGGGAGCAAAGGGGGCGGCTGGGGTGACTGGGGGAGGGGGTACGTGACTCTAGCTTAGACAGACGGACACCGCCCCACATTAAAGCCCAGGTTCCCCAGCTCTGGGGCAGAACGGCCAGCGTCCCGCTCCCGATTGGGGTGACTGAGCCGGTGCCTGTGATCCGGGGGCTGGTAGCAAATGCTGCCGTCTCACGACAGGTGGCCGCTTGGCCGAGGCGTTTCCGCGGGCGCGCGGGATGCTCGTGTAATGCACTGAGCGTCCCCAGGGGGGAGCCGTGATTCCAGCCCCTTGGGGAGGGGGAGAGCCCCGGGGGCTGGGGAGGAGGAACGGGAGAAGAGCCTTCCTGAGACAGGCCTGTGAGATGTCTGGGTGGCACACCGTGCTATGCCCCAGCCTGGCTTGTTAGCGTCCAGGGTCAGGGAGGCCGCAGCTGTTCCCGGGGGCACGTGCGGGGGCAAAGGAGGGTGACATGATGGGGCTGTAGTGAGGCATGAGATGTGGGTAGCAGAGCTGCATGGGCAAGAATGGAGTTGGGAGATGGGGTGAGGGGGAATATAGGGCAGAGTAAGGGGGAGGCATGGGGCAGGAGCTGTGGGGGGGTGGGGTATCGGAGAAAGGGCCCCATAGGGGCAGGAGCAGACTGGGGGCCAGCTGAGATTATAAGTAGACCCCCACCCCCGGGAGCGTTGCTGCCAGTTCCCTTTTGGCAGCCAGCGGGCGGGGGCTGCAGACGGACATAGCCCAGGTGTGAAATTGCCGGCGAGGCTGCGGGCGGGCGGCCGCCCCATCTGTATCTGCTGCTTTAAAGCAGGGGCGGCGGGTGTGCTCCGTCAGCAGCGACTCCCGCCCGCCCCGTCGCTGGCCGGGGGAGAGCAGAGGACGAGGGGCTCCCCCTTTCTGTGGAGCCCCCCACCTCCGTGCTGAGTCCTGAAACGGCCCCTTGGGATACCCCCCGAGTGATCGGGGACGTGGGGGCTCTTCCCCCGGCACGCTGCTCATTTCTCCTGGGTGTCTCCCTAGCTCAGAGGCCCAGGGGTGGAGGGTTTGCCACCCCACAGAACCTGGTCACTCCGGGCTCTGCCTTTAACCCAGTGTGATGGGCAGGTGTCGCCAATCTCTGTCGGGGCTGGGGGGGAGCTGATGAGTAGCACCCGGCAGGCTGCAGGCGAGTCATTTGCAAGTAGCTTTGTGTCCAGGACTAACGAGCAGTTCCCTCCAGGGCAGTGGCCCAGGGCGGGGGATGGCATGCCGGGGCGGGAGGCGGGAACCCTCCCAGGACCCCACGGTGCCCGCCGGGAGCCAGCAGGAGGAAACGGGAATGAGGGGAGGCAGAGAGCACCTGCCCCAGCTGGTGTCGATGGGCTCTGCTCTGCTGGAGCGAGCGGGCCGGATCCCCTGGCAGGCGAGCGGTGGCGGTCACACCAGCTGCGGATCCGGCCCAAAGCGCTCTCTCGCGCGCGCTCTCTCTTTTACTCAGTTACGGATTTTGCGGCAGCAGATCGTCAGCTGCCTCTGTCCTGCCCTGTTGGGCGGCTGACGGGCTGGACGGGCTGCTGCCAGCCTGCGGGGAGGGGGAGTCGCTGCGTTATCCCACCAGGGAGCTGGGACCAGGAGCGCAGCGAGAGCGATGGGGAGGAGACTTACTCGCTTGTGTCTGAGCCGGCACGCTGCCCCGCGCAGGAGCCAGGCTGGTCTCCCAGATCCATCCCCTGGCGCGCGGGGCCGTCCCTGAGCCCCGCGTCGGTTAGTTCTCCCTCCTTCCTGGTTTCAGGGGGCGGATCCGCTGCATTTCCACGGCACTGGTCAGGCCAGGGGCTGGGAGTTCGGGGCTCGTATCAGCCCGGACGCGGGCCGAGATAGCCCGTGCATGCCCCTGCAGAGCCAGCTGCTGCTCTTGGCTGCCAGGGCTCAGAGCTCTCCCGGGGGCTGCCTGGCACAGGGTGGCGTTAACGCCCCTCCCCGCTGGGCCCCGCAGGGCACCCCATGGAAAGTTCCAGGCTGGGTCGGAGCTCGTGGGGTGCCAGCGCAGGCGGCTGCGGAGGGGAGGAGTCGGGGCTGCTCTGTACCCCAGCACGGTCCCCGCTAAGGGCTAGCGGGAGGAGTCATTGCTCATCCTGCTCGGGGGAGGGGGGGCGTAGTCAGGGAAGGATCCTTCCGCTCTCCTGATGCACGGCAGAGCTGAGGGGCTGCTCACACATCTCAGCCCGGGGTTCCCGGGCACAGCTGTGCTGATGCCCACAGACACCCCCCTCCATATTTCCTGTAAAGAAGCTGCTGGGAGCAGGCTGAACTGTGCCATGCCCTGCTATCCACTGAGCCGCTGCAGGAAGACCACTCATGGGGCTAAGGCAGATCATCCCCCTGCAGCACGCCCCCGCCCCATGGCTGCAGCCACCTCACCGTAAGCACCGGCGCCCCACGGTGCCGGCAGCAGGCCGTTATCCGGCAGCACCAGGCTGTTACCCGGTGCTGATAGCACCACTGGTACATGGGGAACAGTAGCCACCACCCCTGCTCGTCAGAGTGGGCCACGTCCTAGTGACACCCACCTGGGTGGCACTGCCGTAACCACTGCAGGGAGGCAGGCTGTGAACCCAGAACCTTGAGCACCCCAACACAGGCCGCTAGCATTTCAGCTCTGGGCGCAGCTGGTAGCTGGCAGCAGTAGTAGGCTGTTACCCTCTAACAGGCCAGCCACTAGAGGGGGACGTGATGCACACTTTGCCACTGTATGGCCGAAGCCCATAACTGGCTGCGGGAGGGCGAGGTTCGTGCCTGGATCTGGGAACCATGGCCACGAGGAATTGCCCCTGCCCCCCGTCCCCTTCCCCCAGCTCCTGTTTGCACTAACCGCCTTCTCTCCTGTGCTTTCCCCGGCAGTGGAAGGCCAGTGGCTGGAGTGGGGCTCGTGGAGCCGGTGCTCGGTGTCGTGTGCCAACGGGACCCAGCAGCGCACGCGCAAATGCAGCGTCTCGGGCCACGGCTGGGCGGAGTGCAAAGGAGCCCACGCCGACGCCAGGGAGTGCACCAGCCCCGACTGCCCAAGTAAGGCTCACGCTCGCTCCTTACGCCGTGCGGGGGCAGGGGGCTCAGGCGGAGCAGGGCGCGGCGGGGCTGGGACAGGCCAAGGGGAGGGCATCAGAGCTCGGAGGGGGTGGGGGCACGGTGCTGGGCGTTGCCTTTGTGCAGACTAGTCCCCGTGTGGCAGGTGCTGGCGTGCTGGGGCCCAGCCCCTGCGCAGGGACTCTAGGGGGAGAGTAGGAGCACCTCTGGGGGGTCAATACCCCCTTGCAGTAACTGGGTGTGAGCAGCAGTGCCACGTTGGGAGGTCCCCATGCATCCTGGTGGGTATGAGTGTCAGTGCCCTGTCAGGGAGGGTCCCCGTGTGTCACTATGGGTGTGAGCGGCAGTGCTGCGTTGGGGTGGGGGGATCCCCGTACGTTGCGGTGGGTGTGAGCGATGGTGCCATGCTGGGGTGGGGGGATTCCCCGTGTGTCACTGTGGGTCTGAGCGGTGGTGCCATGCTGGGGTGGGGGGATTCCCTGTGTGTCACTGTGGGTCTGAGCGATGGTGCTGCATTGGGAGGTCCCCGTGCATGCTGGTGGATATCAGTGTCAGTGCGCTGTCTGTGGGTGCGAGCGGCGGTGCCGCGGCGGGGGGATCCCCGTGTGTGGCTCTGGGAGTGAGCGGCGGTGCCGCGGCGGGGGGATCCCCGTGCGTGGCTCTGGGAGCGAGCGGCGGTGCTGCGTCGGGGGATCCCCCTGCGTCGCTATGGGTGCGAGCGGCAGTGCCGCGTCGGGGGATCCCCGTGCGTCGCTATGGGTGCGAGTGGCGGTGCCGCGTCGGGGGATCCCCGTGCGTCGCTATGGGTGCGAGTGGCGGTGCCGCGTCGGGGGATCCCCGTGCGTCGCTATGGGTGCGAGCGGCGGTGCCGCGTCGGGGGATCCCCGTGCGTCGCTGTGGGTGCGAGCGGCGGTGCCGCGTCGGGGGGATCCCCGTGCGTCGCTGTGGGTGCGAGCGGCGGTGCCGCGTCAGGGGATCCCCGTGCGTCGCTATGGGTGTGAGCGGCGGTGCTACGCAGGGGTGGGGTGGGGTCCCTGTGCCCTCACGCTTGGCCTGGTTTGCCCAGTGAGTGGGGGTTTGTTCACTGCTGAGCTGATGTGCAGTGGGAGGAGCTGGCGCTGCCCCCAACTGCCTGACCCTTCTGTGCCGTGTGCCCTGTCTCCTGGGTCCAGATTTGCGTGGTGCTCGCTATGGAGCGGGGTCTGTGCTGCTCCCCGAGCTGGCTGTCCTGGGTCTCAGCTGCTCTCTTGGGATCTCTGCATCCAGGAGCTCTGGCTGTCCCTGCTAGCCTGTGGCCACGGCAGCAGCTGGCATCTCTGCTCCATGGCAGGCCCTGGGCGGGGCCCAGCCTCGGCGTAAAGACATTTAAACTGAGCCGCAGACAGGCCCTGGGAACCCGTCGGAGCGCCAGCTGCGCTCCGTAGGAACGCTAATCCCCAAGTAGCGGGGATGGAAGTGCCCGTCAGCAGGCGACGGGGACAGATGGGCCCCGGCTGCCTCTCCCCACCGTAAAGGGAATCTGTCAGCTTTTATGAGAGCTAAAGCAGAGGAGCTGGGGGGCACCGTCTCCTGGGCGCTGGGGGCTCCCGCTGGCATGTGCTGAGCTCAGACATGCTGCCATGGTGCTACACGCTCACATGTGCTTCCCCGGTGCCTGAGCGTCCGTGATCTGTGCCCCAGGACAGTGGGGAGCCTGGCAGCTGCAGGTCCCTGGACGGGGATCGCTGCCCTTCGTCGCCTGCTCGCTTGGTGAGCACGTAGGCATGAACCTTCACAACCGCCCAGAACCGCTCGTGCGTGCACGTAGGGGCACATACCCTGACCAGGGCCAAGCACACATCCAAAGAGATGCTCTCCTGGCTATGCGCAAGCCTCCAGCCTCCCGCTCAGAGCGGTTTAACCCTTAGCCGGGCCGCTAGCCAGGGGAGGTTTGCTGTCAGTTCAACGGGTGGAGCCAAAGACCCGAGGTTCTCTCCCGCTGCCACCCTCGTGGTCAGCGTGCGTGTGCTTCCGTGCAGTCGGTACGTGCAAGTGCACGAGAGTGTGCACAAGCGGGCACGAGGGCAGGGTGGAGCTGGCTCATAGACTCCCACCGAGCGGAGCCAAGGACCTTTCCCGGGCCTGGGTGGCCCTTCCGTGCTGAGGATGGTTCTTTGCTGCCGGCCAACGCGGGGTGAGCGGGTCTGCGAGAGTCGGCCCCGGGACGGGGGCGGACAGGTCTCCTGATGCAGCTCTTGGCTTGGCCTTGATCCTTCCCCCCTATCCCCAGTCAGTCTCGGCCCCTGTGTGCCCTGGAGGGAGGGCGGGCATTCGTTCCCAGCCAGGTCATGGCAGACGCTGTCACGCGCCTGCTGACCTTTAAATGTCACTTGGCTGCCGTGAGCTGCCTGGAAAGGTCGGGGGCGCCGGCTCCTGGCAGGTCACGTGGCACATGCAGGCTGCTGTGCCGCCCATCGGAGGGGGGAGAGAGAATCCGGGGAGGGGACCCTCCCTGGCAGAGACCGGAGCCAGGCTGCTGAGCCCCCACAAGGGTCCAAGATCAGCATGTGGTGCTGCAAACCTGCCGCTCTCCGGGCCGGGGCTAAGGGCGCACGCTCCGCCCCTGGATCTGGGTGCGAGTGGCGAAGCCGTGCAGCGTGACCCGAAGGCTGGGGCACTGGGCTAGGCGGCAGGAAGCCTGGCTTCGAGCCCCGCCTCTGCTGAGAGTCCCGGGGTGCGTGGCTTCCCTGCTCCGCGCCTCGGTTTCCCCGTCTGTACAAGGTTGGCAGCGATACTGACCCACCGTGGTGCAGTGCCGGGAGGCCGGTGCCTCGAACCTCAGCGGTGTCTCCCTGGACTCTGCGGTGGCACCGGACTCTGACCCATTGCGGGGTGGGGATCGCCCCAGCCCTGAGGGGGTACGACCAATGGACTGAACAAGGGAGCATTGGAGGGGATGTAGGTGGCTGGAGCCCTGCACCCAGGGGCCCGGCAGTGGGCAGAGGGGTCCAGCGGGCTCTGTCTGGGCTCCCCTGGATTGGCAGGCAGAGAGCGGGAACGTGAGTCTGGCGGGGGGGCTGGGTGTGTTGGGGCCGAAAGGACAGGAATGCCAGGGATGGGGGCGGTGCTAATTAGCCGAGGACACCCTGGGACACGAGGGGACATTTGTCTCGTTTGGTTGAAATGAGGCTGGAACGATTGATTAATGGGTTTAATAATCTGTGGAATATTTGATTAAAGTCGTTACGGGCTGGCGCGGCCGTGTCCTCGTCTCTGGCAGTCCCGCGCGCGCGTCTGCCTGTCGGGCCCCCCCGCAGGGCCCTAATGCGCGTTTCCTGCTCCCTCGGCAGCCGACGGCAAGTGGGGCCCGTGGAACCACTGGAGCTTGTGCTCCAAGACGTGCGACACGGGCTGGCAGAGACGTTTCAGGATGTGCCAGGGCACGGGCATGCAAGGCTACCCGTGCGAGGGCTCCGGAGAGGAGGTCAAGACGTGCAACGAGAAGAAGTGCCCAGGTACGTGGCGGAGAGTCTGCCGGCCTTCAGCCCAGCATGCGGGCTCCCCCTGCCTCGGCCTGCCACCGCGATGGGACCCAGGGACCTGCCTCTCTCTGGACAGCTGGTTTGATACCGAGCCAGCTCCTCCTCCTCCTGTCCTGCCCTGCCCCCCAGCCAGCCATACGTCCGTCTGTCCTTCCACCCACCTGCGCTCCCTCTGCCCATCTGTCCTTCTACCTACCCACCTTCTGTCCATCCTTCCACCCACCCACTGTCCCTCCATCCATCTGTCTGTCCTTCCACCCACCTGCGCTCCCTCTACCCATCTGTCCTTCTACCTACCCACCTTCTGTCTGTCCTTCCACCCGCCCACTGTCTGTCCATCCATCCTTCCTCCTGCCTGTTGTCCCTCCATCTGTCTGTCCTTCCACCCACCCACCTTCTGTCCATCCTTCCACCCACCTGCTGTCTGTCTGGACGTCCTTCCTCCCCCGCCCACTGTCTCTCCATCCATCCGTTCTTCCACCCACCTACTGTCCCTCCGTCCGTCCGTCTATCATTCCACCCACCCTCCTGCATTCCTTCCATCCGTCCTTCCACCCTCCTGCCGTCTGTCCAGCTCCCTCTCTCAAGCCAGTCAGCCTGACACCAGCCAGTCCTCCCTCCACCCCACCAGCTGACCTGCCACACGCCTGCTAGTCCCACCCAGCCCCCCTCCCGTCCCCCACCAGTCTAGTGGCCCCTCCGTGCAGAGCAGCCGTCTGGGGGCCCATCTCACCCTCGCGTTCCCTTGGCAGCCTACCATGAAATGTGCAAGGATGAGTACGTCATGCTGATGACCTGGAAGAAGACGGCCGCTGGCGAGATCATCTACAACAAATGCCCCCCCAATGCCACCGGTGAGCGGCCGCGGCACCGTCCCTGCCCCAGCTCCCGCCCGGGCTGCGAGCCGAGCGGGGAGCGGGGCGAGGCACGTGGGCTATGGGATTCACTTGCCAGTGGGCTCTTTTCTGCCGGGCCCCTGCCTGCTCCCTGGGACCCCCTCGCAGCCCCCAGGACGAGCTGAGCTAAGGCTCCCGGGCCCCTGAGGAATTTTGCTGCTGATTCCCCGGCCTGGCTTCGCACCCCGGCGGCCCCATGGCACCTTGTTGGGTGGGGTTTGGGTGGCTGCAGGCTACTGCTGGGGCTGGGAGCCTGGGGGCAGGTGCTGGGACTTGGGGGAACCTGTGGGCATTGGCTCTGGGGGGGCTGCAGGCACTGGGGCTGGAGCTGGGCCGGGGGCTGTGGGCACTGAGGCTGGGGGGCAGGGGCTGCAGGTGGCTGCTGGAGCTGGGGCTGGGGGGTGGGGGCAGGGGCTGCGGACGCTGGGGCTGTGGGCTCTGGAGCTGGGGGGCTGGAACTGGGCCTGGGGGCTGCGGGCACAGGAGCTGGGGGGTGGGGTGGGGGCAGGGGCTGCGGACGCTGGGGCTGTGGGCTCTGGAGCTGGGGGGCTGGAACTGGGCCTGGGGGCTGCAGGCACAGGAGCTGGGGGGTGGGGTGGGGGCAGGGGCTGCGGACGCTGGGGCTGTGGGCTCTGGAGCTGGGGGGCTGGAACTGGGCCTGGGGGCTGCGGGCACTGGAGCTGGGGGTGGGGTGGGGGCAGGGGCTGCGGACGCTGGGGCTGTGGGCTCTGGAGCTGGGGGTGGGGTGGGGGCAGGGGCTGCGGACGCTGGGGCTGTGGGCTCTGGAGCTGGGGGGCTGGAACTGGGCCTGGGGGCTGGGGGTGGGGTGGGGGCAGGGGCTGCGGGCGCTCGGGCTGCACAGGCTGAGTGCTCCATGCTTCTTTCCCCCTCTTTTGTCTAGGGTCCGCCAGCCGCCGGTGCCTGCTGAACGCCCACGGGGTGGCGTACTGGGGCGTGCCCAGCTTCGCCCGGTGCATCTCCCACGAGTACAGATACTTACATCTCTCGGTGGGTGCACACGCCGGTGGGCCCTCGTGCTCCCTCCCCCCCCGGTCTCGCTGGCGCCGCCTCTCACCCCGATGGCCTCGGCAGTGCCGGCGGCTGCACAGGGGCAGAGCGAGCAGCCCAGCCAGCCCCTCTTCCCCCCACCCTGCCAGCTCTGTGCCGGCCCCGGCCCCTCTGCTGAGCGCCCCCCGTGTGCCCTGTGCAGGCAGCCACCCGGGTGCAGGGGCCGTTTCCTGGGGGGATTCTGGTTCCTTGGCCAGCTGGGGGCTCCCAGGGCTTGCAGTGGAGCTCGTCCCGCAGCGGGTTCGGGGGCCTGGGCCGTGGTTTGAAGTGGGGGGGGTGTTGAGCTGGCGTTCTCCAGAGGTGGGGCATAGGGATTGCTGCAGTCGCTGCTGCAGGAGAAGGTGCCTCATTCCTCCTCCCCGGGGCCAGCCCTGTCCCCTCGGCCGACTCCCGCCCGGGCCAGCGTCCTCAGCCACGGGGCTCCCGCTGGGCCGATAGGTCCCTGTGCCGGGGCCGCTGACGCCCCGGCTGATCTGTCCTTCCTCCCTTGGCTTCCCAGCCCTTGAGCCCCTCTCCGCCCTTGGGAGCCCCCCCCCCAGCTCTCCCCACCCACGTGCCCCCCACTTACTCATTAACCCTCCAGCCCCTGGGTCGCCGCTGTCTGACCCCCTCCCTCCCCAGCCCCACAAGCTGACCAAGGGGCGATTGCGGCTCAAGGCGGCGGGGACTCCAGTCTGGCCACGATCCCTCTGGCTGGGCAGGACGCCGGGCCCCCAGGCAGACCTCGCAGGCTTGCCCGTCCCAGCGGGCTCTGATCTCCTGGCCCCGCGCGCATTGGACCCACCTGTGCCAGTTTCGTCCCCACCGTATGCCTCGTTAAAGGTAGAGAGGGGAGCTCCCGCGAAGCCAGCTGGCCCCCACGTCCTATCCTGCCCCCGCCCCTTTCCCGGAGAGGGTGCGCTCAGAAGCCGGGCGGCCCTCGGGATTGGCAGACAAAAGCTCCCCCACTACAGAGCAGCCAAGCAGCCTCTGACTCCCGCCAGCGAAATTGCTGCTTTGCATGAATATTTCATTGCAATTGAACCTAATTAACATCCTTGCCCCTGGCTTCCTCCCCGGCCCGCCCCGGGTTCGCTCTGATGAGGTAGATCAAGGAGCTGCCTTGATTAGCGTTATCCCCATTTGACATATGGGGAAACTGAGGCACGGGGTAGGGGAGTGACTCACCCTGAACAGTGACTAGAACCCAACGTTCCTGATTTCCTTGACCCCTACTCTAATCCACTGGCCCCATGCCCACCTTTAGGAGGCTGCGGGGACTCAGGGGCTGCAGTGTGGGGCCAGGAGAGAGGTTGGCGTGGGTATGGCACCTTCCTGCCTGGAGGAAGAGGAGCAAGGCCCCGCGCCCTGCAATGGTGGCTCCTGGGATGATTTGGGACATAGGGAACTTCCCCGGGAGGGGCCGTGTGTGGGTGGGTGGGGCATGGGTAACCACCCTGGTTGCTCCTGTGGATGTCTGTGCTATTCCCAGATAGGGGTGTGTTGGGAGAGGGACCTGGGGAACCCCCTGCTGCTGGGTAATCTCTCCCCTCCCCTCCCCCCCCCCCCCGTCCCTCTGCGCGGAAAGCTGCGGGAGCACCTGGCCAAGGGGCAGCGCATGCTGGCGGGCGAGGGCATGTCGCAGGTGGTGCGCAGCCTGCTGGAGCTGATGGCCCGCAGGACGTACTACAGCGGGGACCTGCTCTTCTCGGTGGAGATCCTGCGCAACGTCACCGACACCTTCAAGCGGGCCACCTATGTCCCCTCCCCCGACGACGTGCAGGTACTGCCCGGCCAGCCCCTGCAAAGAGGTCACGGGAGGGAGGCCGGGGCCCCATGGAAAGGCCAGCGTGGGCTCTTTGCTGGCTGCCTTCCCCTGCCCTCCCTCTGGCATTGTTGTGGGGGGCTCAGCCTTAGTGTCTCGGCATGACCCCTTTTGTGTCTGGCTCTGGGGTTTCACCTGCCATCTCTGGACCCATGTGCATTGGGGTCCCCCCGTCCTCAGGCTGGCGCTGCCTGGCTAATGAGCAGCGGCCGCACCTGGCCTGGATCCGAGCTGGTGGCGGGGGGAGCTGAAGTTGATGCTCAGCTTCCACCAGGAGGCTGCGGGACATTGGTGACCCTCGGTTGGGAGCAACCCAGGTGGTCGCTGCAGGGCCAGGAAGAATCCCAGCTGGAGCTGGGGCGGGGGGGTCCTGTCTGGGGGTGTGTGGGACAGGGCTGCTTGGGTGTGCCAGTGCGGGTACTCTCAGCGCAGGAGCGGCGCCAGGGTTTTTGCCGTCCTAGGCAGCAGTGCTCCTCCACAGAGATTGGCGGCGCTTCGGCGGCAGCTCCTCCTCTGAAGCTGCGTTCTCGGTGGTGTTTCGGCGGCCGCTTTTCTTGCTGCCCAGAGAAAAACCTGCCGCCAGGAAATGAGTCGCCGCCGAAATTCCGCCAAGGGCGGCGAAATGCCGCCCCCCAGATCCTGCCGCCCTAGGCGACCTGTCTCAGGGCAGTGGAATTTCAAGGCTCCTGGACATGCTCGGGGGAAGCCCCCTGTCCCATGCCCCCGGGCATCACAGAGCCACCCCCTCACGCCCCCTCTCCTCTTCTCCACTCCCTGCAGCGCTTCTTCCAGGTGGTCAGCTACATGGTGGATTCAGAGAACAGAGACAAGTGGGAGGACGCCCAGCAGGTGAGCCGGCCGCTCCAGGGGTCGGCCCAGCGCCACTGTGGCTGTGACAGGCTCTCGACAGAGCAGGGGGCGGCATGGTGCCAATGCGGCCAGCCCGGCTCGTGGGGCTGCCCTGCCCAGGCTAGAGGGGCAAGGAGGAGCCCCCCATCAGCAGATGGCCCTTTGGTTTCAGCCCCGTCTAGAGGGCCCGTGGTCTGGGAGCTTTTCTGGGGCCTTGTCTGCTGCGGTGGGAGGTATCGGGCTGGGGGCTACCTGTGGGGAGGGGTCTCTGGCTTGAGTGGCCCTGGGGAGGTGGGGCAGGCTGAGGGGGAGCCATGGCTCAGCAGGGTCTTTGATCGCCCCCCTGTCGGGACCGTGCAGACCAAAGGGGTCCGGGCTTTGGCAGGGAGGGGAAGCCCGTGGGGCGGGGTCTCTGAATAGCTGTGGGGGAGAGGCCACTGGGGGTAGACCCAGCTCCCTGCCTGGAGACTCCTGGACGGTCGGAACGACTGGGGCACGCTGGGAGCAGTGGGGGGCAGATCTGGCACTGCTGAGTGGGAGGTGGCTCTGGATGAAAGGGTTGGGGCCGGTGCCTGGGCAGGGAACCCCCTCCCCACAGCACCCGCCCCTTGCCCTAAGGCGAAGCATGGCCTGGATCAGTGCTAGCTCCTGTTCTCCCCCCGTACCTGGGCCCCTGTGGTAGCCCCCTTCCCCCCCGCCCCCGTACCTGGGCCCCTGTGGTAGCCTTTCCCCCTCTCTGTGCCCACAGGTGTCCCCCGGCTCCGTGCACCTCATGAAGGTGGTGGAAGATTTCATCCACCTGGTGGGGGATGCGCTGAAGGCCTTCCAGAGCTCCCTCGTGGTCACCGACAACCTGGGTGAGTGGCCGGGGCGGCCCGCGGAGGCGGCAGGGCCTGGGGCCGCTTTATTCTGAGGGGGGCCCGCGGGGTCCCAGGCCGCTGCAGCCGCAGAGAAGCTGGGAGCCCGGGGGAGTGGAGGTGGCAGGAGGCACGCGGCCCCGGCAGGGCTGTGCCAGGCGGGCTCCCAGGAGACCCGCGGGCAGGGGCGCCGGGGCAGCCTGAGCTTGGCCCGTGTGAGCGGGAAGTGACCCTTTCTCCCTGGCCCCGCCCTGGCAGTGATCAGCATCCAGAGAGAGCCCGTCTCAGCCGTCTCCAGCGACATCAACTTCCCCATGAAGGGGCGCCGGGGCATGAAGGACTGGGCCCGCCACTCGGAGGACAAGCTCTTCATCCCCAAGTCGGTGCTGAGCCTCTCCTCCTCTGGTAAGGCGGGGCCGGGGCCCCCCGGGAGGGGAGCAGCAGGGGCTGCTGTGTGTGCGTCTGCGTGTTCGTTCCTGTGTGATTACGTGTGTGTGTGTATAGGTGTGTGTATGCACACGGGCGAGGTGTGTGTTTGCAGGCAGGTGTGCCAATGCACGTGTGTGGCTGCATCCCCATGGACGTGTGCATGCTGCAGGTGTCCTTGTTTGTGTGTGTGTGTGTGTATGTTTGTGAGGGCACATTTGCAACGTTTGCAAATGCATGTGTCCGCATGCCCTGGTGTGCATATGCCCGCTTGTTCGCGTGTGATTGTGTGTGTGCGTGTGTGTATATTTGTGTGTGTCCATGTGCGGGTGAGCTGGTGTGGCCACTGTGACGGTTGTTTGGCCGCGGATGCAAGCAAGCGGCTGCAGTTGATTTGCAGTTCTCTCCAGGGCTGCTCTGTGAAGAGGTGCAAACGGCGGTTCCCAGCCCAGCCCATGGAGCCTGCGAAGGGTTTAATCTTTCAATTACCTGTTAGTGTTGATTAAAAATCTGAGTGGGACCTGGGGGGTGAACGCAGGCTGCCCTTGAGCCAGGCTTTGGGGCTGTCCTGTGACGTGTACATGGGTCTCCTGTGGCCCTCTCTCTTTTTCCATGGGGGTCACGCCCTGGACTGGACTCGGGTGTCAGACCCTACTGGCCATGCTGTGAGATGGGCCACTGGACCCTGGAAGAGAGGCAGACTGGGTAGCCAAGTGCACCCTGGGACACCAGACATGGCTGGACTGGCGCGGGAGCTGGGGACGGCTGCTATTCCCCCTGCATGGTGGGGCTTTAGCTGGGCTCCCAAAGCCCTTCCCCTTCCCAGTGCTTCGCTGCTGCGGGTCGGTACCGTTAACCCCCTTTTACAGGTGGGGAAACAGAGGCTTGGAGCCATTCAGCAACATACCCCAGCGAGTCACAGCAAGTCACAGCAGGGAGGGAGTAGAACCCAGGAGTCCTAGCTTCCACTCCCCGACTGTAACCGCTTCCTCTGGATGGAGCCACCGCCAACTTGTGAGGGCAGGGGAAGGGGCCTGTCTGCATTCCCAGGCTATGGGGAAGGGTGCGCATTGGAAGAGGGGGGCACGTAACGACTTGCAGCCCTTTCCAGGAGGGCCTGCTGGGTCCCCGTCCCCAGGCTGGGGGCGTGGGAGGAGCCGGGCCCCAGGGACGGGTGCTGGCCCCTGTTCACTGTTGCTCTGTCCCCGTCCCTTCTCTCAGCAGAAATGGACGAGTCGTCGTACTTCGTGATCGGGGCCATCCTGTACCGCACGCTGGGGCTCATCTTACCTCCTCCCAGGTAGGTGGCTGGCTGGGGCGTGGGGTCAGTAACCAGGGCTTCCGAATGGGTCAGGGGACGGTGGGGCCCCAAGTCATTCGTTACATTGAAATGCAGCCATGGGGGTGGGACAAGGCTGGGCCCTGCAGGGAGGCCGATTCACAGCCGTGGGCCCTGATCCGTGACCCCACTGGAGTTATCGCTGCATGTCCTGAGTGTGTGTGGGGAGAGGGGAAGAACCGAGCACTGGGCAGACCTGGTTTCCGAATTCAGGATCAAGTGCGGGTAAGGAGAGGATGGCCCCTATTGGGGCTGGGGGACCAGGCTGATGGCGCCATATGTGAGCAGAGGCTTTGGTTCCTGGAAGGGGAGGCTCTGGAGGTGCGAGGAGGCAGCAGATGAGAGCAGGCACCTGTCTGGGTCTGTAGCTTAGCATCCCCGGGCAGCGCCTTCCGGCAGCCCATGTCTTCGCCTGCTGCTGTATAAGCATAGGCAGGGGAAGGGGGTGAGATGCAAGGCGGGGAGCCAGTGCCACTCAAACAAGGGTTCCTCCCACCTGCGCCTGCTGTCAACAGCTGAAAACAGGAAGGAGAAAGAGAGAGAAGCGGCCTGTTTGTGTGGGAAGGGGAAAATTCGGGTCTGAAATGTGGGACAGCCGAGAGGGCTGTATGCACTCATGGGCACGTGCGTGTGTGTATACACACACACACTTCACCCACGCACAAACAAAACTGCACCTGTGCACACTCTCCACCCCCTACATACAGAGCGTGTGTGTGTATCCACACACACCCCCTACATACAGAGGGTGTGTGTGTATTCACACACACACACACACACAAGGAGTCATTCATTCATACACAGTGCCCATGCACAAGCAAAACCAAACCCAGTTGCGTATATGCAGCGACATGGTGAGAGGATTGGTGCTTTACAGGGCTAGACTCCCGAAGCTTGACCTGTTTAGCCTAACCAAGAGAATGGGGAAGGGTGACTCAGTCGCAGTCTGGAGGTACCTCCGCGGGGAGCAGAAATTTGATAATGGGCCCTTCTGTCTAGCAGACAAAGATCTATCAAGGTCCAATGGCTGGAAGCTGAAGCGAGACAAATTCCGACTGGAAAGCAGTGAGGGTAATTAACGACTTACCAAGGCCAGCGGTGGATTCTCCATCCATGGCAATTTGTAAATCAAGCTGGGAAGTTTTTCTAAAACGTACGTTCTCGATCAAACAGGAATTAAAGTCAGGGAAGTCCCATGGCCGGGGTTATGCCAGAGGTCAGGTCCCTTCGCTACTTACCGTTTATACATACCGTGTGTAAGGAGATGCACACTCAGATCATACAACGTGGTGCATGAGCAAAGACAGTCCTGTAACGCTGTGCGCACGCGCACACACACACGCACACACACCACTCACACACACACGCAACACGCATGTGACCAACAGCAAGACCTACCAGCACCCTGAGAGCCCTGTCCTGACCCCTGTAAGGTCCTGCGCTGTGTCCCGGCTCCAGCCTGTTCCCTCGTCTCCACAGGAGCCCCTTGGCCGTCACGTCCCGAGTGCTCACCGTCACCGTGCGCCCGCCGACCAAGCCCACGGAGCCCCTGATCTCAGTGGAGCTGTCCCACATGCTCAATGTAAGTGCTGTGCCTTCCGAGGAGGGGTCTCGGCCGTCCGCCGGGCCCCATGGTGAGGGCAGAGAAATGTTCACCTGGCGCCCACCCCCGCGTGCCCTGCTACTGCAGGCCCCTGCTCCACCCACAGCCTCCCTGCTGTCCCAGTGCTCTGTGCTTGCCCTTCCTCACAGCCGTGCAAGTGCCCTGCCGTCCAGACCCAGACCCCCTGCTGTCCCAGTCCTCGGTGCCCCTCAGGCCCCAGCCACTGGCTTGACCTTGGGCGAGTGGGGGCAGCCTGGAGCTGCTGCCGCTTCCCCCAGCTGGGGGCTGCGGGGGAAGTTTCCGTGGCCGCGGGTTACCAGTCTGCCTGGCTTCAATGCTGCCGAGACACCAGACGCCGCGGCCTCCGCTGGGGCCCTCCCTGTGCCACTCTCTAGGGCCCATGCTGTGGCGGGCAGGTAGTCACGAGGCTAGCGGGGGCAGCGGGCCGTGCTCAGGTTGGCCGGAGCCAGAGAGAGGCGGGGGAGAGCAGGGGCGGGGAGAGAAGGGGCGTCCCTGTCCCGGGTCTCCGCTAACCCAGCTCTGTCTGTCTGCAGGGCACCTCGCACCCGCAGTGCGTCACCTGGGACTACTCCAAAGCGTGAGTGCAGCTGTGGGCCTGGTGCGTCTCTCGGGGGGGCTCCCTAGATGGCGGCGGGGCCTCAAAGCGGGGGGCTGGCTCTGGGCCATGGAGGAGAGCCTGCCGCTCGCTGGGGCCAGAGCTGGGGCCTATGGAACAGGTGCACTGAGCCCTGTGTGCTGCCCTCCCCATCCCTTGCCTGCCCCACGGCAGCACCCGTCCGCTCAGCCAGCAGGGGACGGAGAGCGACTGCACAGGCTGTTCCTTCCCCTCCAGCCGCTGCCGGCTGGGCTGCATGCCAGCCTGCCCTGGGCTCTGTCAGGGTGACCCCTGTGGTATGCTAGCCCCTTGCTGCCCATGGCCCTTGCACCAGGACCTGGGCCTGGTGCCCTGTAGGGTCTGGAGCTGGCACCCACCTGCCTTCCCTGGGTAGCTGGGGGCTCTGGGCCGGAGGCCAGGCTCTCTGCAGGGTGTTCACTACACGCTGTCCTCCTGCTGCAGAGCGTGGGAGATGGACGCACGTCCGGGGAGGCGAGAGCCAGCCGCCTCCCCTCCCTGCAGTGTGAGCCGGGCCGCAGAACGGCGGGTGACATGGAGAGGGCAGGTGCCCGGCCTCCCTGCTGCTGCAAACCTTCCCCGACCCCCCTGCGCCACACGCTGCCCCGGCCCCCAGCCGCCCCCCGGGCGCTGCCCACCCGTCTTGGCCGCAGAGCCCCATGCAGAGAGGCAGGTGGACTGGGCAGGACCAGGGACTGGGTGAAGGGGGTTGTGGGTGAGCCTGTGCTTTCTTGGCAGGGGGAAGAGAAGGGGGAAGAGAAAGGGACCCCCACACCCCCACGCTTGAAGGGTTAACGGGGTGTAGATCCCTCAGCTGCTCTGGTGCCTTCCCCGCCCCAGCCTCATTGGCGTTTGGGGAGGGGACTGGCCATTGACTGGAGGGAGCCAGCGATCCAGATGGGTGTGGGGGGGGGGCGCCTGTGTGATGCTGTCCACTCCCCCGAGCTGAAAGCTCCCCTGTTATCCCAGGCAGAGCCCCGAGCAAAGCGCCCCATCTCGTTAGCCTCGGCGCACGGGTTGTTATACAGCCAGGCGCGATCTCATGGGCTCCTCTCCCTGCCCCGGCCGGGCGGTCACGTCCGCATTTAAAGGGCGAGGAGACCGGAACGAGGCCAAACCCCCTGTGGCCATGGGTTAATTTTGCTCATACCGGTATTGATTAGCGCCCGCTCCAAGCCGGAGATGAATGCCCGCAGCTTGCCAGATGCCGTTTGTTAGCGACGGGCTGGAGCAGGGAGCCAGGGCGGGAGAGTGATAAAGTGGGGCAGATTGCCATGGTGGGGGAGAGGGAGGCAGTGGCCTCCGGTGGTCCTGGCCATGCGTGCTGACTGCCTGGGCTGGGGGCCGGGGGGGCGTGCCAACGGGGGTGGGTGCTCCTGGCCTTAGCACCTCGTTCTTGTCTGCCCCTTTCTGTCCCTGCAGGAGTGGTTGTGGGGGGAGCTGGGTGCGTGGCAGGGGGTCAGGCGGGACAATCCCGGGGGTCCCTTCTGGCCTCGCAAACTCTGGATCTAGCCAAGCGCGGCCTCCCGGCCCTGCAGCCTCCCTTCGGGTTGCCAGAGCAACCTCGCTGTAACTCTGTCAGCCTTGGCACGTCGCAGCAGCCACGGCTCGCACCCCCCATACCCCTCCCCCACCGTGATGTACAATCCCAATCCAGCCGCCTCCCGTGGACAGGCCGTGTCGGCTGTGACGCTCCGACCTGCAATCCGGAAAGGGGCACGCCCCCCAGGTCACTGCCGGAGCCCTGAGGGCATGCAGCGGCTCGGGGAGGGGTGACAGAGCCTTCCCCACTCTGGGTTACTGGTTCCTGCCCCTTGGCGTTGGGAGCCGCAAACAGAACCGCGGCCATCGCAAGGAGCGGCTATCGCTGGCATCTCTGAAGTTATGGGCCGGGGCCTTCGCTAATGACCACCAGGAAGGGCTCTCTAATGCCCGGAGTAGGTAGTTGCCAATCCTGTGATGTGGCAGGGGGGCTGGACAGTCAGTGGGGCGGGAGCCTTGGTACCAGCTCAGAAAGGGCCCCAAGGCCCGGACCTGCCCTAGCTGCAGGGAGATCCCACAGCTCTGGCTGCCTGCAGTCCCGTCCGGAAGCAGTAATGAGGGGCCCGTTGCTGCAGGCTTCCAGGCGGGGATGCCTGGCTGGGGGAGGGTAAAATCCTCCCCAGCCATTGCCATGGTAACGCTTGGCGCCCGGGTGCCACTTAAACCAGCAGCCCTGGGTAGCTCTGTGCCCTTGTTTTAACCCAGCTGAATTCAGCTCCCCCAGCGTCAAACCGCAGTGATCCCCCCACACCCCCCGTTACCATGTGGCAGTGCCCTGCAGTGGCGTGAGTGACTCTGCAAGGTGAGGGGCAGTGGGGCTCAGTGCCCGTCCGTGGGGCCTGCTGTACCCAGAGGAGCTGGGCACCCACCATGCCAGTAGGAGCGAATGGGCACTGTGGGCACCGGGCACCTCTGCAAACGCCAGCCGTGGGTTCTGAGCCTGGGGGCCCCAGCCCCGGGCACGGTGGGGTTTGGCTCAGAGTGCCCCTCACTGCTGGCTTTGCACGCCCAGGTGCAGGGCTTTGCACGCTCGCCTGACACATGGGCCCTTGGTGTCCTGTGTTTCAAAGCTGATGCTCTTGCACATTTCCGCCGGGACACCACGGCGCGTCCCGGTCACCGGGAGACCCTGTGCAGTGGCCACTCCAGGCAGAGTAGTGTTTGCAGGAAGGTGGGGACGTTCAAAATGTATCTGCCAGGAACAGCCCCACCCTCAATGGCGCCAGCGCTCGTGAGCCCGTGGCTGGCACCGGCAGCACGCGCAGGGCAGGAACGTGGGTCGGGCGGGCAGGCTCCTCGACCCAGAGAGCCGGGGAAGAGCCTGGGGGCGGGGGAGAGAGGGAGCCAAAGTGGGGGTGAAGAGGCCTCTCCCAGCAGGCTGCGCTGGTGGCTGGCTGACTCAGCCCAGGGTGCCCCACCCCCTGCAGTTAAAGCCAGGAGCCCCCGGCCCGCGGGAGGGCAGTGCCAGCCGTGCCGCTGGCTAAGGTAACCAGAATGGGTGAGCGTTGCTCAGGCCACAGCTGGGATTCCCAGGGGTGAACCCCAGGCTGATCTGGGGCGGAGGGGTGTCCCCAGCTGGCGGGGAGTGGCAGCTTTGCACACCGTGGTGCACACACCTCTGGCCTGGCACACGGTCAGCCATGTGCCTGTGAGCCCGCGCGTGCAGGGAATCGTGCCCTGGATCACGCGCGTGTCCGGCCTCGCAGGTGTGCTGTTCCATGGGCAGTTCCTGTAATGCCTTGTGGCCCAGGCGCTCCCCGCCCTGGGCTGTATCACTCAGGGCTCAGTTGCCTGGATCCTGGCCTGGCTCATTTAATTCCCCTCGGGCTTTCAACACATGTGGGTTGAACGAAAACGAGCCCAAAGCCAGGTTGGGGTGTGGGAGAGCACCCGGGTGAGAGCTGGCTCTGAGCCCTGTCTGGTCTCCATCCACCCTTCCTGGGGCCGGGCTCCGCTCCCTGCCTCGCTGGAGTTTAACCCCCGACCCCAGCCAGCAACCTGAGCCTTCAGATTAAATCAGGCCTGTGTGCAGTGTTCAGCCCCACAGGGATCAGCGTCTGGGTGGGGGGGCGGGGAAGAGCAGGGGGACGGGATGGAGCTGAGCTGGCTTTCGTCAGCGCAGCCCGGGGCAAGGAGGGGGGAAGGGCAGGGTTTTGCCCCAGCATCTGGGTCACGAGCTAAAGCAGCCGCTCAGACCCCCGCCCCCACCTACGTAGGACCCAATGCGGCCGTCGGGTGGGCAGCGCCAGTGAAGGGTTAAGTCGGCACAGAAGCCGAGGGGCTGGGGGCGCTCTGTGTGTTTGATCATTTTAAATCACTCTCTCTCCTGCTCTCCCATTCCATTAATCAGGGATGCTGGCTCTGGAAACTGGGACACTGAGAGCTGCCAAACGCTGGAGACCCTCCCGGCTCACACCAAATGCCTGTGTAGCCACCTCTCCACCTATGCCGTACTCGCCCAGCTGCCCAAGGACCTGGTAGGTGGCACCAGCCCGGCGCCCTCGAGTTGCCCTGCTTGTCTTCGGCTGTGAGGGGCCTGGGCTGAACGGGAACCGGCAGCAGGAGCAGGGTGGGATTGCAGGGTGGGGAACGCTAGCTGGGTTGTGTGCGGAGGGGGTCTGATTTTAGGGGGTGGTCCTGAAGCGTCGCGAGGACAATGCCACGCTGGGGAGGTGGGACCCAGCGCTCATCTCTGGGCCCTGCTGGGACGTGCAAACTCCACCAGCCGTCCCCACCACAGTGGGAGGAGGGTGGTGGCTTTTTGATGCTGGGGGAAGGGGGGGCGCTGTCTGCCAGGGCCCGGGGGAAGGCTCTGGGGAGAGCTGACGCTCTGGCTGGAGATGGGGGGTCCCCCCGTTCCTCGAGACAGGCTGGAATCGGGCGTGAGGGAAGAGCTTGGGAAGGGGGCAGCCGCTGCTTGTGCTGGGGCCCCAGGATGTCCCCGCTGCCATCCCTTTGCCTCTCCTCAGCTGACGCTTTCCTGTTCTCCTCTCCTCTCCATCCCCTCATTCCCCGGCTTGGCTTCTCTCCGTGCGCCAGGAGCAGGCGGAGAATCTGGGACTGGGCTCGGGGATCCTCGCAGGCCCCCGCCTGTCCCCCGCCCGCGCCGCTTTCGCCCGCGCTGAGAGCGATGGGCCCAAGCCGTGTGGCACCCAGCAACCCACTGGGGGAGGGGTGTGGCACCAACAAAGTGCACCCGCTGCTGCTCAGCCTCCCCCCAGGGTTATGGGTACAGGGGTTGAGGGGGGGTGTGCATTCTGGCCCTGTCTTCTCCTAGGGTAATGGGCAAATGGTAGCGGGGGCAGGGCATTGTGTCCCTGTCCTCCCCCGGGGTTATGGGTACGGGGGAGGGGGAAGGGCATTGTGTCCCTGTCCTCCCCCAGGGTTATGGGTATGGGAGGGGCGGGGGACATTTTGGCCCTGAACTCCTCTGGGGTTATGGGTACGGGGATGGGGACAGGGCATTGCATCCTTGTCCTCCCCCGGGACTATGGGGACGGGGTGGGGGATGCTTTATGGGTCCAGGTCCTGTGGCAGTGGAGGGGGCTGGATCGGCCCACCACGCTGCGGTCGTGCTCTGCGCCGACGGCTCTGCTGGTCCTAGAGCCAGGTGCTGTCTCTCTAGCCGAGGCCCCGAAGGTGGGACCCCCTCCTTTGCGGGCTGAGCGTGAGCCCCGGCACAGAGCTGCGAGCCATGGGGCGGGACAGGACACCGGGGTGCTGGAATTCAAACCACACGGCGTTGCCCTGTCCGGCAGTGGGGACGGCCCTAGCGAGAATGGGGCCAGCTATGTGAAGGGGTCCCATGCCCGGCTGCCTGGAGATATCCCATCATGCAAAGCCCTCCCCCACATGAATAGCCCCCCTTGGCACGGGGGCGGCAGTGCAGTGAGTGGGGAAGTGCCCCACTCTTCTCTCCCCCCCCGCCCCGCTCCTCTCGTCTCCCCTCGGAGCCCCCCCCCGCACTGCAGTGTGTGGTGAGATCAGTGCTCTGCAGCAGTCCCAGGCAGGCTGCCTAGTGGGATTTATAAGGCTCATTAGCAGGTCTTCCAGGCGGTAACTTGTGAGGAGGGGAGGGGCGGGAGGGGAAATGAAAGGAGCCATCTTGCCTCATGTCTGGGAGTCCTGCTCCCCACTCCGGCGCTCACAGACGGGGCGTTCTCCCTCCCCCCCCCGACGCTGAGCGCCACCCAGCTCCCTGCGGCCGCGCCGGGCCATTGGTATTCTGGGAGCGTGCCCGGTTGGCAGGGCAACGGAGAGGCGCCCCCAGGAACGTGCCTTGGCAGCCCAGAGGCCGCGTCAAGCCCCCCCCTCCCCAAAGCCCCAGCGTGCGGGAGGCCAGTGGGCCCCTGGGGTGGGGGTGGGGGGAGAGGCCTGGTGCCGGGGGGCCTTGGGCTCTGCCCCGCTCACTGAGGGAGAAGCTTTTCAGGTGTGTGATGAGCACGTTGGGATTTCCAGGGATTGGGGTGGGGAGGGAACAGCCCTGGGACACTGGCTGGGCGCGTGAGTGATACAGCCTTGAGGCAGCGCTAAGACCATGGCAACAACGAACCCATCCTTCCCCCCAACTCCACTGTCGCCCACTGGCCAGCTCCACCCCCTGTGGCTCAGGGGAGCTCCCTCCTTCCAGCCTCTGAGCTTGGCTCCAGCAGGTCACCTCCCCCCTCCCCGTTTTCAGCACCTCTCTCCTCCCCGGCAGGCCATGGACCCCTCGGGCACTCCCTCCGTCCCGCTCATGATCGGCTGTGCTGTCTCCTGTATGGCCCTGCTGACCCTGCTGGTGATCTACGCCACCTTCTGGAGGTAGGTCGGTCCCATCCCCGGCCCCGCCGTCTCGCTCGGTTCTTCGGCACCAGCCCAGAGGCCGGGGCACAATTCCTGGGTGGCTGGGGGGAACGGCTGACAGCTTTTTGTTTGGTGGAAGCCAGCTGGGCTGGGGCCACCGGAGCAGGGTCCGTCTCCGAGCCTGCATCAAAGTTTTCTACCGTGGCCAAGTCAGCCACCACCTGCCGGGCCATGGATCCAAGCATCGCCACGGGCACCCTGGGGGAGGCGCCTGCCCAGGGACGGTCCAATCGGCCGAGGGATCAGATCAGGCGGAAAGGAGAGGGGCGATAATAGAGGGAATGTAATGGCGCCCTATGAACTGGGGGCCCCTTGCCCTGCATACAGCTGTCGGCTCACGGGACTGAGCAGAAACAGAGCAAGGCCCAGAGGTGGGTGCCAGCAAGGACCAGGGCAGTGCTCCTCAAGCAGGGCCCTGGGCAGCTGGCGAGTCCCAGGCTGCTGGCTCCTCTTTGCTCCCAGCGTGCGCAGTGGGAGAGGGGCCACGTTGGCAGGAAGGCCCCGTGCGGCGGGAGGGGAAGAGGTGAGGGTTGGGCAGCCAGGAAGCCTGTGCCGAGAGCAGAGGGAGGAAGAGATGCCGGGAGTGGGGGGTGGGGAGGAAGCTGCAGCGTGATTGAATGTATTGTTCCAGGAAAAGAACAAAGCTCTTAGCGCATTAAAGACAATGGTGGGCATGGGGGTGCCCTGCTGGGGCTGCTATTCTGGTGCTGCCGCCAGCACGAGGCACAGACAGGAGGGCTCTGCACGGCCTGATCCTGCCTCGCCGGCATCAGTGCCGCTCAGCAGAGTCACTCCCGATTTACACCAGCAAGAGGGGCAGCAGAATCAGGCCCACCCTTGCTGCTGAGGCATGAAAAGGGCTGAGATCCCCTGGCTAGACGCATCAGAGATGTGGGCGGAGGGTCCGCCCGAGGAGAGAGTCAGAGGGCTGTTAATGTCCAGTGGCACCTAACAACCTCGGGCAGGGCTCGGGGCCCCGTTGTGCTAGGAGCTGTACAGGCCTGAGGCTTTCAGTTCTGATGCCCTTCACTGCCACGGGAGCCAGGAGTCCAGATCCCTTCTCCAGCTTCGCAAGCTCCACCCAGGTTAGCTCCCAATCCTGCAGTCCCTTCCAACGCACACGCACCCCGGCTAGGGGCCACCTGGGTGCACAAGGAAGCATGCGCGGAAGTGTCTGCAGGAGGAACACCTCGGTCTGCGGAGGAAGAGACGGTTAGGATGGAGGTTTCTCAACAAACGACGCCCGGCACAGAGAAGATCTGTGGGGCTCGTTGCTCTGTCCTGGAATTGAAAGTTAAAGGGCTCAACACATCTGAAATGGGGGGGGAAAGGAATTTGTTTCTTCCCCCTGTGATGGATTGTTCACCTGTGGGACTCTCTGCTGCTGGATGCTACTAAATCAAAGAGCTGAAATTAATATTGAACGTTTTTACATCTCAGTTCAGGGAAATTTTGTAGGCTGCTTCCCTAAATCACCTCTGAGCCGTATTGGTGGGCACCCTCGCATGGCTGCCACGGTCCGCTCCAGAAGTGGCTGCAGTTCTGCCAGAGGTGAAGCAGTCCCTGTATCCCTCAGGGTACGTCTACACTGCAAAGTGAAGTTGTGATGGTAGCAGGGGTAGGCATACCCACGTTAGCTTTAATCTAGCTAGCGCGGCTATCAATAGCGGTGTAGATGTACTAGAGTACAAGCCCGCCAGGGACCCTGGGTACCAGCTAGATTAAAGCAGGCAGAGCTATGCCTACCTGTGCTGCAGTCATGCCTCCGCTTTGCAGCAGAGACGTACTCTCACATACCTCACAGGCAGGCCTAATTAGTTCACGTTTGTGTAGCATGTTGTGTTCCCCAGGTGCTGTGGAAGTGCAGGTGTTTCATCCCAGAGTGGGTATTTGTTATATGAACGGGGTAGCCCCTGAAGTCACCCTCCCTAGGCTATAATAAACTCTCCATCCTCATGCTTCAGGGCACAAACTGATCCCCAGTGTGGAGGAAGGGGTCAGGAAGGAATCCCCTGCCTGCTAACACGCTCCACGCACTATGTGAAGGTCTGTGCTGCCCCTAACATATCCCCATTGGCCACTGTTGGAGACGCGCGATCACACTGATTACACCATTTGTCTATTGCGTCATAGCATCTCCTGCATTCTCCACCTTAGATCTAGAGAGAAACCAGGCCAGGATGTCTGCCAGGGGCCCAGCCCCAGGCCCCCTTCAACCAGCCTCCCTCTGCCCTCCCTGCAGGTTCATCAAGTCGGAGCGCTCCATCATCCTGCTGAATTTCTGCGTCTCCATCCTGGCTTCCAATGTGCTGATCCTGGTGGGCCAGTCCCATATGCTCAGTAAGGTGAGAGTCTGGCCTAGGGCTTCCTGGGCTTCTGCCCCATTACAGCTGCCAAGGCGTGTTGCCCGGCTGGGCACCTAGTGAGAGTGTGCCGTGTTCCTTGAAGAGGGCAAGGAGAGCAGGAGAGAGACAGGCCCCTGTGGCATGGCAGCCAGAGAGCTGTGGGCAGAGCAGCCTGGATGTGGCCTTTAAATCGATGCATCCTGCTGTTTCGGCTGAACAGTCCCCTGTTCTGAATTGGTTTGCAGTGTTGCTGTGCGCTTTTAGAACAGCTGCTGTGCTTTGTCCCAGGGGTGGCTGCATTTCAGTGCTGACTGAAGTCTCTCCTGTACCAGTAGAGCTGATGAAGGGCTCTGGCATCTTCTGGGCTCTAGATATAGAGCTCTCTGTTGTCCTGTGACCCAGAGGATACAGTTGCTTGCTTGGCCACCCCAGGTGACTCTGCATCAGTGAATTCATGGATATAAATATGGAGGAAAGGGCAGATGAGGCCCCAAATCGCATCCCCCAGCCCCGAATCCCTGCAGCATGAATGAGCCAACCACCCACCTCACCCCCGAGTTCTGCTGGCTGTGCTAGGTGGGCAGTGCCTGCGGCATGGGTCGCCAGGTGTGGCGGTGTTCTGTGGGGCAGTGCCCTACTGCGCTCCGGGGAATGTTGGCTCCTCTGGACAAACTCCTGAGAACGATGGAAGCAGGTGGCAGTGGAGGATTTCACACTGGGCCAAACCAGCCCAGGTGCCAGCGGATTAGCCCCTCAAATGCTGAGCTTGCGCGGACTCTCAGAGAGGGACGGGATTTGTGGGTCTTGAGGATGATTCCCTGGTTTGGGACCCAGAGAAACTGGTTTTTGGCCCCAGTTCTGCCATTGGTTTGCTGTGGGACCTTGACTGAATCACTGCCCTTCTTCATGCCTCAGTTCCCCCAAACGGGGATAATCCTTCCCTGCAGAAGGGGTGTGAGGCTAAATCCATGAGGGTCTCAGACACTGCAGCAATGGGGGCCAGAGAGCAGCCCCGATCTCTACTCAAAGGGTGGACTGCCACTGTGGTGGAGCACAGCGCTCCCTTGTGGCCAAATGCTCTGGTGTTTGTTCACGGCATGTCTCACCGAAGAGGTGGCCCACGGGGATTAGGAATGCACCATCCCCTCCCCACATAAATACAATGCCCTTGCAGGACTGGGATCTCGCTGCAGCGGGACCCCTGTTGCACCCCAGATCTCACACCAAAGACCATGCTTGTAGCCAGCCCTGCAATAAACTAGCTAAAGATTTATGAGCTAGGAAAAGGAAACGAGAGAGGCGTTGACAAGGTTAAACAGACACACAGACGAGTTACAATCTTAAGTTTCAAAAGGCAATAAAAGCTCCTATCATGAGCCTGTTCTACGCGTCCCTTAGGGCTAGCCCAGGCTGAGCAGCTGGGGATCTCTTGCGTGTGCCCAGAAACATTTGGCCCCCGATTCCAAGCTGCACAGAGAGACCAAGTTCCTTTTGTCTGAGGTTTTTATCCCCCTCCTGCCACGTGCCCTGAGTGGCAAACTCAGCTGATGGGAGGAATTGGCTGGCGTGACCCATCTTCTTGGGGAGGAGGAGGTAGGGAAATTCCAGGTGCACCATCCCCCAGTGGTCCATCTGGGATCGATGGACCTGTCCTTTTGGGAAGATCGGCCTAATTAATGTCACACTAATGAATGTCTCTCTCCTGTCTGGTGATTTACACAGGCTCAGAATACAACCGCAGAGATATTACCTCACAGTGTGGAATACGGGGGTTATAAGTGAGGTTAATTCAGGCAGCGACTCACAAGCTTTCTTACACTCTAATACCTGCCTGAGCCGGGCTCACACACAGGTGAGCCAGGCGGAGCTCAGCTGTGTAGCTGTCAGTGTTCGACACGAGAACCTCGCTAGGAGCTGGCACCTGGGTCTGCCAGCGTCACGCCTGGTACCAGAGATTTGAGTGCGCAGTGCATCCAAGCAATGAGAGCACTGGGCTAGGCTCCCCTCTGGCTTACACCGCTCCTACCAATTGGGTTCAGTGGAGTTGTTCCTGATTTACGCCATCTAATTCAGGGGGAATCCGGCCCATTATTAACAGTGCCAGGGAGTGTGGGATGCCCGAGGGGTCTGCTATGGCCAGATCCCGAGAGGCGCCAAGCACCCCACACCTCCGTGCGGCGCGCCTGTGTTGATTGCTGTCTCTCTCTCCTTGCAGGGTGTGTGCACCATGACAGCCGCCTTTCTGCATTTCTTCTTCCTCTCGTCCTTCTGCTGGGTGCTGACCGAGGCCTGGCAGTCCTACCTGGCCGTGATCGGCAGGATCCGGACACGCCTGGTCAGGAAGCGCTTCCTGTGCCTGGGATGGGGTAAGAAGCCTCGGTCGCTTTCCCCACGAGCAGTGGGTCCCGCTACAGAAAGGGGCGGGATCTAGTGGTCAGAACAGAGGGAAGCACCTTGCACACATGAGTTAATGGTGGTCACACTCAGACCCCGCCTCCGGGCGAGCTAAGGATTATCACCCCCATTTCACAGGTGGGGAAACTGAGGCACAGAGCAGGGCAGTGACTTGCCCAAGCTCATGCAGCAATTCAGTGGCAGAGCTGGGAATAGAAGCCAGGAGTCCCTGCTCTGACCCTGACCCCAGCCCCTGAGCCGTTTGACGAGCCCCACTCTCATCAGGGCAGAGTGAACCCAGAGGCGCCGTGGGTCGCTGTGCTGTTTCACGGCTAGATGTGGACATCCCAGCCCCCCATAGCCGCTGGGTGGCTTGGGGTCCCCTGCTGATGCATCAGTCACTGCATGCTCTGTCTGCTCTCCAGCTGCTGCCCTGGGTCTATAGACCCAGCCCCTGCTGACACGTGGTGGGCAGGGGCAGCTTTTCCCCCGGGCTCCGCTCTTCAGGGGGTCAGTAGGGTATTCTCCGTTGTTCGCCTCGGGGGCGGGATGCTGCACTGGTGTCAGTGGGGCAGGTGGGTACTGAGCCCCTCCGCAGATCCTGGCCATTGTCTCGTCTCTCCCCCCCGCACACAGGTTTGCCGGCCCTGGTGGTTGCAGTGTCTGTCGGCTTCACTCGGACCAAAGGCTACGGCACAGCGAGCTAGTGAGTGTTGGAATGGAGCCCAGCTGGGGGCGCACGGGGGGCTGGGGCCACAGGGGCTCCCCCGCCCTGGGCTGGGGGGGACATCAGACTTGGCGGGGGGGCTGCGGGGCGAGGAACCCGGCTCCCTGGTAGGAGACGGGCCATGGTCAGTGGACGGGGCGGGGAGGGTATGCCATCTCCCCTAACGGCACCGTGTCCTTTCCGCAGCTGCTGGCTCTCCCTGGAAGGCGGGTTGCTCTACGCCTTCGTCGGCCCCGCTGCGGTCATTGTGCTGGTAGGTGTCTGCCCTTCGGGAGCACGACTTTGGCTGAACAAAAGAGTCAACCCCTGTCTCTTGCTGTCTAGCCCCTCGGGCCCTGGTGCCCCCCAGCCCCAGGGAGCCCCTCCCCCTCACACCCCACGACCCTGTTTCTCCCCAGCCCGTTCCCAGCCCAGACCCTGCCGCTGAGCTCTCCCCACAATCTCTCCGAACTCACCCATGCCCCCCACAAAGCCCGGTCCCTCCCTGCCCCTGGGGTGGGGGCAGAGCAGGAGGGGAAGGCGCTGCCCAGCGCTGGGTCCCCTGTGTGGGGTCACCACCCCGCCCCTCACCCGGGCTCCGTCTCTCTCTCTCCCCCATGACCCAGGTGAACATGCTCATTGGGATCATCGTTTTCAACAAGCTCATGTCTCGGGACGGCATTTCAGATAAGTCCAAAAAGCAGCGGGCCGGGTAAGTGCCCCCCGGGGCTGCCCCCGTGTGGGGCGGGCGAGCGGGAGGGCACACGCAGGCAGGTAATATCCTCTGCCCCTTGGCGGCCCAGGTGCAGTCAGGAGGCGCTGGGGCAGTGCCAGGGGGCTGGAGGCTCAGGGTGTTAAGAGCCCCCCCACCCCCAGCTGCACCTGGGCTCGGCTCCAGCCATTCACAAGTGAAGTGAAGTCTGCCCAGTCCTCAGCAGGCTCCCAGCTTACATTGCTAAGCGGCGGGGTGGGGGTGGGGGGGTGGAGTATGGATTTCCAGGAGGTGCCCCTCACCCCAAGCTCCAGCGACACGCCATCCCCACCCCTGCAGATGGGCCCTCCCCCGATCTAGGGAGACATCCCCCACCAGCTGACACACCCCCAGTACCCCAGCACCCCGGCCACGCCCAGCGGGCTTAGTTGGAGGCCTGGGGAGACACAATGGGGGGTTGGCGCTGAGCTGCAGCCAGTGAGCAGTTGGTGCCCCATTGTCTATTACCCAGAAGTGCCCACGGCCCCTGCCCCCGTTACCAGCGGGGTAGCCAGGCTGCTGAACCTCTCCCCCACGGGGGAGGGGCAGGGAGAGCTTGGGTGGGGGCAGGGAAAGAGGGGATCCTACTGCAGAGCCCCCCAGATAAAGGGGCCGAGGCCCCAGCCGCCCCCCAGCGAGGGCTGCCAGCCCCGTGCTAGTCACTAACCATCCAGCGTGCCGGCCTGCCACTAACAATCTCTCTCTCTCTCTCTCTCTGTTTTTCTCATTTGCTTGGTGTATGTGTCCGTCCGTCCCCTCCCGCCTGTCTCGCTGCTTCCCGCCCCTCCCCGCCCCCTGGCCGGCGCGTGGCTCTGCCGTGGGGGGTGGGGCGCTCAGCTGGAAGCAGCCCGCCTGCGGCCGCCTGCTCCTCAAATGTACCAAATGCGGCGTGGTGTCCAGCACCGCCCTGACCTCCGCCACGGCCAGCAGTGCCATGTTAGTGTCTCTGCCTGCGCCCTCGCCGGCTCCGCTCTGGGCTCGCTCGCGCCGTCGTGTGGGGCTGCGTGACCTGAGAGCGCCGCATTCTCCCGCCGGCCGGCTGGGGCACGGCGGGCGGGAGGGAGGGGGCAGTGCCTGGTGGGCGCGCGGCCCTTTCACTCCCTCCCCAGGGCTGGAGAATGCCGCGTGCTCCGGGTGCTGCGTCTGCTGCTCTCGCCGGCTCGGCGCTGTGTCTGGGGCTCTGTCTCGCGGGGGGCTAGCGGGGGGCCCTGTGTGTGTGTGTGTGAGACCCGTCACGCCTGCACGTCCACTGCCGCTCATCAAATAACACGTCGCCTGGGGCAGCTCCCTCGTGGGGGGGCTCGACACCCCCCTCCCTGGGCGGAGGTGGGAAGGGGGGAACGCTGGCTTTGCAGCCGCTAGCAGCCAGCTCCCCAGACTGGGTTGCTTTGTGTTCTCTATGTTGGGACCTCTCAGGGCTTCTAAAGAGACGGGGTCCCAGGCCCTGGGGAGGGCACGGATTGTGGGGAAGGGGGATAAGTGAGGGGGAAGAGGGGACAAGGAGATGAGCAGTGGCGGGGAGCCGGTGGAAGAGAGCAGCCAGTCTGGGAAGGTAGCAAAGGGGGATTGACACTCTGCACGTCCCCCGCCCTTGCTGCAGGGAGCCTGTACCCCATGTGGTGGTGGGACATTGGGCTCAGGGGGTGGCTAGGCCAAGTTCCCTTTCCGTGGCTCAATGGGGCTGGCAGCGCCTTACAGAGCCGTTCCCCTCTCTGCCGCTGGTTTGAATCCTGCCCATGGCAACAGTGCTGAAAAGACGGTCCCTTTCTGGGGGTTGGTGGGTCACAGTCCAGAGGCCGAGTGGTTCCTGCCACCAGAATCCCCCGGGTGGTGTGTCCTTGACAATCGCAGCAGAGAAGTGGCAGCATGTGGGGAAACCAGGGACCCTGAGTCCAGTCTCCAGGGCTGCCAGGCTGGCGCTGTCTGGGCTCTGCTGGGAGGCAGGCTGGTTCCTCACGCTCCATGACCGGGGCGGAACCCAGCAGCTGATGAGACTGTTCCCAGCCAGGCCCTGGGGCAGGGCAGCTGGTGCCACTACCCCTAACAGTGGCACGCTGGTGACGATGTTGCTGACAGCAGCCGGTGACCTTGGGGAGCGGCACAGCCACGCTGCTGGGAAAATCCCCCAAAAGCACAATTTTAAAAATCCCTTTTTTAAAGACCAAAATCCTTATGCTTGGGCAGAGAATGCAGGAATGTGTGTGTGGGGGGGATAACAGGGTCTCAAACCTACATTGCACCCACATGCGCCCCCATACACCTCCCCTAGCCCCCTGCACTCCCTCATGCATCATGCACCCCGTAGCCCCCCCACACTCCCCCAGGCCTCGCTCCCCCTACACACACCTTGTTCTAACTCATGCGTCACCCTCCCGCCTTGGGCTCCTCTCTGCACCCACCGATCCAAAATCCTCACAAGGCTTGTGGGCTCCCAGCCCTGCCAGCCTTTCAGGAGACCCCCTGGCGACTCCCTGCATGGGGGCGTGCCCTGCGACCGTCCGTCCGCGTGCATGGCTGGGGGGCAGGGGAGCTGCTAGCCGCTCTCCTGGTTAATCTGTCTGCACTCTCTCCTCTCACTCCCCCGCGTCCTCCCCCAGAATCCTTTCTCGTTATTCTGCTGCTATTCATGGCGAGAGAGGGGGGCGCATGCACACACTCTGTGCCGTCCGCCGGCTTATCCTGCATCACTCTGCTAGCGGCAGCTGGCATCAGCTTTCCGCCTGCAATGTTGTCTCAGCCGGAGTACAGGGCTCAGTGGAAGAAAGGCCAATAGCCACCAGAAATGAGAGGGAGGCCCTCCCGCTGCTTTCCCCAGCGGGCCTGATTCTCTCGCATGCTGGTGCAAATCAGGAGTGACTCCACTCAGACCAGTAGCCACCCCAGTGTAAATGCAGCGGGTCTCCTCCAGCCCTGCCTTGCACCGTGCCCGTGTTTTTGCATGGGCGCAAAAGGCATTTCTGCGCCCGTTTTGCACGGGTATAAATGATGACTCCGCTCATTGAAGTGCGCCGAGCGCTTCCTGGCACATCTGGCCCAAGGTGCGGAGCAGTTTGGAACCGGAGCCCAACGCATTCGAGATCAGACCCGGCCCTCGGGTTTCATTCTCCTCCCGCTAACTCGGCTTCCCCCCTAGAGCTGGTTGGGAAGGACCTTTTAGCTGTAATCCAAGCCCATATGCAGCCCCGGAGCTAGAGACCCGTGTATCATGGCAAGGAAGGCCCGGCTCTCTGTTCCCAACTCTGCAACTTCTCTCCCTTAAATCTCCAGGAGGCTTTGCCTTCTGCCTGTCACTTAATGAGCTTTCAGCAGCTGAACAGAGCAGCAAGAGGAGAGGTTAGAATTAGAAGATCGTTAAATCTAATGAGCTGAGTGCATGAGCCGTTCTCCCTGCCTCTGTCCTCTGCATGCAGAGCCTGGCTCACTTCTGCAGGAGTTTGCATGCTTCATCCACACAAGCTGGGGCGGCTCGGGCGTTGTAGGCAAAGCTACAAGCTTCCTCAGTTGATGCAGGTCTTTCTTACCCCAGGAGGTGACAGGGCTCTTAGGCCCAGATTCTTAAAGGTGTTTAAGCATTGCTGCACTCAGCATTGCAACGCCTAATTGATTTAGGAGCCTCAGGCTCCTTTTCAGAAGGGATTTAGGCACTGAGGAGCCAAAATCCCTTTGACGGTCAATAGGATTTCGGCCTAAATACCATTAAGCCTCTGGGCCTTAATGCAGTTTGGGCTGGCAGCACTGAACAGCTCAGGGGAATGGGATTCACAGCCTGAAATGAGTTTGCTCGGTCTCTCTTCCATGCCCCCCTCAGAGAAGCTGGCGTGCAGTCTGGCAGCCTTGGCAGAGAGGCCAGGAACCGGCTGGGCTGTGCCTGGAGGGGCGGTGCCAGGATGTCCCCGTTGCACCGTGCCAGGGGGGCTGTGCGTGCGAGCGGGAGATTTGTTGAGCGACAGGCGGGATCTCTCGGCTCTCGCCAGCGATGCTGCAGCGAGGGCAGGCGGAACGCTCTCACTGGTTTTCCTAACCCTTGGACACTGGCCCAGCACCCCAGAGCGCTGGCAACTGGGCTCCCGCAGCTCCCTTGGGAATGGCCGCCGTTCCTTTTAAACAGCAGCCTCCCCTGTGATTGGCTCCGGGGCTCGTCTGTCTCACCCTCGTCCCTCCCTCTCCCCGCCCAGGGCGTCGCTGTGGAGCTCCTGCGTGGTCCTGCCCCTGCTGGCGCTCACCTGGATGTCGGCCGTGCTCGCCATGACTGACCGGCGCTCCATCCTCTTCCAGGTCCTCTTCGCCGTCTTCAACTCGGTGCAGGGCTTCGTCATCATCACCGTGCACTGCTTCCTGCGCCGAGAGGTGCGGCCCGCGCTGCCCGCCCTGCCGTCTGAGCTCACGGCTATTCGAACCCCGCTGCTGGTCTGATCTGTGGGCTGAAATTCCATCTGCCCTTCTCTTCCTCCAGCTGCTCGTGGCTCAGCCTGCCCCTGGGTTTGCATAGGCCGATTTGCACGTGCAAACCCCTGGCTTTGTACGCGCCGGGGGCTGCACACTGCTTTCCACTCCTTCTGCAGACAAAGGGGTGTCGGGGGGTCTGCCCCCACACACCTGGTGGAACAAGTAGCCCTGCGCTCTTTGCACTCCCTGTTGCCAGGGATTGAGGGTTTGCACACCCGCTTTGCTGCCTGGGCAAAAGAGCAGGCGGGAACGCAGGGGGCGGACGGGGTCCCACTGTGGAAGGGGGGCCCTTTGTGTGTCAAGCACGATGCGCTGCTGTGGAGACAGTCGGCAAAGCGAATGCATCTCGGAATCAAAGCCCACGGTCCTGGCTGGAGGCGGCTATCACAGACCGGACCAAAGTACGGGTTTATGCCCCAAATGGAACGCCCAATCTTAATGGGGTCGCCCAGCTCCGGAGGGTGGGAGGGGGCTGGATTTCTGTCCATCATCGGCCTGGAGAGAACCGGGCCCTTCCGAGCCCACCCCTCGGCATTCCAGAGCTCCCTTGGGTGCCCATTTATCCTAGCATGATGCACTGCCAAGGCAGCTCTATAAACACAAAATGCAGCCAGCGAGTGTGCATGCCGGGTCTATCGTTACGAGCGTCCGGCCCGTCCTGTTGCAAACCAGGGGGTGCCTAAGGGCTCCGGCCTTGTAACCCCCCAGGGAAGTTAGCAAAGCAGCCTGGCATTGGAATGCCAAGCAGGGCGGCTGGAGCGGAGGGTCAGGCGGACGAGCCAAGGGACGGAGGATTTATAGAGTCTCGTAAAGAGGAGTCTCTGGAGAGACGGGGCTAGTCTATAAATATGGCCGAGGTCACAGCTCAGACGGCAGCCGGGGCTGGTCAGAGCGTTACAGATGGGCCTGGAGCTCAGGGAGGGAGAGACTGGAGCCGGCTGCTGGCTGAAGGTTCCCATCTGGGCGGGGGCCCAGTGGCGGTCACTGCCCAGGTGCCGGGAGGGCGTAGGAAAGATGCTCATGGCAGTGCCGGGGGGGAGGTCCCACAAGATGTAGGAGAGCGAGAGGTGGCTGCAAGGGCTCCTGGGTGCCTGGGGTGAAATTCCCCCTGCATAGAGGGGCTGAGGGGGCCTTGCCCTCACGCTGGCTCCTCTGCAGGGGTTGGGGCCCAGTCCAGCTCCAAGCGGGCAAGTGTCCACGCCCCTGGAGCTCCAGCCGGCGCTGTGCTGTCAGCCCCAGCCAGGGTCCACGGCCTCGAAGAGCTGATGGAGACTGACCTGCCCTTGCCCCTGGTTACTGCCGAGCCCCGGGCTAGGGGATGCTGTGGGGGCTGGGGATCGATGGGCAGATCTGGGTGGGGGCATCCCGGCAGGGCACAGGGATTGGATGGGGGCAGGGTGGATCTGGGCGGGACGTGAGGATTGACCGGGTGGATCCTAGTAATCATTTGTGAGCGGGGCAGGGCGGCAGGGGCCCCCTCTCGCTGCCAACCCCCAGGGCAGTAACCGCAGCCTCTGCCGTGCCCAGGTGCAGGACGTAGTGAAGTGCCAGATCGGTGTGTGCAAGAGCGACGAGAACGAGAACTCGCCCGACTCCTGCAAGAACGGACAGGTGCAGATCATGGTGAGTGAGTGTCAGCCAGGCGGCACGGGGCGAGCAGACGGCGTAGGATGAGCAGACAGCCTGGGGCCCGGGGTGGGGTGGCATGGGGCGAGCGGACAGCATGGGGTGAGCAGACGGCATAGGATGAGCAGACGGCCTGGGGCCCGGGGTGGGGCGGCATGGGGCGAGCGGATGGCACGGGGCCCGGGATGGGGCGGCACGGGATGAGCGGACGGCATGGGGCCCGGGGTGGGGCGGCACGGGGCGAGCAGATGGCATAGAATGAGCAGACGGCCTGGGGCCCGGGAAGGGGCGGCACGGGGCGAGCGGATGGCACGGGGTGAGCGGATGGCACGGGGCTCAGGATCAGGCGGCACGGGGCGAGCGGTTGGCACGGGGTGAGCGGATGGCATAGAATGAGCAGACGGCCTGGGGCCCGGGAAGGGGTGGCACGGGGCGAGCGCATGGCATGGGGTGAGCGGATGGCACGGGGTTCGGGATCAGGTGGCACGGGGCGAGCGGATGGCACGGGGCCCGGGGTGGGGCGGCACGGGGCAAGTGGACGGCACGGGGCCCCCTGGGATCCCGCTGCGTGGCTCCTTTAGCCCTGCTTGCCGCCTGTGATGCATTCATCCCTCCGGGTCTCCTCTCTCCCCCCCCTCGATCTCTCTCCCCCTCTTTCTCTGTTCTTATAGACAGACTTTGAAAAGGACGTTGACCTGGCGTGTCAGACAGGTGAGGCCTGGTCCTGCTCCCGCGGGGTGGGTTGGGAGGGAGGGCCGGGAGGGCAGTGCTGTGTCCCCTCCGCACCCTCCAAACCAGGGACGTGAATCGCCACAGATCCATGCCATCCCGTTAACAGAGAAGGGGAGGGGCTTACCATCAAGGGGGAGGAGCTAAGTGGAGCAGCGCCAGCCAGGCGCTGTGGAGGTGGGTACCCTCCCGTATGGGGCTAGCAGCCTGTTATTAACGCCACTTAGGGCAGGGCCGATCCCCTTCCTAGTCTGACCCCATCCCGGTGTCCCTGGAAGTCGGGAGACCTCCCCACACGTCTGACCCACGTCCCTCTTCTCCCCGCCCCACCCCCGCCAGTCCTCTTCAAGGAGGTGAACGCGTGCAACCCCGCCACCATCACGGGCACCCTGTCGCGCATCTCCCTGGACGGCGACGAGGACCCCAAGCTCCACCCCGGCTCCGAGGGCAGCCTGGGCTTCTCCAGCCTCCCGGGGAACATCCCGCCCGCCAGCATCCTGGTGCAGGTGCCCAAGCTGGCGCACAAGGGCCTGAACGAACTCGGCGACCCGCCGGCCAAGAAGGACGTCAACCTGGACAGCCGGGGGCCTGTCTACCTGTGCGCGGACAGCAACCTGCGACAGGCCGACTACGGCTGGATGCGGGCGCCGGAGGCGGCGCTGGAGAGCGACTACATGGTGCTGCCCCGCCGGACTCTGAGCCTCAAGCCCTTCGGCAGGGAGGAGGGGAAGCTCAACATCAAGGTGGATGAGGTGCCGCACGTGGGCAAGGGGCGCCGGGCGGCCGAGACCGAGGCCTACCCCGGCTTTGTCTCGGTGGACCACATCAATGTGAACTTGAACCAGCCCTACGGGACAGTGAAGCACCCGTACGGCCTCCAGTTCAAGCAGCACCCCACAGTCCGGCAGATCCTGGCCTCGGAGCTCACAGAGCGCAGCCGCACCATGCCGCGCACGGTGCCGGGCTCCGCCATGAAAGTGGGGTCGCTCGAGGTGAGCTCGCTCGTCCCGGGCCCAGGGCCCGCTGCCCCGGGTGGCTGAGGGGGAGCGGGCGGGCCAGGGACTGCACATGGGTAGCGGGGTGTGTGCATGCAAGAGGCTGCACAAGTGTGTGTGTTTGAGAAAGTGTGTGTGTGCGAGGACGTGTGTATGTGCAAGAGAATGTGCAGGTCTCGGTGGGCGAGAGTGCACAAGCAGTAACTGCATGTGCGAGACAGCAACGAGTATGGGAGAGAGACTGTGAACGTTGGTGAGCACGTGTGACCGACCGCATGCACCAGCATGTGCGAGGCCACGTGCAAAGGTGTGTGTGAGAGCGAGCGTGTGCACAGCAGGGCGTGCGAAGCTGCATCTCGGGGGCTCTCGTTCCTGCTCTCGCTGGGATTTGTTTGTACCCAGGACTGTCCCCCCAGCGCACATCTGTGTGGTGACCCGGCTTTGAGCAGTTCCCTGCCAGCTCTGGGGGGTGTCTCACCCCTTGGGAGGAGCCTGGATGGCAGTGCATTTACCTTCCCTTTAGCTCACTACTTTTCTCCAACGTACGTCTGAACAGGAGATGGAGTCAGTGCGTTCCCCTGGCTGAGCCCCAACCCCGTGACCACTGTCCCCCCTCGAACAAAGGCCCGCTCTGGGAATAGTGTGTGTTAATTACCTGCTGGCTGCAAAGCACCAGGGGGCGCTTGCACATTCCTTTTCTGTGTGACACGGCAAAATGGTGGCTACTGTTTGCTGGGGGGAGTGGGGTCTGTGGGAGTCGGGGCTCCTGGCTTCTCTTCCTGGCTCTGCCGCTAATTTTTTCTGTGCGGGTCACTTCACCGCACTGTTAACGCAACTGCAAAGTGGGGATAATGCTACTGGCCTGGCTGGGGAGGTTTAATTAATACCCGGCTGGTGCTTTCACCACCTCCGATGAAAGGCGCCAGCACTGGGTGAGTCGCGGGTTAGTATCGCTTTAACCTTCTTGGTGACAGAGTGACTGATGCCAAAGAGACAGAAGCCACACGGCTAGAGGACATTTCCCTGCTGGATTCTCTTTTAAAGCAGGTCCAGTTTGGGGCCTGCCCAGGTACGCTAGCGTCCCTCCCAGCTAGTAACGAGGAATCACAAAGCCCGGGGCAAGCGTCTGCTGCTATGGCCCAGTGCTTCAGGCGCCAGGCTGGGTCATGGGAGACCTGGGTTTAATTCCCGGCTCTGCCGCAGATTGGATGTGTGACCTGGGGCGAGTCACTCAGTCCCCAGCTCTGAAATGAGGTAGTAGCCGTTACCCACATACCCACGTCAGAGTAGGGTTGGGAGGCCAACAGCATTAAAAGATGGGTAGGCGCTATAGTAACGGTTGCCATAACGATGGTACCCATCCCTCTAACACTTTGGGCAGCCCAGGTATCAGCTAGCCAATCAGGGGGTCTGTGGCTAATTAACATATGCAGATGAGGGCTGGGGAGGAGCCTAGACAGCACAGCGGGGCGGGGCCGTTCCGGCAGAGGAAGCCGCTATGGGGAATCCAGCCAAAACAGAGAGCTTTGCTGTCCTCAAGCTGGGGTATCTCTGGCTGAAGTCAGTGAGAATAGCGCCCGCTTCAGTCAGGTCTAAATTGGCGTCCTTCTCCCAGCCCCTCGCCCCAGCGCCGCGGCGTGTGCTCTTCCCGCTCTTTGCCGGATAAACCAATAAAGATCTTTCTTTTTTCCCCCTCCCCCTTTTCGGTTCGGTTTGGCCGGCGCGTATATTTCATCCCCAGAGGAAGCGGTTACGATACTCAGATCTGGATTTCGAGGTAAGCGCCGCTGAGGCCCGCCCCACTTCTGCGGTTGGTGTGGCGGTTCCTGGTGCCTTGGCACTGGCGCGGTGACAGAGCTCCCTTCTGGGCTTCGGGGGACTTGCGGCACTGTCCTCTGCGGAGAGATGGGGGCTCAGGAAGATCCCTGCAAGGAGCTCGTCCGGGTTTGGGAAATAAAATCTCCTTTATGTATTTCCCTCCTGCACCGCATCCCTGGCCTGATTTAAGCAGAATCGGATGAAATAGGAGCTGAGCGCCGAGGAGTTTTATACCAGGCAATAAAGAGCGCTCACAGTTGATTAAAACGCTGGAGGGGTGCTGGGAATATTTCCGCCAGGTTCATGGCGGGAGCCGATGCTCCCAATCAGGCAGTCATTTCAGCTGGTGGGAAGGGGGAACTGCCGAGTAATTTAAGCCCCTAAATTTTGCCCTGCTGCACATGTGTGACTGTTTCAGTCTGTTGGGGCTGGTGACGGGGGGAGTCCTGAGGGGGGGTTGGAATCCCTCCCGCCACTCTGTTGCCAAGAAAGGTCAGACACAAACCAACGATAGCTACTGTTTCTTGTGGGTCCTACAGAAATCCAGTGTGTGAGCTCCCCCTGCTGTAGCGAGTAAAGTAACAACCATTATTCCCATAGCCCAGGAGTAGGGCGGGGAGGGGAGGATGCCGTGTGTCCGTGAAATGGCCCTGACTAGACGTATATCCGTCCCCCCTCCTGAATCCCTTTGCAGAAAGTCATGCACACGAGGAAGCGCCACTCCGAGCTCTACCATGAGCTGAACCAGAAATTCCACACGATGGATCGGTACCGGGCACCGGCTACCAATGCTGCCAAGGTAAGAGTGTTGGGCGGGGCCGACCGGTTCCTGCTCCCCGCACGGCAGCGGGCGGGATGGGCACCGGGCTGCGTTACTGACCTAGGCAGCTGCCGGTCGCTGGCCTTTGCGGAAGCCCTGGGCGCTCGCCCCCCGGCTGGTGTCTGCTGTCTCGCACGGCCTGCACCGTGATCATGCACAGTTAGCTGTGCTGCACAGCGCCTCCTGCGGGGAGAAGCTGGGGCTGGACTGCCTTGGCGCGCTCACGGAGCTAGTGCGTTTAAAGCACCCCCCACCGCATTTATTGTGGAGTCTAGGGCTTCTGCGAGCCCGCTCTGCAGCCAGTGCACGGATGGCGGCGCCCCCTGCTGGCCTGAGTCGCTTCACCGCAGCCAGCACGCCCAGGCCGTTCCCTTCCGGGACTGCAGAGGCTGGGGCGGCCTCCCCCCGGTTCCCTTTCTCTCCCCCTGCTGGGAGGGACCCCTTCCCGAGAGGTCAATATCCTTGTGCTTCACTGCCCTCCCCTCCCGCCAAGCCAGGGGGCTGCCTGGGGGCCCTGACCACCCCCTAAGGCGCCTGGGACGGGTGACGTCCGGGCGCCGGTGCCCTAGGTCTGAGCCGCGGAGAGAGGGGGCCTGTGCCCTAGTGTCTGACACCAGCTGCCTTTCCTGTGCTCCTCCCAGAGAGAGAAGCGGTGGAGCGTCTCCTCCGGCGGCGGGGAGAAGAGCACGTCCAGCGTAAGTGCCTGGACACCCCCAGCCGCGGGTCCGGCAGCCCCAGCCCCTGGGGAGGGGGGGCTAGTGCGGAGCTGCTGCCCCCCGAGAGCCCTGTGCCCCGGCCGATCCCCCCGTGGAGCCATGGCACGTCGGCAGCTTCACCCCATCCTCATCCTCACGCTGCCCCTTGCAGGACGAAGGCCTCCCGCGGTGCTGCCTGGCGTGACCCTGTAGTTCGTGCAAAGCCTCCCAGCTTGTCTGTCCGTCCTCCTCGCCCCCCCACCCCGTCTCCACCCCCTTGTCGGTGTGGTGTCCTCCCCTCCCCCCGCATGCTGGCCCTGCAGCCTCCTGGCTCTCGTGCAGGGGCCCCTCCCCAGGCTCCGTCTTCATCTCATGCTAATGCGCCTCGGATTAGCTCCCCACCCCCCGCCCACCCTCGGGCACCCGCCCTGTCCTGCCGGGCTACACGCCCCGTCCTGCCTGCCCACCCTTGGGCACGTGCCCAATCCATCCTGCCTGCCCACTCGCCCTCGCGTGCCTGGCCACCTTCGGGCACACGCCCCATCCATCCCGCCCACCCACCCTTGGGCACACGCCCCGTACTCCCTGCCCACCCTCGGGCACATGCCCTGTCCTGCCGGGCTACACGCCCCGTCCTGCCTGCCCACCCTTGGGCACGTGCCCAATCCATCCTGCCTGCCCACTCGCCCTCGCGTGCCTGGCCACCTTCGGGCACACGCCCCATCCATCCCGCCCACCCACCCTTGGGCACACGCCCCGTACTCCCTGCCCACCCTCGGGCACATGCCCTGTCCTGCCGGGCTACACGCCCCGTCCTGCCTGCCCACCCTTGGGCACGTGCCCAATCCATCCTGCCTTCCCACTCGCCCTCGCGTGCCTGGCCACCTTCGGGCACACGCCCCATCCATCCCGCCCACCCACCCACCCTTGGGCACACGCCCCGTACTCCCTGCCCACCCTCGGGCACATGCCCTGTCCTGCCGGGCTACACGCCCCGTCCTGCCTGCCCACCCTTGGGCACGTGCCCAATCCATCCTGCCTTCCCACTCGCCCTCGCGTGCCTGGCCACCTTCGGGCACACGCCCCATCCATCCCGCCCACCCACCCACCCTTGGGCACACGCCCCGTACTCCCTGCCCACCCTCAGGCACATGCCCTGTCGTGCCCACCCACCCTTGGGCACAAGCCCCATCCTGCTCGCCCGCCCTCTGGCTGCGCGCCCCAGCCTGCTGCCCATCCTCTGGCTGTTCTGTGTCCCGGCATCCCGCCCGTCCGCCCGTCCTGTGACTGCAGACTCCATCCTGCCTGCCCGCCCTCGGGCTGCATCCAGGCCTCCCAACCGCCCGCCCTCTATCCATGCACCCCGGCCTGCCCTTCTCTCCAGGTGCCTTCCAAAGCATCTGCTCTCTGGCGCTGAGCCTGCTAGCTGGTGACAGGGGACAGGAACGCAGAGGGGAGCGGGGGACTTCCCAGCCTCCTCTTGCCCGGCCCTGGGTCCCCGCTGCCCTGCCCCTCACGTGTCCCCTCGAAGCTGCGCAAAATGGGTGCAAAGCATCCTGCTGGCAGCATTTTGCTCCCTCTCTGCCCAGGGCCGTGCTGCCTCTCGGGGCCCGCTCTGGCCGTAGTGTGGTGCGCTCTTATGGCAACCCTGCACGGGGGTCTGGGCTAGTGCAGAGCCCTCATGCCAGCCGGGTCCTGGCCCGGGTGGCTCTCCGAGCTCCTGCCCAGTCTAAGGCCCCTTTACACTGCCAGGCTGGCATGGGGGGCCTGCCCGCCAGTTCTCTGCTGCAGGCCCTGCCAGGCTGAATAGCCAGTCTATTATTAACAGTGACTGTATGACAGTAAGTCCCAGGGACCCAGCTGCCCAGACCCAGGGAGACAGACGGCCCCAGCCCCCCAGCGGAGAGCAGGCCCAGGGTGGGAGAACGCAGCTCTCTTTCTCCCCAGGCCCAGAGCGGGAGCCGAGCTCCACTACATCCCCGACGCTTCTCTTTCCTCCGCCCCGCGCAGGACGTGACCAGCCCGGAGGAGCAGCAGCCGCAGAAGCGCTGGGGCACCTTCAAGGCCATGACGCTCAGCTCCCTGCCCCCCAAGCAGCGGGAGAAGCTGGAGCTGCACTGCGCCACCTGGGAGCCCCTGTGCCCGAACCCGGACGTGTCGGAAGGGGATTTCCAGACGGAGGTGTGAGCCGCGCCCGGCCTGGGCCACCCCACGCCGCCAAAGGGAAAAACAAACAAAAGGACAATCGGATTTTGTTTCCCTTTTGCGGGGGTTTTGTTTTCCTCATTCGGCCGTTGGACGCTGCTCCCCCCGCCAGGGGGGCCCGGGCCCTCCCCGGCACGCCACCCTCCTTTCGCCTTTTGTTGTGGGCTTTCTTTTCTTCTCCTCCCTTCCGACGGCGTCACCGACGGGACGCGCGCGCCCCCGGAGACACCCCCCCCACGCCCACGGATGCAGGGTCACACACACGGGGCCACGCACACACCGCCGCGCGCACGTGCCACCCGGCCGCCCCCCCGCCCCTTCCTCGCCAGCGCCGCCAGCCCCGCTCTCTGTGGGCGCCGGCAGGACCCGACTTCGGTGCGGCGCGGCCCGTGGCGGGGGCCGGCTCCGAACTCTTTTGTACCTGGGCATCTCTTCACGCAGTGCACCGTGTGCACCTGGGAACGACGCCCACGCCCGTCGAAGCAGCCCCGCCCCCTGCCCGCTGCTGCCCCCGGCATTGTTCTTCCTCATCACACCTCCGCTCGGCCTGCTCCCCCCAGGCGGGAGGGGGCTCTCTCCATCCCCCAGAGCCCACCCCTCCCCGCACCCCCCCTTTCTATCTCATGGGGCAGGCGCTGTCTTTGTTGAAAATAAAAGTTCACTCTGTGGCTCTCTGCTGCCGGGGGCGCTGGCCTCCTTTGCTTGGTGTGGGGCATCGTCTGCTGTGCCGGCGGGGGCGGGCGCCTGCACCGGTTCATTGGGCGCTGCGCAGGGGTGGAGGGGTGCTGCTGCTGGGGGCTGTTTTCCCTCCTGCATCCTCATGCAGTGCCAGGCTGGCATGGGGGGGAGCAGAGCCCTGGTTCCCTGCCCGCCAGCTCCCGCTGCCCGGGTGGAGGGTGACCCGCACCTGCAGGCGCTTCATGGGGCGCGTTGCCTGCTGCTGCCACCTGCGCACTTTGCTTCCTCAGGCCGCTTTGCATCCCCTCCCACCCCCCGGTCTCCCCTTGGAAAGGCACAAGGGCTGGCGTGGGAAGAGGAGATGCCCCCTGGTGCTCGTGGGAGAGGGCGGGGCTGCTTTCTATAGCCCTAGCCTGGCAGGGAACAGCTCACGCCACGTGTCCCTTTGCAGGCATTGCCCATTTCCAGTTGCCTCTGCTGGGGCTGATTCCAGGCTGCCCAGGAGCAGACTGGTCCAGGCACATCCAACTCCACCCACGGCTAGTGAGGGTGGGCGCAGGGATCGCGCTGGCCACGCCGAACGGCATCTTGCCAAAGGGGAGAGCGAGGGAACCCCCAGCTTCTTGGGGCGTGGAGCTGTGACGGGTGGGAGATGGGGGAGGTTGCAGCTGAGGCCCAGGGTGGGAGGGGGCAGAGGGATACTGTCATCGGCCCCCGCCCGGTGGTGCTGCCACCCTGGTAGTGCCCCATCTGAGCCCGATTGTGGGGACGCCTCTAGGGAGCTGCCGAGAAATAGGCCAGGCCCCTCGGCTAGCCATGAGCGGGCAGGGCCTCCCGGGGAAGGCGGCTCTTCTGGCAGGGTGGCACGTCCGGTGCCGTGCTGGGGCAGTGGGTCTGGTACCAACTTGGGCGAGGGCACCCCCTGCTGAATCACCAGTCACGCCTACGCCACGGTGTCAGCACTGCACTGGGGAATTGGGGTCAGTCCTGACCGTGTGGGGGAGGAGCCCCCCCCCCACTGAGCCCCGCCCTGCTCCCTGCAGCACCGAGGTCTTGGGTTCAAGCACGGGCGAAGGTGCCTTGTCCCATGTCCGTGCCGCCTGCTCGCCTCGCTGTGCAGACGTGGGTGTTGTGGGGTGAATGTTCCCCCCACCTGCTCACTTCCGCTGCCGGCTCTCACTGGGGGTGCAGCCCAGAGAAGATGCTCAAAGGCTGGTGGGCTGATAATATTGGGATTATCATGCGAGGAACTTCGCCATTGCCCCGCAATGCTGGTGCTGAGCGGGGACGGGATCAGGGGGCTGCACCTTCCTGGCCCCGCTCCCTCCATCCCTCTGGTACCAGGAGGCTGTGCACTCTCCATGCTCCCCTTTGTTGGTTTCCGGGCAGGACGCAGCAGCTGAAGCGGGCAGGGCTGCTGGCAGAGGGAGCTGAAGCTGGTGCCAATGGCGTATATGGGACAGAGGCAGGCAGCATTCAGCACAGGCCCCCGGGCAGCCAAAATAACTTCCTAAAACCCCACTGAGCAGCCTGTTTCTCTCCCTCCTGTGCATTGTGGGGGAGAGACAGAACCTCATATGGCAGCTGAAAGCAGGGACCCATGGTCTGCCCTCAATCTAGGGCTGCAGATCCTACCCGCTCCTGGGAGCTGGGGCATCAAGCCAGAGCACCTCACTAGCGTATTTCAGCTTCAAAGCCTTGACGCATGTTAACAAACCCTCACGGTCACCCGGGGAACCAGGCTGCCGTTTTATAGGTGGGGAAACTGAGGCCGAGAGCAAATGGAGACGAGATCTCTTTTTATATAGAAACCCCAAAATCGAAGAGAGACCCCTAAATAACTAACCCCACCCCCAACAATACATCCACAAGGGAGACACCCCGTTCCCAGCGGTATGGATACTCTCCCGTCCCTTTAAAGACTGTTGTCCTGATTCTGATCTTATTGGCACTGGTGTAAATCAGAACTAACTGCCTCAAAGCCAGCTGGGACCCGCGAGAGGAGACGCAGGCCTTGGTGGGCCAGCGCTCGACGCCGCTGGGAATCCTGGGGGGGCCTAATTTTTCCAGCCATGCTGGCCTCCCATTGGCTTCCTATAACAATACCCCAGTCTCTCCCCACCTGTGTCTTTTAAATATGGTGGGTAGCCATCCCTGCCCCTTCTAGCCAGTAAGATCAAAGCACCCGCCTGTTTTAGGTGTCTATTGGACGGACAGCTCCAAACTCCACCCTAATTGGCAGAGCTTTTGCTAGGCAGCCGGTATAAAAGGAGAGCGGTTAAAGCCTCCGTCTTCCTCAGAGTCCTGCCCGTGTGTGCGGAGCAAGTGGTCTCTTGAAAGAGCCTCGATCTCCGGCCTGCGGGAGACGTGTGGCCAGTCCAGCAGAGCAGCCAGCCCTGGGTGGAAGCTGCAGGTAAGCAGGCGGAACGGCCTGTGCGAGTAACTCCTGCCGGGGAGTGATGCTCGAGGGCTGCAGGCTTTGTGGCTTGTTGGCCGAGTTGGTTGAACACGCCTGGGCTCCTTGCCCCACTCTGTTCCTCAGATGAGCCCCCTGTGAACCACCCTCCTGGGTCCCTCTGTTACTGCAGCTCCCCCAGTCCTCCCTACTGTCCTTTCCCCCATTTCTCCCTCTTCAGGGGTTCTGTGGGCAGTGCCCCCATTCATGGGTCCCCCATGGCTGGGGCTTTGGTGCACCCCCATGCCTTGCTAGACTCACACATGTGTCTCCCAACCCCCCCCCACACACACACACCAGAGGTTCTATGTGCCCCCCAACCATAGCCCCCCTTCCTCTCTGATACCAGGGGCTCTGTGCACCTCCTACCACCTGCCAGCGGTTTTGTGTCCCTGCCATCCCCCCATAGTAGGGTTCCCTTTTGCCACCCCCACCCCAGTGCCTGTTTCCCCCCATGATTATTTTTGCCTGGGAAATGTCGTTTAGGGCATCCACTCCTGAGAGCCTGAGCAGGGCTATTGTTATTTTGGGCGGCGTTTGTGGGGCCGTCAAGTGGGTTTTGGCTCTGTAAAGGGCTGCGGAGGTGCGTGATGCACCGGCTGTGCTAATCCGATGGCAGGGGTTCCCCGTAGCCCCCCCTTTGATTTTCTGATTGCCCACCCAAATCAGCACTGTTCGGCTCATCGATGCCCAGAGCGGCCTCTGGGATTTAGGAACTGGTCACATGCAGGGCTCCAAAGTGATGACGTGCTAGACAAGCCGAGAAATGCCGTCGAGTACAAGGTCTGGGTGCCAGGGACCTCTCTGAGGGCTACTCCCTGATCTGGTGTCGACGTCTTCTGTGCCCTTGGGCAAGTCACTTCCCCCTGCCTCAGTTTCCCCATCTGGAAAAACGGGAGCAATGCTTCCCCAGCTTGTGGAGCGGGGTGGGTGCGTCTGTGGAGAACCGACCAGTCCCGCCCTTCACAGATGGAAGGTTCTAGAAGAGCGCTGGGTTGCTGTTGGCGGCTGCAGCCCCCAGCCGATCTCATGGGAAATGGAGCGTTCATAATAAGCCATTTGTTGTTCCCGTCTTGCCTTACCGTGGGTGGGAGCGAGCTGCAGTGTATGCGTGACCTGCTGGAGGGCGTGACAGCGCGATGAATTGCAGGTTCTCTTCCACAGCAACATGCCACCAACTGCTGTAAGGTTCCCTTTTTGCACATGGGGAAACAGAGGCACGGAGGGAGGGTTTGGTGGCCCTACCAAACTGCAAGGCGAGTCAACTGCAAAACTGGCGAGAGAACTCAGGAGTCCTGCGTCGTCATTGAGAGGAAATTCCCCCCTCAGCTGCTAGCGGTAATAGGTTTTTTATCCTCCCCTACAGGGTGCCCTCACGCACACCTTACGAGGTGACCCCCTGAAAGCACTGGCTGGTGCATGAAGTTACTTTCTGGGTGCCAGGGGGAGGGCACCCTGATTGCCAGGCACGATGTGAGCTGGAGGCCTGCTAAAGCCATGGGGTCCCTTCTGGTCTCTGGGCCGGGTCCCCGGCTCTTTCCAGGGGGGCATGTGCTACCCACGCAGCCTGGGTGCAGCGATGGCGTTGCATGCCACAGACCCACATCTCAGGGGCCCGAATTGCGCGCACAGAACAGTCGCGCTCCAGCCGGCCAGCCCCACAGAGCTGAGCCGGAGTCACCTGTCTCTCTCCTCAGCACAGGCCTGGATGCGGCTGGAGACGGGGTGATAGCAGCCCTGCCTACACCCAGCCCGAGTGAACACTCGCTCCTGAGCCCAGCTCTTGGGGACCCCAGCTGCTCACTGACTTCACCCCGGCTTCCCTTCTCTTCCCAGCATCCTTGGGTGCAAAACAGGTGCAAAGGTTCCTTGGGGCTGTGGGCTGTGCTGGGGAGGCAATCTGCCCCCAATCAGGGACTCTCTAAAGGTGGCGGGAGGGGCTGGATTATTTTTCTGTGGGCGGGGGGCTCTTTCGTGAGCTCTCAGGGCTCCGCTCTGGTGGCCCCGGTATAAATCTGGCATTTGCCCAGCATCCGCTCGGGTGCTTGATTCTGATCGAGCTCAGGGCTCTGTGTGTGTGCGGCACGACCCGCTCGCCAATCCCAGGCGCCGCCCGTCAAATCTCGCCTCCTCTAAATGCAGGCGCTTCCCGCTGCACCGCCGGCCCTGCCGCCGCTCTTGTTCTCGGCTTGTTTGCCCCCCCCCCCCCACCCCACCGGAGCCTAACGAATATCCCTACCCCCACGCAGGCAAAAATAGCATTCAATGAAGAGCAGGGCCAGGGGTGGGCATGACTCCAACCCCGGCGCTGACAAGCTAATAAGCCTCGGTTTGCTAAACAGTGCCTTGAGGTGTTGACGACAAGGCCTTTTTTTAGTGCCTGCCTGGAGCCCGGGGAGATGTAACCCAGCCAGAGGAAGAGCCAAGGAAGTGCTAATTACCAAGGAAACACTAGGGCTTGTCAGAGGACATCATGTTTGCTACCAGCCCCGGTGCGCCTCCAACCGGCTCGGCTCGTACTCCAGCTACTCAGCAGAGGAGACGGAGCTCAGCAGGCAGCTGGGTGACGTTCAAGGGGTGACACGAGGCTGGGGGCTGAGCCGGAGCGGTCCCAGCTCGTCAGGATGGCTCTGAATTAGTGACAGGGCCGTTAGCTGCCCCCGTTGCTTTTGTAATGAGCTGGTCCTCGCTCGGTCCTGTTCCCGTAGACTTCCCCCGTCGCTTGCCCCTGGATGGTCGTCCGAGCCGAGAGGTGAAAGACGGACCAGGCCAGGTGCCCGCGAGGCCCTAGCCTGGGTTGCCCGGCTTCCTTTGCTCTGTGATGCTTTTGGAGAGAGCCCCGCCCGTATCCCTGTGCGAGCGGAGAGCTTCGAAGTGGACAGAGCTCTCTCCCTCCACCACGCAGGGCGGAATAGGCCATAAGCAGGGCCAAGGGGCTCTGTAGGGGAAGGGATATGGAGCCCTGCCTTGTCCCTCTTCAGATTGTCGGGGGGACACTTTCAATGGGTGCCAATCTGAGCACTGCAATGCAGAGTTAGTGTCCTCACTTGGGCAGAAATCTGGGCACCTGCGGTACAAGACCATCTGCTAGCCGGGGAGGAGGGGGATGCGCAGCCTTGGCCTGCGTTGGCATCTGGACTTCGGAGGCCAGTGCCCATCTGCCAGCTTCCACTGCGATCTGCCCTGATCTGTGACCAGCCATCGCTGGCTGTTTGATTTCACACCCAGCACATCTTTGCAGTGGCTTATGTTTGTCCAAACCCTTCAGTTCCATGGGGAGGGAGGCCTGGGGGAGCGAGCCAGGGTGCGGGGGGAGCACACCCCGGTACAGAGCACGCCCTGGCATCCCCCAGCAGTTACCAGCCCTAAGTACAGAGGGGCCCCAACTTCTGGTGCGTTCCCAGCTGGGGTTTGGTTTCAGCTCATTCTAGAGCGCTCCCAGCCACAGAGTTCACAGTCCAAATCCCTCCCATGTTTGGATCCAGGGCACTGAGCCGTACTTACACGGTAACACCCTAAGCCAGATGCTCAGCTGGCGTGGATCAGGGGTGTTCAGCGGGAGCTGTGCTGATCTACCCCAGCTCTTAGTGCCTGTCAGTGTCTCTGTCTTACTAGCTGCAGCTGCAGGGACAGAGATCAAGCTGCAGCCCATCAAAGCCCAGCAGCTCCTCATCCAAACCGCAGAGCCCACGCTCCTAACCCGGTGGCATGCTCACCCCTGACTGCCGCTCGGCTGTGTTAGCGGTGGGTGAGATTAAGGCGGCATTAAGGTGTTGAAATTCCCCGACCGAAAAGGTCCCGGGCAGGCTCCAATCCGGCTGTTACAATTCCCCAGCCTCTGTTGGGATGGCGTCGTGTCCTGCTAGCCTTCCTTAGCTTGCAGGTGTTCAGGGAGGCTGCATGTCTCCAGCTGCCTTATTGTAGCCACGGATCAGCGAGCTGTGAGAACATAAGAACGGCCCTACTGGGTCAGACCAAGGGTCCATCCAGCCCAGTATCCTGTCTTCCAACATTGGCCATTGCCAGGTGCCCCAGAGGGAATGAACAGAACAGGTTATCCACTGATCCATCCCGTCGCCCATTCCCAGCTTCTGGCAAACAGAGGCTAGGGACACCATCCCTGCCCATCTTGGCTAATAGCCATTGATGGACCTATCCTCCATGAACTTATCTAGCTCTTTTTTGAACCCTGTTATAGTCTTGGCCTTCACAACATCCTCCAGCAAGGAGTTCCACAGGTTCCATAAGTTCCTCATTCTTATGTTTTGAAAAGGAGTAGATAACACTTCTTTATTTACTTTCTCCACACCAGTCATGATTTTATAGACCTATCATATCCCCACCTTAGTTGTCTCTTTTCCAAGCTGAAAATTCCCAATCTTATTAATCTCTCCTCACACGGAAGCTGATCCATCCCCCTAATCATTTTTGTTGCCCTTTTCTGAATCTTTTACAAGGCCAGTATATCTTTTTTGAGATGATGTGACCACATCTGCACACAGTATTTAAGATGTGGACGTACCATGGATTTCTATAGAGGCAATATGATAGTTTCTGTCTTATTATCTATCCCTTTCTTAATGATTCCCAACATTCTGGTTGCTTTTTTGACTGCTGCTGCGCATTGAGTGGATGTTTTCAGAAAACTATCCACAATGACTTCAAGATCTTTCTTGAGCGGTAACAGCTAATTTAGACCCCATCGTTTTGTACGTATAGTTCGGATTATGTGTTCCAATGTGCATTACTTTGCCTTTACCAACACTGAATTTCATCTGCCATTTTGTTGCCCAGTCACCCAGTTTTGAGAGATCCTTTTGGAGCTCTTCGCAGTCTGCCTGGGACTTAACTATCTTGAGTAGTTTTGTATCCATCTGCACATTTTGCCACCTCACTGTTTACCCCTTTCTCCAGATCATTTATGAATATGTTAAATAGGACTGGGCCCAGTACAGACCCCTGGGGGGTGAGGCTGGCTCCACTGCCGATGGCTGAATGGAGATGGCCGTGGAGCCAGAAGTGAGAGGCCAGGTGTATGAAAAGGCCTTGGCCAATTCACTCCCAACTCGGTGATCCCGGCAGTGAGCCCGGGGGAAATAGCCCACAGCACCGTGGAGACGGAAGGGGAACATTTCCTTTAAAGGAAGCTGTGCAGCAGTATCACTGCCAATCAGGGGCATTTGGGAAAGGGGGTGGGAAGCAGCCCCCACCATGAGCAGGGTTGGCTGGGGGGGCCACCTCTGTCCTTTGCCAGCAACTCTGTCCCTGCATTTAGGTTATGGATTCCGTACGCTGGCTCCACGGAGTGCAGCGGCTCCATCTCGGCCGTAATGGACGGGTCGGCTCCGGGGGGGGGGCTTGGCCCGGCTCGCTGTCTAAAGTGCATTTTGTGCCTTGAGATACGATTGCCTTGTTGAATATTTCAGAGGGTTCCGGAATAGAAAGGGGCAAGCGGCCTTATTGGGCTGTTGCTTTTAAAGAAAGGGAAGGGATTTTACCTCAGAGCTGCAGCAGTAGGAGTGGGCGGGGGGTGGGGTCTGCCTGGATCATGGCTGCATCTTGCGATGCAGAGTCCCAGCAGACCGTGCTGTGCTAGGTGCGAGCCTCCACCACCTGCTCTGAAGCTCCTGGAGCTGCCTGCTCCCAGGGACGGCAGTGGGGCTTGGGCCTGGCGTGGGACCATGCCACGGTGAGTCCCCGGCGGAGAGCTGTGTGCACAAACTTGCACTACAGCAGAGATGTCCATAGCCAGCCCCCCATCGCTGCATGGGAACAGAGGCTAAGTGACTTGCCCAAGGTTGCACCAGAAGTGGCAGAGCAAGGAATCAAACCCATGTCTCCCGAGTCGTAAACGGGTGGCCTTCCCTTCGAGCGGGTCCTGCACTCCGTGGAGCCAGCGTATGGAATCCATAACCTGCACTTGCACCCCCACAACACACTTCGGCCGTGGCTTATCGCTCTCACATAAAGGTACCCGACAGGCCAAAACAGAAGAGCTGAGATTTGCGTGAGCAACTTGTGGGGACAGAGCTGCACCTCCCTGTAGTGGTGCAAAGTAGCTGCCCCGTTATGTTCCCTGTCCCAGCTCCAACGCTAACTGCGGTGGGGAATACGGTGCATTTCCAAAGCACCTACTGTGGTGAGTGATCAGTACAAGGCTATGCACCAAGTTATTCCACCCAGGTATCAGAGCTCGTAAACCAGAGAGGCCAGAGCTCTGGCTGGCTGGCTCCAGGCCCTCCCCTCCAGTCTGTTTTCTAGGGTTTTGTCCCATCCGCTGATGGAAGGTCCCTGTGATGTCCCCACAGGCCTGTCTGGTTCTCCCCTTTCATGGCTGTCCCACAAGTCACCCTGGTGCTCTACGCTCAGAATCATAGAATCTCAGGGCTGGAAGGGACCTCAGGAGGTCATCTAGTCCAACCCCCTGCTCAAAGCAGGACCAATCCCCAACTAAATCATCTCAGCCAGGACTTTGTCAAGCCTGACCTTAAAAACTTCTAAGGAAGGAGATTCCACCACCTCCCTAGGTAACCCATTCCAGTGCTTCACCACCCTCCTAGTGAAAATGTTTTTCCTAATATCTAACCTAACCCTCCCGCACTGCAACTTGAGACCATTGCGTCTTGTTCTGTCATCTGCCACCACTGAGAACAGTCTAGATCCATCCTCTTTGGAACCCCCTTTCAGGTAGACGGAGGTCAGCTTAGCTACGGCCCGCAGGTGCAGGAAAATCCCCCCACCTGAGCACCGTCGCTACAGACCCCGGCTGGGAGTGGGGTTCTATCCTGCTCGGTGCTGCGCAGCCAGCCGGGGAGGGGCCCCGCTGCAAAGCGGTTAGTCTGAAGCCGAAGGAAGGCTAGTCCCTAGTTCACAGACGGGGAGCTGAGGGCCAGGGACTCAGGCGATCGGTGGCCAAGCTGGCCCCAGAGCCCAGGTCCGCCTGAGTTCCTTCCAGTGCCTTGATCCCAAGCCCATCTCCCCCCCCCCCCCACCCCGCCACCTCTGCTGGATGTGTGGCCCCTGCAGACGCGAGTTGGTGCCCCCCGGGAATAGCTGCCCCTCGCTGTCCCCGCAAGATGTTCATCACTGATGCTAGCCCCCGGCAGTTCTGTGGCAACAACCAGTTATTGCCCTTCCCCTCCCATGTCGTCGTCCCCCACTTCAACCTTGAAGCACCATGAAGGCCTCCACAGGCTCTCTGCAGCTGGGGGCGGCTCAGAGTCCCAGGCATTTTGGGACCCCCGCCCCCCACATGCACAGACTTGCCTCTGGCTTGCGGGAGCGGCTGCCTGGCTCTTCCCCCCCTGGACAAAGCAGTGTGAATTCTCAGCAGACATGCAGCCCCCGCCCCCCCCCCCCCCCCGTCTCCCTTCTCCTGCATTCCAAACTCATCCCCTTTGCCTTAAAGTTCCTCTGCCGAAGAGCAATTAGATGAGCATCTCGACTCGGGGAAAAGAGCCAATTTGCAGTCAGGTGGTGCCGCCGCGTTGGCTTTCGGCGCCGTAATGGGGCTGCACTGAATACGCTGGCACTGAAGGAGAATAATGGGGAGAGAGGATGCTGAGGCGAGTGCTGACGAGAGGGGAAGGCGGGTGGAACGGGGGGACTCAGGAGACGGGAGCTGTGGGGGCGGCTGGAACCGGACCCTCCCCAGGTGATGATGCTGGGAGCAGAGGCTCATTGGGGGTGGGGTTCCTGGTGATGAGGGGGAAAGGAAGGCGAGGGTGCGGGTGACAGGTCTCGGGGTGGGCAGGCAGGGAACCGCCCATTCGAGAACCTGGCCTGTCCCTCCAGGGCGTGACGGGTGATTCCCTCCTGAGTTCTCCTGGCCTTGGAAGTCTCTGGAGACGCCCACCGGATTTGCGGGATGGGAAATCCCAGCTGGGCTGAGGTTGGACGCTGAGAGCTCTGGGGCCGACTGGAGTTCAGACGGGTCACAGGATCCCCACCAAGGCTCCGTTATCCTTCCGTGGCCCGGGGTGATAACCTGGGAGGGGGCTGACTTTCTGCTGGGGGGAAAGGGCCCCGCTCCGCTGGCCACAGAGCAGTGCAAAGTGACACCGGCAGGGAGTCCGGCCCGGTCACTGTCACCGCTGCATTTCAATCGACGCTTGACTCGGCCGTCCCCTCTGCAGGGCTCCCCTTCGCTTCCCAGGCTGGGGCAAAGGGCAAGGAGACGCTGGCTGCTTATTTCCGCCTTGTCACCGGAGCTAAACGCCGCAAATCACATGGTAATTAATCTAGGAGCAAATTAGTGACATCCGCTGCAGGGTCCGTATAATCTGCAGACACATGCAGGAGTACGGCGCATGGCTTAGGCAGCCCCGTGGGTATCTCTAGCTGCTGGCTGGGACACGGGCCGGCGATTCTTTCCTCTCCTCCCAGGGAATCGCAGGTTGTTGGGGGCAGCCAATGCCCCCTGCTTTTGGAGCCCCGAGACCCGCCCATGGAAATATTCAGCCGTAGGGAAATTGAGACGCAAGCGAGGGAAGGAAGAGGGGCTTCAGCTGAGGCTGTTCCAGACGGCAGGAGCTGCAGGGGAGAAGGTGCTCTCGCCACCAGGAGTCAGACACGGGCTGGGGTCCGGGGACAGGCTGGGGTCTGTGGTTGGCCGGAGCGAGTCCGCGGAGGGTTGTTAGAACCACGGAGCGTTTTGGAGCGGTGTCGCCGGCTGAGGCCAACCCCTCTGCCCCCAGAGTTTGCACTAAAGAGGAGCCGCCCGAGGAAAGCAGGCCGGGCCAGTGCCAGACGGAGGCGTGAAGTCCTCCCGCGTCTGAGCCAGCCTGGCGGGCGCTCGAGGTCCGGGCCCGGTGGCGGCGGCTGCTGCAGAAACAAACTCCCGCTTGCAGGGCGACCTCTTGCCTGGCGCAGCCTGTGATGGCTGGGAGGGGGCAGTTCGATGGGGGCAGAAATGGGCCAGGGGAAGCCAGGCCTTGCCGCTGCCTGGCACTGAGGGAGCTCTGTCCCCTCTAATCCTGCCTTGATCCGGGGCCTGGCCCTTCCCTGTTCCCCAGGTGGCTCCGGTGTCCTCTCCCCGTGCCGCCAGCCTCCTAGCCATAGCTGTGGGGTTCGCGTCCCCCAGCATGTCCCCGTGGCTTCATGCTCGGCCCACCGGGCTGTTTGCGTCGATGGCCCATCCCGGAGCTGGGGAGAGTGACTGGAGCCCGCGGGGGGCGGAATGAGGAGCAGGCAGGTCTCTGATGCAAGGACATTGTCATCTGGCGAGGTGTGATGTTATTGACAATAACTGGGACCATATAGATCATTGTTGCAACAAAGGTCCTGTAGTGGCACCGAATCTTGTATAAAGGGGGTCAAATGAGGTGTCTAAGACCAGGTTACGCTTGGCTGGTTATGATTATGCCATTTATACAGAATCATAGAATATCAGGGTTGGAAGGGACCTTAGTAGGTCATCTAGTCCAACCCCCTGCTCAAAGCAGGACCAATCCCTAATTTTTGCCCCAGATCCCTAAATGGCCCCCTCAAGGATTGAACTCACAACCCTGGGTTTAGCAGGCCAATGCTCAAACCACTGAGCTATCCCTCCCCCCATATATATATGTATGTATCAGTTTGGTAGCTGAAGTTATGAATATTGGCTTTATACTGTCTGTAGTTCAAACTGGGGCTGGGCTTCTGGGACCCAGGACAAGCTATCAGCTCTGCCAGGCCTGCTGATGGCCCATTAAGGACCATCGACTATACAATTAGCCCATTGAGAGGAGGCAGACACACCTTATGATTCAGTAAGGTATGCAGAGACTTGCCCATGTGACTCCAGACTCCATTTTGCTGTGAGTTTCCACAGTAAGGACAGAGGTGTCTTTACGCCTGGAAGAAACTATAAAAGGCAGCTGCCTCATCTCCATTTGGTCTTCATTTCCCGCTTCTTACCTCTGGAGGAACCTTGCTACACATGGAAGCTTTGAACAAAGGACTGAAGGACCCATCCCAGCTGGGGATGTAATCCAGAGATTTGATTTGAACCTGCAGTGTGTCATCTTTACTGCAAGCCTGAACCAAGGACTTTGCCATTACTGTATGTAATTGATTCCTTTTAACCAATTCTAGCTCTCACCTAGACCTTTTTCCTTTTATGAATAAACCTTTAGATTTTAGATTCGAAAGGATTGGCAACAGCGTGATTTGTGGGTAAGATCTAAGTTGTATATTGACCTAGCTCTGAGGTTCGGCCCGCTGGGATCGGGAGAACCTGTTTTCTTTTACTGGGGCATTGGTTTTCATGACCATTTGTCCCCATAACGAGTGGCACTGGTGGTGAGACTGGGAAACTGGAGTGTCTAAGGGAATTGCTTGTGTGACTTATGGTTAGTCAGTGGGGCAAAACCAAAGTCTCCTCTGGCTGGCTGGTTTGGTTTGCCTTAGAGGTGGAAAAACCCCAGCCTTGGGCTGTAAGTGCCCTGCTTCAAGCAATTTATCCTGAACTGGCACTCTCAGTTGGGTCTTGCCAGAACCAGCATAATTACACGAGGAAACAGAGCTGCGGGGGAGTCCGCAGCGGGATGGGCACCGTGGCCTGCCCCTCCCCTCTGGGAGCCTCCATCTGCCCGGAGAGGGACAGCAGCAGCTGGGGGGCTTGGGCATGTGAGAGCTTCCTGGGCTGGGATAAAGGGAGGGGAGTGAGGTCCAGGGGTCAGACTAGAGCAGGGAACTGGGGGTCAGGACTCCTGGATTCTGTGTCTGGCTCTAGGCGGGAAGTGGGGTCTGTGGGGTTAGAGCAGGGGACTGGGAGTCAGGACTCTGGGGACCTATTCCTTGAGCACTGTATGACCCGTAGTGCAAGCCTGTCTCTGTCTGTGCCTCAGTTTCCCCTCTTTGGTGATGGGGATTAGTGCCTCCCTCTCTCACAGCGGGGCAGGGAGAGCTTGTGCTCTCGGTTGGGTGTACAAGAGGCACGCTAGGCTGCAGAGTGTGTCACGACCCCCCCCCTCCCCGGCTGGCGCCTGGCCACGTGCAGGGAGGGACACGGGGACTGTGTACACGCTGGCTGTGCAGCACAGGGAGAGTGCGCCAGACACGTGCGCCGGGGCCCTCCGTCTTCCGCAGGCTCATTACCCTCCTATTACAGCTTCTTCGCATTCCTCATGGGGCTGGCAGCCTGCCCGCTCCCTGACACAATTGCTCCGATTGCAAACTGGCACAGGGCCCCTGCTCCCCTGGCCTGCCACCCCCCCGCCCCTGCTGCCCCTCCCTCCCCTGCTGCTGGTCTGTGTAGCCAGGCTTCCGCTCAGAGTGCCTGGGGGGGGGACGACTTAGGCAAAGGCCCCTTGAGTTCTCTGGCTGTGGCAGATACTCAGCATGGCCCCACACCTGGCCTTTAGCGTAGACAGCTCCCTTTCACATGCAAAGCTCCTAAACCACCTGGGGCTCCCAGTCCAGTGGGAGTTGGGCACCTCCCTCCCGGATGCTCCTTGGCCAGATCCCAGCCTCTGCCCTCACCTGGGTGCAAACCTGCCCCCCCCTCACCGAAATAATGGGGTAGCTCCGGATTTACGCCTGTGCCGTGAGATCCAGCCCTGGCCTTGTGGGAGAAAGATGCCTCCCACCCCCTCACGGACATGCAGCCACCTCTGGGGTGGAGCTGGGCGGTCAGTCCACAGCTGCCGCTCCGTGCCGTGCTCTGGGACGGGGTGGATGCTGCGCTGTGGGGAGGCGGGAGGCAATGACCCGAACTGGAGTTAGGCCAGGGCACGGGAGCTATTCCCCTGTGTCTTACGAAAAGGGCCACGGGATCTTTAACGATCCCGCCGAGGCCAGGGCCCCACGGGGCGTTCATTCTCTCCTGAGTGGGTGTAGCTGAGAAGCATTTTCAGACCGGCATGGGGGTTGGTCTATCAGGTCTCCTGGAGCACGGCTGGGCAGATGGAAATGGGGGGTGGGGTGCTGGGGGAAAGAGGAGAGAAGGGGGGTGGGTGGGGGTGCTTTCCTGCTCTGATCCCCCTTCTATCCCTAGGTCTTATTGCTCCAAACATATAGCTGCCTTGCAGTCAGCAGCAGCAGTGGGTTGGGGGCGGGGGCGAAATCCCTGCTCAAGGGAGCTGGAATAAATGGAGGTGTTGAACGCACCCCCACACCCACCCCTGCGCTCTCCCTTCTTCTGGGCTCGGGGGAGACGGCAGGGAGAGATCCTTCCACCCAGCTCTCTCCTGATCCTGGTGGCGCTGACCCAGGAAATCCACCACCAAGACTTGCCAGGCCTTCCTGAATTCTGACCCAGCTGGACTCTTGTGATACCGGGGGTCTGATTTAAGACCCCTTAAAGGGACCTGGTTACTGGGGCTGGCTGCGCACCCAGCCTCTGAGATGCAGGCCACTTTTAAGGCATCTCTAGTTGGGTGCCCAAAAATGCGGGCACCCATAATCTCTAAGGAAAAGCGTAGCTGTCTTGCCACCCATCATCCCCACCACTCCTGGCTGGTGGCATCTGGGGCCCTGGCTGAGGGAAAGAAGAAACCTAAAAAGAAAAGGAAAAAGCAACAACGCTTCTTTTCTTTCTCTGGCCCCTAAACTAGCCAAGGTGCATAAGTATGTTTAATAAACGAGCACTTAGAGCTTAATGGAAAACTTCCCTTCTGTTCTGATTAATTCTGGGTCAGTAAAGTACCATTCACGGCTTCCGGGGACTGATTGCTCCCGACAGGGTGAGGTTTTGTTTGGTTGAAGTTTGATTTATAAATAAGACCCGGAGGTAGAGCCCGGGGGGCTGGGGGAGCAATTTGGGCCAAGCAGAAGAAGCCGTTTACTAATGGAACAGAAAGTTTCCTAGCTCGAAGGGACCGCACGCTGGGGGGCTGTTTGTGATCCCAGGGCCCTGCCGTGTGGGGCTGTGTTAGCAGCACAATGAGCCAGGACTCTGGTATGGCTGGGAGCCTCCCCCTGGAATTCTGATCGGGGTACATGAGGCCGAGTGGGCCATTCGGGGTGGCCAAAGGAAATACTTTTTCTGCACAACACCGAATGAACGTGTGCGAGTCAGCCTCTGTGATCTATTGTGGCAATCAGAGCTTTGCCGGGATCCAAAGACGTCTAGAGATTTCTATGGATAAAAAGAATCTAGACAGTAAATACTGAGGGGCGGGGGGAAATAACCATGTGTTTGGGAAGAGAGAGAAACCCTCCTGCTTCAGGGTTTGAGCCAGCTCCCAGCCAATCGGGGTCAGGAGCAAATGTAGCCAACTGGCTGGAGAATGTTCTGGGAGTCTGTTGTCTCCAGACTCTCTGCGGGGGGGCTGTGGCTGGACAGTGAATGGAACTGGGCTGTCCCACCCTTACGCAGGGGAAGGTGGGGATCTGCGTACTCGGCAGCAGGACTCAGCCCTGGGAGAAGCGGCTGCGCTGCAAGGCATGTCTCCCCGAATGATTCCTGGTGTTCCTGTGTGTCTGGGAGCTCGCTTGTGTTGTGCGAACGAGCCCATTGCAGGAAAGGCCCGTGCGCGATGTAACGTTGTGGGCCATTGATAAGCAGGGAGCCAGGTGGCACGCATTACCCAGGTTTCGATGGGTTGTTTAAATAAATACATGTTAATGAAGACGGATGCAGCCTCGGCGCCGCCATGATGCACAATCCTCTCCACGGTAGCAGGGCTGGGAACTGCGCTGACCCTCTCCGGTCTAAGCCAGGGAAGGGGAGCCCCTCTGCGCTCCCCTAGGAAAGGCATTTCCCGCCAAGAGGATGCAGAGCCGTACGAGGTTTAATTCATCTGGAGGCGCGTGGTTCTGCTGCTGGAGTTTGTCCCTGCAGCTTATCTTCATTGTCTGGAAAGGCCGGATCCAGGCCTCCCCAGAGCCGAGGCCTTGAACCCCCACCTGGCTGGCTGGCGGCTGATTAGCTAGCCGAGGGGCGAGTCTTTAGCTGTGCTGGAGACGCCGGGCCTGGGTTTGCATAGCAGCATTGTTACCAGAGAGGAGCGTGCCTGTGAGTGGTACGGAGTGCTAGCACTGGGGAAATGCCCACAGCTTGGAGTCTCTGCTAGGGAGGGACGCTTGCTCGGGCAGGCGGGGCTGGGGGCTTACCCAGACCTCAGCCTGGGAAGCTGGGGTGTATGTATGTATGTATGCCCGTCCTGTTCCTGGTCCAGCTCAGAGCGTCACGAGAACAGCCCAGCTTGCAGTACGTCCCCACCCACCGGCATTGCCAGTCCTGCGCGGCTCGTTCTGGCCAGTGGCCACAGCAGCAAAGACGGGGCAGTGAGCTGGGTTGGTGGCTTTATCCCTACCCAGAACATGACGTAAATACCCCCAGCCTGGGCTGAGACACAGCAGTGGCCCTGTCTCATCAGCCATGGGGCTGGATCCCGACCCCGGCTGGGCCCTGCTGTCCCTGTCCTTGGTGCTGAACGCCCTGCCGTTCCCCAGGGCTAGCTCCCCGTCTCTGCCTGTGGTGCTGAGCCTTCTCCCACGCAAATATTACATCATCCCTCCCCTCCCCCCCAAAACACTTGGCATTTGGGGTTAAGTCTCCCAGTGCCCGCTGAATAGCGCTATTCCAGCCGAATTCCCTCGGCCAGTCTGCAGGGCGCCCTGGGACCTGGACGGTGGCAACCTCCCTCCTGCCCGTTCATTAAAAGTTACGCTTGTGCGGCGTATGCGAGCACTGTACTGATTAGCAGCACCCTGCTGCTGCTGTCGGGATAGAGCCAGGCGGCTGGGGCTTATCGGCTCAGTTACTGGATTCCTGCAAAGCGACACGCAGTTATCACCTAGCTACATCGCCATCCTTCCTGGGTGGGGACTGGCCCGGCCCCTGCCGCGGCAATGGATCCAGCGCCCCTCAGGGGACCTGGGAAGTACTAAGGAAGAGAGAAGCCCCGGAGAGGGAAAAGCTGCAGCTCCCTGTTAGCTAAGACGGGTTGCGGCCGAAGGGGCTGCCGTGTAACCGCCCCCTACCAGGAAGAGACACCTCCGCAGGAAATGACTCTCCAGCGCCCGCTTGCGATGAGGCAGGGTGATGTAGCAGCAAAAGCCGAGGACTGGACGTCAGGATGCCTGGGTTCTATGGGCACGTCCCGCAGGCCAAGCTTCCCCGAAGGGATTTTGGGTGCCCCAGGCCTAAGCAACTTGAAATGGGGATTAATCCCCCCCCTTCCCCAGGGTGGGCGCTTGGCACTTCCCAACGATCGGGCCTCGTTCGCAGAGCTCGGGGGGGGCACCCCTAAATGGAGGCATCTCACAGCACTCGTGACTAGGAACCTGAACCTCACTGGGCCTCCCTTTCCCCTTCTGAAAAGGGCCCGGCGGCTGGTGGGAATGGTGCACCCACGGCCTCATCGCAGGGGCAGCGCGGGGGAGTGTCCGGTTCCCGTCGGACCATGCGGCTCAGCCGGCCACAAGGCAGCACGTGAGGCTTTCAGAGGCCCTGGGGGGTCAGTCTGGCACGCCTGCATCAGGGGGCGAGTGAAGTAACAGGCCCTGGCTCCTTCCCGCTCTGCCCAGCGCACATACAACAGCTCGCTTCGTGCAAAGGGGCACACGGAACTGAAATTAGTGCCCATCCCCTAGGGTGTTTACAGTAATCTATTTTGCGCCTTGATCCTGGCATCCTTCCGGGGTGGATTGCCAGGTTTCCGCGTGCGCTGCAGGTGGCCCTTCCCTTCCCACGTGGCTTTCTTCTAGTGGAGCCCCCTTCTTGAACCTGGATTTGATGGGATAACGTGGTAGCATTGCCTGGCACTTAACAGAGAGATTGCTGCTAGAGGCACGGAAGCCGATGTCTGACAAGGTGCTGTGCGCTTGATAACGCTTCCCTAAGGATTCAGGTGCGGAGAATTCAGAGAATTTCATTTCTTCGCGGCTCCTGGAGTATGATTTACCAAAATAACCCTTGTGACACTTTTCTCTGCTGGAACCAACCAGACCTGGGAGGGGAGAAATGGAGCAGACGTTTTCTCCCCTCCCCACAGCCTTAATATTTTCAGGACTTAAACACCAAGGATTTCTCCCCTGGGGATGAGATCACACCTGTGCCTCGCGAAGCTCCTCAGCTCCCTGGCCCCTTCTTCAAAGCCACAAATATTCCTCCCCCCCCCACTTATATTTACTGTAGCCGCCAGAGTCCGCAGTGGAGAGAGGAGCACACTGCTAAGCTGCTAGCCTGTGAGCGGTTGACAGGGATCGTTGGAGCCTAGAGTGGAGGGGTGGGTGTGCGGGCAGGCGGGGGACTGAGGTTTCCCTTGCTTTAGATTGTAATAACGTTCCCAATGCCCCAGGGCCCCCTCCCCACCCAACCCAACCCACTGAGCAACTTGGTTCTAGCGGAAAGTCAGGGGTCTGGTCTTAGCACCCGGCCTCGCTCGCTTTCCCCTTATGGGAGCTCAGCCGTCGAGCCCAGTGGCTCCCCCGTGCCAAGCCCAGTCCCTTAGCAAAGAGCAGCGAGAGGCCTTGGCTAGGATTACTCACGTGCTTAAAGTGAGCCCCGCGCTTAAGTGCCTTGCTGGGTGAACGGAGCACGGTGGTGAAACCCAGGGCATCCTTTCCCAGCTCCAGCCCCTTAATGGCTGCTACGTATCAGCCCACATTAGCTAATTGAATCTCTTCCCGCTCGTCCTCACCTTAATGCTGAGCTCTGAATACTTTCCCGGTCCGTCAGCATTTCCAACAGTACTTGGCTAGTCCCTCCCCGCGGTAACCTTTCCTCAGGGCCCTGTCGGAGCCTTCCCCTCCCAGAAGCGCAACCCTCCCGCCTGGCTCTCCCGAGAGCCTTATTAAACACACATTTAACCGTCAGCAAAACCGCCGCGCTCTTTGGGGATACCGAGTCAGCTACAGGGTGTTAAATACGCGCTGTCTCTCTGGTAGCTCGTGCTGAGGCACTCGGTTCCAATTAGGGTGACCAGATGTCCCGATTTTATAGGGACAGTCCCGACTTTGGGGTCTTTTTCTTGTATAGGCTCCTATTACCCCCCCCCCCCCCCCGTCCCGGTTTTTAACGTTAGCTGTCTGGTCACCTAGGTCCAATCGGTATTCAATCTGAATTAAGGGTGGAACAAGCCAGGCCCCGTTCCCGTTTTCTTCTCTCGTTCCGTTCTCCTTCCACCCAAGCCGAATATGGTCTGTCGTCCCCCCCCCGCCCCGCCCCCGTAGTCCCCTCCAGGCAGCACAGGGGTCTCATGCTTCTGTTTAGCAATTGTGCCTGCAGCATAAATGGGTGAAGTGTGTGGAGCAGGGTGGGCTCTCTCTAGCCAGGGAGCCCTCTAGCCGCGCGCCCTGTGGTTTGGAAGCAGCCAGAGTAGCCGTGTCTGGAGCCAGCCTTGGCATCTTTATCTAGTTTGGAAACAGGGTTGCTTGGGACCACACTGAGCCTGGGTTGTTTCGGCCCAAAAGAGGCACCCGCAGAACGTGCCGCGGTTTCGTTTGTCTCCGCGCCGCTCTCTCGCCTACGTCCTGAGAGAGACCCGCAGAGTCCACAGGATGGTGCTGTGCAATCCCCCCCGCCCCACACACACACCCCAAATCCGGCCCCCTTTGCACAAAACCGGCCCTACACCTATGGGGAGCTGAGTCCCTGGGCATTGCTGCCCCTTGCCTGGAGCTGCCCCCGGGGTGCACCTCATTATCACGGGGAGGCGCCTGCGGTGAGGTGTGTCTTGTCACCATAGCAACTGCATCCCGGTTCAGCCCGGCCTGGACTTGAGGGTGATGCTGCAAACTGTCCGGTTCGGGCACCCAGGCTCTTCGGCCGGGCATGACTCTCTGGAACTTTCAATCCTGACTAGAGGATTTGGGGAACTTCTGCCAGCCCCCAACCTCATCCCCTGGGAAGCAGCTAACAAGGCGCAGGAGTGACACGGAGCCCAATGCCCTTGGGCCAGCCCGCCCTGGCACAGATAGCCTCACTCCCGGGATTGCCGACACGGCGCTGTGCTCTTTCTCTCCTGACCTCGTGGTGTGAGCGCTAGGGGTGCCAATCGGGGGAGCGGAGAGAGCACCCAGGCTGACTCCCCCATCATGGGGTTAACCTTGGCATGCCCCATGCAATGGGAGCTGGGTAATGGTCCTGAAATCCCTGCCCTGCAGTGGCGCTAGGGTTAGATACAGCCTGCCCGGGAGACCTAAGTCCTCCATCCCTGCCCAGAGAGCTCTGGCCCTGCAAGTGGGGGAGCACCTCCGTTTCCTGTTGGCTGCACTCAGCAGCTTGCAGGATCCGGGTGAGAACCGAAGCAGCACTGGCAGTGGCAGGGCCAGCGGCCCCGGCCCCCCGCAAGGGGCTCGTCTCTGACCAGTAGGGATGAGTCAGCCTGAGTCCACCGGGTGCCTCTTCATGGATTCTCCTGTGCCCCTCGGCTCACTCCTTACAAGCCTCGCAGCAGCCACTGTCCTGTCGATCCAGGCTCGACTCAAACAGGTGGGAATGGTTTGATGGGATAACATGATCTTAGTCAAAGGTCAATGAATTGCCATCAGTGGTAAATAGGACCAATGGTCAATGATGGGATGTTAGAAGTTACTACAGAGAACTTTTTCCTGGGTGTCTGGCTGGTGAGTCTTGCCCACATGCTCGGGGTTCAGCTGATCGCCATATTTGGGGTCGGGAAGGAATTTTCCTCCAGGGTAGATTGGTAGAGGCCTTGGAGGTTTTTTGCCTTCCTCTGCAGCATGAGGCACGGGTCACTTACCGGAGGATTCTCTGCATCTTGAAGTCTTTAAACCATGATTTGAGGACTTCAATAGCTGAGACATAGGGGAGAGAATTATTCCAGGAGTGGGTGGGTGAGATTCTGTGGCCTGCATTGTGCAGGAGGTCAGACTAGATGATCATAATGGTCCCTTCTGACCTTAAAGTCTATGAGTCTAGGTGCCCTCCCCACCAGGAAACTGTCTCCTCTTCCTGCATTGTCCCCTGTTATCCCGGGTGCAATGCCAGGAATTGGAGACCCCCCCCCCCCATCCCCTCCCTTCCACCCCAATGAAAACCTCCTGACCTGCTCTCCTGGGTGTGGTGTTTTCTGGAGACCATCAATGCTCCTCACACACTGACGGGGGCAATACCAATGGGGTTAGACTCTGGGCTTCCCCAGAGAGACTGAGTGCCCTGCTGCCTTAGCATCTGGGGCCTAAGGGAAGCCCCTAGCTTCCATCAGGAGCTGGGTGCCTGTTGCATGGCGGGGGGGGGGGGGTGCCTGGCACCAACTTGTCCTGCTCTGGTTAAAAATCTAACCAAGGTCTTAAAATGCTCTCCGGGCTCTGAGCGTCTCCGCCACGCAGGATTCGAACCCTGGAGGTGGTGTGAGCAACCAAGGAACATGGCAGTGTGTCTGCACCAGTCAATATCCGTCAGCATGTGCCTTTGAACACAAGTTTGTATTTATTATTCTTCATAATCATGTTTATTATGGTGCTGCTCAGGGACCTTCTGAGAACAGCACCTGTGGGGCTAGGCGCTGTACAAACCCAGAGTAATAGACGGTCCCGGCCCTGAGAGTTTACAATCGAAACGTCCGGGGCGGGGGAGGGAATACAACACACCAACAGAGTGAACAATGGGATGGCGGCAAATGTCAGTTTCATGGGGGAGGGGATTAGCTCAGTAACTGTGTCGATCAATAGCCTTTAATATGTGCCTCGCTGCATAAGCTGGTTTCTGTGCCAGTCAATATCCTGTAATATATGCCTGGCAGCAGAGAGATGTATCTGTACCCGTCTGGCCACGTGATCTGCGCAGAATTTGGCTTCCCTATAATTAACATCAAGAGCAACAACAACAGAGTGGCAGATTTAATTTACTCCTGGCACCTCTAAACCAGCAGAACACTTACAAAAAAAAAAAAAATTGCTGTCATGATTCATTGGCCCGGCAAGTTGGCTCAATGGCAGCTCTTCGGATCCCTCCAGTAAACTAACCTTCATCTCCCCTCCCCTCCCATGTGTCTGCATCTCTGCTGGTTGTCAGGGCGCACATGGTACTGGCTCCAGCTCAAGGCAGTGCCAAGCTGTGCCTGTGTGAACAGACACCCCCCACCCCCCTTCTTCCTCTGAAAGCCGCGTGCTACTGATGCTGCAGGGCTGGTATCTGCTGAAGACTTGGAAATAAACTAGCTGTCTGGAAGCGCCTGGTGGGAAGAGTTATTCGGCTGGGACGTGTGGAAGTACGTTGGAAATGAACGTCCAGCCCCAGTGACGTTAGCGGAGTTCAGGATTTAAATTTTCTGCAGGTGCGTGAGTGTCTGTTGTACAAATATTGACCAGGGTCTAGGATAATAGCACTGAGACCCACCTGTCAGTCAAACAGCTCCTCTGATGATTTCATTGACTCCTGGCAATGGTGCACCGTGTCGAACCGTTTTAACCTTCAGGCTGCTCTCTGACTGCCCAGGCGAAGTTGGGTTGAGGATTGTTTGGGTTTTCGTGGCAGCTGGCTGAGCGCTTGAGAAATGCTGGGGCAACTGTGATGAAAGCTGGAGGCCCGGGCGTGGTACGTGGATTCTTTTAATATTAATAGCCATGAGAACAGCTTTTAAAGATGAGGCCCGGATCTAACCTTGGAACTTTGCCTCATAGCAACAGCAGAAAAACCATAAATGATTGTCCTTAACATTCAAACAAGTAAAATTAACCAATGGGGCAACAGCTCTCCCTGACTCCTCCCGCGCCCCCCAACCACCTGGGCATTATATCACTAAATAGTAGAACCGGGATATTCCTGTGCTCCTGATTCATCATCTGTAAAATGGGGATAATTCTACTGACCCACCATGGTAAAGTGTTTTGTGAGCTATGAACGAAAAGCTCTGTGTGTGAGAGGCATTAAGAGATCCTCAGTAAGAGGCTTACTAGAAGTGCAAAGCATTATTAAAAGCAACATTTAAAATCCACCCTTCTCAAAGCAGTGAAGGCCAGACTTTTAATATCTTTGATTAAAGTCTAGTCTTGTTCCCCGCACCCCACCCCCTCCTTATGTCAGTATAAATATTTATACTGTGTCTCTGTAGAGGAAGAGATCTGATTTCCTGTCTCTGATAACTTTATCTGCAGGAGTCAAGAGTGATAACGTGCAAAACCCCCCAGTTCTTAGACAGCTATCCTGTGTCTCCTAGCAGCTGAAACTAAAAGTCACATCTCACCTGGCCAATCAGGTGTTAGGGTCAAGCTCTTTGGCTGTGCTTTTTCTTGCACTGTTTCCTTTGGTGACTTTTTAAAAATTCACTTAATAGGAAATTATTTTTTTTTCTCCTTTATTCTGTGTTACCCCCAGGCTGCTACTTCAAGGCCTGATCCCAAGTGCCCTGAAGCCAATAGACAGAATCCTGCTGACATAGGCGACAACTTCTTCAGTTCCCAGGGGGGTGCTTGACTCCCCCCCGCTCCACCCCAAGACCGGCCCTCACTCCACCCCTTCCCCCAAGCCCCACCCTGTCCCCTGCTCTTCCTGCCCCCGCTCCTCCCCTTCCCCCCAGCACCTCCTGCACATCGCTGAACAGCTGATGGGTGGGAGGGAGGTGCTGGGAGGGGGGAGGAGCTGATGGGTGGGGCCGGTGGGTGCTGATCATCCACTATTTTTTCCGTGGGTGCTGCAGCCCCTATGCCTGCTGATGCCAATAGGCAATGGGACTGTCAGAAGCACCTAACTCCCATATATCAGAGGGGTAGCCGTGTTAGTCTGGATCTGTAGAAGCGACAAAGGGTCCTGTGGCACCTTATAGACTAACAGAGGTATTGGAGCATAAGCTTTCGTGGGTGAATACCCACTTCTCCGAAGAAGTGGGTATTCACCCACGAAAGCTTATGCTCCAATACCTCTGTTAGTCTATAAGGTGCCACAGGACCCTTTGTCGCTTCTAACTCCCATAGATTTCTAGGTGCTTTCAGCATCCCGGGAGGTGCCTATCTGCCTCTTGAGACCCCAAATGTCTTTGAAAACCTGGCCCTTGGTTCTGCCTGTGGGAGCAGAGGAGTGAAATTGACAGTCTGACATGCTTCTGCAGTGGGAGGAGTTGTTTCAGTGACCGCTTGACTTGATTGGTGGATTTCAGAAGCGGGTGGGGCTTGCATCAATTGCTGGGGGTGCACTGTGCAGGGAGCAGATAAACCCCCCTCCCCACATAAAATGAGGGGAGAACCAGGCAGGTGGAAGTTCCCTGTGAATGGCAGGGTGGGGGGGAGGGAAGCTACTGAGACTTGTGGGGGAAGCAGGAGGGTCCCAGGAATTCCAGCCTGTTCCCCAGCCCGGGGGCCACCACAGATGCTCCTGCCTCTCTGGCTCCTAACCTTGCCTTGGTTCCACTTCTCCATAAGCAGTGATGGCGTAGGACACGTATACCCAATTACGCCTACACCATCACTGCTCGGGAGTTCTGGCTGGCCTGGCGGGGGCGGCGTGCCTTTCTCTCGGCGCGGCGGTGGTGGGATGTGGGGAAAGTGCGCGCACGGCTCTTCTGCCCCGACTACACCCGGGGCGCTAGCCGGGGGAGGGATGCGGTGATAGGGCAGTTGGAGCGGGAGGTCTTAGAGCTAGAGAGGCGTCCGGCCTCCAGCCCCGAGGATCCGCCCCTCTGCGCAGCGTACCGGGAGAAGTGGGAGGAGCTCCGGGCCCTGGAGCACCATTGGGCCTTCGTCCGATCCCGCATCCGTCTCCTGCAGGAGATGTATTGGGGCTCTCGCTTCTTCTATGCCCTGGAGAAAAGGAGGGGGGCCAAAAAGCACGTCACCCGCCTCCTGGCGGGGGACGGCGCCCCCCTCACGGAGCTGGAGGAGATGCGTGGAAGGGCCAGGGCCTTCTCCCCCAGCCTTTTCTCCCCAGATCTGACCGACACCAAAGCCTGCAGGGTGGCTCTGGACCGAGCTCCTGATGGTCAGCATAGGCGACCGAGACCGGCTGGAGCTGCCCCTCTCCCTGGCTGAGCTCTCAGAAGCCCTCTGGCTCATGCCCACCCACAAATCACAGAGGGCAGCCTAGCAAGGCTGCAGTGGGGGCTGAATTCTTGGGTTGTCATCCATACCAATCATCCACTAGTCATAGATCGCTCATCGGACTGGCGTCAGGGCCCCTGAGCTCTAGTCTTGACTCTGGGAAGGAATGTGGTCTAGTGGTTAGAGCAAGGTGCTGGGAGTCCGGATTCCTGGGTTCTGTTTCAGGGTCTGTTCAACCCCATGTGAGTTATTTACCCTCAGTGAAACCAGCTCAAAGTCTGACAGAAAAGGGACACCTATGGGCCTGACTGTCTAGACCCCACAGGTGTCTCCTTTCTTTCTGAGTTTGTGCTCACTGGGGGGACAGAGAAGATAGATAACTCATTTTAGTTGAACAGATCCTCCAGGAGAACCCAAGAGTTCGGACTCCCAGCTCCCTGCTCAAACCAGTGGGCTCCTAGAGTCGAGAATAGAACCCAGGTGTCCTGACACCTGATCTCCCTGCTCCAACAACTGGACAAAACTCCCCTTCCAGAGCTGGGCACAGAACCCAGAGGACCGGATTTGTTCCCTGCCTCTTCCACTTGACCCCTCTGCTCCTAGCAATTATCTCAGGGCCCATCCCCACTCCACCACCTTCTTGCAAAGGGAGGATTTTTCAGGCCGGAGGTATAGTTCCCCCTCGCCCACCTCGCTGCTCTGCGAGGGTGGGTTTTAAGAATGGTGGCGTCTCTGTGCATTTGCTTGCCTCTCTAATGAGCGTGCCAGCAGCCCGGTGACCCAGCCAGCTGCAGCTCCTCCTGCCTTGGCGTTAATTAGTCCTACTCAGTGGGGAGCTGGCGCTGGGCCTGGGGACACGTTCAAGGATTACAAGAATAGGCACGAAATGAGAAATGATAACGGAGCATTATTAACTTCAGACTTCCCTGAGAGTGTGGGAGAGGCAGCCGCTAACGACGCTGGAGAGAAAAGCTCTGTTGGGCGGGGCGGGGCATGTGCCTGGGATCATAGACACAATGGAGCCCCCGGGGCGAACGGGGTCGTTGCTTGGTTCCCATGGCATGTTCTCTGGGTGGGCTGGGGTTCTCTGACTTGCGGGTGCCCGGGGTGAGGTGCCAGGCGCCCAGCAGGGCTCTGGGCGGGGAGGGTGATTGTCATGCAGAGGGCACACGTGTACTGGGGCTGGCGGGGGGCTTTGAGCGCAGGCCCCTGCAGAGCTAAAAGCTGGAGCTACGTGGCGAAGTCCATTAGCTGGCAGCAGTAGTAGACTGTGAATCCGCTCCAAGGAGTGGGGCGAAATCCCCAGCCTGCAATACCGAGGGACAACAGGCCCTGGGCCGGGCAGAGCCCTCTGAGGGCCCTTCACAGCCCATGCAGCCGCATCTCAGCATGGCAGGGAAACCCTCTGAATGCTGCCTGGTGGCAGGGCGGGGCCAAGGTGCCCAGCAGCCCGGCCTCCCCCTTTACTGCCCGTGACAAGTTATCCGACGTGCCCTCTGCAGGGTCACCTCCCTCCGCTGCCAGAGCCTGCGGCTGAAGGCAGGGTGGGAGCCCCCCAGCCTGGGTCCTTTCTGCGCTGCAGGAGCAGAGAAGCCGGGCGCTCTGTGGTGGCTGCAGGCAGGGGGTGGGAGAGGAAGGGACTGGGGGGAGAAGACCGAGCACCTGGGCGGAGAAGGGGAGGAGGATGGTTTGCCAGAGGCCCAGGCACCGCCTCAGGTGGAGAAGGCGGCTGTCTCCCGCTGCTAAGGAAGGCAGCCCTAGTTGCCGTCAGTTTCCTTTAGCCCTGGGCAGCTGCCCCTAGGTAGAGCTATGCCTGGCTTCATTCCACACCTGCCCCATGGCAGGCCTCTGCCGTGCATCTCTACCGGCACTTGTCGCCTCCTGCAGGCTGGTGATGGTTTGTAGTGTGGTCGTGCCCAAAGCCCCGGTCAGCAGCCACGGGTAGAGGGAGACGTGATCCCTGCCCCCAGAGACGCTAGGTGACGTGGCCCAGCTCACCCCAGGAGGCCGGTGTCTGAGTATTGACCTCTGAGCTCCTGAATGCCCAGCCCCAGAGCCTTGGCCCAGAGCCACCTTTCCTCTCCAAGCAGCCGCCGCCAGCTCCAGCGGCACTGCCTGCCAGGGCCTCGGTCTTTCTCTGCTCCCGGCGGGTGGGGATGGGGGAGGCTGGGACGGGCTGCTTTGCTGGCCGGGCTCTCTCGGGCCCCGCGCTTCCTTCACGGGTCTACCCCGCAACAGCCGCCTCTCCCAGCCCCTGCAGGCCTGACTGCTTGCCATGGGGATGGATCTGCACATCAAACCCTTCCCCAAATAACCCAGCCGGGAACATCCCCTGGGAATTAGGGCGAGACTCGTGCCCCGCTAATTGCGCCTTTCCTGTCTTAGTTAAGCACCGGTTGGAATGGGAACACGAAATCCCAGTAGGCCAATTGTGCACCAGCCAAGTGGGCTCCGACGAAGGCAGATGAACTGAGGTGGGGGTCAGGAGCGCTGGGCCTCGGGGGGTGCTGATCTCTGCAGGAGGTGCGGGAGAGCTCTGTCCCGGTGAGGCGGGGGTCAGGAGCGCTGGGCCGAGGGGGTCAGGAGCGCTGGGCCGCGGGGGGTGCTGATCTCTGCAGGGGGTGCGGGAGAGCCCTGCCCTCTGTCCCGGCGAGGCGGAGAAGCGACGCATGCGAATGCTTCGCCGGGAGATCACAGCGCTGAGCCGTGGCGTCGCCGGCCGACACCGTGGGGCTGAGATCAAGGGGGGACTCTGGCAGGAGGAAGCAGTGGAGGCAGTGTCTGTTTGCGCACAGACACCAGGCCTCTGCTTCACGCCGGCTGCAGAGCGGCAGTTGCCACTCGGGCAGGGCCCAGCCGGGCCTTTGAAGATGAGAAGCGCCCCCCAGCTGACGTGTCCCCCTTTGCTCGTGTGGTTTTGCAGGGAGAAGCCAGCAGGAGCTGGGAGGCCGATCCTGCCCCGTAACCCTCACCGGGCCTCATGCTGCCAGCACCGCGCCGTTAACGCCGTCTCCCTCCCTCCACCCCCGGGCAGCCCCCCGGCCCTTGTGGCGCTCACTCTGTCTGAAACGGGGGTGGGACGTTCTCCCAGGCAGGCGGGAATCGCGGCTGGCTTGGTCTGATGAGCCGGGCCTTGAGAGTTACACAGAAAGGCAGGAAACATCGGGGTGGGCAGGGGCGAAGTTGTGCCAGCAGATGGAACATTAACTGTGATTAGCTCGTACTGTGCAAAGGCAGGAGTGGAGGAAGTGGAGCGTATAGACCTATGAAAGGTCTGGGGGGAGGGGGCGGCAACTGCCTCCAGTACCCCATAGCAAATTGCCCCCTGCAGAAAGGGGGTGGAATGCAGCACTGGGTCCCCAGTCATCAGGGTTATAGAGAAGCCCCCCCATGCACCCCAGTGATCGCTTTCCCCGTTGAGATCCGCTGGCCAGTGTGTTAATAGACTCATCAGCCGGCGCAGGCAAGGGGGTGGCAGGCCAGGCCCTTCACGCTTGTCCTTTCCAACGGGTAACAGCTGCCTTTTAGCAGCCCTGCCACTTCCAATCACATCAGCGCGCGGCAGCTTGAGCGGCCCGGGCGGGGAGGCGAGGCGAGGCTCCTTGCCCGAGCGCTGCTGACGTGCGGCTGGAGGGATGGGTTTGTGGAGGCAAGCAACGGCTCTGCCCCGAACCCCGACGGCTCGGTGTTCACTCTGCTGACTCCAGCGCTGAGCGCGAGTCCCGCCTTTCTTCGCTCTGTGATTGCGCTTTCTCCTCCCACCTGCCTCCGCTCTTGCGATATGTGGCAGTTGTGAGTCCCAGCTCCTGGAGTCATGGGGTTATGGGAGACTCTCAGCTTCCTATTGGGTTTTTTTAGGGAAGTTTCTTGATCTCACCGGTGCCGAGGCGAGCTGGAAAATGTGACCTGAGATTCCCCCTCCCCACGGGGTCAAAAACCAGCTGGAAAGAAAAAGACCCCAAATCTCACCATTTTTTTTAAGTGACTCTCCTGATTGGCCTGACTCACCCTTTGAAATGCCTGGGTGTGGCAATCCCTGGAGCAGCGATGGGCCCAGCCCAGGGAACGGGGATCCAGAGGTCAAACGCCCCATAGCCCGCTCCTCGGCGGGCTGGGTTGAGTCTCTGCAATGGGGTGTGAGCCTCCTGCACCTCAGAGTGCCCTGCCGAAGAAGGGCGTTTGCCCTGCTGACCCCTTGTCAGCTCTTGCAAGCTAAGCAGGCTCAGACCTGTTTGGTACTTGCATGGGAGACTCCACGGCACCTACTTGTTGGAGGAAGTTGTGCTGCGATATGGCAGTGGCGCGGGAGGTGCCCAAAGTCTGGGGCCCTGCTGGTCTGCTCTACATCCTGGGCTCTTTTTGTAAGAGGCAGTTGCCCCGTTATTCTGGTCAGATCCCCTTTCCTTTCCGGTCTCGTTTGCGGCTGGGGATGGCCGAGGGGCTTGGTAAAGGGGTCGCGGGTCCTTTCGGCGCCAGTTAAAATCCAACTCAAGGTAACTGCAGCTAGAGCAAATGGCTGATGGCCGGTCAATGGCTGACGTGAAACGAGCCTGCTCCGGCCACTCTCCCACCTGGCATCATGCCGCCCTTGCTGGCTGTCCCGGCGCGCGCGGCGGGTCGCTCTGTGCTGCTGGATGCGCCGTCGGTCGAACCCGATGAAATTGCAGCTGCAGAGCGACCCACAGCAAGTTGGGGGAGGGTGGGGAGGGGTGACAAGGTGCAGGGTGGAATTTCTGGTCAAAACCAGCCAGAGACTCCTCCAAAATAACCAACAGCCCCCTGGTCAGGGACTCACCTGGCTGAACAGATAGAGCAGGGCCTTGCAGCTGCATCTCCCATGTCCCAGGTGAATGCCCTCACCCCACCAAGCAGTGCAACATGTCTCCCCCCTCAGCCCCCCGACTTAGCGTGGGGCTCCTCCGTGGGCAGCTGGTGAGGGAGGCCGAGCTCCAGGGCAGATCGCTGCAAAGCTCAGCCCCAGCCCAACGCAAAGCAAGTCAATATTTAATTTCTGCCAGCGTATTAAATAGCATCGATCCACTCTGGCGTGTGATCTGACAGCGGGCGGGACGTGGCGTTTGCTGGTGGAAGGATGGAGGGCGGGGTGGCGGCGAGCAGAGGACACAGCTGTGGTGTTATGTGCCCGGTGCGGGGTGGAGGGGGTGGGGGTCATCTTTGGGACACACGGCTGTGCTTTCTGGTTCTCAGCTTGCCCTGCTCCCCTCCTGCCGAGGAAAACCCGAGGCGTGAAAGGGTTAACCCATCGGCACAGCGGGCTGCTGAAAGAAGAGGGGGTTCACGCAGCTAATGAGCCGGAGAGATGTAGCCAGGTCAGTGTGATCCTCAAGCAGCCGCTGTCAGAGCGTGCCACTGCTCTCTCCAGAGTGCTTCTGTGCTGCTAATGACAGAGACGTCCTTGTTAAGGCAAGTTGGATTTACAGGCCGTTGCTGTGGGGCACAACCAGCCAGGCTGGGGCCTGTCTGAAGAGGAGAGTGTCTGCCCACCCCAGTGCCAGGGGGCTACCCAGTGGGAATGGGGAGCTCGGCACTGAAATCTCCCAGCTGTACTGAACCCTAGAGGGTATTCCCAGGTCCTGTGGGCAGGGGGAATTAGCCAGTCTGGATTGCTGCCCAAACCCCGACGGCCGTGAGGGGAAAACCCCGCACTGGGCTTGTGACCAGTATTAAGAAAATGTTAACTACAGTGTATTTTATCCATGCGTCTCGAAGCACTTTGCAAGGGCACAAAGGGTTCCCCATCCCTCTGTTACAGATGGGAAAACTGAGACACAGAGCAGGAATGGTGCCTTGTCCAAGGTCACCCAGCAATTTAGTGACAAAGCCAGGGACAGAACCCAGGTGTCCTGAGTCCCTGTCAGGTGCTCGCTCCGTTAGACCACACTGCTGCCTCGACGAGAGTGGCTGAAGAGCCTGGCTCAGGTTTTGCCCTCTGTGGGATGTGTTTGGTCAGACCGGGTAGCTCTACGCTGCAATAAAACACCCGCGGCCTGGCCCATGTCAGTCGACCTGGGCTTGGGTTGTGGGGCTGTACCACTGTAGTGTAAACAGTTGTTGGGTCTCAGAGCCCGGGCTCCAGTCTGAGCCTCCACACTGCAATGGGATCGCCCCGGGAGCCAGAGTCAGCTGACTCGAGCCAGCCACGGGTGTCTGACCGCAGCGCTAGATGTCCCCAGAATGTGCCAGACTCTGTCTGCGCTTAACACGCCGCTACTCCTGAGAGGGCCCCCTGTGCAAACCGCAGCCATCACCATGGGCAACAGCTCCCCCTTCTCTGTTCACAAGCAGCGGTTTGCAGGCACACCAATGGCACGCTCCCCGGGAACACGCCGGCAAGCATCCTGCCTTCCCCACACCTGCTGGGCGATATTTCCACGTCGTGTTCATCACCGCAGGCTGGGCTTGTTTCTTTTTCCACCTGTGGGGGGGAATCCCCTTTTGTGGAAGGTGCCAAAACACCAGGGGAAACTCTGAGGCGTGTTTCATTTTTCTTGAAACCGTCCAACTGATTTCTTCCTCCCCCAGCTGGCTTTGCTGGGGATACCAATATTTCCCACAGCTCCCTGGAGGTGGGAGAGGAAAGCAACTGGGATTCCTCTGCCTGGCGTGGGTTTTCTCCAGCTAGCCTGGCGGGTGTTCTACAAATACAAATGAATGAAGATTTATTTGGAAGCAAATGAGAATGGACGGCTAAAATTCCCCAGTGCTAGCGGTAGCCACTTCTCTTCCTAGCAGCCGCCCAGGTCGGCTTGCTTAGCGGCAAGTCCGTGCTTTCTAGGGCTGGCTGGCTGACCTTAGGAACCTGCCGTATGCAGCAGCTGGGGGGAAGGTTCCAACCCAGAGACAGGTCCCAGCCCCCTTATGGTTCTGACCTTGACCCGGACGCTGCAGGGATGGGAGAATGGCACAAATATCTCAATGGCTACGTTGTGGCTCGGGCCCATCTCCAGATCTCCAGACGCTCATGGCCTGATCCCCCGTCCGCTCCTGTCAAGGGGAGACTTTCCATTGGCCTCCCCCGGGCTTTGGACTGGGACCCGTGCTCAGAAAAGCACGGCCGTGGCTGGGATTGGTGTGTTCGGAGATGGATATTGACAGTCCAATGCCAGAAGAGTGCGCCGGGAGCGAGGAACCTGCAGACGGGGCCGAGGCGGTCAAGCCGCAGAGTGGGCAGCGTAGCCTCGCCAGGGATGTTGCCGCTGGGAGCGAGCCCACGTTGGGGCTGGGGGGCTCGAGCTGACAGCCTGAGCTGCAGTGTCCATGCTATTTTTGGTGCGCTAACTTGTGCCCTGCTAGAGCGAGTGTGTTTTCACGGGCTCACGCCGTGCAAACATACCCTTAGGTTGCCCATTTGTCTGCTACCCTCTGTGAGGTTTAACTAGTGTTTGGAGCCAAGGCAGAAGGGACCCCTCCCTCCCAAATTCCTGGGTTCTCCTCCAACTGGGCTGCTAATACTCTGAGATTAGGCAAGTCCTTTCCCCTCTCTAGGCCTCGCTTTACAGCTGCCGATGGTTTTATTATTGCTCCATTTAATGCTTAAAGCTTCCTTGCCTTGTGGACCCCCCAGAATCCTGCCTCACCAGCCGAATAAATGAGCGCTCGGTGGCCACGAAAACCACCTCTCCCTCTGTTGTGCTGATTGGAGCTGGGCAAACAGAACCCAACTGGGGTTGTTTCCATCCTAGCTGTCAGCTGTTCCCCTCGTTAATTAGGTTGCTGTCAGCGTTAGTTGAAAGGCAGTTGCGTTCTCCCATCCCGGTTTGACGTGCTTAAGAAAGGTGATGTGTCAAATCCGATAAATTCTCCTTTGGCCGCCGACAGCTCTTCCCTGGCATGGTTGATGGAGTGGAAAGGACGACTTCATCACGCCGCTGCCATGTTGGCACCCCAGGGCTCTGGAGGTGCCTGTTTTACCAGCAACATCCTGTGGAGACCCTCAACTCTGGCCTTCAACCCCCCTCAGTGGGGCTGATAGTTTGCAAACACCTGGCGCTCAGGAGGTTCCGGATGATGAGTTCTGGAAGATGCTGCACTTTGGGATGTCGACACAACATGTGTCTCCACGCTGACCCTTCCAGTTGGGAGTCAGTAGGATCTGCCGTGGGGCCTAGATCATTGCGCTGGTGGCACTTCAAGCAGCGCGTGGGCAGGTCAGACCACGATGTGTTGGTTGGTGCACCAGGCAGATAAAAACTTGGTATCTCGATTTCCCACCCCCTCCTCCTCCTGATTGAATGAATCCCTTTAGATTCTCCCTTCTTCTGGGCAATTTCTCCTTCTCTTGAGTGGAGTAAGGAGCTTGTCTTCTGGCTGGTCAGCGTCCTCCTAGGGGATGTAGACCTCCAGCTGGGTACGTTCTTCCCTGCAGCCTCTGATCTGGGGATGGGCCCATACATCGCAAGGAGCTTTTGATCAGATGGGTAGGTTCCCGCAGTGGAACTTCTCCCAAAGTCACGGCCCTGTTAGCAGCAGCAGCAGCAGCAGCAGCAGCAGCAGCATGGCCATTAACGCCAACCCACACCTGGGGAAAGACACTAGTACTAGGCTCCTTCACGGCCTCCGTGCTGCTCCAATGCCCCCCACTAGGCCGTGGTTTCATAAGTCTCTCCCAACCAAAGCAGCTCCCCAGAGAGCTGTGAAATGCGTGTTGGAGTGTGACACCATGGCCCCCCATTCAGGGAGGCTAGCCCCGCCCCTTCTTCCGCCTCCCCCGCTGGAGCCCCGAGACCCCCACCATGTCCAGAGGAGCCCTACCCCAGCTGCCCTGAGTCCTGACGCACTGGCCCCAGCCGCCTCAAGTCCTGGCCCACCCTACCCCCAGCCCCCGCCTGCTTTGGGGGAGAGGCTGAGCAAGGGCGGGAAGAGAAGCAGCCTGGGAGTGGGAGGCGGGAAGGGGCTTCGGGATGGAGTGTGGGCGGGGCCACACCTGGCTTCACCTCCCCTTGCCTTCGATCCCTGCCGCCCATGGCTCCGGGTCAAGGGAGGGAGAGCAGGTTGTCGTGAGGGCCTGAGATCCCGGCCTGTTAAAATTCCAGCTGGGTGACGTTCATTGAATAGTGTCGAGCTTTTAAGGGGCCAGCGTGACTTTCCCCGATGGCTCAGAGTTTTAAAAAACCCTTTGGAATTATCGGGGAGCCAGAGGGAGGGTCGTGCCATTCTCGGCTTCGCCAAGGGCTTGACGAACGGCGGAAGTGAATTAAAGCTACTAAAGCACGGGGACGTGTGTCCCTCCAGGTGACACATTCGCTGGCTCTTTGCTCATTAGCTGCGCAGGCTCTGGTGCGAACATCCCTGTCTTCTCATCTCCCCCGCTCCCAGACGGGCGCGGGGGAATCGCTAATGCCAACAAGTGGCATTTGCATTTGCCGCTCTCCGGCCCCTCCGTTTGCATTTGGCTGCAATTAGCGCAGCGTTCGCCGGCGCGCTGCCTTTCGCGTGACAGCTGGACCTTTCCCTTGGTACTTTTGTAATTACTCATTGCCCCTTGGTGGGTGGCAGACATGACTTGAGCAAGCTTAGTGGTACACTGAACAGCAAACCCCCGCCGAGCGGCTCCGAGCCGGGCGGGTCTCGGGTGAATGGTGGACGCTCCCCATTCAGGAGATGAAGGAAGTTTTGCTGATGGATGTTGCTGTGGCCCATTTCCCTCCAGCCATGCTTGCCACTGGCTGCTTTCTGCAGCAGGGGCATGGGGCTGAATTTGGTGGCTCGTGTTTCCCAGCAGACAGAGCTGCCCATAGCGTGGGCAAGTCCTGCAGAGATTTTTGTGTGCGCCCAGCTCTGCCGATGCACCTCAGTTCCAACCTGCAGCCCCCCGGCTGTCCCTGTCCTAGCCTGACACACACACAGCACTGATGAGACCGCTCAGTCCTGACCCATGTGCTGTTCCAGTCCTGGGCTCCCTCCTTTGTATGCCTCTGGCCTCATCTGCAGCGCCCTCTGCTACTCCAGTGCACCACGTCCAAACCAGCAGCTCTCCCGCAGCCCCGGCTACACCAGCCCTGCCGCCCCCACTGCTCAGCTCATACAGCTCCAGTTCTGAATCCCGTCGGACTCCTTCCCTGTGGGATCTCAGCCAGCACTGGAGCCCAGCGAGAAAGGCCAGGGCCCTCAAACCTCTCCTGAGCTCCGCGGATCTATCCGCTTTAGCTCTCAGGCCTCTCTTGCGGGGCCAGGGCAGCGCGTGTGCGTAGGGTGCGGAGTCGATGGGCCGCCTTTCATCCTCGCCAGCTCCTTGCGTCTCATCCCCCCGGTCTTTCTCATGCACGAACTGCAGGCTTTAGGTGATGGGCCTGAGGCTCTCACAGCTCTGCACAGACCTGCCCAGCCAGGGAGAGACTGCGCTGCCCTCCTCAGCCTCCCGTCCCCAGTGCTTCCAGCCGGGGAATTGACTCCCCAGAGGCAGGACTCTTTCCCACTGGAGTGCAACAGACTGAGACAGAGCAGCGAGGGGAGGGAGCGGTGGTGTCTCGGACCCAGCTGGGAGACCCGGAGGCCTTTCGGGGTTTGGCCCAGCCCAGGGTGACCTGGAGCCCAGCCCCTCACAGGATCAGGTCCTAGCAGTGAAAACGTGCCCGCTCCTCCATCCCTGTTCTCACGCGAGAGAGTCACATTGGGTTCAAGGGGCCCGATCCCCAGCGGCTCTAAACGGGTGTGGTTCGGTTAACGTCCCTGGAGTGGCACGGGTGTATGCCAGCTGGGATCTGGCCCACGGACTCCAATGAGCTCCCCTGATTCACGCCTGCTGCGGCTCTGTCCCCTGGGGCTCCAGCAGAGCGATGCTGCAGGACACCAGCCGGGGATCTGGTCCAGCGGCCATGGGCTGCTGCAGGGCTCCTGGTGGCCAGCCTGGCTCTTTGTGGGGATCCCAAGTGGGGGGAGGGACATTGGGGGGGGGCGCGGGATTTGCCTTTTCTCACAACTCCTGTCCTGGTGAGTGAAATTGAGCATTGCCGGCCTGGTGGGAGACACGGGGCTCCTGAATGAGCATGGCCTGGAGTAGCAGTGAGGTGTGGGGGGGCAGTTAGGAGCGAGGGGCATCAGAAGGGATGGATGTGAGTGAGGCCAGCACCTGGAACAGGTTTGGGGATGGGTGGGGGGCTGCAGGTCAGGAGTAAGGGGCACCAGCAGAGCTATGTGTGGAGAGTCTAGGGCTGGAACCGGAGGGGGGCTGTGGGGCAGGAGCGGGGGGAGCTGGCAGATCTGTGTGCAGGGAAAGACGCCCAGCACTTGCCTGCGTTGCTCTTGGCTCTGGCCCAGTGTAATTCGTCCATGACTTTCATGAACACTCATTCCACGAACAAACTGCATTAATCAACCAAGAATCAAAGCAAAAGCCAGGATCCGGGTATGGGACGTAAAGGGCAACCGGACAAAGGCAAGACATCGCCAAAGGGGGCACCTGGCTCACTGATCACCTGAATGCCCTGTACTAGTTGCAGTCCAGGGGGTACTAAGCAGAAATCTCCAGCCATGCCGACCCTTCTCTTTTATACGGGGGTGTGGCCAGTGCAGACGACATGCCTCCTCCCAGCATGCATTGGGGCACCACCTCCAGCATGCATTCTGGGAAACGCAGTCTCCACGGGCCGCGCCCTTGAGCTGAAGATGAGTGGAGCCAAAACAAGTTGGCTGCAATTAGGACAAAGGCCAGACACTGCTTCTGAGGTCTGATATTCAGGGACCCGCCCCGAAGGCCTGGGCCCCTCTGAGAGCAGTCCTTGTGGGGCAGAGGAGAGAGAGAGGGCATGGATTCGGTGGTGACGCTAGAAATGGCAGCTCCGCTGACGAATGCTTTATTAATATTTAAGGAATGATTATGAAATGCAGCCACTTTCTCTAATAACTTATTATAGTGGATCTTATAAAATGCATTGGCCGTAAATTATTCACTGATGAGGCCTTGGCAGGCTGTTACAAAGCATATAATCAGATATTGACACTGTTTTAACAATTTATGAGGCGCGTGGGCTTAATAAGGGACTGCACGTTCTTACGCGCCATGGGAGCCGACCTTTCCCCTAACCAGCACAGGGAGATGGAGAATACAGTGGCTGGGTCAGCCAGGCTATTGCCTCTGGGGACCTGATTCTTAAAAATCCCTCTCGGGTCAGAAAAGCCATATAGACGCGGCGGCCTTATTTTGAACCCTTCATTTGTGCCCAGTTTGGAACTACGGCACACGGCCGATGGTGGCTGCTCATGCTTGAGGATCAGGCTGGAAATGACAAATGGGTGTTGGAGGAAGAGCATTGGAGGTGCATGGGCAGAGGCGTGCCGTGGGCCCGGGGCTGCAGGAGCAGGGGCAGAACTGGACGGTGCTGTTGGCCGAGCGGAGGTTAGCCGGGAAGCGAGTCGCCTCCCCACACCGCATCTCTCCCCAGCGCCAGTCACTGCCTGAGCATGAAATTCGCTTACCCGTGTAATGAGATGAGAACGAAGCGTAGCCCTTGCCACGTGCAAAGCCCTGCGCGGACACTGACGAGAGCTCAGGGAGGCTTATCCCAGCGTCCGGGGGAACGGGGAGTCCTGCAGCTGGGGACGGCCCAGGCTGGGATCACGCCCGCATCCAGAGCTCTGGGGCAAACCCAGGCAGCAGCTGCCTGACGCTGTTTAAAGGCTGGAGGCCCAGGGTCCCTCCGAGCCAGCCATCTCCTGTGCCAGGGGGGAGCCAGGATGTGACGGGTTGGTATCACAGAAACCCCCTTGGAGCTGCCACCTGGTGTGCCAAGACTACTCCTGCCCCTGCTTTCCTGCCTTTTCCAGCTTGGGACTCCAGAATCCTGTCTGGTCTGAGCCAGACCCGCTAGCCTGCTGCAAACCTAGACCCAGGTCTGAACCACGTCCCCTTCCCCTAACAGCTGTAGGCTTGCCTGGAAGCAGCTTAGGAAGTGCTCTTGCCTTTGACACCCAGGTGCCTAACTCCCAATGGGGTTCAAACCCATCACGCAGGGTATAACAGACCATGCTAATTTCTATCAACCCTGTGCGCCTGTCACGCTTTCCATCTGAGGCTCTCGAGGGACTTTACAAAACCAAGGGTAAGGCTTGTTCTCCCCATTTTATGGGGGAAACCGAGGCACAGCGCGGGGCGGTGACTTGTGCAGCGTCACACAGCTGCTCCGCGGCAGAGCCGGGGGTAGAGTTCACAAGTGCCAAGCCCCCTATGCTGTGCCCCACACTCCCCCTGCTTCCATTGGGGAAGGGAAACCTTGGGAGACGCAATCAGCCTTCATGATGCTGGCAAGGGATCAGTCCCGGGCTGCAAAGCGGGCAGGACCCGGTGGAATGAGCTGTAGCCAAGGGGAGGTGCATGTAGACTAGACTGCGGGTACTGGGTGAGGTTGGGCAGTGGTCTGCCTCTCCCTTCCTTTGCTGGCAGCTCACCAGAGACAGTGATGGGGGGGGGGGGGGCGGGGGGCGCGTTTCCTGTGTAGTCTCTCCCTTCCCTGCTCCCTCCAGAGTGTAATGCTGGCTTGTCGTGGTGCCTTCACACCAGCTCACTCCCTTGCCACAGCTGTTTGTGTCGAGCTCTGAAAATACTTTTCGGGGTGACAATTTCTGCAGCTCCTGGCACCGGAGAGGTGGGGACCCTCCCGGAGCATCATCCACGCACCCCATCCAGGTTTACCTCTGCAGTAGTGGAGCACGCCACCCAGCAAACAGGGCTCGAACCAGTTCTGCAGCATGTCCACAGCACAGACAGCGGGCTGAACCTGAATCGGTGCTTTCTGTTCTTTCACGTTTTCCTCCCGTTTGCTTCGTTCCCCCGCTGCGCAGTGTTGATGGGGTTTGGAGTGAACTTGCAGTGGGTCCCTCTGGGTCACTGCAAAATAGGGATTCGAGGTGGTGGGTGGACCGGGGGGCGCTCCAGGATGCAGAAAACCCAGGTGACTGCATCTTTGAATGAGGAGGACGTCTTAGTCTAACCCACTGCTCTGTGCTCCACAGGGGCTGGGAGTCTGTGACCTGCAGCGTTTACCGCTCGACCTGCAGACCCAGTTCAGTCCTGGGGGTTGGGGAAACGGCCACGTCAGCAGGATGAGAGACAATCTGGGAGATTTGGCGATGCATCCTTCATGTAAGTTTCACTCCTTGCTCAGGTAAGAACCTTCTCATGAGGGGTCCCAGGGCGGCCCCCACCATCTAAATCTAGCCAGATGGCCTGCCAGCCCCACCCTGTTCGCTCGGCGGGCATCGCTCAGAGCTCGCCTTTAAAGCCTGCCCATCCAGTCTGGTGGGGTTAGTAGCACCCCATTGGGCTGGGTGCTGTGAGACGGGCCCTGCTCCGAGGGGCTTACGATGGAAACGGGCGAGGCAGACGCAGGAAGTGGGGTCACTACGCTCCCCACGGCGCACATGGGAGCCGAGGCACAAAGTGACGTGACCAGGGCCGCGCGGGGCGTCTGTGGCAGAACTGGGACGCGAGGCTGCCGAGGCCCAGCCCAGCCCCGTAACTGCTGGGCCACCCTCCCTCTCCGGCCAGAGGAGCCGGGGGCAGCATCTCGGGTGCCTCCTCCCCCTAACAAGAGCAGCCCGGTGTGGTGCTCCTGCAAATGTGTGGGGAGGGAGTACTTCCTGGTGCCCTGAGACCAGTTCTCCTCTCCCACCCCTGCATGTGCCGACCTGCCGCTCCTCCTCAAACCTGCTGATCCTGGGAACCGGCCGGGGAGGGGGGGGAGCATCTCTTACTAAACTCCCCTGCTGTCTTCCTCTTGGTCTCTCTCTCCCACCGCCACTCTCCAGCAGTGGGTCCTGGCTTGTCAGTGCCCCCCCCGCGCCCATCCCATCCCATCCCTTCCCCCCTCCCCGCCCCCAGGATAGCAAGCAGTTAGAGCCCCCTAGTGGCACTGCGTGGGAACCGGGCTAATCGGATGGGCCCAGTCAGACCATCACAACCCCCCTAACCATGTTTCCAAGGGAGGGTGATTTTTTTTTCTTTCCCGGGTGCTCCCGGCTGCCCCGCAGGGGGTGGGTCCCGTGAATGGGGGCAGTGAGCCAAGGCCAGGCTCGGCGCTGGCATCGGGGCGTTCGCTGCGTGGCCAGATGAGGCTCCGTGTGGGTATAGGCCCATCGCCCAGGCCATCGGTCGCCCAAGCAGGGATGACGCAGCCCCAGGAGACGGGGCCCGGCTGTGATGAACGTGCGGGGGGCTCCCTGGGGAGGCTGCGGGACACGCCCACCCACCCTGGAGCTCTCCCTGGGCTCTCGGCCCCAGAATGACTGGCGCAGCCTGAGCTGCCTTGTGCATCCTCCTGGATCACACTCTGACGGACGGGCTTGGGGACTGCGCTGCTGGTGCATTAATCCCTGGCGGACAGGGGTTTGCAGCAGCTCCGCTCCGAGCACCCACCTGGGTGAAAATCCCCACCTGTTCGAGGGTGGGTGCACTAAAGAAAGAGGGCTACGTTGGCCCAGCAGATTCTCAGCCCCCTGCCTGGCCCTAGGCGTAGGGGACTGGGCACAGTGGGCATTAGCCCTCCCTGGTGCCGACTCAGGGATACTCGTGCAATGGCTCAGGGCAGATCCTAGCTCAGATTTGGGGTGAACATGCTGTGATGGGCGTGTGTCCAGGTCCCTGCAATGGAGGATTGGGGGGGAACAGAAACCCGTGCATTCCCCCCGCAACCCAGGCCGCTACGTGGCCCCTTCTTGATGCACAGCAGACCCCTGCATTTACCCTCTGACCTGGGGCCAGAGGGCAGCGCAGACTGTGCTGATCCACACGCTGTGCAGTGAGCCAGGCGGGCACAGTGCGTCCTCTGGCTGAACTCACTGGGGTTACTCTGCCCTGGGGCAAGCAGCTGCCCCCCCTGATATCAACGGAGCTGCCCCCGCTGGCGGCCAGGGCTGGGCTTGGACCCCGCTCTGTCCTGCCTGCTGCCCGTGGGGCCTGCGACATGGGTTACAGATCTCCACTAGATGGTGCCACAAGAACTGGCTGCGAAGCTCGCTGGCGGGTCTGTCCCGGGCCTTCTGGATGGCAGGGCGGGCGGCTCAGGCTAACGGCCCAGGGAGTCAGCCCCGCGGCGAGGTTGAATTTACTCCCCCTTTGCCGGTGCTTGCAGCTTCCTGTCTTTGTTAGCAGCCCTGTCCCGCGCACCGGTGCAAACACGCCGGCCAGCCTCTGGCCTGCGCTGGCTCTCTTGCTGGGGGAGGGACCTGGCTTCCTGGCTGCCTCCTGTTCTCACTTCTGCCCGTGAGGTGTTTGGGTTTAGAGCGGCTCATGCAGCCACTTGGCAAAGATAAATGGCTGGAACGGAGGCTTCAGCCCGTCGTGGGCTCATCCTGCGAGGAGGGCGGCCGGGTTGGACAAGGCCCTACGGAGCTGGTGATGGGGAGGGACGTTTACTCCTCTTCCCCGGCCAACAGGAGGTTGGAGTTAAGTCGCTCCGCACTCAACTCCAGCTCCAAGTGAAACCCGCGCGCCCACATGGGCTCCCCTGATCCCTGCCCAAGGAGGGGAAAGGGGGTTAGGGTTAGGGAGCTCGGGCACTGGGGGCGCCTCGGTCAGCCCTGGGGCCTACAGCGGGTTAGGCTCCCGAGGGCTGAAACGCGCTAGTCTAACACCACTCAGTAGAGGAGTAACAGGGTGACACTGTGACATGAACTCTGTGGGGAGCAGCACGCTGGGGACGCAAACGCCCGAGCTCTGTCCCTAAGGGACCAAATCCGCTGGTGTACGTGGCACAGGCCGGGGAAAAGCCAGGCAGCAGCTGTTAAAAGAATCTCCCCCCCCGGCAAATACATGGGCTAAGGGAGCACTGGGACATCAAAGGGTGGGGGGGGGGGCGGAGACTGCGCAGCGTTCCCCTTGAGTGACACCTTTTGGGGCTGGGCCGGGCAGGTGTCGAGAGCCCAGTTGGGGATCCCACATTGTGACAGAAGCAGGCACAGAGGCAGCTTTGGGGGCGGGGAAGGTGTCTGAGATGGCGGGGGGGGGGGGGGAGGCAGCTGAGAGGCGTCCGTGCAGGCGGGTCGGTGGCAGGGATGTGGTATATATTCGGGGGTCTGGCAGGAAGCTCAGAGGGGACCGTGTGCATGTGGGTCCAGAGGGAGATGTGGGCTGGGGGTGAGGAAGCACTCAGGGGGCCAGAGGGAGGTGTGGGCTGGGGGTGAGGAAGCATTCGGGGGGCCAGAGGGAGGTGTGGGCTGGGGGTGAGGAAGCACTCGGGGGGCCAGAGGGAGATGTGGGCTGGGGGTGAGGAAGCACTCGGGGGGCCAGAGGGAGATGTGGGCTGGGGGTGAGGAAGCACTCGGGGGGCCAGAGGGAGGTGTGGGCTGGGGGTGAGGAAGCACTCGGGGGGCCAGAGGGAGGTGTGGGCTGGGGGTGAGGAAGCACTCGGGGGGCCAGAGGGAGGTGTGGGCTGGGGGTGAGGAAGCACTCGGGGGGGCCAGAGGGAAGTGTGGGCTGGGGGTGAGGAAGCACTCTGGGGGGTCAGAGGGAGGTGTGGGCTGGGGGTGAGGAAGCACTCGGGGGATCAGAGGGAGGTGTGGGCTGGGGGTGAGGAAGCACTCGGGGGATCAGAGGGAGGTGTGGGCTGGGGGTGAGGAAGCACTCTGGGGGTCAGAGGGAGGTGTGGGGCTCTCCGGGGGCGTTGGTGGCAGGGTGGTGCATGCTGGTTTGTGTATTGCAAAGCGGGGTGTGTGCAATGCTAAATTTGTGCCAGGGCTGAGCCCCGGCACCACTGGGCCTGGCGGTTCAGGGCCCCGGCGCTCCTCGGCCTGGCGGTTCAGGACCCTGGCGCTCCTCGGCTTGCCATGTCAGTTACGAAAGTAAAAAGAGGCACGAGCCCGGCACCTCTTTCATTACAAATTAAGCGCTGGGTGCGTGGGGCAGTCGCAGCTCCGGCAAAGCAGCCGCGCCCCATCCCGGTGCCGTGGCAAGCGGAGGCCGCCCAGGTCCTTGGCCACATGCTGCCCATCTCGGGAAGCCCGATGAGAGCGGCGCTTGTCTAACAGGTCAGACTCCGGCCCAGCATGGAGCTGGTCTCTGCCCAGCCCGGAAAGAAGCAGCCTTAGCCGGACCCGCCGGCGCTTCTGGGCCTGTTGCTGATTTGTCTAAGAACAGTCACTGCGTTGTCTCGCTCCTTTGATGTCCTGCGCGGGGGGCCGTGGCTTTGCCTCTCCGTCTGTCTGGCCTCTATTGGCCCAGCCCCCACTCCGGTGCTGCCGCCCCATTAGGAGGGCCAAGTTTGGTTGGACGCGTTCCTGGAGGCTTCACCACATGACGTCATCTTTCACTGAAGATGGATTTTTAATTCCTGGAGACTCCAGGACAATCCCGGAGCGCTGGCAACCCTTGCCCAGTACTGCCGGCAGCACAGGGTGCTGCGTGTGTGTGTGTGTGGGGGGGGGTTCCCCATCGTCTGCCCAGTGCCCCTCCCCGGCTCTCACAGGCAGGGGGATTCCGCACAGAGAGCAGTGGGGTCACTAGCTACTTGCACCCCCTGAGACCACCCCTTAATCGTGCTGCGTTTGGGGCCGGGGACTCCCAGCTGTAGCTGCGAACAGGGGAACCCCCTTGCTGCCCTTCCCTGCCAGGCACTCCTGGGCCATCGCCTCCCCCCACCTGGTCACCATCCCCATGGCAGCACTCCAGAGCCCCTGAACCTCCCCCTGCTTCCAGCCATTGAGTGCTGGGGGGTCCCCTGGGACTCTGCGCCCTGGGGTGGCCATTGTCGGGCCAGGGTTCGCTGTCCCTGGGCCTCCACACACACCCGGCCCCCTCGCTGCAGGCTCAGTGGAAAAGGAATCTGCGGCTCAGAGATTTCCCAGGGCATCTGTTGGTAATTAACAGCCTTTATTCCCTCCCAGAGACTCCATATGTGGCGAGGCGATGGTGCCCGCGGGGAGGAGGGATCCGGGGATTTATAGCGATTTCCCCAGTGCTGGAGAGGGGATGGAAACGAGGCGGGCGGTTCGGCGAGCCACAGCGGGCAGGCGCCTGGCTGGGGGCGGCCGGGGGGGGGCTTGGCCCCAGCCTGGTTAAGGAAGAGAGATGGAGGCTGTTCTTGGACTGGGTGATAGGAGTGTGGGGGGGGGGATGGACAATAACAGTCCCCCCGGGGGTGATCGAGGAGAGCTTTGTCCATCTACACGGGTTCTTCTACACACCCCTCCCGGCCCCAGCTCGCTGTGTGGCTTTGGAACACCTTGGCCCATGCAGCACCCCGGGTCCGTACCCGCAGTCAGGCCGGGCGTCTGACCAGCGCTGGGTCTGGGGGTTGGGTGTGAAGCCTGGGACAGGCCCAGTTGAAATGGAGTAACCCAGGAGAGTTCTCCCCAGCAGGGACGTGAAGCAGCCAGCTCCGCTCAGCTCTTCCATGTCCCACCACGCAGTGGGGCAAGTATCCCAAATCCCTCGCTGCTGCCAGGAGGGCCCGGTGGGCCAGCTGCACCGGTGCCGGGGAGGTGTGAGCCACGTGCCTGGCACAAAGCGGGCCCAGGGTGTTCTCCGGAACAGCCAGACACCTGCCCGTGTCCTGCTGCTCGGGAGTCCTGGAGTGCCCCTCCCCAGCTCTACAGCAATGGTTGACGCAACCCCTCTGTCAGATGGGAGCCTGGCAGCCAGCCCGTCAGCACAAGCTGCATGTGCTCTGACAGAAAGAAAGGCGGCTTTGCCAGGGGCCGGCAGAGCGAACCTGGGCGTGAGCGGGTCTCCGGCACGGCGGCGGCACCTTGTCCTGGGGGATCCCGAAGCACTTCGCACGGGCGGGCGAATGCATGAGCCTGGGACGGGACGGGGCTTCCTACCCGGAGGGTATCAGTGAGCTGCGTGTGGATGGGGCTGTTTGCTGATGAGAAAGGGAGCACGGGGGAAATCCGTGAGGTGTTAGCACACACGTGTGTCGGCATTTGTGGGTGAGGGATCGTAGTGTGTGTGTGGCAGGGTGGCTGCTGACTGAGCGCCCCCTGGTGGCCAGAGGTCACTCTGCTGCCCGGCTACCAATTTCTCACCTCTTCAGGGCCCTTCGTAACTCACATTCACAGGTAATTAAAACATTCCCCTGCTGGGGTCCCACTTACTGAGGCCCAGGGCCAGCTCTAGGCACCAGCCTAGGAAGCACATTGCTTGGGGTGGCACATTGTAAGGGGCGGCATTCAGGCCAAACTTAGGGCGGCAAATTCCGCTCCTGCCTTTTTTTCCCCCGCTTTGGCGGCGCTCTGGACTTTCTTTTATTTTTGCCTGGGGCGGAAAAAACCCCCAGAGCTGGCCCCGTTGAGGCCTCCCCTGCTGGCCCTCCACACCCCAACCCCGGTTCATTCACTCGCTACCTTTAAGGATGGAGCCCACAGCTAGGTCCCCATTCAAAGTCTCGGAGGGCTTGTCTACCCTTAAAACGACCGCTCGTGCGGGTCAGTGTGGACGCTGCACACGGGCGGGAGGGATTCGCCCCGCGGCGGAGGTAAGCTAGCTCCCGGAGAGGGGGTAGCTAGGTCGATGGAAGAATTCTGCCGCTGACCTCGCGCTGTCTGCACAGGGACTTAGGTCGGCTCCGCTGTGCCGCTCGGGTGTGGATGTTTCACCCCCTGAGCGACGCCTCCGCTGGAGCTCGGCCCTCTGGCTGCCAGGCCCCCAAGCCCTTCTCCCAGCTGGGGTCTCTAGCAGGAGAATCCTGCTCACTGCAGCTCCTCTCTGTCACGCCTCCCTTGGGCTCGGAGGTTCCCTGCAGCCTGTCACACGCTCTGCAGGCTCCCCACCCTTCCCCGAGTGTCCCCACTTCATTGCCGCCTCCTGCTGCTCTTTCTGAGGCAGTCAGCCTGATCTCGGTCAGGTGTGGCTCCTCCGGTCGCCCCAGCCCTCTGACCCCTACGGGACAAGCAGCCACTGGGTTAGAGTGTGTCAGGGAAACTCTGAGGGGCCCATTTTCCATGGGAAAATGCGAGTCTGTCAAAGCCTAAATGCTTCAGGAAACCACATCGATTTTGCTGAAATTTTGTTTTGGAGAAGAAACGGGAAGGGGGTGGGGGAAGAGGGGGTTCCGGCAACGTTGATCTGGAAACGTTTCAGTTTTGAAACCACTTTTCAGTTTGAAATTTGCGAGTGTGTCGCATCAGCCTCGATTTCCAAAAGGTGAAACTGACGGGTCTGTTTTGTCACCGTTTTGTGACTGGCCCGAAACACGCGTCTTTTTCTGGAATTGTCTCGTGCAGAGAACTTTGGAAAGCTTCGGTCTTGTTCCAAATTGGAATGAAGATCAACATAAAAATCTCAAAATCCTTCAGGAGATGGAATTTCTGTCCTCTCCACAGCTGCAGTGTGTGCGCCTCAATTCGTGTGTGTGTGTGTGTGTGTGTGTGTGTGTGCGCGCGCACACGCGCGCAGGGGACAGTGATCATGGCATGTGTGTGTGTATGCATGAGTGTTTGTGTGCCTGTGTATGTGAGGGATCACAGTGTGTGTGTGTGAGGGTGTGGGGGAGGGGAGTAAGGGGTGTGTGTGGGGAGGGAAGGGGGTGTGGGTAGGCAAGGGGCTCTGTGTCTGTGTGTGTGTGTGTGGGTAGGCAAGGGGCTGTGTGTGTGTGGGTAAGGGGGTCTGTGTGTAAGTGTGTGTGGAGGGGTAAGGGTGTGTGTGTAGGCAAGGGGCTGTGTGTAAGTGTGTAAGTGGAGGGGTAAGGGGTGTGTGTGTGTAGGCAAGGGGCTGTGTGTGTGTGGGTAAGGGGGTCTGTGTGTAAGTGTGTGTGGAGGGGTAAGGGTGTGTGTGTAGGCAAGGGGCTGTGTGTGAGTGGAGGGGTAAAGGGGTGTGGGGGGGGTAAGGGGGTGTGTGGGGAGGGTAAGGGGGTGTGTGTGGGGGGGTAAGGGGTGTGTGTGTGTGTGAGTGTGTGTGTGTGTAAAAGCAGCTGGACAGCTGCACCAGGGCGCTCTCAGCCTCTAACCTGGGTTGTGCCCGTCTTTCTGTGCCTTGCTTTTCCTGCTCTCCAAGACACCCTAGTTCTCTAACTCTCCTTGTGTCTTCTCTCCATCAGCATCTAATTATGTGTAAGCAAACGCAGTCTATTGGGAGCCCTTCCAGCCGGCACCAGATGGAACATTAACCCCCAAACCAGGCCTCTGCCTCCGTGCCAGCGAAATGAATCTAATTCTCCGCACAGAGCTCTTTGCGGGGGAAGCAGGGAGATAAATATCCCACCACAAACTGCCTTTCAGCGACATTTTGTCTCAGAACCTTAATGTCACAAGCCCAGCAATTGAAAGGCTGGGCTGTGATTTGTGTTTCTTGGCTGCTGGAGCTTCGCTTTCTTGGAAGATGCGCTCGCCTCTTAATTTCCATGTTAAATTGTTAGGTGTGGGGCAAGAGGGGTAATTTTCTTGTCTTTTTAATGTTCTGTTCTTTATTATTTGTATCACAGTCGTGCCTAGGCTTTTGCGAGGCGCTGTACAGCACAAAGTTGAAAGCAGTTCCTCCCCCAGACAGCTTACACTCTCAGTAAGACAGGTAATGAGTGGGGGAAACCCCCTAGAATTCCCATTTTACAGCTGGGGGGACTGAGGCCCAAAGAGATGAAGTAATTTGCCCAAGGTCACACACGAAGCCTTTGCCAGAGCTGGGAATACAACTCAAGTCACCTGGGTACCAGTCCAGCACCCCAGTGGGATTACAGGCTATCTCTGTTCCAAGCCACTTCCGTTTGAATCTGTCTTTATCCCCAACTGAGTCCTCCCCCAAGCCCCTTAAGGAATCTGCTTCATTAGGAGTTTGACGCAATGGGGGACTGCCACAATGGGAGAAACTTCATGCCACTCTGCCTGTGCCCACTTCTCTGGCACTGAGAGAGGAGCACGCTTGAGCTTTCTGAATGCTTACCAGTAATCACCCGCCATCTCTCCAGCTTCGCTGCTCTAGCCCTGTGTGAGGTGGGTCCTGCCATCATTAGCATGTGTAGGACACCGCGGGTGAGATCCTGGCCCCACGGAAAGGGTAACATTTCCCCAGGGCCAGGATTTGTACCCCTGTGAGCTGACAAGTAAGTAGCAGGCATCTCGACATTAACCATTTCCTGCTATTGAAGCGACTCCGATCTGGCGTTTGCGCTGTCCCCGCCTCTAGGTGTCGATGCAGACCCCAGGATAAAGGTAAATGCCACAGGACGGCGAGAGTTTTACTGGCTCCCACTGTCCCTGCCCATTATTAGCAGGTATCGCATGTATAGGCTTTTGCTGCTGCGTCGGGTGGTATTTGCCCACTAAGACGTTGCTGTTCACCAGGCAGCCGGAGACCCTCCAAAGCCACTGCACTGGCGTGTGTGACATCCGCAATGAGATGTGTTAGAAGCTGGTGGTCTCTCCCAGCCGGATCCCCCCGGGGGTGCTTTCTTCCCCTTCGGTGGGCTTTGAACTAACCCGGCTCCAACGCTGGGTTGGAAACTCGTCTCTTCCTGGGTGCACAGCAGAGTCAGTGGTGCCGGCTCCATGCTTTGGCTGGGCTTCGTCCCACGCATCAAAGGAATAAAGGCTCGGGGATTGTCGGAGCGAGGGATCGCTCGCCAGATCCTGGCTGGTTTCAGTCAGAACCTTTGGGGGCGGGTTACACAGGTACCTGGAGAGCATCTTGGGCCGGCGAAGGGCTGTGACCCCCCCTGCAGCCGGAGTCTGGGATAACACAGGCTTCTTTCTGGGGGTGGCAGCTGGGCTGTGCTGTGTTTCCTCCTGAGACATGTGAAGCTGATTATGGGCCTGCCGCAAAGGGAGATTTATAATGGAAACGATTGCCGGCCCGGAGCCAGCGCGCTGTGAAGGTGCCCCTGGCAGGGAAGATGGAAGGGTTCTGGGCCCAGCGCTGACAGTGCTCGAATGTGTATGTGCGAGAGCATGGAGGGGCTCTGGGGGTGTTAGGTGCAGGGCTCTATAGTGAGCAGTGTAGCCTAGTGGCAAGAGCACTAGACTGGGCCTCTGGAGGCCTGGGTTCTGTTTCTGCTACTGGGTTCCCTTGGCCAAGTCACTGGCTCTCTGTGCCTCAGTTTCCCCATCTGTGAAACGGGGAGAATGCTGTTGAGCCTCCTTTGTAAAGCGCTTTAAGCTGTATGGATGGAAAGTGCTAGATACGATCTAGGTACTATGGTATGGTGAGTTTGTGCTGCAGTGGTGGGCGGGCGCTTCGGGCTGGGAGTCATGAGACCTGGCGTCTAGTCTTGGCTCTGCCTCTGCCCCTCTGTGTGCCCTTGGTCATGTCCCTGAACCTCTCTGGGCCTGATTCCCCTACCAACATTGGTGTATACAGATTGCAAGCGGGCTGGGGGGAGGGGCGGACTGTCTGTGCCCAGTGCAATGGAGTGCCGATCTCAGCTGGGCACTACTGTAGTACAAATAACCGTGCACTTGCGTGTGGCTGGCTGTGTGTGCTGGAGGCTGGAAGGAGCGTGTGTGGCGCTGTGGCAGTGCTGAGTGTGTTGGTACATGTGCCGGTGAGCTAGCCTGGGTGTGCGTGTGTGTGTGTGCGTGTGTGTGTGTGTGTGTGTTAAAATTAGAAAGGGCGCTAAGCATCTCCCTACCCTGTCTCCTGTTGTTCGAGGAAGCAGTGGGGCTGGACGCAGATCACACTCTACTAGCCTTGCACGAGGAAATGCTCCAGGATTCTTCACCAGCAGCCCCGTGCGCGGCACTGCTAGCGTGTCAGGCCCGTATTGTAGAATCCTGCCATTCTATCTGCATTTTAACCAAGTCTTATGAACTCCTCCCCCCGCTGTGACACTCTGCGGAACCACATCCTGCTTTGCCCGGCCGAGCAAGCGATGGATGTTTGGGGCCTGATCTCCCTGCACTTAGGGTGTTGAACCCGTGTGCTGGAACCAGGATTCACCATTGCCCTGGCAGTAGCATTTTCGCCCCCTTTGCACTGGTGCATGTGACAGCCCAAGGAGCCAGGCAGAAGAGAATCAATGTCTCAGAGCGACGGGTTTCCAGGGACCGTTTATATTGGCACTGGGGATTTGCGCTGATTTCATCCTCCGCCCGCCCTCCTGGGGGGGCTCCTCATAGACTCATAGACTTTAAGGTCAGAAGGGACCATTATGATCATCTAGTCTGACCTCCTGCACAATGCAGGCCACAGAATCTCACCCACCCACTCCTGGCTGCGGCTGCCGCCCACCCTCCCGGCTCCGCGGCTGAGCTGGGGAGGGGCGCCTGGCCGCGGCTGCCGCCCACCCTCTCGGCTCCGCGGCTGAGCCGGGAGCCGGGGGGGGCGGCTCACCTGCCTCTCACTTCCCGGCTCCGTGGCTGAGCCGGGAGCTGGGGGAGCGTTGCGGGCGGGGGGAGGCTGCCGCCCGCAGTGGGCTAAGCTGCTGGCCCGCCGCGGGGTGGGGGAGCCACCGTGGGGGGGCACTGGCTGCCGCGGGGGGGTGGGGGGCGTGTTAGCTGGGGGAGCGCAGGGCTGGTGCAAGGAAGTTTCGCCTAGGGCGCGAAACTTCCTTGCACCGGCCCTGATTGGGGGCCAGGCCCTTGGGTAACTGCATGTACGTAAACGTTCTAGGAAAGGTGTCCTAGTGGGAAGGGCGCTAGCCTGGGCCTGAGGAAACCCCGCCACAGACTCCCTGTGTGACCTTGAGAAAGGTACTCTGTGCCTCAGTTTCCCCACCTGTAAAATGAGGCTAATTTACAGCTGGTGAGTGATCCAGAAGGTGTCTCAGTGTAGAGGATCGACGGGCAGAGCTGCGGTAGGTCACACGTTGCCCTGGGGAAATCCACCCTGTTTCCGGCAGGAGGGGAAGCGCTACGGGTGCCCGTCCACAGCGGGGGTGACATCTGATGGCTGAGCCGGGGCGAGTCCTCAGCACCGACAAGGCCTGAATTTCCAAGTGTAGAAGCTGAGCTTGCGGTTCTCCTAAGCGCCAATAGCCGCGCCTGGACAGACCGTGTATTATTAGCTGCCCTGGGAGAACCGGCGCGTTATCTGCCTTGTCCCTTCGCTTTTCCCGAGGACAAGCCTCGCACGAGCTCTCCCGGAAGCCATGGTAAATGGCGGGTCAGCCGCCTCTCGGGCCCAGCGCGGTGATGGACAATGCTGCTCACGGGCGCCGGGGCCTTGTCACGTCCATGCGGCGGCTTTCTGTTTAATCGTCCTGTGCAGGCACGGACCAGCGGCCTTCTGGGAACCGCAAAGAGCTCTACCAACGCCGGGGTTTTCTATCTCCATTTGCGTGTGGGCAAGACCAGCAAGAGTTCGGAAAGCAAACGCCAGCTCCGCTAAACGGGCCTGAGCCGGCCAATGGCCTTGGAGCCAGCAGTGTTCGGACCTGGTGGATCGGGGGCAGCAAACCAGGCCACACCTGAACCGGCCCAGCTGGTGCCAGAGGCGGCGTGTGAGCCCACAGCCAGGCAGGCACGCATCGGAGAGGGTGATGGGAGGGGAGACTCTCTCCCATTCTGGCTGCCCCAGGGGTGATGTTATCAGCTGGAGGGACAGCATGCGGCACTGTCCAGAGAGGATTTCTGCTGTGCAGTCAGTGGCAGGGTGCATCCCAAAATCCCTGGACAGGGGCACGTGTGGGATTTGCTGTGCCTTGGTGAGCCGTGTGTTGGCTGCTTGCTGTTAGGTGAAGGAGTGTCGGCTAGGACCAGTGGCGTAGCCAGGTTTAGAGCACGGGGGGAGCGGAGCTAAAAAAAGGCGTCGGGAGCAAAAAGCGTCGGGAGCAAAAAAAAAATGCTCCGCTCCGGCTGCAGCGCAGGAGCAAAAGGAGTCAGAGCACAAAAAAGGCGCCGCTTCTGCTCAGTGCGGGAGCGGCCGCTCCCCCTGCTCCACCCCTGGCTACGCTACTGGCTAGGACTAGTAACCATGCACGTTTTGCTGGCTTTAATGTGCCTGTGATAATTCCCCTGGTAGGATTAAGCTGTGTGGTTACTCGTCTAGTGTGGACAGAGTTTAACCAAACTGGGGCACCGTATTCGCAAAGTGAGTAGCAGCGAGCGAGCCCCGAACGACGCGGCATTTGCACATTGGCTCTCCCCGTGGGCCCTGCCCGGTTTGTTCATGAGACAGTTTCTGCTCTTGATCTTTGGAGCTGCGTTATTGCGATGGTATTTGTACGTGAATGTGACTAGAGACACTGGCTTTGGATCGGTGCCAGCTGCTGACCGGTCAAAGCGACGGGACGCTCAGGTTGGGGAGCTGAGCATGGCGTAAGCGGGAGCACATTGACTCGGGTTTTGATACAGTTGGTTCCAGTCTCCATTTCTTGCAATCGTCACTCGTGGCGGCTGTGTCCGCAGGGTCTTTTCAGTCTTTCGGAAATCCCAGTCCCTGTTGGCCGAGCAGACCGTCACTGGTGTACGTGAGCCGCCTGGCGATGGCGCTTGGCAGGTCATTGGTGAATACATTAAATAAAGTGGGTGCCAGGCTAATTAATTAAGTTTGGCAAACCCCAGCGACGGAAATACGTGCTGTTCCTGTTTTCTTGGTGGGGAAGCCAAGGCAGCCGGAGGCACAAGTGATCTGCCTCCTTCCACACAGCACGCAGTGGCAGAGCATGGTGATAAAAATGTTGAATTAATTTAGATGGAATATACGGGACCAAAGAGTTAAAGATGTTTACATCACTCCATCACCGTCCAATACTGAACAGCGGTAAACCAGGCTCGGGGGTTGGTATACGGACCTCTGCCTGCTTAGTACCCTGGCGCAAACACCATACAATTCATGCCAAAGGTTAGAAACGTACTGAGTGAAACACACACAAGGAGAAGAATCCAAACGACGTAAGCTGCACCGAAATGGAAATTGACGGGTCGTGCAAAACCAACGTAATCCAAATCTATCCACGTCCCCTTTTTGGAGACAGCGAATATTGTTAAAGTCTCTTATTCAGTCAAACAGTCCTCCTGGCCGGGGCGGGGGGCGAAAGGGATTAGTTCTGTTCAGTTCTGAGTTGCGAATGACTGTCACGTCCCTGCTTTAGACCGACCGACAGCCGCGGGAGGGAGAGATGAGATGTGATAGTGAAGGAGAAAATACAACTCTTGTTGGTGTTCTCAGGATACAGGGTGGCCGGTCAGTCATGGACAGGTTCTTCATCCTCAACGGCTGTTGTTCTAGCCCCAGCTCACCTCCTCGGCCAGGGATATCACCTGGTTGGGCTGGTCATGTCCCTCTCTTCACTGGCCCTTCTCAAGCCGGGCAGAGCTGGATGGGCCCCCTCATCTCACTGTGCTTGTGCTGTGCAGTGCAGCGGATTTCCGGATCGGGTGAAAAGCCAAGGGAGAGGGGACAGGAGGAAGATGGGTGGGGGAGGGCAGAATGGAGCAGATGGTGGTGGAGGGGAGACAGAGCAGGATCTCACATGTATCGGGTTGGGATCCTCGCTGGTGCAGCAGTGATGATCAGGTGTCCCCCCCGGAGCATCAAGGTCTGGTGTCACGGCAACCAATCCTTCCGCTGCGGATGTTTTCTTTTTTTCCCTCTCTCTCCTAAAGTCTTTTTTAAGAGCCCCAAAACGGAGCTGGGTGAAACCATCCATCCACGTAGTTCTGTCCACCAATTAGGCCTAATTTCCGACTCACCAATTTTCATTCATTGATTTCCAATCCTCTGCTCCTCTTGTTCACCCGGCATAATCTTAACTCAGCCTTTGAGTGGTACCAGTGGACCCTTTCTGTCTAAATTACTTCAGCCTTTGTCTCCTTCTCTCATCTTTCCTTATAACAGATCACTGTAACAATTCATGAACTTTACCCACTCTTTACCAGTGAGGCTAACCAGGCCTGCTAGGGCTCAATTATCACCGCAGAGCCCAAGAGTCCTGGCTCCCAATTCCCACCTATGCCCTGTGTTCACCACCAGATCCTAGTACAAGACAGCAAACTATACCTAAGTGATGGGTGCAATGGCATTCTATTTCCCTGGGTGTTTGTTACCTCTGTAACAAAACAGCTCTGCTGAGATCAGTGCACTAGCTGGGACCATCTCCCTCCTGTGCATTTTTTACGTGGTAGATGTTTGTTACGTTATGGTTCATGCTATTTAAAAAATAAGTCCGAGGCCAGATCCTCAGCTCACGTAAACCTGTCTCCCCTCTGGTGACTTCAACTCAGGAGCTGGCTCTTAAATCCATCTAAGCAGAACGTCCTCCACCTCTTCTTCAGCATTATGTTGTTTTGCGCCTTGAATTAGGGCTGGCCGTGCCAGTCCACCGGAGGGAGGGAGGGGCAGGGCTCCCTCACTTAGTGGGCCACACACTTGATGGTTGCCCAGATGGGATATTCTGTGAGTAGAGCGCCAGGTGGCGTTTCCCTCTATGGTTTGACGTCCACCTTGGACTCTCCCTATTGGTGACCAGTGAGGATTTAGGGAGGACCCCTCAGGTCAGCTGGGTATGGAGGCTGCATCCTGCCAGTTCTGTCCATCTCCACTGGGATGTGGTCAGGGCTACTGCACGTCTCCCCTGTGAGAAGGATCTTTGTGCGGTTCACACCAGGGACTTTGCTGATGGTTGTTAGAGCAGGGAACTGGGAATCAGGACTCCTGGGTTCTATTCCTAATGGTGCCACAGCCTTCCTGTGAGACTATGAGCGAGTGACTGGACCTGTCTGTGCTTTGATTCCCTCATCTGTCAAATGGATATAACATCCTCGCCCCTTGGGCGCATGGTGGCAGGTGTCTGGACCTTGCAGCTCCGCTTGGAGGGGAAATCAGTGAGATCTGGGTACTTTCTTAGTGTAGCTGGGTACTTTCTTATTGTTCCCTCAGTGCACCAGCCCAAGGACAGAGGTGGTCACAAACAGCATGCAAGCAAACTCCTCTTTCAGGAATCTCAGCCCAACTCCGAGCCCTAGTTTTCAAGGAGCAACTCCGCTCTGCCCCAAGAATTGACCCCAGTTAGCCAGATGCAAGCAGCAAGACTCTGCGGCCAACAGCTCCCCCAGCAAGACACGGCCGCGTCAAACGAACAACAACACGGCAAGTCTTCAAAGACCAAACAGCGCTCGCCCGCTCAGAAAAAGAACTAGTAAGAGTAAGTGTTACAGCGCCACCTGTTTGCACCTGCCAGAACTATACCTCCCATCGCGCGCAGGTGCCGTGGGGCTCAAGTAATGAAAGTCAGAGTGAGGAATGGGGCTAGCTAATAAGCACAGTTTATTATATAATCCGTTTGTGCCTTATCTCTCACTTCGGCGCGATACCAGATCAGTCTCTGTTGCTGTTATTTCCCCACTGCTGCGATAGAAGCCATTACGCTAGATGCACAAATCACCGTCATTTTTACACGTTTATTCCTAACCTCGGTTATTTAATAGCTTTTGGTTGGTTTAAACAAAGAGCAGCTTTGGGAAAATAAGTGTCCAATAAAAAGGAATGATAGAAGTTTGGTTATGTTTCATACCCAGTTGCTTTAATTACCCCTTAATTATTCCTGTGTGTAACTAGCTAAGGAATAAATACCCTGTCTTGGAGACTGTCACCAGAATAAATGGGGAGGATTTGAACCGAGTGCCGATTGCACCGTTTGGCTCACTCACAACGGTTTATTTACTGTGGGCTGAATAAATACCAGTTTTTAACGAGGAGCATGTTTATTGAAATGCATGCATCTCTAATGCTCATTTGTAAAGCCTCGGTGTAAATAGATTTGTCATCGTTAGGGAAGAAACCAGTTGAATGCAGTCAGTCCTCACCAGGCTCTCCTAGGGGAGGGGAGAGCCAGGTGGAGGAAAGGATGGAAAAGCGAGGGATGGGCTCGTTTAGGAGCTGAATTTCTCAGCCCCCAAAATGTGTGGGCATCGAAGTCCGGCAGATATGTACTTATTGGGTAGAACAAATACAAGGAAATTATTATTCGTATTTTGGTCGCGCTTGGAGACTCCAACTGAGAGCAGGGCCCCACTGTGCCAAGCACTGTATGGACACAATGAGAGACATCCCCTGCCCCAAAAAGCCTGTGATCTAACAGATGAGAGGTGGCAGAAAAGGAAGAATTATTACCCCCATTTTACTGATGGAGAAACTGAGGCACGGATTTTTTTTTATTGTAATAAACCCAAAGTCACACAGGGAATTGAATACAGAGCTCCAGAATCCCACATCAGTTCCCTAGCCACAAGACTATCCTTCCTTATAGACCAAGCTTTGCTGGGTGGAACTCATTGCCACAGGAGATCAAAGAGTTAAGTACCATAGTGGGATTTGAAGAGGTTTGAACAAGTGTAGAACTGCTTATCGTTGCAGAGGTCATGAAATGTCATGCTTCAGGGCTGACCACTGCAGGGGTCAGGAAGGGTTATTCCCCACTCCCAACCCCCATGCAGCACTGCCCAGTTGGCAAGGGTAGGGTTTTCTGTCACCTTCTGAGGGTTCAGCTATTGGCCGTAGCTGGAGGCAGGACCGGCTCAGCCAATGGTCTGATCTGATATGGCACCTGTGGGCTGGATTCCCAACGGAGCGAGGCCAGTTAACACTGGGCTGAGCATGGTGAGGTTGAAAAGTGCTGCAGGTGAACGGACGCAGGTGATGTGAGCAGCTTTGTGGATTCCCCAGACCCTGATGTATCCTGATGTATCCGTCGGGTCAGTTTCCCATCTCCCAGCCTTGGGAATTTCCCCTTTAAGTGTTAATCCCCAATCAGGGATTTCTTTCAACCGTTCTCCGCTGCCCAGGTGCGATGGCTCGGTACCCTCCTGCGGACGCCGCGTGCAGGACGCCTCTCCATAGCAGCTGCGAGCCCCGATGGGGCGCGGGATCCTGCCGTCGCTGGTTCGGCGCGTGGAAAAGGCATCGTGTGTGAACACACGCTCCTGTGTGACGGCGGCAGGGCCGCTGACGCCACTGCCTCTACCACGCTGACTGCTCCCTTCCCTGTCTTGGCTAAGTGATTTCCCATTCAGCCCAGCCAGGGATAGTAGCTGCTGCTGGTGGAAAATCAATTCCTGCGAGTTCTAAGTGGCGGCGTTTGTTTCAAACGGGAATCCTTGCGGTTGGATGGAGGCTGCGATTTTTGCCTGACTCAGCGGGTCTTGCAGAACACGGCTAAGCGCTTGCTGGCTGTGGTTTTGTCATTAACGTGGGGCTGGATGCCTCTGTCTGAGCCTCGCACTTCTTTTCTGTCCTTGGCGGGAAGCCCTGTGGGAGGCGGAGGGGGGAGTGGCGGAGAGAGCTGGCTCCGTCAGCGATGGGTGCTCAGTGGGGGGAGGCAGCCTGTGACAATGGGCAGCGAGAGGCGATCCAGAGGAGGATCTAGCGGGTCAGTGGTTGGGGGAAGGACAGATGGAGGCTGAGCTCTGCTGACCTCGGTGAAAGCCCCTTGCAGCGTGTGAGGTGTTTGCATTTCGCCATATTTACCCCCATCCCCTCACAACCGCTTTCTGCTTGTCGGCAGCTTCTTGTGTCCTCTGGGGGCCCGACGCTGCCCCAGCTCCTGCAGGGGAAAGGCTGGCTCAGTCCATGTTTGTATTGTAGGGCTTTGCAGGGGCCAGCTTGGAACCTGGTGTCAGGTAGAGCAGCCACAAGGCTGTTCTAACTCACACACTCACCTCCACGGACCCATCTGGGCCATGTAAGGCAGAGAATAGCTGTAATCCAGGGTGCTCCAGCCAAGCCCCCAACCTGCGCCGGGGACTGGGTGCAGGGCAGGGGTAGATCCTCCACCAGCATATACCTGAGCTGAGGGTCTGTTTCCTACAGGGGACTTAGTGTAACTGAGAATCAGGCCCCGTGGCTGCAGCTGTCCTGATTATAACGACATTGCCAAGCGTTATTTTACTCTGGCAGTTGGAGGGTGACGTCCTGTGTCTGTTCCCTTCCCAGCGCAGCTGTCGGAGCTGCAAGATCCTGTTAATGCCGGCACCACAAACCCCACCTGGGCTCTGGGAACCAAGCCGTGATCTTCCTGGCTCATGCATCCCGCCCCCTCGGAGTAGAGGCTGCATCTGGAAGCCATGCTGCTGATGTGCGAGCCAGAATCAAACCAAGCTCCCTCTCCAGAGCCGTGTCGGCTCGGCAGGGCTGGCCACACCAAGAAAAGCTATTTTAGTCCAGAAAGCCGGCAGCTCGGCCTCGCGGCACATGGAGAAGCAAAGCGAATGCCAGGTTTGGACACGATCGCTCCCCTGGGGAGGATGGGAGAAAAGCTTCTAGCCATATAAACACACAACGCTCTGCTCCGAGAGTCGATACGGTGCTCTGAGCTCTGACCCCACGGACAGGCCCCAGCCCCCTCTGCCCTCCACGTGGGCTGTCTAGAGAGGAGCCAATGCAGCATGAGGGTGCCGAGAGGGAAGGCAGCCGTGTTCTGAATGTCAGACCCCGCATGGCAGCCGTTCTGGCAGGGTGGTCACTGTGCCAGGGGGAAATAGCCCAAGGAAACGGCCCCTCTGGCATTGTAGAGGAGACAGCGTGGTTCTGTGGCTAAAGTCTAGGCAGCTAGTACTTATCTGCCCTCCCCTTTAGTGTAATATCTGAGGGGACCTCCCAGTCTGTAATGCATCTGTCCTCACCACGCCCCAGAGCCCTTATCCCCATTGTCCAGATGGGAAAGTGAGGTACAGAGGGGGTAAGGGACTTGCCCAAGTCACAGCGAGTTTGTGGCAGAGCAGGGACTTCACTAGCCTGGGACGCAGGCCCGAGTTCCCTGCCCATTGGGCCGTCCTTCCTCTGAGCTGCGGCCCTCACTCTGCCTCAGTTTCCCCTCTCTGTAAAACGGGGATTCACATGTGCCAAGCACTGTGAGAGGTGCCAGGTATTATTACAGCGCCCAGTATTTCAGATGCCCTGGGCTGACTCCTATGTCCAAGTGTGTGTGTGTGTGTGTGTGTGTGTGGTGGTGGTGGTGGGGGGCGGGGAACAGGGTGAAGCAAGGGGGCTAGGTGGGGAGAAGGCTAGAGCATAATTGTCCCACCCAAGACTCTTAAAAGGGCCTGGTGGTTTGTCCCCACCCACCAGCAAGGAGCCTCCAGGTGTCCCATTAAACACACCAAGGCAGGATTGTTCTTATCCGGGAGGGTGGGGGGGGGGGGCGGGAATAGCTGTTCTAAGGGATAATGGGGCCGCGTAGCGTGTTCAAATCCCGCCAGCCGCGAGATGGGCCCAGCGAGCCTCGGGGCCCTGTGTCAAACGCCAGCTCCCGCTGAGCTGGGAGAGGCTTTCCCTGCCCCGCGGCTCTGGGCCTGTCCCAGCTGGGCTTGATTAAGCTGCCCCGGCATTCCAGCACGCTGAATGGCTCGTCGTTTCCAGCTCTGGGGCCTGGCAGAGCAGCAAGTTCTCTGCGCACCGTCAGCGCGCGCTCTCGGGAGGGGAAGGGAGAGCAGGAGCGAGGGCCGAGAGGAGGCCAGGGCGCAGCCAGAAGATGTCAGTGGCGCTCTGAGGAGATCTGCTTCGCTCCCTCCGCTGCGAGGATTCGAAATCTCCCCCCCTCCGGAATAAATCTTCCCCGACAGTCGAGACGTCGGAGCGAGCGCCTGCCAGGAGCAGCTCTGTGGGACCGCCGGCGTGCGTCCTCTCGCTGCGTCTCCCACCGGGGACCTCCCGCTGCCCAGATTGCAGGCATGGTCTCGAAGCCGGCGCCCCGGCTGCACGGCAACTAACCCTGCCAGCGCCTCGGTTCTTTGGCAGGTAAGCTGGCGTCTCGCTCGGGCCGGGGCCTGGCTCAACAGCCGCTTGGAACCCTCAGGACTTTTTGCCCCGCCGGAGTCCTTCTCCGGCAGGGAGGTTGGCGTGGGGGGGCAGGTAGGGGAACGTCTCTCCGAGGCAGCAAGTCACCACGGCCAGAGGGCAGACTGTCACTCAGGACGGGTTACGTTTCCCCTTTGTGGGGGCTGCTCCTTTCTTGATCGTCTCCTCCAGCATCCAGCAGTGCCTGTGACTCCCGGCCTGCACGGGGTGCGGGGGGGGGGCCTGGAAGCTGATCAGTCCAAGCCCTTGAATTGCGTCGCTCCAGAGCGGAAACTATCGGGAGATGGGAAACATTCAAGGGAACAAAGATCTCGCTGTTCAGCGAGCAACGCTGTGTGTGTGTCTCGCCTGGTGTGTCTCTTTACTCAATTCCCAACATGCATCTACACGTTTATACGCAGTGAGACCCGGCTGAGGGGCTACCTAAGGGACCGTGAGAATCAGCTGCTTAGTAGATGTTCGATTTTACCTCAAGGTCGCACACAATGGCTCTGGAAACAGGGAGAGCTTTTAAAGTTCGTTGCGGGTGCTGGGTGAGGTTGGGTGTCTGTGTTATACAGGAGGGCAGTTTGATGATCCGGTGCTGCCCCTGTCCCCCACCCCACCCCTGCATGGAGCAAGTGAAGGATGTTCTGACATGTGGTTTATGGGGCAAGCTCATATTTATTCCGGGTCTGCAGGCTGGAGAAGACTCTTTTACCGGCCCCTTTACCTTCTGCGTCAATCACGGTTTAATGCCACTTATGTTAACATCACCCAGTTTAGGTGATTCTTTTTATCAGTTCTCTGCCCCCTGGTGGAACCCTCTGGAAGTGTGTGGGGTTCAAACCAGGGGGTTTTCCACACCATGTAGGTCAAGGTGGGTGTGGGGGGAAAGTTCCATCTGGGATGAAGTTTAAAGCAGGGGCTGCCAGATTTTAATCTTTGAAGTGGGGCAGCAATAGGGGCTCTTGCATGACGTCAGAGGTGAGAATCAAGCCTGGGAGAAAGCTAGGAGACTAGAACACAAAACTTGGCAGTAGCGTTTCTCCCCGCTCCTTCCCCTTCTTTTTTTTATTTTGCAAATTGTTGGTAAGTTTCCACCGCACTCTTTTACAGCGTTCGCTGCAGGGAAATTGTCATCCAAACAGCATTTCCCTTTCTTCTTGGAGAGGTTGAGCAACAAAAAAATCCTTTCCCACACATCAGTTTCTTATTAGGGGCAAGATTTTTGCCTTGCTAGGGCCTCGTGGCCAAAGCAATAGAGTAAATTCAATGCTCTGTTTGAGGAGTTAAAAACAGCCCCAGAAAACCCCAGCAAAAAGCCACCGAGATGGTCGGTCTCTTCAGATGGCGGGTTTTGTGCCGTTATTGCTCGGTTTCGTGGGGGAATGTAAAAAATCTAGTTGGGGTTATTTAGTACATGTTAAAAAAAGTTTACCTAAAACATGTCCTGCTGGGATCAGCTGGTCAAAATCCGTTCCTGGTGGATTTAGCGAAGTCTGATGAGGCTTCCAGTTAAAGGGGCTCTGATGAACATCTCCTCTCCGAAGGTTTCTCCAAGCTCAGGACCTTTGAATTTTCTCCATCCTGTATCTTGCTCCTGGAGTGGTTTTGTGGGTCTCGGGACAGCTGTGGTGCTTGTGAAGCGATTGCTTTAACAACCTGTGTTCAGAGCACACACGGACTAGGAAGGCTGCTTCAGGGTTGCTTTGGTGCGGTAGCTGCAGCAGAAGGGGACTGAATTCTCCTTTCGTGCTCATTGGCTTTGCCCACGGTGCTGCAACAAGACAGATTCATTCGTGCCACCCTCATCCTCTCTTCACCTGCCCTTCTTCACACCTCCCCGTCTCCCCTGCCCTGTCCCTGTCAGCCCCACTTCCCTTTCCAGTTAGCTGATCTCCCCCACAACTAAATCAATCCCCCCCAAATTGTGGAATTAATGTGATGTTTGCTGCCATCACATTGATCGCTCTGCTGATGGGTTCTACCCCTTCCCCCATCCTGTGTCTGTCTCGTCTCAGTGTTTCCTTGTAGCCCCTGCTGACTCCCCAGGCTCTCTCTTGGCTTGCTCTTTGGGGCAGCCATTTGTAGACCCGTGTGCGAATGGCGACAGACCCTGGGTATGACACATCCCCAGGTGTTTACAGCAGGGGTGGGTGAAAGAGCAGGTTCCGATCCTGACCTTGGGGCACAGACATCTCTGCCATTCCCTTCACGACGGGGCTGGCTGGGTCAGAGCAGCAAATCCCGGATCTGGAGGTCCCAGGGATCTGGGGTTTGGTTTGGGCCCATCCCTGCCGAGCAGGGGTCGTTATGAATGGTCCTGTTAGCAAGTGAACATTCCTGTGCGTTATGCCTCGGGCCTGAACATACCCATCGCAGCATGCGTGTTTCGCCTTCAAGTCCCCTGACTCCCCTGCCCGCTGCTATGGACCTGACCGGATCCTGGCCAGGACAGTAGGGCCAGGCTCACGGGTGCTAAGGAGAGGATTGTGCCCATCTGCATTGCGCATATTACTTATGACTGGCTTCTTCCACTTCTAGAGGCAGCAGCGTTGGTCCCTGACCTGCCGGAGGGCACCATGTTGGGAGCCTGGGTCTCTGCTCTCTGCCTAGCTGGCCTCCTTGGCACCTGTACAGGAGGGAAGCTCCTGGCATCCAGAGCAGGTAAGAGAGTGGCCCTCAGAACGGAATAGCTGGGGGCTGGGTCCGCAGGGCACTGGCTGAGCTCAGTGTTTGGGGAGCCCAGGGCTGGGATAACGGGGGGGCTGTTGGTCAGGGTTTAGGGGCATTGGCTGAGCTGTGTCTGGGGAGGGGTCAGGTCTCTGTGTGCATGTGCCAGGGGGTGATGGGTTCAAATCCCAGTGCCCGCGTGTTGCGGGTGTGGGGAGGGGGCTGCTTTTCCCAGGCAGCTGTCAGAGACTCAGGGCGTTCCGTACTCGGAGCCGGTATCCCAGCCTGCCGAGCGCGGCCCGACGGCTCGTTCCTGCAGGGGGTGCCGGTATCCCAGCCTGCCTGCAGCGGCCCCTCCCGGCAGTGCCCAGCTGCTGTTCCTGACAAGCTGTTACGCAGGGCAGCGAGATGCGCCGCCTTGGTGTTTGCGCTGGCACCGCCAGCAGGGATCGGGGCCCTGCACCGTGCAGCCTCCTCAGGAGGCTCCGGGCCGCACCTCTAGACACACGTGGGGCCAGTGTGCGCAGCGCCGGAGGTGGCTCTTGTCCTTGGAGGTGGCTGCCGGGTTTGGTCACCAGGGCATTCCCCTGGGCAGCTCCCGCCCAGCCAGGGTAGGGGCAGCCTGGGACTCTGCGGGTGGCTGGTGAGTTCCTGCCCCACCTTCCCCGGGGCGGGCTCTCGCTGGAGGGCTGCGGGAAGCAGGGACAGATACCAGTGGCCACCAGCCAGAGTTGGTGGCCGCACTCCCAGGCTACCAAAACATTTGTGGCAAGAAGCCCCGGAATGCTTGCACTGCACCTCCCAGCTGAGGCTCTCCGAGCCCGTCTCGCAGAGTAGGGAGCCAGGCTCCCCCCCCACCCCCTTCACACAGGGAGGGGAAGCCAGGCTCTGGCAAAGGCAGGGATGGAACCCAGGTGTCCTGGCTCCCAGCCCAGTGCATTGACCACTAGATTGTCCTCTTTCTCGAACACCCCCCTCCAGTGGGGAGTGGCTTTGGGAGCCCAAATAACGCCTGTTGTGGGTGCCCTGCCCTTTAAGCCCCCCCTGCCCCGGACAGGGTCTCCCACCTGTGCCTGGCCCGCTCATGCTCAGAGGGCTCTGGGGAGGTTGGGATTCCACCTTCTGACTTGCCTCTTCCCCCCGCGTCCCTCCCAAGCTCTAATGGTGCCCTGAGCGGAGCCGGGCAGCTCTCCATGTGCCCACTGCTCAGGCCCACTTTCCCCCATCTCCATGGGGCCGTCCGACAGCCGGCAGGCCATCCGAGCGCCTGAGATGCCTTGGAGGGCAAGGTGGCGTGCTGATGGCACCGCATGTGCAGGCTGCCCTGCGATGTGCTTGTTGTGGGGTTTGCTATCTGCTCAGTGGTGGGGCTTGTCTTTAAGGTCTGGCTCCCTGGCTGGCTGTCCAGCCCACACCTTGGCCATATGATCCCGGTGGGCCTGGTTTCCTCCTCCGTAGATGGTCAAAGGTTCATCGGAGCCTGGCCAGTTGGAAAATTCTTCTCCCTGCCTGGAGCCATAACAGAGTGCCTGTCTGGCGTTTCCCTTTCCTGCCTCTCTGTCTGTGAGGAGAAGGGGCTGGGGCTGATGGATAATACAGCCCATGAGCAGCACTTTGGCGTCAACACAGTTTGACCCTTCATGGGCTCTAACGCACTTTGCAAGCGTTAATGAATCTAGCCTCCCGGCTGAGCGGCATTATCCCTGAGTTGTAGACAGGGAAACTGAGGCACAGAAAGGAGGAAGCAGTTTGATCAGGTTCACACTGAGAGCCAGTGTCCAGGCTGCAAATGGAACCCAGGAGTACTGGCTCCAAGTTTCCTGGCTTCCCCACAATCTCCATGGCCTGCCCCGGTGCTGCCGCTTGCCCACGTGCAGAGGGAGTGCGGAGCGCTGCCCGTCAGAAGGGTGGTGGAGAGAGACGGGGTGATGGAGATTCAGGTCCTCGGTCTCTACAGGGCAGATGCCAGGCAGGAGTAGTGGCCAGGTTCCTGCCTGCGAATCAGCAGAGCCAGGAGATTTGCATTCAGGCTATAGGGGAGGGTGGGGAGGGGGCCAAGCTGGGCTACGTGGGAACCTTGGAATCAGTCATGTGGAGAGAGACGTGGGGGTTCTGGGGGACTGGGATGAGCCGCGGGGTTGCGTTGCTAGCCGAGGAGGCCTTCAGGTTAAAGTGCTGTAGCCGCCCTGCGTAGATTCCCTCTCCTCCGGCCCCTCAGTCGAGCATCCCATAAACCGCTGACCTGGCCCCAAGTCCTTGCTGTCATGGACAGGCCGAGGCTGCAGCCCCCCACTCCAGTAGGGCTCCCACCACTGTCCTCCCTGCTCCTTCCCCTTTCCCAGCCCGGATCCCTGCTCTGCTGTCGGATGCCATGAGATGCGGGAGACGGGCAGGCCACCGAGCCGAGCACCGGAGCATGCGCGCTCTGCAGTCCTGCAGCTGGCGATGATCGGGGGACTCGCTCCGCAGCCGGGGCCCTGCTTTCCCAAAGGCCCCTTGGGGTGGGGACTCCTTGAATCGTCCCAGGCAGCGAGGGCCGGGGAGTTGGCTGCCCTGCTGGGTGGGGCCGCAGCCTGCTCTGAGGTCACTAACGGGGCCCCCTGCTTGGCGCAGATCCCTCTCGCTGTTAGCGGGGCTCTTACTGCCAGCTGGACACCAGCAGCCTCCTTCGCCCATCAGCACGTGCCAGAGCTCGGCTCTTAGGCTCATGAGATCAGCGTGCGCCTGCCCCATGCCAAGTCAGGCTGCTCCCCACGGGTGTGTGTGAGGACTTGGCACCGGCTGGGTTCGGTTGTGTTCTCTGTTCCTACAGGTCTCGGGCCTGGGATCAAAGGGAGACACCGGGAAATACAGCGGGGCAACCCCAGGGAATAGCACAGCATTTATCGCCTGCTAAGCACTCGGCAGATATCAACTGATTCGGCCTTGGCACGCGCCTGGGGGCCGCAGGAATCGATGCCATCACCTTGCCGATGGGGAGGCTAATGCGGAGAGCTGCTGTCCCAGTGGGGATCTGACCCCTGGACTTGCTGGGCTCCTTCCGCCAGGTCACACCTCTCCATCAGCCCCTGGCTGGCAGCGTGCATGTGCCAAGCTGGGCGTGGGCACAAGCAAGCAGCCCCAGGCACGCAGGCGCAGTTGAAACGCTTGCAGCGGTGGCGGGCGCTGCGCCTGGCCAGCCAAACGGGGCTTGCAGGAGCAAACTGGGCCGCAAGCTGGGAAGGCCGAGTGGCTCGGGGAGCTGAGAGCTGAATACAGGAGCCCTGGTGCTCTGAGCAGGCAGGCTCGCATGCTATTAAACTGGTCACTTTGTAGAGGAGCCGGCTCAGCTAGAGGCAGCCAGCTAGGAGGAGGCGCCTGCAGCGGCAAGTCACTAAATAGACCATGTCTGCTCCCTGGGGAAGCCAACCGGCAGGGCCCCACCACCGGCTGCTGCTCAGGAGGGGGGCTCCAGGAACAATAATACACTTGCGACCCCAGAGCGAACAGCACTCACTCTGAAATAAGAGGAACGGGGAAAGCATTCCCTATGGGAACCTGCTGCTCACTGTCACACACAACCATCACGAGACTTGTTTCAGTTTACAGCCCATCTTGCGTGCCCCTTTTCCCGCCCCGGGTTCTCCCCTTTTCTCCTCCCGTCGGGACCAGCACCCCACGGGAATGTGGAAACACGAGACGCTGTTTCAGTTTGTCCCATTCGAAGCTCTTGCTCTCTCCGCTGTTAGTGAGCAATCCGCACCGTACCTGGGCGTGGAACGGCATTTAGCAGATCAAAGCGTTTCGCCCATGAATTTTCCCTTCCTCTCTTTGCCAACCGCCTGTGAGCCGGTGTGATTGTTGCCAGTTTGTTTGTAGAACAGCCTTGGCAAATCAATCCCGCTGGTGAGACGTCGTTCCCTGAAATCTGAGCTGCGTTGATCGGACCCAGGTAGCCAGATTTGCAGAACCGCTCAGAGGCATCGAAGGGGCCCAGATCGGCACGGCGGCTCTTCTGAAAATCCAGCCCAAGGGCCACGTGTTACTGTTTCCCTTCCCTGGCTGGATAATTATTTGCACAATGGTAGCACCTAGAGGCCCCCCATACAACAAGCCCCCATCACACCACATGGTGGAGACAGGCCCTGCCTGAAAGAGCTCAGACTCTAAACAGGACGGCCAAGGAAACAGAGGCACGGAGAAAGGCCACCCAGCCGCTTACTGTCCGAGCTGGAATAGAACCCAGGTGTCCTGGGCACAAGGTAAATGGCCTAGCCCCTGGGCCATCCTGCCCCAAGTGCGCCTGTGGTCACAAATTCCCAATCAGCCTCTGGGGAACAGGCTCACTTAACCACAAACAATCCTGCCGAGTCAACTTGCTGGAGCTCCGAAGAGAGACAGACGTGGGCAAAGCGGACTGAACTTTTCCAGACCGTTTCCACAGCTCTGCCTGTTCGTATAAAGGAGGATTCTTCTTTGGACAGACTCTCCATTCTGGACTAAGACAGGCCTGGCATAGCCTCTCCCCCCACGCATGCTTTTTCCTGGCTTAGAAGGATATTTTGAGATTCAGCTCTGCTCTTGCCTCTGAGAGCAGGCAGAGGAAAGCGGCTCCGTTGCAGAAACATCTCCCTCAGCTTGCACAAGCAATTCCTCTGCAGCCTTCACTCATGTGCAGACCCCCAGCAGCTACCCCCGGAAATCCCGGAAACAGACCCTGACAATGCCTGCGTCAGTGCCTGGCCCAAATCTGTTTTTTGTGATACCCCCTCCCCCCCCCCCCCCCCCCCCCCCCCCCACACACACACACAGCAGATTCAGTTGGATGCAGTATTCTCCTCTTCCTCTCCTCAGCTGATGGCTGGTGTTGCTGTGAGATGTTAAACAGCTGCTGCCCCAGAAGAAGCCGCATATCAGTGAGAGCAAAATGATCCCCCGTATGCATAGCGGGTAAAGGATCACAGTAGTGTTCACGCTGGCCAAGCGTGGCTTTGCCTCCCTCTGTAGCTGCCTGCTACTGAGCCTAGCTGGGGCGCTTAGTCCTTTAGCTCAAGGGGGAGAGCGCTGTGCTTTGCAGCAGGAGGCCCTGGGTTCAGCCCAACCAGCAGGGCCATTATGGTACCATAAGAGATTGCAAAGAAATAGTAGCTTGCTGCCGTCTCCCCAGCGATGCGTCCCCCCCTGGGGGGGGCTTTAGGATCCTGTGCGACCGAAGACGCACTAGAAATGCAAGAGGGTGTTTTTGTGGAATGGCTAAACTGAGGTGCGGCGGCAAAGGGCCTGGTTCTTAGAGATGCCGGGTGTTCCCTGCGGCCGGGGACTTTGGCTGCAATTGTGAGCCCTCCGCGCTGGGCCCTGGAGGCCTGACCCAAAGCCCGCTCAAGTCAGACTCTTTGGACTCTGGGTCAGAACCGCCACGTCTGACTCTTCTTCACGCTCCGGCCGCTCTGCCCTGCTCTGGCACGGGGCCTTGCAGGGACCGCAAATGGCCCGTGCGCCCGGAGCAGCATGAGAGGAGAATCGGGCTCCCTGCACACCTTGCCCGAGGCTGCCCGGGAGTCAGTGACAGAACCCAGGAGCCCTGTGCTGTCACGCGCCCTCTATGGGGGAGTCTGGAGCTCCCCGTTACCCCTCTGTCCTGGCCAGTGGGGGCACCGTGCCACCCCAGCCTTGCGGATAGGCCCGTTCGCTCACAGCCAGCGCTCCTGTGCCTTTTGTTTTTTGCCCTGGGGTTTGTGTGAATTTCTTCCCGCAGCGCTGGGGGATCCTCAGGAGGCAGCGGAGAAGCCAATGTTCTGGGCCGTGGCTTCGGGCAAAGCGCCGTTTGGCTCCAGCTAGCGCCGAGTCTTTCCTCCCGGCCAGCAGTTTTCCTCTTTCCTTCTTCTGCTCAGCTGCTCCGCTGCCTTCTCCGTGCATCCCTGTCCCGGGGGCGCCGGCAGCGAGCTCTGTGCGGGAGCGTTCAGAGCGGGGCTGCGGCATGGTATTCCCTGGGGCTGGGCAGCGCCAGGCGCCTGGGTGCCACCGGAGCGTCAGGAAACGCTTCCAGCAGAACCGGGCATTGGAAAGCAACAGAGCCTCACGATGTCTGGGCTGGCTAGGGAGGGGAGTGGAGATGCTTGTCCCATCCCTCTTTGGGGCCCTGCTGCACCCCAGAGCTCTGGGTCATCACAGGCCTGTCTGAGGACTCCCTGTGGCAGGCGTCTCTTCCCCTGGGACTCCTCTTCCATTGAATCATAGAACCGTAGGCAGTAGCATAGCCGGGGGGGAGCAGCGGGAGCGGCCGCTCCCCCTGTGAGGAAAAGCGGCGCTAAGGCGCCGCCAGAGCCTCACTAGGGCGATGCTTTAAAAGGCCCGTGGCTCCTGCCGCAGCAAGCCGCCCCTTGTCTCTCCACTCAGCAGCTCAGCGGGGAGACAAGGGGCAGCCACGGCGAGCCGCCCCTTGTCTCTGCACTCAGCAGCTCAGCGGGGAGACAAGGGGCAGCCGCGGCGAGCCGCCCCTTGTCTCTGCACTCAGCAGCTCAGCGGGGAGACAAGGGGCAGCCGCGGCGAGCCGCCCCTTGTGTGACGAAATAGACTGTTGTTAATGTTTTCCCTGAGTACTGTGTGGGTGCCTCGGTTTCCCTATGCAGTGCTTGAGTATCTAGGTGGTGGGACAAGGGTGCATGATTGTTACAGAGCCCTAGGGCAGGGGCCTGGACACAGAGAATGGCCGACACTCCTAGCAACTGATGGCCCCGGCCCCTCCCCTGCAAAGGTGAGAGCTGAAGGTGTTGGAACAAAGGGATCAGGTGACCTCCTGGCCCGGGAAGCAGACAAAGGAGAGAGGAGGGGCTGGACAGTTTCAGTCTGGAGCTGGCTGGGGAACATGGAGGGAAGCGCAGACAGGGTCTGGCCTCCCTGCCCCCCTTTTGGAGCTGTGGGGTAAAACGCAGGGAGCCCCAGGCTGGGGTATAAGCTCCCTGCCCCCCGGAAGGGCCCGACTGAGGGGTCCTGGTTGTACTAACAAGCTCTGGTTGGACTGTGTTCCTGGCATCTCTAATAAACCTTCTGTTCTACTGGCTGGCTGAGACTCCCAGTGAATCCGGGGAAGAGGGGTGCAGGGCCGGACTCCCCTATACTCCGTGACACCTTGTCTCTCCACTCAGCGGGGAGACAAGGGGCAGCTGCGGCGAGCTGCCCCTTGTCTTTCCGCTCAGCAGCTCAGCGGGGAGACATGGGGCAGCCACAGCGAGCCGCCCCTTGTCTCTCCGCTCAGCCGCGGCGGCGCTTTAAAGGGCCCGGGGCTCCGCAGCGGCTGGAGCCCCGGGCCCTTTAAAGCGCTGCAGGGTGAGTACAGGGGGAGCGGGAGGTGCCTTTTTATAGCGCCGCTCCCCCTGTGCTCAAGACCTGGCTACGCTACTGACCGTAGGGTTAGAAGGGTCGGGTCATCTAGTCTAACCCCTGCCAAGATGCAGGATTTGTTGTGTCTAAACCATCCAAGACAGATGCTCTCCAGCCTCCTTTTGAAAATCTCCAGCGAAGGAGCTTCCACCACCTCTGGAGGCGTCTGTTCTACCGTCCTACTGTTCTCACCATTAGGAAGTTTGCCTGAGATTTAATCTAACTCTTGTCCTGCCCTCTGTGGCAAGAGAGAACAACTTTTCTCCATCTTTTTTACGGCAGGCTTTCAAATATTTGAAGACCGCTGTCAAGTCCCCTTTAATCTCCTCTTTTCCAAACTAAACATACCCGGCTCCTTCCGCCTTTGCTCAGCTGGCTGCATTCCATCCTTGATCATCTTTGTCGCTCGCCTCTGGATCCTTTCCAGTTTCTCTGCCTCCTTTCTAGACACTGGCGACTAAAACTGGACACAGTTCTTCAGCTGAGGTCCGACCAGCGCCGAGTAGAGCCTGACTTGCAGGCCGTGCCTCTGTTAATGCAACCTAAAATTGCATTTGCTTTTTTTGCAGCAGCAGGCTCATGTCGAGGTTGGGCTCCACCCCAGCTCCCAGCTCCTTCTCAGCAGTGCTGCTGTTAAGCCACTTACGCCCCACTCTCTATTTGTGCATTTGGTTTTTCTTCCCTAAGTGCAGCACCTGACATTTGCCATTGTTAAATTCCATTTGGTCTCATCCTCTCCGATTCCCTTTCTCTGTCTCTCTCTGGCCCTGTTTGGCAGTTACTGTCCCTGCTCTCGACTCTGGGACGGAGCAGGGCAGAAAGGTGCCTCTGAGCTGCCTTGCTGCTCCTGGTACTCCCTGAGTCTGCCTGTGAGTGAGCATTAGAGCAGCCCCTGGGTGACTCTGATGTAACTCTGCTTCCCTCGGGTCCCCTATGGGCGCAGGGAAGCAAAGAATCCTAATGCCCAGCGGGTAGCACGTGCACCCAGCTGCCAACGTTGACTGCAGGGGTAGAGCCCCGATGCCAGCTCTGCCCGTCCAGGGAGGCCCCTTGCCTAGCGGGTTTTCAGGGGGCTGTTCCCCCCGCATTAAGGTCAGAGCAGCACCGAGAGGCTGTAGTGTAACTGAGACTTGGGCCATCTGCTTCTGGCTTCCCCCACATTCTGCTAGTTTGTAGCACCACGGCGACGCCCACCTCTCATGGTCCCTGCCATGCTCCCCAGTTTGTGCCCTGGGCAGTAGGCTGGTATCTTCCTCCCTTTCGCTGGGAGAGCTCCCTACCCCGGCCGGTCCCCGTGAGATGCCCCCCTGCCCTGCTGTGCCCCAGCAGCTCTCCCCGTGGTTAGGGTGCCGGTGGATGGGGAGCAGTTCCCAACCCGTGAAGGAAGACGGTCACCTCCCCAGGCACCGACTCAGGGGCTGAAGGGACGGAGTCCCTCAATGACCCCTAGGGAATGGCGGAAAGACCCTCCCTGCCCATGCGGCGTGTGCTGCCCTGTCTCTGATCCTGCCTGCCGCCAAGCAGGGATCACATTCCATCCCCCTGACTTGGAGCCTGTTTTTCCCAGGAGTTGGCCCAGGACCCCGTAAACAGCAAGCGACTCACATTTTGCAGCTGCCTCGCTCCCCGTCCTCCCACTTGCCTCTCAGCTTCTTGGCAGCAGCCGTGGCCAGGTAGCAGAAACGGGAGGTGGGGGGGCGTTTGGGGGCAGACGCATGCTAGGAAGTGACAACAGGGGAAGGTGGGCTGGGGGTGATTAACCCACGAGCCCTAAAGGAATCTGACTTTTGCGGGGTGTTTGAAATCCAGTCTTGCAGCTCAGAGCCATCTCTGGGATCCTGACATAAAGGGGCAGAAGGGGGTGGTGTGGGAGAGATTTAGCCCCCCCAGGGCGTGATTTCCAGGAGCAGGGAAAAACCCTTGGCAAAGGTTTGTGACTCCGGCTGCCCTTAGCCAGCAGTTCTGTGGTTCTCCAGGCTGGGGACACCACACGCCTTGTGGGTCAGCGGCTGTCCCCACACGAGTGACCAGCGGCACCAGAAGGGTGCGTTTGCTCGTGGCTTTCTTCAGCCTCCTGTGGGCTGGGAGCAGTGGGGCGGGATAGAACATAGTCTCCGAGAGCAGGAACAGGGCCCGGGGGACCCTGGGACAAAGGGATTTCCAGGGGAGCCGGGATCTGCCCTTCGCTGGATGTTTTTTGCGTTAAATCCGCTCCCGCCTGGCAGGCTGAGCTTGTGAAACCAAACAAGGCCCTTTGGCGCGGGATCGTTCCAGTAGTTTGAGGGGGGAAATGATCCCAGGCCTCTCTGTCAGCCGCCAGCATGATTGATGGGATGGGAGGAAATACAATCAGTCCCCAGACACCAGTGGCCCTGCTGGATCCGAAGCGGAGAGGCTGAGGGAAGATGCGGTGGGGGCCTGCAATGCTATTGCATAATTTGGGGGAGGGGAAGGGGGGAAATCTCCCCCTACTCTGCTGAGGCTGGAGCAAATTAATCACTTTCCCAGCGTGACAGAGTAGGGGGAAAATATGAGTCAACAAACTGGTGCAAAGAGCCTGTTCAAAACACGCCAGCAAAAAGTGCCAGCTGAGAAGCCCTGGGGATTTGAGGTTCCTGGTTACCCCCAGAACAGAGTCAACACAGACAGTTGGGGTACAGTGCCCCCCCCACTGCCCTGCCAATGCACCCCGCCCCTCCCCCGAGCAGAAGGGGCCCCTGCTAGGATAGGGGCTGCATTAGTGGTCCGTGAGTTGCTTGATCTTTAATGTCTCCGCTGGTATTGAGAACACAGCAGCCAGCTCCAGCTCTGAGCTGCGTGGGGACCCTCCCCACTGGTTTTGCACAGGCTGCCTGGCAGCTGCCAGGCGGGGACAATATCGGGTCCCTTTGTACAAGTCTGATCTGACAACCTAGCAGCGGACGGGGCTTCATAACCTGTCGCCAGCCGCCCCGGCGCCCAGACCAAGCCACCTTCATGCGGCTCAGTGAGAAGCCGGGGGGTTGGTTTTATTAGTCGTTCCTGGGACCCACACCTTGGGGGCGCTAGCACTCAGGTGCCTGCTGGCTGGGGGTCCACGGGGGTGGAGGAAGCCCCGCGGCTGCTGGGTTCCGGCTCACCGGCGGTCTGAGCGCCGCGTGCCTGTTGTCGCTGATGGCGGTCTCTCTTCCAGGCGAGCCGTGTCCACGTTTGCAGCAGGAGGGGCTGAAGCTAGACCAGGCCAGTGACAAGCATGTAAATATAACAGGTGAGTGTGTTCACTGAAAGGCCTGGATGGGCTGGCCGCTCTCCGGGCTCGGCAGGAGCATCCTTCCTGCAGCAAGCCAGGAGCTTTGTGGCCTGGGTCTCACCTGTGTTCCCCTCTCTCTCGCCTGCAGGTTTTAATCTTATTAAGCGGTTTGCTCTTCTGAAGACCTCGTCTGTAAAGAAAATCCGCAATCCCAAAGGGCCCCTGATCCTCCGGCTGGGCAGCACACACCTGGTCCAACCTACGCAGTAAGTACCCAGCTGGGTGGTGAAGGGTTAACTGAGAGAGGCACAGGGGAGTTCCTTTCCAACAGGGCGCTGCTCTTGGCTGCCAGACCCCCAGACTCGAAGCCACCGATGCCAGGAAGTGGCTGGATGCCCCAGCTGAGACTGTGGGCTCTTGGTGCTAGGCGCTGTACAGACACACAGTGCAAAACAGCCCTGCCCTGTAGAGACCAGGCAGAACCTCCCACCCTGTGCGTTTGAGCCTGCTCCCGGGCCGCGCAGGGCGGACTGAGGGAGGGCTTCTGTGGGCCATGTGCTGTCACCGGGGGCCAGGTGAGCTGCCCCGTTTGGACTGGAGCTGCCGGGGCTGCACTGCGGATTCCACTTGTTTGGTTAGCAGAAGGCTCCGGCCCGCTCTTCCTCCTGCATGCTGATGGGTTGTGACTTGCCTCCTCTCACTACCAAGCTCTTGGCTGGAAATCCCAGGGCTGCCGCGGCTGACTGTCCCGCTCAGGCGCTGTCCCTCTGCGCCTCTCCGGGATAGCTGGGCCGCTACCTCCTCTGTAGGGAGAGAAGCACTGATTCAATGGGGCGTGATGCTCGAGGTCCCTGCTGGGTGGATTGAGCAGGGGTCTGGGCAGAGCCTGGGGAAGTCACCTGACTTCACTCCCCTCTCCCCCGTTGCTGAGGTGGGTAGCTTTCCCTGGAGGTGGATTTGGCCGTGCATCTGCCCATCCGCCTGTGTTTCTGGTCTCCTTTTGTCCCAGCCTTGCTGGAAAAACAACCCTGGCAGGCCAACACCCTAGCACCTGCTACAGCCCTCTCCAAACCGTGGCAGTCGCCGGGCTGCCACTGGGGTATTTTAGAGCATGACTATACAGCGCTGCCTATTGGCAAGAGGTGCGTTCCTCTGCCGCCTTGAATCCTTGCTCTGGAGTGCTGCTGTCTGTGTTTTGGGGTTACCAGGTGTCACTCCCTTGTAGTTAAACCATTAATGCAGAGCACTGCAGTATTACTACTAGTGTTATCCAGTGTGATGGCTCCGTCACTGGAGAATACTGTAGCGGTGTGAGAACTCTGACAGCCTTCGCTGTGACTTCCCGGCTGACTCCACCATCATTGTTCCTTGCGCAGGGTATTGCGCCGATGTGTGAGGGCGGGTGGCTCTAGAATACGGCTGTATTTTAAGCCAGGGTTTCCCAGCTCACTGCCCCCCTCGCTCTAAGGCCCAAGCATTAGAGAGGAGAAAGCAACGTCTGGGTCTTTGGAATCGCTTCCCCACTGGCTTTATTTAAAGGGGCAAGGTCAGACTCATTAGACCCCACAAATCACTTCTCGCAGCGGCAGCTCCTCCGTGCAGGTACGAAGGGTCACGCGCCTCGCGGCGCTCTGCTTTCAGCAACTGCTTGGCAAATGACGCTGGGCCGGGACCTTTGCTGCCCCCCCTCACAAATCAGCTACCCCATTGTGGTGAGCAGGGAGCTGCTTATTCGGCAAGAATAACAACTCCCATGCCTGGAGCGTGCATCTTCTGCCCAGCGCGTCGCCTGGCACCTCGCAGCTTACAGAGCTCGCAGCTGCCTCTGGGGTGGAGGGTAGCAGCTGGCGGGTTCATAGCACAGGCAGCGAGGGCCAGTGCAAACCCCTGCTCGTGTGAAAAGTGTCCTGGGGTCTTTTCTGTCACGCAGGGCAGGGAAAGGAGCCTGCCCGGCGTTGAGCCTCTACAGTGATTTCAGACCTGGATTATGTGGCTGCTGCAGCACCCGGGGGAGCCTGGAAGGGGGTGTGTGTGAGGGGAGGGGAAATCTCGTCCTTGGGGCCTCCGGCTGCGGCCTGGGGAGCCTGGAAGGGGGTGTGTGTGAGGGGAGGGGAAATCTCGTCCTTGGGGCCTCCGGCTGTGGCCTGGGGAGCCCTGCGCAGCCAGTGAGGAGAACACTCTGGGGGGACCCCCCCTACCTCAGCACCTCGGGAACCCAAATTGACTCCCCTCTTTCCTTCCCGTCTAATGGGCTTTTCACCATCTCCGGCTGCCCTCCCCGATGGTCAGACACGGGGCGCCCCCTGCAGCATGGTCCGACTGCTCCTTCTCCTGCCTGCCACCCGGGGCAGGAGCCCTGATCCGAACCCAGCGAGGGGAAACCGTGTCACCTCTCTGCGAGGATCCTGCCTTTGATCTCCCCCCAGCCCCCTTTAAGGAGCCACCCTGGCAGCAGGTGCCCTCCTGTGGCGTTTTAAAGCCTGGCTCCGTGCTATGCAAAGCAGTGCCCGTAGACAGCCGGGGTGAGGTCACAGAGCCAAGCCCAGCACCCTCCCGGGGCTGGGCGGGATGTTTAGGATCGGGCTGGAGGGGCCCCTCTCCCGTGTGGGAGCTGCCCGCCGGGAGCTGCAGACCAGCTGGCAGCTGCACCAGTTGTGCGCACTGTGCGGGGGTGGCAGAGCAGGTCTGGCTGTAGGTGGGTTGGAGGCTCCCAGGACAGGGGGTGCGCGGGTGTCCCAGCTGCAGGCTGAGTGCGGCGAGGACAGTCTTAATCCTCGAAAGTAAATCATGTAGTGAAGCAATTCAGCCGGGACGTGGGCCAGGGCCTTACGCAATAGCCGCTCTGTGCGTGTGTTTTCTATCCCCGGCTTGGCAAGCAGCGGGATGGGTCTAGACTGGCGGATTGAAATGCTGAGCAGTGCCTAGCCAGGCCGTTCCTTTCAGCAGGGGCTGGCCGCGTGGAGACGGCCCCGCTGGGCCCTCTCCCGTCATCCTGCGTAACCTGGGCTTCTTTCCCCCGCGCTCTCCGCTCCCCCACGGCCCGGGTGAACGTGCACGGCGCCGGGGGAGGGCTGAGTGTGAGCGTAAGGACCGGGGCTGCAGCATCGGTTGCCCAGTGGGTAGCTCTGGATGGGACGGGCGTAGCTCTTCTCTCGGTGACTGGAAGCTCCCACCAGCTTGGCTAATCCAGGGGCAGGTGCGCGTGGGGGGAATCAGGAGCGAGTCCGTCTCCTTCCAGCTACCCGGCGCCTTAGGAGCAGAGTGGGAAGCTGGTTGCCAGGCCCCGCACCCCAAAGGCCATGTGGTATAAACAGCTCCCACGTCCAGCTGGCTCACCCTGTCCCTGACCCGGCTCTAGCAAACTCCAGCGCACAGTGCAGGGCAGGCCCAGGTTAGAGGGGTCCCCGGCCCTGAGGAAAGATGGCCCGGTCGTTAGTGCCCTGGCTGGGGACTCGGGAGACCTGGGCTGAATTCCTGCCTTTGCCACTGACTCCCTGTGTGACCTTGGATGAGTTACTTAATCGCTTCCAGCCTTTGCTGCTGATTTCTCTGGCACCCCTCCATCCTGGCTCTATAAAGAACCCGGGAATGGGGAATAGAGGAGGGTCCTGGAGAGCCACCAGTAACCATCTGCTCCTGCCCGGGGGAGAGCTTTGGGTCCTGTCCACACCCAGCAGGGCTTCCTCACAGCCTCAGCCCTGGCAGAGACTCTACCCATCCAAAGGATTAATCCCACTCCCAAGCAGAAGCTGGGGGAAGAGTTGGCACAGCGGAGAGGCAGCCAAGAGCTGCCTAGATCCTGTTGGCAAGGTCGGCATCCAAAGCAAATATTTCAGAATGCTTAATGAAGCCCCGCTCGCTCTCGAGTGCCCTGGAGCTCAGCATTCGGGAGGGGTCTTTCTGCTGGGGACGAGCAAACTGAGTCAGGTGAAATAGGAGTTTCCTGCCCTTGAATGTTCCACCCTCCACCCCATTCAGGTGCTGGAACATCAGGACGGTTGTGTTGTCCATGGCTTGTGTTTGCCTGGCTTCCAGCCGGAAGTGGAGGTGCTGGAATGAGAGAGACACGGGCTAGCTTGTGGAAGTGTCTCATAGTGGAAAGTTCTGCTCCCAGGAGATCCCAGCCTGGATGCAGGGGATTCAGAGAGCAGCAGTGTCCAGACTTGTGGCTGCTTCTCCAAGCTGAGTCCGGAACCCCTTGGATTGTCCCCAGTCACCTTGCATGGTTGAGGCACTGGACTGGGGCTCAGGAGACTGGGGTTCAATTCCCAGCTGTGCCACACCCTGCCTGTGTGACCATGGGCCAGTCACTTAACCTCTCTGTGCCTCCATTCTGTAAAGTGAGCTCACACTTCTGCCTTGTCTGTCTCGTGAGCTCTTCAGAGCTGGGGCTGTCTCCTACTATGTGTATGAGCAGCACCTAGCACTGCTACTGCCATACAAACAACACGGATCCCTGCCCCCCTCAATCCCAAATGGTCACAACACACGGAACGGCTCCCGTGAAATCCTGGACTCCCCGGGCCACAGCCGAGCGCAGAAGCAATGCTCTGTCGTGCAAGGAGCGATTGGATTCTGCCAGGCTGCGGCGGGCAGTGGCGTAGCCAGGTTTAGAGCACAGGGGGAGCAGCGCTATAAAAAGGCGCCTCCCCGCTCCCCCTGTACTCACCCCGGCGGTGCTTTAAAGGGCCCGGGGCTCCAGCCGCTGCGGAGTTCCCGGGCCTTTTAAATCCCCGCCCGAGCCCGGCTCCGGCAGCGGGGCGGGGGTGGGGGGGTGCTTTAAAGGGCCCGTGGCTCCCTGCAGCGGCAGGAGCTGCTGGCCTTTTAAAGCGCCCCCAGCCCAGCTCCCGCAGCAGGGCTCGGGCGGCGCCTTAGCGCCGCTTCTCCTCACAGGGGGAGCAGCCGCTCCCCCTGCTGCCCCCCTGGCTACACTACTGGCGGCGGGACAGTAGAGTTGTAATTGCTTTTAACTGGCCCTCGGGCGAACTGTTCAGGTCTCCTCCTGCAGCTGAGTTCCCTCCTGCCTTTGAAAAAGTGCCTTCCCCAGGGCCGTGGAATGGGCCCCAGCAGCGGCAGGGAGAGTGTCTTTGTACAGTGGGATCCACACGGCGATGAGCAAAACCTGCCTTCTAGGGATAGACTCAGGGAGCTCTCCGTCTATTTAGCTTCACAAAGTGGAGGTTCAGGGGTGACCCGGTTACAGTCTGTAAGTACTGACACGTGGCACAAAGATTTGATAATATGCTCTAGCTAATAATCTAACGTGATCTAATGGCCGGAAGCTGAAGCTAGACAAATTCAGCCTGGCAATAAGGTGTACATGTTCACAGTGAGAGTACCGAACCATTGGACCAGCTGACCGAGGGTCATGGTGGATTCTCCATCACTGGCAATGTTTGTCTCAGGATCGGGTGTTCTGAAAGTTCTGCTCTAGGGATTTTGTTCTCTGACCTGGGCTGTACAGGCCGTCTGACTGGAGGATCACAATGGTCCCTTGGAATTTATGACTCTAAAATCAGATCCCTTGTCTGTTTCATCACATCCTCCTCCCCTGGGTCTACCTGGGCCCCGCCATGGTCCCCATCGCCGTCAGATCCAGGATTGTGGATCAGGAATATCTGGCCGTCTTTTTTTCATTGGAAAATGCTGATTTATTACACCCAAAACAGCTGGCAGGAAAGAGGCGGTTTGGATGAACTTCCCCTTTGGAAAAAAATTTGACACCGCCCCGCCCACCCCCTGCCAAGTCTGAAATTGTCAAAACGTCCTAGCTGCCTGGTCTCTCTCCAGAGCTATCTGGGGCTGGATGGGACCTTGACTAAGCCACTCTTTACACTGGTGGGCTTTACCTGGAACTCCCCAGCCTGTTAATAGGTGTCAGTCCTGCTGCGAAAGGGTCAAGTAGGTTGTTACTTTGCTTGGACGGAATGGATGTGGGAGAGGTTTTCTGGAGAGAGAGGACCTAGGAGGTGGGCTGAGCTGTCCCGAGGGAGGAGCTCTAGAGGCAGCCCAGCCGGGGGAGAAAGCTGGAGTGGATGTTTCTGTCTGTTAATGAAGCTGGGAAGGGGGGTAGGTGACTTTCCTGTTTTGGTGGGTTTCCTACCAGCAGCTCAGTGGTGCTACATGCTAGCAGCTATGGCCTGGAGGTCGGTGCTGTGTAGAAGGCAGAGGTGTTGAGCCCACGCCCTCTGAGCTGCTGGAGGGTGATTGGCTCCACTACACCGTCTCCTCTTTCAGTGGCTGTGTTCAGTTCAGTCCCCTTGGTTTCTCCTCCTCTCTCTTTTTCCAGTCACGCTGTTAGCTGGCTGCTAAAGTGATTGCAGCTGGGGGGTGGACCTGGGCCCACGGTGGCTGTTTGGGGTGGGGGGCTGTGTCTCAGGGTGCACGATGGTGCACCCCTCTTGTTGGTGCTCGCGTGCTGGGCTGAGTCATGCACCAGGTATGCAGTGGGAAAGCAAATGAGGAGCCAGGACAGGCAGACAATCTGGAGCTTGTCTCCGTGGCGAGGAGAGGAACAGGCCAGGTAGTTGATGCCTAAGGAGAGATTGCACCATGCCAGAAATGTTAGCGTCTCTCACTCCTTGGGCGGGAAGCGTCTCCCTTCACCTCCGGCTTTTGTACCCTGCCGCACAGGGATTGGCAAGGGAACCATCTCAACAGGGTTAGCACCTGCCCGGGCGCCTCTCCACAACCCCTGGCGTATCTGCTGCACGCTCTGTAATACGCAGATAGGAATCGTGTCACCCACCATCAAAATGCAGCCCCCTCTGGGGTGGAACGTGGCAGCAGCTTAGGACAGCCAGTGAAGAATTCTGTGACCTAAGGTGAAACTGCAGGGGAAAGCTAACACCCTCCCGCCCCTTGCCAGGGGCTGTGCATCATGTCCTCTGTTCTCAGCAGGCTGGTTTCACTCCCCAGCCCCATTAACAGCAGCCGGCACCCACTGCTCTCTGCCCTCCCACAGGAGCAGGGCAGGGATCCGTGGCTCGTCTTGCTGCCCTTCACCCAGCTGCTGCAGCGGACTGGATGGCGGAAGGGGGGTTATTCTCATCAGGCAGCTGAGCCTTGTACCTTTCAATAATATGCCCCCCCCCCGCAAGCGGGCTGAATGGGGCTGGCTCCTCCCCAGCATGAGCCGACTTTGGCTGCATTCAGCGTGCTGTTTCTCACCCCTCTGGCCTCGCCAGTGCCCACCCCAAACTGGCACCACCGGGGAGTGCTTTCTGGGCTCTGGGGGGCTTGATCTGCTCTGGACATTGTTCTCCTGATTGAAGTGACACAAAGAGAGACCGGGGAAATGGCGATGGGCACTTTTATAAACATGGGTGATGACCATCTGCCTTTCCCAGCTGCCCAGCAGAGGTGGCTGCATCTTTGTGGCTGGTAACGGGGAGGAGTAAAGGGGAAAATGTTGGGCTGAGGTCAGGCGCCAGTTGCAGAAAAGAGGGGTCGTAGGGAGCTCTGCGAGAAGACACTGTGGTGAAGGTGCTGGACTGGGATTCTGGAGATCTGGGGTCAAGTCTCAGCACTGCCACTGACTCCCTCTGTGACCCTGGGCAAGTCCCTCCATCTTTCTTCCGGACAGCATGGAAACAGAGAAGAACCTGGGCGATATCCTTTGTAAAGACGTGACTCACTGCCGGGCAATGTTCTTGCGAGGGCGGGAACAATTCGGCAGCTGGAACTGACCAGCGCTCGAGTTACTCCGTCCGGTGGAACCTCCACACATACGCGCGCGCGGTCTGCTCTGACTCTGACAGATGTTGGCAGCTGCTGCAGTGAAAGAGGAAGAGGTTTCGGATTTTGAGCCTCTGCTCTCTTCGCTCTAGTTTTTCTTTGCTTAGGAGAAAGAAGGAACGTCTGGGCCGTTTTTCTGTTGTTTTGGTTGGAGCTCTGTCAAGGGGAGCGGGAAATGGGAAGTGCCTGGCCTTTTAGCCAGGGAAGGGATCCGTGGGAAGGAGTGGGAATTCATTTATCATCCACCCTGGGTCAGGGCTGGCCTGGGTACGAAGGGCTTCCTCGGCTCTGGGCATTGCTTTAGCGTTCGGCTTGAGGCCCTGGTGTGTGTGTGTGTGTGTGGGGGAAAGCGTTGTGCTACTGGGTTGCGGGGTTGGTGGTGGTGTGGGTGTTTCGGTGTCTAGGAGTGTGTGGGTTGGGAGATGTTTGGGGGGGTTGGATGATGTGTTGGGGGTGTTTGTGCATCTGTTTGGGAGTATGTGTGGGGGTGAATGTCGGGGTGTCTGGGGTGGGGGGTGTCGGGGTATTTGGCTGCCTGTCTGGGAGGAGTGTGTGTGTGTTGGGAGATGTTTCCCCTGCATCCAGGTGGATGTGCCTGCTCCCTCTCCAGCCCAGAGCCCCCCCTGCTCGGCAGCTGATATCACTGGCCCCAAGCCCCGTCTCTGTCCATTCTCTTCTCTCCAGGTAAACAGGGTCGTCTGGGCCTCTTCTCACCTCTGGCCCCCTGTGGCTGGAACCGGTTGGTTAGGCCCCCGGGGCTCCTCTCTTCGCAGCCTATTGGTCTCCCACTGGCCAGAACCGGCTGTGGACTATTGAGCTGGCTTCCAGGTCACCTGTCGTCGTGTCTCCATTCTCCGCGTCCGTGGCTGGGGTCCCCAGTCCCCTCGCCAGTCCTCTGTAACAACAAACTCCCTCTCCCATCCCCTCATTAAACCCGTAACACCAGGGAAACTGAGTCCCACCCCCTCTGCATGCAACCCCTAGGAAACCAAGAAAACCCCCCCATAGGAAACAAGGAAAACAGGAAACTCTCCCACGCCGTCACACATATACTGGGGGTGTTCGTGCATCTCAGGGTGTGTGTGTCGGGGTGTCTGGGAGGGGCGTGTTGGGTGTCTGTCCAGGGTGTGTGTTGGTGCAGTGGGAATCGTGTGGTTTTGGCATGCATTAGCCGATGTATTGGGGGGGGGGGGGTGTTTCAGAGTGTCTGGGGGGGGATGTTGGGTGTCTGGGGGGCGGGGGGTGTTGGCGCACTGGGAATCACTGTGTGGTTTTGGCATGCATTAGCCGATGTATTGGGGGGGGTTCGGAGTGTCGGGGGGGCGTGTTGGGTGTCTGGGGGGGGCGTGTTGGCGCACTGGGGATCACTGTGTGGTTTTGGCATGCATTAGCTGATGTATTGGGGGGGGTTCGGAGTGTCGGGGGGGCGTGTTGGGTGTCTGGGGGGGGCGTGTTGGCGCACTGGGGATCACTGTGTGGTTTTGGCATGCATTAGCTGATGCATTGGGGGGGGTTCGGAGTGTCGGGGGGGCGTGTTGGGTGTCTGGGGTGGGGTGTTGGCGCACTGGGGATCACTGTGTGGTTTTGGCATGCATTAGCCGATGCATGGGGGGGTATCTGGGGGGGTGGGGGTGTTGGTGCACTGGGAATCACTGTGTGGTTTTGGCATGCATTAGCCGATGTATGGGGAGGGGTGTCAGAGTGTCTGGGGGGGGGCGTGTTGGGTGTCTGGGGTGGGGGGGGGTGTTGGCGCTCTGGGACTCACTGTGTGGTTTTGGCATGCATTAGCCGATGCTGGCCCAGGCTTTGAGGACAGACAGACCCTTGCACACTCCGTGAGGCTGGCTGCCCCTCCTCGAGCTCCCGTTTCGTAAGCGCTGGCACCCCCAGTGCAGCACAGGGCCCCGACACGACCCTGCTGGAGACACAAACAGCCCCCGCTTCCCCAGCACGCGGAGGCGCTTCCTGTTTTGATCTGAACTCCTCCGTTTGCGCTTCGTCCGGCTCCCTGGGCCGCCGTGTACTGACTGGAGAGGGCGTCTGCCAACACAGGCTGCTTTCGCGGGGAGAGCTGAGGTTCCCCCACGTCCACACACCCCCTCTCGTAAGGGTCCCTGCTGGGCTGCAGTGACCGTTTCAATGCTAAAGGAGCAGCCAGCGATTCCCTGGGGCCCCCAGTGCCACATCTCTGCCTCCTCTTATGTCTCTTTTCCCCCTCTCCCCCGCCCCAGACAGGTATTCCCCCACGGCTTGCCTGAGGAGTTCACCCTGGTGATCACTTTGCTCCTGAAGAAAAAGAGCAGCAAGGAGAACTGGTACCTTTTCCAGGTCACCGACCAGCAGGGCTACCCTCAGGTACCTCTGCCTCCCCTGCTTCCCGTCTCTCCTTCTTTCACCACGGCTGCTAGGCCCCAGGAACAAGAGATCCCTGGAGCAGCCCGACACACAGGGCAGTAAAGCGCCGTGTAGTGCAGCAGCGACCCCAGCCAGGGTGTCCCCTAGGAGCTGCTAACGTGAGTGGCTGCAAGTCTTTGCATTGCCGGCTCATAGAGGCGCCCGGGTCCCACCAGGCCACTTCAATCCTGGAGGCTACAGATCAGAGGCTCGGGGTCGCCCCGTCCACCCTGCCGCCTCTGGTGCTTCGCCGCTGGCGGATGAAGCCGACAGCGCCCATGCGCTAGCATTGCTGGGGGTGGGACGTCTGCCACCCGCGACAGCCTCCTGCTGCTGCTGTCGGCCTCCGACGCATCCTTGGAGGCTTCCGACACCCTGCTGGGGCCAGAAGATGGGGCGGGGGGGGGCGTGCCTCCAAGGAGGAGGGATGGCCCTGCCCCCATTGCCCCAGGCGGGGGTGGGGTTAGCCAAGCTGCTAGCAGTGGGTGTGACCCCTCATTGCCAGGGCGGGTCTCTCCAAACCCAACGGGCAAGGAGCCCCTTTCTGTCCAGGATCCAGCTCTGCCTGGAGGCCACAGCGCCCGCCTGTACGTCTGTCTGTCTCCTCCCTCGCTCTCCGCCGAAAGCGTCCTAAGCCAGAGCATCTCCTTTGCGCCTAGCTCTCCCTGGGGGTCAACGGCCAGGAGAGGAGCCTGGAGTTCCAGGCCCGGGCCCAGGAGAAGGAGTTTGTGAGCAGCGTCTTCACCGGGAAGGGGGTTTCCTCCCTCTTCGACCAGAAGTGGCACAAGATGGCGCTGAGCGTGCAGAGCCGGCTGGTCTCCGTCCACGTGGACTGCAGCTACATCTCCTCCAAGCCCCTGGAGCCCCGGCGGGGCGTGGCAAGCGAGGGCAATACCTTCATCGGCCTGGACGCCGTGCGCGGCGCACCTGTCCCGGTGAGCTGCCCCAGGCCTCTCTGCGCACGCACCGGCGGTGTGGAGCTCGCGGGCCCGGGCCCGTTCGCAGCGGGGGCCCCGCTTGCTTCCTTCAGCAAGGGGAGGGAGGTGCGGGGAGGAATTCTGGGTCACGAGTGCCTGGCAGGTGGGTGCAGTTGCCACCTGGTGTTGCTCAGCAGCGACCTCTCCTGGTCAGTTGAGGAGTAGCATCGAGGACTGCATGGGGCAGGTTGTGTGTGTGTGTGTGTGTGTGTGTGTGTGTGTGTGTGTGTGTGTGTGTGTGTGTGTGTGTGTGTGTGTGTGTGTGTGTGTGTGTGTGTGTGTGTGTGTGACAGTGAGTGAGACTGATCAATGCTCCCGCCTGGAGGAGCTGGTGAGAGAAGCGAGGCTCCAGGAGGGGGCCGGGCGAGGAGGGGGCAGGTGGGATCTCTGAGAATTGGCTCGGGGAGGACAGTATTAAGGGTGGGTCAGCATGGCAAGGGGGGGCGGGCTGGCTGTGTGTGTGTGCGCGTGTGCACTCCTTCCTTGCTCCTCCCTGAGCCAGCGCTCAGGGAAAACTCCTACTCCTCCCTTGCTGGTGACAGGCGCCCCTGCCTGGGCTGGGGGCTGTGCCATCCTGGCTGAGAAGAGGGACTCCAGAGCCTGTCCCCCCCTCCGATCTCTGTATAGGCCAGGGGCTAGGTTCACTGCACCTTCAAGGTGGCTCTTTCCCAAGCCCCTGGGGGCCTGGTGCTGTGCTAACTGGCTGCCCCCACACCCCCAGGAGGGTCAGGGTGCCCCTTTGTGTTCTGATTGTGTCTGCCTGTCTGCTTCCCCCCGCTGCAGTTTGACATCCAGCAGGCCCACATCTACTGTGACCCAGAGCTGGCGATGCAGGAAGGCTGCTGCGAGATCTCAGCTGGGGGGGTGAGTGATGCACGTGCTCTCCGCAGTGGTGGGGGGATTAATGCCCATCCCATCCAGCAGCTCCTGGAGCCGGCGGGTCTCTGTTCATGCCCTCGAGGGCTCGCGGAGCCCGGGCGCTGTCCATCCGGGTGCGTCGCTGGCCCCCGTCGCCGGGTGTCTGAGCATCGCGCGGGCCTAGCTGGGTTCCATCCTCGCATCACCCCATGGGTCAGGGGTTCTGCCCGTCGTGCAGGTGGGAACGGGGCACAGAGACACTCCGTGACTTGCCCAGGGTCCCGCAGGGCCGAGCTGGGAGCTAAACCCAGGCTCCTACTTCTAGCCCGAGCCCGTCCTTCTACCCTAGAAATGCTGACGCTGCTCATGGAGGCCGGCTCCTCGGGGGCCCACCAGCCAGCTCCACCCAGCTGATCCATGGAGCAGCGACAGGGCCACCTCGCTCGCCTCCTGGCCACAAGGGGGATGGCTGTGGGGGGGACCTGCCCCGGGATGCGTAGACAGGATCTTGGGGATTTGCTCTGCTCCTCTGCAGCCTGACCCTGCCCACGCACAGAGGGGCGGGCCCCTGGCTAATATCCCTCTCCCCCGCCCCAGCAACCAGGCTGTGTTCTCCAGAGCTGCCTACCTAGGTCCAGGTTGGCTGGACCCCTGGGGGCCGTGCAGGGTGGGGAGAGCAGAGCCTCTGGGAGCAGATTGAGGAGCAATGCTGGCCCCAGCGCCAGTGACATTCACAAATGCAACAAACAGCCTGGTGAATGTCAGGTATCAGACGTCGCCGCCTCAGTGACCCAGCGAGGGTGAAACCCAGCAGGGCTGCAAACCCCTGTGCTGCGGGGAAAGGGCCATAGCCGGCCGGGCCCGGGAACGCCCCCAGAGGCACAGATGCAGCACAGGAGAGGGGTTACTCTCTCCTTTGAAGCATCCATTGGCCGGACATCGGCTATCAGGCGAGGTGGACCGTGGGTTTGATCGGCCAGTGGCACCAAGAGCTGGAAGGGGGCAGAGCCGGCAGGAGGCCTGAATCGGCCACGCGGCCAGAAATGCACTGAGCACTTTGTCTGGCGCTGGCCGGGAGCTGGGGCTGTGCCTGTGAGTGTCTTCAGCTCCCCGCCTCGGAGGGATGGGGTCTGCCCAGGCCCCTGGGTGTAACCAGCCCCCCCTTTCCTTCGAGCAGTGCCTTTCCGAAGCCTCCAAAACCCGGCGCCAGGCAGAGGGCACGCAGAGCAATGACCTGATTGAGATCAACCCGCGCACGGAGGGCAAGGTGTACACCCGCTGCTTCTGCCTGGAGGAGACTCAGGTGAGCGACCAGGGGCATCGCCCACGGGGGCACATCCGGGACAGGGCAGGCCAGGGCAGTGCCCCAGAATGCCTGATCCTCTCTGCAGAGGAGGGAGCTAGGAAGCAGAGGCGCTGGGAGCCAGCTAGACGAGAGTGAGCTGCGCCCCATGGCAGCAGGGAAAGCCAGTGCAGCGTGGGGCAGCCGGGGCAGAGCAGGCTGGTAGCTGGGAGGTGATGGTCCCTCTCTCTGGGGTCCCTCTCTACCTGGAATGTTGCATGAATTTCTGGGCACCATAGGATGACCATATTTCCCAAAGGGAAAATGAGACACCACGTGGGGCTAGCCTGAGCCCCCCTCCCCGCACGTGGCTGGCCCAAGCTGCTCGCCTGAGCCCTACCTCCCTGCGTAGGGCTGGTGTCGCTGCTTGCTCAAGCCCTCTCCCTCCCCCACCCCCCCGCACCCCAGCTTAAAAAAGGGACTACCCCGGCCAAGACAGGACGTATGGTCACCCTGGGGCACCGGGTCTTAGCCAACCGGACGGAGTCTGGAGAAGAGCCGGGAAAAGGATCAGGGGGCAGGCGGGGCTGATGGGGGTGGGTTGAAATAGCTGCACGAAGCGTGTGAAGCCAGGCTTAGCGGTGACTAAGGACGGGGCGTGTGTAGATGAGATTAGGGAACCGGAGCGGGTGTCTTTGGCTTCTCTTACTGGGGAATGCGAGCAGGTCAGACCTGCTTCTGCCTGCTGGAGACATGGGGAGGTGAGCTGAGCATCCCAAGTAAGGATGTGCTGGAGTTGTGGGGAAGATGCAGACGTTTTAGGGGCGCAAGCAGGGTTGGCCGATTGGGGGTGCACTGGGTACAGAGGGGCATGGTCAGTTACCCCCTGCAATGGAGCCTAGATTTTTCTTTCTTTCTTTCTTTCTTTCTTTCTTTCTTTCTTTCTTTCTTTGAATCTCTTTGATTTTCTCTCCTTCCTTTCTTCGCCCCCCTCCCTCCGCCAAGTGCAATAATGCTCTTAACAGCTTGATTCTGGCACATAATGCTGTCTGATCCATTATCCCACCATTTTCCCTCCTCCCTCTAATCCCCCGGAGCAGAGCAGCCAGCGCACTCTCTGATCGCAAATGCTGCAGGTGCAGCCGGAGAGACCCAGCAGGGCGTGAGTAAAAAGACTCAGTGAAACAATGCAGCTCTGCTAGTTGCTTTCACTAATGCTGCCCTGATGGACATCGTGGTGCACGGGGGCACATGCTCCCCGGCCCTGCTACATCCCTGGCAGAGTGCGAGGGCTGCACTCGAAACATCTCGATGGCAACTGGACCGGATCCAGTTTCCCTCTTTCCTTTGTTGCTTTTTGCCCCATGTCTTTCCTGATCTCCCTTCTGTCTCACCCTCTCGCCGCCTCGACCCTGAAAACCACCGCCCCCTACGCCCAGGCAAGCTGACCCCAGCAGGGTATCTCTCCGCTGTGCTGCTGGAAAGCTCTGTCCTCTGGATCCTCAGAGATTGTGCCCAGCCATTTATGTTTCATCTTCCCTAGGCCAGCTGAGATCTGTGTGGGGCTGAGAGACGGGCTCCCACCTTCCTTTGCGGACAGGCCTGCCTGGGTCTCTGTGCCTTTAAACATGACCAGCTGGGGCCGGGTGTATGGCAAAGCAGCCCTGCCTCCCCACGCCAGAGGGGCCTCCCCTGACCTGGAGGGTGGAGGCCCGTCCCTCCTGCCCTGTAGCATTCACGGTGTCATTAGGTGACATGAGTCTGCCCAGCCCCAGCTGGCCCTGAGTCTCCCTGCACTTGTAGAGGTGGAGACAGAAGTGGCATGAAGAAATGGGCCCATTTGGGGGTTAGTGCAATGTGCTAGTGCTAGTGTCAATTAGAGCCATCTCAGGGCTGCTCTAACTCATTCTCTGGGCCTGGGAAGTGGAAACTAGCCATAGAGCAGTGTGCTGCAGACCCTGGCGCTCCCTAGCCCCGCCTCACCTGCTCCCTTCCATCCGCATCCCCCAACACGCTCCCTCTGCCAGCCGGCTCTGGACAGGCTCGAGGGACCCTCCCGTGCTGCAGGGAGTGTTCTGAGGGTCTCGCTCAGGGCCACATGCCAGAGCGGCACAAAGAGGCCTCGGTGTAATGAAGACTCAGGTCCAGGAACTTGGTTTGCTAAGAGCTCCCAGCCCCCTGCCGCTCCGAGCCTTGCCAGCAGCGTGGCAGAGAGAAAGGCAAGATGGTTTCGGGGTTGAACTCAAGGGGAGCGTCACCCAGTTGGGGCTGATGTAAACCACAGCCTGGGCTAAAGTTTTCCCGGGCCCGGCAGTGGAAGGGGCGAGATGGGCCAGGCCCAGCGGCTTGTGCGGGATGGGCTCCTCCAGTGTTCTCGCGTCTACGAGAGGGGTCTGGCTCGGATTAGGGGCCTTTCGACGTGCGTCCCTTGTCAGTAGGGGCCGGCGGCAGAAACAATCCCTGCACTGGGGGCAGAAACAATTCCCTGCAAATGCGTTGGGAACATTGGCAGGCGGAGGATGTGCCCGTGGATCTCGCTGCGCTGGCCTCCTGACCCACTTACGGAGCGGCAGCCCCGGTGCCAATCGAAAATCTGACCTTGTCAGTGGAGCTGTAACCAGCTCAGCCTCTCCCAGCAGGGGGCGCTGTAGGGCGCGGGGCTGGATCCTTGGCCATGAAGGGAGCCCCACACCGCTCCAGGCCCCAGCCTCTCCCAGCAGGGGGCGCTGTAGGGCACGGGGCAGGAATTGTGGCCGTGAAGGGAGCCCCACACCGTTCCAGGCCCAGCCTCTCCCAGCAGGGGGGGCTGTAGGGCGCGGGGCTGGAGCCTTGGCCATGAAGGGAGCCCCACGCTGTTCCGGGCCCAGCCTCTCCCAGCAGGGGGCGCTGTAGGGCGCGAGGCTGGAGCCTTGGCCATGAATGGCGCCCCACGCTGCTCCGGCCCCAGACTCTCCCAGCAGGGGGCTCTGTAGGGCGCGAGGCTGGAGCCTTGGCCATGAATGGAGCCCCACGCTTCTCTGGCCCCAGACTCTCCCAGCAGGGGGCACTGTAGGGCGTGGGGCAGGAACCGTGGCCGTGAATGGAGCCCCACGCCGCTCCAGGCCCAGCCTCTCCCAGCAGGGGGCGCTGTAGGGCGCGGGGCAGGAACCGTGGCCGTGAATGGAGCCCCACGCTGCTCCGGGCCCAGCCTCTCCCAACAGGGGGCGCTGTAGGGAGCAAGGCTGGAGCCTTGGCCGTGAATGGCGCCCCACGCTGCTCTGGCCCCAGACTCTCCCAGCAGGGGGCGCTGTAGGGCGCGAGTCTGGAGCCTTGGCCGTGAATGGAGCCCCACGCTGCTCCGGCCCCAGCCTCTCCCAGCAGGGGGCGCTGTAGGGTGCGGCGCAGGAACCGTGGCCGTGAAGGGAGCCCCACGCTGCTCCGGCCCCAGCCTCTCCCAGCAGGGGGCGCTGTAGGGCACGGGGCAGGAATTGTGGCCGTGAAGGGAGCCCCACACCGCTCCAGGCCCAGCCTCTCCCAGCAGGGGGCGCTGTAGGGCGTGGGGCAGGAGTGCTGGTTGTGTGAGGCGCTCAGAGCTACTCCATGCCCAGCGTCTCCCAGCAGGGGTCAGTGGAGGAAACGGGGGTAAGAGTACTGGGGTGGGCGAGGGGGGCATTCTTAGCTTGCTCTACCTTCTTATTTCTTTGTATTGCCGGATCGGCCCCCGTGCAAAGCAGTGTTGGAGGGAGCTAGGACCGGGTGCCGCTTGGAGTCAGGATGGCTCGGGGAGCCAGGGGCTAGCGCTGCAGAGACTGAAAATGAAAACAAAATGAAAGCCTCAGTCCCAGCGTCCCAGCCTCGCCCCCCACCATCACCCCCTCACACTGGTATTGGCTGGGAGGCAGGGGGCTGATGTGCTTTGTGGAAGGGGGTGTGCATTGCAGGGGAAATTCACCCTGTTCGAACCTGTGAGCCCAGCCGTGCTGGAGGCAGGACATTGGCCTGGGTGTCTGATCCAGCACCGCGACTTCTGCAAGCCTAATGGGCCAAATCCCCAGCGGGCGCAAAGCGGCATAGCTTCCTTGCAGCCCCTGGAGCTGGGCTGATTTACACCAGGTGAGGGGCCGGCCCTGAGTTCCAGCCCTGGCCGCCAGTACCTGTGTCAGGAACAAACCTGTCCCTGACCCCGCAGCCCCTTGAATCGCATCCAAGTGTCACAGGCCACAGCTCCCAGCCGCATCCGATGCTCCCTGTGTCTGGGAAGGCGCCTTGCCCCACCCGGAGGAAGGATGGAGGTCGGAGGCTGACTTGCTGCTTTTTCTAACGCTGGCTTCCAGGCCTGACCGACGGAGGCAGCCGGAAAATGGTATTTCCCCCGCACAACCCAGCTCAGGGAAGTAATTAAGGAATTAGCGCCAGGAGGCTGAGCTGCAGGGAGGATATGCGAATGGACGTGTCTGGGCCTGGGAACACTCCCAGACAGGGCACCTCTGTCCCACGGCTGAGCGGCATGCAGTGCGCCGGGCCCTTGCTGGGTCGCTGCCAACGCGGCTTGAACCTGGGAACTCTGGGCCTTAAAGCACGAACTGCTATTGTGTGAGCTTCAAGGGGGCCGTGTTACTAGCCGCGGCTGGAGCAGGCTCATGGGAACGGAGGGCTGGACGGGGCCTTGAAAAGTCCCCTGCGCTGAGGGAGGAGCAACTTCCATATGTAGCCCTGCCTCCATTGGGGGGCGCCAGAGTGCCACATACACCTGCTCTGGGTGGGAGCAGGGGAGTTGGGCAGGTGTTGTGGGGCAGAGATTTGGCTTTGGGGCATGAATCCCTGAGCCTGGGGTATTTGGGTGTGAAGCAGGAATGGGCACAGAGTGGGGAAAAGGGCTGGCGGAGTGACCAGCCCAGTCAGGTATGGGGCGTATTGCACCCCTCAGACATTAATACCCTGACAAATGTCCCCTGACACGGACCCCATTGCGGCCTGCTGTGGGCTCCGAAATACAAACGGGCCGAGCAGGAAATTCCAGCCCCGCCGTCCCTATCGCCTCAGAGACGCCTCTCCGGCGTCCCGCCGACGGCACCCACGCTCCCGGTGAGCAGAACGCTGCATTGATTCACCCCCGGAAAACCCCGCATCACATTTTCCACCGTCCACAAGAGTGAGCAGCGAGGGGCCACCGGGTTCGGGGAGGGCGACTCGGGCAGAGGAGGGGGCTGGTGCAGCTCCTCCCCGCGGAGCAGGGTAGCTGCTGGAGGGGAGCGGTGGCCGAAGCCAGGGAGGGTGGAAAGGAAGGGGGGTGGGGGAACATCCCTCTGCAGACAAGTGGAGAGTTTGTTCCTGCCGAGCGGCATGTTCTGGGCCTTGGCCGTTTCCTGCGGAGCCGGTGGAGAGAGACAGACTGGCAAGGAAACGGGGGTGTCTGCCCACGTGAGGGTCTGTCCAAGCGTCTGGCCCTGCTTTCTCCAGCCAGACATGGGGGTGGCTGAATTCTGGTGGCAAAGCCCAACGTGAGGGGAGGAGACGAGGCTGGGGTAGGGCTCTGGATGGAGCTGACGGTAAACCTGCGCTCAGTACACAGTGCCCAGGTCCATCCGGCACGGCCCCCGCTTGGCCCCGGTGCCATGTTGCCTGGCATCCATTTCCAGGAATGCCAGTGCCTGGAGATGACACCCCCCTGGTGGGATGGGGTTACAGTACAGAGGCGGGAGGGCAGGGCATGGGGCGCTGGTATTTTCCTCTCCCCCCTGCTGTCTGCCCCGGTGAACCCTGGGAGATGGTGTGCAAGAGAGCAATGCCTTGTCAGTGCCTCATTGTGAGGACCCCCCCACCCCGTTCTCCTTCCATGTCTGCAGGAGCCGCAGGAGGTGGAGTTACCTGGCAAGGTGGCCGACCTCCGATCATGTGGCCAAAGCTGGCCATTTCCTCTGGGCCCGACGGGGCCTCACTCTTGTGCCAGGCAGGGTGTGCAAATCCCAGCAGCTGCCCTTAAGCGGGGGCCTTGAAAGGAGCTTGATCCTGGCTTCCCACCAGCGGGAGGCAGGGAGTGTGGGAGGAAGGAGGCTCTATAATGGGTCTGTTGCTTTGCTCTCTCCCCAGGAGGCGAAGGCATCTGGGCAGGTCGGCGTGGAGGGCCAGCCAGGAGGAAAGGTGAGGTGCTGGGGGCGGTCAGGGGTCTGGGCGGGTCTTGCCGCCTGGCCGGGGTGGACTGAGGTGAAATCCTGCTGGGATCCATCCAGTTTTGCAGCCCCCAGGCAGCTGCTCCCAGACTGACACCCCCCCCCGCCCCCGGCTCTCTAAGAGTCACCCTCCCAGTTGCTGCGAGATGGGCCCGTCTCATGCACACCGAACGCCTTGATCTCCAAGGCTATCCAGGTGGTTGCCAGCCCCAAAGTGCCAAGCAGGGATCCTCCTAGCCACGAGACCTGGGCCACAGCCTGCATCGGGAGCTGCCTTGCCTCCCTGCCTTTCCTTGGCACCCGAGGGCGCGTTTCCTCGTGCTGGATTCCTCAGCCGGGGCTGGACGGAGGGACGCCCTGAGTGCTCTGGACGGGGGGTGGAGGCCTCTTGCTCCATTGCCCTCCCGCTGCCCTCTGGCCTCGTCTCTCGCTGCCAAGGCTACAGGCTGAATCAACCCCCAGATTGTCCGGCTTCACCACGCTTAGTCTAAGCTCCTCTTGGAGGGAGCCCAGCAGCCTCTCAGCACCTCCTTGTTCCAGCATCCCCTGAGCATTGGCTGGAGCTAGCATCCGAAAGGGCGGGCGAGAGGGAATCCTGGCACCTCCGGCGTCCGACGTGCCCTGCCCCGCCGTGCCAGCCCAGCTCCTTGTCTCGCCATTCCTGCCGCTGGGGCCAATGGCTGGGAGCCCCGGGCAGGTGGCCCTGGGGGCCCACCCCTCGCTTGGCATTCCCAGCTGAGCGTTAGTAACGGGAGTGCGTGGCCTGGTCTCCTTGGGGAAGATTGCAGGGGGCCAATTCTCCTCTCGCTTATGCCGGATCTGGAGTAACGGCACTGGGGTCACACCGAGGTGAGCGGGAGGAGAACGGGGCCCCAGGAGCGGGCCACAGGCTGTGTTACCCCAGCCCCTTAGGCCTCGGAAACGCTGGTGGAGAAGTGGCACCAATACACCCGGGTTAGAGATGCGGCTGCAGCCACTAGAACCGGTGCATCTTCCCCACCCGCCCCCCACACCAACCCCTGGCATTACCCCCCAAGCTGGAGAGAAGGGAACAGGCAGCCCGCTTTATTTTCACACCTCTTTCCTCTCTTGCAGGGCTACCGAGATGCCCGCGGCCAGCCGCGCAGGCCAGCCAGTGAGGTAAGTCGAGGCTTTTCAGCTCCGGCTGGGTGCAGGACGCAGGGGATGTCTGTGGTGAGCTCTGACCCATTCTCCTCTCTGCCTGCCCACCGGAGCCCAGCCGAGTGAGCCCTGAGAAGGAAACGCCGGCTGGGCCCAGCGAGGGGTGGGGCCCTGAGCAGGCCGGGACCAGGGACCTCTGATGCCGGCGTCTGCCTGGCTCAGAACCAGCTGCTTCCCGGCAAGAGCTGGGAGCATTTTGCAGCCACTGGTTTGGCTGAAGGAGCGTGTGGGGCACCACAAACCCACACGTACAACCCCCCTGTGAGGCCTGGGCTGGCAGCTCCCGGAACCTCGCCAGCCGGGAGAGGAGCGAGGCGGTGGAAGCTGTGGCTGTAGAAACGTCCAAATTCTCCCTCCCCTTGCTGCCCCACGGTGCTGTTTTTCCCGAGCCCCGCCCCTGGCTGACAGCAGTGGCAGGTCCCAGCGCCGCGTTCGGGGAATGGGAGCGTTCGTGCTTTCATGGAAAAGCAGGGGAAGGGTGGGGAGAGCTGCCAACTCTGCTTTAACCGGGGAAGCAGAGCGCGCGTTTCTGCCAACCCCACAACTTCATCTTAAAAATGACCCAGCTGCAGGGCAGGGGCGAAGGCTCGGGAAATGAGATGTTTGTACGTTTCTGCCATGCAGGGGGCGTGTGCCTGGGAAGGCGGGTTAACATACATGGCACTGTCACACCGGCACAAGCCGGCAGGTATACATACCTGATTCTGCCCAACTGGTGGGGCAGGTACATGGGCATCCGTGGCACACACAGGCAGGTGTGGACACGCATGGCATCCGTGGGGGTGGGTACGTTCACGCTGAGTCGCTCAGGTTAGCGCAGGGCAGAATTCAGCCTCCGGAAGCTTTCCTAGCGGGTCCTGTGGAGGGGGCAGGAATAACCCAGCTTGACTCTCAGATCCCCATTTCATTTGCAAGCGGCTCACAGCTGACGCAGGAGCTGCAGAGACGCAGGACACAACCTGGCTCTGAGTCCCTTCTCAGAGCAGCCCTGCACATTGAGGAGAAATCCTGCCCCATAGTGCTTGGTGCGAGCAGTTACCCTAGCCTCCCAGGTTTCCTCCTGCCCTGCTGGCTTGGTGCTCCCTGCTACATGCTGAGTGTCGGCTCCTTGGGCTGTCCCCAATTTGAGGCCTGCCCGGAGCTGATTGCTATGGTAACGCCTCACGTGCCGGGCCACCGTTAACCTGTCAGTCCTGGAACCACCGACTGGTTAATTCCACCATCCTGAGCATGGAGCAGGCAGTGGGCGCTACCCAGATAGGTGCCAGGCAGCAGCCAGGAGGTGGCTGGGGGGGCATGCAGCACCTGCCTGGAGATTTGCAGAGTCGGTGCCATGCCATTCAAAAGCAAATTCCTGCCAATTTCTGCCTTCTAGGCCACACGGCAGATCACCTGGGACTTGCTTTTGGGGGCCCAGTGTCCAGCGGAGCCGGCGGGATTTGCAGGGTCTCAGTTTTGCACATGCACCCGCCTGTCTTACTGGCGTGGGGTCAGCCCTGAAAAGGACTCAGTCCTGGAGACGCGGAGCCCCACTGATGGCACTTGCTCGGCCTCGCGTGGGATCGGGGCCGAGGGCTGGGGGCTTGTTTGGCCTGGTTGCCCACAACAGCCCTGTGGGGAGCGGACTGGGTGCCTGTCTCCAAACGGGTCCAGGGCGGGAAGGTTTTAGACCCGCTGATGCCACGGAGCGCGCAGCTAAGTGCAGCAAGCGGGTGGGACGTGAGCCCTTGGTGAGAGGCGGTATTTGCAGGACGCCTTCCCAGGTTGCTAGCGGGGTCGGCCAACCTCAACCCCCACTCTGGTAAAAATCCCCGTCGCGGTTCGGAACGGTTTCTCCTGCTTCCTGACCACCGGTGTCATCTCTTCTTCTCTTGTAGTGCCCACCCTGCCCCCAGAGAGCCCTGCACGCCAATGTAAGTCAAGGGGCTGCTGCTTCTTGGAGATTTCTGGTGGGCTTTGGGCTCGGGTGGTGGGGGCCTTTCAGTGGCAGCTGTCTCACGGCAGTGTCTAGTAGCAAGAGGAGTGCTCTCTCTCTCTCTCTCTGTCTCTCTCGTGCTCTCACCCACACTATAGTTTTGGAGAGAGGAAGCATGTCCCAGGGTGTAGGGCACTAGCCTAGGACATGAGACCCCGGTTCAGTTCCCTATTCTGCCACAGACTCCCTCTGTGACCTTGGGCAAGTCACTTAGCCTCCCCATGGCTCAGATGCCCCTCTGCATATTGCAGCTGTCCTGCCCTGTGGAAGCCACTAGATCTATCCTCAGCAGAGTTGGCCTTGAGGGCTGGGTCTGTCCCGGTGCCCGGGGCTCCTTGCGGTGGAGATCACAGAGCTGCGACTCTGGTGGCGTTTTGGCGCTCTAGAGATGGGTGAGACGGCAGCGCGCCGGTCGCGGGATTCGGTACATCTCTGAGTAACACAGAAAACCTGCCCCAGCCAAGGCCGAGCTGCCCTGGGAGCTGACGGGACAGATACACCCCGACAGCGCTGCTCTGGGCTGAGTTACAGCTCTGCTCCTCAGTGTGAGCCCTGGTGACACACGCCCAATACACCAATCAGCAGGATTAGTGTGTGTGCAAAGCTCCTTCCACGAGACACCCCAGCCGGGCCTCCGCAGCAGAGAAAAGCAGCCCATGCATTGTAGCTGATTCACCCCCACCCAGACCCCCTCGGCGTGGGGTGTGAGTTCAGTGGAAGGGAACGCCCAGCCGCTCAGCCCCAGGCTGGCAGCCGCAGGGCTGGCGTTGCTTCCGAGGAGTTTACGTCTCTAGGACAGCGGCCAGAGAACAGGGCCCAGGAAGGACCCTCCGAGGAGTGACCTGAGGTTTGCACGGAGGCAGGGCTTGGAGCAGGCCCGTCTCCTTCATAGTGCTGCAGACCGGCCTGCCCGAGGAGCGTGGGTGGGGATGGAGGCCCCAGGCTAGGAGGGTTACTGATCCTGCCTCTGGCCCGTCTCCCATCAGCGGGGCTGTGATAGGGCAGGGCTATCTTCTCCTATCCCTCCCTCTCCGTTGGCTCCCAGCCCCCGCGGAGTCACAGCTTCGCTTTGGGAGATCCAGCCCCAAAACCGGATTGAATTTCATTCTTCCCGGCAGCGTCTGGCCCTGTTGGAACCCAGCCTGCCACGCACCCCCCAAGAGCTCCCCCGGGGCCTGCCCTTACCTTCCTCAGGTAGCTGGAGCTTCAGCTCGCTCTGGCCCCTTTGCCTTCTCCAGAGAACCCACCCACCTCCTGTTCTCTCTGGCCGGCCTCCCGTGGAACAGCTGCATGGCCGGGGGAGAGCGCTGATGGCTTCCAGATGTCTGCAAGGTTCCTGTAGCAGCCGCGTGGACACAAGGAGCTCTGATGGGGGGAAAGAAGAAGGGCTCAGAGCTCACAGCTGTTTGATATTCGCCCTCCATGCCTGTATGACAGGCCAGCGTGGGCGCTGGGAACCGGCTGGAGGAATTTATGGAACACACGGGGATGATAACAAAGCCCAGAGCAGTTTTGTGTCTTTCCTTAGTCCCCTTTATCTGCTGCCCCCAGCACGGCAGCCGGAGTCCTCTGGAGTGGGGATTTGAACTGGGGCTGAAGGGGGCAGGAGACAGATACCACAAGCCTTTCCATGAGCAGGCAGGGTGGCCTGGGAGTGGGACACCTTGGGGTCACCTGTGCTTCCGGGACAGGAGGTTGGAGCCAGAGCTCCATCTGAACCGTCGCCCTGAATGATTTTAAAAGGGGTACACGGGGCTTGTCCTGCTCCTTCCACCCATCCCTTGTGCCCACCCCTCTTCCTTTCCCCCTCCCGCTCCTCCTCACTGGGGTGGCTCAGCTGCAGAGACAACTAGGTTGCACTGATGAGTTTCATTTTGGTTTGTGCAGGTCACGCTTGGTCCCCCCGGCCCCAAGGTAAGTTTGTCCTCGCCCTGCCTGACAGACAGAGTCCAGCTCCGTCCTGCTCGTGCAAGGGCACACGGCATGACCCTCTTGCAGTTGGTAGTGAGTGCACGAGCATGCAGAGGTATTCACGTGTGTTCATCCGTGTGTGTGTCCATCCATGCTGCGAGGAGGGTTCGTCCGTGTGCGTCTGGGGCCGGGTGCACTTGCAGGGGGCGTGTATTCCCCTGTGCGACCCAAGGGCCTCTCATGGGACTCCCCCTCTCTCCTGCAGGGGGGCAAAGGAGAACGCGGACTCCCTGGGACATCCGGCTTGAAGGGGGAGAGAGGCGAGCGCGTGAGTGGTGTCGATGAGCGAGGAGACTTGGGCGGGGGTGGGGGGCGGGGGGCGACAGGCCCATCTGGGGAGACGGCTGCCACGTGCGCCCTGGGAATCCCCTCTATGAGCGCCGCAGAACTTCCCCGGGCGCCTCCAGTGCTGGGCCCGGTGCCTTGTGACGCTCTCCTGTGCAGGACGGCTGGATGGGACGGCTCTGGGTCCCCACCCGGCCCTTACTCCCATGGCTCCCAATTCCCATCTCTCTACCCATTAATCCCCCTGGGTGGCCCAGGGGGCTGGTGACATGAGCAGCATGAGGCTGGTCTGTATCTGACTCCTCCGTGGGGCCCGGCCTTGCTCCAGAGATTGGGGGTTTCTCCCGGCGCAGGGGAGGGAAAGCCCAGCCTCCAGCCATGACCGGCCAAGAGTGGCTGCAGCCAGGGGTGGACCTAGGCCGCGAAGCCCGGGAGCTTGGGCCGTTATCATGCCAGTGGCGAAGGGATTTCCTGGCCGGGCAGGGCCCGTTTCTGCCTTCTGCGCCCGGCCCCAGCCCCAGGCAGCCCCGTGTTCTTTCTCCCTCTGAGCGTCTCCCTTCCTCCCACAGGGCACGGACTGTGTCCGGAGCTCCCCCGACGGCCCCTTGCAGGTGAGGCACCTCTCTCCTTTCCGGCCAGTCCCCTGGGGGAGGCGTCCCCCCGTGGGGCTTGGCCATCCCTGGCACCTCACGCTGCCTTGCGCCACCCTCCTCTAACCCTCCCCTTGTTCCTTTTCTCTCCGAAGTGCACGGAGGGGCCGAAGGGAGAGAAGGGGGAGCGAGGAGACCTGGTGAGTAAAGCTCATCTGCACGGTGGGGTCCCCCCACCCCCCGTCTCCCCCCAGTGCCATCTCTCCTCCCGCTTGGCGACACAGGGGCAGCGTTGTCCCTGTCGGCCTCTCTCTGCCACGCTGCCCATGGGCTCCCCACAGCACCACTGGGCACAGCACCCACCGCTCGGCCCTACCAGGGGCGCAGCGCCTCTGGCTTGGCCACCGTTTGGGGGAGCCTGTTTCCCCAAGGGGCCTGACGGGGGCCACCTAGGCCTACATGAGGTCTTGAAAGCCAGTGGTAGACCCAGCGGGTGTAAATGGGCAAAGCGTCAATGGAGTGACGCCAGTTTACGCCAGCCGAGGATCTGGCCCGGCTCCTAGAAATGGCACTGGGCCAAATGCTGCTTGCAAGTGGCTGGAGAGCCAGTGTGTTACAGCCGGCACCGCTCCCCCTGACTTGTGCAGAGCTGTGCCGTTAGCCCCAGCTCAGGATCTGACCCTGAACGTCACAACCAGCTGTGTCTGGCCCCCCCTTTACCTCCTCCAGGGGCTCAGCTCGGACCCCCAGTTCCTTGTGACTCTCCCTCTCTTTGCAGCAGGAGAGAATCCCCCCACCCCCCAGCTCTCAGCCCTGCCAAGGCTTAATATCCTCCTGTATCCTAATGAAGGCCGCTCAGATGTTGCGCTCTGCGGTGGCCAAGTTTATCTTGTGGGAGATAAATATTTATTAGCCAGATCAGGGCGGGGAGGTGGGGGGCAGTGAAACCCTCTGTGCATCCAGGGGGCGCCTCACTGAGTGCGCTGCTGCAAAGTGAACCCTGCACGGAGCTGGGCGTTAATGGCCAGGCGGGGGCAGAGGCCTGGTTAACCACCTTGTTTCTATTGCAAACAGGGCCTAGCAGGAGCGACCGGTGCTGACGGGCAGAAGGTAACTTGCTCTCCCAGTCTGCAGGGCACGGGCCCAGGAAGGGAAGGTCCCGGTGGAGGCTTTGCAGGGGGGAGCTCTTCTGCAGGAAGGCATCTCCTCCTGCTTGGGAGAGGAGCCCAGGAGGCAAAAAGGGGTTGGGAAAAGCAAGGGCTGGATCTGGGGGAGAGGGGCAGGGAGGGCGCCGTGGGGGAGTGGAACAGGGATGCCCGATGTGTTAGCGGTGCTTTCTGTGAGCTTCACGCTGAGGGGCAGGGAGGCTGCCATCTCCCAGTGGGGGTGAGGAGAGGCTGGAGGCAATACAGGTGGTTGTGGGGCAGAGGCAGCTCCGGGGTCTGAGGAGGGGGGACAACCAGGGCACTGGATTCTCCTCTGATGGGCGGTTTTCTGGATTGCTTCTCCAGGGGCAGAAAGGCGAGACGGGAGATGGAGGCATCCAAGGGAAGCCCGGAATGCCGGGACGCGACGTAAGTTGTTTATGGCAACGTGTGTCCCCCTCTCCCCTTTTATTCAACCTGCCCTGGGGCTGCAGGATCCGGCACACGCTGGCGCTTTCCCAGGTCCGTGTTAGCCTTGGAGAGATGTTCAGATTCCTACCGGCTCCGCTGCATCTGCTCCCTGTTCTAGCTGGTGGCGATGTCCCAACCCAGCAATGCCGCAGGGCTCTAAGCACCCAGAGGCTCTAATGGGTCGCTGAGTCATTACTGAGCTCAGGCACAAGAGGGCGCTCTCTGCAGAGGAGACGTAAATCTGCAGCCCCGAGTGCCTGTGTTCAATCAAGATCCCGCAAATTCCCCGCTGCCTAGTCATATTCCACCTCCCTAAATTTCCCGTCTGGGGGAGGGGTTCTTCACATCCCGTGCCACACTGCTGAGCGGTGTTGCTGGGTGCTGCAAAACAGCTCCCACAGTCCACCCCAGAAGTGGCCGCATTCCACAAGTGGCTGAGTGATCCTTACGAGATATGGCAAAGAGGTTTGAGATCCCTCAGGATAGAGGGTGCTGTGTAAATGTGAGTGGATACAATGGCTCCGTCTTCCTTTTAGGATCAGTTTGATGCATTTCTCTGGGATCCACAGACGCCCTAGAAAACTGATCAACCCGTATTTTTTAATGGCAAAGGACAAAGACAGCTGCATGCTGTGATCTGTGCCGGGGGCCGTGCACTGCTCAGTGCCTGTGGGAAACCTTTTGGGAGCCCGCTGTTGTGATTATTGATGAGGTGTATTATGGTAGCACCTAGGAGTCCCAGTCACGGCCCACAGCCCCCTTGTGCAAGGTGCTGTACAAACACAGCAGAGAAAGATGCTTACAATGTCCTAACCCTGCTTTCCTTCTCCTGCTAGGGCCGGCCTGGAGAGATCTGTGTGGTGGGGCCGAAGGGACAGAAGGTACCGTGATGCAGGCTCGGGGTGGGGGGAATTGTGACTGGGGATTTGAAGGCTGTGCTGATAGAGGCCAGGCTCACAGCTATGTTTGTGTTTTAGGGTGATCCGGGGCTCGTTGGACCTGAGGGGTTAGCCGGTGAGCCAGGCCCCCCAGGGTCACCAGGTCCTCCAGGGATAGGATTTCCAGGGAAAACGGTAAGGATTTGGTTCCGTTGCTTCTCCTCGCTTCCTAGCTCCCCTGAACTCCACGTTGCCTGGTCTGCAGAAGCTTCCCTCCTGGGGCATGCATGTCTGCCGTTCACGGCTGCTGGCCTCTTGGAAGATCCTGTCGGTCAATGGGTTGCATGAAATTTCAGGCTGGTCCGTTGCCGTCCGGGCGAGCTGTTTGGATTTCATCGCTGAGGGCGTCTTGCTGCCTTGCGGACGCCCTGCTCAGCGGGTCGCGGGGAGGCCTGGCCGCTCCCATGGGGTGTGTGGGAGGCAACGCGCTGACCTCTCTCTCTCTCTCGTTAATTTCAGGGTGACCCCGGTGGCCCCCCAGGTCCTACAGGAGAAAAAGTAAGTGCAGCCGCATCTAACTACCCAGTCCTGCCCGTGGGGTCAGGTCCCGACATAGGCATAAGCTTGAACTCCAGACAGCCACAGCTGCTAAGTCTGGAGCCGCCTCTGACCTTCTCCCGCGCTCAGGAGAGTCGGCCGGAGCGGGGCCCACCTCTGGTTTAAACCCTCGACCTTGCTGCCTGTTTCCCCCCCAGTCCCGTGTCCCCGCAGAGGCTGGTCGGACGTGTGTCCTTCCCCCACCTCGCGGTGGCCAGACTCGTACTGGCCGAGATTCGACCCGTCCCGTGTCAGGGTGGCAGTGAGCACAAGGGACCTGTGAGGACGCCCCAGTGGTCGCTGCTAGAGCAGGGACCCACATAGCACTGGGATGCAGCAAGGTGCTGTGTGGTCCCCCCTGGACGCTTTGCTTCCCTTGCTCTCCGGCCCAGCCTGCGCCCCAAGCGCCTCCTCTACTGCGCGCTGCCCCCTCGCACCCCGGAGGGAAATAAGGAATAATCCAGGAGACTCCGGTGCATCGGCAGGGCTGTGGGTAGAGGGTCTGGGACATCGGCAGGGCTGTGGGCAGGGGGCCCGGGGCAGGACTGAGGGGCATCGGCAGGGCTGTGGGTAGAGGGTCTGGGACATCGGCAGGGCTGTGGGCAGGGGGCCTGGGGCAGGACTAAGGGGCATCGGCAGGGCTGTGGGTAGGGGGTCTGGGACATCGGCAGGGCTGTGGGCAGGGGGCCCGGGGCAGGACTAAGGGGCATCGGCAGGGCTGTGGGCAGGGGGCCCAGGGCATCGGCAGGGCTGTGGGCAGGGGGCCCGGGGCAGGACTAAGGGGCATCGGCAGGGCTGTGGGTAGGGGGTCTGGGACATCGGCAGGGCTGTGGGCAGGGGGCCCGGGGCAGGACTAAGGGGCATCGGCAGGGCTGTGGGTAGAGGGTCTGGGACATCGGCAGGGCTGTGGGCAGGGGGCCCGGGGCAGGACTAAGGGGCATCGGCAGGGCTGTGGGCAGGGGGCCCAGGGCATCGGCAGGGCTGTGGGCAGGGGGCCCGGGGCAGGACTAAGGGGCATCGGCAGGGCTGTGGGTAGGGGGTCTGGGACATCGGCAGGGCTGTGGGCAGGGGGCCCGGGGCAGGACTAAGGGGCATCGGCAGGGCTGTGGGTAGGGGGTCTGGGACATCGGCAGGGCTGTGGGTAGGGGGTCTGGGACATCGGCAGGGCTGAAGGCAGGGGGCCCGGGGCCGGACTAGCAGGGGACACAGGGTAGGATCCAGGGGTATCAACACCGCTATTGGGCAGAGCCCTGGCCCCACTCCTGCTGTCCAACCCATCAGGCAAAGCCCATTTCTCCCGTGCTCACTGGTGTCACACACGTCCCGGGCTCAGATGGTTTGTGTTTCTCTGTTTCCAGGGTAACTCCGGATCTCCTGGACCGGGAGGTTCAACCGGGAAGCCCGTAAGTAGCAGCCTCCTCTCCATGGAGGCGGGGCGGGCGTTGGAGGGCCGGGGGGCGGCGTGTGACTGCCTGCCCGGGGTTGGGTGGGGAAAGCAGAAACGGGCTGGGAGCCCAGCCCTAGGGCGGGGGTGGAGTGAGCCTGTATCTCGGTGCCGAGGCCCCACGGCTGTGACCTTCCCTGGCCGTGAGACACGTGGCTGGTGACGCCCGGGCGGGGGCCTTGTTGCTCACCCCCTGGCTTCTCCTCTGGAGAGCTGGGTTCAAGTTTAGCTGTTAGGCCTGGGAGGCCAGAACGTCTGAGCCCAGCCCGCTCCCCGCTGGGGGTGGGGGGTGGGGCGCCTGTTCCGCACACGTTCCTGCGTCTCACGGGGGGTCCCTGGTCGGGGCCGGCCCGGCACCTCCGTGGCAAGGAGAGGGGGTGCAGGTCAGGAGTGAGGGGCACCAGCAGAGCCGTGTGGAGAGGACACAGGCCTGCGGCATAGGAGGGAAGTGCATTGGGGGCGGGTTGGGGGGCCCAGGGCTGAAACAATGGAGTGCTGCCGGTCAGGACTATGGGGCAGTGTCAGAGCTGTGTGGGGAGAGCCCGGGGCTGTGGGTCAGGACTATGGGGCAGTGGCAGAGGTGTGTGGGGAGAGCCCAGGGCTGTGGGTCAGGACTATGGGGCAGTGGCAGAGCTGTGTGGGGAGAGCCCGGGGCTGTGGGTCAGGACTATGGGGCAGTGGCAGAGGTGTGTGGGGAGAGCCCGGGGCTGTGGGTCAGGACTATGGGGCAGTGGCAGAGGTGTGTGGGGAGAGCCCGGGGCTGTGGGTCAGGACTATGGGGCAGTGGCCGAGCTGTGTGGGGAGAGCCCGGGGCTGTGGGTCAGGACTATGGGGCAGTGGCAGAGGTGTGTGGGGAGAGCCCGGGGCTGTGGGTCAGGACTATGGGGCAGTGGCAGAGCTGTGTGGGGAGAGCCCGGGGCTGTGGGTCAGGACTATGGGGCAGTGGCAGAGCTGTGTGGGGAGAGCCCGGGGCTGTGGGTCAGGACTATGGGGCAGTGTCAGAGCTGTGTGGGGAGAGCCCGGGGCTGTGGGTCAGGACTATGGGGCAGTGTCAGAGCTGTGTGGGGAGAGCCCGGGGCTGTGGGTCAGGACTATGGGGCAGTGTCAGAGCTGTGCGGGGAGAGCCCGGGGCTGTGGGTCAGGACTATGGGGCAGTGTCAGAGCTGTGCGGGGAGAGCCCGGGGCTGTGGGTCAGGACTATGGGGCAGTGTCAGAGCTGTGCGGGGAGAGCCCGGGGCTGTGGGTCAGGACTATGGGGCAGTGTCAGAGCTGTGTGGGGAGAGCCCGGGGCTGTGGGTCAGGCTATGGGGCAGTGTCAGAGCTGTGCGGGGAGAGCCCGGGGCTGTGGGTCAGGACTATGGGGCAGTGTCAGAGCTGTGTGGGGAGAGCCCGGGGCTGTGGGTCAGGACTATGGGGCAGTGGCAGAGCTGTGCGGGGGCTTTGCACACCTGGCTCAGCCCCACTAGTGGCTCCTTTGGCTGCCCGACACTAGACTATGGTTTTGGTGACGCTCACCCCGTAGCTCTGCGGGGCTGATCCGGGGCAGGGTCAGGCTGCTGCCCTCTATCCCATTGCAGCCCGGGCCTGGGGACTGGGGTTGCTCGGCCTAACCTAACCAGCATCTTCCCTCCCGCCCACAGGGCAAGCCAGGGGTCCCAGGCCTGAAGGGAGACAAGGTGGGTACCACACTGGGGCCTGGCGCTGGGCGTGCTCTGTCCTGGGCAGGGGGGCTGTGCGCCATGGGGCTCCGCAGAAGAGGCAGGCCTCTGGGATCAAGGTGGGGCCACCCCACAGCTGCCTGCTAGGGGAAGCCGGAGACTTTCCGCGCAGCCGCCTCCCTGCTCCAGGCCCCTTGCTGGGGAAAGGGGGGTGAGAAGAAGTGGATCCAGGCAGCACCAAGGCCCAGGAACTCAAGAGCCAGCTTCTCTGAGCCCTGCCTGGGTTCTCCGTCCCATTCAGCCCTGGGTGCTGCCCGGAAAGGCCCCTCAGAGCCTGACTCTGGCCAGAAGCTGCCCCCTCCTCTGCCTCCACTCTGGCCTACGTTCGGTTATCCCCTACCCCGGGGCTATTGAGGGATCCTGATTGGCTCACCTGGTGCTGGTCCAAGGTCGGGATCTGGGTCCAAAGCTCAGGGTGGTTTGGGCCAGGCCCATTGTTACGTCAGTTGTGCAGTGGAGTCGTGGGGTCACCTCCCTGCACGGACCCAATGTCGGCTCCCAAAGACAAAAGTCGAGGGCCCCCGGGGCCACGGCCCATGTCTCACCGTCTCCTCTCCCCCACAGGGGGATCCATGCGAGGTTTGCCCCACCATCCCCGAGGGGATGACTCAGGCTGTCGGCCTCCCGGGAAAGCCGGGACCCAAGGGAGAGCCCGGAGTGCCGGGGAAAGCGGGGCTCTCGGTGAGTCTGAACGCGCTGCCGGGCCCCTGAGAGGAGAACCCATGCGCCCACTCCGCGGGGAGCCGGGCGTCCGTGGGGAGCGGAGGGTTGAAACGAGGGAGGGGGCCAGGAGAGGGGGGGTGGAAGGAGGGGGTGTTTGCACTGAATTGTAGGGAGCGTCACCTCTCCCTGTTTGGCTGCCTAGCTAGAGCACGGCCTCATGCAAACCAGGGCCCCATGCACCCCCCCAGATGGCCCCGGGAACACCCGTCTCCCTGCCCCACACCGTCACCTAGGGCTATGGATAGGCCTTGCCCCCAGCCTTCCCCCAACCTTGCTCTCCCTGGCAATGGGGTCGAGGCGAGGAGGTTGTGCTTGGGTCTGGCTTAGAGGCAGGATCGGGCCCGAACCTTCCTGCCTGTTCTCAGCTCTTGGACCCCCAAGTCAGCAGGACCCAGGGAATCAGCCCTCCTGGCTTGGACCCAGCCCAGAGCTGATACCACAAAGGCAGATTCAGACTCGGGGGGAGGGGGGGAGGCTGGGATCCCACTTCTTAATCTTCCCATCCCCCAACTCTAGCCATCCCATTATCCATTCAGGTTCCCGCCCCCAGGGTCCTTCCCGATCCTGCTCATGAGTCGCCATCCAGCTCCAGCGATGGGCCCCTGGGGCGTCCCCTTGGCTCCCCTCCAGGAGAGAGGCCAGTAGATGCAGTGGGAGTGAGGGGCCGGTGGGACGTTCGGGGGGGCAGAGAGCACTGATGGGGGGGTTCTTCGTGCAGCCTCGAGCGGGAAGCACCGTACCAGGCGGAGCAAAGTACACGCGTCCCGGCGACCGCTCGGGTGGGGGGGCCGGCCTGAGCCGGGAGTCCCGGCCGAGGTGCAGCCGCGGGGCGTTTCTGTTCTGCTCACCGGTTTGTTTTTCCCCCTGCAGGACAAGGCAGGGCCCTCCGGACCCAAAGGCGACAGGGTGGGTGTCTCAGAGAGTTGACGCCTTGGTTCTAGCCGTGCTGTTGCAGCATTTCCTGTCTGCCCGTGGACAGCAGCGAGGGGCGTGCTGGGGGCCCCTGTGGCCCAGCAGGGCTCTGACCCCCGGGCAGTGACTGCCGCTCAACGGCCAGAAGGGACCCTCGTGATGCTCTCCTCTGACTTCCTGCACGGGGCAGGCCGCAGAACCTCCTCCACCCACTCCTGTAACAGACCCAGACCCTCTGGCTCTAGTCTCAGAAGGATAGGAGCAGGGAGCAGGGGCACTGCCGGGTTTCCCCCGAAAGGAGGGCAGTGGATGGGGGGGGATTCAGAATGCTCTTTCTCCACCCCTCCCACAATGAAGGGGCGGGTCCGAAACTAAGGTTCCATCGATACTGGAGGGATTTTGCTTTGATGCAGCTCCACCAATGCCCCCCGCCCATCGCGGCACTAGGGCAAGTTACGGGGGAAAGTCATTCTGTCGCCAACCCCCTTCTCGCACCAGGGCAGCACATCTGCACCAACACAGCCACGTCGCTATAGTTACCCTGGGCTCATTTCCCTCATCTGGGGAAGCCTTCGATTTGTCTGTAATAGTCCAGGGTGAGTCCCCGGCCGTGCTGGTCTGGGAGAAGGGCAGAGCGCTGCTACCCTGGGACTGACCCAGGCGCCCCCACCAGCTGCAGGACTGCACTCAAGTCAGCAGCTGCTGCCCTGCTGTCGTTGGCTAAGGCAGCTCTTCCTGCTTCCTACCGTGTGAGCAACAGGAGAATCGCCCACATCTGTTAGCACTATAGGGCCTATGACACACACAGCTGAATGCTTTGTGTTCTGTCCAGTAGAGGGGAGCAGTGCGTGCACATCCCAACCCTCCAGTTTCCTCTCATGCCCTCCAGCAGCAGCTTCTGCTCCCCCAGTGTCCCGCTGGGAACGCTGGCTGAAGAATGTTTTGAAGGCAGCAAGCATCGGGCTTTGCATCCTGCCTCTGACGCCCTGTGTGTGTCTGTTTCTTTCAGGGAGACCCTGGCATCAATGGAATAAAAGGAGAGAAGGTGAGTGCCCGTGTCCCTCCAGTCTCCTGCCCATTCTTAGTGTCCTCAGCCCCCTTCTCCTCTCGGATCGCAGGCCCCGTCGATGGCCCTCACCCCTCCGAAGAGGAGCCCCGAGTCTGGCCTGCAGCCGTTCCCCTCTTATGGCTCGCAGAGGCACTGGGAGCCTGTCTGACCCTGCGCCATTTTGTTCCTTCCCTAGGGTGCCCCCTGCGTGTCGTGCAATCCCGTCGCTCTCGCCTCCATGCTGCAGAGCTCCGACCAGCTCCCGGGGAAAGAGGGGCCCAAAGGGGAGACGGGGTCCCCAGGGATCGGGCTGCCCGGGCTGCCGGTGAGTACGCACCTTGCTCCTTGGGTCTCGAGTGCGAGGATGGGCAGGCTAGAGGCTGGGCCGGGCAGAGTCCCCAGGGCATGTGCATGTCCCCATGCAGGCCTGATTGCAGCCAAGGAGGGGCAGAGGCACTGCACTGGGGACAGCCTGAGTGGGGCGTGGAAGGCGGATCTGGCTCCCCACCCTGGTGTGCAGTGAGGGATGGGAGAAGGGGTAAAAGCTGCCAGGTCCCACCTGCTGGGAGGGAGGGAACGGGCCCAGATCGCCTGTCCTCCCCAGGGACATTCAACATACTAGGCCAAGAGCTTCCCCAGCTCTCCCTACCTGCGCTAACCCACTGGAGCTGAGCCCCTGGGGGTCCGTGTGTAGCCAGCCCCCTGGCTGGCCTCCCAGTGGGGTCAGATCCCGCCGAGCATCTGTGCTCAGATCTTGGGCCTCTGACTGCTGGAGCCAAAGGAGGGAGTCCGCTGGCAAGCAGCCATAGGAAACATGGACCAGCCACTTGTGAGGAAGGGGAACTGTTCTTAATGTTTCCTCTGAATACTGTGTGGGTGCCTCAGTTTCCCCTATGCATTTCTTTAGTCTCTAGGTGGGGGGATAAAGGCGTGGGATTGCAGAGCCCTAGAGGGCCAGTGTGATGACAGAGAATGGCCGACACTCTGTCTCCTGGAAACTAATGGCCTGGGCCCCTTCCCTGCAAAGGTGCAGATTAAAGATGTTGCAGAACAAAGGGATCAGGTGACCTCCTGGCCCGGGAAGGAGACAAAGGCAAAGGAGTGGTAGAGAGGCAGTTTGGAGCCGGATGGGGACGTGGGGGGAGGCGCAGCGATAGTTTGGCCTCCCTGCCCCCCAAGATGGACCTGACTGAGGGGTCCTGTTTCCTGTACCTACAAGCTCTGGCCATGTTCCTGTCATTTAATCAACCTTCTGTGTCACTGGCTGGCTGAGAGTCACAGTGAATGGCAGGAAGTGGGGGTGCAGGACCCCGACTCCCCCATACTCCATGACACCACTAGAGTGGGACGCAGGCCGGTCCCCCAGGGCGGGTCTGAGCTGAGGGGGAACCCTTGCAAAGATGGGCCTTGTATCCAAACCTGGCTGCTACCCCCATCTCTGCTCCAGCCCCCTAGGACCTGTGCCCCCCTCCCCACGGGTGTTTTAGCCTCTTGCCCCCTTGCCTCTTCTCCCCTCCGCCTTAAGAGACGTGGCACCTGATGCCCCTTTTCTGCCCTCCCCTCCCTGTTGCCTTGGCCCAGCTGGTGCCAGGATGAACCCTGTGTTCCCTCCCCGGCTCGTTCCCAGGGTCTCTCCACTCTCCAGGTTTGCAGGCTGCCTGGAGGGCTCTGCTGGGCTCCTCGGGATCCTCCCGCTGGATGGGTAACTCGGATCCTTTGCTTGTCTTGCAGGGTAAAGCCGGGACCCCTGGGCTAGCCGGAGCCAAGGGGCAGCAGGTGAGTCCCCCTCGTCTTTCTGCCTGCGGCTCCCCCTGGGGGGTGGAGGGGTTCTGAACACAAAGGGTTAAACCTTGGCGGTGGGAGGTTGGATCCGTTGCAGCAAACCCTGCCTGGCCCTTTGCTGTAGCTCTCACCGGAGCCTCCCTGCACTGGGGATCACAACGTTCCCTTCACTGCTGCCCCCAAACTTCTCGGGCCCTACCCGGGCCCCCTGCCCTGCTCCCTTTGCCCCACGCTGGCAGCACATCTCCCTGCTGGGGAGGGGACTCTGCCGGCTGGGCCTCCCCTGCGTAGCTTTGGCAATCGGCTGCTTTCTGAAGATGCCCTGAGCCAGGCTGAGGACGCCCCGCACCTAAACTCATGGCATTGTGAACCTCTTGGCCCTGCGCTCATTGGAGCTCTGGCTCCATGCGGTCACTGTCTTCCTCCCTCTCCCCTCCTCTGGGCCTGACCCCCACGCTCTCTGCTTTGCTTCCTAGGGAGAGGTCGGAAAGACGGGACCGGCCGGCAAACCTGTGAGTACGGGAGCTGGATGCCCTAGGGCTGGGGGGGGGAGGGCGCCCTCTTGTGGGGAACTAGTCGTTGCCCCACTGGCAACAACAGCAGAGGCTCCCGAGGCAACTGAGCGCAGTGTCAGTAACGTGGTGTGAATGCAGCGAATCAGTGCAGGGCGAGGGTTAACAGAGACACGGGTCGGATCCCCGGGAGGTCCCGTGTGCATGCACAGAGAATGTGTGCGTATGGGATTGCAGGGGCCTGTTGCGTGTGTGTGTATGCAGGTGTGTGTGCACGTGTGGGTTTGCAGGGGCCTGTTGTGTGTGTATGCAGGTGTGTGTGCACATGTGTGGGTTTGCAGGGGCCTGTTGTGTGTGTGTAGGGGTGTGTGTGCACATGTGTGGGTTTGCAGGGGCCTGTTGCCTGTGTGTAGGGGTGTGTGTGTACATGTGTGGGTTTGCAGGGGTCATGTATATGCGCGGGGGGTGTACGCGTATGAACAGAGCTTTACAGTCTCACCTCAGCGGCTCCTTCTCTGTGCAGGGGATTGCCGGTGACCGAGGGAACACTGGGCCTGCAGGACTGAAAGGGGAGAAGGTGAGATCCTGGAGACCCTCGTTCCAGAAGGAGAAGGGGTGGGGTGGCCAGGGATGCTCCCCCATCCAGTGCTCACCCCTGGAGCTGTGCCCTTCTTAAGCCTCTTGGGCCAAGCCCCCGCCCCACTCTGACCCCGGTGCCTGTCCCTCGCAGGGAGAGCCGTGTGGCCAGTGCCTTGCTCCTCCAGAGGCGGTCGAAGGGGAGGCGATCGTGGTGTCCGTGCCTGGGGAGAAGGGGGAGCCAGGCCTGCCCGGCATTGGGGCACCTGGCAGAGCGGTGAGTCAGTGGGGCGTATTGGGGGGAGGGGGGGAGCGGGGAGGGCTGGGGAAGGGTGAAGGTGAGAGAGAGGAGGAGGGATAGGAAGGGGAGGGCGTGGCATGGAGGGAGGGGATTGCAATGCTGGCTGATGTGCGGGGGGGCGTGGCGTGGCGTGAGGGGCAGTGAAGGTGCTGCATGAACCAGCAATGAAATGGTTAATCCAAAGCCCCAGCATCTGTCCACCTGGCCTTTAGCTCCTTCAGCTGGTGTGCAGGGGGCACGGGCTGGGAGTGGGGCTGGGGGTGGTGGGCATGTTCCCACCCCTGACTCCCTCCTGGTATGCATCCTCGGGGCCTCTCTGTTAAGGGGTGCTGTCATTGCCCTGGGAATGGCGGGGTTCTGGGGGGGACGGGGGGAGCTGGCTCCATTCCTTCCAGTTTGATTGGCTTGTTTCTTCCTCCCTTGTGTGTTTTATTCCCCCAGGGCAAACCTGGGGAGCCTGGACTGAAAGGACAGAAGGTGAGAGGGAGGGAAGGGGTGTTGCTGAGCGATGCTGGGGCGGGGGGTTCCCTTTGGGCGGGGCTGAGCACGCAGCTCCTTGGGGAATCGGAGTCACTGGGGCGGCTGGGTCTGGCTCAGTCCTGCGTGCCGGGAACGTGCGGCTGAGCACTGTCGCCCTGCCCCAACTCATCACACGAGTGGCGCTGCCAGGCTGTTCGCTCTGGTGCTCTGATGCTGCTGGCACCCAGCTCTCCAAGGAGAATGGGGCAGAGGGGAGTCAGGTGGCCAGGATTCATATGATCCTCTGGGTCACATCCTCTTTGTCCGCTCTCCCGTCCAGGGCGACGCAGGAAATCCAGGGGACCCTGGCACACCGGGCTCAGTGGGGCTGCCGGGGCTTTCAGGTGACCCCGGCATCAGGGGTCCGACCGGGCCCAAAGGTGAAAAGGTGAGTGCCCCCCTCCCGCGGAGCGAACTCTGCCGGTCAGTGCAGCCAGAGCCCAGGTCTCTAAGGGGCAGACCTGAGATGAATCTATGGGTGAGCACTGGCCCCCACTATCAAAGACACCCACCCCCCTGCATCCTCTGCCCAATTTGTGCCTTCTCGGGGGCTGGCACTGCCGCATGGAGCCAGTGTGTCTGCTCCCGGCAGTGCCCGTTGTGAGCTGGTCAAGTAGCCCTCTGTTCTGGGGCACCCCCAAGCAGGGAGACCCTCCCGTGCAGCCCCCCCCCCCCCCCATGTCCTTTGCTCTCCAAAAATCACCCACCGTGCAGAGCAAACAGCTGGTCACCGTCTCCCCAGCCACGCGCCTCCCCAGCGCGGTGGCTCTCCTCAGCCATTGCCGGGGGTGCTTTGTGCCACCCTCTAGTGATCCCCTGGCAGTCCTGCCCCTGTGGAGTCATTGCCTCTGTCCCAGTGAGCGCGGCAGGCGCTTTCTGAAGCAGAGGGTGGCAAGTTCAAATCCCCCTTGGGCCGAACCTGGCTGTGACTCGCTGAGGAGAGGTTGCGGGGTCTCTGATTCCTTCGGTCCCCAGCTGCCGCGCTGCTCTCCATTTCCTGTGTACTGACCCAGGCCCCTTTCTCCATTTCCCCCCCACCCCGGCACAGGGAGATGCCTGCGACGTCTGCCCCACCCTCCAGGGGGAGTTCTCGGACGTGGTCGGGGTGCCAGGAAAACCTGGAGCCAAAGGGGACCGTGGCCAGCCGGGCATTGGACAGCCTGGGAAACCCGTGAGTGCCCCTCACTCGCCCCCCGCACCGGCGATGTCCCGGATCACAGAGACGTCTGCTGCCTGCTGAATGACCCGGGCTAACAGTTCTATGGGGGGGTGTTTTTTAGGGTAAATCTGGACTCCCTGGGATTCAGGGCCCCCCCGGTCTGAAGGGGCTGCAGGTGAGTGAGGGCTGAAGCGGGCTTTGTTGTATGGGGATTGCCGAAGGCTGGGGCTGTTCCATTCACTGGCGTCTGTGGTCTCTCTAGGGCGAGCCAGGCCCCCCCGGGATCAGCACCCAGGGTCCGCAGGTGAGTCTCAGCACTGAGCCGGTAGCCCGGGGTCTGCTCCATCGGCAGCATCCCCCAAGGAACAGCGTGTCGCCCCCACAGCCCCTGCTCTCTCCAGCCCTGCCTTTCACCTCGTCTCTGGCATTGCCCAGCTGTGCCACTGCTCCCACGCCACCTCCCACCCTGGCTGCCACAGCCTCCCCCCAGCGAGCGCGGCTGCCCACCTCCCGTGGCCCAGCAAAGCTCGGCTGGTGTTACTTTCCTCCTCGGACAGTCTCCCCATGCATGGCAGGATCCGCTTCTAATCTGCCTGCTTGGTTCGAAACCCACCCACCGCCCTGCGGCTCGCGCTGGCCGGGCTCCTCTGTGTATCTCCCCTCCTGGAGCGCTCTGCGCAGGTCCCTGCTCGCCTGCCTCCTCTTGATCTGTGGGCACAAAACCCTTCTCCGCAGCTCCCCCCTTGCAGAAGAGCCTCATCCCATCCCAGGCGTTTGCTGGGAAGGTCTCCTGGAGCGCTGGTTTCCCTCTGCTTCAGCTGCTGCGCCGCATCATTGAACCTGGGGAAGCATTTGGGGGTGAGGTGGGCAGAGGAGATGCCAACACAGCTGAGGCCTATGGCCCGAATCGGGGATAACCCTGAGTGGCAGGAAAAGAGCTGAGAGTCAAATATCAGGCTCGGTTGATCCCTGATGTGCTGAATAACGTCTGCCCTGCGAAGGGAGCGGGGAGGGTGGCATCCTGCCACCCCGCCCCCCATTTTCTGACGGGCACCCCCACTGGTGCCTCTATCTTCATGCTGGAACCAACTGCAGGAGTGAGACTCAACCAATTCTCCCTGTCTTTTAGGGGGAGCCCGGGGAGACAGGCCTGCCCGGGACTACTGTGAGTACACCTTCGTTCCTCCCCATCCAATCTCCTGACAAGACAAATAGGCCCCTGCCTGTCCCTCCATGGGTGGTGGGGCACGGAAAGTGGAGACTTCTCCTCCGTCAAGTATCCCTTTCAAAGGACCAGCTCCCCTTGCAAAGGGAGAGGAGTCCAGGGCCAGTTGGGTGGCTGGGAAGAGGATTTGTGACGTGCAGCATAAACCGTATTGTGCAGACACTTAAAAATATGACCAAGGCCGAGAGTTTTGCTGCTGTTTCGGGTTCCTGGAGTGGCTCCGTATATCCTGCCTGGCATGTCATATAATTGAGATATGCTTTGTCACCGCTGAGCGTTGATACGTTCTGAAAAGGGGCCAATTTCACCATATGACCCATATATTATCGAACTTTCTCTCTGCCACGCTGTGGCGCGGTGTGCCAATCAGTGGTGAGGCTGTGCGGGGTCGTACAACATTGGTACGTAGTGTTACGCCGTGCAAGGTTCCACACTGCCAGACACAGCCCTGCATTGCATAGTGTCACACCGGGCTGTGTTACCTGACGTTGTACTGTCGGATAGGATGTTGTGGTCGCCACGGTTACGCAACACTACTCTGTGTAACGTCACAGCACTGCCACAGGTTACTCTGTGCAACATGTGCAGTGGTGTGGAAGCCTCGCACAGTGCTGTGCTACTCTGCATGCCACTCCACCGCACAGTGCCATTCGGGACCACTCGGTGTGACGCACGATAGTGTCTCCCAGCGCTGTGCCGCACTGTTACACATGGTGCCACACAAGTTGCTACACAACACGATGTTCTCGGAGTTGTGCTCGCTTGGAGACGTGCTGGGTCGCTGGGCTGTGGCCCAGCCATTCCAGGAACATGCTGCCCCTCAAGAGGGGAGGGGGCCTGAGGGTCCCATGTGCTGGGCCACGTCCTGAGCTCTTCCCTCAGCCCTGCCTGACGTCTGCCTGAGGAAGCTGAAACTCACCCTGCTTGGGCCATTAGCAAGGTTTGAACCAGGCCCCTTCACATCTAACAGCAGGGGCCTCTCCTGCATGAGGTAAGACCTGAGGCTGGGCCATGTACTAGGTTAACGAGTCTACTACTGCTGCCTGCCAACAGGCTCACCTGAGACGATGCACTTGGGTGCCCATGTCGCATCGAATTCCAGGGGGAGTTGGCAGCTGAGCTCCCTTAGTCATCTTTGCAAATACCTGTTAGCTGGCAGCAGTAGTAGACTCCTTAACCTATGACACGGACCAGCCACTAGAGGGAGCCAAAGCCCCCTACAGCGAGTGGCGTCAGGCGCTCTGGAGCGTGGCTCAAGCAGGGACAGCAAAGGGAGTTGCTGATTGTCGTCTTTCGCCCCACAGGGACACCCTGGAGCTCGAGGGCCGGTAGGCGCCATGGGAGAGAGAGGTGCCAAGGTGAGCACCCCCAGCCTGGCACTGAGCCCTCCCCTAGCGCCAGTGGGTGACTGAGGGGCAGCGGCGCTGTCCTGGATTTGTTCTACGGTCTGGCAGTGACAGGTCCCTGGCTGGGAGCTGTTGTCTGTGGGGCAGGGTGATGGGCTCCAGCCAGGGGTTCCCTGCCTGCGGCACTGCCTGATGGTGATTTGGCCCCCAGCCAGCCCCGCTCAGGCCGTTAACCGCGCAGGTGTAGCCGTTAGCACCGATATCCTGCACGCGTGCACATGCAGGTGGCTACGGAATGGCGCCGGGCAAAGCCACGGGGCAGGAGGCTCCAGCGGGCGTCAGCGTGGCCGGACCCGGGCGTAGCCAGGGTTGAGCATGCAGGATAAGCCAGGACTTGGCCGGGGATCCTGCCGGACGGCTGCTGGAGTCCTGCTCCCGGCCCTGTTGGGAACGTGCAGGGGGAGAGTTTCGGGGCTGGGGCTGTGTCCTTATTATTTGCCCCCTGCTGCCCCCAGCCTGAAGGCCCTGGTACTGCAACTCGGCTGCGGCCCCGTGCCTCGGAGAGGGCTTTGGGGGAATGTCACGCTCCGTACCCGTACCCGGAGCGGCTGTGGTGGCGGGCTGCAGCCTGGCTACCTGCAGTCCGAGACGCCGCCGGCTCGGCTGGGCATTGGGCTCACGCAGCTCTGCCCAGGCCCCTCAGTCCTGACCAGCAGCTGCTCCTGCTGTTCCAGCCCTTGCCACCCCCCTGCCAGCTCTGGCAAGGCTCTGCAGTCCAGCCCTGCGGCACCACCCTGCTGGGCTAGCCCTGGGCCTGCACGGGACACGGGGCATTGTGCATCTCACCGGCTAGTGCTGGCCAGTCATCCATGCCCCGCAGTGCCAGCCCTGCAGCCTGCGGATTCCCCCGGGGTCGCACTCGGGAACACAATGATCTCGGAGCGAGGGAAGGAGGCTCCTTCCCAGCGGGGAGCCAGCAGGGACTGCTCTGTGCAGGGAAGTGGGCGGGCTACGGTGAGGAAGAAGCGGGGGGACAATCTAACTCCTACTGGGGTGAAAGCATCCCCTGGGGAGTTCCCAGAGCTCTGTGTGTGGCACGCTCAGCCCCTTGGCATCTGGCCCTGGCGTCTTGCCACACCGTGGGCCATCTCCGGCAGTGAGGGTTGTTGCTGGCGGCTGTCCAGGCCAGCTCGCGCCTTTACGGCCCCGCACTCTTTTCCAGGAACGACCCCTCTCAGCTGTGGTGTCCGGGTGCTTCCCCTGCAGTGGAGACTTTCCTGGGAGATGCTGGGAAAGGGGAAGGGGCTGTGGGGGGCTTAGTGATCAAAGCCAGGAGACCCCTGGGGGCTGAGTCACACCTTCACTCTGTGGTCTTGAGCCATGTCAGCTGATGCCACGGTCCCATGAGGACTCCACCCCACCCCTGCAGTAGGAGCAGATTCCCCCCAACCCTGGTGCTGGCCCAGAAGTGACTCTTTTTTTTTTTTCCCTGCAGGGATCCCCTGGCCTTAAAGGGGCGGAGGGACCTCCTGGACCTCCGGGGCTGAGCATCACTGGGCCACCGGTAAGTCCCCCGTGCCTGCCGCAGCGCCGGACCCTGTTAGCTCTGCGGCGTCCGGGATGTTAGTCGCTTCCTGGGGGTGCCAGGACCTCGCCCTCCTCAGGAGCAATCACCCCCTTGCGCACAGCTCCCCGCCTAGCCCCCGGCACATTCCCTGCTGCTGGGCTGCCAGCCAGCGAGCCTCCGGTGTCACGGTGCCTGCTGACCACAGAGTCTGGCTGCTTAGGTGGAGGGTGGGAGAGGAAAGGGAGCAGCCCGTCATCATCCGCTCCAGGCCCCTAGCTCAGTGGGGGGGCTGAGATCCTCCCGCTGGACTGTGCTACCACCCCTAGGCCTCTCAGTGCCGGGCGAGAAGAGACCGGACCTGGCTGTAAGCATTAGAAAGGGGCTCTGTTCTTGGGGCTGCCGGACACAGACCAATGCCATGGTTGTCCCGGAGTCTCCAGACCCCAGACCAACTGGCCCAGCCTGAGCTGGGTGTTGCGGCCCGGGGGCTCCCTAAGTCCTAGCCTGGATGGGAGAGTCACAGTCGGGGCAGCTGTTGACCCTACAACGGAGCCCAGTGCAGTGACAGTGCACAGGCAGGATCAGTGTCACTCGTCGTTCTGCACCTGGTTATGGACCCTCAGTGCCTTGGATTAAGGAGCTTCCTTAGCCAGAATGCGTCTGCTAGTCAGAGCAGGGGCGGGGGAGGCAGGACTCCTGGGTTCTGTTCCTGGGTCTGTCGGGCAGTACTGGGAAGGTGGCCCAGTTGCTCCGTGCCTCGGTTTCCCCATCCGTAAAGCAGGGGCGATGCTTCGCCTGCCTCACATCTCTGCTGTTTTGCTCTCCCCCTAGGGCCGCGAAGGGCAGCGGGGAATGCCAGGGGTGCCTGGATCCAACGGGCTGACGGTACGTAAGATACAGTCTGCTGGAGGGTGTTCTCGCCCTGGGAGACTCTCCGAAACCGCCAGGCTAGAATCGGGCTGCGCCGGGTGTTCGATCCCTTGAGACCAGGCAGTGCAGCAGCACAAGCAGACTGACTGTGCTCCCGCTCCCCCGCCGACAGGCCTCGCCCCACGCGACCTTCCCCGGCGACGCCGCACCACGGCATCCCCTGTGCGCCGGTGGGTGTCGTGGCGCGACGGTGCTGCCCCGGAACGTCGGGCCTGGTGACGCCGCTAGAGCCCCCAGGCCAGATCCTGGGCTGGCGTGAGTGGGCCAGGCGCCGCTGCCCGTGATGGAGACGCGCCGATTCACGCCGGCCGAGGATCCGGCCCGCCGGGAAGGGCCGCGTCTTTGACAGTGTTTTGCGCTTTGATGCAGGCGGCCTCCATGTCGGGAGAGGCGGGAGCAAGCTCCTCCCCTCGCCCTGAGGGCTCCCTGTCTCTGATTCGACCCCGGTGACAGAGAAGTGGACGGATACCTTGTTAAACGAGGTAATGGCGTTAGCCCATTCTCTCTCCATGTCACCTCCATCACCTTGGTGTCCATCACCCTCACCCATCACTTCGCCCGCAGCCCACCGGGGCCGTATTTGCTGAAAGAGAAGGATTTTTTGATGGGGGGGAGGGATGGGTCCATCCCTGCATTTCCCTGCTGGACCAGCTCTCCGCCCCGGGGACTGATGCCCCGGCAATCTTGCTCTGTTACAGGCTCTGTGCCTCAGTTTCCCATCTCTGCAGATGGGATAACAGCATTCCCTACCTCATGGGGCTGCTGTGAGGGTAAATACAGTAAAGATGGTGAGGCACTTGGGGGGCCAGATAAGGACCTAAGCCATATAGAAAGAAGATTGGTCTGGAGAACCCCCCTTCAGCAATCCTCCCCACCACTCTGGGGGAAGTGACAAAAGAGGGGTCCCCAGGAAAGCTCAACCCTCGGCACCATACATCTCTGGATTTCACTGGGAACTGATCCATTACTACCTTGGGGGCTGTGAAAGAGACACTGTCCATTTATTCTTGTTAGGCCCCCAAAATCTAGATTTAAGTAGAAGGGGAAGAAAAATAACCTTTGGCTATGAATAGAAATGTTCATTCAGTCGCTGAAACCGGGTATTTTCCCTCTTGTTTTACCCCTCCTCCCCCGCGGTGCTGGAATCCCACATGGTGACGGAACCAGGAAGGGAAACTGACCAGGAGAAAGTGAAGCAGACTGGTCTAGCTTTGCTGCTTGGGCATTAGCGATGTGGCCCATTGATGCCTTGAGGGGGGCAGGGGATGTGGGTCTAGGAGGCAGGGGGGCCGGGGTTCTGTTCTTCACTTGTCCACGGGAACCTTCCCATTGATGTCCGTGAGCTTCAGCTCAGGCCCAGAGTATGTGATCTCTGCCTCCCTGCCTATAGGACGGGGATGAGAGTACGTTGCTGTCCCTTGTAAAGCGGTTTGAGATACTTGGCTGGCAGGTGCCCTAGAAAGGTTGAAGCCCAGAAGGAGACAAGCTCGAAGAGGGCTCCCTCTGAGTCCTCTCCGGCATGGTTAGTAACAGAGTGGAATTTCGGGAGACGATTCCTCTCTTGGCCGTGGCCCTTTCAGCTATTAAAGCCCAACGGCTGTTATGCTTAGTCCCTCCAGCTGACCGGGTTCTGCTCGGAGCCGGGGGAGCGCTCCATTGTGAGTCATCTAGGAGATGAATGGAGCCTTTCTCCGGCCCGCGAGCAGAGCTGGACTGGAACAAAGGCTATTCCCAGTGGTTGGTTCCTTTGTCACCGGCTCGTGCCACCTGTTCACGGTGGGTTAGTGCTGGTGTGTGGCTGGTCGCCTAAGCCTCATGGTGTTGTTTCTGATTGGAGGACTGGAAGTTTTGGAACAGGAGACAGCCAATAGCGGATGCTTTTGTGAATGTGGGCGTTTGGGCAAAGAGCGGGCGTTCCCCAGCTGCTCACACCAGCACAGACTTGTTTGCACGATTGTTGGTGAACAGTGGATGTAGGGAGATGAACAGTGGATGTAGTGGATGCTTGGCAGACGTGAACAGCTGTTCCCGGGCTGAACGGGTGTATGCAGACCCTGCCCAGCGCTTCTCCGGGGCCCAGGGAGAACCTGCGTCACAATCTCTTGCTCTCGACCCGTTTGACGTTGGCCTCTAACACGTTTCTCTCGGCTTCTTCCCTGCAGGGAGAGAAGGGGGCGCGGGGTGAGAAGGTGAGCTGGTTTCCTTTCCATCCCTGATTGCCGTCTGGGCCCCGGCACCTCCCTTGCGGCTGAGCCTGTGCCGACAGCCCGCGGCGGAGGCTGCCGCCAGTTGGCACCCACGTCCCTGCCTGCAGCATCCGCTCACGGCTGGGCACTTGGTCTTGCAGCTAAGCCACGGACGAGGGGTTCCTCCTGCTCCTGGCACTCTTCCCCTTGCTCTTCAGGGTAGGGATGTCCCCTCCCTGCCAGGCCGACTGTGCAGAGACCAAGAAGGACGTTGTCACTGCGCATCGGTGCCCACACCCCTGTCGCTTGTGACTTTACCGGGGTGCTCCCAGCTCTGACCGCCCTGCCCCCCCGTTGGCCCCCAGCTCTGACCGCCCTGCCCCCTGCTGGCCCCTAGCCATGGGAGCTCCCAGTGCTGATTGTTCTTGTGTTTTCAGGGGGACCCCAGTGAATGCACCTGCCAGCCTGGCCCCCGCGTGGACCCCAACTACTCGGGGATGCCGGTAAGCCCTGAGTCTGCCTATTCCTGGCCTCCTTCTCCAGCTGGGTGATGGTCTAGGGCAGGCCACCTGCCCCCCCGTCCCGCGCTGCCCTCCCCCGCCGCCCAGCTGCTTTCCTGCCTCGGTGGCTGGGCAGGTGGAGCTGTGACACCTGTGCCCTGGGCTCTGCTTGGCCTTCGCTAAACGCTCTCCCCTTCTCTTGGACCCGCAGGGAGCCCCAGGACTGTGGATCGGGACCTCCTGGCAGCCTCAGCCTGGCCCGCAGGTGTGTGCGCTTCCCTCTCTGTCTGCGCGGCAGCCTGCGTCCCCCTGCGCCCACCCCCGGCCGCTCGCCCAGCACCGCCCTAATGGCCCCTCTCTCTCTTTGTTTTGGGGTGTTGCAGGGTCCGCCAGGTGCCCCAGGCCCGCCAGGCCCCCCAGGAGCTCCGGGGAGACAGGTGAGTGAGGGAGAAGGGAGGGGGGTGGGCTCTCTATTACAGGACGCGGCTGGGAGCAAGCGGAGGCCCCGATCCTGCTCCCGTGGGGGCCGATGGTGAAGCTAGAGTTGCCTGCGGCGGGAGCAGGCCTGGCCGTGTGTGCACGCATGCACGTGCGTGTGCGTGATCTCTAGTCCCCCCCCCACCCCGACTCTCGGGGAGTCCAGGGTCTGAGCTGCCAGGCTTCAACTCATCCCCCCACGAGCAGCTGCTCTGTTCAGGGCGTGAGCAGCCAGCAGGGCGTCCCGTAACCCTCCCGCCAGCCCCTTTGGGCTATTCCTAACCCCCTGGTCTCCCTCTGGGACCCCTGTCTTGGCGGGCGCCAGGGAACACTAACGACCCCCCGCCCACACCGAGGCCCGTTAGCTGGTCTGGCCGAGTGCTCTCCAGCTAGAGCTGCTCGCCACGCCTTTACGGGACGTTTCATTGTCCGTGGTTACAAGTAATGCCCATGGTTTGGGCTGATCGCTGGGCTGCCTGGCTGAGCCAACCCAGAGAGGCCCAAGATAACCTCCACCCAACTCAGAGGGGAGCTGAGTCTCCGTAACCGTCCGGCGACTGGTATTTCGCAGCCTAAGGGAGACCTTGCCCTCTTCTGTGTAAACATCTTCAGCGTTAAAGAGCCTATTCCCTGTCCCTGGGACCGGAGCCGCGATCGACGAGGGATCCCCAGCCGCTGATGTAGCACCGTTGTCTTGCCTAAACGTCTTCGGTGGTGCTACCGGCATAAGTCCCACTCAGGGAACAGCATCTTGGTGCAGTGCTGCGGCCTAGCCAGCAGGGGGGGAAGCACCAAACAATTTTTTAGGTCCCACCAAAAAATGAACTGAAACGAAATGGCACATTTTAAAAACCGGCCCCAGTCCTGCAGCTTTCAGTCCCTACTCAGGCACTGATCCCGTTAAAGTCAGTGAGGGTTTTGCCTCAGTGGGGCCCTGAGGCTTCAGTGATGGGCACTTTAGAACGGTGTGTAATAATAATAAAGCCCTGCAGTATTTGTCCCAGAATGGTTAGTTTCTGAAAAACTCCCTCCTCTGCAGTAAGGTCTAGAGGCTAGAGCCTGGGCAGGGAGTTAGGAGACCTGGGTTCTATTCCCAGCCCTGCTGCTGAGCAGCTGTGCAACCTTGGCCACATCACTTTCCCTTTTCTGTGCCTCAGTTTCCCCATCTGTAAAAGCAAGGAAAATGACACCACCCTTCCTTGGTAAAACTCTTTGAGATCTACAGATGCAAAGAGCTGAGTGTTAGTGGCGTCATATCAGAGCGCCTTTAAGGCAGAACCGAGTTGGGGCCCCAGAACCTTACAAGAGCAGCGCTAGGTGGAGGGGAAAGAAGAGAGAGAGAGTGGGAGAAGGCAGCAGGGTGTCAGGAGAAGGCTGTGCAGGAGGATTTGAATATTCAAGCTCTCTCCTTGGCTTTAGGGCATCCCAGGACACAATGGTTTGCCAGGACTGCCTGGGCCAGCAGGAGATGTGGTAGGTATAGGAACTGATGTGTCCGTGTCTCCGTCTGCCCCAGGTGTGTGCTTAGCGCTCTTCCGCCGGTAGCTCTTGCCGAGTCATTTCCCAAGCGCCTAAGTCCTCCCGGACAAAGCACATGTTAACGTACAGCCTGTTACCCATCATGCTTTTCATGGCTTTGGCGGTCGCCCTGAGCAAGATGAGCCTCTGGCCGTAAGGGACCGTTTTCCAGGGGGTCGCCCTCTCTTTCTGTGTGTGTCTGTTGCAGGGGCCGCTTGCTGTCGTAGCCGAGAGGAACATCGAGGCGCTCAAGGTAAGCGCGCTAAGGAGCAGAGGCAGCTGTAGCCGCGGGGCTCACATCCAGACCTGAGCTAACCTCTGGCTAACGGGCTAGGCAGCAGGTTACCCCAGATGGGCCGTTGCATCTCCTCTTGTAGCATCTGGGGCTGGGCCTGAGGGAGCCTGCTCTGATCCAGAGCCTGCCTCCACTCAGTTGGAGGCTGTTGTAGTCACGTGGTCTGGCCACTAGAGGGTGACACAATCCCATCTTCATAAGCTCCAGGGGGCGGGGCTGTTGTATCGCGCTGCCTGTGCAGCGCCTAGCGCCGAGGGGGCCCCATCGTGATGCAAACAATAGCCCATGCACTGAGCCAGCGGGTCCCAGCTGGCCGCTGGGCAGACCCCACCTCGTGCAATCCCGGCTCTCCCCCTCTCTCACTAGAACATCTGCGGGGATTGTGCCCAGGTGCAGACTGGCTCCCACACGCCCGGCGGAGTCAAAGGGGAGAAGGGAGACCAGGGCATGCCCGGTGCCCCCGGCATAGACAACTGCGCGCGGGTGAGTACCCACCCACCACCTCCTGCGGCGGGTACTTGTTACTCAGCCACCGTCCGGGGGGACTCAAACACAGGGGAAGCTCCATGCCTCAATGGCAGCCCTGTCCCGGTGTGCATTACACCCACGAGCACTCACACATCCACCAGCACAACGGCCCCACCCCATGGACACACAGCTCCGCACACCCAGCGGCACGGCCCCACGCACGCGTCTCCTGTCCACACCGTCACATGTGTTCTTAAGCTCCCCCTTGCACAGATAAGCACCTGCCCAATGCAGGGACGTGCCTGGGTACATAGTCCCCGCCTGCACCCAGTACCCCCTCGCATACCCCCGGCCTTGTGCTGCTCCTGGTTCATGCCCCCCTTGCACACCCCGTTCTCCCTGGTGCTGCCCATTGTGCCATCCTCAACGCCAGTGCAGCCGGGCACGCAATCCGAGCGGCGGTCGCTGATGCTGACCTTGGCTCGCCTGGCACTAGGTCCGTGGGGGCACAAGGCCAATGGGGTCTCTGCAGGAGTGTGGGTGTTGGGGGTGGGGCGTTACCCTGCACTGTGGAAACTGGGTCTGTGCTGTATGGGCCCAATTCTCCAAGGTGGGGCGGAGGTCCCCAACACCTGTCAGGACCCCCCCTCCGGGTGACTGGAAGATGCTGATCCCTTTTCTCCATGCCTCCACCGGGGACACCGCCAGCCCCACAACGCCTCTTCCCCCAGCCGAGGCAGGAACATGGAGCAAAACCCAGCAGGAATAAACTCTGCATCTCTTCCTCTTTCAGTGCTTCGCTCAGTTCCCGAGAGCGGAGGAGCCCCGGGTGAGTAGAGCCCCGCGAACTCGGAGCTGGTCATGGGAGGGATGAGGGGGCCTGGGGAGGAAACTCTGCTCTGCTCCCCGGTGACCTGAGAACACCGCCGGATGAATCCACGCCTTGGCTGTCTAACGACAGGGCGTTGGGACTGGCGGGGGCTCAGCATGGGGGACTCGCCTCCCCAGAGCACATGACGGGCAGCCGTGTTCCTCGTTCGCTCCGTGCCGCACGGACAGCGGTTCCCGAGCACGGCGGGGCTCCAGGACAGTTTTACAGCCTTCTGGGGCAGACGGGGTTTTCTAGGTGCCAACCTCCGCTCTCTGCATGTGACGGCCAGGAACACGTTGGCTTGGTTCAGCTGGGCGACTTGCTGAGTTTCACGTTTGGGAAGGGGGGAATTGATCAGAAGCGTCTCCTGAAATGGGTCTCGTCTTCCCCCCACAGGGTGACCAAGCGGAGAGTGACGGTGACTGTGCTGGAGAGCCTGGGCTGCCGGGGATCCCGGGCTTAACTGGAGAGAGGGGGGAACAGGTACGTCCAACATTTGGGCCAGGCCCCCGGGCCGGCGGGTTTCCAACTCCCCAGCTTTGGCCCCCTGAGAGCCGTGGTTCATGGGTGACACTTGTAGTGATTGACTGAGATTTCCGTCCCCACGGCATGGCCCTTAGATACCCTCCCCCACCAGCATCGCCTCCCTCCCGCCCCTCGCCGCATCCCCCCAGGGAGAGCTTGGGGCACACGGCAAGTCTGAAAACCCCCAGGCCAGAGCCAGCCCCAGCCCCAGCCCACTGAACTCCAGGTCCTGAAGGTGAACTGTGCTGCTCCGGATCAGTGGGAACCGGCTCCGTTCGATCTCCCTCTTTGCTCTGGTCTGTGTTTCCCATCTCTCGTGACAGCAGTCGCCGGGGTCTCCACCTGATCGTGATGTGAATTTGTGATGGGGATTGAACTGGGGAAGCTCCCGACCGACAAGCATGAGCTGGCGGCTGTAGCAGACTCACAATCTCTGTGGCTCAGGCACAGAAGGGAGCTGCAATACACACTCTTCACACACCCGTTGCAATGGCCAGGCGTGATGCTCTGCTTTACGGCTCCTGTCTCAAGCATCTAACTCTGTGCCGGTCTCTTTGCAGGGCCCACCAGGGACGAGGGGATCTCCGGGACCCTCCGGACCGACTGTAAGTAACCCTTGCAAAGAGCAGACTGTCGACTTGGGGTTCTACTGCTCATTGTATCTAGGGCGGGGTTCTGCCCCTTCATGGCCCCATCCTGCTCTGTATGGGCCAGCTGTGTGCTGAACGTGCTGGGAGCACTCTCCAGAGAAGAGTTACCTGTCGCTCCCTCTGGGTTACCATCGCCTGTGTTGGGGCGGTGAGCCCTGGGATGGCAGATCGCTGTGTGATGGGGACTCGCTACTGCTCTACGGCCCCTCTGAAAATCCCACGCTGAAATACTGGCCCCGCCGCAGTCAATGACTTCAGCAAGCCTGGATTTCCCCCCGAGAGCCTGGGCTGGGAATGGCTGAGCGCGGCAGAGTGGCCATGCATTCTGCCAACCCAGCAGCGAATCCCAGGCCAGCCCTAAGGCCACGGTGAGGGGTGGAGGGGGGTAAGCACTTCTGGACAGAGCTGCCTTCTCTAGATGGGGGCGAAGGCTCCATTGACAGTGAAGGATCGGTGAGTCTGCAGAGCTGTTCCGGAGACCAGAAGAGGAGAGAGCCCGCTCCAAACAAGAGTCTGAAACAAGCCGGTGTTGGAAAACCCAGCCCCTCGGCTTCCCTGCCGAGGGGCCCGTCCCCACCAGCCCCAGGCCCAGCCCCGTCAGCCTCCTGAATGTGATTTCCAAGGTGTGATCTCGCTGTTTCTTCCCTTAGGGCCCTCCAGGTTTTCCTGGAACGCCTGGCGCACCCGGATTGCCTGTAAGAATCCAGCACTGCACGTGCTCTGTGCGGTCCTTTGTCGCTGACGCTTGTTTGGCTTTGTCCCTCTCCATTCCCCTCCTCCGGGCTCTACGCCTGATCACCCAGCCAGGCCCCACGCACTCCGGTTCCCCGAGCTAGAGACTTCTCCAGACCCCAGGAGGAGAAGAGCCTCACGCTGGTTAATCTCCTGCCCTGCCCCAGTGGCCTCTTATCCCCTCTGCATCCCTCCTGTCCCCATCTCTCCTTTCCTTGCCACTCATCTCCCTCTCAGTGGGCCTGATTATCCTCCCATTTACATGGGAGTAAATCAGGAGTAACTCCATTGAACTCAGTGGAACCAGCTTCTCGGCCGGGGTAAATCTGGCCTTGTGGCTAAGGCAACTGGCTTGGGACTTGGGAGCCCTGTATTCATTTCCTGGCTCTGCCCCAGACCCCCTGGGTGACCTTGGAATCTCCCTGGGCCTCAGTTCTCCATCTGTAAAATGGGCGTGATTCTTCCTTTCTCCCCCCCTTTAGCTGCTTCGGTTGTGAGCTCCTTGGGGCTGGGACTGTCTCTCGCTGTGTGTCTGTGCAGCACCCGGCACAATGGGGCCTTTGATCTCTGCTGGGGCTTGGAGCTGCTTCTGCAATCCACATGAAAACCCGGTGTCCCTCCAACGGAGCTGCCCTGACCCAGGGCTTGTCCGCACAGAGACGGTGCGCGGCATGCCGGGGTGTGAACGTGCAGCCGAGCGGCCGGGTGGAGCCTGCTGCCACATGCCAGACGTTCTGATCCAGGGCCCCATTGTGCTAAAATCAGACTCAGTCGAGAAAAAAATTGAATCGACTCCACTTTTCCCTCCCCACCCCCGCTTTCTCTTCATTCTCTCTCTCGTCTCCTCTTCCTCCCGCCTCAGCGCGCAGGATCTCTGTCAGCAAAGCCTAGGGTGACCAGATGTCCCGATTTTATAGGATAGTCCTGATTTCGGGGCCTTTTTCTTACATAGGCTCCTATTACCCCCCACCACCACCTCCTGTCCTGATTTTTCACACTTGCTGTCTGGTCATCCTAGCAAAGCCCCAATCCTGCACTCAGAACAAATGGATCCTCCTCCGCCCCACTCCCAAAACCCCTGCTGAGTCTCAGTTGCCAGGCATGGGGAATGGCCCCTGATTTGTGTTTTTTTCTCACAGGACTCATCCCCACGTCATTAATGTCCTAATCTCATATCTGGCATCTTCCACTAATGTCACAGTAACCCCACGGTGTGTTTGTGTGATTGCTACGCAGTGTTCACGTCCTCACCGGTGTGTCCTATGAAACAGCATCACTTTCCACCACCTAGGTGCCATGTAACCGAAACTAACCCCCATCCTAGTCGCTCCTTGTTGCTATGCCGATCCCCGCCCAGGTTCACTTGGCAACTGTAGGGACCAGGGGTGGGGCCTCCTTAGCCCCTCCCACTCTGTAGCTTCACCTGTCACTCATGCCTAGGAACGCCCAGCAAGAACTCATGTGCGTTTCTCGTCTGTTTCCCGTGCGCTGGGGGTGGCGCGTCCCGTCCTGTGCGCACTTGGGGACGTGGCGGGAGGGGAAAGGCGACTGGGAGCCCTTGGGTGTGAACGAGGTCCCAGGGCGTGGGCAGCTTTGCTCCTGGGCTGCACACAGCGATGAGCCACCTGTGGGGCAAGACTTTCCTTGCCCGGCTTCGTGCCCCCCTGCTAGCCCCAAGTCCCCGCCTTCTGAAGGGATATGCAGCACCCGTCCATCATGGCCCAAAGCACCCGCTTCAGAAAGCAGGGCTGCCGAGGATCTGCCTTCCAGCGTGTCTGGGAGGTCATGTCTGGGAGGAGCGTTTGGGGTGAGGGGCCAGGGAGGCTTTCAGGAATCGCAGCATCCAAGACAGTTGCCTCTGTTCCTTTGGAGATGGGCCAGGTAAGCCCCTGTCTCTCAGCCAGGGTACGTCTACACAGCCATGTGTGCGGACGTCGGTAGGGCCAGGTCCCCAGTTGCTGCAAATCGACAGGGTTGAAGGTGACGGAGCCGGGCCGATCCACCCCGGCTGGGGATCCGGCCCATTGAGCCACACGGACGAGAAGCCTGCTGAGGTGCAGGGTGGGGCTCATCTTCAGCCCGGCTTCCTCTGGGCTCCTCTGGCCTTTGTGCCTTCAGACAAACGTAGGTGCTGCCCCTCGGCCTGCCAGCTCGTGGGGTGGCACTATTCCGACGCTCCCTGGCAGAGGGGCCGGCTTTGGAAAAGCCAGCCCCGTGGTGAGGTGGCAGGACACGCTTTCACAGTGCCGACAGCCCTCAGAGCCTCCCGCTGCAATGGAGGGAGTGTGAACCGAAGCGCCCGGCTCCGGGAGCGGGAGCTGTGCTCGTGTCTGATCGCGCCATCCCACCCCCTTCGGCCCTGCCTTGCTGCGTGCAGCAGGCCGTGCCACCGGCAGGGTGGGAACGGGGTTCAGGGTGGAAATGCTCCGGCAGAACCTCATGTTTTCTCTCCCAAGGGTCTCCAGGGCGAACGCGGACCACCTGGGCTCACCGGCGCGAAAGGGGAACTGGTGAGTGATGGACCTGGCTGCTGACTCCCCGAGCGCCAGTGGGGGAGAGGGGCTAGCAGGATGCTCGTTTCCTGCTGTAGAAGCCGCCCTGTCACTGTATGAGGGGGAGACGACGCCTCGGTTCAGAGGGGCTGTGAAGCTGAGGTCTTGCAGCCCCAGGGTCTGGGCATGCTGCTGCCAGGCTGTCTAGCCAATGATCCCAGCTCGGCCCCAGAGGCACCTGCCTTGGCTGGCTGTCCCCGGCTCAGTGGGCCAGGTGCCCCTCAGCAGCAGGGGCCGGGCACATTTCCTTGCCAGACCAACCCATTAGCGGGTGGTTTACATCCATGCGCACCAGGCGGGCCCCGCAGAAAGAGGTGCCGGTGCGTAGCACGGAGTGAGGAGCCCGGCAGCCGGGAGAGGCCATTAGCACAGCTGCTTAAACCTTGAGCCTGGCGTGTCTGACCCCCAATGTTGTTCTCTTCAGGGCCCTCCCGGTCAACCCGGATACCCTGGTGCAATGGGCCCCCCCGGGCTGCCCGTGAGTACTGTTGGATTTACATGGAGTATTTGGGACCTGGGGATTAAGGTAGCCCAGCCACTGTCCTCCAGAGTTAAACGTGGCTCGGGGTTTGGTACACACAGACCCCGGCCTGCGAGCACCGTGTTCTCTTTCAGAGACAGCAAAGGAGGAAGGCGAGTTGCTTGTTCCCTTTAGCTGGAGGTAGTGTTTAGCGGGAACATCCCCCGGGTTTGACAGTCTCTTATAGCATCAGCGCTAGGAGCTCTGCTCTGCGGGGAAGAGAAGCTGGAGCGCTTGGCCTTGCTGCTGCGATTAAAGCCTGAGCCTGTTTCCTAGACGACAAAACAAAACACACACCAGAGAGGAGAGCGAAAAACACCGCTAGAAAATCCAGGGTACGGCTCCGGGGTTGACTCTCGCTTGCAACCTCCCTGCTGGAAAATCACAGGCGTGTGACACGGTCTGTCAGCCCCGGCGAGCGCGTCCCAGCATCGGGCTGTGTAGGGCATTGCTTTGAGCTGCCTCTTCCTGGTTGCAGGCTGACAGCAGTCTTGCAAAATATACAGACTTGGCCAGCTACGCCAGACACGGACTAGACAGAAGGCAAAAGGAGAGGGATACGGGAGAGAAGGCGGATTTAGGTGGGGAAGGCAAAGGACACACGGGTGGTGGGTGACTTAGCACCAGTCTACACTACAGAATTACTTCACTAAAACTACATCACTCAGGGTGTGAATAATCCGAACCCCCCGATTAAAATAGTTCTCCCGACCGGATCGCTGACCACTGTAGACAAGCCCAAAGTCTCACCCCATGTGGTGCTAGGGAGCGAGCCGGTGTAGGTGACGATGTCGGCTGGGTCCCTCTCTGGCCTGGTCTGGTCAGGACATCTCTCAGGATTGGAGTGAAAAAGGTCCAGGGTCCCAGGAGAGGGTGGCCAGGCGGGTGGAGGGGGGGAGAGCAGCTGTGATGGTGACGCTTGCTCCCGGATCCAATTTTTCTTCCCAAAGTCTCTCTCTTTAAGGACCCGGAAGGGGTGGCTGAAATAGCCCGTCCCCTCGTTATTTTGTCCACCAGTTAGACTTTGCTTTTGACACCAATTTTAGTCCATTGGTTTCCGGCCCCACACTTGTCTTGTGTACCAGGCATGATTATAACACAGTCCTTGAGTTCGGACCAGTTCGGTCTGTCTCGATTTTGCACCTTTTTCCCGTCAGCTTTTGTTGTTATCGGGGATTGTGACATTTGATGCACTTTCACTCGCTTCCTCCAGCCGAGCTCACCAACAGGGTAAATCCATAGGCCCAATGATCCCAACGGTGCTGAGAGCCGGGGGCGGGGAGCCTGGGCGGTACATGCAGCTGGGAGTGGAGACCCCAGGCGGAGTGGTGAGACAGCCGAGCGCGGCCTGCCAGGGCAAGCCGGGCTGCCGTGTTGGGAAGGAGGGTACGATCAAGCAGTCAGAGGGGAGGGACGCTGCTGTGCTGATCTGGAGGGTGAGCCTGGGGGTCACGGTCCCTGGGGGTCACTAGAACTTGCCACACCCTTGCCAAGAAAGAGGAACTGGTGAGGTGCAGAGTAGCAGAGGAAGGTCCCGCAGGTTAGCCACCACCAAGATGGTTCCCCTCCCCACCGGTTACCAGCCCCCACCCCCTGCCGAGCTCAGTGGGTTTCCCCAGCCCCCGGCAGCTGCCGTGCAAAGCTCATCTCATTCCCTCACCTTCTTACCCAGGGCATCAAAGGAGAACGAGGCTACTTGGGACCCCCCGGCGAGAAAGGGGAATCGGTGAGTGCCACGGACCTGACCCTGTCCCAGCTCGACGCCTCTGGGCCATTTGCCGCTCGCCATTCGATGGGGGTGAAGGGAATCCATCCCCCAAGCTCGGAGAGGAGCCTGGTGGCTGGGTTTGGGGGTGCTGCTGGGTTGTATTTGCTGTCATGGGGCGTCTAACCCCGTCACCGTAAGGCTATGTCTGAGAACATGCAGTGGGGAGACTGGGCAGACGCAGCCTCCTGGATTGGGGTGGGCGGGCAGGCGGCAGCACAAGGCACCATGGGCGACATGGCCCTGTCGAGCCGCAGGCCCGCACGACGGAAGTTCATCGCTCACCTCCAGCAGATACCCCCCGGGATGGGTCCCCGGCTTTCCCTGGGGGAAGCAAGGCAGCGGCAGGGGGCGGGAGCACTGGGGCCTGGATCCTGACTGGGACATGTGGGTGCCACCCCGATAGAAATCATCCAGGTTAATGGTGCCGACGCCACATCTCGCCACGCAGCCTCCTGGCTGCACCTGCAGGAACGTGCAGGGTCACTGAGACCCGCCGAAGGGGCCAGAGCTGAGCCGAGCCGCCCTCCACTAACGCCAGGGCTGCTGCCAGCAGGCTCGCCCGGGATGCGGTAAGTATCAGCACAGCTGATTCCTGTTCCCTTGGTGTCTCCCCAGGGCCCCCCTGGTTCCGATGGCGTCCCAGGTCCTACGGGACCAGCGGTAAGTTCACAGCTAAGATCGGTCTGTTAAAACTGATTTAAAGGGCCCCATCCTGCCCCCATTGGTTCGGGTCCCTGCTGGATCGGCACTTGGCTGAAGGGCAGGGAGGGGAGAGGGTGCTCGGGTGCGTTGCGAAGGATGTCTGGTTGGGCTGGCCCCGGCTCGCCTGTCTGTCTCGGGAGCACCAGCGGCACAGAAATTACAGCCCTTCTGCTCTGTTCTGTCTCTGCACCAGGGTCCGAGAGGCGAGCGCGGAGCCCAGGGCAACTCTGGGGAGAAAGGAGATCAGGTGAGACCCTCCGGCTTCCTCTGCCCCTTCCCCTCCCTGGAGGGAGGGATCGTTGGCACTGTCCGCTCCAAAGCTTCTGGGAGGGAGATGGTGGCAGGGCTGCCCCTGCTTTGTGGGCACTGCCCCTTGGAATAGACCGGAGCTCCCCGTTCCCCACCCCTCCTCAGCCCGGTTGGTTTCCTTGCCCCGTGACCTGGCTGTGGCTGAAGAAGCCCTGCTCCAAAGCAAGCAGAGGAACCCCATGAGATGACCCCAAGGTGCCCAAAAGGTGGCTAGGTTCCTAGGCCTGCAGCCTCGCTAAGCCACCAGGGACTTTGCGACCAGGGCTGCCTGCGCTAGCAGATCTCTGCTTTGGGGGAAGGCTGCAACGCAGCAGCTTGGCTCTGGAGGATCTCACACGTCTACCTAAACAGCTGCCTCTGCTCGGGGGGCTGACTTTGGCTAGCCCCTTGGCTGGTCCCTTGAGCAAGGGTGCGCTGTAAACCAATGACTGTGATCTTTTACTGTATTCACAGGGATTTCAGGGGCAACCAGGCTTCCCAGGGCCACCCGTAAGTACATCCTGAGAGAAGCGTCAAGCACTGGGGGACTCCGTTCATACATGTTTAGCCTGGCAGAGGAGACGGAGAAGAGGAAAGGTGTTCCCTTAAGAGGAGTGCCCTTGCCACCCACCTGGGCAGAGGCGTTCACGTAGATCATCACGAGCTCAGGGAGCCGGAATGAAGCATTATGGGGGAGTGGTATGCAAATCGGAAGGGTTGGAAAGCGGCGTACGCTGAGCAGTGTGCTGGCTTTGCAGAGGCAGAGTGAGCGAGTGGGGGGATCAATGGGGATTATTTCCTGGGCATATTTTATGAGACAATAAAGGCACCAAACCTTCGTTGTCTGATTATCGGGGGGATTGACCGAGTGCAGGAGTTTGCAGCCAGGAATCGAGCGGGGTGGAGCTTCGTCTGTACATTTGTTATGGGATGCAGCCTTGTTATCGGAGCTGAGAACGGGCTGGTGGGGGAGGCAGGGCAGAAGCCCAGGGACAGAGGCTCCTGGGCCAAATGAGTTTTCTGCTGGCTTAAATTTCAATCATCACTAGCCCCGTCCACAGCAGGAGCAGAACTATGCTAGCTACAAGCGTGTTCAGTGACAGCTGCCAAGCAGAGTTAGCACAGACCGCGCCCGGGGCCAGCCGGGCTCAGCGTGGCCGGCAGAGACCGCGCCTGGGGAGCGTGCTTGTGGCTGGCATACGTAGGCTGCGCTTGCAGAAACGGTGCTATCTGCCTTGTCTGGGCTGGACTGAGGTCCCTAAATAGCCCCCTGTGGCCCCCACACTGGGGCTCTGGGAGCTGTGTATGCACCTCATCAGCGCCCCCACCCACGCGCGCTGTCCCACTTACAGGGCCTTACTATGAATAGCGCCTGAGTGCACCAGAGGGGTCTGTAACAGACAGCTGGGGCTGGAGGCTCGTTCTGAGTCAGTGTCCCGCCGGGCTTTCATAACCGACCCCACTGCAGGGCGACTTGATTAGATTGCAAAACTCTTGTCATTTTAGGGCCCTCCCGGTTTCCCAGGGAAAGCTGGATTGGCCGGGCCGCCAGGGCCCGCAGCTGAGAAGGTGAGTGCTGCCAGGCAGGCAGGCTGTGGTGCTGGAGGGGCTTCTCTTTGCCTGGTGATCGCAGGGGATCCCTTGCCTGTGGCGGCGTCGCAGGCCTGGAGAGAGGTGCCTGCTGCTGGCGGGGTTCGGGGCTCCGGGCGGCGGTCAGGCACGCTCTCAGACCGGAGGAGCTTTCCCTGCCTGGCTGCGCCAGCGTGGGAGCTTTTGAGGAGCGGAGGCCAGTGTTTCCAAACAGGCTGCGCTCTCACGGCTGGGCTGGTCCTGCAGGGCCTGTACCGAGTGGATCGGATCCAGGGCCAGCGCTGGGCACTAAGCAGGGGCCTGTTCCTCACAGACGCTTTTCTCGATCCCTTTGATGAGCCCACCACTTCCAAAGAGGCACAAGCAGCTTCCCAGGGGCTCTGGTGAGCACCCACCCCCTCCCCGCAGCCTAGGTTGGGGTGGGGGAGAGCCCCTTTGCCATTCTCAGGGCTCCGTGGACACCTGCTGGCCACTGTGAGGAAGGCAGCCCGGGATGGAGCGGGGAATAGGCCAGTTTCCATCTGCAGTGAGCCGCTTGGTTTCAGATGCAGAGTTTGGATCCAGGTGGCTGAGGGCATGGGATTGTGACTTTGGCACAGCCCCTGGGACAGCTCGGCGAGACGCTCGTGTGAACTGCAAACCCCTCCAGGGCCGGGGGGGCTAGGAATGGGGGCGGACGGTGTTTGGAGCAAACGGAGTCTGAGCCGAGCACTGCGCGGCCGCCGGGCATGTGTTAGGAGGAGACGGGGGCCCTGCACTGTGTGATCTGGGCCACGGACTCTTGCCTGCAGTGCTGACCAGACGCAGTGCTTGGCTACGTGAGACGCCGCCCTGGTTAACGGGCCCCCCCGTGAATGTGAGCTCTGCTCTCCATACACAATCTACCCCCTTTCTGGCTGATTTCCACTGGTGGCTCCATCCCAGAAACATCCCCTGGGGACTGGGTGATGACTGAGTATCCTGTGAATGCTGATAGGTCCCAGCGACCTGGAGTTCAGGAGCTGCCTGCCCAGCAGCACTGCTCCTTCCCCTATAGGGCCCAGGGAGGGGAGGAAGGAGAAACGGCATGGCAGCCTTTTAGCACACGGGTGAAATGCAGTGCCTGGAGCGTGCAAAGCTGGGGCACTCCAGGCACAGCTAGTACATGCACCCATTCCTTAGCAAGAGGCAAGTGTCCCTCCTAGTGTGAACTGGCCTCGCCCAGCCTGCTAGCGCCACTCCCAGGAGATTTGCCACTCAGCTTCCTTCACCCCTTGGATCACAGGGGGCAGGAATGTATGGAGAAGCTGAGAGCTAAGGGAAGTCTCTGGAGTAGCCCTGGCGGGGACTATGGGCATCCTCTGGCATGGCTCTCTGTACCAGTGCGTTAACATGGCAGAGGGCAGGGAGTTCATTGTTCTCCATATGACTTTTGCAGGGCAGTGAAGGGATGCGTGGCCCCACGGGGATGCCAGGGCCCCCAGGGTCCCCAGGGCCTCCTGGAATACAGGTGAGTGGTTCTCTTTCCCAGCTCATGGAAGGAGCAGGGGTCTCTGTGCAGGGGGTGGGAGGAAGGGCTCGGGGGGAAAGGAGGCACCAGTATCATGGTGGCAGGAGCTGTGAGGGACACTGGTCAGCAGCTGGTCAGTACAGTCCTTTGTGAGTGTCGACAAGGAGCTCAATACAGAACAAAGACCCGGCAGGTTGGTGGCTACCAGTATATGGGACTTGCTCCCCCCACCCCCCCCTTGAGAGATGAGAATCCAAGACTGACCCCACTGAGCTACGATGCCGTCCCTGGGCCCAAACCGAGGGCTTCTCACCTCTCTGCATTTGTGCCTCGGGCCAGAGGGATCCTGCCCTGACGCTATGTCACGGCACACACAGGCAATACCTCATGGCTGCTTGAATGTCTCGTTCCGAAAGATCATCGGGGAACGTCTCTTCAACACGTTTTATTTCATCCCATGGGCTGCTGTGTTGTCCTGCGCTCAGTCCCGGGCCACAGATGGGGAGAGGCGCCAGCACCTTTCTGTTGAATCCAAAAGCGTGGGACCAGAATCTCGGTGCTGGTTCTGAATAAGGAACAGGAGCCTTGGGGCCTATATTTCAAACACAGGGATGCGTGCTCGCCCAAGCAGAAGTTACTGGGTTAGACTCAGGACCACTGGGAGAAATTCTCTGCCTTGTGCTACGCGGGCGATCAGATGAGATGGGCGTAATAGTCTCTTCTGGCCTTAAAATCTGTGAATCTGAAAATGGATTGGCCTTGGTTGGAACCAGGGAGATAAGCGTGTGGGTGGGGATGGAATAGATATCGGATCACCGCTATCCACCCAGTGGTCCCCCTTCCTGTTTACTGGCCATCCTGTATGCACACTCGTTATGTGTAATGCACCGATTAGCGGCCCCAGGTACTGCTGCTCGTCGCTCTCTGGGATGTCCCAGGTGTTGCTATGCTGCCCTCTTGTATCTGGATATAAGCACAAACGGATCTGCAGCTCCTGGAGGTTGGTGGAAGTCTGGTTAGGGCTCAGACGGTCATGAGTTCCATCCCTGCCCATGTGGTCGTGGTGGGTGGAACAGCTGCTGACTGAAGTCCAGGGTGGTTATGGGACTGTTACAGCTGAAAGGTCATTGCTTGGCTGTTCCAGGGTTACAATCCAGATGGCTAGGGAGGGATACAGCTGTCATGCTGAGCACCAATTCCCAGCCCCTCGGGGAGCTGGACGTGTTCCCATATAGCAGCATTGTCTTAGTAGTCGTGTCCCACACCTGAGATCAGCCAGTCAGGGCATTGAGCAGGGTGGTGTGAATGAACAGGCCTCTCACGAGTTCTCTTGTTCTCGGTCTTGCTCTCCCCGTGATGTCTCAGGGCCCAGCCGGCTTGGAAGGACTGGATGGGAAGGATGGGAAGCCAGGGATGCGGGTAAGAAAATGGGATGGGGTTTCGCACCTATTTTCTCACAGTTCTGCTCAGAACTGGGCCCTGGCAGGCGTGAAGCATTCGCTGACCTTCTGCTGAGCCTGGGCTGAGGCTCGTACCAGAAGCCCAAATGGGGTGAGCTCGGCCTTCATCCCAAGCTGTTGGCCACCTCGGCGGGGGAGCAGAGGTAGAGGCTATTCTCCCCCTCCTCAGAAAGCAGGGAGCTGGGTCCCACTCCTGGGGTTCCTCTCCCAGGCGGGACGTCAAACACACCTGAAACTTCTTGCCACAGCGACCCTAATTCTGTGTCCGTTACCTCTTTCCTTAGGGCGACCCGGGTCCTGCAGGGCCCCCAGGGATGATGGGGATTCCGGTAAGTCATGGCTGGATTCCTGAATCGCTCCCTGGTGCATGTCACGAGGCGTCCCCAGTTTGGGTCTTTCCTTGCCAGACTCTCAAGGCAAGGGCCTGCCGGGGCAATGGGCCTGCTAAGAGTCCTGACAAAGATTCAGACGGCGAGAGCTTAACCGGTAGCTGGGCTTTCCTGGAGTTCCCCCCAAAATGCAGCTTTGGCCCTCTCCCTGGGAGACAGCACCCCCACTGCCGGGGGAGCGGGGGAGCCATGCCTTGTAAGTGGGGGTTGCATTGAATTTCAGAGGGAGGGGAGTTAGATGATTGTTGAAGAGGAAGGAGAAGTGCTGGACTTGAGAGCTGGCGAAAGCGGCCCCATCTCCACCGGTGGCCAGAGGTAATTCGTCAGAAGCTTGAGAGCTGCCTGCCCTTGGCCCGCTCTGGGGGCTCCGGGTGGGTTTGGTATGGCATGGAGAGCTCCCTGGCGGCTGGCGTGGGTGGGTGTCTCCGTGCCCGAGGGAGGGAGGCAGGGGGACTGCACAGAGCCTGCCAGGAAGGCCCTGCTCACCTGATGCTAGAGAGTAATTCTTCTCTCCTTTCCCCCGCCAGGGCTTCAAGGGGAAACCCGGCCACCCAGGTCTCCCAGGCCAGAAGGTGAGCTGGTGTGCTGCCATTGTTACAGCCTCAGGGAATCCACACCTGGCCGCTGCTGCTTTGTGAAACCTCCCCCTTGAGATCGCCGAGGGCGGGGGCTCGCCGGGAGCGACATTCACCAGGCCCAGGCCCTGCTTAAACCCTTAGGGGGAAATCCTAGCCCCACTGGAGCCAGCTGACAACTCTCATTGAGTTCAGCAGGGCCAGCTTTCCCCCTTAGGGGCACAGAGCCTCGTGCTGGGCCCGCCGCATGGGGTGAATGGCACCCTGCGTAGAGCCAGAGGTTCTAATCTGCCTGGTTAGTGTCTGGGGCGACTGGAAGATCTGTGGGAGGGTCGTGGAGTGGTTTTGCTATTTGAAACTTCCTGCTCTGGTTGGCTGCCATGGCCCCATCCCCAGGGCCCCTCGGCATATTCAGCACTCCGTCATTCTCCAACACCGTCCTTCAGAGCTAGTGCCCCCCAGGAGTCTCACACACCCCCCTGCCCCCCGACTGGTGCAGAGATTGGGCCACAGCATCCACCAGCACTCAGTGTTCATCCGCTGCAAGCCCACTCCAAAGGGACCGAGCCAACTTCAGGGCAGCCCGGCGGCTTCCAGGGATGGAGGTGAACCAGCCTGGCTTGTAGCGGTGCCGGGGCTGGGCAGTGATGTACTTGTGACGTACAGTCGTGGCAGCAGCTTCCTCTTCTGGTCAAGCCAGGCCATTCCCCGCAAGGGTGGAACCTTTTCATTGCTGCGTGCCGGCGTAGGATTGCTTGGTCAGATGGCGGCAGAGGCTGGGTACCTCCTGGGCCGCCAGTTTTTAAAGGGCTGGATAGTTTTATGATCCCAATGGGGCCATGTCCCCAGCTGGAATAAGCTGGTGTAGATCCACTGAAGTCCCCGTTGGCAGCGACGCAAGCTAAGAGGATGTGATGGTCATTGATCACGGCACTGCCCATGTGGCTGGCATGTCGCGTTCCTCTGCCCGGGGAGAGGCAGGATACCAGCTTGGCTGGCCCAGTGACCGGATCCGGTGTGACAAACCCCATGCCGCCCAGACTCCCTGGTCCCTAGCTCTCCGTCTACACGCGGCGCGTGCATGATGCTCCATGCTGTGTCTTCTTCTTTCCAGGGTGACTGTGGCAAACCCGGGCCCCCCGGAAGCACAGGCCGGCCAGGGGCAGAGGTGAGTCCGTGCAGCGCGGAAGGATGGGGGGTTTAATGCTCAGTGTGCCGTGTGCGGCTCCCGGCAGTGACCCACCACCAGCGACACTGTACGTGAGGGTCGGCCACGATTGTGTTTCTGCTCCCCGACCACTGGTCCCAAGCCCCTTCCCCCTCGCGGGGTCCCAGAGCTCAAGCTCCGGCCCTACCCCAATTCAGCAGCCCCATAGCCCGAGTGAGCTGACATGAGCCAGCCACGGGGGTTTAATTGCACTGTGGACACACCCTGAGCGACTCACAGGAGAACTTCAGCCATAGAGCCAGGCTCTGCATGGGACAAATGAGTGCTGCTCTGTTGAAGTCAATGGAGCTACCTCGGGTTACAGCCACGAGGATTTGGCCTGGAAGGCTGAAGTACAGTGTGTGCAAACACACGCCCAGATTCTCGGGGACGGGGCCCGGTTCCCCTGGCGGTTCTCATGCTCTTGCGTACAGGCCAGCAGGGCGAGGAGCGGCATGTACCGTACGGGCTGCGACTGAGCACGCTTGGGATATAATCGCTCTGTCTTTTGCAGGGGGAACCTGGTCCCATGGGACCCCAAGGCAGACAGGGGACTCCGGGCCATGCAGTAAGTTGAATTTTTGCGCTGGCTGAGAATCATAGAATATCAGGGTTGGAAGGGACCTTGGGAGGTCATCTAGTCCAACCCCCTGCTCAAAGCAGGACCAATCCCCAATTTTTGCCCCAGATCCCTAAATGGCCCCCTCAAGGATTGAACTCTCAACCCTGGGTTTAGCAGGCCAATGCTCAAACCACTGAGCTATCCCTCCCCCGGGGAGAAGAGGTGACAACATCCCAACTGAACTGTATTAATCCGGCACCGATGGGGGGAAACACAGGGCTGCGTGAGCTCACGCCAGCCCCAGCCTCGCCCAGCAGGAGGTGCTGTAGGGGCTGATGCAGAGGCCCTGACTGTAGGGGAACTCTCACCAATGCCAGTCCCAGCAGCAAGCACTTCAAGAGAGTGGGTTGCTTGGGGGAACTCTCAGAAACTGCAGTCCCAGCCTCTGCCAGCAGGAGGCGCTGTAAGGGATGATGATATTTGACTTGCCCCTACATAAAATGACTGGGCCCGGGCAAGCGGGCAAGGCTGCTCGGCAGGACAGTGTCCAGAAGTCTGGTGGGAGGTGCCAATCGCCCATTCGGTTCCTCCAGTTTAAAGAAGCGCGCTGACGGCTGTAGTGGACACTGCACGGTCTGCACAGTGCCCTGCCCCTGGCTCCCTGGACGGGTAGGAGCCGATCGGCCTTTTCCAAGCCTGGCTTCGGCTCCTGCTTCCAGGTCAATTGTTACTCTGTTAAAATGTCCTCATTTCTTCTCACTGGTTAGGGTCCCCCAGGAAGCCCAGGCCAGCCGGGCCCAGCCGGACTCACAGGCATGGTAAGTGCTGTCCCTGCTCCAGGGGCATCTCCATCGGCACAGATCTGTAGGAGCTTGTTTAGTCTCCTGCAGCCTCGCTCTTCCCAGAGTGGGTTTCAGTGAGGGTCGGACGGGGAGAGCGGAGACCACCCTGGGGGTCTCGCCCTGGCCTTGTTACCAGCTTTGCTCTGCCAGCATCATAAGAAATGTTCCCAAATGCCACCATCACCCAGGCAGAGGCCGTGCGTGAAAAGCTGAACTGCCTTTGCCAAGCAACGTTGGCGGGCTGGTGGCACGCGAAGCCGTGCCGGGGCCATGCTCAGGAGCCAACGTGGCCGATGGGACTCGGGAGGTCGTCTGAGATCTGATTCAGGGTCCAGTTCTCCAGCCTCGGTTGGATCAGGGGCCAGGCGAGGTGATGTAGGGCCCAGTTTCCAATTAGGGCCACATTTGAGAACCGGCTCAGCGGTGGAGCTCCCGTACCTTGCCCGTTCTTGTCACGACTGCAAGTTTGAGTGCCAGGGGCCGCACCTGGGCACCTATGGATGGCTTCGTTCTCACTCTCGAGATAACGTCTGAAACCAGCGCTCTCTCCTTTTTCCCCGTTCTCCAGGGATTGAAGGGCGAGAGGGGATCTTCAGGGGAAAGAGGTGTCGCAGGGATGCCCGGGCAACCCGGGACCCCAGGCCACCCTGGACCACCCGTGAGTGCTGCATGTCAATGGCAACGTGACACGGAATAGGGCAATGCCAGAGCCTGGGGCGCACAATGTCTGTGGGGGCAGGGTGGGGGGGAGGCTTAGACATCAAACACTGAGCCCCCGTTGGAACTGCACTGTGGGCAGCGACGGAGAACAAAGCACGCTGGGGTGCGCTGAGGTTGCCAAGTTCCTCTATATGATACCAGGTTTGCCAATTAGGGCATGCCAATCTGGGCTGTGCCAGGCTTAGCCCACCCATCCTTCGCTGGGTGCGGGGTGGATTCAGCAACATCCATCCATCCGTGCGACAGCACGTGCACTCCTGTGTGCTTGGCGCACGCTGGGCACTGCCTCTGCAGGGGCTGCCCTGGTGACCTCTCTGTTGAGTGTTGTGCATTCCTTACTCAGAGAGTGCTGACGGGGTCCGAGCCCGAGATGAGTTCTCAGCCACGGCATCCCAGGCGGGTTTGGGCTCCGGGTGCCTTTCCTGGGGGGGCGTGGGGGGAGCACGGAGGGCTCTGGAATGTTTCATGTTTCCGTCTGTGATTTCCCAGGGCGAGATGGGCGCGGATGGAACAGCTGGGAAAGAGGTATTGTGATGCTGGCCATGATGTTCTCCCCCGCCCCCCCTTACCCCTCCCCCCCCCCCACACACACACACATGCGCTCTCTGTCCCACAGCAGTGAGTGCGGCAGGTTCACGCTGCTCTCTCTGCCCCCTACTTCTCCGGGCCCGTTATTGCAACAGGATCGTGTTTGCATCCGGTGCCGCCGCTGAGCCAAGACCCACGGCCCTTACTCAGGCAAAACTCCCCTGGGCACCAGCGATGTCACGCCCAGCAGCGCTGAGCGCGCCATAGATGCCCAGCTGAGGATAAAGAACGACAGCCTAGGGGGCGATGCTCAGGCCTGGCTTTCCCTCAACCCCGGACTGCACCATAACCACGTCTCGAGCTGCTTTTGTGATCTAGAGCCGGACCCCTAGCGGGAAGTGGCTCCTCACCCCATAAAGATTCCTGCACTGCCCACTCCCTGCCACCAGGGGCAGCGTCCCACCCCGGAAGGTGGGACTTCCTGGTTTGCCATCAGAGTGGAGGAAGTGGCAGTTCCCTAGTGTCACCCCGTGAGGCCAGTGCCTGGAGGATAACAGGCAATGTACCAGCAAACATGTGTTCATATCCCACAAGTTGTGCCAGGGGCTAAACTCCCTGCTTCGACGCTCCTGCTTCCTGCACCCAGGCAGGGTTGGCCTAACGAGGCAGGGATCCAGACAGGGCCTCAGCCCTTTTCATAAAGGAGGCTCTTTGGCATGAGAGGAGGAGAGAGCTGAAAGCTGAGCACGAGCTCACCACGAGATACAGGCTTGATGCTGGAGTGACGGGGTGGGATCTGTGGCCGGTGCTACGCAAGGGGTCAGACTAGGGGATCGTAATGGTCACCTCTGGCCCTAACATCTCGGACTCAGACGTGGCATCCCGCTGCTCAAAGCTCCCGACCCAGATCGGCTGCAGCCATTCGGAAACCTCTTTGTTTCGCTTTAAGCGTCCTGTTCCTCAGAGCCCGAGAGAGGGCGAGAGAGCGCTCCCCAGCCATTGCTGCCTCTCCAGTATCCCGCCTTCACACAGGCTTAGACCCTGGCACCAAGACGGGCAGGGGCCACCAGCCCTAGGTCTAGAAACCATGTCAGAGCAGAACTTCCCGTGACCACTGCTCCCTTCTGCCTCCTTCTAGGGCCCGCCAGGGAAGCCTGGACCATTAGGACCAGCTGGCCAGAAGGTAAGAGCAGGTCGGCTTTGCTCCATGATGCTGAGCCTAATGCTCTGGACAGCTGCTGCGCTGGGGCCCTGTCGCTTTGCAGCGGGGGCTGCGGAGGTGAATGCTTCCCCAGCGGCAGTCCTGCTGCCTGGGATCCCTGGAGAGGCCAGCCTGTGCTCAGGTTGCCCTGAGAGCTGCTGTGCTGGAGAGAGAGAGACCCGCCCCTTGTCCGGGTGGGGAACGGTGATGGTGACGAGGAACTGGAGAGATTTCTGCCTCTGACAGTATCTGGCTTCTTCCTGTGTATTCCAGGGTGAAGCTGGCACTGCAGGGGAGAGAGGGCACTCTGGCGAGAAAGGGAGAGCTGGCATGCCTGGAGGACCAGGGAAAAGTGGCAGCATGGGCCCTGTGGGACCACGTGGCTCTCCAGGAGAGAGAGGCCATCCGGGCTCCCCAGGACCTGCTGGCAGCCCAGGGACGCCAGGACTCCCAGGCACAATGGTAAGGGGGAGAAGGGGTAAGTGCCTGCTGCTGGGGGGCTGGGGGGTTTCTCGCAGAACAAAGCAGCCTGGACGAGGGTTCACGATCTGGCTCTGAGCATCAGGACTCCTGGGTTCTATTCCTAGCTCTGCTACTGACTCACTGTGTGGCCACAGGCGAGGCGTATAATCCTGCTGCCTTTTCCCGGGCTGAGTTTTGCTTTGTGGTTTTTCCCGTCCCCTCTCTCTAGGGAGACATGGTGAATTACGACGAAATCAAGCGGTTCATCCGGCAAGAGCTGAACAAAATGTTTGACGGTAAGCAGGACGGTGGGAACAGGAGGCCGGAGGGCTGGACTGAGCTGCAAGTGACGGCTTAGTGCTTGGCGCGTCCGGTCTGAAAGAGCTACAACAGTCTGTGGATCCACGAGGCCCAGTCGCAGAAGGGTTAGCGCTGCCCTTCATCCTTCCCAAGGAGACCAATGTACCACTACCTCGTGTAGGGTGTGCCGAGTTAGGAGCCTGCGCGTTACATCTCAGAGCCCTTTGAATAAGCACATGGTGTTTGGCCCCGGCTCCTGCTTCCCTCCAGCAACCTGCTGTGTTCTTTGAGCCAGTTGTCACTTCCTGAGCTGGCATTTCCTGTGCACTTCTAGACCCCGCAGGGTCTTCAGATAAGCCCCCACCATTGTGGACTTCCTCCACCCCTGATAGCCAGAGTTTGGGGTTGATATAACCCCTGGCTGGCACAGTCATTGGCTCTCTGTGTCTCTCTCTGCAGAGAGGATGGCGTACTACGCCTCCAGGATGCAATTCCCGGTGGAGATGGCTGCCTCCCCAGGACGACCAGGTCACCCTGGTAAAGATGGATCGCCAGGGCGGCCAGGACCTCCTGGATCCCCTGGGTTACCGGGACAGATCGGGCGAGAAGGGCGGCAAGGTGTGCCGGGCATGAGAGGTAGGTCGTTCTTCCGGAAGCCCTTTATTTGCATCTCCGCTTCCCTGCCGTTTCTGCGAGTTTCAGAAATGGCCTCCGGGGTCAGGAGATTTTTAATGGCGTGGTGGCAGAGGTGGAATTCACCGCTGCGGGATTGCAAAGCAGGTTCAGGGAACTCCAGAGCCACTGGCCTGAGGGGTTCCTGCCAGTCCATGTGTGTGCTTCACGCCTTCTCTTTCCACTGGTAGCCTTGCATGCGCTCGCTCTCTGGAATCATCCTTTCCTCCCTCTCTGTCGCTCCCGCGCATTGCGCTCTGTGACTGGGGTTTCTAACTGCGCTCTCGCATTCCAGGTGAGCCGGGCACCAAAGGAGAAAAGGGAGAGAAGGGCATTGGCGTTGTGGGAGAAAGCGGCCCGCCGGGGGCGCCCGGTAAGACCCCTGCATGCATCACAACAGGGACCCAATTTGTTCTGCATTTTTAAGGTCAACTCGTTAGCCCTTCCTGCTGCAGGGACATGGATGGTGATTGACGCCCGGTGCTTCAGGGGGAAATCTCCTCCTGGTTCAGCTTCTCCAAACAATGTGAGACAGACTGAGGGTCTCAGACCAAAGCCTTTCCATCCAAACCCTCTGAACTGTGGTGGGTCGGCTTTAACAGAGTCATAGAGTTTAAGGCCAGAAGGGATCACCAGATCCTCTAGTCTGACCTGGATCTCAAAGGCCACCAGCACTGAATCCAACAATCAAAATCAGACCAACGTGTCACCGCCCACAGGCAGAGAATGGGAGGGACCGAGGTGCCCCGGTACCCGAGGCCCCCACAATGGCAGGGAAATGAGTATGTGAGATAGACCCAGATAATCCTGGCCAGTGACCCACACCCACACGCTGCAGAGGAGGGCAACCCCCCCGCCCCCAAGGTCACTGCCAGTCTGACCTGAAGAAAATTCCTTCCTGACCTCGCCTATAGCTATCAGTTAGACCTTGAGCAAGAACCAGCCAGTCAAGCATCTGGGCTTGGCTTTGCACAAACAGCCTTCTCAGCTCCTCTCTTCCCTCCCCTTTCTTGTTTCTCCTCTTCAGGTCCCCAAGGGCCACCGGGGTATGGCAAGCTAGGTCCGCCTGGGCCTATGGGACAGCAAGGCATCCCAGGCGTTCCTGGACCACCCGGAGCTACAGGGCAGCCTGGAAAGACCGGACATTGTAACCCTTCCGATTGCTTCAGCATGATGCCCCTTGAGCAGCCGATGTACGAGCCCAAAAACATGAAAGGACCCTTAGGCTGAGCGGACCTGTAGGGCATTTTCACAAAGGACTCCATTGGGAATGACCAAAGCTCGGGCCTCGCGACTGGTCGTGAATGATTTTTTATTGCTGTTAATATTTTTTTCTTTCCATTTCCAGTGGGGTTAAGTCTCTCGTGACGGCATTTGTGTGTGTGTGTGTGAGTGAGCGTCTCTTCTTGTGTTTGTAAAGGGAACTGGACACTGCCATCTGCGGTCAGCCAAAATCCATTTCATGATGGTGTCTTCGCTTATCATTGCCCTGGCCAAACCTGCGCCTTCCTGTGTCTTCTTCTGTCCTTTTAATTAATTATTAGTCTTTCAAGACCTGGTCATCGCCAGCACTTTGGGCATTGGGGCGGAAAAAGAGGGGAGGGCGAGGGAAGGAAGGGTATTTTTAACTGTCACGCCTCTGAGCAGCCTCAGCTGTTACGGGGTGGGAACTTCAGGCAAGTTTCCAGATCCCACCTCCACCGTTCACATGACTGAGACAACTCTCCCTCTGCCCCCACGTGCCTTTCCTTTGGGTTGCAGTGCATGCTCTGCCGCTCCTTTCGTTTGTAACGTGCCAGCATCACATGTGCCGTCAGCCATCTCCTGGTGCCAATGTCGCTCCTGCACAAAGTCTTGGCCCTCAGCATAGAGTCATTCTAGGGAAAAATAAGACCAAGCAAGCTGAATCACCAAGACATTTTTCAGCATCTGCAGCAGGCCTCTGTGCATCTTCTCATAGACATAACGCAGAGCAATCTGCACTCGTGCTGGCCTTTCACTCAAAGCCCAACATTTTCGTGTGATGGAAAAACAAGTGTCTAACCTAAACATCGCGACTGGGTTGCTAAGTGCTAGACCGGTTTCCAAATATTAAAATACAGTGTCTGAGCAGTCCGTTACCACGTTTCAGCTCTGTATGCGAAAGGGAGGGTTGCTTTCCTCCCTGAAGCGGGTTGAATCTGGTGAGCAAACAAACAGAAAATAATAAAACATTCCTGCCCAAGCTTTGTCTGCATTTTTTTAAGCAAATATATATATATAAATCTTAAGCACTTTTGTCTATCACCCTTGGGACAGTAACAGCTGAAATTCTACCAGTTTGTCCTTCCCCCAACCATAGATAAAACTAGCCCCTTCCTAGCATGGCAGAGTATGTACAGTACTAGAAATGGATGGAGCTCAAAAGGTTGGAAGACAGCCCAACAGTTTGTATTCTCAATGGAATATCTGGCATTTGGACCAGGAACCAGTGTGCTGATATATTCCCTTCCTTTTAGTATGTGTCATCTTCTCTTAAGGATGTAAGACAATCATTTGTACCATCCATCAACAGTTCTGTCTGTCGTGAATAAGAAGTCAGGCCCGGATCCTCAAAAGTACGTAGGCTCCTAACGGCCATTGATTTCATCAATGTAACTAAATGCTGTTTCGTATAGCAACGTACCATGGTTTCAAGTAGCAATGACTTTTTTCCTAAGAACCGGGCTATAATCTAACCCTAGCAGAGTTGTCGAGAAGAGTTTTATAAACAAGTAACAATGGGGAACACAAGCGTCCCAGGACTCCATGGGCAGGGAGACTGGGGGAGCCAAACCGGCCCCAGCAGCAGCTGTGAGTGTATAAGTTTGCAACCACAGTGTGGGCAAGACCGTAAGGGGAAGTTCCTCCAACTCCTCATAAAGGATACATGGTTACAGTTGGTCCTTGCTGTCCTTTGTTAGTATCCATTCTCTAGAATCAGGGGCTGCTCTACTAATTTGGCTGTCCCAAGCAGCTGCCGCTGAATTGCCGCCACGGCAGGCGGAGCTGCCGCTGAATTGTCGCTGTGGTGGGCACGGACTGCCACCCCATGCTTGATGCCACCCCAAGCACCAGCTTGGAAAGCTGGTGCCTGGAGATGGCCCTGCCCAGAATAGCCCAAACTTCTGCCCCTCAGCATCCATTGAGCTGCTAACCCAGAATACAAATAGGTAACAAGCACATAGGAAGAGTGAGTCTGAGGAACTGCATTAGCCAGATTGCTGTCCCCAGTGGAAAGAGTCTGCATATTTGCTGTTCCATAAGGTGGGGTGAAAAAAATAAGGTTGTTAAGTATTGATGTGCTTGAGTAAACGAGCAGCCCCACAGCCAGCAGAATTCCCATTACTCTCGTTAGCAGTAACAGGAGCAATTTCCTGAGGCACAGTATTTAAAATTGAACCCAGCGTGTCTCTCTCAGCCGCTGCCTTCCAAATGTCAGCTGCTCATTTCTTACATGTCTGGGAGACAGTGTCTTCGCGTCGCTAATGGTCTTGATAAACAGTGCGTAAATTGGCTCCTCGCACCACTTCAAATAGGGAAGGCCAGAGCTGCAAACGAACTGTCTCTTTGTGTTTCCCTTAGTTGAAGCTGCAGCCCTGCGCTCAGCTCCCCAACGCAAATTCAGACTTCTGGATTTGATCTAGTTCTAATAGGCATTCATCATTTCTAAGCAACCTGCTTGGAAGCAATCGTGCCCTTTGGCATGGCTCCAGCGGGCACGGCTGAGACAGGGAGCGGGGTTAGTGTGGAAGCTTACACATCTCTCTAGGTGTCTCAGAGCAGTGAATGACAGCCCGTGGGGTATTACTCCACCGCTGAGCTAGGAGTGAGTGCCAGCAACTTATTTCATCAAAACAGTATCTAGCGCAATCTGCCGAGGGCTGGCAGCCTGCTGAAACCAGTGCTGATGTTGTAGCACAGTACCGAGGACTAAACATGCTCATCCTTCCACTCTGGAGAGGGGGGAATGGCTTTAAGGCCAAGCCTAAGCGAGATGATTCCTCAGCTCCTCCAGTCTCTGCTTGGGGCTAAGAGGATGGTTTGTTCCTTGCATTCTCTGTCTCTCGGGCCTTCGCCCTCTCCCCAGCTTGCAATTGGGATTATTTAGCACCCCGCGAAGCTCTGCCCAGCCGGAGGCCAGTCCTAGAATGATGATGAGACGCTGGGATCGGATGCTGCCAGAGGGAGCGAGGGTGTAAGGGCAGCACAGCCAGGAGTGGGGCGGGGTGAGCAGGAGAGGAGGGAACACACTGAATGGAGACGCTCTCCCATCTTGCGCCGTCCTTGCCCTGCACCCTTCCGACCCAGCACTCGGACCCTTGCCACCCAGCTCCTCCATTAACTCAGAGAGGAGGGAGGATCCCTGCAGGAACCCATGGGCTATGGGGGCAAAGGCCTGGGCCTGGCAGTTCAGACCATGGCAAACACTGAGAGGCAGGGGGAGGGGCAGGGCCACAGGGCCAGAGGCGGGGCAGAGAGGGGCACAGGGGCAGGGCCATGGGCCCAGAGATGGGGGCGTGGGGGTGGGGAAGAGAGGCACAGGGGTGTGGGGCACAGGGGCAGGGCAGGGGGTGAGGTTTGGAGACAGGAGGTGAGGGGCAGGGCCATGGGCCCAGAGACAGGGGGCGGGGAAGAGAGGCGCAGGGCCATGGGGCCAGAGACAGGGGGCGGGGCAGAGAGGAACAGGGGCAGGGGGCGGGGTTTGAGGCCAGAGACAGGGGGTGGTGCAGAGGGGCACAGGGGCAGGGCCATGGGCCCAGAGATGGGGGCGTGGGGGTGGGGAAGAGAGGCACAGGGGTGTGGGGCACAGGGGCAGGGCAGGGGGTGAGGTTTGGAGACAGGAGGTGAGGGGCAGGGCCATGGGGCCAGAGACAGGGGGCAGGGCAGAGAGGAACAGGGGCAGGGGGCGGGGTTTGAGGCCAGAGACAGGGGGTGGTGCAGAGGGGCACAGGGGCAGGGCCATGGGCCCAGAGACAGGGGGGCGGGGCAGAGAGGGGCACAGGGGCAGGGCCATGGGGCCAGAGACAGGGGGCGGGGAAGAGAGGCACAGGGGCAGGGCCATGGGGCCAGAGACAGGGGGCGGGGAAGAGAGGAACGGGCAGGGGGCGGGGTTTGAGGCCAGAGACAGGGGGCGGGGCAGAGAGGGGCACAGGGGCAGGGCCATGGGCTCAGAGACAGGGGGCGTGGCAGAGGGGCACAGGGGCGTGGCTTGAGGGGGCAGGGGATGGGGCGGGGCCAAAGGCAGGCAGCTCAGCGGTGGGGTGGGGAGGGGAGCCTCTCGCTCGGCCTAAAGGCGCACTGTCTGCTGGCCCTTTAAGAGCCCCGCCCACTCCGCCCCAGTCACGTGATCTCCCTCTGGGCGGAGCTACCTGACTGACATCCAGCAGAAGCCATTCGACGCTCCCCTATGAGTCCGACAACCAATCAGCGAAGCGGGAGGGCGGGGAAGGGAAGCCGCGCTCACAGCGCGGGTGGGGCCGAGGCGGCGAGCGAGCTCCCCCCCGGTCAGAGAGCGTCATGGCCGGTTATCCGTACGGGCAGGTGAGTGCGCGCGGGGCGGCCTGGCCAGCGCCGGGGAGGCGGCTGCGGCCCGCTCGGGGCTCTGCGGCTAGATCCGGGCCTGGTCCCCCCCCCACCCCCCCGTCTGGGAGCTCGGGGCGGGGCCCCCTGCCGCGGGGGCCGCTGGGAGAGCTGTGGGGCCGGGGGCGGGGCGGGAGGTGGAGAGGGAGCAGTGGGGGCGGTGGGGTTAGGGGGCGGGGTGGGGGCGGGGTGGGGGCAGTGTGGGAGGGGGCGGGGCGGTTAGGGGGCGGGGTGGGGGCAGTGTGGGAGGGGGCGGGGTGGGGGCGGTGGGGTTAGGGGGCGGGGTGGGGGCGGTGTGGGAGGGGGCGGGGTGGGGGCGGTGGGGTTAGGGGGCGGGGTGGGGGCAGTGTGGGTGGGGGCGGTGGGGTTAGGGGGCGGGGTGGGGGCAGTGGGGTTAGGGGGCGGGGTGGGGGCAGTGTGGGTGGGGGCGGTGGGGTTAGGGGGCGGGGTGGGGGCAGTGGGGTTAGGGGGCGGGGTGGGGGCAGTGTGGGTGGGGGCGGTGGGGTTAGGGGGCGGGGTGGGGGCAGTGGGGTTAGGGGGCGGGGTGGGGGCAGTGTGGGTGGGGGCGGTGGGGTTAGGGGGCGGGGTGGGGGCAGTGTGGGAGGGGGCGGGGGGCTTAGGGGGCGGGGTGGGGGCAGTGTGGGAGGGGGCGGGGGGCTTAGGGGGCGGGGTGGGGGCAGTGTGGGAGGGGGCGGGGCGGTTAGGGGGCGGGGTGGGGGCAGTGTGGGAGGGGGCGGGGTGGGGGCGGTGGGGTTAGGGGGCGGGGTGGGGGCAGTGTGGGAGGGGGCGGTGGGGTTAGGGGGCGGGGTGGGGGCCGTGTGGGAGGGGGCAGTGGGGTTAGGGGGCGGGGTGGGGGCCGTGTGGGAGGGGGCGGGGTGGGGGCGGTGGGGTTAGGGGGCGGGGTGGGGGCAGTGTGGGAGGGGGCGGGGCGGTTAGGGGGCGGGGTGGGGGCAGTGTGGGAGGGGGCGGGGTGGGGGCGGTGGGGTTAGGGGGCGGGGTGGGGGCAGTGTGGGAGGGGGCGGGGCGGTTAGGGGGCGGGGTGGGGGCAGTGTGGGAGGGGGCGGTGGGGTTAGGGGGCGGGGTGGGGGCAATGTGGGAGGGGGCGGTGGGGTTAGGGGGCGGGGTGGGGCAGTGTGGGAGGGGGCGGTGGGGTTAGGGGGCGGGGCGGGGGCAGTGTGGGAGGGGGCGGGGGGGTTAGGGGGCGGGGTGGGGGCAGTGCAGATGGGGGGTGGAGGTGCCATTGGTGGGGCTGGGGGGCGGTGGTGGCCCGTGAGGTTGGGGCTGGGGGGCAGTCGTGGCAGCCTGTGCAGAAGGGGGGCTGGTGCTGGGGGGGAGGGGGCAGCCTGGGGTACAGTGGCGCCCCAGTGGCAGGGAGTTACCCAGGTGGCATTTCGAGGTGAGGTGGCCCCCAGGTGGCAGGGTGACCCCAGCCTGGTAGGGTGGCTCTGGGGTGACATCACAGGGTGTGTTGGTACCAAGGTGCTTGGGCAGGCGGAGGTGGAGGGGGTGATGATTCAGGTGTCAGCACCATGTAACATGTCTGCTCCCCTGCCCCCCCCCCCCCTTCCCCAGTTGCTCTGTCCTGGACCCAACAGGCCCCTAAGTGGCTCTGGACAATCACGTGTCAGAGTGTCACAACACAGCACTACAATGTGGTTTCACAGGCCCCTAAGCTGATTGGGCTTCCCCCGTTAAAGGTCCCGCTCAGTGTAAACGTTGCGACAGGTGGCAGCCCTGGTGCCTTCCACTGAAGTTCTCAGTGGCCATTTGCCCCCGAAAGATCCCAAGGGCTTTACACACTCCAGCAGTGCCACTAAAATGCAGCCGCCTTTGGCATGGACAACAGCACCCAGTTGGTGCCCGGTGCAGTAGCAGAAGGGAACAGAGTAGAAAAGGGCAAGATTTTAAAAAGCGACTAGTGATTTTGCCTGCCTCAATTTTGGGAGGCTAAGGTTGAGACACGTTAAACTTTCAGAAGTAACTGACCACCTGCCCTCTGAAATCAGGCTCCTTCCACAATTTTCAGAAGACACGAAACTGTGCGGTGCTAAAGTGTATGAAGTTTCCTGTAATCTCAGTTGTGAGTCGCCTTTTCTGATGTCAGCAGTTTACATCCCTGAACAGTGAATTCACAAGGATGTGGGTGGGGTGGGGATAAAGCTTGGCTCTGAAGGGGAGGGGCTCTGAGTCTTGTTCCTCTTCCCTTACCGGCTGGGGTTGCTTCTCTTGGGAATAGGCTGAACGCACCCACCTCAGGCTGCCTAGGGTTTGTATCCTTACGCTGTCTCAGCTGCCTCTCACTGGGGAGGCAGTGCGATCCAAGGAATAATGCTCTGACCTGGGAGTCAGGTGACTGTGTTTGACTTACGGGTGAGACTAGCCTGGCTGTGAGCATCCACACTCAGGTCGTACCCACGTAGCTGCGTCCACACTGGCATAGCTCTAAGTCAGGTGAAGTGCTCGGACTTCAGGGGTCATAGCCTATGTTGCTTGTGCAGCACAGCGGTGTGAGCCTGTGGCCGGCTAATAGCGCATTGAGATGAGGCTCTCCAGGATGGCACCTCTCGTCAAGTGCCATGTAGAAATGCAGCAGGGTGTGGAGGATGTGGGGTTTAAATGTTGAACTGATGTATTTAAAAACTCATAGGTGGGTTCTGATGCAGGAGGAAGTAGGCAGAAGGGCAGAAAAATATGGCCCTATGGGAATTCTGGGAAGGCATTGGAGAACCGTAAAGGGTGGGTTACAGCCTGAGTTAATGCAGAACCTGGGCTCTAACCTATGCCCCCAGCCAGATAAGCTAGTCCACATTCAAAGCACCCCCAAGCCCTGGTCAAGGGTTTTGTGTGTGGACAAACTTGGATAAGAGTCTGGTTTAACTCTGCAGTGAAGACTCATTGCTGAAAGGGAGGGAGTTTACTTTTGGCTGCTTTAAATGGATTCACCTTTCCCCTGAAGGTGCAGGGTCCTTGCTGTTTACATAACTTGCGAGGGCCTTTGTTCTGTGAGGCTTTCTCAGATGGGATTACAGGCACAAGCCCTGATGGGCAGGTGGCTGCATCACAAAAACAGCACTGATTGGCTCCCCAGGTGGCAGAGAAACCAAAGCCTGAATAGACCCTGGAGACTAAATTCAGCCCTCCTCCCTAGAGGAGACTCCTGCAGGTCACAATTACAGCCCGCTGGTGGAAGAACAGGGTGTGTTAGCTTGCTCTACCAGTTCTGTGGGTTCGGTGTCCATGGCTGTCAGGCCACCAATTGTCACAAACATGAAAACTGGGATTTTTCAAAGGTGCTGAAGGGTGTTGGGAACATCAGCGGGAGCGAGGCATCTCGCTGTCTTAGCAGCTTCTTAAAATCCCAATGTAAACTCTCTCACGCTGTGCAGTAATCTTACCAACTGGCCTTGGGCAGTGTTCTAGTCTGACCCACTGTGCCGTGTTCTTAACACTACTGCGTGCCTGTTGGTGTAGTGTGAGGTATTTGGCCTTCTCAGAGCATCATCTGACAATTTACAACCTGTTGCCGGGTTGTGCAGGGAACCTAGGATGGCAGGACTCACGGGTAGCTGATTTCCCAGGAGTGCAGTGCCCTGTTCTGAATGGGACAGCAGCTACGGTTTGTTACAGAGAACCTCATGCCAGTGCAGAACATTAAATCTGGTATCTCTGGGTGTACAGCCAGAGCAGGAAAAGCTGCTGGGCTGATTCGTTCTACGCTTGACACTCCCCAAATGCCCTAAAATAATGCCCAGTTGGAGTGTAGGCCTCAGATAATCCAGTTGAACCCCAAATTACCGTACCCTGGGTCTTCAGAGTCCCTTCTGCTGGTTTAGCTGATTGCTTGGTGTTTGCCAAGCGCTCGCTCTCCCTCCCCACCCTGCTGAGCAGGGTTTGTTTCAAAAACTTCCCTTTGGCCTAAACTGAAGCTGGGTATGGGCAGTCTGTCTTGGAGGGTTTTCGTTATAAACTCTGGTAATCCAGAGTTGCTGGCAGGCTGTTTAGCCGCTGCGGGGTGCTGTGAGCAGTCTGGAGGATTGCTGGTTGCATGTGCAGCTGTGGCAAGGACTCCGGCGTGTTGGCCCCTGGCAGCAGCTGTTTGTGCTTTCTAGTGTGTTCTTCTCTCTCTGGGCTGTCAACCTGTCCTTTATTTTCCCCCTTCTCCCACAGGGTTACCCTGGATCAGCAGGGCCAGCCCCAGGCGCCCCGCAGGGCAGTTACTATTCCGGAGGCCAGTATGGAGGTGGGCTGCCTCCTGGTGGTTCCTATGGCAGCCCAGCACCTGGAGGCCCCTATGGACCACCGTCTGGCGGAGGGGCTTATGGGCACCCCACCCCAGGGGGAGCACCATCTGGAGCTCCTGGGGGACCTTATGCAGGAGGCCCAGCCCCAGGAGGGCCTTATGGGCAGCCATCTACCAATCCCTATGGTGCCCCTCAGCCAGGACCCTATGGAGCCGGCGCTCCTGCTGGTGAGTAGAGACGTGTGTGATGGAATGATCCCACCTCCCTGCGTGTGTTCTCCATTGTGCTGGCTTGGCTTAGCTCGTTCCTTCGCACCAACGTGCTTGTGGAGCTTCTCACAACACCTGCTAGTTGGCTGCCTTCGGTGATGGAGGAAGGCCGTGTGCACAGTGGGGTGCAGGGGGAAAGAGCCCTGCCTTTGGTGCAGTCGTAACTAGCAAGCTGCTGTCCTTTGGGTTCTTGAGAGGTTTCAGCGATGGGGATTCCTTTCTCATTGGCCAGGCAGCCTTTGCATGGCTGAGTCTGCTGCCAGGATTCCCAAGTGCTAGCTGCAGCACTATTCTCCAAGCAAACACTTGAGGCCGTTTTTAAATGAAGATGTTGGCTCCTGTGCTGACATGGCACTTTCCTTTAGCTGAGAGTTCTGATCTGAGCACAGGACAGGGATCCAGAGAGTCCCGACTCCAAATACCAGCTCAGACCCTGACACCCAGTCTGGCCAAGGGAATAGCCTTTCACTGCTATGTACCTCAGATTCCCCACCTGTAAAGTGAGGGTAAGGACCAAGGCTTGTTCTTTATTGTTTGTAAAGAACCTATCAGATGACAAGGCCTAGACATGCGCTAACTGTCATTCAAAGGTCTGGGGAATATGTCTGGGGGCCACTTGAACAATATGCCTTGCCCAGCAGAATGGGAGCTGTGGCATTTAACTGAATCGTTCATTTCAATTAAACTGCCGTTCAGAAAAACGTTCCCGTTCATTATTTAAGGCTCCAACATGGAGGAAACATGCTGAAGAAGCTGCAACCCCAAACGGTAGAAGTAAAACTTTATAGTCACACATCTGCCTCCCTTGAACTGCCTGGATTTATCCTGCTGAAAGGACCCAGCATCCATTTGTTTGCGCTCCACTTACAAACCACCTGAAGAGATCTAATTTGCTTCTCTCTCTTTTTACAAGACCTTGCGTGCCAAGTTCTGGCCATTATGAACCTGCTTCCACAGGCTAGATCACATGGCCATAAAAACGCATTTAGACTGGAAAAGCTGACTCAGCCTCTCCTTGTGGCCTATCAGCTCTAACCAGTCCCTCGGCACTTGCTGTCTGGCTTTTTGCAGGGTTCCTGTATTGACTCCCAGCTGTTCGTGGTGAAGAGGGTCTAGCTAGGTCCAGACAAACGCTGCTTTGCTTAGTGACTAGCAAACTGTCATTTCTCTAGTGGATTGTGTGAGCCTTTATCCTGTTCCTCCTGACAGGTAACATGCCACCCGGCGTGGACCCGGAGGCCTTTTCTTGGTTCCAGACAGTGGATGCCGATCGCAGTGGCTACATCTCCATCAAAGAACTCAAGCAGGCCCTGGTCAACTCCAATTGGTCTGCATTTAATGATGAGACCTGCCTTATGATGATAAGTGAGTCCAGATGTTTTTTTCCCTTTAAACTGCTTATGAGCTGCAATCTGCATTAGAACAGACATTGCGTATTGTGCTGAACTCTGCGGGGGTTGTTTTGTAATGCTGGAAAAAATCCAGTTCTTTGTGCTTTGAATTTGTATCTAATAGGGTGAATCCTAGGTCAAGTGTACAGCAGCCGTGTATTTCCCCCCTTGGCAAAGCATTTACTTCGCAAAAGGGACGTGAATGGCAGGCTGGCTGATTGTTTCAGATTAGGGATGACAGCTGTGAGGGACTGGCCAAACCTTCACACCCCACTTGGTAGTGAGTGGAAGAGCAGAGTAGGAGTAAGATGCTGGAGCTGAAGCTCACAGTGCAACAACGTTTGCTGTCTTGGAATCTGGAACTTCCTCAGCAGGTTTTTGTAATGCCCTTAGCGAGCTGATTGTTTAGCACTTATACAAGCTCAGTGCTGCATGCCAGCTGAGGATAGTCCCAGCTTGTTGTCCTGCTCATCTTTCGAAGAACGGTTTGACTGTTAAGGAGGGCAACGAACAAAGGCTAGACAGAAACATCCAAACCACTTGCTATGGCAAACTAAATTCCTAACAGTTTCCACGCTTGCGATACTCTGAGGATGAAGGTTTTGATGCCAATGCCTGGAGGCTCCTGTAACATAAATGCCAACATTTTGATCAGTATAGTGCTTTCCAATGATTAATTCTGTTCCTGTGCTTAGATTTGCTCCATAACTCCTAAGTGTGGTCTCATGGCTAGAGCAGGGGACTAGGAGTCAGGATACCTGGGTTCTGTATCTAAGGGCATATCTATACTTACCGGGGATCGACGCTGCGGCGATTGATCCACCGGTGGTCGATTTTGCGGGTCTATTGAAGACCCGCTAAATCGACTGCAGATCGCTCTCCCATCGACTCCCGTACTCCACCGAAACGAGAAGCGTAAGGTAAGTTTCTCCCGTCAACCCAGCGTGATGTAGACACCGCAAAAGGTCGACCTATCTACATTAACTCCAGCTACGTAACTTAGGTCGATTAAGCTCCACAATGTAGACTTGCCTTTAGACAAGTTGCCAAACACCATCCGAACAGTGCGGAATGACAAACTTCCCTGGGATGCAGCATGTTTGTAAAGCTCTTTTGAGAGCTTCTGATGGGAGGCACTGTAGATGTGCTTGGGGCTGTTTTTGGATCACTCCTCACGGCCCTGCTCTTGCGGTTGGTTCCTCGGCAGACATGTTCGATAAAACGAAGTCGGGACGGATGGACATCTTTGCGTTCTCGGCCTTGTGGCGCTTCATCCAGCAGTGGAAGAACCTCTTTCAGCAGTATGACAGAGACCGGTCAGGTTCCATCAACTTCAGTGAGCTGCAGCAAGGTGAGACGAGAGGGAATGTGGCAGATGGTAGAGAGCAAGCGTGGGGGGCAGCGTCCTCAGGCACGACAGCACAGGACCCATTGTGGTTCCCATCCCTGCTAGCTGCTCTCTGAAACCATATGGTGTCTGGTCAGGGGGCTGTGTCCAAACCTGTATGACAACTGCTTTGTCAGTTCAAGGCAAAGGTGGACGAATCAACAGGTGGGTGCTGGTTGGTTACCTCCCACTTGAAATAATTACAGCTATCCCCTCCTGCAGTGCAACAGCTACATCCTAAACTCGTGGAACCGCTGCGTTATGTGTGCACTGTGCTTGTTTAGCTTTACGTGGGCTCCATGGAAGTGGTGCAGTTAAACCTTCTGTGGCTAACGCTTCCCCATGCTTGGAATGCAGGAGTTGTTACAGCAGATCCCTCTGCTCCTGCCTCTGATATGTGGAGAGGCTCCCACTCTGAAGTCGTGGTTGCAGAGGCCATGTGCTGAAGTCACCTTTTGCCGTGACTCTTACCTGGCGGGTGCGTGCGTCGGTCCGAAGGCTGTAGGTGTCCGAGCAAACGAGTTATGTGCCATCCAAGCAGAGCCGAGTTATTCTGGGGAGGCGGCAGGGGACAGAGCGTTTGCTGGAAAAAGAGACGCTAAAGGCCCATTTTAGCTGATGAGCGGCTGAGATTTAACCGTCTATGGGAGGCAAGGGGAGTATCTGGAACTTGCACCTCGATTTATTTTCCTAGCACTCATAAAGCACTGCCTGCAGCTCCGTCCTGGGTTGTGATCAGCTGTGCTTTTAAATAGCACTCTGGCATCAGAGAGGGGAAATGCCTCTGCATATCCTGAGAGAGGAGGGTGGACTGATCTCCCTAGGGGAAGGGGTCTTTCGCCCGAGAGGTTTATTTTGTTGTTGTTTCTTTACTCCCAGCTCTGTCCCAGATGGGTTACAACCTGAGTCCCCAGTTCACCCAGCTGCTGCTGTCCCGTTACTCTCAGCGGGCTTCCAGCTCCACCATCCAGCTGGATAGCTTCATTCAGCTCTGCACCCAGCTCCAGAGCACGACCGAAGCCTTCCAGGAGAAGGATACCGGCAGGGTGGGCAGCGTGCGGCTCAGCTATGAAGACTTCCTCACGATGGCTGCCACTCGCATGTTGTGACGCTTTGGGACGTGTCTTTGCCTGAGGGTAGCGAGGGAAGGCTGGCAATGAGTCCCCGGGAGCGATCGATCAGCCCCTCTCACCTGGATATGTATGTCCTCTGACAGGAAGGATAAACCCATTCCATTTCCTCTCCCAGCTATGTAACCAACGTGAAGTGCCTGAGAACGAGGGCACAACATGGACAGGTGGAATCAGGCTGTGAACACGTGTGGCAGAAGCCCAGCTCTCAGCCACTTTGATTTCAGTCTCCAGTCCACAAAACTATTTAGGTGTCCCTGCCAAACACATCGGTTACATTATACTGCCACAGGGGGCACACCACATAAACGGAAGGCCAGCATTGTAAATTACACTGTATAGTAATTCTCTCTTTCAGGAGAACAAGTGTCCTCTGTCCCCCCACCTCCTGCCAAGGTCAGGGCCAGTTCTAGGGGTGGGTGACAAGGGCAGTTACCCTAGGCACCAGCTTTTGTGGGGGGCTGCCCTGCTGTGCTCCTCAACTCTGATTGGCCACCATTTTTTTCCTCTGTCACTCAGGAGGCACCAAAAATGTTTTCTGCCCTTGCCAGCAAAACATCTAGGAATGCTCCTGTCTCCGGTAGATAAAATGGTACTTCAGTCCCCGATCTGTGCTCTCCCACCACCCTGGGAGGATGCTGTCCTAGTTGTCAGGCATCTGAAAATGTTTATTCTTCCTCAGCCAGCCTTATGGGGCTTGCTTCCTTGTTTCCCCACAGTAACTTAGTGACCTCGTACCTCGTACGATCCTTAATATCCAAAGCGGCAAGTGATGCCAAGGAGGGGCGAGCATGCGTTGCAGCATTTGTATTGATGGCTGTTCCGATTCCTGTGCCCGAGTACTGGCGCCCTGGCCAAAGATTAAGCATTTAACAGAACCATTGCCCACCCTTCCTTTCTCTCACTGTGGAGTCCTGTTCTTCTGTGACGCGTAGCTTGATGTCTGAGTCCTGTCCAGTGCACGGTTCCTGCGCAGTGTGAAATTGGGCCGCTTGACCTGAGTGACAAACAGGATGATTAGCTCCCTTTTTCTTGCCAATGTGTATTTGAGTTTTTGTTTTCATTTGTAGGGGCCAAAATCATGAAGGGCTTTAAGCTTCAGTAAACAGTTTATACGTAGAAAGATCACTGAAATAAAATACCACGTGCATTATCGTCGTTGTTGTTTGTTGCAGTAGTGCTGGGGCCGAGACCTGTTGTGCCAGGCGCTGTACAAACACAGAACAAAGAGCTTTTCAACGCCACTCCTGCCATTTATTGTCTGTGGCAGCTCCTGGGGCTCGGAGCTCCCCCCAAAGCAGTCGTCCCTTTCAAAGGTGGGGGGGGCCTTTGAAGGGTTGAGCACCAGCTGGGAAGGTCTGAGTACCTTCACCTCCCAAAGATGTCAAGAGAACTTGCGGGATTGGGACTGCATTTTCCATTGGAAGAGCCTGCGCCACACAATTTGTGGACTGGTCTGACTAGGTCTCTTAGGGCTGGTCTACACTACGGGGACGGGGGTCAATGTGAGGTACACACAACTTCAGCTACGTGAATAACGTAGCTGAAGTCGACGTACCTCGCTCGACTTACCTCGCCGTGAGGACACTGCAGTGTCAAAGGCTGCCGCTCCTCCGTCGACTCCGCTTCCGCCTCGCGTCGGGGTGGATTTATCGCGTCCGCTACCCGCCAAATCGGCAGGTAGTGTAGACATAGCCTTAGGGGGGTGATTATTTTTTTTTTAACAGATACAGTTTTACCAGGACAACCCCTAGCATGGATGCAGTTATACTGGTGGAAAGGTGCCTTATCCCAGTGTCACTTAGTCCCTTCCCGAGTGCTATGAACGTTCTTATACTGGTATAGCTTGCACCAGTGTGACTGTCTCTTACTGGAACTGCAACCACACGAGTGGGGCTGTACTGCTTTAACTGTACCAGTACAGTGAGTGGTCCAACTTGTGTGTGTTGACTAGGCCCTAGACTAAGGGCTTATCTATGCATGGAATTGTTCCCGATTAACTCCACATCGGGACGCTCACATTGGTATAAAAAATGCCCACATAGGGAGCTATTCACATGGAGTTGTTGCGCTTTACACCCTACCTTAATCCAGTTTAACTTTCAAGTGTAGACAGGCCTCAAGAGATCTATGTGGTGGCAGGGTTCAAATTGATGGGGACTGGTGTGTGTAGTTTATTCTCCTCTGGATGCTATTACTGGATCTGGCTCTCCTGCCTCTTAGCCCTGGAACATAAAAATACTTCTGAGGAGCCATTATTTTTCCTTAGGAGTGCCCCAAATTGCACAAATTATAGTGAGGAGGGGAAAAATCTGTCTGGGAGAAGATACCATTGGATTTTGTAAAGACTTTCTATACCTCTGCTACTCACTGCCCAGAAAACCCTGCTTCTCCCCGTTGAAGGAATGGCCTCCTTGCCGTTCGGCACAATTCTCTCCTCTTGCGCGTGGTTCTGCTACTGGGATGCTACTTAAAATGCTCTCCCAGGATTGATTTAAAAGAAATTGATGAGAGTTGGTAATTTACCTTGTGAGCTCATAAGGGGTTGTCTGTCTGCATAGGGAGCTTTTTTCCACGCCACTCAGATTTGAGATGTCTGGTAGCTTTTATATGGTGCTATAAATGTGTGCTGTAGGGGAGCTGAGCCAAACAGATAACCCAGTCCCTGCCTTAATGGGTCAATGAACTGCCAATGGCTGCGTCCGCTTTATTTCCTGCGTTGGGGGAAGGACTGCAAGGCAGAGGATAAAAATAATTGCCATTTATATAATGCTTTTCATCTTCAACGAAGAAATGAGTCCTAACAATCGTGAGGTGGGTATTATCCCTGTTTCGCAGGCAGGTAAACTGAGGCACGGGCAGGTGACGGGACATGCCCGAGGTGGCACAGTGAGCCAGCGGCAGTGCTGGGATCAGCACCGTGAGGGTCCTGTCTTCACGTTTCTGCTGCTGACACTGCACTGTAGAACATTGCAGGCAGGGGTACCTGTCGCCTGCATACCCGCTCCTTTTGAGCATCCTTCAGCTGGGACCTTCTGCCAGCCACGCTTCCACGTTGGTGGCTGCCCGTGTGCATGAAGGGTATTACTCTGGCCAGGTGACATCTGCCTTGCAGTGGAGTGGCAGAGGGCCCAGCTGTTTATACCGGCAGACCCTGCTCAAGTGTGGGAGGATGGCACCCTCTAGTGGCTGTAGCCGAGGTATGACCCCAGCTCCACTAATCTACAAGCATGACCATTTCAGGAGCAGTCATCCTGTGGTTGGTTAGCAGTTACCTGAGGTTTAGAGAGGGGGGTGAATCCCATGAGCCCAGCAGCATTGCAACGGACGGAAGGAGGGGCTATCTTACTGGGGTCACAAAGACAGCCTCAAAACGAATAGGGCCAGCAGATAAACTAATGAAAATAAGAAAGAAAAACTTGTAGCACCTTAGAGACTAACAAATTTATTTCAGCATAAGCTTTCGTGGGTTAGTACCCACTTCATCGGATGCAGATAAACTAATGTTAAGAAATGGCACAGATGAGTTCCGACCGCCAATGCCAGGGGACGGGGGCTCTTGTTCGAATAGCTGAAGGTCAGTTCAAGAGACGTGCTGTGAAAGCTGCTTGGGTTTTACAAGAGACACGTGGTGTGTGAAGGAGCTGCTGAAGTACCCGAAGGAGAGTGGATGGGGAAAGCATTCCTCGCTTCCGGGGGATAGCTAGTCTGCTGTGGGGCGGAGAGGAAAGTTAACTCTTGAAGAGGGAAATTGCACTTGGATCTTTGCACCGCTGTCCACGGAACTGGGAGCACTCCTTGCCATCCCCTGTTGGTTGAAAGACCAGATCATCTATCTGAAAGAGAGAGTTTAGTTGCCCGGGTCACTTCCTGTGGCCCTGGCTTAGACACACCTGTGAGATGGCATCAAGCAGATCAGTGCGTCTACAGGAGCAGACAGCACTCTGGGCTCCAAAGGTCCCAGGCAGGCTTGGTCCCGGTTGTAAGATGAAATCTGACTCAAGCCAACAAGGCTTGGGCGTGGATAAGACTTCCCTCCATTCCGTTCAAAGACAGCCAGTTTGCGAGTGGCCGATGGCTTGCATCTAACACCGAGTGGGGGGGCTGTAAGCTAACTCCATTTATCCTGCTTCGGAGATCAGAACTCTGATGTCTGTACAACCCCTGTCGGGGTTCAGCAGTAGGTGAGGAGTTTGTGGAAGTCGCTCCCAGTTACCAGTGTCTGCTATGTTCCCTCTGCCTCTACCGCTGCCTGAGGTAAAGAGCCTCTGATGGTTTAGCCAGTGCGGGAGACTAGCATATGGTCTGAATTTAGATTCTCCACCCTTCACCCATCTGCCCTTAAAACAAATGTCACTTTTTTTTTTTTTAATGAGCGTGGGTCAGGGCTTCTTAGCCTTCGAAACCTGAATGCTTGTCCATTTCCATTGTACTCGTGGAGACTTCTAACAGAACAGCCCGGCCACGTCCTGAAAACTCGGCTGTCTCCAACCTCAGAGGAGAGGGGTTGTCTTCTCCAACTGGCCAGTGTTCAAGGGTTTGCAGCAGAGGGGTGTTTGACCACCGCAGGCTGAGGGCAGGGGCCACCCCTTTTAAAAAGGGAGTCTTCTCCTCCACTCTGGTATTCACAGCAAGGCTGTTTTCAGAGTAGCAGTTGTGTTAGTCCGTATCCGTAGAACAGGAGTACCTGTGGCACCTTAGAGACTAACACATTTATTTCAGCATAAGCTTTCGTAGGCTATCGCCCACTTCATCGGATGCATAGAATGGAACACACAGAAGTAAGGTGTGTGTGTGTTGAGATCTTCGGATGCGATGCCTTTGCTCTGCAGGGTTGCAGACTTTTGACTGGGGTTTCTTGCTGTGCCTGAAGGAGGCTCTGAACCCGTGGAAGCAGCAGGCGAACGCGGCCTTAGACTGTTCCTGGAATTTACCTTCCAAAAGCGGAGGTTGGTGGGGGGGAAGCCACACAAATTATGAGATTAACTTTTAGCTGTGGAAGAAAATGGGCTGCTAATTACCCTCATTGCTCCTGGCAAAGTGCTGCTCTAGATGAGCATGCTTCCATTAGACATGGAGCATGACTCCAGCAACACAAGTCGGGCTGGTGAGGCTGCTGGCTTTTGATTTTCCCCTCGTTCCAGAGAGCCCTTTTAGCATAAAATCGCAGCCTTAGTGGAGGAGTCAATCACTCCTGCCAGCGTCTCTCTGAGAACTTGGGGGTATTTACATTTTGTTTGGCCAGCTGTGGCTTGTTTATCTCCACTTTCCCTTGCAACATATTGGAGACGCTCTTGTCGCCCGTGCCACTGCCTCGTTCCCTCCCCGCCTTTTCCTTGGCAAACCGTCTGTACCAGGAGGAGCAGCAGCAGGAGCCAGATAACTAACAGCTCCTCTCATGTAGCACTCGAGTTGCACATTTTACAGATGGGGAAACTGACGCATGAGGAGGTGAAGTGTGTCTGGCTGTGGGAATTTGGTAGCAGAGAGGGGAATAGAAGCCAGAAGTCCTGATCCCCGGTCCCTGGGATTCTGTCCTCCTGAAATCTCAAGTTGCTCAGTCCCCGAAACCCTTTTTGATTCCCCAGTTCCTGTAAATGTAAAGACGGGAGTAAAATCCGGTGCAATGTAGTTTCAGTCCAGTGCTAATGGGAAGCTGTTCAACTGCAAGCCTTTAATGGTGGTTGCTCAGCTTAATAGCCTCTGCTTGAGAGAGAGGCGACAGCAGAAGAGGCCGTGGGTCAGGACCGAGGTGTATTGGTGGAGCTGTGTGCGTATCCCAGCAGGACTGGCACAGCGGGCTGCAGGGCAGGACTGAGGAGCATTGGCAGAGGGCTCTGCTGGTAGGAATCGAGGTGCCGTGGCAGAATCCTGTATAGGCTTGGGACCGGAAGCACCTTGGCTACTGAAAGTCCGGGTTTGTTGGCAGAGCCGTGTGGAAATCCAGGACGAGCTCCATGGGGAGCTGTGGGTCAGGACTGAGCTGCGTTGGCACAACTGCAGAGGGTTTCCCGGCCTGGAGTAGCAGGTGAAGTGGCTGCAGGTCAAGATGAGTGCTTAGCCAGAGCCTTCCTGATGCCTGGCTCACTGCTCAGAGCGACGACTCTTCAGTCAGGCACTGCCGTGCCCCCCCCCCACCCCGTTTCTTTCCCCGCTTCTAACATCTGCGTTAATTTTGTAGAAATTTTTTTTTCACAATTAGCTTTAAATGGCCGAGTCCCTGTGCAGGGTGCCCCATCCCATCGCCCCAATGCTGGCCCTCACCTGTCTGTGCCAGGCCACGCCCACCAGGCACAGTGGAGCCAGGTAGGTGATGCCAAGGAAGCAGCTATGATCTATTTTGGGGTGGGTGTCTTCTGAAAGAACAAGACCGCCCGCTGTTCAGCAAGGGTGAAGAGATCAACGAGGCCTCTGAAGTTATCGGAGGTGGCAGGAGCCCCTGAACCTTCATCTGAGGATCTGCTGAGGCTCTATAAAGACTGGAAAGAATTTGGGGTTGCGGGGGGAAGAGATCTGTGAACCACTCAGCTCTTGTAGCTTCTGTTCTGGACAGTAGTGCGGGGGGGGGAAGGGTGGTCTTGTGGGTCTGAAGACCTGGGTTCTGTTCCTGGCTCTGCAAACGGACTGTGCGCCTTTGCGCAAGTCACTTTGGGGGTTTCTACACGGCAACTGGGAGGTGTGATTGCAGCGGGTGTAGACAGACCTGAGCTAGCGTCCCTCTAGCTGGCTTGGGGAACAAGAGCAGAAAGCCAAGACACTCAACCACGAAGTGACACGGTGAGTAAACTGTTGGTGGCCGCTGATACTGTCTATAGTAGGGCTCCCACTGACCTGCCGGTGGAGGAGTGGGAAACTTAACCCCAAAACCTCCCCTAGTACAAAGACCCCTGTTGAATGTTGCTCTTGCTAGGGGAGCCTGTGGGGTGGAGACACCGGAGGCTGTGGTGTGTTGCACTAGGAGTGGGCGTATTGCTGCAGAGAGCGGGATCTGCAGAGTGAACCTACCCGGCATGTTCCCAATGAACGTTGCAGTGAACACAATGGCGTAGCTGGCTATAATCACTCATTGGTAGAGCTTGGGGTACAAGGAGCCTGTTCAGAGGTAACGGAGGGGTGTGCCCAGCGGCACTGGAACCATTTTTATAGTGAGGGTGCTGCGAGCCATTGAACCAAACTGTAAATGCTGGATATAATGGAAACCACTTCAAGCCAGGGGGTGCGGCAGCACCCCTAGTTCCAGCACCTTGGAGTGTGCCATCATAGTCCATGGACGGAGCCAGCTGTCTCATCGGATCTGGGGTGCTGGCGTTAGGAATAGCTCTCTGCCACTGAGCGGGTGCTGTTTGACCCAGAGAGATCCACTGACACCTCACTTATATCCCAGATTCTCCTGTGCATCTCAGACAGCTGGACTCCGAGCCTGAGGTCACTGGAAACACAGGTAGGGTTAACCTTGTAAAACACCAAGTCCCGGTAAGTCCTTTACATTCGGGCTTAGATCTAAGTGGGGCTGCTGGTGGGCTCTGGAGCCGTCTGACTCAAGTCCAGTTACTATAACATTAAAGAATCAGCTCCTTTCTCCTTGCATGTGCAATAGGTACAGGTGTGAATGAGTTTTAATGGGGTTCAGAGCCTGGATTCAGGGATCCCAGAATCATTCTCAAGGCTTAATGGAGGTGCTGATGGAGAATGTCCTTGATAGTTTTTTTACCTTTAACATGGTGGCTTTATGTGAGCAAAATAGAGCCCTTGGTACTGATTAACTCTCACCCCCCCTGCTATTCATCGGCATTTATATGTTGGGGGGGGGGGGGAGGGGGCGACGGATCAGTAAAAAGGCATTAGCTGCTTCTGCCAGACGGCTTTGATTCCCTTGCCCTTCCCCAGCCTTGGCCTTGAAGGCAAAGCGAGCCAGGAAGCCAAAGGGTCTCCAACTAATCACTCCTGTACATCCTTCGTGCCCAGTGGATTGGCAGCAGCAGCCTGGGTCATCAGTGGAGATTTATCGATGTTTCTGTCACACGCACACGGCTTTTGACTCGGGCTGCTTAATAATGGATAGAAAAGTAGTTTGGACGTCTCTGCCAGGGGACCGGTCTGACACTCCTCCCGCGGGGAAAGAGTCGTTCCTGATAAAGAGTGCCGGACGGCTGTCGCCTGGAGACCATTTTGGGAAAAAAGAGTTTTCCTAGCCGCAAAAAGGGGGGGGGCGGAATTAACTCCTGGTTCCAAATCTGTAAAGTGAGGAGCATTCCCACTTAAAACCACTGAGCCGCATGCTCCTCTCCCTGGCACGGGTGTGACACCCTTGGCTTTAATGGAGTTACTCCAGATTTCCATGCAGCAGGAGCTGCGTTGCTTCCTCATCCTTCTAGAGAGTCCTTGATGGCAAACACTGACCTCACACCATCGGATTCAATCCCAGGGCCAGGTTTAAAGGGTAGACTGTGGAGATACATAGCTCAACCCCACTCCCTCGCCCCACAGAGTACCCTTTTAGCTAGGGGCAGGTGCAACTGTGCTGGAAGCCAAGTTATCGAGGTTCTGGTCTTACTACTTCTCCTGGCTGTTGGTGATATTTCTGGGCAGTTCACGGCCCTTAGAGGAAGAATGATCTTGTGGGTAAGTGGCTGTCCAGAAGAGTGGATGCTAGCATGTGTGGAAGGCCTGGCTGAAACAAAGAAGAAAGCGAATGTGGAGTCTCACTAAAGAATTGTAGCTACATGGAATGGGATGTAGCAGACACCTTATGGTTACTGAATCAAAACACCACTTAGCCAGCCTCCTCCTCGCGAAGTGATGTGCTTTGGTGCCCCTGACTGCCTGTGCTCAGACATGCTCCATCAGCAGCCGCCCTGTCTTAAGGGACCCCATTATTCCCAAGTTTTTGAGTACAACAGCGTGTGATCTTTCAGCCCGGCCTCAGCTGCAATAGTCACTTTTTCCAAAAGCAGGGCGAGGGGTCAAGTGAAGAACCAGGCTGGAATTGTTGCTCTTGGAGGAGGTTTGCTGGTAGAGCTACGCCGGTGGTATTGGGCTGCAGCTGTCCTAGCGGAGGAAAGAGCTGTGCAGAAAACACGTTTCCCGGCCCAGGACCATTTTTGAGATATTGGCGTGGGGGGGCGGGAGGAACACATTTCTCCCTGTCCTAAATTGGGATGAAAAGATGAAATCTCCAGAACTGTCCACAAACCAAAAATCACCCCCGCCCCCAACAATAATTCAGTTCAGGTCCATCAAAAAGGTGGCATTTTCATTGTGACCACTTTTATTTTAAATTTCTAAATGCAAAGCTGGTTTTGAAACCGAAAAACTGGATTTTTCTGGTTTCAAAAACGTGGCCGCGTCTTGGCAACGTCCAGACTTGTTTTCAAATCATTTTCAAGTTTTGTTTTCGACGAGTCGGCATTTTCCAGCAAAAAAACAGGTGGTTGGAAAATTCCCCACTAGCTCTAATGGGGATGCTGCGTATGCTAATGAGTGCTGTTGCCATTCTAGCTTCTTCTGCTTTCCCCACACACAGTAAGGCTGGGTCTGTTCTAGGGCTTTTGCCAGTGGACAAACATCATAAAAAAAATCATACTGTCCCGAAAACTGATGTTACTCCACTGGCAACAGTTTCTTGTGCAGCCCTGGCCTCAGACTATCACCCTGACTGGGAGTAGAGTCAGCCCCTGTGGCTGACAACCTACCCAGGGGGTCATGTTATATAGACGCAGCCACATAGAGTGGAATTCTGCCTCGGTCTAGTGCTGATAATTCCTAGCTCTTAGCTACTGCTTTTCATCCATAGATCTCAAAGCGCTTTACAAAGGGCGGTCAGTATCATTATCCCCATTCTACAGATGGGGAAACTGAGGCAGAGAGAGCCGAAGGTCCCTCAGCAGGCCAGTGGCAAAGCCAGGAATGAACCCAGTTCTCCCACGTCCCAGTCCACTGCCTTACCCAGTTGGGTCCAGAGAGTTCCAGTTTAGCTGAATGAAGCAAATGACTTTCCCTGCTTACACCATGGCTGAATTTGGCCTACCATCATCAAGATGCCTTTCCCCTGTATAGTAAATATCTTAGTGAAGTAAATATCTTCCCCACTACGGACACGGCTCCATTATGACTTTAAATGAGGCTATTCTTTCTGACCCAACTGAGCAGAGTCCTTGCTGAGTCAATGGGTGGCTGATTCGATCGCCATGTCGATATGACTGCAGCACAGAAGACTCAATGCAACCCGAACGAGTATAGATTTTTGTTTCAGATTAGCGGTCGTGTCATGTTTAACCAGGCTGCACTGAGGAGCTGTGGAGCTGTCCTTTCCCCAGCACGGGGCACTCTGCCAAATGCTGCATCAGAGAGAAGGGAAGGGCTTTGCTTATCTCCTGTTTCAGGTAGGATGCTAACAGCAGGCGGCCGATTTTGATGCAATCTGTTGCAATTAATTTCATGCCCAAATTCCATTTCCAGCGCTGGCTGAATTGCATATTTATCAAGGGGCTCATGCTTTGAGATTGTACAGAGCTGTGTCATAGAGTATAAAATATTCAGGTGACATCTGTAGGACATGATGCACAATGGAGGTATTTAGGCTAGATATGATTTTAATTTAAACCTAGCCTAATAGTCTCTCTAATTGATTTAATCTTTCAAAAATAGCTGTTCCTGGTTATGAAAACAGCCGGTCCTGGAAATAAAATATTTAGCTCCTAAGGTGGGTAAATCACCTAGCCTGCATTTGATGCTATGAATCTGAAGGACTAATGTTTTGCTTAGGCGCTGATCCAGCAAAGCATGCGCTCCGTTTTAGGCACATTGTTCATGGTCCAAAGACAGATGAAATTAATGGCAGGCTTTTCATGGACTTCAGTGGGCAGAGGACCAAATGTGGTCCATTGACTTCAGGGGGAACTACTCCCATACTTCACTTTAAGCATGTGCTTTGCTGGGTCGGGGTCATTATTAGATACCGTTACTGTAGCAAATGCTTAGACACAAGACACCAATACTTAACAGTGGCTGGCCCCAGCTGCTTGCAGGCACCTGATCTTTATGTCACCTTTGCTGCATCTTGGAAGCAGATGTCTCAATCCTGCTAATCACTTTCTTCAACCCAACCTCCCCACGCTCACAAACCCCTTCCCACCCCCCTTAGCATGGTGTTAAAGGGCTGTGATGCTGGATGGTCTGACTGCTGAGTGGGGTGTACAGAGGTCTTGACCCCTTGTGGTTACTAAGATCTTGATCCAAAGTGCTGAGCGCCCTTGATTCCAGCAGTGGAGGTTGCAATTTGCAGAGTTCCCTGCACCTGTCAGGATTGGGCCCTCAATACCTGAGCTCCCTGTCGGTGTGGGTAATGGTGCTAACCCCAATGCCCTAGGCAAATTCCATCATAGGTCATTACACTCTGCCTACCTGTGTTCTGCCATGTTCTGCAGCTCTTGCAGCTTGTTCTATAGCGCTGCTGTAGCTGATGTGTTCCACCAAGAGGTGGCTGCATTTTAGTAGCAGGTAAAGTGAGCATCCTGGATAGGCCCTTTTGCTATATCGTTTTCTACTTGGCGGGGCTTAATTACGTAGGTGGGGATGGTGCTGAGCATCCTTAGCTCCCTTTGAAGTCAGTGGGAGTTGAGGACCCCATCACAAGACTGGGTCCCTAAAGCGCGTGTTGATCCAGAGATGAAAGAAGGTCTAGAAATACAAATGACTGATTGTTCATATGCCAGTGTCGCCAAGAGGCCCCAAATGAGATTGGCGTGTGATTGTACCAGGCGCGGTACATACATAGGAAACACCAAACTGGGCCAGACTCGAGGTCCATCTAATCCAGTATCCCGTCTCAGCACTAGCTAGCACCAGATGTGTGAGAGGCAAACGCACGAACCCTGCAGTAGCAGATGGAGGATAATACCTGAGCCATTCTTTTTAGGTGACAAATCTCAGAACTATCCCCTACTGAGCTGTCAGCAGATGAAGTTTTGGGAAAATATTGATCAATTAAACAGTCATAAGTCACCCGGACCAGATGGGATTCACCCCAGAGTTCTGAAGGAACTCAAATATGAAATTGCAGAACTACTAACTGTGGTATGTAACCTGCCACTTAAATCAGCTGCTGTACCAGATGACTGGAGGATAGCTAACATGATGCAGTTTTTAAAAAAAGGCACCAGAGGTGATCCTGGCAGGTACAGGCCAGTAAGCCTAACTTCAGTACCAGGTGAATTGGTGGAAACTATAGTAAAGAACAGAATTACCAGACATATCAATGAACATGATTTGCTGCGGAAGAGTTGACATGGTTGATGAGGCATGATTTCCCTTTACAAAAATCGACTAGAATTCTTTGAGGGAATCAACAAACATGTGGACAAGGGTGATACAGTATACTTGGACTTTCAGAAAGCTTTTGACAGTATCTCTCATCAAAGGCTCTTAAGCAAAGTAAGTTGTCATGGGATAAGAAGGAAGGCTCTCTCATGGATCAGTAACTGGTTTAAAGATAGGAAACAAAGGGTAGGGATGAATGGTCACTTTTCAGAATGGAGAGAGGTAAATAGTGGTGTCCCCCCAAGGGTCTGTACTGGGACCAGTCCTGTTCAACATATTCATAAATGATCTGGAAAAAGGGGTAAGCAGTGAGGTGGCAAAATTTGTAGACCATACAAAATTGCTCAAGACAATGAAGTCCAAAGCAGACTGCGAAGAGTTACAAAGGGCTCTCACAAACCTGGGCAACAAAATGGCAGATGAAATTCAATGTTGATAAATGCAAAGTAATGCATGTTGGAAAACATAATCCCAACTATGCATACAAAATGATGGGGTTTAAATTAGCTGTTGCCGCTCAAGAAAGAGATCTTGGAATCATTGTGGATAGTTCTCTGAAGACATCCACTCAATGTGCAGCAGCAGTCAAAAAAAGCTAATAAAGCTAGGAACCGTTAGAAAAGGGGTAGATAATAAGACCGAAAATATCATAGTGCCACTACATAAATCCATGGTACACCCACATCTTGAATACTGTGTGCAGTTCTGGTCATCCAATCTCAAAAAAAAATAATATTGGAATTGGAAAAGATACAGGAAAAAGGTAACAAATTATTGGGGTATGGAACGACTTCTATGTGAGAAGAGACTAAAGAGACTGAGACTGTTTGGCTTGGAAAAGAGACGACTAAGGGGGGAATGTGACAGAGGTCTATAAAATCATGACTGGTCTGGAGAAAGTAAATTAGGAAGTGTTGTTTACTCCTTCTCGTAACACAAGAACTAGGGGTCACCAAATGAAATTAATAGGTAGCCGGTTTAAAACAAGCAAAAAGAAGTATTTCTTTATACAACGCACAGTCAATCTGTGGAACTCCTTATAAGAAGATGTTGTGAAGGCCAACACAGGGATCAGAAAAGAACTACATATGTTCCTGGAGGATAGGTCCATCAATGGCTATGAGCCAGGATGGGCAGGGATGGTGTCCCTAGCCTCTGTTTGCCAGAAGCTGGGAATGGGTGACAGGGGATGGATCACTTTGATGATTCCCTGTTCTGTTCATTGCCTCTGGGGCACCAGGCATTGGCCACTGTCAGAAGACAGGATACTGGGCTGGATGGACTTTTGGTCTGATCCAGTATGGCTGTTCTTATGTTCCATTTCTCCTCCCCTCCTCCCCCGCCCGTCCACAGCTCTCATCCTGGCCTATAACAGTTAGCAATCCGCTTAAGCTCTGAAGCACGAGGTTTAATATCCCATCCAAAATGTTTGTTAGCATCAATTATTCCAACTCTGGATATTCTTGCTAGCTGTAGAAATGTCCACTCCTTTCCCGAATCTTTGCACGAGCTTACTATCAAAATAGATAAGACCCCAGTAATAATGAAGGCAAAGGGACTGGCCTACCTGCCCACTCCCCGAGCAGAGAGAGTTTGCAATGGAAGCGCCTTCTGCGTCTGTCGAAACTGTTCAAGCGAGAAGTTTGTAAAACCCCAGGATGTGACTGTCTGCTCTCAGTCGGCCGCAGTGTTGTTGGTCCCAGGGATTAGAGAGAAGGTGGGTGATTTTGTAGTGGTTTCCTTCCAAGGGGCACAGATGGTTCTAGCTCTCTGTAAAATGAAGCAGTGGGATTTCTGCCATTGACTACAAAGGGGGCCTCACTTTCAAACGCTACAATAGAGGTTTTTTAAGTCTACCCAGAGCATCACATTTGTAACCAGCCATCAAATGGGTCTCTCGTCCCAGCCAGCGCTGTTGCTGTGGGGCTGCCCGTCCATCCCAACAGCCTGGGTCGTCTTCTTATTGAGCATAATTAAAAAAAAAGTCTCGGGGGAGAGTTTATTCATCTAATATTTTGTCTCTGCCTGGAGATTGAAATCATACCGTTTTATTGTTAGCAGTGACGCTAAAGAGGGTTAGTCAGGATTCCTGGGTGCTGGTTGTTGCTTTGTGACCTTGGACGCAAAGCAGTTTATTGAGTGCAAAATGATACTGGTCACCTTTTATAGTGAAATTGCATTTCTAAAGGGTTAACAAATGATTGACAGATGTCTTAATGAATAGCTAGCCAACTGCTAGAGTCCAACAGGTTGCTTATAACCATCCTGAACAACATCTGCTGATGTTCTAATAGCCATCTGTGCCACATTTAACTCCTGAATGTCATATTCTTATGGAATCTATTAACATTTATAAGTAGTTTATAAAAAGTTCTCTTTAATATAAAGTATATCCATGCTGTTAACATTTTATAGTCTCCAGAGAACTAGTGGAGGTGATGCAAGGTCAAAAAAACCCCACCAATGTTATTTTCATCAGAAACATTTTGTAAGATCAATTCATTGCTCTAAGCCATGGAAAGCATCTAGTAATGAGGCAAGCCACGGTCAGGAAGAGAGACCCCTAGCCCTGGCAGGCTCCTTGTCTTACTGGTTTAAGTTAAAATCCAATTGCTTAACACTGTAATGATGCTGGTTCTGGCGGGACCCAACTGAGAGTGCCAGTTCAGGACAAATTGCTTCAAGCAGGGCAGTTACGGCCCAAGGCTGGGGTTTTTCTACCTCTAAGGCAAACCAAACCAGCCAGACAGAGGAGACTTTGGTTTTACCCCACTGGCTAACCACAAGTCATCCCAAGCAATCCCCTAAGACACTCCAGTTTCCCAGTCTCACCACCAGTGCCACTCATTATGGGGACAAATGGTCATGAAAACCAATGCCCCAGTAAAAGAAAAAGGTCCTCCTGATCCCAATGGACCAAGCCCCCAGATCCAGGTCAATATACAAATCAGATCTTACCCACAAATCACGCTGTTGCCAATCCTTTAGAATCTAAAATCTAAAGGTTTATTCATAAAAGGAAAAAGGTCTAGGTGAGAGCTAGAATTGGTTAAAAGGAATCAATTACATACAGTAATGGCAAAGTTCTTGGTTCAGGCTTGCAGTAGAGATGAAATATACTGCAGGTTCAGATCAAGTCTCTGGAATACATCCACAGCTGGGATGGGTCCTTCAGTCCTTTGTTCAGAGCTTCCATGTGTAGCAAAGTTCTTCCAGAGGTAAGAAGCAGGAATGAAGACAAAATGGAGATGAGGCAGCTGCCTTTTATAGTTTCTTCCAGGTGTAAAGACACCTCTTTGTCCTTACTGTGGAAAATCACAGCAAAATGGAGTCTGGAGTCACAGGGGCAAGTCCCTGCATAATTTGTTGAGTCACAGGCATGTCTGCCTTCCCTCAATGGATCCATTGTATCGCTGATGGCTCTTAATGGGCCATCAAGCAGGCCTAGCAGAGCTGATAACTTGTCTGGGGTCCCAGAAGCATGGCCCCAGTTTGAAATACAGACAGTATAAAGCCAATATTCATGACTTTAACTACAAAACTGATACATACATATAAATGGCATAATCATAACCAGCCAAGCATAACCTGGTCTTAGACACCTCATTTGACCCCCTTTATATAAGATTTGGTGCCACTACAGGACCTTTTTGCAACAATGATCTATACGGTCCCAGTTATTGTCAATACCGTCACAAACACCTTTTTATATTTAACAGAAGGAATAATAAACTCTGCTTGAGTCAGGTAAACGACCTGAAAGGGTATTGGGCCTAACTCCACTTTCACACCAGTGTGAAACAATGTGTTACATTGTTGTGTGATTGGAGCAGAGCACGCTCTGTATCACTCTAAGGCCAGGTCCACACTACAGACCTGTGTCAGTATAACTGTGTCACTCAGGGTGTGAAAGATACACACCCGAGTGACGTAGTTATGCCGACGAACCCCCGTGTAGACAGAACTAAGTCGATGGGAGAGTGTCTCAGAGAGGCTGATGGGAGAAGCTCTCCTGTCAGCATAGTAGCGTCTTCACTGAAGTACAACATGGGTGCAGCACTGTCGGGGAAGACAAACCCTTAGATTCGAATGAGATTTCCCAGCTAATGCTGGGTACGAGAGGATCTCAGGTTCTAATCTGTTACATCTGCTCAAGTCATGGGAGTCCCTCTGGATGTAAATAGGTGTAACCAATCGGAATATACCACAGGGTGCTTGTGCCTGTTTGTTACCTTTGTAACTGGTGTCCTCTCTCCCGTCGCTGCATTTGCCACGGTCCGAAGGTGAATTCAGATAGAACTCGTGTGTCCCGAGCGTGGCGGGCAGCTGGGGGAAACATTAAAATGACTTTGGGAATGTAAAGCATCTGCCGTAGACTCCGACACGTGGCAAAGTTGTTCTCCAAGAGCCCTCGTCTTCCTGCCTCCGTGGGGGAGGCATGTCCTGAATTGGCTTGTTCTCTCTAGATGGATTGAATCCACTGGAGTCCTGTATGCATTCCGCCGCAACTGTTCCTGACAGGGCTGTGTCCCCAAGGAGGCTTCTGGGGACATTATTTTGGCTTCCTCTAATGGGAGGTGAAGCAGGTCTGGTTGGGTTACCTGTGTATTTCAGCCAAAGAGCACCCGTTCCTCATTTTAACCAAACACCTCTGTCCAGAGTAATGAAGGAGGCTTGCTCCTGTCTTGGAATTCTCCCCAGTTCATCGGCTGTTTGCCTCGGAGTGCAGCCTGCCCAGATTTGGGAACATCCATTCAAAGAGCGTCATTAAGTTAGTGGATAGAAATGGATCCTACCTTCAGCCCAGCAATAGTTCCATACTCTGGCAAAACTAGTGTCTGGTTGCTGCTCAGCAGCATCCTTCCTTCCCTTTCCTCCCAAATGTTCAGTGCCTCGCAGAACTTTAATGTCGCCTTACTGCCCTGGAGCTAATTATAGCTTTTGCAAACCTCTCTGAGTGCCTTGTTAAACTGGCTGCTCGTGCTCCCTGTTGTGTCTAGCCATGGCTCTTCCCAGCTCCCGTGCTGCGTTGATCGCAGCTGGATTTCAAGTTTCAGAGTCTGAGTGGGAGGGTCCTACAGAGGGATGTTGAATGATGCAAGGAAACGACCTTCTACACACACGCAGCGGAGGGAGGAGACTTCTTCAGTCACATTTGCTTCCCTCCCTGTGGTATTAAGAATGAAGCTTATTTATATCCCACTGATGGATAATCAGTGGAACATGAGCATCCAGTGTGATGCTGTGGCCAAAAGAGCTAATGCGATCCTGGGATGCATAAACAGGGGACTCTCAAGTAGGAGTAGAGAGGTTATTTTACATCTGTATTTGGCACTATGTAACGCTGCTGAAATATTGTGTCTGGTTCTGAAGCCCACAGCAGGATGTTGATTGAGGAGGGTTCAGAGAAGAGCCCTAAGAATGATTAAAGGATTAGAAAACCTGGCTTATAGTGATAGACTCAATCTATTTAGTTTAACAAAGAGAAGGTTGAGAGGTGACTTGATCACAGTCCATAACAGATATTTAATAATGAGCTTTTCAGTCTAGCAGAGGAAAATATAACACCAGCCAGTGGCTGGACGTTGAAGCTAGACAAATTCAGATTGGCAAATGAGGTGTACATTTTTAATGCTGAGCATAATTAACCATGGGAACAATTACCAAGGGTCGCAGTGGATTCTCCATCAGTAGGGCCCTACCAAATTCCTGGTCCATTTTGGTCAATTTCACAGTCAGAGGATTTTAAAAATTGTAAATTTTATTATTGCAGCTATTTAAATGATGTCAAGCTATAGGAATTGCCCTACCAGATCAAACCAGGGCTCCCTCTAGACTGGTAGCCTGTCTCTGACAGTAACTAGAACCAGCTGCAGAGCAAGGTGCAAAAAACCTTTCAGTGGGTAGTTCTGGGATAACCTGTCCCCAGTGGGAATTTCTTCCTGACCCCCGTTAATGAAAGGTTGGCTTGCGCCTTGAAGCATGTGAGTTTAAGCTCTTGTTTGTTTTAACATTTAGTATGGTAACTCCAGTCCAAACTTGTGCTTAAAAGGCGCTGCTCCAGCAAAGTGAGTGAGTAACATTGAGCAGGTGAGCCGTCTCATTGCAGTCAGTGGACCGGATGTCAGCCTAGCTCATGTGAAGCCAGGGAAGCTACACGGATTTCAATTGGTCAATGATCCGGTGCATGGAACTGCTCACGTGCTTAGAGATGGGCATGTACACGAATGCTTTGCGGAATCGAGGTCTTGGCAACCATTCCTGCCAGCTGATCTATTTGCTAGAACATCTGGGGAGAGCCCACCTGAAAACACAGTAGAAACACATCTGTTTTAAAAACTCCAGCGAATATTTGCAGCATTCACGGAGCTCCAGGACCTATTCTAGGGGTTGCCTCATGCATCACTCCAGTCCTGTGCTCAGTTAGGTTCTGTTTCAAGTAGCAGAGAAAGAAGCCCTAATTCAGTCTGTTTGGGTTACTCACAGCGAGAATGGTTTCAGGTGCCATTAGTCTCTCCTTTATCGCTCTGTGCCTGGCTGGGGCTGAGCTAAAGGTTGTCATTGATGTATAAGGCTGATAAAATAACAAAAGCCAACTCCAGGTGCGATTCTCAGAGCAGTCTGCTACCAAGTTCCTCCTTGTTTTACAAAGAGACTGTTATGTTCCTCCGCCGGGCTGGGATTTCTGAGCCTACAACCTGTGCTACAAATCAAAGGGAGCATCAACCATGCAAGAAACCGGGGCTTGGCTGACCGGGACAGTTCCCCATAAATGCCTTTGCCATGAACTTGTCTCCGGGCAATTCCCAACTTGTCTCAGGGCTCCATTTTCATTTTGCTACCAGTTTACTGCCTGGAGATGGAGATCCACATGGATAACGAGCAGATGCCTGATTCCAGTGATCAGCGAAGGGAAGGACAAAGAAACAAACGTTCCGGTCCTCTCCCTGCTGGCTGTTTGGGGTCCAAACGACACAGGCCGGCTCTCCCTGACCTGCTCTTGATGTGTCCAGCTGGAAGGCTCTGCCCTTTATCTTCTGGAGCTGGAGTGCGGGGCCCAGGGAGAGCCGTCCAGCCCAGTGCATCAGGGCACACGCTGGTCATTAGCTGGGGTTTGAAAAGATGCTGCCTCTCAGCTGCCCTGGATGCTCATTGTCCAGGCAGGTGTGTATGGGGAGGGGCGGGGCCTTGGCCCTGTCCCAGGCAGGATAATTGACGATATGAGTCAGTGTCCCAAACCAGACCCAGGCTAGCAAGGTAACGAGCCCCCTAATATACCACTGACGGCTGTGGCAGCGCCCACACTTCGTAGGCGTGGATGCTCCGTGGTTCGGGGTGCGGGGCAGAAAGTTTTCCCCAGTGTTTGTCCTCACCTGCGTCAACATGACGAGACCACCCAATATCTTCCTGGCAATGCATGAGCCAAACCGCTTCATCGGATCCCGGGGCCAGCTCGTCAGCTGGTGTCAATGGCGTTGCTCCATTTCAATAGCGCTAGGCCAGTTTTACAGCAGCTCGGGGTCTGCCCCCTCTGAGGCCAGACTGGACCATTGGGATCATGCCATTTGCCCTGCACGGCCCAGGCCAGAGAACATCGTCCAGCTGTTCCTGGGAGCGACAGAACTGCCGTCTCACGGGGTCTCGCTGTGAGATGTGGCGTCTCTCCTGCTGGCAGATCTGCCTCTCGCAGCAGGATGAGGATAAACCAGCGCACGGGAGAATTCAGCATCTTCACAATCTCTCTGCGGCCCTGGGCCCCTCTGCTGATTCTATTATTTGCATCTGACTTTAACACGAGGCAATTAATCCCCCCTCCACACCCCCGCTGGCCAGGGAGCCTGGAGCGAAGTGAGATTCTGAACGCAAAGCCTGGGGCAATCCATCAAAACTGTCCAGTGGGCAGAAAACTCTTCAGAAGTCATTTTCTTCTTCTTCCCTTTTATTGCCTTTAACGGTCTCTGCCAGCTGCATGTAGGTCACCCTGCGCAATCCCCAGGGGGCTCTGGCTTCGCCAACGTGCTGCCCCTCCGCAAAGGGGTCTGGGCAGTCCAGCCTCAGCATGAGAGCAATTCGCTCCCACGTAGGGGGCGAGGGCTCACCTGCTGGTGAGCGGGTGTTAGGGGTCCGGCTCTGTGCCCGATTCCCAGAGGCTGTCACAGCCCTAGCCCGGGAGCCTGGCTGTTGCGTCTTTGCTCTATGTGACATCACGAATATGAGAAAACCACCCGGGCGCAGCTGGGTTCCAAATAACCATGTTTAGTAGCTACGTACAGGCAGGCCAGGCCTAGCTACGTAGACACGCAGGGTACGTCTCTGCCGTGATAAAAGAACCGCAGCACGGCTGTGGCTGGCCTGCTCAGCTGATGGGCTCAGGGTTATAGAATTGGGCTCCCCTCGCACAGGAACGTCCACCCTGGAATGTTATCACCCCACAATCCGAGCCCCGGGAGCTGAGTCAGCTGCCCCAGGCTCTGATATTCAGGGCATTCCCTGCAATGTAGACCTACCCACAGCTGCCCTGGCGGTCCATGAGCTGGCTCCCAAACTATTTAAAGGGCTACTAGCCGATTGCTGTGCCCTGCACTTGACTCCTTAGCTCGTGCTTCTAGCTCTGGAGTGCCCTGGTTCAATCCCCCAGGTGTTGGCCAAGAAGGCAGCTATCGCATCTGCAAACACAGGCACCCCTGAGCCCGATGCATGATGGCAGTCCCACGTAAGCCCGGTGCTCTGGGCTAGGACTTAGGCAGCAGAGCGGGTTCGTGCTGCTTGCCCTCAGCAGGGGTGAATTGCACTCTACGGGATCATCCTACACCAATTTCCGAAATGTCTAAGGACACATTGGGACAGTGACATGGGATGGAAAAAACTCAGGCTCTGGCCTTTCTGGCCCGAGTCCTCGCCAGCATGACACCGTCCGGTGCTGCTAGGCTGTTTGTCAGACTGAAAGGGGGACCGCTGGGGAATCACTTCCCTTTGGTAGGAAACCGCCGTGACCTAGATCTGCATAAAGCCTGGCACTGTCCGCACTGGAGTATTTTAGCACCAATGTAGTTGCGCTGACGCGTAGGCGTGCAGGGCCTTGCACTGGTGCATATCAGGGTAAGTCACCCTCTAGTGCAAGCCCCATTTGGCACCAGTGCAGTATCTGAATCCGAGTTGCACCAGTGTCGCTCCACTGATGTCATTACACTGGGGCAAACTTCTCCAGTCCAGCCAAGCCCTCAGAAAGGGCCGCGTTATGCGTAGTCCCTTTTCTGCCCATCACCGACTAGCCCTTATGGAAGAGCCTTGAAAGGCTGCTGTGGTGTTTTGCAAATAGATTTGTCCAGTGTTTCTAATTCATTTCGCATTGTAGCTGGCCCGTGGTTGCTGCTCTTTTCCTGAGGTTGGGTGGTTTATTTGTGCTTCGTTAGCACTATGCAGAGCCGATCGGTTGCCGTCTGGTGAAGAGACTGCTGCTCGGGATGAAGTGCCGTTGCATTTTTACAGTGGTAATTGGCCCTTATTTTTGGTCAGAAGCTCTCCTGACATTTACCTCCCTCCATTCACGTGCCAGAGCAGCCGCCTTCCACATCAGTTAGCTAGTTCGAGATCTCAGCACTTTATATAGAAGCATTCGGCTTGATGGAAAAATAGAAACCGACGCTTTATTCCTCTGTTGCTGCAAAATGGAGTTGGAGACGGAAATGGAGCTGCAATTCTGTTGTATTATTATTTGCTAAGCTCCCTGCTGGGAGCACTCCGCCTGATGCCACACAAACAGAAGAGAGTCACACGCAGGCAGCTGCCCCAGAGAAAGACCACAGCCGAAATGGGCGAGATCCAATCCTATCCTGCAGCAATGTCTGTACTGTAAAGAATATGGAGGGGGGCCCATGCTGTTAGGAACGTTTCCTGCAGCATGATTAGCAGGTAATACTGGGCCTGGGGATAAAGTGTAGCTCCCTCTCAGCTGTGGAGTTCTTTGTTGATAATGATGATGATAAAATCGCCTTGCATCAGAGTAGCCCGAAGTACGTTTCAGCCTCGTGCTGTCCCTGCCAGGTGATGATTCCTGTTTTAGTGGAACAAACTTGGTCACATGGTGAGTCAGTGGGAGGACGGGGACGAGAACCCCTGACTCTGGATTCCCTAGTCCCCTGGGCTAAGAGCAACACTGCTTCTCTTCGTCCTCCTTCCTGTGTTGTTTCTGAGCTCAGATTAGGCACCAGAGACGTAGGACCATGTCCCCGGGTCTGGGTAGTGTAAAGGGAACCTGTGGGCCGGCCCTCAGATACCAGGGTGAGGGGCACGGTGTAAAAACCGAGCTGGGCATGGCTGGCTGCTGGAGGGATAGTCCCAGAGCCCCAGCAGGCGGGCGCGGGCAGAGCTCTGACTCCAGTAGGCACGTTAGACCTGAAGTGAGAAACTCTTTCTATGGCCTGACCTGTCCCCTTCTCTAACAGGGTCTGGGGGGGTCTGTGACCTGCCAGCCCAGCCCCTGGGATTCTAATGAAGTTGTTTTCATGGGCCCCGCCCCTTTCTATCGCCGCTGCACTAGCTGGTGATGCTGGCTGGCTCCCGTGCTCTCAGTGGAGCCACTACCGGACGACCAGGGGGGCAGTGGTTTAGGGGTCACCTTCCCCACCCCCCAAGAAGCGCTGCCTGTGACTGGGAGAGGAGCGAGTCTCTCCCCCCAGCGGGTCCAGCCCCATCTACTCTCGGTGGCCACCCTTACTTCGATCCTGTATGGGGGGAGTTTCAAAAGTCCACCAGCTCCCACAGACTCCCAGTGGGCTCCGGCCCCTGCCGCCCTCTGCAAACGTCCTCCTGGCCCAACGCCCTGCTGCAAGGGCGGGTCCCCACTGTGCTCCCAGAGGAGCCGGCGTGCGGGCCAGTGACAGCCGTGCAGGACAGGCCATGAAGGCCGGAATGAAGGAGCAGCTTTGCTTCTCACACTCTCACCCCGCCAGCAGGCCGGACGGCTGCCCTGGCTTTCCCACGGAGTGCTGTCGGCTCTGCTGGGCCCCTGCCCGGCTGTCTCCAGCTCCGCAGAGTGCCCTGTAGCTTCTCTCTCGGGGAGACCTTGGAACTGACCTACTGCCCCCGCACACCCTGCTATTCCAGCCCTGGGACCTCACCCCACAGATCTGCCCCCGCCCCTCAATTCTGACCCCCACAGCCCTTGCTAGGCCAGGCTCAGGCACCATGCGAGCCATGACAGCCAAGCATGTCATGGCTGCTTTGGGGTGTGGGTGCATCATGCCCCCAGGAGCGAGTCTGAGGGCAGATCTGAGTTGGGTCTTCGTTACCGCCCCATGCCAATCCAGGAAGGTCAATGGAGTCACTCCGGATTCACTCCCCAGAGCCCCAGGATGTGTAAACCGGCTGCAGAAAGAGTTGCTCACTCCCGGTCTAAGGTGCAGGCAGGACCCTTTATCGCTCTGCTCCGGGCCGCGTGGTCTGTGCAGCCCTTGCAAGGCACAGAGGAGGGGAAAGTTATGCTCTCAATGCACAGCCTCTGTACGTCAGCAAGACCCTTCGCCGCTGGCCCGGCCCCCCGGCTAGAGGGTAATTACCCCGCACACAGACGGGCTAATTGCCTGGCCGTGGAAATGTCAGGTCCACCGGGGAGCTGGGGAAATGGCAGCCTGGGGGCACCAGCTGCACATGACATTCACACTGCTCTCAGGCAAGTTTGCTGCCGTCAGAGGCTTCATCCGCCCGCGTTCCTCCTGCTGCGCGTGGTGGGGGAGGGGGGTCCAGGGCTTCCTGCTCCCCTCTCTGCTCAACCCTGGAGCCTTCGGGGCCGGGTAAAGGTCCTGTATGCCCCTGGCCAAAGCAGCCTGGGGAACCAGCAGGGGGCGCTGCATGACCAGGCCACAGGGAGGCCCAGAGTTGCCCGGTGCCCTATGAAAAAGCAGCGTGCTGGCCTGCCTCGAGGGCGCGGCTCACAAGAGGGTAATGAGTGCAGGCATGGCCCACGGGCACTGGGCAGGCCGCGCTGCAAAGCCCAGCCGTGAAAGCGTTTCAGCGCCGGGGTCCCCACCTGCAGAGCGGCTGAGTGCTGCACACACCGTCACACGCAGGCCTGGGGGGGCGGGGGGGGGGGAGGACCTTGTGTCCCCCACTCCCTTGAGAAGGAGCCCAGCCATTGGGTAATCGGCAGCAACCAAGAATGACGCATTTTAACCTTTTACTGCTGTCTGTAGAAATGACACCTGTCGGGGTGTGTGTGTGTGTGTGTGTGGCGGGGGGGGACTGGGCTCCGAGGCCATCGAGATTCTAATGCAGCTGTGCACTGGGCATTGTAACAAGTCTGGGGCCATCGAGGACACCGTTGGTGTGACTGTGCGCAACAGTGGTCTGGCACTTCCCAGCCACAGGAAGGGGGTAGAACTCTGATCCTCTAGCTCCAGACAGTGTTGGACCCTACTACATGGGCTGCAGGAGACTCTCCACTGGGTGTGGCTGTATAGGGTCTGTGACACACAGCTGAGTAGCCCTGATTACGCCAGTACCTTCTAGTAGATAGAGACACACCCCGCTCCCAGTTCATCGTCACTTGAGAACAGTCATTCCTATTTTCCCAAATCTAGTACAGGGCAACCTGCAGGAGAAGCAACTGACAGCCATTCTTCTGGGATCCCCTGCAAGTGGTGATTGGCTTTTACCCGCTCTTTGCTTTTCTTGTACAGGTACAGTAGCCAGGTGGCCACCAACTTTCTTGCCCAAGTGGTAAGAATTTCTTTTCTGAAACCATCTGCCTGCCGCTCACAGTGGAACCTGTTTCCGGGAGTTAAAGCTCCTCTGGGAGGATTTTTCAGTGGCTTCTTTTGTTGAATATTTTACTCCCCTCTCCCAGTTAATGAAAGGGGACTGTGTTGCTACATTTCTTTGCAGCATATTAGTCAGCCAGTAGGTGTTGTTGTGTGCTCACTGGCATTCCAGACATGGTAAACGCAGGAGACAGAGTTGGAGCTTAATCAGTGTGGGAGCTTGTATCTGGGTCTCTCGGTGTCACCTTTAATAACTGCTTCCTTTCCAGCAGATCTTTGATTCCATATGTCATGTCAGTGCAAGACTTCAACCTGGACAGGGCCCATGCTGAGTTGCCAGTGTCTAACTTGGGGGTTTGCTGTAACTGTTTGTTAAAAAGTGTGTGCTTACATTTTTTTTTTACAGTAGGAAAAGTGTATTTCCACTCCACCCTCACCCTCACATAACTGAAAAGCAGCTAGAAGGATTTAGCTCAGCCTTTCCACCCCAATTCACCTTTGGGCAGAGACCAAGCATGGAAAATGTCAGCCCCCAAAGAGGATGGTTTTGCATCGTTCTGAGCATGAGAAAACAAAGAGGTAAAAGGGAAACTCTGTTATGTGTATTGCAGGAGCGGCTAGAGGCTCCAACTGAGATTAGGCCTTGTTTGTTCGGGGGGCTGTGGGCCAGATTTCCTCCTCACGTGCCATAAGGGTAGCACTGGGAAATCTACCTCTTAACTGGGTGCCTAAATGAGCAGCGCTCTTCTGCAAATCTGTCCCCACGTGTACACGTAGCAAGAGCCAGTTCCTGCGCCGAAGGGCGTCCCGTCTAAACAGCCAAAGGACGGATTACTATCTCCATTCTACAGACTGCAGGCTTCCCTCTAGGGGCTTTTGCCAGCTGCTCAGCTGATTGCACAGACACCAGCATCTCTTGTCTCCTTGCTGGGTTAGTTCTCGAACAGCCTCGGCCTAGCTGGGATATTTATTTATTTTTTTGTTACCATGACTAGCAAATAAAAGGCAATTTATCAATGCCCAAGTCAGGCCATGGCCAGGGCTCGGGGAAGCGTTAGATCTGAAGGGGAGCAATGAAAGATCCAAGCTTGGTCATCCATCATCAGCAGCAATCCCTCAAAGGCGAGGGGGCTTGTCTTTCATGGATTGTCTATTTCAAGTTATGAGGCCCAGACTCTGCCGAATTAGCTTGCAAACAATCCATTGTCAAGGCCTGTCCCCAGAGGAGCTAGATCAGTGCTATCATTGCTATTTTACAAATGGGGAAATCGAGGCACAAGATTGCTCAGACACATTGTTTCAAGTAGTTCCTCATGTCAGGCATCGGACCCAGAAATCCGGGTAGTCAGGCCCTTCTGTGACCACTCGTCAACTCAACTGTGGCCTGGCAAACGAGCAGGTCTGTGTTCTTAGCTCAACAGATTTAGGTGCATCCCTGCAGCCAGGTGCCTGCCTCGGTCCAGCATTCTGAGCTGCAGGGCCGTTCCAGCCCTGGGATCCCATGCGTGCTGTTAGCGGGACCCCCGGCAGGTCAGTGTCTGCTGCCTGGGATTGCTACAGCATCTGATCCTGTTACTCCATTTCTCTGCCAGCCCGGCCTTGTTTGCAAGACCCTTCCTCCAGCCTCCATTTCCAGCTTGCCCTGCGCCACTGATCTGGCAGCGCCTGGTACATCTGCAGTGGAAGTGTTCTTAAAATGAACAACATGTGCTGAGTCAGCATCCAAGACGGCTATCACATGAAATATATGGCAGAATGTGGGTAAAATAGAGCCAGAGACATACGATTCTCCCCCAAGGAGTTCAGTCACAAATTTAATTAACGCGGGGTTTTTTAACGAGCGTCATCAGCATGGAAGCACGTCCCCCGGAATGGTGGCTGAAGCATGAAGGGGCACACGAATGTTTAGCATATCTGGCACGAAAATACCTTCCAATGTCGGCTACAAAAGTGCCATGCGAACGCCTGTTCTCACTTTCAGGTGACAGAAATCAGAAGTGGGCAGCAGTATCTCCCGTAAATGTAAACAAACTTGTTTGTCTTAGTGATCGGCTGAACGAGAAATAGGACTGAGTGGACTTGTAGGCTCTAAATTTTCACACTGTGTTGTTTTTGAGTGGTTATGTAACAAAAAAAACCCTACACTTTCACGCCAAAGAGATTGCACTACAGTACTCGTCTGAGGTGAACTGACAAATACTATTTCTTTTGTTCACTTTTACAGTGCAAATATTTGTAATAAAAAATAAGATAAGGTGAGCCCTGTACACTTCATATCCTGTGTTGTAATTGAAATCACTATTTTTGAAAAGGTAGAAAAACATCCACAAATATTTACTACATTTCAACGGGTAGTCTATTGTGTAACAGTGCCATTAAACCTGCAAGTAAGCGGGATCGATTTTTTTAAAATCACGATTAATTTTCTTGAGTGAATCGCGTGCGATGAATCCACAGCGTGAGCCCAAACCCATCAGCCTCGCTGGAAAGCGGCTCATTGACACCCAAGGACATTGCCTCAGGCCCGGAGCCATTGTTATGCCTGTAGCACCACCTGGTGGACACAGAGCTAGGCCGTGCCCGCTGTCCGTCACACCCGGCTTTTAAACAGTGGGGTGAAGCCTGGTAGGCACTGGTTAGTGGGACCCCAGGCTGAGCAGCAGCACTCCCTGGTATTCCACCGTGGGTATGGGGGGACATCAGGCCTTCTGCACAGCACCCCTTGTCCTGCTAGCTAAGCTCCATCTCTGGCCCCCCACTTCCTGCAGTACGTGGGCCCCTCGCCGTCTGCCAGCTTTCTCTTCACCCCACACCTCAGGCAGGCCCATGTGATGGGCGCCAGGTCGCAGCTGGGGCAGTGAGGCCCAGCTTGCAACGGCGGTGAGGGGCCGCCGCCTGAACACCTGTCAGACTCCGAGCTCGGGGGTTTGCCCACAGCTGCGCCTGGAACCTGTAGGGCCACCGGGACGTAAAGCCGGGGCTCCAGAGTACCAGCGAGTCCCTCCCCACCGGGCTCGCCTGCCGTGCAACGCCCGATGTCTGCCCTGCGGCACGCCAGGAATATGCCACTCACCAGACTCCCACCGGCTCTGACACAAAACCATCTCGCCGGAAGAGAGCGAGAGCGAGTGTGTGTGTGTCTGTGTGTGTGTGTTAGATAGATATTCTTGGCCCATGGGCGAGCAGCTGTGGTGAGCCCCGCATTGCCCAGTGCATCGGAGAACCCCCCCCCCACCCCGAACGGCTGTGCCCTGAGCTGGGGTTTTAACCCAGCACCCACCAGGGGACAGCCCGGCCCCGAGCCCTCGTTCCAGCTAAGGTGGCACCGCACGTTCCCCAGGTGAGGCACAGCACAGCACCGCCGGGGGGTGTCCTGCTCGTTGGCGGTCCTGTGGGCTGGGACAGCTGTTCAGGCCATTAGCTCCTCCCCCTGCCACCCTTTGGTCCATGGCGCCATGATAGAAGGTGCTCTGTGGCACGAGACGCCGCCCGACCACAGCCGCCCCATCACACACACACACGCTCCTCGGCTGGGCTGCCGATGCCGCTTGGGCCCATGTGCATGCAGAGTGCAGCCACCAGGTGGCGCTCTCCTCTTGCAGCCTTTCTGCTGCAGAAGTGGGGTGCAGGACGGGGGGGGGGGGCGCAGAGGGGAGGTAGCAGCAGAGAAACCACTGTCTGCTCCATGGGGCTGGGGCGGCCTGTTCCCACCAAGGCCTTTCTGCTGAGTGCCCCCCGGCATTGCTCATTTTGGGGGTCGGGTGGGTAGTGAGACATCTGGCCAGGTCAGGTTTGCCTTTGGGAATTACTAACCAGGCCGCTGCATGAAGAAGACTGAGGCGCCCTGTTGCCAGCACGGCGCATCGCGCCCCCGCAGAACCGCTGCAGACACAGCACTAAAGTGTACAACACACACAGAGTCCACAGCGACACCACAGCAGTACACCTGGAACCCCCCCATAGCTGCACCCCCAGCAGCGCTCTAGCACTAATGCGTATAAATGTGTAGCACGTGTGTGTGTGTGTGTGTGTGTGTACACACACATCCTCTGATGTGCCAACTACACACTGCCAGGCCCAGCCTAGGCATGTAACCCCACGGCAGCTAACATAAGGTTCCCTGCCTTTAGTCCTCGTGTTGGTAACTCCTACAGCGGGTAGGTCTATGGCCCGGGGTGGGCGGGGAGGGGAGCGGCTGCAGCGGGCCCATACCTATAGCACTAGTAACCAGGCTGGAGCTGGGGTGCCGGGCGCCCTCCCCGGGTGCGGCTGGGCAGGTGTGCGCTGGCCCATGCAGAAGGCTGGTGCGGCTCAGCTGCATAGTGCATCCCGGACGTGTGATTGTACAGGGTGTCAGACCGTGTGCGCTCAGGGGTCTCTCCTGCATGGGCTGTTTGAGTCTGGCGGGGGGGGGGGGGGTGTTGACACCTTTTAACCACTGGAGCCAGCATGGAGACTCTCCCCCTGCTAGGGTCTCTGGCTGCACGTTCCTGGCGCGGGCGCCGCGTGTGTGCCGGACCAGGGTTTTCCAGCGGTCACCGTGTCCTGGCAAAACAGGAAGCAAGACAATGACGGGCCCTTTATCTCGCCAGCACATTTGTTCTAGGTGCTGACCTCCTGCGGGGGGTGGGGGGGTTGGGGCAAGGTGGGGACAGCAGGGCCCTCCCCTTTGCCCTCTCGTGTGGGGAAGGAGAATGACAGGCAAAGTTGGGGGGGGGGCAGCAGGGGGTATGTTTGTGGGGGCGGGGGGATGTCTGTTAAGCTTCTTCCTTGTTTCAGTGGCAGAGGGGCCACCCGAGGAGCCGTGCTCTGCCGGGTTGGAGCGCACCGGCCCCAGGGCCCCGCCGCACACCCAGCATCGGCAGAGCCAGCCCGTCGAAGGGACCAGCCATGCCCCGGCACCCACATGTAGCTCACAGTGGCGCACTGTGTGCCCCTGCCCCCCCCCCCCCCCCCCCCCCCCCCCCGAGCGGGAGTGTGATGAAGCGTCCATGCCCTGCAAACACAGCCAGCCCCTGGCCCTGGGAAGAGAGAGAGAGAGTGTGTGTGTGTGTGTTGCCTCAGGACCAAGCCCATCGGGATGGACCTGATCCTGGGATTTGCTGCGGACTGACAGCCCCCTCTTGCTGGCAACGGAAGCCATGAGCCCGCAGCACCGCCCGCCGGGGGGGGGGGGGGGGGGGGGGGGGGGCACCAAGCCTTGTGTGCCCGTCACAGAGCAAGTGCGTCTCCCTGCCCCCGCAGGCCGGGGCGGGGCAGGGGGCTGCGCACTATGATCCCAACAGCTGACAGCTCCTCCATCCCACCCACGCAGCCCATGTGCCTGGCCATCCTGGGTCCCCAAAGGCTTCGAGCTGCTGGGACAGCACCCCGCCCCCCCCCCCAGCTCCAGCAAGCGGTGTTTTTTTGGCAGGGGGGAGGGTGTTGTTTTTCCTGGTCCCACAGGGGTTCCTCACCCTCGGCAGGGGGTAGCAGGTCCCGCCCCTTGGTAGCAGGGTGGGGCACGAGGGTGAGGAAGTGAAACGTGTGGCGCACGAGCGTGTAAAGGCGTTCCCTTGGTGCGGTTCGGAAACGAACTGGCTGCAGGGCACGCAGCTGGCTCGGGTTAGGGAAGGAAGGTGGGCCGCGGGGGGGGGGCTTGTAGGGCAGGAGGAGGTTAGGAGGGCAAAGTCTGGAGGGCTTGGGGTGGGAGCACCCTCTTGCAGGACCCGCTCAAGGAAAACCCGAGAGGTGGGCGATAAGGCTGCCCCCACCTCCTGGAGCACGCGTGGGGTGGGCTGAAGGGTGGAGAGCCCCATGCGCCGACTGAGCGCTCGGGGATCCATCCAGTCCCCCCCAGGTCATAGTCCAGGAGGTCTCCGAGTCTGGTGGCTTCTGCCAGGCCCAGCCTCTGGCGCACCGAGGGGGACTCCGCCACCTGCCCGGGGCGGGGGGGGGGGGGGCGGTTAATGAGGCAGGAAGGCGGCAGCTTTGCCTTCGTAAGCCCTGGCGGGGTAGCTGCAGCCGTGCAGCCATGTGAAGAATTCCCTGTGTCAGGCCTGGGGCGCGTGCCAGGCCTCGGAAAACAATCGCGGCCAGGAACCAGGGGAGAGGGGAGCGGAAAATCCACCGACAAAGCAGGAGCTGCCAAAGGAAACGCTGCTCATTGGTGCGGCAGGGAGGCGCGAGGCCCTGGTGAGGGGCTGCGCTGCTCCGATGGGTGGTGAGGACTCGGGTGCTGGGAAGAGGGCTCCTGCATGGTGGCACAGAGGGCAGACCCTGGGCCGGAGCGCCTGGAGCTACACAGGGAAAGCACGCGCTGCCACGTCATGGGATGGGCGGAGCCAGACGCGCCTTCACCCCAGCCTGCACACACCCCAGTGGTACGGGGATAAGGGGAGAAAAGAAACTGCTCCAGTCTCCCCCTGGCACCTTTGAGCTCCCCACGGGGCTGTACTAATACCAGGCTTCCCAGGAGTCTCGGCCACTGACGGTTAAACAAGGCTCTTCCCTCCTCCCCCAGCATGCAGCCCCCCCTGCAGGGTAGGCCAAGCCCGCTGTCTGCTCAGTGCTCAGCAGCAGCGTCTCACTGCCTACAGCCCTGCAGCTGTTCAGAGCACCAGCAAGCGTCGAGCCCCGAGAGCAGCGCCCAGCAAAACCATGGGCCGTTTCCTTGAGCCAAGGAGGCCTGTGTCCCAGCTAACTGAGGGACACAAGCCTTGTCAGACTGGAGGCGGGGGGCAACCAAGCTGGGATCGCGTTGCTAACAACAGCCAGTAGCTGCCGGATCAGAGGAAGCTGCAAGGAAACCTCCCAATGGACAATTCTGGAATAATCTGCCCTTAGGGGAAGTTCCTTCCTGACTGCTGCCAGTTCGAGGCAGGCGTGTGCCTTGAAGCATGAGAGTGTTGGATACAGGCTCACAGCTGCTCAATGGCAAAGTTCAAACTGACCTTTCACGGGATTTGATTTTAGCCTTTGCTGTCGTTGACACTCATCTGACGGTGCCTCAATCAAGGCTTAACCTGTCAATCACATGGCATCGCCTGTCAATGCTGCACCTGGGATGAGGGGACAGCCCTGGTTATCCTCCGTGCTGAATGGCTACTAAAAGGAATGGAATGCAGCACTGGCGAGCTGGGGAGGGGGTTTCTGAGCGCAGAGGGCACTATGATGCAGCAGACAGAGGTAGCATGAGATTTACAGGCTAGAAGATGAAGCCAGACGCATTCAGGCACCAATTTTTAACATCAAAGATGATTAACCGGGGGAATTTAACCGGGGGGGCGGAGGGGCAGCGCCATTGCTTGTAGGCTTTAAATCAAGCAGGGGGGTCTTTCTAAAACAACGTGCTCTAGTTTGGCTGTGCGATATGGCCCCGATTCGGCCGTCATCAGGTGAGGTCTATGGGGTGAGCTACACAGCCGGGCAGACTAGCTGATCAGAACAGTCCCTTCTGGCTTTACCGTCTCTGAATCGATGGCTCACCCGAGCCTGGATTTCAAGTGCAGCAGGCTGAAGCGGGCTAATGACCTCCAGGGATTGCCAGCGGTACCCAATGGGCAAGAAAGACACAGGTGTGCTGGTGAGAGGCGTCAATAAATTTATGTACAAATAATAAAAAGCACAATAAATACAAAAGACTCTTAAAATACAGCCCCTCTGTACAGCCCGACCGCGAGCTAGGCAGGTGGATTGCGGTCTGGTTTTGTCTTTGGACACAGACTCGCTGTGAAGCCTGGCCAGTGCCGCGTCTCAGGACCCAGATTGTCCTGACAAAGCATCTGCCACATCTCCGCCACCCGCGCTCCTCTCTGACGTGTGGACGGGGGCGTTGGTCTGAGAGCAACTACCCTCTGGCTCAGGCAAGAGAGACACAGAGCACCTCCTTCCCCTGCTCCCAGCCCAAGCTGTGAGTACATCAGCAAACATTGCATTGTAAAATATTATCTCCCAGTGGCCCTGAGCCAGCTCCCACTGAAGTTAAGGGAGGGGGGGGCAGGGCTTTGCCACTGACATCGACAGAAGGATAAATTCCCCAAATCAAGGCCCTGGGTAATGGACATTTTCCTGGGCTGGGCCCTTTAGCACCGTAGGGAAAAGGCAGATTCTGTGTCTGTCCTGGAACGTGACAGGCGGGGGAGGAGTTTAGATTACGCTCCAGAGTCACGCGGCTTTATGCACAGAGCTGCCCCCGGCGGAGAATCCTGGCTTGAAGCCAGCTGCGCGGCAGGTGGAAGAACACCATTCCTTTGGGGCCTTGTTTTATCTGGATCCATAACTAAGACACGGGCATTACAAGCACCAATGCCCCTTGTGTGAAATTCCCCCCAGGCCAGCACAAGGGCGTAGGGCAGGCGCAAGTGATCCAGAGGCTGAGCGCTACCGCATCTGCACGGGGGCAAATTCCATCCCCTGGTGAGCGACGCCCGCTTGTGCAAAACACAAAGGCACGGTTGGCTGTGCAAACACCCGTTTGGACACGGGGAGGGGGGTGTTGCACGTGCTCTCACACGGCGCTCTGTAAAGGCTCAAGGCCTTTGAGAGAAGTGCTGGCTCTGCCCTTCACTTCAACGCCGCTTCTTGACCAAGGAGAAACAGGTGTCCCAGCGCAGCCGGGACGCCGGAGGGATGGGCATGGAGCCGGGGCAGGACGGGGAGGATTTCACAGTTGTTGATGTTTTTTGCAGCTAAGCTCTGAGCTGGCCAATGGGGATTTGCTGAAAGGGGCCAGCCGCTGGGCTGCCTGTTCCCTCGGTATCACCGAGCCCTTTGGAGCCAACCCGCGATTCCAGGGCGGCCCAGCCGGGGCAGAGGGCGGCCCATGCGGAACTGGCGCGGCAGCGGGGGACGTATGGCAGCAGAAGCTTCAGGCGCGGAGCCGGGGGAAGGTTTCCTAGCTGGTTACTTTGCTGTTAGAGCGTCCACCCCAGGGAGGAACCAGACTCCGACCCAGACTCCCCTCCTCCCAGGCCTGCCCCTGAGACCAGTGCAGGAGGGCGCTACGTCCCCCCTCCATCCTGCCCCCTCCACCCCAGCCTTTTCTTTGATCTCTCTGCCCCCGCAGCCAGTCCGGTGCCTGATCCCCCCAGTTTCCACTCTTGGAGCGGTGCCTGGCTCCTCTGCTGGAGCAGGCAGGCTAAGCCCCCCTTCCCGCCCCTGCTGGCGTCAGGCGGAAGCACGGGGGTGTTTTAACAATCCTCCGCCTCTCTGCCATGAAAGGCAGCAGCTTACTGTCAGACTCGGGCCGCGCCGCTGACCGCACCAGCGAGGGCATCAAGCGCAAACATCCCAGCGACCTCAGGCTCCCAACAATGGCCTGTTTAGCCAGGCCGGGATTAGGCACTAAGACCCTGCCGGCCAGTACAAAGCATGGGGCCGTGGTTAAAAGCCAGGGGGCTGGGGACGCACTTTCAAGTGCTCAGCACATATAAGATACGGGCCAGCGCCCTGCGGCCTTGGAGTCAGCAAAAAGCCAGCCTGGCCCGGGTCCCAGCAGGGCTCCGCGCGAGACGGTGGTCGTTTGGAGGTGAGGCGCTGAGGATCAGAGCTGGGGCCGTGGAAGGGCTGGGAGGACGGGAGTGGGACTGGGTGGGAGACCAGGGTGGGCTCCCAGGGGTGCAGTGGGGGGACCTCTAGGATGATGGGAAAGCTAGAGATGACCAGGGTGAAGAACGGCAGCACGTCAGTTACTCCCCTGCCCCGGCCCAGCTCCATCCAGGCAGCGTGGCTGGAGGTAACCCCCGGAGACCCGGCTCCCTGCTAACGCAAGAGGCTCTCAGGAAAGGCTGTGGTTCCTCGTGCTGGCTGCGCCATCCCCTCGCCCACTGGCAGGGGGGAAAGGGGCAAACACCCTGCCACGGGGGGGACAAGGGCGTGGCTCCGGGGCACCCCTTACGCTCCGCTGCACGAGAGCCAGGCAGCTTGCCCCCGGGGAGATGAAAGGGTTAACTACAGGTTGGTCTCTGGAGAGCTGGGGGTCCAGGAAGCCCTAGGGCCCCCTCCATATCTCGGGGGGTCTCAGCACGTCTCCAGCTAGGGACTGGTCAGGGCTGAGGGTCCGTTACCAGGAGAGGGCGAGGCCTTGGTGACATTCCTTGGTGGCAGCTCCATGGGTCCTCAGGGATCCTCCCAGGCCCCCGGGGTGCCAGGCCTCCCAGATCCCTGCATAGTCCTGGGAGAGGCTGGCGGCCGGCTGGGGATCCTTCGGGGTCCCTTGGGGGTAGTGACGGAGTCAGAGTCTCTGTGGCTGGGTCCAGATCACACTTGGGCTCCGTGGAGCACGTCGGGGCTGCGGGAGGAAAGGCCTCCCCGTGCCACCCAGCTGGCTCACTTCCGGTGCTGCATGTCCTCCATGCTGACCCGGCCCCAGACGCCCACCACGAAGGCCTCGATCTCGCACTCGTTGGCGCCCCGGGCGATGCGGAAGTAGCCGTCCTCTCCCCAGTGCCGGCCCCAGGAGTTGGCAGCGACCTGCAGGGAGGCAAGAAAAAGACGTTACACGTCGTGAGCAGCCGAGTCTGTGTGTATTACATGTGGACAAGCACACAGCCAGCCAGACGCACACACACACAGACAGACGCACCCACAGCCACCAGACGCGCACACACACACACACACACACACACAGCCACCAGACGCACACACACACAGACAGACGCACACACAGCCACCAGACGCACACACAGACGCACACACAGCCAGCCAGATGCACACACACACAGACAGACGCACACACAGCCACCAGACACACACACACACAGAGATGCACACACAGCCAGCCAGACGCACACACACACAGACAGATGCACACAAAGCCACCAGATGCACACACAGCCAGCCAGCCAGACACACACACACACACAGATGCACACACAGCCACCAGACGCGCACACACACAGACAGACGCACGCACAGCCACCAGGCGCACAAACACAGAGACAGACACGCACAGCCAGCCAGATGTGCACACACACAGACAGACGCACGCACAGCCAGCCAGCCAGCCAGATGCACACAGACAGACGCACTCACGCACAGACAGACACGCACTTATGCACCGACACACGTGTGCGCACAGACAGACACACACGGCCAGACGCACTCATGCACAGACAGACACACCCACACGGCCAGACAGACAGCCGCACACGCACACAATCAGACAACCGCACACAGCAATGTCCTGGAAAGTACCCCCTTCTCTTCCCTGGTTCTGACCCAAATTTTGGAACCGCTGAAAAGGCTGCCCAGCAATGGGTCCGTCTCCGGTTCTGCGCCTGCCGCAGCCCGTGCCAGCTGGGAATCGCCCGTCTGTCCTGGGGAGACCCGCGGCCCCGTCACACACGCTGAATAAAGCTGCCGGCTCTTGATCTGACTCCTGAGCCTCAGCGTGCCCATGTCTGGCTTCTAGTGCCCCAGGACACAACAAACCTCCCTGCCCACGGGTGAGAGCTGCAGCCAGCCTCGGGACGGTAGCTAGCGGACTGGCCCCATGCTGAGGGCACATGGCCTGGGGGGGTTTGATGGCACCTCTGCAGCGTCACCAGGACTCGTGAAGCCGGGACGCTAACCCTCCCACCACTCTCCGCCCTACCCGCGCAGCCCCCACTGCGATTACAAGGGGGCTTCATTGCCAGCACGACACTCACCCAGTACTTCTGAATCTGCCCCTGGGACGTCCTCTCTTCTCCCCACCTGCGGCAGGATGGACAGGAACAGAGGGTTAGAGGCGGGGGTCTGGGTCAGGGTGGGAGCAGCAGAGCCCCAGTGGATCCAGCCCCTCAACCCCAGCCAGGCAGGAGAAGCGACTGGGGCCGAGCTCCGGCGCTTTTCTCCCCTACCAGGCAGCTAAGTGGACCAGTGCCAGTGAAACTGGGCAGCCCTGGAGCCAGGTCAAACCCAGCAGCACAACTGAGCCTAACGCCTGGATCAGCTGCACCCAGCTCCTGAGCCCTTCCTTTTCACGTGCTCCCCCCACAAGGGGAGGGGAACGAAGACTTGGCCGGCCAAGCCTTGCCTTGTGCCCCAGGGCGAGCCAGAGGCGACCCCACACGTGAGCCCCCCATCTCCCATCCTGCGCTTGGTTGTGACTGTGTGGAAACCTGGCGCTGCTCCCTCCGGTCCCTGGCGCGGGGCTCAGGACCTGGCTGGCTGCTTGCTTTGTGCAAGCTGCCGTCCGCGACTCTCCCGCGAGCAGATGGAGAGAACACAAGGGGGAAGGAGCCTCCTGCCCCTCACTTGCCTGCCCGGGGCTTGCTCGGGGCCTCAGGTTTTTCCTTTGGTCCCAAGCCAGGCTGCTGCCTGCGGGGCTGTTTTGTTCTTGGTGTTGGAATGGGTAACCACGGCGACACTCGGTTTACTGTCAGTTCCCCCGTTTGGGTAGCAGGCTGGAGGGGTCCCGGGGCCATGGGTTTGCCGGTTTCCTGGCTCTCGGAGATGGCGCAGAGCCCCGAGGTCACGGCTCCCGCCCAAGGGCCGAGCTCTCCAGGAACCCAGCCAGGCAGAGTTAGCCGGGGCAGGGTGGGGGAGTCAAGTGCTAAGGCCCCACACAGGCAGTCCTGGGCCCCACACAGCTCTGCCTCCCCTCACTCCCAGCCCCCCCGCCCCCTGCTGCTCCGGTCCTGGGCCCCACACAGCTCTGCCTCCCCTCACTCCCAGCCCCCCCGCCCCCTGCTGCTCCGGTCCTGGGCCCCGCACAGCTCTGCCGGTGCCCCTCACTCCCAACCCACCGCGTTAGTCTCCAAGCCCCACGCTCAGCCCCCCTCCCCACCCCACCCCAACCCACAGCCTTCCTGCTACTCCGGTCCTGCAGCCGTGTGTGCCAATGCACCTCATCCCCACTGCTGCTCCTGGCCTGGCCCTGGCCCAGCTGATATAGGCACTAGAGACACCGTTCACTCTGTCCACTCCAAAGAGGAAAGGTGGCTGCATTAACCCTCTCTGACCTTGGGTCTCTCGTGCCCCCTTGGTGCTGCAGCTGGGCCAGACTAGACAGGTGCAGCTGCCTTTCTCCTGCTTGGGAAGGAGCTGAGGTCCAGGGTGCTGTGCGCCCCCAAAGCCTGCTGAAGGAGCTGCAGGGGAACCAGACTTGCTTTGGTTGAGGGGCCTCACTATGGCAGTAGGGGCGTGGCTCTCGGCCCACACCCTGCAAGCTTTGGCCCCGCTGCCTGGCCTACCGGCCAGATAAGGGCAGACACGGCTGGAAAGGGACCTGGAACGTTTCCAAGCGCTCGTTCCAAGTTCCCCAGCGCCAGGGGCCAAGTCACCCCGTGGCAGAGGCACTTCGGCCCAAACCCGAGCCAAGCGGCTTGCGGGGCCAGGAAGCGGGCAAGCCGGGGCAGCTACTCAGCCTGTGTCCTTTGTGTCTGCCTGGCAGTGCCCTGAGTGGGCAGCGGAGGCAGATATGCTATTCTTGGCTCTACCCGTTGAGCTGGATCCGACCCTGCTAGAAACAGGGACATTCCACCATCCCTAGAGCTCAGCCCGGTCTTGCAGACTCGGGAGCCTGTTTCACTGCTTAACCACCCTCCCTGGAAGGGCTGCGGCTAAGGGTTTGATGCGACAGACTGCCTGTGCGACCTTGGACACGTCCCTCAGCGCCTCGGTTCCCCACCTGTGAAATGGGGGCATAATCCTTCATTTGTCTGCTTGGACCGGCTGTGCCTGGCACAAGGGGGCTCAGATCTCACTTAGGGCAGCTCCATGCTCCTGCAGCCTAAACAATAAATACCTCTCCTGGCCCCCTCGCTACCCTCCTTCCTGCCAGCCCCTCACCCCTGCTCCAACCCCTCGATCGCTGCTCACCCCGCCTGGAGTCAGACAGTCTGAGCCGGCTGCCTCCTGGCCACGCTAGGCAGACTGGGCTGCTGTGGTCTCCCCAGCCCGAACCCATCCCATTTGCCACTGCCTTTCCCGGAAGGAGGTGCCTGAGTAGCCCAGCAGGGCTTCAGGGGAGCTCAGATAGCCAGCAGCGGTAGTGGGTGTCCGGGTGTGAGCCCCATCACTAGGGGGCGCTGTAGACCACACCGCCCTCCTCCGGCGGGGACAGCCGGCCTCCAGCGCGGCTTGCCTGATCTCTGCGGCTCGATGGGTGCAAACCTGGGGTTCAACCCACCCCCTCTGAGCGACGCACAGCGACGGAGCGTGACTCACCCCAGGTTGGGCCCGAAGCACCGGACCCGCTTCCCCCTCCTTTCATCTCCTCCCCGCACTTCCTCTCCAGCCCAAGGAAGGGGATCTCCCTTCCTCCGCCGCAGGGAGCTTTTTCCAAGAGCAGTGCCTAGGATTGACTCAGCGGAGAGCTCTGGTAGGACCAGGAGTCACGGCGGGCCGTGCTCCCAGCTGGGCCGGCTGGGGACATGGACGGGTGGTGCCAATGCGGGGAACCATCATTCGGTGTCATAGTGAGAACAAGGCAGGCGGACAGGGCTGTCAGCGCTTACACCACACTATACAGCGTCTATACAGCCAGGGATGCTGCCCCGGGCGCAGGGCGTGCTGGAGTTACTCCACCCCTCGCCCCTCTGCCCATTGCTCCATCCCCGATCCTGCACCCATGAGGGGCCAAGGCGCGTTTTGCCATTGACTGCCATAGGGGCAGGAATCGGATCCCGCTCTCAGCCTCCCAGGCTGCACCAGCTTTTCACAGCTGCAGCCCGGGCTGCTTCTAAGCACAAACCCAACACCCTGGAACCAAGCCCCGCAGCCGGGCGCTCTGCACTCAGTGCAGAAGCTCGGGGGGGGGGGGGGGGGAGAGCAGAGGGGCTGCGGCTCGGGGTTGAGGGGCACCAGCGGAGCTGCACGCAGGGCCCCAGGACGGGAATAGCGGAGGGCAAGGCAGGCTGGTACAACCATTCCAGCCTGTGCCAGGCTCTGGCAGCTTCCTGCTCTCATGAGAACTAAACCCACCTTGTGTTTCTATTAAAGCAAAGGAAACATATTTGTTTCTCCTCTTTGCTTGAACTGGCCAAGAGGACACCGCGGGGGCGGGGGCCACCAGGGCCCGACCAGGCTGCTGGAAACACCAGGCTGCAGATTGTCCTGGGGCAACAAGCCCTGGCCCACACTGGGGCTGGTTCTTTGGCTCCGTCTCTCCTGTGGGCCGGGGGGGTGGGGTGGGGGCTGGGCAGGCTGGCTCAGGCAGGGGGGTCTCTTGGGAGACTGTTCTGTCATGCAGCCCCCACTCCCAGAGACGAGCTGCCCACCCCCGGGGCACTGCCAGAGGAAAAGCCCTTAACCTCCTCCCCACAGAGGGGAGTGGCCCTATCTGGCTGCCATCCTTCCTGCGGCCTCTTCCCTCCCCGCAGGGCCCCGCAGTGTGCTTTGGTTCCTCATTCCAGGGAGGGCGCCGGCCTGGCACGCGTTCAATGCCACTCACCGCTGCCCGCCCTCCAAATAACCAGCCGCCAACAGCCTCCCACCAGCACCCCCTCGCTCTGGCCTCAGTGCGCACACCCGCACACCACCCAGACGGCACTCGCAAATGCCTGATCCCCCCCAACACACCTTGACACCCCACTAATTCCCCGCTCCCATCTCCCTCCCCGACACCGTCTCAAACACCCACCTAACCCTGCCCAACACCGCTGGCACGCGGGCGCAGACACAACATTGCTAGGGCACGAGAGGCCCTCCTTACCCTGTGATTTTCACTGAGTGGGTGCCGTGTCTCCGGTGGTGCTCCGGCTTCCCAGCCATCACCGGCGTGTGCCGATAGACTCCGCTCTTGTACACAAAGAAATCCTCGTGGACCTCCATGATGGCTGCAGACGGGGAGAAAGAGCAGTGTCACCACGGGGCGAGGGGACAGCTACACGTCATCTGGATGTGCAGGGCCCATGCAGCCCCCTTCGAGCCAGATTTCTTTCCCGGGTGATGCACCTCTATCTTCCGGTGTTGGTAGCTAGGTGACCTTGGCGGAGGGAGGTTGTGGGTACTGCACCTTTAAATTTCCTGAGCCATTTTGTGAGAGGTGGAGTTAATGCAGCATGCTCGGGCAGAGACACACACACTGTGCTCTCGCCCCCAGCAGACTTGACTTTTGTTCTTTGGTTGCTTATCTAAATGGAAAGTCAGCCAGGCTGAAAATATATGGGAGTCTAGTGCAGATGGGGAGAACACAGCTGGGTTTTTGAGCAGGATTTCTCCTTCCCCTTTGGACGGCTCCTGACGAGGGAGCTTTTACAAAATGTATTATCATGCCGATTAAAAATCAAACCAACGGGAATTTGAGATCAGCTCCCTGCCGTGGTCCTAGTGACGCGGGGGGGAGGGATGGCTCAGTGGTTTGAGCATTGGCCTGCTAAACCCAGGGTTGTGAGTTCAATCCTTGAGGGGGCCATTTAGGGATCTGGGGCAAAAATTGGGGATTGGTCCTCCTTTGAGCAGGGGGTTGGACTAGATGACCTCCTAAGGTCCCTTCCAACCCTGATATTCTATGATTCTATGACGCGCATTTGTGACAAGAGAGCAGGATGGATGCCCCAGCACCAGAGATCATTAATCGGCTTAACTGCGGCTTTACCAATCACACGGCTTGTTAAATGTTAACCAGTCTCACCCTGCCTGCCAAAGGGAGCGTGTGGGCCCACATGGAGATGGTATGGAAGGTGTTTACCAGTGGGGGTATCCTGTGGGGCTGACATGGGGAGGGGAAACCACTAGCTAGCTTGGCGGTACACTTAAGGCCCTTGGTTTTCAGTTTTTACTGATTTTTACTGAAAATTTCCCAGGTTTTACAAAAGCTAGTATTGGGTTTTTAGTGATTTTCACCCGAATTTTGGACCACTCAAGTACAGGAAAAAACCCAATGATGTTAAGAAAATCCAGTACAGCAGAGTTGTGTTTAGGTTGTAATAAGTTAGACAAAGTGTACCCGGGAGGCTGTTAAAGTAAGACAATGGCGCGCATGTGAACCGTTAATGTGCAATTCATGAACTAAACCACAGGACACAACAGCTTTTACTTTCAATATGCTTACTTTTGTCAATTCGCTGCTCTGTTTCTGTCCTGCCGTCCTCCAATATTAATCCTAGTATTACCCAAAAAACTGTGAAGTTAATGCTTTGCCACTGATTTTTGACCCTTTTTTAAAATGTTTGTAATAAACACTAATACAGTCCTGGGAAATTGTAAAGAAAAATAAAAACGGAAAACGAAGGGCCTTTGGTATATTCAATGAAATGGACTCACAGATTTAAATACGGATGGACAATTTATTTTTAAATGTTAAAACGAACACTTGCAAAGACAAAATGCCATAAATCTGCTGCGTTGTGTCTGTACGCTGCCTGGAACAATGGGCTTTTGGCTAGCCCTTAATGAACATGATTACTAACAGATCGCTCAGGCCCATAACCTGGGTACCATCTTTGATTCTGCCTTCTCTATTGTTATTTATTATAATTTGTATAGTGGGACAATTGTGGGGCCCTCAGTCACAGACCAGGACAGCGTTGTGCTAGGAGCTGTACAAACACAGTACAAAGAGATGGTCCTTGCCCTAGGACCACACCCAGGCTGCGTCTAATTCTTGCCCCCTCTTTCTACATGATGGGATCCTGCTCCCTGAATCAGGAACGGGCCCCGTTTGCTGTCCCATCGGGAAACACATGGTATTAAGTGTGGCCTCAGGCAGCTAACACGCAGGACACTAGCCCATGCCGAAGGGGCCAGTCTATTCTATCCCACACGGGTTCTCACACCCCGCTTACCACCACAGCACCCGAGGACTAGATTCACAAAGCACCTATGCCCAAAATTTAGACCCTCAGAACCCTGCTGAGCTGCTGCCTAACCCACGTTTCCACCAGGAAAGTCCCCTATTTTTCAGCCGGCCGGCACGGCACACACAATCCCCTGACGTTGCTCAGCTGCTCTGTGCCTACGCCCCGATGGGATCCTCGAAGCCCAGCACTCAAAGTTAATGTCTCCCCTGCCAGCTCCACCCCGAGGTCCTGGAGACGGGCGCCGGATGAGGCCAGGGAGAGCAACAGAGGGGCAGCCACCGGAGGGACACGCCCCCTTTACCCCACTCCCGGGGTGGGAGAAGGAGCAGCCCAAATGGAAGCCAACCGCCTAGCCCCACTCCTCTGCACTGGCCAGGGACTAGTAACAGGGTCTGCGGGAGAGGGAGGGGGCTGGAAAGGGGCTGTACCGGAGTGGGACGGGGAGGGGATTCCCTGCGGCAGGTGGTGGGTGGGTCCAGCTGGCGCATCCCTTACCTTGCACAGGCCCGTTCTCCATCAGCTCCTTCATGATCTCCTTCTCCTGCAAACACAGAGCGGGGCTGGGTCACACGCGGGCCGGGAGGCGGTGGCAGCCGGGAGACCCTGGGCTTTAATCTCGGCTCTGCCCTCATCCCACCCCTCCAGCGCCCTCCCAATTGGTGCCTGCTGTCCCCTGAGCAAGTGGGATTAGCCCAGGGCCGGCCAGCCAGCGTTAACCCCGCGGGGGCTGGACTCCGCCCGCGGAGGGCTCCGGGCGGGGCCGCAGCACTTACGCTGGAGGAGAGGCGGTAGGCGGGGGTCGACTGGTAGATCTCGTTGGAATGGGTCTGGGGGTTCGGGCACTGCTGGGTGGCTTGCCTCTTCCCTCTGCCCGTGGCGCGACTCTGCATCATGCAGGGCCGGCCTGCGGGGGCGCTGTCCTTCTCCCGGCTGGTGAAGGGGTAGCAGCTGTCCGTCACCACCCTGGGAGGCAAGAGTCGGGGGTTAGAGAGGGGCGCACAGTGGCGCCAGACCCAGCAGGCCCAGCCCACGGGCCGGCCCCCGGCACAGGGACGATGGGACGGGAAGGGCTGGGACGCCCGGAGCAGCTCAGCTGATTCCTTCCACCTCTGCCCTGCAGCCTGCTCCCCCGCTGCTCCACTCCGGAGCTCTCTCCCCTGCCCAAAGCGCTCCTGACGCCCTTCCACCCTTTGTGCCACACTCACCCTCTCCTGCGCAGATACCACCAGGCCCGGTCGATCCGGCCCCCGCTGCAGCCCTGCTGGTTCCGGGTGTCGCAGGAGATCAGGTTCTGGGGGGACAGGGCGGGCGTCATGTGCCCCATGGAATGGATGGAGATCCTGTCCGACGCCACCGCTTGGAGGGAACCCACGTTTGTTAGGAGGTTTCTAACGTAGCAGATACAACTCTTCTCCCTTCCCCCCAAGCCCCAGCCAGTCAGCCTTGCCCCCAGGGGCCCGAGCCGGGACAGGGAGCAGCCGGCACTTGGCACTAAGGACGGGCCAAAGCTGCAGGCGGTTCCAGCTTTGCAAAATGAAGTCGGGGGCAACCGGGAGCCAGGGCCCGTTCTGTCCACCACGCCAACGGGCAGAGCCCTGGCAGCAAGGGGAGGGAGTGTCCGGGGTCTTCCAGGAAGCGGGTATGGAGGCCTCATTCTCTCTGCACCGGTCACTCCGGCCTAGCACTCCTGCCCGACGGGCGTCTTACCTGCCGTGGAGAAAGCCCAGGAGCCGGCGCAATTGCCCTGGTCCAGGGGCTCGAGGATCAACCCGGGCCACTTGTCAGCGGCGTTGAAATGGCTGGGGAGCCGCTCGCTGGCGTCCATGCTCATCTGCAGAGGCAGAGACAGGGAGCCTCAGCGGGCCGCCGGGGCTCAGTGCCAGAGCACCAGGGGCACCGCGGCCGAGGGCGGCTGGATTTCCAGGCTGCATTCAAGAGAGGAGCCCTTCTAGAGGAGATACCCCAGGGCCAGCTGAGAGCCTGGCCTCTTCCCCCTTCCCCAACAGCATCCTGCAGGCTGCAAACCTCCCCCAAGCAGGCAACCAACCCCGACCCGCTTGGTGGGCTTGTGGTTAAGGCACAGGGCTGGGACTCGGCAGCTCTGGGCTGGTTCCTGGCTCGGCCACTGACCCTGCGCAGGTCACTTGGGCTCAGAGGCATTTAGGTGCCTAATTCCCATTGGCTTGGGTACGTTTTCAAAGTGCCTAAGTCCCTTCTTCAAAAGGGACAGGCACATAAGAGCCTAAGTCTCTTTGGACGTCAATGGGATTTGGGCTCTTCATTGACTTGAGTTCTTTGGAAATTTTCACCCTCTGCATCTCTGTCCCCCAAGTGCAAAACGGGGACACGAATCCTTCCTCTGTCTCGTCTAGTGACACTGCCAGCGCCTTGGGGCAGGGCTGTGTCTCCCTGGGTGTGTACAGCACCTAGCACCAAGGGGCCCTGAGTTCAGGTCCGGCTGTAACAACAACGGGCTTTCTTTAAACCTGGCTGAATTGCAGAGGTCCCTGGGTCACCCTCCAGCTGCCTTTCGTTTTGGAATGAATTCTGGGAGTCCTTCCTGGGCAACGCTGCCCACCCCCCCGGCCGCCAGTCATGCACCGGGGCGGATGCAATTCAAGTGCGGAGCATTTATGTGTGATCAGGAAACGTCTCTAAAAATACACCTGGTCAGGGCGTGAAGGACGCTGCCGCCGTGGACAGCGGGCCGCCCTCGCCGAGGGGAAGGCGCGCTGGTGTTTGCGCTATGTTCTCTCCTGAGCGAGCCCGCGCCAATGACCGGGGCGCACCAAGAAAAACAAAGCCAGGCCATAACAACCGTGACCCTTCTTTCCATCCCCCGCACCGCGATGGTTTCAAGGCTCCCCGCGGGAGGAGGGATAAATATGATCTGCTGGGACTGGGGTCAGCACAAGACTATTTCAGGGCTCTGCCCTGGCCTTGGAGTTTCCTTCCTTCCATGGTGGAAAGAGGCCGCCAGCCGGCACGGTGCGGAGACGCTGGCATGAAGCAGAATGGTGTAAACGCCTGGACCGGACAGACTCGCCCCATCCCGGCAATGCAGCAAGAGAGCACCCAGCCAGGGTCGCACCCAAGGGCTCTGACCCCAAAGTACAGGCCTCTAAAGCACTAGCTCCGTTCAACAAGAGCAGGGCAGGATGCTACCGGCAGCCTTGCCTGGCTTGGGGTTGCTGCCTGCTGTCACCACCAGGAGGCGCTGTTGGGGATGCTGCCCCAAGGTCATGAATGGAATCTCAGCATGCTACCTCTTGCCTGCCCCGACCTTTGCCACCCCCACGTGATGGCAACACGTGTCGGGCAGGGGCAGCCCCCACCCCAGCGGACGCAGCCCCTGCGCCTGGCTCAGATGAGTACAGGGAATCCCCAAGAATGGGAAAGCAGAACAAAATCTGGCCTTTCCCCCCATTCGCACCTCTTCCTGCCCTGGCTTAGACACCCCCGGAGTCCCAGGTCAAGCAGAAGCGCCAAGAGACACACAAAGAAAAAAAAAAGAGGCAGCAGGCAAACAATAGCACAAGCCGGAATCATGGCCAGTCCCATCCGCTGACAGCCTGGGTTTCCTGCCCGGCCGAGCCAGCTGACTTCCCCCCCGGCCCCCATTGGAAAAACGGCGTCTTGCTCTCCAAGAATGTGCTTGGAAAAGAACGAGCCCGAGCAGCGCCCCGTCGCTCTTGCACGCGCACCGGCGGGGGCCACCCTCCGCGGCGAACGGGGACGGGAGCAGAGCCCGGGCGACGTCAGTGTCCTGCCCTGGCAGCCCCTGCCTGCGTGTTTGTTCTAGCAGGAGCCTTTGGGGACAGAAAGCGTCCAGGGTAACGCACCATGCGGCAGGCTGGCTCTGCAGACTCAGCAGCAGCACAGCAGGGCCCTGGGGGCCGGCGTGGACCTCGCTTTCCGATGGGAAACAAACGGGAAGAGAAGGGAAAGAATCCAGCGACCACAAGGCTGAAGCTACTGAGCTGGGGTTTCCAGAGGAACAGGCCTAATGAGACCCTCACGGAGCCCCCACTACAGGCCCGGGAGTATCTGCCCACTTCAGTCTGGGGAGACTGAGACTCCTCCAGAGAACACGCCCCTTTTCCCTGCCCGCACCCTGAGCCAGCCTTCAAAGGAGGCTGCCGTAACTGGGCACTGACTGGCCCATTGCCGCCCTGCCTCCCGGGGTTACGGACAGAAGCACACGACCCCAATACCTGAGTCCGTGTGTGTGCTAGCATCACTGCCTGCGGGTGAGCAGCACGCTTGTGCACGCGTGCGTGCATGCTTCGCACGCCGGTGAGCATTGTGGGCAGGCAGGCCCTGATAGTGTTCCCCGCCACGTGGATCCTCACGGGCACTAGCCCCAGCTCAGGAACTTGCCCGTGAAGCCTGTGCAGCGAAAGGCTGCCTGGGTGTGACATCGAATTGGGACAGCCCGGAGCTTCCGCAGCTCGGCAATAACCAACAGCAGCAGCCCTGAGCCAAAGCATGGAGCCATTTACAGCACAAGGGGCAAGGCCCTGCCAGGAGAGGAAGGAGGGTCAGCGCTGGACTGGGCCAATTCCCAGCTCAGGCACAGACACCCAGTATGACCTTGGTCAAGTCACTTAATCTGCCCCGTGCCTCGGTGCTCATCTGTATAATTGGGATAATGCCCCCCACAGGGATCAAATCCCAGCTGCAGGCTGGGACAGGAGAGTTGGTCTCAAGCGGACAGGAACTAAACCACCCAGGCACAACGCAGAGGGATGTAACCCAACCCCCACCCTACTCAAGGCCTGGGCCAGGCAAGACAGACTCACCTGCAGCTCGTTCATGTTCATGACCATGGAGGGTGGTTTGATGGTCCCCAGGCGGTAGCGGACCCCTTCGTCCAGCGTCATCCCCCAGAAATGGCTGTAGTTGGCGGCTCTCCAGCTAGCGAGGGACAGGCGCAGGTCCGATTAGAGAGCAAAGCACCCCTGATGTGCTCACGACCAGCCCCACACCCTGGAAGTGCTATCTGGGGGCATGAGGGTGTTGAACACAGAGATGGGCCCGAACCAAAAACCCTGGGCTGCAGGGCTCACATCCGAGCACCTCAGTACTTGAGAAGGGTCAGCGCCAGCTTCCTCCCCTCCAAGGTCAGCGTGGCCCGTTCCAGAGATGTTCCCATCGAGCCCAGGGCTCTGGTTTGGTCCAGGACACAGAGGGGGTTGACTCTCAACATCCCAGGGAGGCAGGGCAGGGCGGTGCTATTATCCCCAATGTACAGATGGGGAATGGAGCCCCAGAGAGGCTAAGGGACTTGCCCCGGGTCACACTAGTGGTCTACAGCATTGGTCGGTACGGAACCCAGGTGTCCGGCCAGTGCCTTAGCTGCAAATCCAGCCATGCTCTCTAGGTGCGAAGGGGCGTTTAACAGCATTTTAAGGGAAGCGTGTTGGCGACCAGACGCTCGCACGTCTCAGGAGAGGTTCTATTCCCCGCCCCGCCCGTGACACGCAGGGGCTGTAACCTAGAGCGGGGCTACATTTTTCTAACATTTTTCGCAAACGTGCTGCCTTTTGGGGGGCCACTGGTATCGAAAACGTCCTCAGAACGGTTGTCCAGACTTTTCATTTACTAAAACCCGGCTTGGAGGCACAGGGCAGAATTTTAACCCTCGCTTGCCCAGCCTTCATTTCTCCCTCTGTAATGAACGCTCCCTTCCTCCCGCCTTGCGTCCGGCTTGTCTGTGTGGTCTGTACGCTCTGTGGGGCAGGCTGGGTGTCTGTACAGCACCTAGCACAGCGGGGCCGTGATCTCAGCTGGGGGCTCTCGGTGCTACCACGACCCAAACACTCGCAGCGAAGCCGGCCCAGCATTTTGCAGGTTTCTCAGGGCATCGGGCTGCCCCGTGGACCCGCGGTGGAACACCGACACCTCCAACCGTCAGGCGTTCAAAGGCCACGTCAAGCCGTCCTCTGCACCCGCCCGGCAAATGGCTCTTACCCATAATTCCCTCTGTTGATGGCATCGATCATCTCCCCATCGATGAGGCAGGCGTGCTGCTCACAGTCCCAGTTCCCGTTCCCGCTGCAGGTGCTGGGGAGAGAAGGAGAGAAGAGAAGGGTCAGCCAGGGAAGCGGGTCCAGCCGGGGAACTGTGGGACAAGGCCTTGCCATGGGCGCGGGATGGAACCGTGATGGGTCTGCCTGCTCTAGAGATCTGTCGTGTGAGGCTGGGACCAGTTGTTCCCTCTCGCTCGCTCCCCGGCTGCCCCCAAAGCCGCCTCAGCCATGTATCGCCCATGGCACAAGCTGGGGGAGCTACCCCGGGTGGCAGCCGATACTGGATCTCGAGGGAAGCCGCATCCATTGTTGCTCCAGAGTTGCGGCCTCAGCTCCTGTGCCTTCCCACAACCCCCCAAGGACCCCCCTCCCAGCAGCTCATCTGCCTACGCTCCACTCCGTTTGCAAGCCAGCACTTCAAGGGTTGGATGCTGCCTTCAGAGAAGCAACTAAACTCGCTTCCCTGCACCTTTGGAGCCACGTGGGTCTGCAAAACGGAGCCAGAAAGCCCTTGAAATCAGCCCTTGGTATGAGCCCGTGACCCGTTCCCCTGCTGGTCGCTGCTGGAGCTTGGAAGGGCAAAGGAGCATGGGATGAAAACTAATGAGGCTGAAAGTTAGCCAGGCTTTTGCAAACATCCATAAACGCTGGGGCTGGGGGGAGGTTCAGAGCAGCGATTGCTGCCTTTCAATGAGTTCAGCAGCCTGTGTTAAAAGCAGGGCACTCGAGAGTCGGTACTAAACCTTCGGGAAACCTAGCCAGCCCTCATCTGCATTACGGGCGCTGCAATAACGCTGGGGCCGCAGCTCTGCCGCTGTATCCCCACGGCGCAGACGCAGGCGGCAGGGACAGAAGGGGTTTCTCCATCGCGGCAGGAACTCCCGCCTTCCCCATCAAAGGCACCACTCTTCCATCGCCCCGGCTGCATCTACCCCGGGGGTTAGCTCAGCGCAGCTACGGAGCTCCAGGGAGCGGGTTTTTCACACCCCGGCCTCCCCGACGCAGTTACCCTGATATAACTTCCCCCTGGAGACCAGGCCTGGGATGCATTAGAAGAGCTGGGGAGGAAAGGAAGAGCAGGCCCTGCTCAGAGACTTTAAGGCCAGAAGGAACCATCCCGATCGCAGGCTGCAGGACCGAGTCGCCCACCGGCTCCGGCAACAGGCCCAGAGCCTCTGGCCGAGTCACTGAAATTTGACTGCAAGACTCCACGGGACAGAGCAGCCACCACGGACTCTAGTTCAGACCAGCGGGTGCCCCACGCGGCAGGGGATCCGGGGGGCTGGGTGGGGAGGCTGCAGCTCAGCATCAGGGGGCAGCCGCAGAGCTGTGGAGTGCTGGGGGGCAGGGAGCCTGAAGCAGGCCCCTGAGCCCCCTGACTCCCATAGGCACCGAACAAAACCCATTCCCCCCCCCACACACCATTCCAGCACCTCCAGGCCCCTGGCGCCTGCCCCACGGGGAGCTCACACCAGCCTTCTCCGGCGTTAACCAAGCTCCAAGCAACGCTTGGTATTTTCTCCAAGAGCCCCACTGGGTTTTGCACCTTTTCCAGCTCAGAGGCTGCGCTTCCTTTTAAGGCTAAGGAGCTGCCAGACAGGGCTCTGGAGCATACACAGAGCTAAGCCAGCGGGCCAGCACCGCAGCCCCGGGCCTGGCCTTAACCCTCCCCTCCCTGGGACGCTGAGTGGGAGATCTCGCCCTGCCTTCCTCCCGGCAGGGGACGGCTGCCTCTCTGAGGGGCATTGGATGTCCGGTGCCCCTGCAACCCTGCTGCCAGGCTCCCGCTGCTGGGTGCATGGGCTGCATGGCCAGTCTGGGCGGGCGCCGCTGGGCAGATGGAGACAGCAGGGCAGGTGTTCCACTGGGGTGTGGATAGTGACACCCCACGCCACATAGGAGAGAGGGTGGGAACGCAGCCTGGGTGGGGGAGAGGAGATAGCCCCTCCCCCCCGGGCAAAGAAGGGAGGCGAAGAAAGGAGGCAGGGGAGGGGGTGACTGCTCCCTCCCACCCCACCCCTCCCCTCCCCTGGCCAAACAGTGATCTAGGTGGGCCCACAGTCCAGCTGGGAAGGAAGCACATCACTGTTCAGTGGGGAAACACCTGAAACAGGAACAACCGTGATAGCCTCCCCTGGGGCCAGGGGTCGCAGGCTCCCCTCTCAGGCCCAACATTCCTTCTGTGTGTTATAAGCCACCCCCCCACCCCCCGCCTGGCGATCACTCCACTGCCTTGCGCCAGTGAGGCAATGGAAAAAGCCAGAGTTCAAATTCCACGGCCTCCCAGTGCTTTCCAGACCCTTCGCTCCCGCCTCCGTGCTGCTTGGTCTCTGCACGCACGGTGGTGCCCTGGCTGCTGGAGCATCTTGTTATGAACCCCGGGGGAGAGGATCTCTCAGGAACTAAATCAAGGAGCAGAGCAGGCCCTGTTAAAAATGGGGATGGGGAGGGGTCGTGTGTAAGGTGCCCAGCGGCCCGGTGGCAGGAAGTAAACGGTTTCACAGCCGTTCACACCACCTCTGCCTCCTAGACTTTAGGCCGCTCTAGGGGCAGGAGCGACCCCTGGTGTAAGTTAGAGCAGCCCCTTACGGCAACCATACCAGGTCACCAAGGTCCTTCCTATTGGCCCTAGCATGCTGCTGTGCTGGGGGCTGGGAGGGGGAGCGGCAGGGGGCTCCTTATGGATGGAGAGAGACCTAATGGCCTCTACCTCTGGGCCAGTGCAGGGCCAGATAACTGAGTGGGAGTAGCTAGGAGTCACACAAGATGCAGACGCATCTGGAGTCAGAGCTGGAAGGGGAGTTGCTTATTAAGTCCTACGTGGGGTCCGGACTGGGAATATTTTGGCAGGAGGAGCGTTCAGCCCCCAAAGGCCCAGCCCTGCTGGAAGACACTTCCCCTTCTGCAGGAAAGGCGGCCGGTTAATCTTGGGAACCTTCAGCCCTTATTAAAGCCCCCGCCCTGGGCAGGCTCTGACCCCTGTGGCCCCAGGAGCTTGGGAACTGGTCAGGGAAGAGTTTGCTTCAACACTGAGTGCATCCCACCCCCGCATTCCTGCTGATAAAACACCAGCGAGAGTTGGCTCCCGAGACAGACAATTGTGGCTAGGGGGAGGGGAGGGGAGTTCCAAAGATTGGAGGAGTGGGCGGGAGGGTGGAGGGGAGATGCTCTGCTGTGGTTGTCATACACTGAGCTGCATGGTCTGAGACAGGTGCTGGCCTCGCGAATGAGCTTCCTACCCGCTGATACAAGGTGCTGCACAGGGGGTTGTAATTAGCAGCCTCAATTCTGCATTCACTGACGTCAGTATAAATCTGGAGCAGCTACACTAAAAATCAGTGGAGTCCCTCCTGATGTAAATCCAGCCCATTATTAGCATGTAAGGATATCCCTGATCTCCAGTAAGGCTCAATTGGTGTATTCAGCTCTGATGCTTTTATGCCTTTGTTTTCTGTATCTTGCACCTTTAAATCTATCCTGCTCGCTGTAGAGGTGGGCAGCCATTTTGTGCTCAGCTCAGTACAGACTGTTAGGCGACACATGCGCGCACACACTGCGCTCTCTCATCGAGACTTCTTTTGTTCTCCATTGTTCTCTTCATCTAAAATAAATGCCATTCACACCTAAATCATCTGTTTGCTCTTTGCACATGGAGAGACATAACCGCCCAATCTGTCTTTCCCATCTCGATTTCTAGGATTCCAGAAACACTCTGGAAATGGACGTAAAGACTGGAATCAGCTCTCAGCATGCAGCTGAGAAATGAGGTTCATTCACGATGCCACCGTAGCCAGCTTTCATAAAGGGAGGCAAACCATTGCCTGTGCTGGGGATGCAGCATGGGGGTTTTGAGTTTGACTAGACGACCTCTTGAGGTCCCTTCCGGACCTACATTTATAAGCCACAGTGGGGTTATCAGGGCAGAATTTGGTCTTGGTGACACCTCTGCAGGAACCAGTGATGAATCCGAACCTGACCCAATCTGGGATTTCATCACCAACTGAACTCTGGGTCCTGGGCAAGTCAAAGGGTTCGCTGTGTGCATTAAACATTCGGGCCCAAGTTTCCAGAAACCCCACGGCTGAGTTCTGGCTCTGCCGCGGGAATTCTGGGCAGCCTGTATAATTCCAGTGCAGGCCCAGGGAGAAGCGGGCAGTTCCCAAAGAGACTGGCACCCAAATCTCAAAGCCAGCCAAGCCCCCGTGGGCTGACATCAGAGACCGCTGGAACCTGTGATGGGTCATGCCTCTGGCCCCACTCTCCTGCTAGTGCAGATGGGACCCTACGACCCATTCTCTGATGCTCTGTGCAGTCTAATTTTACAAGCGATGGCTATTCCACAGCCTTGTGAGATCTCTCTGTCAGGGGATGAGGCGGAAATGTTGGAGAAGGGAAAATACATTTTGACTGGTTTAAAGAGAAACCTGCGTCATCTGACTTAGCTGATGGCAAACAGCTTCTTAGCAGCTCAGGAAATAATTAGCAAACTCAGAAGCCAAAACACTCACCAGAGGTTGCAGTTTTCTCTGTAGGTGGCTCCGGTTGGGTATTTGTGTCCACCACGATCACAACCTGGACAGGAGAGAGGCGAAGAACAGACCCCAGTGAGGAACTGTTGTACAGGGATACACATGAGACTAGTTAGATCACGGCTACCACAGAGCCTGGTCCAACTCCCCATACAATCAGTGGGACTCTTTCCATTGACTTCAAAGGAGCAGGACCAGGACCATAGGCCACCTTAGCTCACGCAGAATAAGGAGCAATGGTCACAGAGAGACTAAGTGAGTTGCCCAGGGTCACACAGGGAGTCTGTGGCAGAGCAGGGAATTGATCCCAAGTGAGCGCCCGAACCACTGGGCCACCCTTCCAAACTAATCCCCCCGCCCATTTAGAAGAGTTTTGGGTCTGCCTTGGAAATATTCTGCACCCCTCTGCATCACAGCCAATCGCAGACAGGTTTTCCGGGCCTACCTGAGCTGTCCTGGGGGGCACCGCTCTTGCTTCTCGGGACATGAAAGGGTTTAATTCTGTCTCATGGGAGGAGGAGCCGGGTCCTTCCAACTATCCCCGGGGGCCAGTAGGCTGGGCAGCTATGCAGCTGCTGCTAGAACTGAACTGAACTGCCCTGCGTGCCTTTAACTCTCTCCTCTCCTTGCCGTCTCCCAGCCGCGAGGTGTGCAAGGGCAGCTGGACAAAGTGCAATTAGAGACGGGGGTGGGGGACTTATCATGGCTCAGGGCATGTGCCGTGAGGCAGCGGAGGCTGTTTGTGCGGTTTCGGGTTCAGTGCCAGGCAAGCTAAGAATGTCCACGGTGTGACGCATGCCCTGTAACCTCTGACGTAAACACACCCCAGGCTTTCCCCATTCTGGATTCCCACCGGCGTAACAGATCAGAACCTGCACCCCTGGCTTAGGGGCCGGCTCCCCACACTCCCAGCGTGGCCGCCGGAGAGCCCCGTCTCGGGCCAACGCATCCGCGACTCCGAAAAGGGTGCACACGGCCCCCTCACTGGGATGTAGCAAAGAGCGCACGGTGGTTTGGGCCACCACCGTGGGACCCTGCAGCGGGGAAGGCAGGAGTCGTTCCCAGAGAGCGGCGTTCACAGGGTGAGAGCAGGCGAGAGACTCGCCGCCCACGCCCATGTGGATTGGAAACATTTCCGATAAAGGCGCCAGTTACAAACGCTTTATTCATCTGTATACGCCGGCTGGTTGCTCAATGGCTTCTTAGAAAGAGTTTTGTGACACGCAATAGAGGGAGGGACACAGCCCAGCGGATGCCGTGTCTCCCCAGCAAGGTCCGTCAGGGTTAACATGACAGTGAAACACACACGGCTCTGAGGGTCAGGATCTTCACTGATCAGGTTCTGATCTCAGCAAGAGCAGCATCGATGCAAGGACCTGAGCACCAGACAATGTAGGGATGTAACTCATGGAACTGGCCAAATTCCAGCCCGGCTCATTATCCTGGAATTTCCCTGGCAGGGTCAAAGCAGACGCGATAGTCTCCTCCACTCCCCCATCCCAGCTGGCCGGGCAGCGTTGCTAGGCGATCACTGCCACATTTCAGCCCCGGGCAAAGGGACCCATTTATCTACGTAGGGTCAAATTCTGGGTCCAGTTGCACCAGGCGAGGCTCCGGAGTGAGTCCCCTGAAGGCAGGGGCGTTATCTGGATTGACTCTGGCGTAACGGAGCACAGAACACAACCCAGAGGCTCCGGCGCTGCGGGGCCTTCAGACGAAGGGTGCTAAGGAATGGTCAATAGCTAATGTGGGCCAGATTCTCCACTGGTGGAAGTCACCAGGGCTCCAGTGCATTTATACTGATTTACACCAGCTGAGACTCTGACCCAGAAATGGAACTGGAATGTACTGGGCCAAATTCTGCTCCCAGTTACCCCCCGGGGCAAAGTCAGACTAGATATTAGGAAGTCAACCCTCCATTGTCTCCAGTGGCATTTACACCTCTTACGCCAGGACTGGGTTTGCTGGATCCGAGGTCTCCCTTCCCGGCCCATGAGTTTTCCCGCGCCTGGCATCTCTGGGGTTACGACTCTTCGCTCAAGAGGCGGGCAGAGCTCTGGGAAAAACTGCTGGCAGCTCCCCCCGCAGCCCGGGGCCAGAGAAAGGCAGCTATGATGTGTGTGAAGTGCACACATTCCCAGCCGCCGTCGGGCTGAGGTCTTGCAGCTGCCAGGGAAATGATCACATCTTAAGTGGGATCTGCGATAAGGGTGATGGCGGGAGAGGCGGGTGACTGGCAACGCCCCATGGGAAGGATCCAAGCAGACCAGCAGGGGACGCAGGGAGACGCCTCCCCGTGCCTGGGGCTTGGGGGTTTGACCCTGGGGTGGTCCCCTTATGGATGGGGACGGGGGATGGCTGCTGGAGAGCAGCCAAGTAGGCAGGAGAGGGAACAGAGGCCCTGTTGAGTGGAATTGCTGTTGACTCCGCAGGAGAAGAGGGGGTGGGGATCATTGAGGGCCAGGAAACACAGAGGTTGCAGGTTCAAACCCTGCAGCAGGTGGGACCACACATTATCCCCGTTCGATAGATGTCTGGGTGGTGAGGGTGGCTCCCAGCCTAGGGGACAGATTTGACCTACACAAACTCCACGGGAACGATTGCTCTGTCATTGGCAGCCTCGGCGGAGAAGCCAAGCACTGAACAGGCCCTGGGGACGGAGCCATGGGGGTCGCTCTGGAGCAGGAGGACGGGCGGGAGCTGCTGCCCCCATGTGGATACCTAGAGGCCCTGGGTCCCCGAGCCAGCGAGCTGCTGGAAGGGGTCTGCCCCATCTACCTTTGTGCACGGCCACGGGGGGCGGGATGCCCAGGCAGTACTCCCAGAAGTCGGGGCAGCAGTCGGAGACGGTGCGGTTGCAGAAGAGGTCGCAGTAGCAGATGGTATCCAGGTAGGGCACGGTGCAGGCGTCGTCCCTGCCGGCGCAGCAAGCGTCATTCCGCTCACAGTACGAGCCGCCGGCGTCGCGGATCCCCCGCTCGTGCAAGCCCGGCGCCAGCTCTCTGCGGCTCCGGGCCCTGGGGGCAGAGAGATCCTCTGCCGCCAACAGCCAGAGGGTGGGGAGAGTCCACAGCAGCCTCATCGCTGGGCCGACGTCCCCAGATCTGCAGGGGCCAGGGAGAGAGGAGGACGGGACGTGAGGCACGCGGGGGCCGGAGTGGACACGGGCAGTAGCGTAGCCAGGGGTGGAGCAGGGGGAGCGGCTGCTCCCGCACTGAGCAGAAGCGGCGCCTTTTTTTGCTCCCGGCGCCTTTTGCTCCTGCGCTGCAGCTGGAACGGAGCATTTTTGTTTGCTCCCGGCGCCTTTTTTTGCTCCCGACGCTTTTTGCTCCCAGCGCCTTTTTTTTTAGCTTCGCTCCCCCTGTGCTCTAAACCTGGCTACGCCACTGGACACGGGCGCCTCCTGGCCCATGTCCTCGTTCCTAGGGCTGGGCGAAGAGCTCAGCGGGGGACACTAGCGTCGCCATGATCTCCCCTCGGGCCCCAGGCCAGTGATGGGTGCTTGGCACCAGGGCTTCCGAACACAGGCAAGGGGACTTGCCGTGGGGGCTGGTGAATTGACGGCTGCCAGGAGACCCTGGAACAGCTTTGCCCAGCCCGATAACGAGATGCACCCGGGATCTGCCCCTTGTTCTCCTCCAGGGGAGGAATAATCCCCCCCATGACCAACCCACCCATCACAAAACGTTCCCCTTCCCGACTGACTGGCCTGTAAGCGCCCAACGCCGAGTCCTTGCTCTGCCCACGTCGCCTCCTGCTGGGAGGACAGCCAGGCCGCACCACCACCCGCGCCGGTGCTTGGGCCACAGCGCGGCCGTGAGATGCTGTGAGCCGTTCTCCTTTCGGGCAGCCAGCAGCGGCTCGCCAGGCCAGCACGACTGCAGCCTCACCGGGGCTAGCACCAGTGGACACAAGAGCAGGGGCGGGACGACGAGGGGGCTAAGGCAGAGAACGATGCTCCAGGGGAGCTGTCAGCTGGTTCAGCTCTCCAGGAACGATCCCCCATAACCCCTCGCCAGATTTGAGACACCCGGCATCCTCTGCGCCCCCGGGCAGGAGAGCGCGAAACGCCCGGCTAGCAAAAGAGACTCTGCTCTGGGAACTCACGAGCCAGGGCATTGCTCAGCGGGAGAGGGGGGGATTTAACGAATGGCTCTGTCCTAAGTGCTGTGGGGCAAAGGACAGATTCCCTTCCCTTTTGTGTTTCTTGCCATGGAAGCCGCCCCAGAAGGCGGCTGATTCATCAGCGCGACTGATGCAGAACTTGGGAGCGATCACCCATCTGGGAGTTAAGTTCCCAAATACCTTTCAGGGTCTGGACCTAAGAGACCGGAGGGAGATGCAAGGAGGGGTGTTCCCTTCCCATGCAGATTGAAAGCTGTCAGTCACATAGCATCACAGCTGGCTGGGAAAAGGGGGAAGCTGGGGTGCTGGTTGTTTGCAAGGTAGGGGGAGAAATGACCTCTTTGTTGCTTCCTAAATCTTTACCAGGATAAAGGTACAAAATACCTGGGCTCCCTGCACGTCAGATAACCAAGGCGAGGGCTCCCAGTGAGTTAGATAGGATCAAGGCTGCAGGTTAGGCAGGATCAAATCCCAGGCTAGCAGGGAGCTTGATAAAATTGGGCCCCACGCTGCCAGCAGCTCAGGCAGTAGAAGCCAGCTGTAAGCTCTGTGCATGCTTGATATAAGACCAGGCTTTGGCTGCTAGTGTTGCCATCTCTCCTGATTCTGTTGCAAGCCTTGGGGGGTCTTTGCTATTTTCCTTAAAGCCCCAGCTCCTGGAGTCAGGTGATTCCCTGAGAATCTCAGCTTCCGTTTAAAAAGCGAAGTACGTTTCTAGCCCTGCTGGTTGCAGAGAGAAACTGGACAACGGGACCCCTAAGTGCTGCCCCCAGGAGAAACAGCTGATCTTTATTCTTCATTAAATCCCATGATTGTGCAAGGCCTGGCTTATGAGGAGGTGATACCAGATTTGCCTGCAGCATCAGGCACAGCCCACCCAGGTCAGTGGTGCAACGCTGCTCCCAGACTAGCCCGGGCAGCGAGAAGCAGCCAGGAACGTCTCAGAGCCTGTTCCTGTTTAATCCCTCAGACTGGAGAAAGAAAACATGAACATGCCGGTGCAGCCGGCAACGGACTTCGTCCCCAGCGCCGGGCAGGCAAGGGCAACCTCTGAAAGGGGGTGGGAGCAGCATGGCAGGCCGCAGCCTGTGAGCCATTCCATGGCTGGGCCAGGCTGTGCGTCTGCCCCGCACACACGGCCTCAGCATTGCTGTTACCAGGGTATGGGGTGGGGCGGGGAGGGGACCAGTCTCGGGGCCCGGGCTGATCGCAGCTCGATGAGCTCCATGTGGCAGCTCAAATGCACTCGGGGATTTCAGTTCTCAAGGGAGGGGGCTGCCTGGCACACGGCTGTGCATGTCCTCCCCTGACCCCCTCCCCCCCCCCATCTTGCCCCCCTCCCCCCCCCCATCTTGCCCCCCTCATGGCCTGCGGTACATGGACCAAGGCTTTCTCGCACGCTCCTCTGCAGCGACACAGGCTCAGAGCAGAATCCGGCCCCACATGCCAACGCCTTGCCCTGCACCGGCCCACGGACACACCAGTGCTGCAAGCCAGCGGGGGAGTCTGGCCCTCTGTGGGGCATTCATGTGGGGCCAGGGCTGGAGGGGTCCGATCCTGCATCCGGAATCCTCCAGCGCTCCGTCCACCAAGGGGCTGCGGGCCAGATCCCTGCCATGACAGAACTGCACAGATTGACCCACATTCTGCTCTGGTGACCTGCCTGCGCTGGGGGGGTTTTGCACCAAGGTAACCCCGGGGCCCGATGCTCCAACGCCCAGCACCTAGTGCAGGCAGGTCGACCAGTGCAGCGTGGGTGGGAATCGACCCCCCCTGTGAGGAGCAGCGTGTCACTGCTGGGGTAAAGACTGAGACGTGCCCAGCGCAAGCCTCTTGCCACGCGGCAGCACCCCGTCAACACTAGGGCTTTGCAGGGGCGTCGCTGCACCATTGCAGCCCCCGCCCACAGGGACCCAGGTATAACTGCACAGATCCCGGCATCAACACAAGAATTGGCACTGGTTTAGTTCCAGGGGTGCAAGCCCCTGGGGGGATGCTCTGAATCTGGGGTAAGAGCAGCTTATTCCTGTCCATCTTTGGGACGTATCTGGCCCCCATCACTCTCGTCTCTGAGCTGCTCACAATCTTTAATAGATTTAATGGAGGCAGGGCAGTGCTATTATCCTCCAGATGGGGAAACTGAGGCATGAAGCAACTCAGAGACTTGCCCAAGAACACCTACAGGGTCTGTGGCAGAGCAGGGACTTGAACCCAGGTCTCTTACATCCTAGCCTCTTGCCCTAAGAGCTGGACCTTCCTACCTCTTAACCCTGTGTCTAATCGACATAAGCTCAAAAAGTCTGGTTGTAACCGAAATCATTGTCCACATGCTCATGTGTCAGGTCAGTTAAACCAGTTTAAAATCACCCCTTTTATTAAACCGGCGCAGCGATCCCTGGAGACAAGCCCGTAGCCTACCGACATCTCTGCCATCGCGGGCTAGGCTACACCGAAACCAGAGCCCATTATTTCTGTCAGAGTTTGTGCTTGGAACACGCTGGTTTCAGCTTGTTCAGCTGGTTTCAGCTTCAGACTGTCCCGATTTGCTGTAGCTGGAGTCTTTTTTTTTTTTTTTTTAAGCTTAAACCATTAAAAACTAAATGACTCGGGATCAATCGGAGTTAGGCTCCGGAGTCACTTGGGCACTTTTGAAAATGTTGCCCTTCAGGTCACTCAAAATAGGATGCTTTTAATCTGAAACCAGAGAGTCCAGTCCCCGTTTGCCCCAGCATCACCAAAGCGGGGGATTAAACCGATTTGGTTCGTTCAGTGGCAGCTTGAAGGTGGATCACGCACAGAGTCTGAGTGCAGCAAAAACTTTTACTAAAGGAGGGAAGTAACCCAGCATTAACTTGGGAAAACGCCGCAGCTAGGGTTCATAAACACAAACCATGAGCAAAAGACCCACCTCCAAGTAAGTTGGGCAGTGCCTTTTCCCCTCAAAATCTTAAGTCCAGCCACCCAAAAGTCCCTTTAACATGTCCGTCCTGAGGGCGGGATCCACCAACCCACCAAGAGTGAAAATAATTGGCAGTGTGTGTGACTTTTTGCCCCGCAATGCACCATCCCAGGGATATTCCCTGCAGCTCTTCCCCTCTCGCCAATCCCTGCCCAGAGGTTTAATTCGCCTTCCTCTCAGCATTGTTCGGGGACTTAGCTTTCCTCTCTCCATCTCTTTGATCTGCAAGGGCCAGTGTGGTATCCCAGACTAGTCTTCCTGATAGAGGGTTCGAATGTGCATCTGTGATCTAGGATTTAGGTAATGTAACGAGTTTTTGGGACTCAGCAGCTAACTTGGGCGGGGAAGGGGAGGGGGACGAAGGTCAGAAGGCAGGGAAGGAATGTCAATCTATCTTTGCCAGCGCCTTTGCTTACTGCAAGGTAAGCAAGCTGCCTTCATTTCGTTAGCTTAACCCTCTGACCTAGGTCTGGCACATCCTGAAAACAAGCAGCATGGCGCATAAATCCCGGAGCAGCAAAGCTAAAGCGGGCTCAGGAAAATGCCTGGAATCTGGAGGCTGGTGGTAGTTATACTCCCGCATACAGGAGCATTGCTGGGCGACTGTAAAACACCCAGAGGCGGCTGCATTTCCCTGCTGGGCGAGCAGTCCCTGGGCAGCATTGCTGGGTGACTGTAAAACAGCAGTTATGTCCCACCCCAGGGGAAGCTGCATTTCAAGCGTTGGCTGAAGTCATCCTTGCAAATGCGGGGCCAAATCTGGATCCCACCCCCAGGCTTGCAACCCTGCTGAAGTCAAGCTGGGGGTGCACCATGAGGGCAGATCTTGCCCCTGGTCTGTAAAGCGTGGTGCGTAGCCCCTGGTGGGAAAGGGAGCCTGCAAAAAGGGGGACTCAGCTCCCCCCAGCAGCGCAGCAAGGAAAGGCTAGTGGAATTCTGCTTTCCAGCCCCAGCCCAAACACACCCTGCCTTCAGAGCTTAGCAGCTGGCTGTTCGGGGGGGGGGGGGGTGTTCTTTCCTCCCGGTTACACCTCTGTTAAACACACCAGGGATAAGGAGTCTAGGAGCTGCCCCAGTCCCTCCCAGTAAAAGCTCCCGCAACCTTCCCACTACACACAACCCCCATCGATAGTGCATCTCCCCAGGCAGGTATGAAATATTTGCAAAGCCTTCCAAAGTTCACCCCAGCTAAGCCAGCCCCTCCTGGCTGGGACTGGCTGGCAGCAGATCCTCCCGGGCAGCCACCAGCTGAGCCGAAATCAAAAGCTCACTCCAGGTCTTCAAGAAACAAAATCGTGTCTCATCCCCTCCCCTAAAGCAGTGAGAAATCCACGAAGCTGATTCCTGCCTCCCCTACCCGGCTGCTCCATGCAGAAATCAGCTGCCCACAGCTCCAGCAAAACCCCCAGGGAGGAGGCAAAGCCCACTAGAGCCCAGCTCCCTGCCAGGAAAGAAGAGGATTTTACCTGAAATGTGCCTGTCCCAGCACAGCAGCAGTCTGGGCTCGCCAGCAAAAGCCCGCTCGTCCGCCTACTGGACAGAAACTCCTAACACAGGCAGAGCAGCCGAGCCACTCCTCTGGGCCTGGCTCTCTCTCGCACACTGGTGCAAAGGGGCCCGGGCACTCCTTATGTAGCACACACGCCTTCCCACCTCCACTCAGCCGCGGCCAGCCAGCCTCCCCTGGCTCCAGGGGGAAAGGCTGCCGAGTTCACACGCGCAGCCCAGAGCCGGGCCCCACATTCCCCGACAAGGGCTGGGGTTTCAGGGAGCTCGCTGACCCTTCGGCTTGGCTTAGGGGACGGTAGCTGGGCAGGGAGATTTATGTCCCAATCCAGGCACACTTCTTTCCCCTCTTCGCACCCCAGTTGACCCTCGCCAGCACCGACACAGAGCAATCGCCAGATAGCGCATTTATTTACCCACCTTGGTAAATACTCCGGGACCCGCAGATGCAGCACACAGGCAAACAGGCCAGCTGGCCCGGAAGAGATGTCAGGGCACGTGAGCGACAAGGTGACCGGCCCTTAACGAGACACCGCTCACGGTTCGGGCGAGTAGCGACAGTGGCTGTTGTCGGGCTGAGGGGCGTGGGCGCTCAGTTCAGAGGGGAGGTGAAAGGTAGGGCTCATGCGTTTAAACTTCTTCCAGCTGCTCACTGTAGATTACATGGACCAATTGTCAGACCGGCTCAGATCATACTGAGGCGCCACAGAAGGGGGCAGATTTTCAAGAGCACTCGGTACATTGGGTGCCAAGAACCTTTGAAATTCTGGCTCCTAGCGTCCCTTAGGCTCAGGTATCAGCAGGTCACTTCCTCCCTTACATGTGCCTTCAGCATCTTTCACTAGACCCCCCTTACGGATTGTTAATCCACGCCCCCTGCTAAGCAGCAGGCAACCAGCAAGACAGCTGCGAATGGGAGTGGTGTGGGTAACACTGGTCCCCATTCGCACCCATTAGCCTGTGTCCAGGGATAAAAGATGTGATGGCAGCAGGTGTTAATTAACATGCTAGAACAGTCCAGGGTAGACAAGGCTTTATCACGGTCCAGTTATAGTTTAGGGGCAGCCTAGGGTTTTCCTCAACCAGCTAACGTGTTGAAACTACGACCTAGGATCTTGGGACTCAGGAGACCTGGGTTTCAGTCCCACCTCTGCCACCCGCCTGTTGGGTGATCTTGGGCAAGTCACGCCCCCGTGCCTCAGTTTCCCCATCTGTAAAATGGGGATCATGATATTGACCACCTTGATAAAGGGCTTAGAGATCTATGGAGGAAAAGCACTATATGAGAGTTAGGTGTTGTTATCAGCACATGTTAAAGTCACTCCTGCATCCCCGCTGGCTCGCTCCCAAGTAACACATTGCCCATGGGCCCCCTGAGGGGTGTGGGGTGGAGGACTGCTAGATCCAATAATAGACCTTCCCCCAAAGGAGCCAGAAAGCTGTGGTTCCGAGGCAGGGATTCATCTCGACCCCCAGCTCGCCCGCCTGCCTGCTGCAGCCACTTTGCCACCCCCCCCACACCTAGCTGCTTGTCCGTCACACAACGGCCAAGTCACTGGAGCGGCTGCCCCGGCCTGCACCATGGGGCGGCTGTTGCACAACAGGCCGTTAGCCGTTCGAGGGGGGTGTTGCTGTGGAATAAAAAAGGTGACGTGAAGCTGAGACCACAGCAGCCCTCTGTACAGATCAGGGGTGACCACAATGGCCCTGAGACGGCAAAGGAAGCAAAAAGACGAGGCTGAATCAGCCCGTGCCAACGTCTCCTCCACCCAGTGAATTTGCAAAATGCAGATTGGGCCACACTGAGTCACAGCGAGGTGCGGGGCGTGGGGGCAGGGGGGAGCACAATGCCCCGTCAGCTGGTGTATGGGTCAGCCGAGACCCGTAGGCTGGGTGAGAACAAGCTTCACTCAGTACCCCAAAGTGTCACTTCCGGGGGACACTGAACCAGCCTCTGTCTGCCCTCCAGCTCAAGGACAGCCGGGCCAGATGCCCAATGGTGCCGGTGAGGTGGGTGGACGGGGTCTGTATTTGGGGCTGGTGACGGAATGGCTGGGTAGCGAGGTGTCTGGGGGAGTTTAGCAGCAGGGTGACTAGGGCCATTTCCAGGCATTGCTCTCTGCTGCTCCTGGGCAGGGCCTGGGATAAGAGCCAGAGGGAGAATGAATGAATGAATGAATAGCAGACAAGCCTAGAGGATGGAAAAGGTGGCTCGGACCAAAATAAAATAATAATATTACCAGCTTCTCCATTTTCTGACCATCCTGCTCTGCTGACCCCTGTAACGAACACACAGCTGTCCACACGTCATGTCTGCTGCACACTACAGCAGCGCACAATGGCTTGGCCATAGAACCACAAACCTACAGCCCCCCCCCCCCCCCCCCCCGCCACGCATGGGAGCTGAAGGAGACATAGACATGGAAGCCTTGGAGCGCTGAGATCCCCTCACACCCGCAGTCAGGGAACAGCTGGAATGAGCAGCGTACACAGGGGAAGAGGAAACAGGGAGGGGGGGCGGGGAGGCAGGCAGAAGTAAGCCATGCACCCAGCTGAGAGGGCAGCCCGGCTGATGGGAGGAACAAATCCAGAGCCTTACTGGGGATCCCAACCCATGGCTAAAGCACTGGACTGGGACTCAGGACATCTGGGTTCAACCTTGTGTCTGCCACTGACTCCCTGCGTGACCTTGGCCAACTCACCATTGGCCAGATTTTCAAAAGCAGCTCCCACTCTTCCCTGGCCACCTCATTTAGATGCCGACAGGGCAGCTGCTGGGCGTGGAGCCCTTTAGAACATTCAGCCCTTAAATGTCTCGGTGCCTCCGTTTCCCCTTGTGTAAAAGGGGGATAATAACCCTTCCCTGCCTCATGGGGATATGGGGGGAAGGGGACAGAGGGTTATGAGGAGGAATGCTCGGGATGTGCTCATGTACTACACTGGTGGGGGCCCTCGGTGGGCTAAGCATCTAGACAGCCAGGCTGCTGGGCTTTTTGGGACATGCCCAGGCCAGTTCGGACCAGAGAGGCCCACCCCTGTGCCCTGAGCTAAAGACAGCTGGCTCCTCGGAGGAACTGCTGTTAGACAGCCTGTAATTAACCTGCAAAGTGCACTGCTGCAGGAGACTATAAAGGCAAAGTCTCTGAAAAGGACCAGGGCTTTATCTGACTAATGGAGATGTTGATAACAGGGGGCGCGGCTACCCCCGAAATGGATTTTTACTGGCTCCCGGTGGAGCAGATTAACTGTTATACCAGTGAAAAAGGTTCACAGTAATTATCTTCAATACACGGCAGTTTATTGAGAAGGAATTACACAAGCGGTAAAGGGTTATATTAAGCACATAACTTCTATGTTAGACATTAAGAGCTATACAGTTTTTTTAACACTAGCCGCACGCAGTTTCTGCTCGGCAAACAGAGAAGGTGGTTACCAATTTTATAGATGGCTTCTCTCCTTGTTAGTTTTTTTTTTTTAGCCCTCTAGTCTGTTTTGGATTCTCCCGAAGCAAGGCCTTGGTTGCCTTGAGACCCCTCTGGTTTACAGCCCGACTTGAGCCCACGGAGCAGAGTTTTGGCTACTTTGTGTAGCAGCGTTGCTTTTTTAAGCGTTAATTAAGGAATTCCAACCACAGTAATTTACTTTGCTTGATTTTCATTTTTTTTTTTTAAGGACTTACATGTCTTTAAAGCATGCCCAGTGGGCATGTGGTTACTAAGTTTTACTTGATCATTGTTTTAGAAGGGGCTGGGGGTGGTGGTGGTAGCGAACAAAGATCACCCTATGTTTTCTCACTTATTAATTATTCGCTCTATCTCTCTGCGTGACATCCTTGCTGTAAGGTTGACCTGCGCTCCATGCTGGAACTTTATACATGTGATATTAACTTTTGCATGGGCCCCTCTTTGCTGACCAATAGGTTCAATATCAATTGTCCACGCAGACGTTGCCAGTTCTTGATCAAATTTGCTTCTACTTAAAGGGAACCTGCTCCCAGGATCCTCTGCAGCCATCCAGCCATGTTTGAGTTATGGCAAGTGATGCTCACGCCATTCATTCAGTACGGCCTCACTAATATGGCACCATCCCAACAGGAGGTACCTGCAATGACGCCAGCTCTGGGAAAACGTATGTGAAAGACCACACCATGGGCATGCTTCAGGGCAGAAGCAGATTGCCCGATGGGGTCAGGAGGAAACGGCCTGCTCCTGGGACAGTATTGCACAATGAGGTTCCTAATGGGCATGTCAGCCCTTTCTGTGCAGCATCCGGTTGTGGCTGCATCCCAGGTACCAGGTTAGATGGCCCTGTCGTCTGTTCATGCCTTCCTGAGCTGGCGCCTCGGTGCTCTTCTGGGCTGTGTGTATAAAGGCGCCTCCACCCTGGGAGGCAGTTGCATGCTTTGTGTTAGGAGAACAAAGTGAACAGCCCTGTGTCATTCACTTGCCCGGTCCTTGACACTGCTTGCGTGCGACAGCACACAGGCCCAGAGCCGCAAAGATATTTAGACGCTTAACTCCCGCTGATTTCAGGATCTGGGCCTTAGCTTTTATACAGGCATGTCTCCGCCACAGATCTCAAAGTGCTTTACAAAGGACGGGGCAGTGTCATGAGGGAAACTGAGGTACAGAGCAGTGCTGTGACTTCTCTGAGGTCGCATGGCGAGTCAGTCGCACAGCCAGAAGCAGGCCACTGGAATTGCCATCTGGATCGGACCAGTGGGTCCATACAGCCCTGATGAGAATCCCTTGCAATTAGGGGATATCGTGCCCTTCAGGGAAGTTTCCTCCTGACCTTCTGAATTAGAGATTAGCTCATGCCCTGAAGCATGAAAGTTTAGATCTCTTCCCAAACTCCTGGTTATTTTTTGTTTAACCCTCACTCTCGTGACTCTCATTAGCCACATAACTGGCCAACCCCGTTGGGGAATCCTGCTAAACTCTTGGCCCCAAATAAGTCCTGACGTGCAGCCCTGGGCTCAACCCACTCCCAGATTTAGGCACGGAGCTGCCTGCCTGAGACAGCCGCCCAGGCAGAATGCCCCCTGCGGGAGCTGGTCTGGGTTGAGTCCCTGCGTTTGAGACGGGAGCTGCTCAGCCACGGGCCAGACAGGGCCCAGTTGGGTGCAGCACAACCGCCCAGGGCTGACCTTGGCCCACCGAGCCTTCCTGCACAGCAGCAGCGCCTTGAAGTGACTTCCTGTGCTGAGCGCTTCCTGGTCCCTCCCTGCTGCACCAGCAGTGGCCGAGGACACAGCTCAGGGAATGGACGGGGGGGGGATACTGACGGGATGTGCCGCAGGAAGGCCTGGCAGGCTAGGCCGAGACCCGCAGGCTCCGCCGCGCATACTTTCTCCATGACCGGGAAGGGACGGGAATCCACGGTGACTCACGTCTTTCCAGGCGCCTCTGGGGAGGCAGAGCAATCCCGGACTCCAAGGACATCCCTGGCTTTACTTTATTTTAACCCTTTCACTGCTGCTGGGCTGAACCCCAGGCTGGTTCCCTATCTGACATCGGTTAGAGCGGGGAAGGCGTGGGAGATCATCCAGCACACAGGGGGTTAAACAGTTTTAACAAGGAATTTCCCTCCGTCCGCCAAGTCGAATTTATATTCTCTGGACCCAGGACATTCCCAGAGGCTGTTACCAGAATAGCTGTAGGGCCAGCCCCTTCCCCCGATGCCTGAGGCGTCCCTTCCAGAATTCCCCATTATCCCCCGATAGCCTCAATCTGGAGGTCCCTGTCCAGTTCTCAACAGGAGCCATTTGCTCAGCGTGAACCCCCCTCTCACACACCCCCTAGCAATAACAGCCTGGCCTTCATAAAGCCACATTCATCCACTGACTCCTTGGATCGGCTCGTTTCACCCACCACTGAAATGCAGCCGCCTCTGGGGTGGAAGGTGGCAGCTGTTTCACAGCACCCAGCACGGCGGTGTTACAGGTCAGGACAGGAAAGGAAGAAGAATTGAATCGAATCCAAACGGCAGGACACTGGGACGTGGACACTGCCACCCTGGTGAGAAGTGGTGTGGGAGCTGAATGATCATCGGGGTCTTTGTTTTCCTTCTCATTGGCAAGGTAATATGGTGCCACCACACTGGGGCATTGCTGCAATGCTGACTCAGAGGGCAAATCCGTGGGTTTGCGGAAGTATTTTGGCTCTTTCCCAGCCTCTTCCTGCGTTTGTGCCCAGCGCCGAGATCAGCCCAGATACCACCGTCCCGGGAGGGGTGTGAGTGGAGGGTGACAGCTGGGCAGGGTGCAGTGCTCTGGGCAGGGGCAGGGTGAGTAACACTTCCTGGCATTTTCCGGACTGTCAGCCAGATCCGTGCTGCTGGGTCCCTGGGGCCTATGCCTCAGATCTAGACCCCGCCCACAGCCTATCAGTGGGGTGCAGGTCTGATACCCGGGGCCTGGTCCCAGGCTCTCTCCCCCCAGGCCAGCACAGAGGAGGGAATCTCAACAGCGACCCCCTCCAGCTGATGCATACACACCGAATGGCCTCCCCAGAAGATCTACTCTCCCTCAGTCTCCCTGTCCCTATGGTCGGTGAAGAGGATTACAGTCGAAGGGAAACTGAGACGGGGGAGACACCCCATCTATATCCCAGCCAAATGCTGCAGTCCCGTCTCTCCCACCTGCCCGCAAGCAGACTCATCCCACGCAGGCGAGCAAAGGTCACTCCCCGCCCTGCACCAGGTGCTGCCTTTTCTCCCCACCCACCGGACGTGATAGGGATCGTAGTCTCTGCACCCACCGAGCGCCTGGGCGGGCGGGCTGTGGCCAAACAATGTGGGTGCGGGGACTCCCGGCGTTGGGGAGGGGCTCTCGGAAATGGCTGGAGGCAGTGGCCTGCAAAGGCTCTCATGGGGAGAAGGGCAGGGGGAAGGGCTTTGTCCAAATTCACCCCGGACTTGCCTCTCCCTTGCACCATCTCCTTGCCATCGGACAGACCCCACTCTGCTTCCACCTTTTGCAGCCTCATGCGGGGTCGGCTCCCCCGGTGTGGTCCCAAAGCCCAGGACGGGAGCTGCGCCAGACCATCCCAGCTCTCCACAGGCTCCAGACCCCCCGTGCTTTAAGGGGGTTTGTGGTGCTCCAAACCCCGCAGGGTGTTCGAAGGGCGGCCTTGGCCTTGCTTGCAGAAAAGGGGCTGGGGGAGGAGCTGGTCTTGTGACAGCAAAACACACTGGGAGAGAAAAGGCCCAGGCCCCCCGTGGAAGTCTGGGACCGTGACGCTTGCCGGGACCCGGGCTACCCACTGAGTGTGAGGGCAGCATCGCCACCCGCTCTGGTGGGGAAGCAACGCGCCACCTACCTTGGGAGGGGTCTGCAAAATGCCCAACGGTGCGCTGGCGGGGTCCTCAGCCCGGGTGTGTTCTTTGGTCCTTGGGCATGTCAGGTAAGGTCCCCTTCAAGCAAGGCACGGAGAGGAGACCGGGCCATAGGGAGGGAGGCGCTTTATTGATCACACCTGCACAACAGGGCTCTGACCAGCCCTGGCTAAACGCCCGTCCCAGCATGCCCTGCACTGCCTATCAAATCTGGGGTGGAGCGTCTCCGGCAGCCCCCCGGGCTGGCTGCTCCAAAGTCCTGCTCTGGGATCTAGAGGGAATATTACAGGTTGTGCCCCTAGGGACAATTTACCTGCTCGATCTCTCCCCGCCTCCCCCAGAGGGCGGCCACATGCAGGTGAGCCCCACGCCAAGGTGACTCGGCTCTCGGGAGCATCCCAGCTTTCTGGCCGTATTCAGCTTATTCTTACATCATGCAGGTTGGGTGCAAGACCACCCCGTGTCCCCCTGGGGGCGCTGTGGGGAAAGAGCCGGAACTGCCCTGCTCCTGTAGTTGAAATCGGCCTCTTGACACAAGCCCGATCTGCAGAGTTTGGCGCTTTATTGCCCCCGGTTCCGCCTTCCGCAGAGGGTTTGGCTCCAGCCAAGCGGGGCGGCCGGGTGTGTCTCTCGTTCTGCCCCTGGCTGGGGTGTGGCAGGAGGGCTTCCCCAAAGGCACAGGCACCTAGAGCTCATGCCCAGCTGTTCCAGAAGCACTGGGGGCCTCCCGCAGAGTTGCTGAGCGCTGCCGGAAAACAACCCCGGCCTCCTCCCGGAGCCCCAGCAAAAGTTCACGGCCCCGGCGGGCTCATCAAAGGCGGCTATTGTCCCTGCCAGGCAGATCCGTGGACTGCAGGGGGGACGGACGCGGGGGCTGAATCGTTTAGCAAGTGCAGGAAAGAACATTGCTGGAACGTGAAGGACTTGGCATGTGGCAGACTCGTTCCTAAGCACGCAGGGAACATAGTAGCTGGCCAGACACACGGCCAAGGACAGGGCGGGCAGGGTATTGACCTGGAATGGTTCCCCTTTGCGAGCCAAGCAGGGACTTTGGACCAGCCAAAGGAAAGGGGTGTCTCCTGTCTTACCCCCGGAGCATCCACCTGCTCTTAGGTCTGACAGGAATGGGTGCAAGCCAGGATGAGGCTGGGAGAGGGAAGGGGGCAGGGTGAGGAATTTGCAGTAGCTCTGGTCCAGATGCTCAAAGGTATTTCAGTGCCTAACTCCCATGGGTGGGGGGCAGATCTGGGCCTCTGTGCAGCTGTCCAAGCAAAGCGCCTGGTGGCTCGGCCCTTTACAACAGTCCTGGGGGTGTACATGGGGACTGCGAGGGACGCCCGTGCGGCGTGAGAGGCAGGTGTCTCTCCCACGCCACCGATGGGGCAAACAATTCACGCGGGCCCTGATCAGCAGGGAGGAGGCTGGCCGCTCCCCGAAGACCTGAGGAGCCGATCGAACTTGCCAGCGGCCCGAGGAAAGGCGGCCCCCCGGGGGCTCAACACGTTGTGGGTGACACCGGCCAGCCTGGTACTTGTGCAATACCCTCTCCGGTGTGATGAGCGTCCCTGACCCCTGCTGAGCAGCGCCAGCAAGCCGGGGCATTGCTCCCCGGGGCTCTCGTTACGGGCCAGGGCCGGGGCAAGCTGTGGAAGAGGAGGCGGCACTTGAGGGAGCTGCCTACTTGAGACGCGGCTCGCTCCTGCTGGGACCAGACGGCGCCCCTGGGCAGCCGGGGAATGCCAAGTGCCCAGTGACGGCAGCAGGGGATGACTGATAGCAGGAGGTGGCGGGGATGGGGGCGGCGGGAGGGAGAATTGGCCCAGGTACCTTTGCACCTGGGCTCTGGGCGGGTGTGGGGGGGTTCACATTCTTGAGATTCCTCGGCCCAGCGCAGCCGCCTGCGAGCCCCCCGGGGGGGGGGGGGGGGGCGTGGGTTTGGAGCCCTCCGTGCGCTGCACCAGGGGGGCGGGCGTCTGGCAGGGCAGGGGCTTGTTAAACAAGACCGAGCAGCTCCGAGTTACGCCCCCGGCTCCTCAGCCAGGCGCTGCCCCCCCCACCCCCCCCCGGACCACAGAGCCAACGGCGCCGGTGTCCCAATCCCGGCAATGGCGACTGTCCCCTCTGCGGGTGGCGCTGGCTCCATGGCTCCTCTCTCCTCCCGGTGCTAGAAACACCCCGACGGCGCGCCCGGCCGACCCCTCAACTGTGCCACCGGGTGCGTCGCCCCTAGGAGAAAGGGGGGCCTACCAGAGCAGGGGACTGTGAGTCAGGACTCCTGGGTTCCATACCCAGCTCTAGGGCAAAGGAGGTTAAAAGTTGGGGGTTTCAAGTCAGGACTCCTGGGCTCTATTCAACCGTTTTCTCGTGTGACTTTGGGTGAGTCACTCTCCGTGCCTCAGTTTCCCCATCTGTAGACCAGGGGACTGATGCCCCCGAGGGAAGGGGCTTGGGTGGTGAAATCAGCGTCCGCAAAGGGCTTTCAGCTCCCCAGGCGGAAGGGGCTATTATCGAATAAATACAAGGCTTACCGTGGCGACGGGGGCTGGGAGTAGCTCAAGACCTGGGGCCGGATTCCCCCGGCGGCTCAGGCTACCTGTGACTTCCCTGGAGCTGAGTGACCGATACCCGGCGGGGGCAGGGTGGAGCTGGCCTGGGACCCCGAAATGTTGCCCTCCAGGATGGCTCAACGAGCATCGCTCTGTCCAAAAGCCGCAGCGACTCTGGCATGGGTCTGGGGCGCCACCTACTGGGGGCGATGAAGAAGTGACTGGGGGAGTGGGGGGTCCACCCCAGGCCCCTTATGGTCAGGAGGGGATCGAAGAGGAAGAAGGAGGCAGGCAAGCAGCCATCTACGTAAAACTTTAATGAAACAAATAAGTTAATAAGTTAGTAAAGTGAGGTAACTATCTTCGTCTCGGAAACAAGGGCCGCTGGGCATCACCTGGAGGGGTTTCCTACTTCTCCTTTGGCCGAAGCCTTGGCCACCCCGACCCCGACCGCATCCCCATCCCGTATAGACACGAGCCGTGGCTGCCTCGGGGAAGGGGCTGGCGTGTGCCCCCCCACGCCACAGCGCAACGGGCGCCATGACCGGGGCGGGGGGTCTCTATGCACAAGTCAAGACACATGCTGGAGCATGCAAGCAGGTGGGGATGAGACCGGCTCCGGGCAGGGGTCTCCGCGGGGGCGGGCGGCATGCACTACCGAGGCACGGAAGGCAAGCAGCACTCAGCTGAATGGGGAGGGCGCCCCCCATGCCCTAGCTCCGGTGCACGGCCCTACAGCGGGCACCTCTCCCACCCCGCCGCCGGTAGATCCAGGGAATTGGCTGGAAGCTGGAAGGGTGGGGGCGGGGGGCAGGTTATACACTACTCATGTCCCCCCCACCCTTTAGATACCTGCCGGGGCGTGTGAAGGGAGAGGGAGGTCCTACGCCCCCACCATCGCAAGAAGGGCTCGGAAGGTCAGGGAGCCCCCAGGGGTGGTGAAAGGAGGCATTGGTGGGGCCAGGGTCCGGCGAGGCCCGCCGCTCTGCCAGGAAATGGCACAGCAGCCCCCACGCGTGGGAGGGCACGGTCCAGAGCCAGGCTCTCAGCTGAGCCCTTGCAGGCTGGACCATCGCCCAGCCATCCCCAAGATAGTCTCCTTGCAGGACAGAGCTGGCCCTCGGCAGCCGCCCATCGCTCTCCAGCAGGGGAAGCTGCTCAGCGGGGGGCGAGGTAGGATGCAAACCCAGGGCCGGCTCTAGGCACCAGCCTAGGAAGCACATGCTTGGGGCGGCACATTGTAAGGGGCGGCATTCAGACCAATCTTAGGGCGGCAAATTCCGCTCCTGCTTTTTTTTTTTTTTTTTTTTTGGCTTCGGCGGCGCTCTGGCTGGTTTTGGGGGGTTTTTTTTGCCTGGGGTGGCAAAAAAGCCAGAGCCGGCCCTGTGCAAACCCTTCATGTCGAAGTTCAAGAGCTGCTCTTGGCCACCCCGGAAGGCTGGTGCCTGATGCAACTTAATAGCAGCCCAGTGCCGCAGGGGTTTGCCTCAGACCAAGGGGCAGGGGGACAGCGCGCGCACGGTGACCCTGGAAGACATTTAACTGCACAGGAAGGGTAACGCGCAGGCACGAGAAATACACCCCACCTCTCCCCTTCCAGACAGAGATCCTGCGTTTTGGGAGATCTATTCCCCCTCCCCGCAACCCTACCCACCCCCCACCCACGGGAGCACCAGCAGGTGTGGGGAAACGGCGGTGATCAGATTGGGAAGAGGGCTCCGGGTTCAAAGCCAAATCCGTTCCAAGATGGACTTGACGACGCTGAAATCTCAGGGCCAAAAAACTCCCTCTGATGTCAGCGCCCGCTCCTGCTGGATTTCAGTCGTGTCCCCCCCACCCCACCCACTAGAAAACAGGCCAGGGATGTTCGGAGTCCAGGCCTGACACAGACAGTTCCGACTGATACTGAATATTCCTGACCGCAGAAGATAGGCAAGGGAAATCCGGGCTCTTTTGCGAGCCAGAGTGGGGGCGAAGGCCCCCATCCTGCAGTGAACTCCCTTACAGCGCCCATGGGGGATCGGGGCCCAGGGTTTGAAATGAAGGGGCTATCAATGGTGGAGAGCAGGATCTATGGGTAAAGCACCAAAGTGCTGAGAAGCACTCGGGCTGGGTGACAAAGGACAGCAGGTATCCAAGGGAAGCCCCGTGCCCAGCTCTGATGGGTGAGGCTGTGGAAGGGGGCAAGGGAGAGAAGCGATCCAGCGGGGGAACCACCTCTGGGAAAACGAGGTCTGGAGATGTTGGGTACCCTAAGCTACCAACGCCTTCCGTGCCACTAGGAGACGTACGGAAGCCACAGCGGGCAAGCCGGGCTGCCTGAGCTGGGCAGACTAGACATGGGGGAGGGGAAGAAGAGCTCAAGCTAAGCTACAGCATCCTTACCCTCCTCCTGGCTGTGCCCACACCCATGTATGCACCTCCCCTCCCCACAGCCAGGGACAATGGACCAGATCCAGGCCTGCTGTTAACTCCACGGACTCATGCAACAGGGCTGCATTTGATCCAATGGGCCAGTTACCCCCTTTCTAGTCAAGGGCCTAATCCAAAGTCCGTCCAGCAGGCTCCAAAGGAGCAGCATTCACCCCGTGACACCCCACTGATGCAAGCAGCCCCGGATCTGGCCCTAGGGGCGTGGGGTAAACACTTATTGCCTAGGCCGACGGGCTACCCGTCCGCCCCTCCCGTCGGGATGTGGGATGGAAGGTTGCATATTGAAACGCCGCTGCAGACACGCTGCCCTCCGCTGCGCAGACGGTGCTACTGTGCTTACTGAGTTACACTCACGGCTGCAGGAGTCGGAGGCCCTGCTCGCTGGGAGATAGGAAACATGGGAACGCCCCCCCCCCCCCCCCCCCCGGGGAGGCAAAACCCGGCCGTTCCCCAGTGATTTCCTAGGTCCGGAAGAAACCACATTCAACCGAGTCCCAATGCCCCTTGTGTAGCACTGGACAGTAAAGGGTTATCTAGCCTTGCATAGCTGTGAGTAAGAACCCTGCCCCGGCTCCCAGGAGGGGCAATGGTGTCGAGCCGCAGGGGTGCCGGGTACATCGGTGAAGAGATCAGAACCGCCAGCCTTGGAGTTCAGAAGCTCTCAGTCATTCCATACCCTGTGTCAAAACTCATTCCAAGGGCGGTTCCCGGAGAGGCGCCCAGAAGAGAGACCGAGTGACAAGGCGCGCTGGCCCGTTGCATCCCTGGTCAACTCGCCTTCCTGGGGCAGCGCCACCCCAACCAGGGATGAGCCGGGAGAGGGGGATTTCCTCCGCAGAGAAGACTGCCTGCAGAGGACAAAGTCTAGAAAGGCTGATCCTATAAATAAAAGAGCTTCTTAGATACCAGGCGTTTCTCTCATCGGTTTTGAAGGTTTAACGCTTTAAGAAACTCTCTCTGCTGCATCCCCCAGGGGTCCCGGCCCCAGCGGGTTCCCAGGTGCTGAATACTAGTTGCTTAATAATTCCTGCTTGTGCACGGTCGGAAGGAAGACTTGTTCAAGTAAAATCAAGGTGAGGCTCATAGTGCATCAGGACGCGTTAGATGAGGCCGCGTGGTCCCCCAGCCCAGAACCTGGCTGGGTTCACAGCTCAGTCTTCTTGCCTGCTAGCTATCGGTGTGTCTGTCTACAAGAATGTTCACCACCAGGCTCATGACCAGTCCCCCCCAGCTCTCCCCCGGGACCGCCCCACCTGTGCTGGGAACCGCTCTCAGTCCATGTTGGTGCTGGCCGACCTGGAGATGTTTAAGGTCTGCGCGGACACGGAGATGTCCTCGTTCTCTACAGGGCTGTGGTAGTCGGAGGTGATGTCCGGGTCAAAGCTGGAGAGCTGCATGGCGGCCAGGGCAAAGGAGTTGGTGGAGCCTTTCCGCAGGCACTGGGAATAGAGGCCCAGTAACAAGTCCAGCTTGTGCTCTATGGATTGCACCTGGAGGGGACGGGGAAGAAGAGGGGGATTGAGCCAGGCCTAGTGCAATCGGAATGGGGATTCAGCCTGTGGGGACGCAGGGGCTCCCCAGATTAAGCGGGGGAGCAGGTTGCATGGTGGGGCAGAAAAGGGGGCTGGAGGGTGCAGTAGCTTTTCACTTCTCTAGCCAGTTTGGGTCCAAATCCCGGGCAAGTCACATGTGAAGCATTTTACTAACATGATGACCTGAACGTGGAGGTAGCGATGGGGCCCATTTCATAGCTGGGTAAACAGGGAGATGAAGTGACTCTCCCAAGGTCACCTGGTGAGTCTGTGCCAGAGGAACAGGACCTGAGGGTTTTGCTCCACATGAGCAACTTCGATGAAGAAGCTGCCTGTCCGCCCCAGGAGTCCCAACTCCCAGTCTTCTCCTCGGTCCATTGGACCCACCACTCTCCTCCCAGAGCTGGGAATAGAACCCAGGAGTCCAGGCTCCCAGCCCCCTGCTCTTATCACTAGACTGCTAAAGAAAAAGCAAAAGCAAAAGCAAAAGCAAAAGAAAAAGAAAGTAACGTGCCCTATGGTCTATCTTCTCTTTACAAATCAACCATAACAACCACAGGACGTGGATGGCCGGACAGGCCGCCAGCTGGTTTCTCTCCTGCTGACACACACACACATACAGGCACGGCAAGTGCAGGGGCCAGGCCATGTGTTCGGGAGCGTGCACGGTGCTGCACGCGCCCCCTGACCTCAGCCTTACTTGTTTCTCCACTTTGACCACTCGGCCCATCATGCTGAGCTCGTCCACCAGGTCGGCCTCCAGGGACTTTTCTCCCTTCTCCCGGGTCTTCTTATCGACAGCGATGGCTCCCCTTCCCACGATCTGGTCCACACTATGGGCGAGAAGACAGGACAGAGGGCGGGATGGCGAGGAAGCGGAAGCTCAGCGTGAAAGGGGCCTTATTGCCAGCGAGAATCAGGCCCGGAGAAGTAAGGCCCAGAAGTCAATGGGAGTTCGGCCTGTACGTACCTTGGAGGGTCTGGGCCGCCTGGCCTCCTAGTCACTGTCACTACAGGTTGGGGGGAACCCACCTTTTCAGCCTGAGGGCCAAACGAATCATTTCAAGCCCTTTAAGGGGCACCACCTCTCTGTTTACAGTTTTATCCTGCTGCCCATCACCACAGTATCTGGCCACCTTCCTTGCGAAATCAGTCGCAATTGAGAAGCCCCTAGTGGGCTCCCTGGAGTCTCTGGCACAGCTCCCTTTTCGGGGCCAAAATTCTGCTTGAAGCAGAGGGTTTGGTTTTGATTTTATCCGTTTTTTGGAGGTAGGGGGTGGTTGGGGTTTTAGAGGTAGAAGGGGTATCAGTGTAGGGATTTGGTAGCAGAAGGGGGGTCAGAGTGGGGGGTCAGAGTAGGGGCTCAGGGTGGAATGGGAGGCCAGTATTGGGTTTTGGGGTGTCAGTGTTTAGGGGTATGGGGGGTCAATATCAGGGTTTAGGGGTGTCTGTGAGAGGGTTTAGGGGTGCAAGGGGATCAATGTCAGGGTTTAGGGGTCGTCTGATTTTAGGGGTGTGTGTTGGGTTTAGGGTAGAAGGAGGTCACTGTCAGGGTTTAGGGGGTCGGTGTCAGGGTTTAGGAGTGTCTGCGTTTGGGTTTAGGGATACAAGGGAGTCAGTGTCAGGGTTTAGGGGTGTCTGCGTTGGGGTCTAGGGTAGAAGGGGGTCAGTGTCAGGGTTTAGGGGTGTGTGTTGGGGTTTAGGGGGACATCACAGAGCCTCTCGCCCAGCGTGCATGACGTCAGCTATTGAATGATGCGGCCCCGCGTCCCACCTGGCCAGGGGCTGCGGAAGCAGCTAAGGGACGGGGCCCTGTGGGCTGGGAGTCGCGGTCCCCGGCAGTGGCCCTGGGCAGCGGGTGCACCTGGGCTGTGGCCCTTCTTCATGCGACTGCTCACCGGGACTGGAGGCTCTTGATGCGGCCCAGCATGTCGAGGTGGCCGGCGGAGTACTGCTCGATGACGTCCTTGACGTCGTAGGGCCGCAGGGTCTCCTTGAACTTCCTCTTCGCAACCAGGAATTTCAGGATCCTGCCGGGAACACAAGGGGGTTGCCTCAGAGAGGGGCGGTGAGGGGATGGGTCTGAGCAACAGACCTGACGCGGGTCACGGCCCAGCTATCTCAGAGGCCCTAGGACCCACCGGGACAGCTGAGGTCCAACGAGTCCCCGGCGCTCTCTTTAAGCCAGGGTCCCCGGGGATGGGACAGGCTCTCACCTGTGGAACTCCCCGCCACTGGAAGTCTGGATGACCCCCAGGCCTTATCACCTTCAGTGTGAGAGCGACCTTTTGGCACAAGAGACCCTTGGAGACTGTGACTACAGACTGGTGTGTCATCTGTTCTAGCTCCCTTGGGGTGCAAGTTACACTCGTTGAAGTGACACAATTGCACCCCTGACGCCCAGAGGTGCCGTGTGCAACCAGCCGTGTCTGTCCCCGCCGCACCATTTCCAGAGCCTGGGAACAAACAGGCGCACTGCAGGTGCTGGGAGAGGAGGAGAGACAATCTCTCTGGCCTTTGCACGACATGGAGAGCAGTTATCGGATCTCTGCACCCTGGGCCACTCCTCTTTTGCTGCGGGAAAATAACCTGCCTGCCTGTTTTCCATGACTGAAACCTGCCCTGGGAAGGAAGCAGAGGGGAAGAGAATAACCCAGCCGTTAACTGGCTCCCCGCGCCCTGGCTCTTCAGTCACCGGCTCCTTGTCAAACGACGAGCAGAAATGCTGCTAACGCAGCGGAGGGAGAGAGGCTGGCAGAGAGGGCTCATTAGCAGGGCCGTGATGAAGGATTTCATAACTCCGTAGACGGAGGGGAGCATCTCTTGTGCAAACAGGCATCGTGAGCTAGCACAAGTCACTTGGGAACCTGGGGCTTGCGCTCTTCCAGCTTGTGTTAAGTGGCTTCAATTAGCTGGCGATGTTAGACATGCCTACGCTGCAGGACCAAAGGCTGGTGCTGTGGGAAGGGACCGGCCAGGGCTAGGACATGTCACAGCATGGAGGGGAGCCTGCTGCTAGCTCAGGAAAAGGGAGAAGGCCAGGGTTAGATTTCGCCAAAGCTGCCCCCTTGTTCAGTGCCAGCAAACCGCAGGCACAAGAACAGTCAGCAGGCAGGTAAGTGCCCGGTCTGTGGGTGCAAAGAACTATTGGGATGGTCAGGTCACAGCAGCTGGTCTTGAAAAATGCGTCCGCAACTGTTTGCATCCTTGAGAGAACCCAGGAGTCCTGACTCCCAGACTCCTCCCCACTCTAACCCTAGACCTCACGCTCCTTCCAGAGTTGGCAATAGAATCCAGGTGTCCAGCCCTCTGCGCCGATCATTAAGGATGTGTTCTGAGCTCACAGCATCTACTTCACTCCTGTTAATGCCCCATCTCACCTCCCCGTTAGAGGGCCAACGTGTTGTAAGGGGCGGGAGGGGGGGGGGTATTTCAACACCCCTTCTCCCAGTCTCCCCCACCGTGCTCTCTGCTGCTACAGCCGCATTGCTACAGCCTTGGCACCCCAACCCAGCCAGAAGAGGTGGCTAGAGAGAGCGAGGTCCCTGTTCCAGTGGTGCTGCCGTTAACAATGGCTCTATTCAGGACGGTCTTTTCAGATGGGTGGGGAGCGGCCAGGGAGGCCTGGCTCGTGTCTGCAGTATGGCATGTGCAGACCAGAAAAAGAATTAACCCAGACATCCTGCGACCAAACCAGCCTCTCCACCCACCCCGCTCCCCGTCCGCCTGCTCCTTTCAATCCTGGGTGCCGGATAGCTCGGCTCCCTGGGCTCAGGTGGCTACACTGAAGCCAGAACGCACCTGCTTAGCAGAGCTGTTCATGTTTGTCAGGGACCCTTACCGGGGAACAAAACTGTTGGCAAATCAATGAACCAGAAAGAGGGGGGTGAGACTGGCCAGCTCTCAGCATGCACGGAAGCTGCCGCTCTGGCACGCAGCTGCAGGGAGTTCCAAGGATGGCAGAGCCCACCTGGACAAGAACCTCAGCCCGCCGCTCCCCACCAGAACCGTGACCCTCTGAGGCTCGGAAGGAGCAATGGTCGGGCTGGCACGGAGACGAGGGGAAATGCCATTGGACGCCCGCCTGGCTCCAAATTCCCAGCGCCTGGCTCGAAAGGGGCCGGGGCGGGAGCAAAGGGCACCTGGCTTGGAGCACGGAGGGCTGGATGCTGCAGAGGGCAGGTGCATGGATTGTGGAATGGGCCAGTCTGTCGTTTGCGGGTTTCAGGGCAAATTGTTCGCCCGGCCTCAGAGGCTGGGCACAGAGCTCGCCTGCTCTCCTCCCCTGTCGCCCGCCGCACTCGCTGGCTACCCTGACCAGCCCGAGACCTATGGAGGCTAAGAGTCAGACAGGCATGAGTTCCCTCGCCGTGGCAGCCACAACCCCAATGAAGGACCTCCGAGAGCCCACCCAGGGGCAGCTGCCTGGGAGAGGCCCCACCCCAAACCTCCCGCAGGATGGACGTGGCCAACGATTGTGAGGCCTGCTCCCCACCATGGGCTGAGAACTGGTACCGGTGGGGGCAGGGATGGCTGGGGAGCTGGCCTCACCTGACAGACCGAATGAGGGTTTTCACAGCCGGCATGATGTCCTCGAAGGTCAGGTCGCATTGGTAGCCCTTCTCCTCGGTGCTCTCCTCCACCAGGCCGTCCACTGAGGACAGAAAACAGGGACTTCCCATGAAGGGCTGGGGACGTGCTTCCCCCTTCCCAATTCAGGTGTGCTACATAGGGTGCAAATCTCCCTCTCTCCACACATGCATGGGGCTGGGTTCTAGGTCTCCTTTGATTCACCATGAATAACACAGGGCTCTACATGGTTCAGCTGCGGCTCCTATGGCATTTATCCCCGGGCTCCTCTCTAGCTCCTCCCAGCTGATGACCTCCCAGCATTTCAGCGTCTTCACAGGCTCCCCGTCCCCCTCTTGGGCAGGCCCATCCCCAAGGCACAGAGGGGGAAACTGAGGCACAGAGCGGCGGGTGACTTTCCTGAAGTTGCACAGGGGGTCAGTGGCTGAGAAGCCTGGCGTCCTGGCTCCCACTCCTGTGCTCTAGCTACACAACTTCCCATTGAGGGGGAGCGGAGGGGGAGTCCATTCTGCAGAGCAACTCACATTCGAAAGACTTGGGTGCAAAATGGAATGGGGAGGGGGGGATGGGACTTACCCTCCACTGGCGGCCGAGGTTTGAGCCTCAGCGACGCCCGGAACCTGGTGCGGTCGTTGAAGCTCCAGCTCTTCTGCACCTTGGTGGGGCTGGCGGCCTCGTGCACGTTCTCGGTGCTGGGGGAGCGGCGCATGGGCGGGGCCAGGTGCTGCTTTGCCCGGCTGCCCTGCCTCTGCGAGCTGTTGAGGCGGATGCGGTCCTTGATGCCCATTTTGTTGCTGCGGGGCGGGGGCGGGGGGGGAGGAAGGACAGCCGGCGTTAGCCCGGGCAGGGGGAGCTGCCGCTCAGCAGGGAGGGAGGCGGCGCGGAGGCCAGGAACCTGGATGGGGCACGTGCGGCTTCTTCCTACTGGAATGGGCCAGCCCCCGAGCTCCTTGCTCTGGCCCTCTCCAGTGAAGCCATGTGGCGTTTGCCCCAGGGAAGAGCTCGGGCGTTGCCCTAGTGTTGGGGGCGCGTGAATGGGACTCAGCTGGAGCCGGCCCCGGCCACACCACAACGGCACCCGGAGCGCCTTGCACAAGTGTGTGTGTGTGTGTGTGTGAGTGTGTGTGTGTGAGAGAGAGAGAGAGATGCCCGGCACCTGTATGCATTGCAATGAAGGAATGATTGACCCTGAGTATCGAATAGGGGAAGGGTGACTGGGTATTTTAGTTGAAACATTTTTCTGACAGCAAAGGGAGTGCCCGTGAGGAGGGGACAGCGGATGGGGTGGAGGGTGGAGAGAGACACAGACAGAGCACATGGTAGCTGGGAGAGAACCCACCTGGTATGAAATGAAGATAGACCAGAGACAGCAGGGAGGGGAGGAGACAGACAAACCCCTGTGGCTTTTGGCACGGGGCTTCGCGGAGATAGCGAGCCGGGCCCCGAGGGCCCCACCCCTCCTCGGGGAAGATACTTGGCTCTTGGATGTAAGCAGGTGCCGTGGGTGACTGCAAAGCAGCCTGGGGAAGCAGTGGCGTTGGGCTAACTCCAAGCTATCAGTAGTGACGGCAGCCCCACCAATGCCCTGCAGCACGTCCAGTGGGGTAAGTCACCTTCTTCACTGCCTCCCTCAACCAGGGCCTTGTAGCCTACAATAGCCAGCTGATTCTCCTGTCTCCACCTTCCCACCTCTCACCCTGGACTAAGAAGCCGGGTCAGGCTGTCAGCAGAGGGCTAGATAAAACAATGCCATGCGCTGATGGCTAAACTCTGCCCAGCCTGCGGAGGGGGAAAGAGACCATTTGGCAATTCATTATTTAGGTGGGTCAGGACCTAATTTCCCTCCCCTGGAACCATCTTCCAAATTCTCAACCCTTTTGTGGTTGTTTTTTAAATCTGCCCCTCCGTGGAAGGTATGCATTAAAAACAGACCTCCTTTATGTAGGACCTACACCAAAACAATGTTCTGTGCTCACCCCTTGTGGCTGGGCAGTTAGCTCACCCACACAATCCTGATGGCCACGGGCAAATGAGGAAATGCAACCAAAGAGACTTATGTCTGTTGCCACGGCGATGGAAAATTAATAAGGGCCAAAACGAGGGTTAAAAAAGAGACACAAATCAATAAGGAAACTCATTCCAGAGAGGGTGTTGGCAGACAATGGAGGGCGAAGACAAGGAGTTTGATTCTGGTCCCGGACACAGGGTTAGATCAGCTGCTGAAGTCAGCCGAGTTCCCCCCGGCACACACAAGAGGAGAATCAGGGCCGAACTCTTTCTGGTTTTATTATTCGTCATCATTTGTACTGCGGTAGCCCTTAGGAGCCCAGGGCCTAACAGCGCCAGGCACTGCCTACGCCGAATGGGGGCCTTTTCGCACGATTCCCTTTATGATTCATTATGTGGACGATGTCTGGAATTGTCATCATTCCGGTGAGTTTCCAGACATCGGCATAAAATCCAGTGGGGCCAGATGAGTGAGTGGGGTAGTAAAGACAGCAGTGGAGGCAAGTATGGAGGGGAAGTCAACCAGACCTCAATTCAGCCAAGTACGTAAGCACATGCTTACGTGCTTTGCTGAATCGGGGCCCGAGGATGGCGCGAGAGGAACGCAGAGGGGCAGAGCCCATGAAGGCCACGTGAGCAGAATCTCAGAACGGCTCACGTCTAGCGTTTGCTTGTAAGACAAAAACATCACCACAATCGGGGAGGGGGAAGGACTTGGAGGTGCTGAGGGACAACGGGAGTTTGCAACACAGCTGGACTCTAAGCCCCGGACACAACCTTAGTACTCACTGCACAGGCTGAAAACAAAGGGAAGGATGAGAATGGCGACAGACGCGCGTGACGTGGAACGGGACAGGCATGCCAGGCCACTGGAAACATGGCGAGGAGGTGTTTGGATGTGTAGCTTTGGGGCCTGGCACAGCCACAGGGGGCACAAATAAAACAAATCTTCCCATTAGCAGCATCATGTTCTGACTCCAAGCAGCTGGCTCCCCGGCGCACAGAACATCCGTCACAGGGAGCAGTGTGCAGCGGCAGGCCTGGATCCCAAGCCCCTCTGGACCTGGGTGGGCTTGGGACAGGGCTCACAATGCAAGGCTTTAACTGAAGCTTGCATCCCTCTCCACAAGCCGGTCGAGAGAGAGCTGCGTGGACGACCGACGGACACCACCACCTGCGGCTTCTGGAAGCCTGGCAGGCTCTAGAACGTGTGGCGTTTGGCCAGGCTCAGAACCTAGAACCTTTTAGAACTTTGAGAGGCTCCGGTTTTGCTCTGGGATCGGGGGGCGGAGAGAGAGGGAGACACAAAGTTCTAGAAGTTCTCGCTTCATAAACCTCCAAACGCCCCGCCCAGTTCTAGAGCGTCTCTTGAATCCCTTTCCCCGCCCACCCAAACCTGTCCGAGGTCTGCCATCGCGGCGCGGGCAGATCCCCCGCATGCCAGCAAGCACGACCGCCACATACCATGCAAAAACGGCGGCAGAGCCCTACAGCCCATGATCAATACTGAACAGGAGGGGCGGGGCCTGGTGGTTTGTCATCAGCGATCGGTTCGGTCTCTCGATCGGCCCTTTCGCTGTGGAGAGAACAACATGACCATTTCCGCTTCGGTCTCTTTCGAATGGAAAGGCAGGGGGAGGGACACCGAGCCAGAGACGGGAGACAACCCCCAACCATCCCCCAACCCCAGGGCGTGGCCCATTGCAGGATTCGACAGCTCACAGAAAAACATTTTCAGGTTTTCATCTGGACCCGGGTGGGGGTGGAGGGGCCTGATCATTCTTGGGGGAAATAGATCACTTTGCGCACACACACAAAAAGTCTGTGACATTCACCGCCACCATGCCTTCCCCTAGCACTTTTCACCCGGGGATCTCAAAGCACTCTACTGTTAATTTAACCTCACCTCTCCCCCTGGAGGTAGGGAAGATTTATTACAGACGGAGAAACTGAGGCACAGAGCCGTTAAACAGGTTACAGAACAAATCAGGGCTGGGAATAGAACCCAGGCATCTTGACCCACTCTTTACTCCACTAATCTTCTGAAAGGAGGGACAGTTGAGCCTTGGTGGTTGGAGCATCTGCTCCACCAAGTGCCCAGCAAATGGGAGTTAAGATAGAATACCAAGGCTGGGTCTCCAAGTCCTCTGCCCAAAGGTCCCGGGACTTCAGTTCTCCCCCACTCCTCAAGACCGGCTTGATCCCCAGACAGGAGTCGAGCAAATGCGGGACAGAGCTCCCTTGGCCCAGCCCAGCCCAGCGGAGATGAACCACCCCTGTTCAGATTCATCATGGATTTGGCCAGGGCTCCCTGTCTCCTCAGTGCACGACGGGTGATTCACTAACCTTCCAAATGGCAGCACCTGGCCCCGGGGCGTGGGGTTCCCACTCGCGACGGCATGACCTCTGTCTGAGGCCAGACACCCCACGAACGGGACACCCCCTCCCCTCAGTGGCCAGGAGTGGGCATATGGCCAGGCAGGTGAAGTCGGTGCACATACACAGTTCAGTAGCCACTCAGCTAGCACGGGATAAGCCCGGCCAAAGAGACGCTGGTGGCCCAGGGCTTGGCAATCTCTCCCCCAGCTTCTCCACCGTCCTGACCACAGGCAGCAGCTCGCAGCCACCGGGCACTCGCACTGCACGGCCCATTTCAGCCGCTCAGTCTGATTTTCAAACACCAGCTAATGTAGCCTGCCCACCCCAGCTGGGGACGCAAGCTGACTCACCCTCCGTTACACAGCAAGCCAGTGCCACACGGCCATCCTTGCTCCCAGGAGAAGCCAGCTCAAGGGGCTACTCTGTAGACTTGTAGACTCTGACGCGGCCGGGGATTGCTCAGCAGCTTGTTTTGCTGCACCCAGCAGTTCTGGCAGCTCCTCCTTTCCCTATGCTACGAGCTGCAGGCAGCTCCCAACTCCATCCACCAACCCCCATTCTTCCAACAAATGAGGGAAGGGGGTTGGTTTTTGGCCTAGCGTCGGCCGGGGGGCTCAGCTCATACAGTAGCTGGATAGGACAGTGCACGCTCTACTTCTGGCCATTGCCCGGGAACTGGCTCCCAGCCGGGTGGGGGAGAGCAGAAACTGGGGTTCATACGGCCACTCTGGGGAGCCTAAAACCTCACGAGCAGAGTTGGCTCCAAAGCAGAATTTCCATCCCTGGGAAATTCTGAGATTTGGAAACATGGCTTATATAGAGAGAGATATGCCTATCTCATAGAACTGGAAGGACCTTGAAAGGTCATCGAGTCCAGTCCCCTGCCTTCACTAGCAGGACCAAGTATTGTCCCCTGACAGATTTTTGCCCCAGATCCCTAAATGGCCCACTCAAGGATTGAGCTCACAACCCTGGGTTTAGCAGGCCAATGCTCAAACCACTGAGCTAGCCCTCCCCACATTAATCTCAAAGCGGGATGAGACACTGAAATCTCGGAATTTTTCGCCCAAAAAAACGTTTCAAAATGTTTCGTTTCCACCCGGTGACAATGTTTCGTTGCCACTTCATTGTTTTGATTTTTCTATCCGCTCATGAATTATTAACGTAAAACTGCGTACGTCTAAATGAAAGGTCTGGAGACTTTCCTGCGGAAAGGTCAACGGAATCAATAACGTTCCCACAAAATGGTTCGGTTCCGCTGACCCAGCGTTTTCCAACGGAAACCGATTCCACTGGAAAATTTCCCACGGGCTGTGCTTCTGAGTGTCCATTTGCTAATCCACGAGGGGGTTTTATGTGAGATGGGAGGTAGCAGCAGAATTCAAGGGGCTGCAGTAGAGGGGCAGATTGCAGAGAGCGGGGGCTCCGAGTTTTCATTTCCTCCCCAAGCAGTTGAACGAAGCAATCTAGAATAGCTAAGAGTCATTCCAGAAATGGTTTGTATTCAAGCACCCACAGAACCGCCGCGGGGTAGATTTTCAGCACAGCATTTCATGGGGTTATAGGCAGAGATGGAGAACACACCCGGTCAGGTTTGGAATTTGCAGAACTTCCTCCATCAGGGTTTGAGCTTTTGCAGAACAAAACCCCAAAGTGGTTGGGGTGCAGATCGAGGTTTTATCCAGACTCCCAAGGTGTATTATGGGGGTTGGGTAAACACTTGCACAGCGCTTCCAACACATTCCGCCAATCCACTGTCACGATGCCAGTAAGCAGCATCCCCATTTTACAGATAGAGAAACTGAGGCACAAAGCAGTGACGTGACTAGTCCAAGGCCACAGAAGGGGTCAGCATCAGAGCCTACCCGGTACTCTGATCACTAGACCACAAGCCTCTTTCATTATAAATGCTGCAAGTTTTGATCCATCTCTACCCATACACCTAATTCCCCCATACAGCTGCACTGGAAGATGCACCAGTCTACATACAGGAGAGCAGGCATATCTCCATTACCGCAGCCCTCGTTGCAAGGCACAGAGGGACCCTCATGCACACCCCCGGCAATCTGCTGCATTCCACACGGGCTCTGCCCCCAAAGCAAAAAGAGCCCCCAACACCTGGCCCCCAAACAAGTCATGGGAAGCGTATCCAAGCACGCGATACCTCTGTTTCCAGCCGGCGGGAATCCGAAAGAAATTCCGCTTACTACTAAAGATCTGGCTAGAGGGTCGAGAATAAAAGATACAGAAGAAAAAGAAAGAGAAAGTTAGTGAGACAAAAGGGCCGTGGGGAGGGCAGCCTCGGAGCCCGGCTCTGCTGAGGCCTGGAGCAGTGGCGTGGGGCATGGACATCGCCACCTTCAGGCTGGGGAAAGGAGAGCAGCGTCCAGCAAGAAGCATCCCCCGGCAGTCCAGCCACCAACGCGCGGTGTGGCAGGAAGACTGCAAAGGCAAGGCGGGGCCCTGCGAGTCCTGTTCCACGCAGGTTCGCGTGGATAAGAAGAGCGTCGGGAGGGTGCTCTGTCGACGAGAGAGGGCTGTGCACAGGGAAGGAGATAGTTATCAGAGAAGGTGGCACTCGGGAATACATGGCATTGTCTGGTCCTACAAAGCCCAGGCAAACAGATTGTCCTGTGCAGCTCTCTCCACCGAGCTCTTCAACGTGGTGTCAGCGGTGGGCTCTGAGCCCTCGAGGGCCCTGCCCAGACCCTTGTCACGGTTTGATGCGTCTCCCCTAAAGAGCCCCGTTTATCAAAACAAAACGCCGCTGGTCAGTTTGACTGGCGGGCAGAGCCCTGGGCCAGCGTGAAACACCATCCGAGGAGAGAGGGCCAAACAGCGGGAACCAGCCTCTCCTCGCTCCCATATGAGGCCCCGCAGAGACCTCTGGCCTTCCGAGGCAGGCGCGGCAAACCACCCGAGCTGCAGCCCAGCGACCCGCAGACGCTGTGACCCTGAGGTATTTGGGGCGGGAGTGACCCCGACGGTGATTGCTCTGAGGAGAGACAAAAGCCTTTCCCTTCTGACCTCACCCCGAAGGGGGCACCATGCCAGTTCCCTAGATTTTATTTCAAGCCAAGATCTTACTGATGGCGTCGAGCGACAAGGACCCCCTAACGTGCACCGGGAAGGTCCCGTGGTACAGCTTGGAACCGGCTAAACTGCACCCGTTGTGTGTAAGAGGCAAGGAGCACAAGGCACTGTAGTTTGTGTAGGTCCTACATAAACAACACCACATTTCCCCCTCAGGACGGAGGGAGGGAGTGTGTCAATGGAGCTCTCTGTAAAAACAGGTCGTTAGATGGATATTAAATAAAAACAAAAACATTTTGAATCTGAGCAACTCCCCTCCGCCCCCCCGCCACCCCCGACCTCCAGGCTACTGTAGCAATCTTAGGACAGATCAAACTTTTGACCGCAAGCTACTTGGCAGCATGTCTTTCAACACCACACAGGTTATTTTCCGCTCGGCCCCCCAAATGGGTTCCCTGGCCCTGAATACATTTCCTAGAGCAGCCCCTGAAGAATGTCAAAACCTCTGGAGGGAACCTACCGTATGGTGACTTTGGGTGGGGGGGGGGGAAAATACAGGCACTGCGGCTTTAAGAGGAAGGTTACCTGAGACGTAAACACCTAGGCGGCGGTGCGTCTTCCTCTTTCCAGCTTCCGGGAATGAATGGGGATGCAAGAGAAATGGCAGGGAGGTGGAGAGGGGGAGGAGAGAAAAAGAAGATGATAATGTCATGAGAAGTGATGTTAGCACAGGAGACGATAGGACCAGGTGAGGGGATACACGGACCCTTCCAACAGCATCTCACCTTAGTCCCAGTCCGGTCAGGGGCTGTACGCTATGTTGGACTGGCCCATCGAGATTGCAATACCTGAAGACTTCCAGATACCCTCTAGCATGCCCCAGCCCGAGGCCCCACCACTGGGCCAGGCACTGGGAACGCTGGTGTTAAAGTGATGGGGCAGAACCACACGCAATTCTCATCAGGAAGGAGGGTGGGGGGCTGAAGGGCATCTTCTCTGGATGACAGAATGGACAAGGAGAGAGATTCATCCTGTATTTCGCCCTAGGGAGCTGGCTCAGTGGGAACAGGAACGGACTCGCAGAGTCTCCAGAGACTCGCAAACAAATCTTCTGGGAGGTTTGACCAAAGTTCAGTTTTTCAACATTGAGTAATTGCCCATGTTCACCGCGCGTCCCCAGCCTGGTGAAGAAGGGTGGAGCGTCACCATGTGCTAGAGAGGTTCTAACCCCGGCGTTTCCAGTCTGAACGGAAGCAGGGTGCAACGAGCATCCCAGCACTCAGCCCTTCACACCCCAAGATCTCGATGCTCTTCACAGATGTGGGGGGTCAGTGTCGTTCCCCCCATTTTCCAGATGGGGAAACTGAGGCTAAAGGCAACGCAGGAGCAGAATTCCTATTGTCCAACCCCCAGCCGTGGGCTCTAACTACACCAGGCTCCCTCCCAGAAGCTTTCCCTGAAGGAAAAGCCAGTTCTTGTTAGGCGTCCGTCTCACTTTGCAGACCGCTCTGAATTACAGGCTGCTAGGCCAGTTTGAACCACTGCTTTGAGGTTTGCCTGGGGCTATTTAGTTCTTTTCGTGTTCTTCCAAACACAGCATTACTCTGGGACCGCAGGTTTCCTGGATGTTACCTTCAGACGCTGCATCTGCTGCAAGTGAGCACATGGGGCAGAAGGGCCACGGTACGCAGACGTCATCATGAGCCCCCCCGTCTCCTCTACTGCAGTTCCTGGTCACAAAGCCCCGGGGTCATTACTTCACTGCTAGGGCCCGATTCTGCATTCACCACACCCCCACACCAGGAATGCCGGATTGGGCCCATTCGGTGTCACTACAAAGACATTTCTGTCTTTGCGGGACACTGACTAGAAGGATCCTTCGGCGTTTTCCCCAGTTCGGAGCTGGAGGGCCAGTCATCAGGCGGTTTTGCTGGGCACAGCTGACCAGCCCGCTGCAGAAGCATGACATGACTAAGTAGCTAAAGGCAAAGCAGGGCCTTGTAATTATGGCTCACCGAAGAAGCCGGAACAGAGTTAGCTGAGCCCATGAGCTCAGAAAGGTGAGGAGTCTGGGGGAGCCAAGCGGTTGGGCTAGTCTCCTTCCCCCTCTATTCCTGGCATCATGCAGCAGCTCTAATGAAAACCAGAGCAGTCCGGTGCTCCGAGAGCCGAGCCAGCGTCTCTTCGTTTCACTGGTTCGCCCCCGGCTCCTCGGAGTCCCACGAGTCCCTCTGGGACGTCACGATGCACCCGGGGCAGAAATGGACGAGCGCTTCACACCATCCGGCCGACACATCCACCAAGGGGCCAAACCCAAGAACCGGCTGGGATTTCACAGGCTGTTTGACACACACCTGGGTGCTTCACAAGCATCGTAGACTGGCCGTGTATTGGCCAAAATAGTGCTCTGCTCTAGAGGCTAGGGCCTCCTGCTCCATTCTCTCCCATCCAGCGGAGCAACCGCTGGCCAGTGTCTTCCACGTTGCATCTCCCTGAACCTCCCATCTCCCAGGAGAAGGTTCCAATACGGGCGTTCTGGGGGGTGGGGCTCTTCCGGCTTCTTAAAGCCCAGAGTGGAAGGAAAGTCTGCAGGAAAATCTTCCATTCACCAGCTCTTACATTCATTTTCATCCTAGCCCAGGGCTCTGTAGCGCTGGTATTTACTAGCGACGACCAGGGGACATTCTGGAAGCGTGGAGTGCCACCTCACCAGGCCCCACAGCAAACACACAAGTCTCCGTGGTTAGCCTGATTCCACTTTGTGACACTAATGGAGTTAATAGACCTTCAGCTCTCCAGATCTCCCCTTCCCCTCACGGTGGGGGCACCCCTTCTGTGGACTCTGGATTTATGTTCATCGAATGCCCCACTCCTAACTGTGCTTTCTAGAGAAAGGCACCTGCCCCCTTTAAGCAAAGGCTGCCTCAGGGGAGCAAAGGAAGAAGGCCTGGCAAAGACACCCCCCTCAGCTGGAGTCGGGGAAGAAAACTAGGAGAGGAATTAGGAGCTGGTAGGAGTAAAGCCCAGGGCAAGTAATGGGAGGGTGTGTTACCCTGGGGGGCCGCTAGAAAACAGCAGGGGAATCACATGCTCGGGATCCATGCAACCCTAACCCTCGTACCCCGCATGAAACACCCTCGCAGGCGACCTGTTCCCCCAAGACCGAAGCTAGCTGAAGTGATTTCCTTAGCACCTCCAGTCACACAGGGAGGGGCTCCCAGAGCACTCAGTCGCCCCCGCCCCGAATTTTAGTGGGAGCAGAATTAGGCCGATGCTGAGTGCTTCTGAAAATCCCTGCCGGCCTGTATCCACGGCCTACCAACTCAGCGCTCTGAGCCCAGGACGTCCTCTTCTCCATCCCGCAGAGCCGCTGGTTCTCACAGCCACTCCGCAGTGCCAGCTTTGTCTCCTTCCTGCTGCGATTGCCGGACCCTACCTCCGTGTCCACGCGACTCCTAACCCAAGGGGAAGCCATGTCGCCAGAGGGAGAGAGCCTCCTTCCTTCCTAGCACCCCTCAAGAAACCACTCCTGCTCACGAATTAACCTCCACGGAGCATCCCTGTGTACACACCGTTACATAAATAGTGTGTTAAGAATAATGAATAAGCAACCAATTAATCCCAGGCTGTCATGGAGACATCACAAACCATGGATACCAAGCACTTTTAATACCTAGCACTAACAATACCCAGCACTTTTCATCAGGAGCTCTCAGAGCACTTCGTAATCTTTCCATGTATTTATCCTCACAGCACCCCTGTGAGAGAGTCCTTCCCACTTAACCCCATTTTCCAGATGGGAAACTGAGGCACAGAGAGACTAAGTGACTTGCCCAAGCTCACACAGGAAGCCGGAGACATAGCAGGGACTTGAACCAGGTCTCCCAAGCCTTCCTCTAGTGCCCTGACCTCTGCACCGTCCTTCCTCTCTGCTGGGAGTTTCAAATGCATGGTTCCATTCTGCACCACACTGGAGCTGACCTGCCTGGGTACTTGTCACTAGGAGCCTCTTTGAGGAGAGGCTAAAGAGACGCTTGGAAAGGAGACAGGCAAGAGGAGATAGGTCAGAGGTAAAGAAAGTACGGAACAGCATGGTGCAGTCTATTTACCCTTTCCCATAATGCCAGGGCAAAGAGGCACTGAGTGACACGGAAAGGCAATGTGTGTTTTTAAAAAAACCCACACAGATGAAAGGAAATTCTTTTTCTAAAACCAGAACTTGGTTAACCGGGGGAACTCACTGCTACAAGACAAGCTAGAGGCAAATTCCTGAGTCAAATTTAAAACAGAATTAGGCATTGCTATGAATCAGATCACTCGCTAGGATTAAAGTGAGAGAGATCCGTCCATTTCTCCTACTTCAGGGTTTTGCCATCTCGGATGGTAGCTCAGGAAGAAATTGACCAGCGGGATATCATCGCACAAATCAGGGGCACATTGCAAAATTAGATGAACGTTGGGGCATTTACTATTTCACCTGCAGCATCAGGTGTTGGCCACAGATAAGGGAGCAGAAGGGCCATCTGTCTCTTACGATGTGTTGACCCACACAATTCCTGGAGTTAGCTAGAACGTATCCCACATTTATTCAGGGTGTGCACCCATGCGTATGCTCAGGTCACCCGTTTAAAACGTCCCGAGCAACATTACTGCACACTAGGTAGGTTTGACCGTTACGGGCGATTCTGATGCTAGGACGCTGCACGGGCTCTCAGAGTCCGTCTGCACGGGCAGGGTGCGGTGTGGCTGCAGCCGGAGCAGACAGACCTACGCGGGTTTTTACCTGCACAAATTGCAGCGTAGATGCCCGGGCGTGGGCTTCGCAGCACAAGTACCCAGGCTCCGTGGTGCACTTGGACAGCCCCGGCGGCCACATCAACATTACAATGTGTAGCGATGCTAGCACAGGTGTGTCTACGCGAGCTGCAATCACAGTAGTGCAGATGTACCCCAAGAGCAATGGAGCGCAGGGAATGCTAGTTATTTTGGGCCATTGGAATCCTAGCACCTCGGGCATTGGATTGGGATTCTGGATTCCCCCCTGGGTGCTGGAGAGCCCCTGGGAACACAGAACACAGCTGGGTGGATTAGGGGTGATCTGTGCCCGAGTGTGTGTAACATCCCTGCGTGAGTTGTCTGTGGGGATTGAACCTGCGACCTTTGAATCTGAAAAGCCCAAGTCTCTAGTGCCTGCACTGAACGACTAGATCCATCAGCTCAGATTCATTAGCAGACACATAAACCTCCATACACCGTCCAGCCACTACAGGGAGACCAGAAGCCAGCCGGGGGTACACCTGCCACCAACACGGACAAAAGCCAAACCACACTCAGGAGACAGGAGGAGAGCAGCGCTGGCGACAGGCACAGGGCCAACACTGGGGGGAAGAGACAAAGGACACACCAAGGAGCGGAAGCCGGGGGCACCCTACCTTTCCCCCGAGCAAAAAGCAGGGGCGATGGTTTTCTGGCCAGAGGTGAAGGAGTGGTATGGCGGTGGGGCTCCGTCAGGCAACCTTTTCACCTCTGAATTTCTAACTCCTCCGTTGCGGACTCGGTGCAAATGCTCAAACATAAGGACCAGCTCTCTGGGGGTGGGTTCAAATAAAAACATGGAGAAATTAAACCTTCCACGGCAAAAAGAAACCAAAGCCACATGAATGAACAAAGCAGGGATCCAGGCAGGCGTAAAGCAACCATCCGCCCCCCCGCCCCAACTTTAAAGACAGTTTCTTAGCAGCTTCCATCAGGCCTTTGCAGGGGTCAAACTGGGCCAGCTCATGATAGCTTGGGGTTGTGGGGGACAACGCCTCCCCCAGCCCCTTTAAACTACGCCTGTGTCTGAGAGATGCTGAACTCTGGGGAAGTTTGGATCCAACTCTGGGCTCCACCTCTGTTGTTTACTTTAAAAACAACCCACACACTAGACAGTTTTCTGAACAGGACGGGCTCAGAAGTGACAGAGACGCTAATGGGGATTCTAATGCGCAGTTTGATACCTCGGGTCAATTTCTGCACCGTGGTGCTGCACAGGACAGATCGTCTCTTGGGCGCTGCTGGGAATTGAGGGATTTGTGTTTCAGGCTGCTAAGAATTCGGTCTTTGTCAAATAAAACCATGTGTCATCACAAAGAAACAAAGCCACCCACTGTAGGACAAAGCAGACACACCCTAAATCCATGGTCAGCAGCAGAAGGGGAGGGGTGTCAAGCTCTGGGGGTGGGCATGTTTCCTTCCCTGACTCAAGCATGCGGGTGTAAAGTGGGGCCATTTTATTACTTGCCTCATATCATAGAATCATAGAATATCAGGGTTGGAAGGGACCTTAGTAGGTCATCTAGTCCAACCCCCTGCTCAAAGCAGGACCAATCCCCAATTGTTGCCCCAGATCCCTAAATGGCCCCCTCAAGGATTGAACTCACAACCCTGGGTCTAGCAGGCCAATGCTCAAACCACTGAGCTATGTGCTTGGCGCTGTACAATTTACAACACAGGCAGACTCTGCCCCATACAGACCAGCAACACAGATACGTGGTGGAGGGACACAACTGGACAAGCCAGAAGCAATAACGATTCAGGGTGTTGTCTCCCTACACACCGCTATTGCTTAGCGTCAGAGGCCTCGGGAATTCCCCTTCCAACCATGTATTCCTAGGGGATGCAGGGGGACGAGCAAAGGAGGCAGGCCGATTTAACAGGAGAGGCAGCATCCATGGATCCCCAAAGGGCCTTCACCTCCTTCCTCCCTTACACAGACATTGTCTTTTCTACTCTGCCCTCCCGCCTTCCCACATGGGGCTGGCCTGCAGCCAGGTCTCAGAGCACCGAGGAATCCTCCCGGCTCCAGCTCATTTCAACAGCAGCCACCAACGGAATCCGTCCACTTCGGTCCCATCACCAGCAGGGCTCCAGCTTATCTGGGAAACGTTATGGGATGGGGGAGAGAGACAGAGCGGGCGGGGCTGGAATGGATGCAGAGGCCGCGGGTCTCCAAAGGGAGCGGCCCCTGAGGGTGATGATGGAGGATGATGGAGGAGGAAATCGGGAATTTTAGCAGGGCTCCATTCTGCCCCGCGCCCCATAGAAGCTAGCTCTGCAGACGACAAAGGATGATGGGGGAGAGCAAAGCTGATTTCGCCCTTTATGGATGGGCTGGATAGAAAGTTCAGCTCTGCCTCCCTCTCCCAACCCACCATGATGAGAAGGGGCTCCGTCCTGGGGAAGCTATTAACCGCAAAACCTTTATTTGGCACCCCAAGCACCCCCATTCCTCCCTCATCAAGCTAAGTTGTTTCTGCTGTCCAAAGGAATTCTGGTCCTCATGGCTGTGTATATAGATTCGGTGGGCTGGCAGGCTGGGAAATGCCGGCACAGGAAGGGTTAACAGAAATCTCAGCCTGACGGTGCGTTTCAGATCTCGGCCCATCGGGCCAGCCTAGGGGCCTGGAGCCTGGTTCTGATCGCACCTACACCAGCTTGACCCCAGAGCAAGCCACTGACGTCAGCGGGACGGCTCCCGTTCGACTCAGAACAGACCCTGGCTTGCAGTGTTTGACATCTCAGCTCCAGGGGTGCCTCGAAGTTTGGAATCATAGACCAGGGTCCAGTCTGTGCTCCACTTTCCCGCCCTCCTCCCCAAAAAGGATGCTGGGAATTCTACCGCTGGATGCCCCCCGGACATGCCTCGGGTGAGCCGGTGGGGTCTTGCCTCATTAAACCTAGTGGGCTGTGGCCTACATGCCTGATGGCCCCCGCTCTGCTAAACTGCCCTCTCTGGAAGAGCATCTCAGCAGCACCAGTTGCCCAGGTGCAGCGTTTCCAGCGGTTTCCCGCACGGGCGTCTCGAGAGAGAATGCCTCTCCAGAGCGTGACCGTGGTGCGCCGGCTCTGGAGTTTCGATCTGGCCCGGTGCTGGAAGGGTTAACTCCAGCGGCTAACCCGGGACTTGTCCCTCGGCCTGGGTGCCCGGGGGATAATTCTGCACCTGGCCCCGGCGCCCGCCCCCTTTCCTGGGGAGAGCAATGGGAGTCCAGCCTCTGCAGCAGCACAAGGCAGCTCCCCCATGACCAGAGACGCACCTGGCTTTCCCCAGCACTGCCCTGGCTACCCTGGGAGAGGCAGAAAGGGGCTTTCCTTAGCTCTCAGCCTCTGCTGTGACCGGCAGCCAGAGGGCTGGCTGGGACGACGAGCAACACCAGGCTACATCCCCAGTTCCTGCTCCCATCCACGCAGCTCCTAAGCCCTGCTGGGCCGTACAGCGGGCAGGGCCGAATCCTGCTCTCACCTGCCCTCGACAGACACCGAGGCAACTGGACCTTCAGAGCCCTGCATACGCCACTGCTCTGGGCTCAGCAGGCCCCCCCCCCCCCTTTGCCCCTCTCCCCACAAAACTCAGTCTGTGGTCACTGCAGCGCCTACCTGAAGGATGGGAGAATGCTGTCGTAGTAACACCAGGTGGCGGTCAGGTAGGCTCGGCTCACGTCTGTCGAATACAGGCGCCAGGCAGCCTGCACCAGAGAGAGAGGGATGATGTGGTAGACTGGCGGTGTGCACGGAGGAGACACCAGGAACTGGCAGTGCAGGGAGAGGTGCTGGTGGCAGGCCCGAGGGGCACGGGCAGGGCGGTGCCAAGGGATGCTAAGGGGCGGGTGGGTGAGTGAATGGTGAGCTCACGACTGGAATAGTAGTGAACGCTGCAGGGTCAGGCCAGAGGTGGATGGGCACGGCTGGGCACGCGGGAGCTCACAGTGCCCTGCCCTATGAACTCGGGGTCTAGGTCTGACGCTGCAGGCAGGAGTTCTCATCCTGGCATCTCAAAGCAGGCCCTCCGAGGGCATCGAAATTCACTCCCAGTTCCAGTGGGGGGATCCAGTTCTGCCCAAGCAGCAAACAGCAGCCGCCGGCCATGAGTCAGCACCTCCTGCTGCCACCTGGAGCCCACTGAGCCACAGACCCCATTCCTGCGGGTGGTGCGTCGGGTGCGTCAGCACCCCATGTCCTTGGACGGTGCAAATGCCTCGGCCCCAGCCAGACGCCCAGGCTGCGGGCTCGGGAACGGTCGAACCGGCTCAGATCAGACGGAACGAGCGCAGACCCGGAGCCCTTTTGGGGAAAGTCCAGCGGGGGTTCTGAGTGTCTGGGCCAATCGGAGGGGAGCACAGGAAAGAGAGGTGTGTGTGTGGGGGATCCCCCTTATCATTAAAATACTAGGGTTGGGCAAATTCTGTTCACTCCCAGGGGCACCGCGAGGACAGCTAGGAAAGCAGAGCCAGTGGGAAGCTCTCCCGGTGCTTCTCTGGGGATGAGGTGGGGACAGCACAGGGCCTGGCCCCCCCCAGCAGCTCCGTCCGCACCCGACAGGCTGACGTGAAACTGGTGTAGCTGGAGTGGAGAACCAGGCCCCCTGTTGTTCTCACCCAGCCCCCAGCCCCTGCCTGTTTCAAGCTTTTCTCCCCAGTCTATCCTCTCGCTGAGGCTTCAGGTAACACTCCCAAGAAGCTGGTGTCATTAATTAAGGAGCGATCACAATGGGGAGCCTTATCGGAGACCTCGCGGCCTCCCATCTGCACCCCCAGCGCATCAGCGCCTGATGAATGCCGGGCAGCGATGGCCAGAGTTCCTGGGGCGGGAGAGGGCGGAGGGGGTTGCCGCGTGTCCCGGCGATTGCTTTGTCTTGCGGGGCGACGGGCAGGTGGGGCCCTTTGTCTCGCCCCGGGGCCCGCTCCATTAATTAACGTCAGGCGAGATGAAAGGAAGAGCGGGGCTGCATTCAGAGGGCCCAGGAGCTGTGAAAGCCGGGGCCAGCTGACTGGCTGGCAGCTGCAGATAGACGAGGGGCATCGGGGGCTTCCTTTTGTGCGCCTGTTCTCTGAACTGGGGAGATAAGGAGGGATTCTAAAGTTTCACTTCTCTAGCAAGCTGATCTAGACAAGGGGCTGATTTGCCAGGGCCCCCCCTCTGCAAACTCGGGGGCTCTGATGGCGGACCCTCGCCAAGCTACATGTCAGATGTGCTGAAGCGTGAAAATCCGGATGGAGGGGCCCTGGCAGAACTGGGCGCATGGAGAGCCCAGGGCTGGAAGAGCAGGGGGGCTGCAGGTTGAGGTGTATCTGCAGAGCCGTACCTGTCGGGGCAGAGGGGGTGGGGGATGCAGGATTGGGATAGCTGTGGGGCTGCAGACTGGGACTGCGGAGTATCTGCAGAGTGTGGGGGCGGGGAGGGCACCACATTGGGATAGCAGGCAGTGCTGGGCTGAATGTTCAGACTGAGGGGCATTGGCAGAGTTGTGTGTATATGGAGGAGCCGAAGTCTGGAATAGCAGAGGGGCTAGGCCACATGTGGATCAAGGGTGGCGGTGACTCCAGACCGAGGTGGAGGGTGGGGTTTCCCCAGGGGGAGGCGCGGGCATCCTACGGTACCTGGATCAGGTTCGCCGCCGGCGTCCGCCTCTTCTCAAAGTGTTTCTGGCGATGCTGCTCCTGGACTTTCAGGGCAAAGCCGGAGCCCAGGATCCCCTGCAGCAGAAAGGGGCCAGCGTGCGTGAAATGGGATCGGGAACCTGCCGGGCCCCGTGCCGCAGCTGGACAAACAGCCCCGACACAGTCTGATCCCCACAGGCTGGCGGGGTCCTAAGGAAGCATCCCCCGGTCACCCCGGCATGAACACAGACTGCTCAGAGCCCGTGGGAGGAGAAGGACTCCAAACTCGCCAATGCCCCCGGTCTGGCTAGCAGGACAATCCGCTCTTTGGGAGGAAGCAAAGAGGGCCCCCCCTCCCAAACTAGGACTCTGTTGGCTCTGCCAGACCTTCTCTCCTCCCCCAGGGGCCTGGCAGCTCCAGAGATCAGCTGGGAGCCAGCAGTCCCTACCTGGAGACACCGGGGCAGGGTGGGGTATTGGGTGCTACTCACGGCAGGCAGCGCGAAGAAGGAGATGCCCAGGAGCGCGAAGCCAGCCGCCAGCACCCTGCCCAGCCACGTACTGGGGGTCTTGTCCCCGTAGCCGATGGTGGTGAGCGTGATCTGCGGGGTGAGAGAACAGAGAGAGGCCTTGACGGAGCTCTCCTCACCCTGCCGGCCCCCATCCCGCGCCGCCCCCCCCGGAGTGGGAGCGGGGCTCTGCAGCCACACTTACCGTGCCCCACCACAGCGAGTCAGCGTAGGTGGCAAACTCCGTGTTGGCGTCTTTCTCGGCCAGGTAGACGAGGAAGGAGGCGAAGATGAGCACCAGGAAGCCGATGTACCAGGCGGTGATCAGCTCCTGCCAAGGGCAGACGGGGATGGGAGGAGACGAAAGACGAGATGGGGGAGGTATTGGGGTGTGGGGTGAAGGCCCAATACATGACACAGCACAATGTAATGTCCCCTCTGCAGAGCCCCCCGGATGCTGCCCCGGCCGGAGATGAGTGCTCGCTACCGGCAAAGGGGCAGAGAGGCGCCAACGGCAGGGAGCAGGTTCGCGGAGCTGATCCCACCCAGCAGCGGCTGCAGAGGAGAAGGCTCTTGCGCGCGCGTCGGGGAGGCACAGAGAGGCCGCCGGTGCTAGATGGCTGGAGAGGAACGTTCCGCGTGGCTGACTGGGGCGAGGCCATGGAGGGCTGGGTCAGTTTAGAAATTAACGGGCAGACGTAGGAGGTTACCAGGGGAGGAGCAGAAGGACGGCTCAGTGGTGAGGGTGCCTCTTAGGACTAGGGAGACTGCTGGGTTCAGCAGTCCTGCTCTACCGTAGACGCCCCTGTGCAATCTTGGACAAGTCACTCTGTGCCTCAGTTTCCCCATGTGGACTATGGGGATCATAGCCCCGCTGTGAGGTTAAATCCATTCAAGCGTGTGAGGTGCTCAGATGCTAGCGATGGGGGGGCGGGCTATTTGCGCAGTACAGGGGAACAAGCAATGGCCACAACAGAGCTTGCGGGGGGAGCACTGGCCCAGCAGGGCTGCTGCAGGTCAGGGTGACGGGGAGCCCAGGCCTGGGCAGAGCAGGGCCCTCTCGGCCAGGATTGAGGGGCAAAGCTGGGAGCACCAGTCCACACTGTGCCCGGCTCTGCCCTGTCTCTTTTACCACCTCCCGTGGCGCCGACGCTGAAACCCGGCCCCGCCCCCGGGCCAGCGCCCAGCTCACCTTGCTGTGGGCATAGACCACTGAGCCCAGGAGCTTCCAGGTGCCCCCCCTGCGGTCCATGCGCACCATCCGCAGGATCTGCAGGAAGCGCATGCTGCGCAGCGCCGAGGTGGCGAAGATGTTCCCCTGCGTGCCGGCGGCGATAACGGCCAGCGAGGCGATGAAGACGATGAAATCTGCGACCCAGAGCACAGGGAGATGGGGGAGGGGGTAGCGGGGTGGCAGGGACGGGGGAAGGTAGCTGGCTAGCGGGTATTGTGGTTCAAGGGATGCAGCCTTTACCCCCTTCAAATGCAGGAGGTTGGAACTGCTGGAAAAACCAGCCTCGAGATCCCCACTCACCAGCAAAACCAACCTGTGTCTCCCCCCACCCCCACATTACACCTCTCTGGGAAAGCCAACCCTCATCCCCCTCCCCGCTCGCTAGGAGAGCCAGCCATAACCTCCCCCTCGAGCGGACAGCACAAGTCATGGACCCCCTACCCCTGGCAATTAAGACATCCCCATTTTCCATCCCCAATGCTGACAACCTCCCTTTGACGGACCGCAACAAACCTCGCCCGGATCGCGTCCAGTTTGGGGACACACACACACACACAGACACACAGACACACACGATCCTGGCTGTGCCCAGCAAGGGATACATCCCACCCCACCTGCCTAGGAGCTCGCATGGGTCTCATCCCCAGAGCATCACATCTGCCATGGAGACATCTCCCCGGACCGGCTTCTGAGCGCTCCTGGAACAGGCTAGCTGGCGGGGGACTCTATCACTGGTCCCTCCCCCTTCACGTCCCCTGAGGTTTCCATTTCCCCCCAACTGCCCCTACATGGCCGTTTGCCCTTTGAAAGTGGGTCAGTGCCCCATGGGGAGGATCACAGGGTGCATCGGGCGGCTTTCCTCGCCCGCACCTACCTATTACACAGAAGGGTTTCCTGGCAAAGCGGAACCGCCCCTGCCAGCCCCGGTAACGGCAGCAGCAGCCAGCTGCCCAGATGCGGATGATGTACTCCATGCCGAACACCACAATCATGACGAACTCCTGCCGGAGACAGAGAGAGAGAGGAGAGAGAGAGCGCGTGACTGGGTTGGTTAATCTGGGAGGGCCCGGAGTGCGGCTGCCTATAAAAGCCTCTGGCATGATGTTTGAACCTTCATTGGAGTCACGCCTGCAGGGGTCAGTTGGCAGAGAGGCATCCTCCAGGTGACCCCTGCCCAGCTAGACAAACCTGCACAGACCTTGCAGCCGGACGCAGGAGCCTGCAGAGGGCAGAGAGACCTGGGGACCTGCCTCCTAAATATAAACCCCCTTCCCATAAATAATCAATCCCGCTCTGTGCTAGGGCAAGCCCTGCCGGCCCCCCTGGCCCCAGGTTTGCAGCAAAGGCTCTCTCAGGAGGAGGAGGACGCGGGTGTTTGCGGCAAGGCTCGGCGCTGGATTCAAGTCACCCCCGCCCGAGTGGTTCTCAAGCACCCTCAGCACGCGCGTAGACGGAAATCAGCTGGAGAGCATGCCATTCTCACAGGGACTCCACGGGGTTAAGCCTGGATAACGGAGCCACCGAGCAGCAGCGAGATCCTCTCTGGCTGGAGGGAGCTGGAAATGTGACTGGAGAAAAACTCCAGATCCAAATGCACAAGGGCCCCTGAGAAACACGGCCTGTGGTTCGCTCTCGAGCGATAAGTGTGGAGGACACGGGGGCAGGTTTCCGTCTCTCCCCTGCGGCGGAGGCTACGCTAGACAATCCAAGGCGATCAGGTTGAAGGAATTGCACCCAGCGCTGGAGGATCTAGATGCCGGGACCCTGCCTTGTTTGATATTGTGAGCCCAGATCATCCTTGCCTGCACCCCGGGCTCATTCATGCTACCTAGCAGGGGTGCTGGAACAATTGGTACAGTGTGGGGTGCTGAGAGCCACTGAACCAAACTGTAAACGCTGGATATAATGGAAACCATTTCAAGCCAGGGGGTGCAGCAGCACCCGCTGAACCCCTAGTTCCAGGACCTATGCCACCAAGGATACGTCTACATTGCAATAAAAGACCCACGGCACGGCTGAGGCTGGCAACTTGGGCTCAGGCTGCCGGGCTCCAAATTGCAATGTAGACGTTCAGGCTCGGGCGGGAGCCAGGCTCTAAAACCCCGCAAGGGCGGGGGGATCTCAGATCCCGGGCCCCAGCCCGAGCCCAAATGTCTACACTGTGATTTTTAGCCCCTCGGCCCGAGCCCCGTGAGCTGACCCAGGCGCTGCGACTCGGGGCTGCGGGTTTTTTAGCGCCGTGTGGACATGCTCGAAGAAGTGGCGGCAGAACCCCAGCTCTGCCTTCGCCAAGACAAGACGTGCAGTCCTCTAACTCCCCACCGGCAGCAGCAATTGGGAGACCAGCTGACGGGAGGTTAACCATCGCGCCGTCTCACCGGGCTCAGGACAGGTGGCTAAAGCACCGGTGTCTTGTCTAGAACAACTCTTGTCATTGTGTGTCACAGACACTTTCCCAACCAGGCAGGTCATTCACCTGTGCCAGTTGCACCAGGAAGGAAAGCCGGGTTAAAACTGAGCAAGTCAGAGAGCCCACATGCAAAGTTGCACAGATTTAAAATCACCCCGGGAACGAAACTGCTGCAATCGCTGCGTGTAGGAGAGACCTAAGCTCCCCGCCCTCACAGCGGGCCTCAGTTCCCAGCCACTCTTGCTGGCCTCTCGGAGAAAGCCTGCGAATGGGACACGAGAGAATTCCCGAAGCCATTGTGGCTATAGCCCTGGTGTGAGAAGAGGGGGAAACTGGGCGCACACGGCTAGCTACGAGAGAAGACTAGAGAGGTTTATAAAGTCCCCTCCTTACCAGGGCCCAACCTCAAACCCACGCTAATCAATGCAAAGATTCCCATGGACTTCTCTGGGTTTTGGCTCAGGTCCTTAGGAAGCCAGAGCTTCAATGCTGAGCAGCTAAGCAAACCTCTCCTTGTTCAACAGGAAAGTCAAGGAGACGAGCCAGGAGCCCTCAACTGGGGAGTCTTTTGGAGGCGCCCTGCTCCTCCTGCATGTGCCCAGCTTAAATATATATGGGTAATTTTCCTCCGCTGTCAGCATTGTACTGCTTTGCCTCCTACCTTGCGTACACACCAGCCCCTATTTTGCTTACTAGCGAGAAAGTCACAAGGACCTTCCTAATTTAGTCTCCATCACAGTCGGGAGAAATCCAGCGTCAGCTGTTTCTGACAGTTTGGGGGAAAGTTGCTTTTTTTAGGTTTCTTTCCCCCTCCCTTTCCAGTTGTTTTTTTTTGCATGTCCGTACATTTGGCTATAGGCTTCCCAGACACATTCCACGGGAGAGTCTCCCTTTAAAAATCCTCCAACTCCGCCGTGCTGCTTGGGCATTTATTGCACCAGTGAATCACTCCTGCAAACATCTGGCAGCAATGAGAGCAGGCGGTTTGGCCGAATGGAGGAGGCTGCTGAGTGGGTTCTCTTGGGTTCGAGCCCCAGTTGTGCCACAGATCTCGGGCAAACCACTTCGCTTGTAATTCACCTGCGCCAGTTACACCAGGAAGGAAAGCCAGGTTAAAACTGAGCGGGTCAGAGCGTCCACATGCAAAGCTGCACAGATTTAAAATCACTCCTGGAGCTAAACTGCTGCAATCGCTGTGTGTAGGAGAGACCTAAGCTCTCCACCCTCACAGCGCGCCTCAGTTCCCAGCCACTCCTAATGGGACATGAAAGAATTCCCCAGGGCACTGTGGCTATAGCCCTGGTGCGAGAAGAGGGGGAAACTGGGAGCACACGGCTAGCTAGGAGAGAAGACTAGAGAGGTTTATAAAGTCCCCTCCTTACCAGGATGAACAGACATTGGTTGGCTAGTTTCTGATGCTCTGGGATGGTGGAGAACACGGACAGCACCAAGCAACCGAAGACTAGGAGGAATCTGAAACAACAAATGATTAGAACAGATTAGCAGGCGTCGATTCGTCAGCCTGGCGCTATAGCGGGTGCAGTGAGCCCATCTGGATGGGTGAGACGCAGTCCGTTCCAGCCCCGGTGCTCACCATAGCTGCCAGGATCAGCTGGAACGCAGCCCTGGCCAGACCGTACCCTGCTCTGCATTCAGTTTGGGGCAATTGGATACTGCTGGGGAGGGGGAGGACATTCTGGTATTTCAGGCAGATGCAAACAGCCCAACCTCCTCACCCATCCCACATGGGCACCAGCTATCCCAGATGCCCAGCCGGTACCAAGTATGCCAGAACCAGCCCAGCTGCATCGTCCATCCAGACTTTGGTAACACCTGCAAGACCAGGAGCGTGCAGGGAGCTCTTCCCGAATTAGCCCCAGGGCAGCTGAGGCTTCGTGAAATCACTGGCACGGAGCAGCACCCGGGTAAGACTGGCAGGATCTTCGCCTGCCAACAGCACGGCTTCTGGAGCTGAGCCCGGGCAACATCAGTGGGGTGTAAATTACACCGTGTAATCCGACTCCTCGATTCCGGTTCAGAACCAACACCGTGTTTCTTCCTGCTCGGGACCCCAGGGATCGAGAGACCCAGCCCCTCACAGCTGACCCCTGGCCTGGCTTGCTCCAGCTCCAGCACACGGCAGCATCATTCTACGTTCTCACCCACTGCAAGGCGCCCGCCAAAGGCACGCACTACCAGGGCAGGACCAAGGGCAAGCTGCCAAAGCTGTCCATATGAACAGCAGCTCCCACACTCAGGGGGAAGGGGCCGAGGGAAAATAGCAAGGGATAGGTGCTGTAGGTGATTTGGGGGCTGGCGGGCGATGAATATTGGCTCAGAAGGGTTAAAGGCTTCACTTCTTTTGTACTCCGGGAGGTGGGGACGGAGGAGGGAATTCCAACCCCAACCGCTATTCTGAGCCGCAAGGTTGTCCTATCCTTAGACAAGATACGGTGATTGGAAGCTGTTCGGGGCAGGGACTGTCTTTCGCTCTGTGTTCGTGCAGCGCCGAGCATGGTCCGTGACGGGAGCTGCTAGACACGACGTCAGTGCAAAGAATAAAATCATCATCGCCCGAGACAGGTATCTCAGGAGGCGGAACTGGATGTCGGCACTTAATTCAAGCTACCGGGCCCACCCCCCCCAGACTTCCCCTTTGCTTTGATGGGCTTGTTAGCTCGTCAGCGATCCCACCAAGCGACACAGTTTCCCCAGCGAAACTTTTAAAAACTGGATTGACCTGCAGGGGCCACACGTGGCCCCGAGATGGCAGCAGAGAGCAGGGGAGCTGGTGGGCCGCCCGGGGAAAACAGGAGGCTGCTTCGGAAAGCTACAGCAGATGGAGGAAGGGACCCAGGCCGGGGGTCTGGGGTGCTGCTGGGCAGTGGAGCCAGAGCTCAAATCAAGGGAGCATTAAGAGATTCAGTTTGGCCTCTTCCGCGGAACCTGGGTGGGGCACGAGAGGCACCGAGATGCTCCAGATGTTCTGTTCTTGGGGAACTCAACTGTGGCTCCTTTTCCAATCTGAGACCTGCCCTGGGCCTAGCCCAGGAGAGCAAGGACCCAGAGAAAAGACAGAAGTGGGACAGGCCCATTCGCTCCCTTAGTCCTTCCTCAGGGCTAGCCCAGAATCATTCCCTGCAACACATTCTCCAGGCTAAAGGGTCTCAAGGGAGGGGGGGAAATTTTCCATCATGGCCTTTGGGACATCGCGCCCCGCGGATCTCACTGCCGGGAAGTTTGTAAACAATTCAGCCTGGATTTCCCCCTTCGGAACAGGTCAAACCAGCTGCCCCAGCTAGCGCTCCCTGGTCAACTCTTCCACCCCCTTCACATTGTAGCAGTCAGTCTGATGCTTGTACTACAAGACACCTATTACCATGGCACCCGGGGAGCTGTGTTTGGGGGGAAGGGGGAAATCTGGCTTCCAAACAATGATACAGGGCCAAGTTCAGCCCAGATGTAAACAGCAGCAGCTCCACCAAAGGGAGAAGCACCTGTGTCCATCAGCTCTAGGTGTGGCCCAAAACCAGGGCCTGAACGGCGTAAGCCAGTGAAACGGACCAATTGCACAGCCCCAGCGTTTCTGCTTTCCCTTTCCCTGCTGTGGGGACCAGAGCCCCAAATGTCCTGAGCTTTACGCCAGGAGCAGCTCAGCCCTTAACACTGGGGCTTGGGGGCCTTTTCATCCTAAATGTGGAGTCCTAGCCAGGCGGCACCCTTCAGCTGCCCCTTGGATCTCTATTTGCCTTTCTAGGACTCCTTCCCCCATGGGGCTACTGTGACACACGCTGTCCCATGAGCGAGGCGGAGAACTTTGGGGGCGGGGGGAGCTGGGGTGCCCTCCCTGTCACTGTTTTAAAGTGTAGCATCTTTCCACTGGAATAACGCTTTGCATTTTCTAGAGCACTATCAGTGGGGGGAGGGGTGCTTTATGAACATTCATTAAGCTTCACGAACTGCCCTGCACTGCAGAGAAACATGGAAAAGTCTGTGTGAGGCATGACACCAAACAGGTGTCTCTAGAAAGTAGTTGATTGCCTGCAGAAGCTAAGAGAGAAGGAGAGTCTCTCTGTGGGGGTCTGTTAGATCCTATGGGATCTTGCCGCAGGGGTGGGATTTTCTAGGACAGTCCCGACAACGGCCAACACGCTGGTAGAAAGGGGAGCGTTTTCGATTCAGCAGCAGCGGACTTTTCCCTAAAGGCAGGAAGGCCCCATATCCCAGCCAAGGGGCTGCCCGGAGCCCGGCGGGCATTTCCTCCCTGGGAAAGACGGGCTGCCGGCTGGTGGCTTCTGGCTTCTACCCCAATACACCTTTTCCAGTCCACTTGAAGCACTGCCAGGAGCCGAACCTCGCCCCGGGGCTCCCTGAGTCTGAAGTCTGCCGCCTCGGATCTCTTCTAAAACAAGCGGCTGGGTGAAGAGTGAGCGAGCGAGCTGGAGAAGGAGATAAACACCGAAGGCAGGTGGATCCTGCCGCGGGCTAGACTGGCCCTTGCAATCTGCTCCGAGGCGGCTGTGCTAACAGAACAGCCGAGCAAGGGCTGAACTGCAGCGAAGAAGCATAATCCGCTGCTCCCCGAGTCCTCTTGCTCTGTAGGGGGACACCAGCTATGCTCACTCTCTCCCTGGGGCAGCTCACTTCTTCCAGCCCCCTGCCTCACACGCTGGAGGGGAGAGGACCAGACTCCACTCACACTCCCACCCTGCCTGCCCAGCCTGATGGGAGGGCCCGCAGCAGCCCTTCTAATGGCAGTGTTGCCTAGCGGATAGAGCACTGCCAGACGTCTGATGGAGACATGGGTTCTAGTCCCAGCTCTGGCAGGGACCTTGGGAGACTCACCTCCCCGTATCTCAGTTTCCCCATCTGGGGCTAATGGTACTGAGGCAAAGTAGCACCAGCCTCCTTGTTATTTGTCTCTCTTCGAAGCGGAGCCAATATACAATCCATGCCCCTTCTCCCGCACCGCCTCTCCCTGCTCCCCAGACCAGTGGCCTCCCCAGGAATTGAAATTGGGGGAGGGGTGTTCGAATTTACGGGGGGGGGGGGGAAATATCACTAAATTGGCATGTAACTAGTTCACAAAACTGGGGGGGTGTTGGGGAAATTCAGGGCGGGTGTAGGGAAATCACTGCCCCAGACTGACCGAGGACGGGACATTCCTGGCGGTGAGGACCAGCTCTCCTCTCTGCCTGTGGGTGGCGCTCTAGAGAAAGGCTGAACTGCAAGAACAGTCAAGAAGAGACACATCAAGGGGATCAGACCTAGGCCACGCTGGTGCAAGATTGTTTCCTACAGGCTAGTTATGAGGCTGCCGCTCCACGTTCCCATGCAAACGTTGGCAGTAGCTAAAATGGGGGGAGAGCTGGGAAACCCAGAACAAAAGCTGGAGTGAATGTTTCGCACGGCTCTTTAAATACACACACACTGCTTCCGAGGCAAGGACCTTCCGTTGCAGCCGAAGTGGGTGGGGGACCAGGAACCAGCCGTCCCGGAGAACACCAGAGACTCGATCGGATTGCAACGGGGCCTGCCAAAGCGCTAGCCCAGACACACTCACGGCTACTGTGAGTCCGTTCGTCCAGGTGAGTCCTGGGCGCCGTTAAAACGAAAGGGGCTTTGGCACATTTAAAAGAAGAAAAAGGAAAAAAAAAAAAAGCCCAGAATCTGGAGACGTAGCAAATGGAACTCTCCAAAAATACATTTTTTTCCCCTGATCCAGCGATTCTAAATATGGAAAGTGAAAGGCTCGTGCCGCTGGCTCACGTGACCACATACAAAGGGCCATCAATCCACAGGAGCTGGCCTGGCGTAACAGCACAGGGCGGTCGAGCTCCCCCCGCGCCAGCTTGTCTTGGAGCGGGCAGCGCGCCTCCCTGGAGACTCGAGTGTGCGAAGCACAGGAGTGACAGGAGCGGTACTGCGGGAGTTGGACGTTTTTCTTCCCCCCCACGCCCTGGCCAAAACTCCCCAGAGCCAGATCCCCGGCTGGTGTAAATCTGCTGAACTCCGCTGACGTCACGAGAGCTGCATTGGGTTCACACCAGCTGCGGATCAGGTGGCAGCGGCGCTCCGGGCAGGGTGTCCGTCTTTCCCAGGTGGCCTCGTTACGCCCGATCCTTCTAGATGAGCTCCAGAAGAAGGAAAAAGGAAAGCCCTGCTGTGAACTCACTCGGGGTCCCAGCACATCTGTAGGCGACCCGGGCCCCGCGCGCAGCTGACCATGTGTGGAGCAGAAGGGACATGGCAGGGAAATGACCCCCCTACCCCTCCATCGGCACAACGGGTCTCGTTTTCTCACGCTGCCCCCGTCATTCCCACGAAGAGCTGAGTCCCGTAGTCCCCAAAGCAGGGCCACCCCGGTTCCCATGGGCTCCGCTGGGATCCCAGCGCCACTATCACACGGCGCCGTGCCTCTCCCTGGGACACCAAACCCAGCAGAGGCTCCGGGGGGCAGTCTGGGAACGGAGACTGTATAACGCTGCAACCTGCGAGCTCTCTGGGGCAGGGAGCATTCCTCCTTCTGGGACGTGCAGCTCCGAGCACGGGAGGGTCTTGCGCGCTGTCGGGGTGTCTGGATGCTACTGCAAGCCAAACGACAAATTCATCATAACAGTAATGGTAACCAGCACTATGGGGCTCAGCACTCACCCTGTGGGTCACTTAGGGGGCCCCCATCCTACACAGTCTCTTTCCCCAACTTCGGCTGACACGGCTCCCAAACCAGCTTCCCCAACAAAATAAAAACCCGCCAGGGCGAATCAATGTCTGCTAAAGATAGCGCCGGGGGGGGATTCGGTCTCAGCCCCTCTGCTGGGCGGGCGGGGGGAGGGCGAGCTGCTCCCTCGCTGACATTGAGTCTCTGTAGCGTTTCTCTTCTCCTTTTGCTGCTGACTTGGGGCATTAAAGCCGAATCAGCTGTAATGAGTCTCTGGGGCCTGAAACCAAACCCAGGCATTTTCTTCAGCAAGCTCGGCTCTAGGAAAAACAAGGGGGATCTTTTCCTTTAGCGCACCCTGCTTTGCTGCCTCAGCAGCACGGATGCCAGCGGCGGGCACTCAAGCCAGGTCCTCCGGCCGGCTACAACACCTTGGGGTTTTTGGCCAGATGCTCACTTCTGCCTGGCCAGAAGGTGGTGGGTTTGTACCTCCCTGGGGAAGAGCAGCTAGGGGTGAGGGCAGAGAAGAGCAGACCCCGGAAAGTGGGGGCAGGTGGCTGGGAATGCTAGGTCCGTACCTGGGAGATGAGCCCCCCCAGCGATGCTCCGTTCTCAGCGAGCAGGGGCGGGTACGTCTCCTCGAGCCACGTGGGGCTGAGCTTTGCCCATGAGAAGGTGGAAGCCAGGAGATGCCAGAGCTTCAGGGTTCCAAACCCCTGCTGGTTGGTCCATTAGCAGCTCCTTCCTCGCAGAGCCGAAATTCCTGGGAAAAGCCGGCCCGGCGGCGTTCGGGCATCAACCTTTCCCCTGGCTCTTTTGGACTTGCAGCAAAATCACCATCGCCGTAAACCCAACCTTAGCGGAGCTACAAGGAGGGGCACATTGGGCATCGGGGCTTTCCTCTTTACTGAGGCCATATCCACGCTGGGATGAGAGCCACTGGGGTGCCTCCCCAGGGCAAACCCCTAACTTGGATGCGCTTTGTACAGTGTGATTTACACAGGTGCAACTTACCTGGGTTCAAAACCAGCGTAAATCTTCACTGGTGTAAATCGAGCCTGCACGAGGGGTTCTCACCGGTGCCGAAATGCAGATACACCCCACACTGCCCAAGGCCCCAGTTCGGGGATTACGACCCCACCCCCTCTGCCTTGCTGAGGGTTTGGGGTTTTGTTTTTGCAGAACCGCTGAGCGCCTGCAAAGGTCAAAGGAAGAACGGCAGCGCCATGAATCCCCCCTTTCCCAGCCTGTCAGCAGAACATGAAACCCAGCCGGGCCCCATGGTGGCTGAAACCAGCCAAAGAAGCTCTAAAAAGAGAAGGAAACAGCTGGGCAGGTTTAAAACATAAACATGGGGGTTCGAGGGGGGACGACTCCATTCCTTGCAATTGCTGCACGTTGGAAGCGGAGACACCTGGCTGCTGACGGCGAAGAAACCAGAGCAAACAGGGCAGCGGCCAGGATCCAGCAGCAGATGAGGGAAGGGGCTGTGAGGAGCTGGTGGAGTTTGGGTGGAGTCAGGCTCCTTCTGCAGGTGTTAGAGGGCTGAGAGAGAGCCCAGCGCTGGGGATTGGCTGGGGTCCGAGGCCATCACGCTTGGCATTTCCCAGCCAGTGCTCGGGAACGTTAAGCCCCACAGTATCAGTATCACCACTTCCATTTTCACTGACAGGGAAACTGAGGCACAGCGCTGGAAAGCCAAGGTCACGCCACACATCTGTGGCAGGACTGGGAATGCAGCCCAGACGTTCTGAGCGCACAAATCCCCTGCTCTAGCCGCTGGGGAGCACTTCACTCCCACACTGGTGCGAGGGTGAGTCCTCGTGAGGTCAACATACGCTAAGCCAGGTGGCCGGGGGTGCCGCTGGGATTGTGAATGACCCTTTATCTCCTGGGGCCTCTTCCCAACCTGCAGTATTAACGCACGGCCTAAAAGCAGGCACATCTCTACACATACACACACGCTTACCAAGAATCTCCCCTTTGCCTGGCCTCCTTCATTAAACTGTCATTACAGGCTGAACTAATCAAGGACTCCGGGCTTGATTTTCAAAGGTGCCAAGCATGATGCCAACACACACACGACTGGGACTCCAGCCTCACCCTTTCACTAGGGACACACTTTGTCCCTACGGCACAGAACATCTCTCCCATTCCAGGGGCTCGGGCTGCTGTGGAAGACAGCAGTAGTAATAACAGGTGTGCAAGCGTGTCACCGACGGAGCAGTGGCACAGGATGGTGCAAAGTGCGGGGAGGGTCATGCTAGAGCATCAGAGTTCTGGGGTACGTTATGTGACGTGCCAGGTCTCAGCCTGGCCTACAGGGTCACATGACCGTCCCACAGCCTGGCGCAGCGAGGACGGGAAGTCTCATCGGCAGCCTCTGGTCCCAGCCCAGAAAGTTCGTGTCTCAGGTTTGCAACGAGTGTGATCACGCCTGGGCCGCAACGAGCTTCTTGCAGGGAGGACACCAAGACAGATCGGAGGTTTGAATGTGGACCCAAACGTCCCAGCAAGGGGATAACAGCAGAGACAAACCCAGCTGCAGTCTTTGTCCCTGGAAGCTTTGCACTTAAATATCTGGGCTCTGGAGCTCATTAGTTACACTGGGAGTTAATGGCTCGTTAGTTACACTGTGACCCAGAAGGAGAGATCTTAAAGCAGTGGCTCTCAAACTTTTGTACTGGTGACCCCTTTCACACAGCAAGCCTCTGAGTGTGACCCCCCCTTATAAATTAAAAACACTTTTTATATATTTAACACCCTTATAAATGCTGGAGGCAAACCGGGGTTTGGGGTGGAGGTTGACAGCTCACGACCCCACCCCCCATGTAATAACCTCGCGACCCCCTGAGGGGTCCCGACCCCCAGTTTGAGAACCCCCGTCTTAAAGCTTTCTGCTGCACACACATGTACGCAAACACAACACAACACACACACACCCCCCCGAGGTTCCAAGACCCTCCCAGAAATTGCAAGGCCAAGGGCCACAATCTTTCTCCCTATGAATTATGAACAAAAACCCCTTCCTTCCCACGCAGCATTCATGCAATTAACTCTTTCTGCATGCGGGAGTCAAGTCCAGAAGCAGGAAGAGCCGGAGGGAGCAGGAAGGAGGGATCTTTGCCTCTGGAAGCCCCTAATTCCCCATGGGGTCCCTCCAGCACCTACCCAGTGGCGCGTGCAGCCTAGTAGCAAAGGCCGAGCTAGGAATGCAGCAGGAGAATGAATGTCCTTTTTAAGAGCCCTCATACAAGTCCCATCCGGTTCCTTGATTATCCTCTCTGGGCAGTTTCCATAGAAAGCTGCCAACGTAAGGATTCCTCCGTCAGGACAAACGTGAGTCACAACGGAGGGGTTCCCATCACGACATGACCCTGCACCAGCACATCACGAGACCATGTTAGCTCATGACCCTTTCCCAAAAACAGGACTTGGAGGACACCAAATTGCCTGGGGGTGAGGGGACAGGACAATAGGCCTCCCTACCATACAAGATCAGTTTAAAAGGCAAAAGAAGATTTGTCTAAGAGGCCGACGCTGGATCCTTTCTGCTCGATGCATCAGCAATCAAGATTAGACAATCAGAATTTCACAAGCAACTACACGGGTAATGAGGCACGAAGCCGACGAGAATGCAGAAATCTCTCCGCGTGCAAAGATCTGAGCTTCTCATTAACCTGAGGAGACGGGATTTGAGAGACGCTCTGGGCTCCCTTTTGCTTGCTGATCACAACCCAAAGTTGGGGACAATCCCCATCCCTGCAGACATCTGCCAAGGATCCCAGAGAGGTGGGACTGGGCTCAGGTGATCAGACGCGGGGTCAGATGCAGAGACCGTGACTGTGGCATGGGGAGAGGTCTCACACTGTGCCCCCGGTGTGGCAGCCACCCAGTAACGCGCTGCCGTGCCGGAGACACAGAGCTCAAGGCCAGAAGGGACCATCAGATCATTGCACCCGAATTCCTGTAGATCACAGCCCCACCCCGAGCCCTTTAGACCCCACAGTATTACAGCCCTCAGGAGACTAAACTATTGTGTGCCACAGGCCGCACCAATCCCCAAGGCCATTGCAACGGCTGGATAGGACCAACCTCCCCAGACCCACAGAAAGACCCGCCTTCCCTAATGCTGGGCTTATTGTGAAGGCAGGAAATGGTATCTCCCCTCTCCCATTTCTCGAATACAGTACCGAGTTTCTATAGGGTCAACTCAGGCTAGCTGGATACGGAGTATGGGGATCATACTTCGGGGTAGGAAGTGAACACACCTGCCTCTTTTGGGTTCACCCATCCCCACTGCGCGCACAGGGCGGTTCAGCTGCGGAGAAGGAGCCCGAACCCAGCCAGCGCGGGCCGTACTACTTCAGGGCAGCGGCGAGAGGCCAGCCTCAGGCAGGCTGGAAGCTCTCTGTTGCTCCAGTATGTTCCCACATCCCTTTTCCCAGGACGGCTGGGATGCTCACAGCACTGGCTGGCGGAAGCCGAGATTGGAATGGAAAAGTTCTTCTGTGTTGCCACTTAGGCTCCTGCAAAATGAGTCTGTTGGCCTCGTGCCCAGGAAGCAGACAAAGGGACCGTCTCAGATGGATAAGGAGCACCTGAAGGCGGATTGCAGGAGTGTAATTGTTTAATACGTGCACTAACGGTGCATAAATTGTTTATACAAGCCACAACTCCAGAGCACTGAAAACAGAGAAACAAGGCGACACAAAGATTCTGGGATGGACGATCACCCTCTCTCCAGACATCTGTGTTCCCCGATCAGTCTGGTTCCAGGGGAGGCCACCTGGGCATGTTCATGGCAGCAAAGAAGAGGAGGAGAGGAAGGAAAAGGCGATCGGTAGGAAAGGAGAGGGTGGGTGGAGGGGTGTACCAAGGGGAGGCCAAGCCAAGAAGGGAAGGGGGGGCGGCAGGAAAAGGAGGGGAGATGGAAGGAGGAGGCCATGGCAGAAGGGTTGTGGTGAAAGGGGGAAGACATTTAAAAAGGGAGCAGAAAACAAATTCTGCCTCTCTCAGCAGGGCCCCACCCTAGCATCTAACTTGGAATCGGCTTCTATGGAGGGGCAGGAAAGGAGCAGACGGTCTAGGATGTAGCCAGCTCACCCCTCGACTCATCAGGCCCCTGGAAGTGTAAAATGCCGCCCCGCTGTGCCCACAATTAAATGACGTTCGGCTTTGCGCCCTCAAGTCAGCGGAAAGAGACACAGGAGAGGCTGTTGAAAAACGGCGTGTGTGTTTGGTCAGCAAAATGAACACCCCGGGAATGGGGATTTAAACCCACACAACTGCCTTTAGAGAGAGGGACTCCGGGACACCTGGCCATGGATATCCATGGGGAATACACTGGGCGCACAAAACAAAACTCACGGTGCCACCTTCCAAGAGGAAGCCAGGCCTAGCGGGCGCCAGGGCCTGGCAGAACTTGCTCACCAGTGCAAATTGGGAAACAGGCCCTCTCTGAAGGGACTAGCTGCAGCAGCTGTCATTGGGGTGGGGAGGAAAGGGGGGCACAAGATCTAAGACAGCGCTGTCCTAGCATCAGTGCAGAGAACAGGTAGCACGTCAGCCAGCCAACTGGCTCCCGCTGCCAGCAGAGGGTCCTCTGGTCCTGTCCAAACTCATTGTCCCCTTTGGGGCAGTCTGTTCCCCCACTTCACCCCACCCTGACTCGCTCAGCCGGCCCCGTAATCCAAAAGTGGGATTCGCGTCCGGGAGCAGGGGAGGAGAGGCCCAGGATGAGCCGACAGGAGAGGGAAGGGGCAGCAGCATCGGGAAAACTCGCCCCGAAGCAGGTCACCCGCTAGGACTTAACATCTAAAGCCTGGCCAGGACCCAAGCCTGGATTTCTCGGAGAGTCTAAGCTGCTTAGGAAGAGTCAGGCGGCTCGAGAAACGGCTTTGGGAAGGGGCCCGTTGCAGTGAGGAAAATGCAAACCAAAAAGATCAGGGAGGTGTCCAGGGGAGATTGGGATTTTTCAGTTCTGGCTGTCTGCCTGGCAGGCCCAGCGGGACACCTGCCCCCTAGAGACGGAGCCTTTCAGGCGCATGTTGCACCCAGGATGAGCTGCAGGACAGGAGCAAAGCGTTGGGTGTGGGGAGGCTGCAGGAGAGGTCTGAGGGACGCTAGAGGAGCTGGGGGAGGCCAGGGCTGGAATAGCAGGGCGGGCGGACCCCTGACCGAGGTCAGCTGTGAGCTGACTGTCGGGGGTGGTGGGGAGGGGGGCAGGGGAAGCCGCGTCACCAGAGCAGGGCCAGTACTTTCCTGGGAGTCGCTCAGCAGCTGCGGGGCTCCCCCAAACCGGCACCAGGCTGCACGATGGCGGAGCTGACCCTGTGCAAGAGCCTTTGCAATGGGGGGAGGCTCAGAGCGACCCACCCGCAGCGGGGCCGAGGGGAGGGGATCAGGCCCGATCCCCACCTGTACAGCGCTGCCGCGGCTCACAGAGGCACTGGAAGGATACATGCAGTCAGGAGTATGATGCTACAGCGGTGGGAGCGATCTAAGTGTCGTGGAATTCCCTTTCTGAGCCCAGTCCCCTCACGATAAGAGGTCTTAGGCCCCCCGGCTCTCCCCCTCCCCAAAGGGGGTATTTCCCCCCAGAACGAACCATTAAGAAGGGAACAGAGGGGTGGGGCCCGAGCGGGAAAGTTGCGACGCTCCTGCCGTTCATTAGAGCAGCTGTCGCCAGATGCTCCCTGTCTGCATGGGCAGCCGAAGGGCGGACGCGAAGCACAAACGCCAGCACGGGAGCAGGTGAGCCGGGGAGCTGAAAGCTGCTAAGTCAGGGGAAAAGGAGGTGGACGGGTGGCGGGAGGGGGGGAGGAACCGTACGAGCTGGCCAGGAAGCGCTGAGCGAGGCTGGGATGAAGAGGAAGAGCTGTTCTTCCTCCGCGCACAGCGGGGCAACTGAGTTTGGCCAATGGGGGCAGGAGAGATTCCCCGTCCACCAGAGGCTCTGCAGGATTACTTGGTTTTTCTGGGCTCCTATCTCCTGTCTCGTCTCCAGTGACCCCAGCACTGAGCCCGTGGGACTGTGTTAGCCCCACCATGCTCCCGGGCCTCTGGCCTACCCCTCTCCAAAGCAGTTACACAGCAGGGTGAGCGAGTCAATGGACTATCATCCCAGGGCCCCATTCACCATCCTGCCCAACCCGTGGGTGGGTGCTGCCCCCTACCCCCGCTTTGGGAGCCTCCTGTCCAGACAGACGAGGGCTGCATTGCCCGAGCTCCTCCCTGCTGCTGGAGTAAATGCCAGCCCCCGCTGGGGGGGGACCCCAAACCAAATTCACTTTCTAGCTCACAAGTGCCTGAACCCGAAGGCGAATAGGGATGGAGTCGCAGGAGGATCTAGCTCGGGGAAGCCAATAATCAGACCGGGGCCTGAAATTATTTTTCTCAGAGTAAGAAGCCACCAAACAGGAAGCAGGGGCACCGGGGCCACGCGGCGGCTTCCAATAAAAGCCTCGCACCCTGGGTAACAACTCAGCGGAGGGAAAACACTTCGAGCCTGTCCTCGACACAGCTCTGCAAAGGGACAGATCTCCCTCACATACATGTCCTCTTTTCCCTCCCCTCTGAGCGGCCCTAAGACCACCCCCGATGCGCCTCCCCCGCTGACCCGGGGCAGAGAACCTGCCTGGCTGAGAGCGGTTTCCTTCTGCTTTACCAGCCGGCCCAGGACGGCACCCGTGCTCCTGGGCCTCCCCCGCCAAGGGAACCTAGCGCCGGGGGGAGCATCAAGGCTAAATGGGGGCAGAGCCACCTACATTTCAGACTCTGCCTCTTTCCTCCCCACCCCCCACCCCATTAATCTTTAGAGATGAGGCAGCCGTGGCCCCCCCAGGTCCACAGCTCTCGGCCTCGGAGCAGCGCTGCCCAGCCACCTAGGAGCCCTGCGGCTTGCACCCCCAGTCCCGTCTCCAGGCGGTCGAAGGCGGAGGGACGTTGTTTCGGAAGGCCCCTGGGGATACAGTAGGGGGCGCTCTCCCTGCCAAGTGAGTGCACCAGCACCAGGCTCGGGGGCGCTGTGCTGCGGGGTGGGGGGGGCAGGTCACTCGCTCCAGGGGCTCCCCCTCTGAGTCGGCGCTGCCCCTAATGCGGTGCTGTGCTGGAGGGAAGCGGCCCTTCCGCCGAGTGATCACCTGAGTGCCGAGCACTCCTGATACGCTGCACAGGGACAGAGGGCGTCCGATCCCAGCGTCCTGCGCCCTAGATTCCCCGGCCTGGGCCTAGGGTGGCCCATCCTTCCGCCCGGGGACTCAGCTCCCATGAGCGCTGAGCCTTGTCTGCTCTTCTATAAACAGCATGTCCTATAAATCCAGTGTCCCGAGCTCCGCCGCCCTTTTAGGAGAGCAGGAGCCGGCAGCCGATCTGCTCGGAGGGATATAAATAATCGGCTGCGGAGCAAGATTGTTTTGGCCCGGTAACCATGGCGAGGGCTGCTGCCTTGTTTATCCTGCTCTGTGTTATCCAGCCCTCGTCCCTGCACTGGCAAAGCTCTCCCAGGCCGCCAAGCTCCCTGCTACCGGCAGTCAGGGGTCTCAGCGCCTGGAGTCTGTGGGCCACCCGGCCACTTGGTGAGGGCTGCCATTAACACACCTCCTCATGCCGGGCCCGAACCTTCTTCCTTCAGCAAACCCGCCCGGCTGAGCTAACCGAGCAATGCCGGCAACGGACAGCAGTAGTAGGCTGTTATCCTACATGGATCCGCCCCCAGAGCTGGAGGATGTGACACTTAATGTGTTACCTCGGCACTGCAATATCTGACATCAGGGGACATGCTGGATTTCTGCCTCCGGCGATCTGGGTCCAAATCCTGGTGGCGTTAGGAGACCAACAGATTCACTTCTGTTTAGAAGGAAATTATGCACCATCCCCGTGGGTTCCACAGGCATCCACAAGAGGCAGGGTGCAGAGGGATGCTTGGCTGGCAGGGCCTGTGTATCTCTGACTACCAGTTTATGGGGCCTGTGAGGTTCGGGTTTCACTGCAGTTTGGATGCAAGAGTCCTGAGGATGGAGCGACTTTTGCTTTGAGTTCATTCCAGTTCAGGATACGGGAGGTACCAACGCGGAGGGAACCTCACCCAGATCAAACCTGCCACCTGCTTCCCCTGACAGCGGAGCTGGTAAGATCAGTGCAGCTGCTCTCACAGCACAGAGAGAGGGTCATTCACCCTCACTGGAGCTACATGCATGCTTAAGACTAAGCACCTGCTTAAATGCTTTGCAGGATCGGGGCCAGAGTGTTCCGCCCTTCGCAGGATCATGGCCCCTGGTTACAGGGAGAACTAGCCATCGGATGAAACTGGGGCTCTGCCCTCTGCTCTTCCTCCTCCAGCCCCAGGGCAGCTGTTGCTTCCTTCCACCTGCAGCGGCACTGAGCCCGCTCTTGTTTATTTTATCGTCTCATCTGCTAATATCGCCAAACAAACCCAGCCCTTCTCCGCAGGCAGCGAGATATGCAAAGCCGGGGCTCTGACGGACACTGCGCTTGCAGGCTCCCTGCATGGCCTGCTGAGGAATGGAATCGCTGGAGAGAAATTCCACTCCTAGCTTCCCTGGGCAAACCTGGCTCGACTCCAACGGCGTCCGCAGCATTATCGTGGACACACGGAATCCGGCCCACTGCACCCAACAGTGCCTGAGATAGCCGTAAATCTTCCCAGCCGTAGAGCTCAACCCACTCTCCAGAGGAAGGCCAGTATCCTTATCCTCTATTTTAAAGAAAGAGGGGAGCGAAAACACAAAACCATCTCCCCAAGGTCAAACAGCAAGCCAGTGGCAGAGGTCCTCATAGAACCCAGGAGTCCAGACGCCCTGGCCCATAGCCAGTTCACTCACAGCTACATACACCTACACAATTGCTAAAAGCTCCAGTACACCTGGCAAGGTACATACTAATCACATTAGTACTGACCCAGAAAAGGCTGTAGAGGGGTCTTTCAGGAGGTCTTCTCCATTCCCACCCTCCCTAGACCTCTCGCCGGTCCTGGAAAGGCTTAGAGCCCCGAGTTCGAGGATGGCCCGCCTCTCAGTAAGGTTTGAATAGAAGCTAGTGCAAAAGACACCCACAGGCATCTCAGACTCCTTGCGACTTTGCAGGGCTTGTCCAGGCTGCAGTGACATCATGTTGGAACATGGCCCAGAGGGAGTCATGGTTACTTACAGGACATTAAACATGACTTAGCATTCAGTTCAGGCATGGACAGTCATGTTTAAAGTCAAGTAAACTGGTCAGGGTCCATCCTGGCGTCCAAATAGATCCAGGCGGGATGGGACCAAAACACAGAGAGAGAGACACCAAAGTAAGTTAATACATTAAAAACTCAGCATCGGCAATTACTTCCGGGGCCACATTTTGCTCTCCGTTCCAGGAGCGCAAACCTGGATTAACTCCACGGACTTGGATGGATTTACCACTATGTAACAGAGATCAGACGCTGGCCTTTTTGCTGGCTGTTTAGCAATCCTCAGGTAGGAATTCTGCTAAACCTCCTGTAACTTTCCAACACGCGGACTTAAACTAGCATTACTGCAGTGCCACCACCCGCCCAGTCTTCTCCTTAGACTGCAACCTCATCAGGGCAAGGACCGTCTCTCACTACGGGTTTATACAGATCCCAGCACAAGGAGGCCTCGATTTAGGTTGAGGCCTCCAGCCGCCACTCTGACAAAAGAGTAGCACATACCAGCAATACCAGGAGCGGCTCCAAAGTATTTCTAATGCACACAACACCCAAGGACGCAGGCATCAAAGATGAAACCGAACCAGCGAACACTTAGGAGCTATGCCAGGGAACGCTTCTCCACCGGGAGATGCACTAAGCTACAGAACAGTTGTCGGGGCCTGGGAGGTGGCCAGTCTGCTCTGGTGCTTAGAACCAGGAACTGGGAGACCAGCCAAGGGTCAGAGCTAGAGTCAGAAGCCGGGCCAGGGATCAGAACTGGAGCGGGAGAGGAACGAGGCAGGCACAGCTGTGGGCGTAAGCGCTGAGCGGTCAGTGAGCTGCAATCAGGAGGGCCTGCCGGTCAGGAGATTCTGCAGCAGCCCAGTTGGGCCCATTAACCGGCCGGAGGGCTGAGCGGTGTAGCCCCAGGCTCAGCCGAGGCAACTCAAGGCCGGCATTCCTGAGACAGTTGCTCCAAGCAAGCAGGGAAAGCCCCGTCGCTTGGGACATTTAAGAGTAGACAGGATGAGACCTTAGCAATCATCCTACGGTGGGGGAGGGGTGCCTGGATGGATCCTGACAGGTGTTGTCCATGACTCCCTGCCATGGTGCTCAGCCAACGCCCCCCCTTCCCGCTTTACTCATGACCCCCCCCTCTCCACAAGCGGTCGGCAGCAAGGTGGAGGGGCTCCTCGGGCGAGAGGAGGAGACGTCCCCCAGCAAAGCGCCGTGGACAGCCGGCCGGATCTGCAAGGAGCAGGGGGCGTCGCTGCTCTAGCTAGGGCCAAGTGAGGAAAAGTTCATGGCACGGTTCTACCCACCAGTCCCACTTCCAACGCACGGGGCAGAGAACGTCCCCATGTGAGAGTGGGGGAGGCCACCCTATGAGCTGCGGGGGAGCGTGGGTGTCTTTCACCGTAACCCACTCGCTCTCTTCCCCGCCCTGCTTTCGCCAGCCTTTATTTCAATAGCTTTGCATAGAGGCAGGAGATTTCCAGGCAGGGCAAGACCCGGCAGCAGCAGCCGAGATGGGGCTGCTAGCAGCTCCCTGGATTGCCCTGGCAGAAAAGCCCCTGGCACCCTAAGAATCAGGCTCCTTCCCAGAAACAAAGGACCGGAGCCAGATGCCCAGAGACAGCTGCATGGCTCAGTGCAGTAAGAGCCCCGCTCTCCTCCCAAGCCGGCCCAAACCTGCCAAGCAAAATACATACAAATAGGGTCAGCGTAAGCAGGCCTGCTGGGTGCTGCTATGCAGCGCGTGCTCCGGCAGGAAACCAACGCCAGGGCGTCTTGAGAGGGAACGCGCGGGGGCGTTAGTGCTCAGATCGGAGAGTGCCGCCTAGCGTCCTGCTGCCTCGATCCTGGGGTGACTGGTCACCGTGGGGACAGGTCACTTTTCGCAGTGGCCGTAACGGGAGATAGTGCCTTTCGCCTCCGGGGGGCTGGCGCAGAACCAGCCCAAGCCGGGACCGGGAGTCTGTGTCTCTCAGGCAGGCTCCGTTCAATTGCATAAAACTGCAGGGCCAAATCCAGAGGGACGTAGCCAAATTCCCTGAGGGCTCCAGTGGGGAGGAGCTTGGCCTGTAGACAGAGGAGCAGACCCTGCTGCTCCTCTCAGGCAGGACAGCAGAAAAGGCACTGGCCAGGGAGGGCAATATTATGCTATCTTGGCGCCTCTGGGATTCTGGCCTGCTCCAGGATAAAGCAACATCTTGCCTTCCCTGGCCTGTGCCCAGTGGACAAAGTGATCACTGGGAGAAAGTAACATTGCACGGGGCTCTTGCAAACAGTTACCCAGGTGAGGATGGGCCCGGGAGGACCAGTGACAGACTGGTATGAGAGGACAGCCACTTAGAAGCAGGGTTTGGTGGGGCAGGAAGGAGCCGGTAGTGTGCCAATTTCCCCCCCCCCCCATTCCTCTTAATTTGGGGGGATATTCCATAGAGCAGGAACACGCTTGGCAAACTGCATACCCATAATTCTACCCACATGCATCAATCTTGACCTTCTGCTATTCCAGTCCTGCTAACACACCTTCATTCGAAGCCGCAACATCCTCGGTCCCAATGCAGCTCTGCTTCAAACCTAACCTGCACCCCCTCCCAGCCCCGTTAAATCTCTCCCACCCCAAGCCTGCGCATGGGGAAAGGATGGAGCAGAGAGACCTAATGTTCTCTCTGTCCTAGGGAATGGGCACAAGAACGCTGCCAAGACGCCGGCACCATTGGGATGGAGGATTTGGGAGTAAAACGATCCACGAAGCAGCTGCATTCAAAGGCTGAGAAGCTGCAGTTTCTGAAAGGTTGGCGAGCGTGAGCATGGAGAACAAGGCTCAGGGAGATGCCTGGAACCTTTCAGAAGGGCAGTAAGTTTAATTAGTTAACGAAGCGTCTGAGGTGCAGGGAAAGCGTGTACCTTGGAATGGCTCTGGCATGGAAGACTACGATCCGGCAGGTCTGAGAGCCAGTGAGTTCCCATTAGATGCAGCCCGGTCTCACTGCCAACCCGGGCTGGATTTGAACTGGTGACCTAGAGGCAAAAGGCCGCCCTCGGGGTCCAGTCGCCCTCTGAACAATCCAGGCCTCACCACAGATGGACCCAATTACAGAAGAACAGGAAGCAGAGTCCTTGTGCTGACTCAGCCATTTTCCTTGCACTCAGTCCCAGGGGATCTCGGCTTAGCACTAAAATATAACTCTGAGTGTGCCTAAGCGCCAGGCCTCTGCTGGGAACGGTAGGGAGGAATCGAATGGGAGCTCTCCCCCCCACCCCGCCCCCGTTGTAAACTGTCCTGCAAGAGCAATGCTAGTCCCTGCCCCTGTTGCACACAGCGGTGGGGGAGCTGAGCCCAGGGGCGGTTTCGGGCCAGAGGTAACTAGCTGCACCGGAGCTTAGCAAAGGCTGGGTGTGGAGTGGACTCCAGCGGCAGTAGGGGGGGGCAGGGAAATCAATCCACAGTTTCACTTTGTGGCTTAGTCACTTAATTTTACGCATTGATGGCGATGCGTCAGGCCTGGGAAACTGCAGTATTGGCCTTTCTGTGTTGTGGTTCCTTCCCCATAATATTTTTCACTCCAAGATCCTAAGTGTGGGGGAGTTAATTCAGGAAAAACTCCAGGCAGATCATTATATTCTGCTTTCCTGAAATCCCACTGGACTGTCAAATGGATACGTTGTTCCTCTTCATTCCAGGCCGGAATTATTGGGTAGTGTTTTGTGCCTGTTAAACTGCTGTCAACCTCCACCCCAGAGGTGGCTGCCGCTCCGTCTCTCTGCCGTGGGTCAGTTCACTTCTCCCTATTTCACAGATGGGGTGAGTGAGGCACGGAGAAGGAAGTAAATTAGAGAAGATTACTGAAGGGACGTCGACACAGCAAAAACCACCCGTGGCTCAAAGGCCAGAGCCCAGGTCAGCTGACTCCGGCTGATGCGCCAGGGCCGTGTAGGTGCTCTGATCGAGCTCGGAAACCCGGAGCAGCGGGGAGGGGCTCAGAGCCCAGGCTCCCGCCCGATCCGGAACATCTTCACGGCTGTTTTTAGCCCTGTACCACGAGGCCGAGTCAGCTGGCCTGAGACTCACGGCCGCAGAGGGTTTCTCACTGTGCAGACGACCTACTCTGAGAAACTGTAACCGATCCCCAGCTCAGCTCAAAGGGCAGATTTGAGCTGTTTGGGCCCAAGGCTCCAGAGAAACGCAAACCCCAAGGTACTCGTATGATATTTCTACCCGGGCAGAGAGGCTGCTGCTCCTGGCCACAAACCCTTGGGGAGAAGAGCTGAGATCTGGGGCCAACGGCTAGGAAGCAACGCAACGGTAAAAGAATCCTGTGAGAGCGGAGGGCTGAGAGGTGGAATATTGCACCCGAAGCATCCCGGCCATTTGATAGGGACACCAGCCGGCGGTAATTGGAGCCTTTCCTGGCAGAGTTACTGTGAGCGAGTAAGACGGGTATTGGGCACGAGAGGCTTTCAGAGACACTCCCGATGACAACGATCCGATCCCAAATCACCTCCCTGCTCTGCAGACATCTCTCCCACCAGCGCCCTGGGACTGGAAAGCTCTCTCCCTTCCACCGGCATCCCCACCACTCCTGACCTTGTGGTAGGGTCCCCATCACCCCATGCCTTTCTCAAGCCCACTGACCTGCCAGGACAGTGTCACAGGATGGCTTGGATTGGGAAGCGGTCCATCTGTTCTCGTAATGACCCCCACCAGAGAATCGAAATGCCAGAGAGGGATCCGGGAGAGTCACCCGAGTTTGGCGTGGGGATTATAATCAAGCTGAAATCTGGGGCCAGTTTAGTGAGGGGTGTGCAAACCACGGCCGAGTTTGGAGAGGGACAGGTGCCCTGATCTGTGGGTTTGGGTGGAAACTGGATTTTTTTAAAAACGAAAAAAGAAGTCTGGGGGCTAAGTTTTGACCTTGGTTCATTCAGACTCCAAATGAAACAAACGAAACCTATTTTTTTAGAACGTGAGTGAAACACACAAAGACAAGGGTCAGCACAAGCCCCTTTGCAGTGAAACTGCCACGTCCCCTATCCGCCCTGCCCCACCGTATGGAGGGGGCCACCCCATGGGATGTGGGGGATGGCATGGGGACGGGTCTCCGCCACTCACACAGCAAGACAAATCCACCTCCTAGATGCTGAGCTGCCCTGCAGGTGGGCTCTGAGCCTCCCTGAATCACAGAAGTGTCGGGTGAGAAGAGACCGCGCCGAGAGGTCATCTAGTTCAGTCTTAAAAACCTCTTCAGAACACCATCTCCAGCTGCTTGGATTCTCTGGGACGCGTCTGCTATCAGGCAAGAGTTTCTTTATGTTCTCCAAACACCCAGTGCTCTGTCACGGACCCACCCCCGGAACATGGAAACCACGCTTGGCTGAGTACTCCTTTTTTTAAATACACTTTGGGCCTATCTTTGCCCTGAGAAAACTGCCCAGCCAATGACCGAGCCAGTTAAGTCAGTGGGAATTTTGTCTGGGCAAATAGTGTGGGATCAGGCCATTTGAGAGTGCTTTTTAAAAGACCTGCATCCCTCCTTCTCTTGCGGGAATGAGCGGCTCTGGAGAGGACCCAATGACCACACTGCTGGTGGATGCCAGGTGACATGTTACAGAGACTCACTTGAGCTCCAGAGGATGGAAACAGTCCCACACGGTCTCTGCCAGATGATGCAAGAGACGCAGGTGCAAGCCTCAAACGGCAGCTTCCCAGGTTCTTCTCCTAGCTCCTGCGGTTTTGTGAGAGGTGAGAAGAAGCAGCAGAATGAGCCAGGGTTAGGGACTGCCAGCCCAGCCATAAATAACCAGCAACATTCCCTTTGGCCTATGAAACGCCAAACCGGCAGCCAGTTGGTTTACCCACTGCCTCTCCAAAGAGCCACCTCTCCAACTCCGTCTGCCTCCCAGCGCTAGAGAACGTGACTGCACACAGCGAGGATACCAGAGTACATTACAAAACATCAGGCAAGCCTCCCAGCTGCCTCCTGATCAGCTCAGTATCCTCAGCCCCATTTTACAGATGAGGATGCCACAACACGGGAAGATTAAGTGACTTGATCAAGGTTTTGGAGCCAATCAGTGGCGGAGCTCAGCAGTCCTACGTCCCAGGAGTTGGTGAGCAGGAACAACATCCCCCTCTCGTTACAGAGCATGAAGCTAGAGGCCCTGCCTGGCACCTCTCGCGCGTGTACAAAGTGCAGTGTTCTGACCTAGCAGTGTTTCACATCCTCCCTTCACGGCTGTACGGGACCACCCAAGGTGTGGGGCCAGGGCAGGCAGCACAGGGGCTACCTAGGTGAGTGCAATGCCCGTGTGGGCCTCTGACACTAGAGAGGGCGGATTGGCCATGCCCTGCCCATCTGATGGGAACCTCTGCTCGCCACCAGAGTCCCTGTTGATACAAATCATCTCCTGGGGAGACTCCTCGCCTGCCCTAGGCCGTCCAGTCCACGCCCCATCCTTCTCCCCGGCCGTACCCTTCAGAGGCAGAGCACAGTCCATCCATCATTCCACGCGCCCTGACGGTAATGCGCGGAGAGGAACTGCTGAAACTCAGTCAGAGGAAGGACACCCTGTAAATATTTCATGGCACGCGTTTACTCCCGGTGCTCTCACTCCCCTCGGCCCATTCATTACAGAGCAAGGCCCCCCGGGACGGAGAGCGGGCACTTCCTGTGGGAGGGAGGAGAGGAGTGCCTCGCTGCGATTTTTAAAACCTCAAGGTCTGCTCTTGCGGAGTCAGGAGGCCTGGGCTCCGGCCTATGGGAGGCCGCGGACGTCTCGTCTGAGCTAACCAAATCGCCGGACCGGGATCTGCAAGAGTGGCCACTGGTTTGGGGGGTCTTAGGTTCGCAACTCTAGGGTCTCACTTTCACAGGTGCTGAGCGACCCCTGACAGCCTCTGGAAATCAGGCCCTAGGGTGAGGATAGGGCGCCCAATCACTGAGTAACCCCAAACCAGGAGGCCTTAATCTCTCCTCTCCTCAGCTTCTTAGGGACAATGCTCGCAGGGGGTAGTGAGCCTTAATGAAGAGGAAGACGGCCTAACAGTTAGGTCGCTACTCTAGGACTTGGGTTCAAGTCCCTCCTCTGCCACAGACTTCCTGCATGACCTTGGGCGGGTCACGTAGTCGCTCTGTGCCTCAGTTTCCCTTCTGTCTAGGGATAACAGCACTGCTGCACAGGAGCGCGGGGAGGCTAACACATTAACAGGCGGGGGCCAGCACTCCGATACTACAGAGATAGACTGATTTTGTTGCATGCGTGCTGTGCTTTGAGAGCATCGGGGCTGACGGTGCTATTGGCCAGGCACCGTATAAAAGACAGTGCCCCAAGAGTTAGTTTGTCCAGGAGTGTCAGTGAGCTAAATTAGGCGGAATGTGGCTGGCAAACCATCTGCTTTCTCCCTCTTCTGTTCCCCACACCTCCCCCAAAAATCAGATTTAAAACCGGGGGAATAAAGACACTGAAGGGGCATGCGCCGGTCCCATTAAATACACTCCGCTATTGCTACCCGGGGGACAGCGTTGGCCCGGTTCAGTGGAGCCGCTGCACCCGTGCATTAAGTAGGGGTCGGAGGTACGCCGGAGCTTATGCATGTTTAATCCCCTGCTCTCTCGCTGAAGAGAGCTTCTTCAGTATGGAACAGCAGCCGCGAGCCAAGGGGGGAGCCCATCTGTTTGCCAATGTCCCGCTCCGATTTAGTGGAGCCATAGGGGGACTAATACAGACGGCGCACCGGGGGGGCGTGGGGGGGAGGAGCCCAGTGACGCGCAATTGCTCCCTGTCTAGTAAGTGAAGTACTGCGGCATCATTAAAAAACAGCAGCGCCTGACTTCCTATTAGTGTCACGGTAGCATCGGCGGGTACGTCTCCACTGCACGCTAAGCACAGGCTCGAGCCCGACCCTCTTCCAACCACACACAAATCAGTCTGACTCAGATCAGCCAGCACTCAGGATCCTGCTGGGGAGGGGGGATCAGAGCCTGGGTCCCGTTCTGACTAGGGTCCAAGCCCTGTCATTTTGCAGAGCAGACCCAGGTCAAGCCGCAGACCCGAGGGAGAAGGGCTGTGTAGTGTGGACACATTAGCACGGCTGCAAGACCAGAGTCCAGCAACTGTAAACCCAGATTCACCGCTCTGCAGTGTGAACGCTCAAGCGCTGGCTTGGAACCACCAAGTCCAGGTCCCGTAGACCTGGGCTCAGTGGGAAGTGTAGACAAACCCTTCCGGATCCAGCTGTGTGAGGGGCCGCACTGTGCTACGCAATGCAGACACAGCTTGCAATCTAAATAGACAAGTACTTTTATCCCCATTTCCCAGCTAGGGAAATAGAGACACAGAGATGAAGTGACGCCCACGGGGAGCCCATAGCAGAGCCGTGTATTGAACCCCGATTCCCTGAGTCCCAGGCCAGTGCGTTAACCCCAGGGCTGTCCCTGCCCTGCCGGACGTTGCGACGGGCCCCCTGGCTTGGTCACTTTGATAACGCTCTGGTTGCCAAGGGGCTCGACTGGCTGTTTGCCACGTTTTGCCTGTTTCAGCAGCAGCCTCGCCAGGCCCATCGCGCGTGCTGTGCACGTACTGCCCAGCGGGTCTCTCCCCCACGGCACCACCAAGGCCTTTCATGTGGAACTGGCCTGCTTTTGGGGGTTTGCTTCAAATTCTAGACTCAAACCCAGGGTGCCAGGAAGCTCACCAGCAGACACCAGGAAGCTCACCAGCAGACACCAGCCTCAGCTACAGAGTTTGGACCCAGCTCAGAACTCACTTCGGCCCAGACCTCAGGGATCAGGGATATTCGGGTCACCCACAAGGTCTGATTCTGAAGCCGCAGCCAGAGTTTGCCCTGAGAGATTAGGTCTGATTTTGTCCCATCTCTAGTTGATTGAGACAAACTCAGTCTCTGGGGTAAAGTTGAGCCCAATTCGTGCAGCTGAAAGATTCACGGCTCCAACCCAGAACCAGGTGACGTTTTGAGATTTCTATGGCACTTTCCCTTTGGGCTCATTCATGGGGGGGGTGGAGGGGGGGAAATCAAGTAGATCACAACCTAAGAAATCAGCCTGACAAACCATTGCAACACAAAAGCTGTTGGCTCATCCTGCCCCATCTGTGTCTGATTTTCTTTGACCGGTTGCTGGTTTGATTTTGCAAATGCTCATGTCAAGGCTCTTTCCCCTGCAGCCTCCCAGACTCTCCTTTGCATCTTACACCCATACACCTCCCAGACCAGGCCACATGGACCACAACCAGCCCAGGGGCAACAGGCCCGGGTCCCCATCCACATCCCACCCAGCTAAGGGTCAAATTCAGCCCCCTGCTGCCTGGCTTGCACGGGAAAGCGAGCCGCTGGGGCAGAGGAAATCGGCTGCTGCTCTGTGCAAGTCTCTATAGTAATAGGATGCAAGGGAATAATAATAAAAAGAGCCACCAGAAAATATCAGCTGTCAGCAGCCTGGGTCCCAGCCAGCGCGTTTGCTAGGAGAGATCAGAAACACGTAACATCGCTGCCTGCCTTGGTTTCATCCCGTGTTCACCTAGGCTGCCTGAGCAGTTCCAGCGTCCAAAAAGGGACATACTGTACCTGCAAGAGACACACGGTTGTCACCGTGCAGCCTGCTAGCCTTGTAGAGTAGCACCTCGGCTTGCCGGGCAGTAATGTCCCAGTTAGACCAAGCCCCAAGCGAATCAGCAGCTCCCTGGCGCAGCTGCATGGTTCGGGCAAAGGCAACTCTCCCACCGAGAGGGGAGGGTGTTTAGGGCCGGCTCTGGACAATGCCCAGCCAGGCTGAAGCTGCGGCTTACAGGGGAAATGGTTCTTCGTTTCAGTGCACGGAGTTGCAGAGGCAAAAGTTCCGATCAGCAAAGTTAAGCAGAACCTTTCGCTCGTCGCTAGCTGGCTTCATCTGCAAAGCGCGGTGCAGACACGGGCCTTGATTTATTCCCTGGTCCTGGCAGCTTCTGCCCCGGGGGACCCAGAAGTGGAGCCCCACAGGGATGGAACGTCCACCTGGGGATTGGGGCGGTAGTAGGACAAGGTGCTTGCAACCTTAGCAGCTGCGCAGTGGATGGGGCTGATCAATGAGGAGGTATGTGGCCAAAGCCTCTGATTCAGAGCATCTCTCAGGTGGCCTCGTCTTGTGGAGCCCTGGCTTCAGAGTCAAGCTCCAGGGTAAGCCACCCCTGCCTTCTCCCCGATCCAGGGGCAAATCCCCCACTGGGCTGGGGGCATGTGTGAAAACTGCCCTGCACCAGCAAGGGTGAATCCAACTAACTCCCCCTCCAGTCAATATTACCCCCATATTATAGATGGGGAAACTGAGGCACGCAGCTGCTATGTGAGATTCCCAAGGCCACACAGGAAGGCAGTGTCGGAATCAGGATTAGAACTCTGGACTCGTGACTTGGAGGATACCACCAGACTGGACTTGCCCAGCGTCTCCAGCTAAGGGAGAGAGAGAAATGCTCTATTGCATATCCTTGATCTTGTTTGTTGAAGCTGAATTACTTTCAAAACCCTTCCTAGATACACATGCGAGGAGACAGGATGGGGCCTCACAAATGCAACAGCTCTCTGGGGTGCCAGGCTTTCGTTAAGCAGCATAAGAGATGCACAAACCATCCCTAGTAGGTTCCCATTTGTCTTCTCCCTCGGATCGCGTCCTGAACTCCAGCCACACAGGTGAGATTTTAACAAGAAGGGCTGGAGGTAAAATGCATCAAATCAACACTAACAAGGGAAGCAAAGCGAACAGGTCCGCAGACTGCAGCTGAGCGTGGGGATGGGGGTAGAATTATAAATGTAAGGGGTTTGGTTTTGTTATTGGTTCAATCTTCTGTAATTTGCTGCTGGTCAAATTGCTCTTCTAATGAAACGCTCCTCTAGGAAAGCAAATTCTGCTGAGCCAAGTTTTCAGTGCCCGGCCGTTTCATAACCATTAATAGAAGCTAGGAGGAACCCGCTTCTTTCAGAGCAGCAATATGGAAAGAGAGAGAGAGAGAGAGAGAGAGAGAGAGAGAGAGTGTGTGTGTGTGTGTGTGTGTGTGTCTGTCTGTCTGTCTAACAGATGTTGTGGGAACAGAAAAGTTACAGGAGGTTTTTCCCCCACCCCCAAAATATGTTTAGAGTCCGGTTCTGATTTCTATTATGGTAGCAACTAAGGGCTGCAATGGAGCATTCACATTGTAAGCTCTTGGGGGCTCTTTTGGTTCTGTGGTTGTACAGCGCCTAGCACTGTGGGGTCCTAGTCCATACTGGGGCTCTTAGGTGCGACCTCAGTACATATAAACAGCCTCAACAAAGATTGGGGCCCCACTGTGTTAGGTGCCGTACATACAGCTAACCAGATACAGTTCTTGCTCCAGCGGGACTCTGACCTAAGAGGACAAGAGAAGGAATTTTGACCCACTTTACAGAGACTAAGGCCCAGATCCTCAGTTTACCAATGGAAAGAAATTAATATTTGAGACCTGGATTTGGGATCTGAAACCGCTTTTAACAGAGGGCAGCATTTCATTCCTCGGTGTATAGTTCCATTTCATACCCGATTTCCAGAGCCCTCCAAGACGACAGTGCCCAGGTCTATGTCACAAGCCGAGCGTCTATTCGCAGCTCTCCCTCTGAGCAAGTCACTTTCTTTGCCTCAGTGCTGCCCTTTCGACGTGAAATGTTCCCCGAATGCGACGTGACAGTTAATTGCATCGTCAAGATGGGGGGAGTTATGAAAAGCAGGAGCAGCCGGCACAGCCAAGGAAATACTGGTAGCAAAACGCGTGTCTACATTAGGTGCCCGCTACAGTAACTCCCTGGAGATTTTACAGGGTCACTACCATGGTAGACAGAGCTTAAATGGATCCCACCCTTTAACTTACTGGCTTCAACAGCCTGAACACACAAAACACGTCCAAATCCCCCCCAAAATGAAGGCTCTGACGCTTAAGATCCCAGCTCCCAGCCCATCAGCAAACCCTATCAAGCTGTTGTGATCCTAGATACAGCTGTGCCCCATGTCCCAACGCTGGGGCAGATGAGGAGAGCAACCAGACCCTCCCAGCACCTATGCACCAGGGCACCTCCACACCCCTGTGCGCAATCTGAGCATAGCCCCTAAGCAGAGAGCGGAGATCCTATTCAGCCCACAGCTCTCAGCCTTCAGGATCTTAAATATCTGGGGGACACAGAACAACTTTTATGGTTTCTCTAAGTGCCACTCTAAGCTTTTCCCTTTGAGGGCCACAGCAGATCTGCGGGAGCACTCAGAAAAGCAGTCCCCGTAGAGCTCTCCAAAGCGTGGAGAGCTGCAGCGTTGAGGTGAAGCCGTGTCAACTTCCCGGATCGATCGCCAAGCGGCGATGGTATTTATAGAAAGAAGTCCACCCAAAGAGAGACCGGAGACCAGAGTTGATGTTGGGGAGTGAAGGGGCAGAAAGAGACACACTGAGCTAGGGTGACCAGATGTCCCGATTTTATAGGGACAGTCCCTATTTTTGGGTCTTTTTCTTATATAGGCTCCTATTACCCCCCACCCCCTGTCCCGATTTTTCACACTTGCTGTCTGGTCACCCTACACTCAGCTCCCCCCACCCTGCACACAGCTTTCTGGCCAGCTCTACCAACATACGAAGAGGGACGCGATTGTACAGATTCAGACAGCAGCGCTTAGCACGGGGTGGGGAGGGGCGCTCCTGGTTGGCCTGGAGGCACTACCTTAATCAACGGGATTCATAATAATTCAGGGCTTTGGAGGCATGAGCTGCCCCATGCTACAAGGGCATCCCCTGCCTGCAACATCAGTCCCACTGCCTCCCCCAACCCCCTTTGAGAAGAAACGTGGCATCTTGCCATGTTTGCTAGTTATTAGTGCTTTGTCTTCTGGTCGCGCCCGACGGTCGCCGTCAGGGGCAGGGCTAGGAGCTGTACACACCTAGGGTGGTCGGTCCCTGCCCCGAAGAACTTGCAATCCAGAAGACAAGACGGCCAACAACAACAACACCTGGTAGCAGCACAGAACTAGTTTCCAAGGCAGGGTGCGCGATCCTTTCCCTGACTCCACATCAAGGTCTCTACGCCGGGTCTGTGACGCATTAACACGTCTCACGGTGAAGGTCGCACACAGATGCAACTGACACAGCCACAGACCATGTCCGTGGCTGGCGCAGGTGCGGTGGGGACCTTGCATCATGTACGCCCAGGTCCAGGGCAAACCCTGAATTCAGTGTCCTGGAGAGTTTCACTGTGGATCGCTACACCCTGCCCCCACCCCCCCCGCGCCGCCAGCTCATTCGACAGGAGTCCCCTGGCGCTAATCCTTCCCAGCAAGGCCTGGCGGGGAAACAGAAGCTGTTGCATAGGCATGGAAGTGGCGCAGAAGAGCGAAGACAGAGAGAGAACGCAGTCCCCTCATCCAGCAGATCAGAGTCTGGTTTGAAGGCTTCCAGAACACCCTGGGGCATGTGGCAGGAGGAGGATCCAGCTAGCAGGGAGCTCGTTCTCCAGCTGCCATGGCGAGGAAGGGCATGTTTAGACCTCAAGGCTCTAACGGGAATCAGGAAGGGTACGTGGGTACCCCGAGCACACACCTTTCCTGGCAGAGCTCTACTAGGGGTGCTAGTGGATAGTCTTGTTCCACTGGAGTTATTTTCAGTGCAAGGGACGGGGGAAGGAGGGCCTGGATGGCGTGTGTGTTTTTTGTGTGTGTGTGTGTGTGTGTGCGCGCACCACTCCCATTACTCTTTGAAAGCAGGATTCTCCTTCCCTGTCTTCTTTCGGAGCACAGCAAAATCTGTGTAATGCACAACGACCTACCCTTCCGTGCCACCTGCCGCCATGAATTCCTCGCAGGAGGATCTTTGTTTCTAGCACAACATCTGCACGCACACACAAAAACCCAACAACAACAAAGAAAGAAAGAAAAAAACCGCCCCAGCAAAGGACTTTGAGGGTCCCGGGAAGAGTTCCAGATGATCGGCTCCCGTCTGATCTCCCCCGGGAATGCAGATACCCCGTTATGAAGTGACAAATCCATCCTGCCATCTCACCAGGCTAGCTTAAATCACACCCACTTTTTCCCCGCTCTTAACAGGCTCAGACTCATACATTGTTACCAGTTCGTACATGCTGTTACCACTGCATTATAGCTTCCCAAAACTAAGATGGGGCGGGGGGGGAATAGTGACATCCTGGCTGCTTCGGACGGCCTGGCCCTAAACCGGGGTGGCTCGGGCTCTTGCAGCAAGAGCTAAACACACCCACACGCCACAAGGCGGGGCATGCGCACACACAGCACGGACAGGCTTAGCACATACATGTGCGCAGGCCGGTATACAGCAGTCTGGACACAGCCTCACACTTTCTGGCCAACTGCATGGCACAGCGGGACCGGTGGTGAGCACAGGCCCATCAGTGGGTATGCAACACTCAGCACTTCCACTGTGCTCTTCCTGCCGGAGAGCTCCATGCGCTTTGAAAAAAAAAAAGCGTAGGGAAATACCATTTTTTCCATCTGTAAGATGGGGAAACTGAGGCCAGAGGAGGTGGGAGGGAACTGACTTTGCCCGGGGTCACAGGTAGAGCCAGGATCAGAAGACTGGGGTCCCGATGTAGTTCCTAGTTTCCTGGAGATATTCTGACAGCAGCAAGCCACTCCCCTTCCCTCTTCTCACATTCAAATCCAGGGGGGCTATCTCGCCTCACGTTCGATCACGACAGGTCTCCCGGGTTGATTTACAGGCAATTTGGGGCCCGAGTCCTATTGCTGCCCACCCGCCAATTTAGCAAAAGCTTCCCCAGGAGGGTTCAAATTGCTGCCCAAGCACCGAGTAAACCCTGCCTGGAAACACTCCTGCGGCTGAAGATCCAGCAGAGGCATAGGGTCAAACCCCCGGTTGGTCTGGGAGAAGCTTCTTGCAGCTTCAACTCTCCTCCTCGCTCAGGCCCTGGCTGGGTCTCATGCGACACTGAGCTGCTGGTTAATGGCACTGCAGGCCAAACTTCAGGCACCCCCTGCCCAAAATTAGCCAGGCCCAGAATAGAGTGTGTCTCTGGGAGTTCCCCCTCCACTCTCCCCATGGAAACACCCGGAGAGAGTGAAGAGGGAAGCGGAAGGAGGGAAAATGAAATAAAACAAAGCCAACCACAGCGCGGGACGTCGGCACTGTTCTGTGAGCAGAGCGATCTCCCCAGAGACCGCTCAGCAGAGACTGCCTCAGCAGGCCTTGAACAGCAACTAGGAGATGCAATCCCAGCACTTCCGCTTGTCCCACCTGTGGCTGAACCCACCCATAGCGCTGGACACAGCCCCAAGGGCATCCGGCTAGGGAACGTGCAGAGACTATCAGGGCTGGAAGGGACCTCGGGAGATCATCTAGTGTCGCTGCACTGGACTCTGCTGCTGTCGGAGGAGGCCAGAGGAGCAGGCTAGCCTCTCCCCGTTCAAATCTCTCCCAATGCCGCAACACGCCCCCGCGAAGAGCAGATCTAGGCAGCCATTATCGCCCAGCCCTTCCCAGCTCACACACACAGCACAAGAGACAGGCCCTGCCCCGAAGCGCTCACAATCTACATAGACCAGACAAAGGGGGGAAGGGAGAGAGGGGTGGGCACAGGTTCACCCTAGGTCATACAGGAGGCCAGTCTTAGAGCTGGGAATAGAACCCTGGCCTCCCCAGCCCCGCTGCACTACCCACTAGCCCACACTGCCTCAGCAAACCTCCGGGGGCTTTGGACGCTCGTCGCGCGGCAGCACAGAGAATCTATGGCTCCTCCTAAGACATTGAGCTTTAAATCAGAATACGGAACGGGGGAGAGAAATCCACATACGCCTTGCATCGCGAAAACCGAAACAGGAAGGGACCTGCCGTCAGGAAGGTTCTAAATAGATATTTATTTACATGTGCAAACCTGCTGCTCTGAATCCTCTGTCTGAGGCTCGCTGCACTTCCCACACTCGCATGTCACTCGCTCATAGGCCCCCGCAGAGCCCCATTCAGCCAACCCCCTTTACAGAGATGAATGAGGTAGGCGGCTGCCCTCTCTTCCAGGCACGGGTGGTAGTGCCCGGGTTGTGCTTCTGGGGAAAACAGTGGCACAGAGACACAGCTCCCCTGCAAGCTGCACAAGGCCAAACAGTGGTACAACCTAGGACAGGATGTAGCAGTGCTTCCGCCCAGTCCTGGGCGCTAACCACTTAACCACACTTCCCCTTCTGCACGTGTGTTCAGCTCTCGGCGGCATTTTTCGGCTCTCTTGCTTTGCAGATCCACAAAGGGAATTAGGAACCTGAGTGCCTCTTCCGGCCCCCAAGCCCAAAATGTTGAGCCTTAAAGCCCCCACCCAGCTGCTGCCTAACCCCATGGGCTCCTACTCCCCTTAGACATCAAACTCGCCCCCCACCCCCGTAAAGTCCCCAGGGTGACTAAATTTCTGCCGCCGGGCATGTGCAATGCCCCATAAATCCCGACACCCAGCTCGCGCTGAGTCCAGCAGTGTCCTCCCACTCGGCATTGCCCTACATATTTCATCTGTGGGGCCTGACCCGGCAGGCGTTTTCAGTGGCCACCCATCAGATTGGATGTGGCACAGAGCAAGGCTGCTGGAGGGGGAGGGCAGCGTCCAGTCACCAGGATATACAGTAGGTCTCTCTCTCTCTCTCTCTGGCCCAAGGAATATAGAATATTTAGCTTCAAGGAGAGATTGAGAGAGACCTGCCCCAGAGCTCCTTACGCCCAGTGGCTGGGGCGCTCACTTGGAAGGCGGGATAGCCAAGTCCCTGCTCCGCACAAGGCTGGGGAGGAGGGGGGATTTGATTCTGGGCCTCTCCACTTCCTGGGCGAGTGTTCAAACCGCTGAGCTAAAGGTGGCAAGGGGGACTCCCCCTCCTTCTGTGCACCCCCGGGGAGAAAGGGCATAGGTGCCCAGCTCCAGGAGGGGACGCATGGCTGGGAATCCCAAGCAGATGGAGGCATCTTCCCTCCAGCCCAGACTTAGGTGCCTAACTCCCTTTGGCTTCTGCGCTATCCCTCTCCTTGGCATTTCCTCTTGGCTAGCTTAAGCAGGTCCCCCTTTAGCCACTGACTTTTGTGGGTCCTTTTTTAGGTACTTAACACTCCCCTTGCATGGAACAGGGAGACTCGCCAGGCAGCAAGGCACGTAGGGTTGGCGTTGCAATGGCTAGGGTTTGAGTCACCCTTCCAGATCTAGCCCCCGATTCCGATCTGCGTCATTCCAATGGCGTTCCGCCCAGGGAGAGGATGGAGAGGCCCTTTCATGGGGCAGAGGTTGGTTCCTAGTTCATTCTACCTACGCAAAGAGGTTCCCAACACTTCTGCCAAGGGAGCTAGCACCCTAAGATCAGGGCAGGGAGTCTGGCTACTGCCTTTTCTTCCTTTGCCTTTGTACAACTAAAGAGAAATACGGTAAGAGCATGCTGGCTGAAATAACCCACTTAACAGAGGAAAAAATGTGCCCCTGGGACACAGAACACCTGCTCTTTGATTTATGGACCTCCTATTTACCCAGAGCACCATTGCAACTGTTTTAAGCACACAAAAAATCACAAGCTATCTAATTAGGCGGAAAGACAACTCGCTAATTTTTGGTGGCAAAGCCCCATTCCCCCCAAATTAACACCGTCTGACGCTGCCTTGCGCTGGAGCGAGGCAAGGATCGGAGGCCTCCCGGTCCCCCTTTCATTTTGCAATAATTACCCTTTCTGCTGAACCCGAGAAATGTCTGCACAGCACTAGTACTGCACGGATCACGAATGCCTTGCCTTCTATACAAAACCAATTATGTCACAGCCAGTGCTGAGCCGGTGTCCTCTAACGCAATCACTCTTCATTCCGCGTCTCCCCAGCGCACCCACACACAAGTCCGTTCCCTTCTAAGTCACCGTTTGATAAATTACGCTGTCTTCCCTTTGCCATCCCTGAGAATGGGAGTTGGTTAATGAAATTAACAGACTCATGTACATACCATGTAGCTCACCCACCAGAGATCTGTTAAGTGATTATGTTTTTCTAGCGCCCATCCCTGTAGAACCAAGGCATCACTGTGCCTGCCTTTCTGAAAGTAAGAGTTCTTTCTAGGACAGAACCCCGATTTGAATTTTAAGAAAAATAAACAGAAATAGTCAGACAAATGAAGATGTTTCTTGTTTTCTCTCCAAGCAAGAATGGAGGGCAACTCATCCCATTTCTAGGTCTTTAGTATTATTATGATGTTTGAGCTGCTTGGAATTTCAAAATTTAAAATAAAAACTTTAGGGACAAAGTCCGAAGAGGGATTAACACAAATCTTTTGTTTCTTCGGAAACAAGCTAAACTAAACCACCAATATCCCCTTTGCCACAATACATACATCATTTCCCATGCTGGGAAAGTTTTTTTTTCAGGGGTTCCATTTGCGTTCCTGGATTATCACAGCTACACTATAGTTCATGACTCCTGAAGTCTCTTCCAACCCATATATTCTATGATTCTATGACAGTAACAGAATCTTTGGCCCAATTAATATCTAGGGAAGGCAGACCCAGAAAGCAAGCTGTGTTTATGTTCTGGGTCCATTCCAGGGCTTGGGGCTAATAAACTGTCAACATTGTTATTTAACACTAAAAAACCCCCACCTTTTAAATTTGAAGTCATGCAGAGCAGAAGATACCATCTCAAACTTGAAAAAGAAACCAAAGGAGAGGAAGTGATCTGGGAGGTATTCTCACCTCATCTGAGACTTGACACGTAAAGTTCAAACAATGGAGCGCCTTTTCTTTTTAAAGCCACAAAAGTTGTTTGTAACCCAACTCCTCTCCTCCCAAAATAAGATCTTGGTAGAAAACTCAACACACTTGTTAACGGAGTGGAACACAGCCTAGGCTGTTCACAACATGTGAACCTGGATTCGAAAGGTGTGAACTGAATTCATAGGAAACTAGTGCAAACTTTGGAAGAGTTTTGAAGCTGTATGCAAGCAGGCGTGGATTCTTTACATTCACATGGGGACAAGACAGAGGAACAGGGGGACCCCTGGGGACTCCCCCCAGCAGGTTCTCCTGGCAGTTCAGAGCTCTTTGGAGGGGGTTGGGATTAAGGTGGAAAGGGGATTGACAAGAGAACTGGCCATCTGGAAGGAAGAGACCGATTGAGAAAGGTGGGCTGAAATGGTGGAAGGGGATCAGGACTAGAAGCCAGTGGATACTGGATCAAGAAAGGACTTCAGGGTTAGGATGGCGCTGGTGGAAGAGGGGTGGAGCAGAGGAAGGACTGGAAAGAAGCCGGGGTAGGAATCAGCCCTGAAAGGAAGGAAGTGGGCAAGGAAAAACAGGGGGACTGGCGGAAAGGAGTGGAGATGAAACCAGGGACTGGGGACTAGAAGGAGCCCCATGGCGACCAGCACTGGGAGACGGGTACTGCCTATGGAGACTGGAGTGGTGCAGTGAGGACTGGGATGGGGACCAGGGATGCGCCCCTAACCAGAACTTAGACAAGAGCCTGGTAGTTGTGGGGCACGGACCGTGGGGTTATGCGGGCGCCACAGCACCCACACAAACACATGGCCCCTGGGGAAGGAGGATGAGGGACCTCCTGGGGATTAGATTGGTGGGCTGGTCCTTGGGGGATTAGGGGTCAGGATGGAGATGGGTGGCTAGTTGATGGGACCCCTATAGATGAGCCAGCCTGGCCCAGTACTGGGATGAAGGTGTGTAGATGGGGGCAGGGCTGGGGGGCTCTGAGGTTGGGGTTCTCCTGAAGGGTCAGTCTGGGACCCCACTCACATGTTGGACCCTGCCACCCCAGGGATGTGGTGAGGTTGGGGACCTAGAGGTCAGACAGGGCCACACGAAGGCGGGTAGCTGGGTGTCAGGCTGGAGGGGATGGGGACCCCCCTGGACTGACATGAAGGCGGGTACCTGGGTGTTAGGCCGGAGGGCACGGGGATGGGTGCCCCGCGGGCGGGGGCCCGGCAGACTCACATGAAGGCGGGTAGCTGGGTGTCAGGCCGGAGGGGACGGGGATGGGCGCCCGCGGGCGGGGGCCCGGCAGACTCACATGAAGGCGGGTAGCTGGGTGTCAGGCTGGGGGGGACGGGGATGGGCGCCCGCGGGCGGGGGCCCGGCGGACTCACATGAAGGCGGGTAGCCGGGTGTCAGGCCGGAGGGGACGGGGATGGGCGCCCCCGGGCGGGGGCCCGGCGGACTCACATGAAGGCGGGTAGCCGGGTGTCAGGCCGGAGGGGACGGGGATGGGCGCCCCCGGGCGGGGGCCCGGCGGACTCACATGAAGGCGGGTAGCCGGGTGTCAGGCCGGAGGGGACGGGGATGGGCGCCCCGCGGGCGGGGGCCCGGCAGACTCACATGAAGGCGGGTAGCCGGGTGTCAGGCCGGAGGGGACGGGGATGGGCGCCCCGCGGGCGGGGGCCCGGCGGACTCACATGAAGGCGGGTAGCCGGGTGTCAGGCCGGAGGGGACGGGGATGGGCGCCCCGCGGGCGGGGGCCCGGCGGACTCACATGAAGGCGGGTAGCCGGGTGTCAGGCCGGAGGGGACGGGGATGGGCGCCCCGCGGGCGGGGGCCCGGCGGACTCACATGAAGGCGGGTAGCCGGGTGTCAGGCCGGAGGGGACGGGGATGGGCGCCCCGCGGGCGGGGGCCCGGCGGACTCACATGAAGGCGGGTAGCCGGGTGTCAGGCCGGAGGGGACGGGGATGGGCGCCCCGCGGGCGGGGGCCCGGCGGACTCACATGAAGGCGGGTAGCCGGGTGTCAGGCCGGAGGGGACGGGGATGGGCGCCCCGCGGGCGGGGGCCCGGCGGACTCACATGAAGGCGGGTAGCCGGGTGTCAGGCCGGGGGGGACGGGGATGGGCGCCCCCGGGCGGGGGCCCGGCGGACTCACATGAAGGCGGGTAGCCGGGTGTCAGGCCGGAGGGGACGGGGATGGGCGCCCCGCGGGCGGGGGCCCGGCGGACTCACATGAAGGCGGGTAGCCGGGTGTCAGGCCGGAGGGGACGGGGATGGGCGCCCCGCGGGCGGGGGCCCGGCGGACTCACATGAAGGCGGGTAGCCGGGTGTCAGGCCGGAGGGGACGGGGATGGGCGCCCCCGGGCGGGGGCCCGGCGGACTCACATGAAGGCGGGTAGCCGGGTGTCAGGCCGGAGGGGACGGGGATGGGCGCCCCGCGGGCGGGGGCCCGGCGGACTCACATGAAGGCGGGTAGCCGGGTGTCAGGCCGGAGGGGACGGGGATGGGCGCCCCGCGGGCGGGGGCCCGGCGGACTCACATGAAGGCGGGTAGCCGGGTGTCAGGCCGGAGGGGACGGGGATGGGCGCCCCGCGGGCGGGGGCCCGGCGGACTCACATGAAGGCGGGTAGCCGGGTGTCAGGCCGGAGGGGACGGGGATGGGCGCCCCGCGGGCGGACTCACATGAAGGCGTGGTAGATGAACGCCCAGCCGCGGGGTCTCTCCAGCACGTTGTACAGACAGTTCTGCAGGCGCCGGTAGCGCTTGTGAGCGGCGGAGCGGGCGGCTGCCCCGCCGTGCGGCGCCGGCAGCGGGGTCCCCAGCAGCCCCAGGCGCCGGGGGCTGCCCGCGGGCGGCTCGTTCTTCTCCGTCTGCACCGCGGTCAGGGCGACGAACTCCCCGCGCCGGGGGTCGCCGGGGATCGGGGGCGGCGAGAGCATGGAGAGGTCCCCGTCGCCGGGCGGCTGCAGCCCGGCCATGGCGCGCTCACGGCACGGAGGGGGCCCCCGGGACGGGCCGGCCCCTCATGGCCCGAGCTCCAGGCGAGTCCGGGCCCGGGGCTGGGACGGAGCGAGGGGAGCTCCCCGCGCGCCCCCTGGCTCCCCAAAGGGGCCCGTTCCGGGCGCTCCTGCCCCGGGCAGCGAGGGGACCCCGCGCCCCGGCAAGCCCGGGTCCGCCCGGTGCGCTCCCCGCAGGAGGCCGGGAGAGGAGCCCGGGGCGCCCCGCAGCCTCAGCCCATTCGAAAGCGGCGGCGGGGGGCGGACGCGTCCCGAGGCTCCTGCGCCCAAAGCCCGGAGCGCAGGCGAAGTTTCCAAGAGTTGCAGTTTCCTCGGCACTCCGGGGGGCTGGTTAGCGTCAAAGCGCAGCGAATCGCGCGGGGCTCGCCGCCGCCTCCTCCGCCCTCCCAGCCCCGAGCTCTCCCCGGCCCCTCTCCATGCCGCTCGATTTTCCACCTGCCTTGTGCTTACACTCACATGTCACCTCGCCTCCTCCCCCGGCCCCTCCCTGCCCGCCGCCCAGCCTGTTCCCAGTGCCTTCCTGGCCCGGAGGGGGTGGGGACTCCGCCTGCTGGGCTCCCCGTCGCTTCCCCCACCTGTCTGGGGGTTGCCCGAGCAGGGCCCAGCTACGTCCCCCTGCGCTCTGAGTTCTCCGTCAGCATCTCGCTGTAGTTTCCCCTCCCCCCAGCTCCTACAGCCAAACCGCTGTGAGCTTGTTACTCAGTAAAGGCTCAGGCATTTCTGGGGCTGATCAGCTCCCCGCCGGATCCTGGACGGGGAGGTAAAGAATGAACAACAGGGTTATAAAACCTCATGCTTCAGGGCAAGCAAACCCCACGGGGTCAGGAAGGAACCCCCGAGAGCTTGGTCTATAATCCAGCATTTGAAGGTCTCTTGCATCTTCCTCTGAAGTGCTGGCCCCTGACAGAAAAGGGGCTGGATGCTCGGGTCTGGCCATTGCAACAGATTCTGTTTTAGATCCGCGGCACTGCTTTTCTCTAAGGCCGGCAGGCAGCCTTCACCTGGAGTGGATCAAAATCTGTTTCCAAATAGGGGAGGGCCTGATTGGCAAAGCTTGTTAAAAACCTGACCAATAGAAGGTCCCAGGAAGAGGCTGCAGGCTGCTTGCAGCTTTGTGGGGTTAAGTTGTCACCTTCCCACCATGACATGCCGAGCAGAGCTCTGGGGAGCTCCTGGGATCCACATCTTTGGCTCCCGCCTGCAGGGGCTTTGCGGCCCTTAAGCTCTGGCCACAATCTTGAGTTTCTCTTTGAGGTCCAACAAACTCCCTCCAAAAAAAAAAGGGAAATTCAGTCAAAACCCACTAAATTCCACCACCTTGCCCTGAAAGCAAAACTCCGTCCTTGCCAGCGAGACCAAAGCTGAAGAGCTGGGCGCAAGGCTTAGAAACACAGATAAACATGGCCCATCCTGGCCGACCTCCGGAGCTAAAAGCATCAGCCTCTAGCCTAGCGCTAAAGGATTGTGTCCTAGGCCGGGAGCTGGAATAGACTCCATCTGCCGCATGACGCCCAGCGGAGGAGATACGGGCACTGGACCATGGGTTAACTTACATAGAACTTGGCCTTCGGGCAGCCCGTTCTAATCTGAATCCCAGAGAGAGACAACACGGAGCCCGGAGCCAAAGGAAACTGACTCCCTGATGGTTCACCGGGCTCTGGGGAATGTATCATCTGCCCCTGGTCCCAGCCATCTGGGATTGTTTAACTTCAGCATCTCTGAGGGCCAGCTGGGGAAAGCAAGGCAAGGAGCGCGGGGTCCGAATGAGCCACCCAGGTTTTGGGGGCACCAGCTACATTTGGAGACCTGGGAACCAATAAACGGAATCAGCAGAGCAGGGAGACAGGGCAGCCGCTTGTTTGAAAGGGGTCTTGGAGAATCTGGACTCTGTTGTAAATCAATCCTGGTGTAGGCTGGGGGCAGATTCACCAGGCAAGGCAGGCCAAGGAAAGGCCGGGGGTTAAAGTGTTGATCTGTGGGCAGCAGATTATCTCCTTACACTTTCTGCAGCTGGCAGGGGCCACGCTCTGAGAGGAAACTGGCCTAGATGGACCAGGGTCTGGTGCATTCTGGCAATCCCTACGTTCCTCAGGGTGTGTTTGTTCATCAACAGAAGATACAAAGACACCAAGGGATATGTCTACACTGCAACAAAACCCCCTCAGCACCCAGTCTCAGAGCCTGGGTCAATGGACTTGGGCCCATGGTGCTAAACATTGCCGGGTAGATGCTGGGGCTCAGACTGGAGACCCACCCCCCCATCACTGGGTTTCAGAGCTCAGGCTCCATCTCCCCTGCAATGTTATAGTCCCCTAGCCCAAACCCCGCAAGCCTGAACCAGCTGACCTGGGCCAGCCGTGGCAGTGCTGTGGGTCTTTTCTTGCAGGGTAGACCGTCTCTTAGGGACAGAGACTTCCCCACTTTCCCCCAGCTGGGAAGGAGAGACGACACCTCCTTCCTGGCTCCTGGGTTGAGAACCCCTCCCAAGCCCTGCCCTGCCGGTCTCCCACTATTAAGGCGAGGCTGGGTCTGCTTCTAGCAGCCGCCACTTGTCGCCTGCAGCCACGTGGCCCAGGTCATGTGCACCCTGAACTCAGACCCCCTCAAAGTTAGAGGGCTGAGCCGTGGGGCCAGGGCCCTGGGTACATGCCCCAGGGCCAGCACTCGGCCACGCCTGGCTTAGTGCTGATTGGTTTATTTCCTAGGCAGCCTCTAAAGGTAACATTCACCTGCAGATCTCCCAGCACTTTGTGGATCTGCAGGAGCGAAGCCTCACAGCCTCCTGCTGCCTCTGAGAGGCAGGTACGATCGCTGATTTAGATGGGGAAACTGAGGCACCATGCAATTAAACAATTTACTCTATGTGACATTGAGGGAGGAGGGTCAGCAGCATGTGCCACAGGCCTACCTTCTCCTCCCCTGCCCTATCCACACTTCCTCTCCAAGGGGTTAAAGAAGCTGGTTTTATTTCCAAAGCCAGTTTCCCCCAAGTGCACCCCAGGGCCCACGCTGCTGAAAGAGAAGCAGCGTGAGTGAAAATTAAAGGCTTCGATTAGTGAATTATTTATCATGGTGGTTGAGGATCCTGGCCCAAACGCCCGGCCCCAGCGAGCGTTGCTGCATGTGCTGGGTGCTTTGGAAACCCGTGCAATAAATAAATGACTAGATAATACATTTGCCACCTAATATTTCTCCCCGTGAAGGATTTGCCCGCACGCCCAAACTGCTTGCACACTCGGAAAAGCTGTGACATGGAGAGCGAAGCAGAATGAATCTCTTCCCATCCAGGAAAGACAGGAGAGGGGGTGAAACCCAGATCTAGAAAGGTATTCAGGCTCCTAACTCGCACTGCTATTAGTGGAAGAAAGGAGCTTGGTGGATCTGGGTCTCACTGCCTAAGGCTTGGGTAGGAACCAATGGGCCAGGTTTAATTTAACAGCTGGGCAGATGAATCCCAGTGCAAAGTTACTGTAGACTGGAGAATTCATGGGCAACCAGCCAGTCTCCTCGTGTATTCATAGAAATCTGGAAGGGACCTGAAGAGGTCACCAAGTCCAGCCCCCAGCGCTGAGGCAGGACCAAGTAAACCTAGAGAGCCCTGACAGGTGTTTGTCAAACCTGTTCTTAAAATCCTCCAATGATGGAGATTCCACAACCTCCCTTGGAAGCCTGTCCCAGAGCTTAGAGTGAGAAAGTTTTTCCTACTATTTAATGGACAACTCCCTTGCTGAAGATAAAGCCAATTACTGCTTGTCCTACTTTCAGTGGTCACGGAGAACAATTGATCACAGTCCTCCTTATGTATCAGAGGGGTAGCCATGTTAGTCTGGATCTGTAGAAGTGACAAAGGGTCCTGTGGCACCTTATAGACTAACAGAGGTATTGGAGCATAAGCATCAATACCTCTGTTAGTCTATAAGGTGCCACAGGACCCTTTGTCGCTTCTACAGTCCTCCTTATAACAGCCCTTTGCATATTTTGAAAGACTTATTAGGCCTCCCCTTGGTCTTCTTGTCTCAAGGTTAAATATGTCCAGTGTTTTTAACCTTTCCTTGTTGGTCAGATTTTCTAAAGCTTTTAGCATTTTTGTTGCTCTGCTCCAGCCTCTCTCCAATTTACCCAGGTTTCCTAAAGTGTGGCCCCCGGGATGGGATCCAGGACTCCCGCTGAGGCCTCATCAGGGCTGAGCAGAGCAGGACAACTGCTCTCCACCTCTTATGTAAACCACTCCTGTTAATACACCCCAGAATGACATGAGCCTTTTTGTTTGCGATCCTCTATAACCCCCAGCCCCTGTTCTGCAGTGCTGCTGCTCCCACCCCCCAGCCAGTTACTCCCCAGGTGGTAGCTGGCTAAGTGGTAGCCCTCTGGAACGGGAGTGGAAAAGGAGTCCTTGGGGTTACTTAACAGGGGCCCACTGTATGGGTAAGAGAGAGATTTTTCTAGGGGCAGATTTCATCCTGACCCCTTGATACAACATGGCATGAGTCATCCAAAGACTAAAGTTGCCAAGAAGAATTGGGGCATTGGGGTGGACAATTAAAGGGCAGAGCGGAGTCATGCTCTAAGCCCCTTTTATCCGGACATTTCGTCTGTCCCACCTGGTTCAGTCACCTCCCGCTGCCACGCTGGAAATTGTCATACAAACACCACCGGGCGTGACGATGTGCCGGTAAGGAGACGCTTTATTCTTAGCAGCTGGCTGTTGTTCCCCAGGAACTGATTCAATCTCTGCAGATCTCCCCGGAGAATTTCATTCTTCTCTCCAGCTGCCGCTCTGTGACTTAGCCACCCTGCACCAGGAGGATGTAAGTGTGGAACTCCTGATGGCTGTCATCTCTTTATGAATGCTGCAGCTATGACATAATTCTGGAATTCCTTGCCTGCTGTAAGGCATATGGGTGGAGGATGCTCCGGCAGATCAAGTATGTTGCTATTCGTCACTGGTATAAAATGGGACGGATCTGCTCCAGCGAGCTGAGGGGTACAGCTAGCTCGAACTTTGGAGGCTTGTGTCCTAGGAATGCAGAGATCCACCAGTGAAACGCTCTTCCTATGTCGCAGCGACTGACCCTGTGCCCGATAGAGTGTGGGGGCATATTACAGCAGCCTAAGATTTATGTTTCCAGTGACAACTGATGAAAGCAGATTGCAGGAGGGAAGAGGGGTCATATGGATAGAGTTAAAGGTGACCTGCAAAGGACTTTTAATCGAGGTGGGTGTTCTCTTTATAATGTAAAAATACGGCTTGGATGGTCGGGTTTTGTTTGTTTATTCTTCTTGTTTTTACCCCCGAGATCTAGATCAGGAGTGGCCAGCCTGGTTTTCCCAGGGAAACACTAGCAGGTTTAACAAAGGCCTCATTTCTCCAAACTTCTCACAAAATAGCTGTTACTACGTTAAAAAAGAAAAAAAGAGGGCTTATAACAATCTGACTAAAATGACCTTCCCCACTCCATCGCTCCGCTTTCAGACTCTCGTCTCTTCTGATCTTGCCTCTACGAATCAGGCCCTGAATCCCCGTCCTTGTGTTAACCAAAACTGAGATGATTAAAAGGGAAATAATGTTTTAAACATTAATCTACTTCTCACCCTGTGCTTATGGGTTGCTCTAAGGAGCCGCTGAAAGACACCAACGCGTTAATTTCACTTCAGTTTCAGATCAGGTTCCCCTGGCTGGGTCCATGCAGTAGCACCAGGCTGCAATAGTTGGGTTGCAAACATCACAAAGGGTGTGAGAGAGCCCAAGCCAGGCCCGTGCCTATTTTGGGTTAATTTGTATTGATCCTAGGCTATTTAAAGTCTTATTTATCAAACATACATCTGGGGTTTAAACTCCCCTGGCGGCATCTATTTAAAGTATATTTTCAATCTTCGCTCTCTCCTCAGGGTTCTTTTCTCTGGAAATCAATCCTATGTTTGTTTCCCCGGGTTATTAAGCGAATGGAGATGCACTGCCGTTGCAGGGGTTTTTCCTGGTCAGGGTGTGTGAAACCACTGTGGAGACGCACCTCTCTGGGGGCCCGGCCTGGTAAGACCGTGCCTTAGCATTGCTTGAAGAAGCACTGGCTCTCTCCAACCATCCGGGTCTTTGCCTCGGCTTTTGGAGCTTGGTGCGTTCCCCTCGTCAGAACCCGGAAACGCCTCACGGATTCTAGAGCGAAGGGTTTGTTGGTTGTGTCTTTGAGAAAGAGCCAGGAAGTCGCAATCAATATCGCACCGACCTATCCATCAGAACTGTCAAAGGTTTCGGGAAGCTAGCCCACTCCACTGGCTGTTTCCCCACCCTCTCCACCCCAGCCCTGTCTGGCTGCACCCCCTTTTCTCTCCCCCCCCCCATCCACCCCACCCCATGATGACACGTTAAAGAGGAACTCCAAGGCCTGGTAGACTAAGTGCGGGGAGGCCTGCGTGCTTTGGGCCCATTTCCCTCTTGGGACTGCAGCTTAAATTCCTGGCACCGCAGCGAGGACACAATTTGCATGCACAGGATTTCCAGTAAGTTTTTCAGATTCTGTATGTGGTAGCGAAGTGGCTGGGCTGGGCTGGGCTGGGGGTGGGAGTAGTCGAAAGCAGAGAGGAGCCGCAGGGTGATGATGGGGTGACCTCTTGCAGGATCTAATAGGGGACAGGAGCTATGTTCCAGCCCTGAGCTCCGTGGTGGGGGAGAAGCTCGCAGGAGCTCTGGCTTTGTGCAGAGGGTGCAGAATGCCAGCCCCGTGCTCGGGATCCTGGCACCAAGCTGAGAGCGTGGTTAGATCAAAGGGAAAAGCCAAAAAGACCTGGGGTTTCCGTAAGCCCTGGGCAGCGAGTCTAGCTAGGGTGGTGAGCTGATGCTGCAGCTTGGCACCTGCACAGCCCTGGGCCCATCCTTCTCACGGCGCATGTGAAAGTTAGTTCCGAGGGTCCCACCGGGCTCCGGTGCTTGCAGCCCATCAAAAAAGTCACAGCTTTTGGCCTGGGGACGACTCGGTCTGCTAGGGGCCCGAGCCTGGGAGGGCAGAGGCAGCTGCAGCCAGGGGTGCTGATGACGGAAGCCACGTCTTTGGGGTTTGTTATTACTACTCCAAGCCAGCGGGTGTGGCAGCACCCCTAGTTCCGGCAGCAGCCTGAGATGCATTGACGGAGCTTTGGAAGGGGTCAGGCCATGAATAGGGGAAGGGAAGTACCGGTCAGGCCGGAGGTGCATGGGCAGAGCAGAGTGAGCAGTCTGGATTTGCAATTGGGGATGGGGGGCGGGGGGCTGCATGCCAGGTCTGAGGGGTGTTGGCAGAGCTGTGGGAGGAGCCCAGGTTTGGAATAGCAGGATGGGCTGGGGGTGGGGATTGAGGTGCATGGGGGCGGGGGGTCCCAAGAACAGAGGAGCAGAAGCTGCTGCTGGAGTGGGAGGCCTGCGGAGCACCTGCTTGCACATACGTGGCCCCAGCCCAGGGCCATTAGTTCCTGGCTCTCAGGCTCACGGGCACTTGAACGTACTAAACAAAAGTCTTAGGCGGTGGCCGTCCCCTAGTGACAGCAGCTCCTGACAACTAGCCCCAGGGATGGATGCCAGCAACTCCAGCCTTTAACCCCTGCCCGTCTGCACCTCCCCGGCCTCCGGGGCATGGGACAGCTCAGTGGGAAAAGGGAAACGGGCGCCCATGGAGCCTGCTGAGTCAGCAAATTACCCCCTGCCCCCCAGAGCCCAGCATGGCAGGTGCTCTGAGAATGGGGCTGCCCCAACAAAGGACCCGGACCCAGGGGCTGACTTACACAGGGGGATGGGGGCAGGCAGGGCTCCCTGGTTGCTGCAGGATTGGCCACTTGCCTGGCTCAGGAACTCGAAAGAAACCCAGGATTTTTCCTGAGGCGGGGTGAATTCCAGGCATGTGAATAAGGAGCTAAGTTCTCCTCTTTCTTCATCTCCTTCTTCCTCCCTTCCCTGGCATGTGGCGGAACAGTTAAATCTAAGGAGCGGAGGGGCAGGGCCGCTGGGTTCTTTCCCCAGCTCTGTGTGAGCAGGGAACAGGACATAGCCCTTTAAGAAGGGGACTCCAAGTCAGGACTCCTGGGTTTTCCTCCTGGCCCTGACACAGTGTGTGACCTTGGGCGCGTCATTTAACCGCTCTGCGCCATCTAGTAAATGGAGATCATGGTACAACTTAAATAATCTGTAAAGTGCTTTGAAATCCTTGGGCAGAAGGTGCTGTCAGATCAGCAGAGCATTTAGGGAGAACGCCAGATGGCACCAGCCTCGGCATGGAGGAGAGGGAGGAGACCCACCTGGAGAGCACTGGACATGCAGCCAGAAGGAGAGCAGCAAAGAGACACCCCAGGGAACAGACGGGGCTCCCTCTTCAGAGACGGCATCCTCCAGGGGGAAGCAGCTTCCTCACGGACCATCCCTCCCTGCTCTGCTGAGATTGGCGAGTTCTGGCTGAGACGCGACATGCCGTGAGCTCGTGGGCGTCAGCGGCCCCAAGCATCTAAACTGAGCCGCCGACGTTGCCGGGCTTCTTTTGGGGATGGCCGGGAGCCAGCAGGCTGATTTTGCGCCTCGTTGGTTTAAGGCCTGGGGCCCGCGCCGGTCGCTGGGATTGCACCTGGGTAAGTGAGGGCCACAGACAAGCTCCGGCCCGGCTGCTAACAAGCGAAGCGGCCCAGGCTGAGCGATTTCTTGCTGCCGCTCAACACCGTCCACATTCAAAACGAGCCCAACGTGGCGCTCACTTCACCGCAGGCTCCTTCAGAGGCGGAAGCAGCCCACCTGCTCCCCGGGCCTTTGGCTTGCGAGCGATACGTACACCGGCTGTTTGCTGTGGTTTGGTGGAGAAGCCAACTGCTAGTAATTAAGCAGAAATCCTCTCTCTTGCCTAGCTTAGCTCATCGACCCCAGCTGAGCAACGCAACGTCTCTCTGAGTGACGAGGGCGCAGGTCGCCCTGGCTGTGACTGGGAAAAATGTTGCAATGGTATTTTTTTTACACTAGGGTTTAGTATTGGGGGGGAACAGGGGGACCTTGCTTCTCAGAGCTCCTTCAGTCAATCCCTAAAATAATGGACTCAAGCACCTACAGCACTTGTCATCCATTGATCCGAAGGGCAGAGAAATGTTATCCCCATTCTACCAACAGGGAAACTGAGGCACGGAACAGACGAGTGACTTGCCCCAGGCCAGTGGCAGAGCCGGGAATAGAATCCAGATCTTCCAACTCCCGGCTTCCCTATTCTGAAGGCCACACTGCCTGAAACGCAATAGGGAGGGTGTAACCACGAGGTTCACGGGGATTTGGGGGACATCAGGGGATGCTCTTGGCTTCTCTTTAAGAAGGGGCAAAGCCGGGATACGGGGACAGCTGAATTTAGCACCTGGTCAGCACCGAGGAGTAAAATGTTTCCAAGCACTAAGGGCATCAAGGGGGTGGCGGGGCAGGTGCCCAGGCATGTGGGATAATCTCTCAACACACATGGACACACAGACACAGAGCACAAACACAGCTAGGCCCGGTGCGGCAAAGGAATCTCGGGAACACCGGTGTAAATCTGGATTAGCCGAAGGCAACAGGTTTACACCAGAGTAACCAAGCTCAGAATCTGGCCCTGAGCCTCCAGCCCATTGATCATTCATGCCTGGCTCTCTGAGGCCTCCAGCCACTGAAATAGCATTCGCTTGCTGCCAGAAACCCGCGGTGGGAGGGGATGGGGGATGCCCTCCCCTCACTCCATGAAGAGGGCAGACTGCACTCTGAAAGGCAGCTCAACCCAAACCGGGAGGTTGAGTTCAGACACTGGAGCGGGTCAGCAGGGTTTGTTCTTGAACTCTGCTCGCTAAGGAACATGCCCTGACCTCCACCCTCTTCTCTCCTGGGAGGGCTTGGACAGGGCTGCCTAGAGATGCAGGCAGCTTGCTAGCACTTATTAACTAAGGGGAGCCAGGCCCCATAGTCTCACCTGCAGCTTGTTTGCTGCACTCACCCTTGCATCTTGTTTTTCAGGCCCTGTGCCCAGGAGAAAGGGGTCCTAGGTTTGAAATGGTGCCCGCCCAAGGCCCCGACCCTGCAAAGACTTGTGCACATGTTTAACTTTAAGCGTACGAGCAGGACCAAAGCCCTCGGTGCTCTGTGCTGTGGGGTTCGCTGGGGCTGCATAGTGCTTCGAGAGAAGCACGGGCGTGAGTCTTTGCCAGATCTGGGCCAGTCCCGGGAATGCCATCGGCATCCACAACGGCACGGCTACAAAGCTCCTTCCCAAACCAAGCGGCAGACCACAGAGCGGGTTAGCGGGTAGTAAGTTCTGGTCTGATGCAGAAAACAAAAAGTCAAACTCTTGACATTTTTCATGCAATGGAATTCTTGTTTCCCAGCCAGCCCTTAAAAAAATAAAATAAATCAGATTCGGTGTTTGTCTGAGGACGGGGGAAGCCACCATGCACCCCAAAGCTGGGAGGGATCTGTAAAACGGCCCGTCAGCACTTTTGTCCATGGAAAACGGTGTGTTTGACTAAATGAGAATTTTTGCAGAACGCTGCTAACTTTCCTCCTTGGTTTGGGGATTTCCCCCACCCCACCCCACCCCCCTACCAGCAGTTTATGGCCAAAACTGGCTTCTGATGAAATGTTGACATTTTCCACAGCCCTCCCCCCGCCCCCTTTTCATACCAGCTCTAATCAGTCTCATGTATCTGGCTCACACTTATGTTCAAACAGCCCTGTCCTGAGACCACAGGGAAGCCCTGTCAGGAACAGTCATTCCCAGCTCCCCTGCGGCCAGCAGACCTTCCCCCCCACCCAAGTCATTAGCAAGCAGTGTGTTTTTGCAGGAAGCTCAGACTTTTGGAAAGTTCCAAAGTTGTCGTGAACCATAGGCCCCGACTCCCTGGGTGTGCTGCGGCTGGAGCACCCAGGAAGAAAAACATGGGTGCTCGGCCCCCACCAGCCCGCAGCTAATCCGAGGTATCACCAAACAGCTGATCAAGGACGCTGCTAAACAGCTGTTTTGTGGCTTGGGAGAGGGGCTTGGGGGAGAGCACTGAGCGGTGGGGAGCTACAGGGAGGGGGCAGAGCGGGGGCGGGAAGAGATGGGGCGAGGGCGGGGCCTCAGGGGAAGGGGAGCAGGGGTGAGGCCTCGGGGCGGAGCAGGGGTGAAGCACCCCCAGGGTTCTTTGCAGCAATGGCTCTCTCAGCACTGCCCATTGGAGACACTCCCCCCAGGACGGGTGAGGAGATGGAGGCAGAGAGAGAGGTGCGGTGACTTGCCCAAGGTCCCACAGCGAGTCTGTGGCAGAGCTGGAAATAGACACCCCCGCCCGCCTGCGCTAGGATCCCCGTGCTCAGCGCTTTCCTTTCCCCTGGCCTAGGTGAGGCTCAGGTATCAGTACGTTACCATAGCTCAGGGTAGCAGTCAGCACAAAGGACAGGAGCTGTTGCCAGAGCGGAATGGCTTTTCTCCTCTCCCCTTTTCTAATCAATAGAGCCCAGGCCCCGCCGGGAGAGACACAGCAAAGCTCCCGGCAGGGGGATGCCATTTCGTGCGCTATGGTTTGCAGCAGACCAAAGTGTTTGGTTATGCTGCTGAAAGGAGAAAGGGGCCGAGCCAAACCACGCAGTGCGATGGACACGGGGACAGCACGGCAGCGGCTGGCTGGGAGCAGCTGGGCCCAGGGGAGCAAAAAAGCCTCCTAGTAACATCTTCGCCGGCTGTCTGCGTGGGGCCCGCAAACTGCCGTCCAAAGACTGAGCGCAGCCGAGCAGGGACAGGCGCTTTACGGCCTGGCGCCCGGCTCCAAGGAGCAGCCACTGCCCCACTGTCATTCGGAGTCCAAAGCGGGCGGGGAGGCGGTTGGTTGTGTGGGGTGGGCTGCAGTCTGCCATGGGGATGGAGGCTGACAGCGGATGGAGGATGGGTATGTGTGGCCTGGAGGAGCGGGAGAGATCGGGGGGGGGGGGGGGGGGGGGAGGGTGTCATCTCCAGCTGGCTGAGGCATGGGGAGGATATTGGCTCAATTATAGGTGCGGTTTGGTGGGGGCCCTTGGCCCAGTTCGCCACAGGCAGAAGCACCTGTTAGGGCAAGCGTTGACGCCGACCCTCCCTTACTGCATGCGGAACAAGGGACCCCCCCCAACCTCCCTGCCTCCTGCAGATTAGAGACCTGCAGAGCTGGTCCTGGGAGCAGCCATGTGCCTTTCCCCCCACCTGGGGTTTTTCCTTCTCTCCCTGCCCATGATGCGAAGGGCAAGACACCCTTGCCAGGCATCAGTGTTCCTGATTATTTTCCATTATTTTCCAATGAAACCTGAAATGGAAATTTTCATTTTTATTTCCTCCCCCCTTCCTCCCATTTTCTAGGGACAAAATGGGGGAAGAAAAAAGGAGGGCAGGGAGTTGAATGATTTTTTCCCCAAAACATTTTCCCATTTCTGAGCAGCTCTAGAAAAGCAAAGAAAAAGGAGTGAAATAGGGAACCATCCCCGCCAGAACATTTTCATTTTCTTTGGTAACAATTTCTAACGAGAAAATAATTTCTTTTTGAAACCCGCCAAACAAAGACAAGTTGAAAGTTTCCCAGGAAGTTTCTTGACCGTTTTCCCACCAGATCTAGCGAAGTTCCCAAGGGTCGTGGTGGATTCTCCATGGCTGACGATTTTAAAATCAAGATTGGACACTTTTCTAACAGATCTGCTCTAGGAGGTATTGTGGGGAAGTTTTCTAGCTTGGGTTATACAGGAGGACAGAGTAGATGATGCCTTCTGGCCTTGAAATCTATGAACAGGGTCATTTTTCTCCCTCTCCCCAGCTCCAGGGAATCCATATCCAGGGCAGAATTGACCCAGGCTGTGAGAATGATGGGACCCACTAGAATAATAAAGAGGTTAGTAAGAGCCTGGGGGCGCTTGCATCTCTAGGGCTTTGGCTGAGATATTGAGGGTTCGTTCCTTGATCGAAGGAAGGTGGAAGAAGGAGTGTTGCTTGTCGGATGGACTCTCCGATAAGCAACGTGCAAAACAAACCAACCACCTGTTTCCATTCTAGACACATTAGCAAAGAGCCTTCCCCCCTGCGGTTTTGGTGCAGCTCAATAGTTTCTTATGGAGAGTTAAGCAGAGGGACAGCTGTGAGAAGTCCGTTAGACTCAGCTGTTCCTGCCCACAGGCCCCGGGGCCAGGCTGGCATCCTGCCCCCAGTCACCATGCGGAGCGCTGTAAAAGGAGTCGTCCTCCCGAGACACCCCCAGAGGTTTCTGTCGCCCAAGAACAGCCTGTGCTTTTTTTGTAACAGGTATCAAAGTATGCATGAGTCAAGCCAGCTGGACTGGGAAGAGGGGGCTGAGATATTTGTGGTGACACAGGTTCAAATCCTGGCAATCTCAATTCAAGCATTTCATCCCTCCCAGCCAGATACACCAAGTCCCGGGCAATTTAGCTCATGGCTTAAATATATACTGACTACTGGTGCTAAGGGGATGCTAAGATCCCATGGCACTTTTGTAAAAACCTAATGGTTTGTCCCAGCCGTTATTACCATTCACTCTTCTGTTGTGTGTGTTGCCTGCTGTCCTCCACTGCAGAGACAGCTGCATTTCAGTGGTGCTGATCCTGCAAAAGGCTCCTGGCAATCCCCATCACCACCTGACACCCTGTCCAGTTCAGCGAGGGCCTGCCCAGACAGAGCTCATTGCAGGATCGGGGCTGTAGTTTGCAAAGCACGTTGGCAGGAAAAACTCTGCAGAAAGCACCAAACCAGTTATTTCACCCGTAATATCCCAACACCCAAGAGCCTGGGGTGCACCACTCCAGAGTTCTCCACTCTAGGATGGCTCTCAGTTTTTTCTCCCAGTACAAGAGGGAGGCTATCGGAGTTACTTCAGGATACAAAATACCATCACTGAGTCAAGTTCAGGCAAACAGCAATACCTCCGTTCATCTTCAGTGCCCTCAGCTGTCGGGGCGAGGCTTACAGCTTGTGTAACTAGCCCAGTGGAAATATTATTCTGATTCATCATCATATCCTCTACAAATGTTTTAAAAACTTAAACACCGAATGTAAACATTCAAGAGGGCCTTCTTTTATGAAGAAAAAAACCCTGCTGTCCGACCTGCGTGGGTTCCTCCGGGAAGCGCATTTCCAAACAGCACTCTGGGAAATCTTCTGAGCCAGCTGGCATAAATCAGCATAGATCTGCTGACGGACAGCAGCTGAGGATCCGGACCTTTCGAGCCAGAAGGTGGGGAAGACCATGGCAACGATCACCCACTGTTTTCTCCAACGTGTGGTCAGAATTCCCGGGCGGGCCTTAAGGTGGGATCCAACTCCAATTGCAAATGCAAGGGGCAAGTTCTGTTCTCAGGTCCGCTTCTGCCGCGGACGCGAGCCCCATTCAAATGAGAAATTAGGCACAATTTTTTTTAAATCGTGCTAGCGAGCAGCCATGGAAACAAACGACCAAGGGAAGAGGGGACTCGTCAGCGCTTGACATCTTCCACTCAAGACGGGTCTGCCTTTTGGGGAGCAGCTTTTGTCAAATACAAGTTCCTGGGCTCAGCACAGGGGTGACTGGGTGAAATTTAATAGCCTGCGTTACGCAGAGTCAGACTATATGATGTAATGGCCCCCTTTGGTAATTAACCCCCCCCCCCCCGACTCTCAACAGAGCTAGGTGGGTGTACAAGAGCTGAGTCTGCCCTTTTAGCGCTAGCTATATGCTTTATACAAACACACAATCCATCCACACTACAAGTACTACAATACGAATGGTGAATTGTGACAACTGCCCTGAATGTCAGTCATTTTGCACCCCTGTGAAGTGCGACCAGGCTGATTTGATAGTGTGTTCACAGCCCTTTGCACAGGTGCAGGGGAGCAGAACCAGGGCCTGGTTTTCTTCAACACACACTACGCAATGTGTTTTTATAGAGATCATCAATCCCCTAATAAACTACTCAGCTTTACTCATGTGCTTTATACCTCTGCAGAAACAAGCAAGCGCATGTGGCCTTATCCCATGGGATTAGTGAGAGTTTATTTCTTATGCAGCAGTAAGTTATGCTCTTTCTACATCTCTAATTCCTTTGCGGGCTGTTGAAGCAGCTCTCACACTAATTGTCCTTAGTCCAGAGGGTGACCTTAGCACCAACTTTTGCTTGGGGTGTGTGTGTGTGTGTGTGGGGTCACATAAGCTGTGCTGACGACTTGCAAACCTCAGAACAAGGGCAGTTGTCGCAACAAACAGCCCACTGAGAGGAGAATGCTGATTCCCAAGTGTAAGCGAGAGGGGTACATTCTCTCTCTCTGTGGTTTGTGCTTAGCTAATCACTCCCGAGGAGGAAGAAAGCCTAAATTGATCCTACAGACTCCTTGTAAAGAAAGAACCCAGCTAATGGTCATCTTTCAGCCGAGTGTGAGCACAAACGCTGAGATCAGAGGTAAAAACATACAGCACAAACCCCTCTCCCTCCCAGTGATTAAATCTGAAATTATGGCAGACTCAGAAGTCTAAATGCTAAGTGCTTTCTTTCTTTTCCCTAGCAGGAGAGGCAGAAATAGCATTGGTTATCTTCTGCCAAACCCCAAGATCACATTCTTTTCTCCCTCCTCAACAGGAGGGACGGAGTGGTGCCATCTTGAAACCGATCCGTGTGTTCAGCTAATCAAGTGACCCAGTGCCTTGGCAATGTGCAATGCCAGGTGCAAAAAGGCAGCTACATCTCTTCACTGCAGCCCCAGCCGTTAGCGTGCAAGGGAGACATTCGTCTCTGACCCAGCCCGGCCATCGTTTTATGTCTTGCTGCAACATTTAAAGTCACCCTCTCTTAGTTGACACTTCATTGTATGAAATTTAATTTGTACAGACTTCGCTGGTGCTTTTTATGTAGCCTGTTGTAAAATTAGGTAAATATCTAGATGAGTTGAGTATCCCTTTGAAGACTTCTGCGTACCCCCCAGGGTATGGCGTAACCCTGCTTGAGAACCACTGATCTAGTCTGAGCTCTTGTATAGCCCAGGCCAGAGAATTTCATGCAGGTACTCCTGTATTGAGCTTATTGTCTTGCTTCGCAGAGCTACCAAAAGGGATGTACAACTACCCAGGGTTGGATGAAATCCAGGCAGGCTGTGTTCTAACAACCTCCGGAAGCAGCTAATTCCACGCGTGGGCTGAGTAGAGGGGGTGTTTCCTGTGAGGGGCTCTAAACATACCACCCATTGACGGGAGCGGTCCCTTGTTTTCTTGTAAGGTTGAGGGAAGCCAGCCGTTTTCAAGTCTGCTCTAGCTCTCCTTTCCAGCTAGATAACCCCACCTCTGGCTTTACCCAAACCCCACCTTGTCACTGCTTTAAAGTTGCCCTTGTTTGGGTTATTTTCCATGTGTATTTTTGCAGGTGGGATGATGTTTTTCAGGCACAAGTTCCCAGCAGGATTTAACATTGTGCAATTTCTAAAGCACCTTTTTCTTCTATTGAAGTTCATACTGGCTCCTGGGCAATGGGGTAACATTTTCACTGAGCTGTCCGTGAGGAGTCCTACGTCTTTCCCCAGAGGATGCTGCAGGTCATACTGCAGAGATTATTTTTGGTAGTATACGTTTCCTTAGGTTTCTCCTGCTTCAATGTCATTTGCCATTGTGCTTTCTTAATCCTCCCCGCCCCCCAGACAATGTAAATTGCCTGGAATCTCAAACTTCCTAGAGTTGTGTGTTGCAGCTAAACTTCAGAACTGTCTCTCCACTGCTTAAGTCATGAAAGGTGAGATATCAGTAGCACTCAGCGGTGACCTAGCTCAGATCACCGACTTTAACGGGAGCAGTTAGGACAAGGCTGAGTGCTTTTGAAAATCCCAACTCAATGTATTAACAACGGGGGATCTCAGTATTCATGGTCCTCCACTTCAAGAAGCTTGTTTCCTATCATTTAAACCTCTTTACCCCAATCTTTGTTTTCCTTTATTGGTTTTAAGAGGCCTTCTCAAAAGCCTTTTGAAAAATCCAGTAAACTAGTCAGCTTGAGTCAGCTCTTAACTTTTACAAGGTGCTGGGACACTTCAGCGAGGCACCATTTCCTCTTATCGAAGTTGTTTGACCTGAAGTGCTGTGCTACAGTATCCTTAATTACATGCTCATTCTCCAGCTGTGCTGCTTGGCATCCCTCTAGGCATAAACTGAATGCTGCTCCTTTGTTTTGCCAACCGAGCTGCTTATGAAGCAAGTCACTTCTTTTTGCCATCATCCAAACACTTCACTTTCACGCTCAGCTGGGCTTATAATGGGCAGGTCTGAAACAGCTATGCTGTCTGGGTCAGTTTCTCATGGTCACCAAGTTAACCAGGATGCTATCCATTTCCGGCAGTCTTCTTGGTGCAAAGATCGTTGCATGAAGAACACACCTGGCCAGTCTGGGAGCGAGAATGGAGGAGGAACCCTATGATGTGTTGTCTGTTGAATATAGACAGAACCGCCATCCACATACTTGCTGAATGAAGTCCATCTATGTAATTATACAGAGCACAGTACATCCACAGACACACAGGTTAACTTCCAATACTTCTACATCTCCTTAAGCAGGACACAGACCCAAGCAAAATAAGCAGTTGTGTGGTGCCCTCTAGTGGCCAGTCTTTGGACATGACGCATTTGTTCAGCTCAAACAAGCGTGTGTGGGGAACTATTTTCTCCCACCGATTTTCAGGTGGTTCTAACAAAGGCAAATTTTTAAGACAGCTAAAAACTGACCCTGGATTCTTCAATGAAGAACACTGGTCCAAGTCATGCTTCAACTGGGAAAGCTGTGACAGGTTACAATAAAAAAATGATCTTAGCCAAAGGTCAATGAATTGCCATCAGTGGTAAATAGGACCAATGGTCAATGATGGGATGTTAGAAGTTACTACAGAGAACTTTTTCCTGGGTGTCTGGCTGGTGAGTCTTGCCCACATGCTCGGGGTTCAGCTGATCGCCATATTTGGGGTCGGGAAGGAATTTTCCTCCAGGGTAGATCGGCAGAGGCCCTGGAGGTTTTTTGCCTTCCTCTGCAGCATGGGGCACAGGTCACTTACCGGAGGATTCTCTGCATCTTGAAGTCTTTAAACCATGATTTGAGGACTTCAATAGCTGAGACATAGGTGAGAGGATTATTCCAGGAGTGGGTGGGTGAGATTCTGTGGCCTGCATTGTGCAGGAGGTCAGACTAGATGATCATAATGGTCCCTTCTGACCTTAAAGTCTATGAGTCTATAAAAGCACCAATTTTAAGGAAGGCCTCAGCCCCCAAATGTTTATTTTCTACACATTTAGACTTAAGCAGAGGAAATTCCTGGTCCAGAGGGCCCAGAAGGTTTGGACATGCAACAAACCTCCTACGACTCTCTAGATCAGATCGGTCTTCAGGTCTATTAATTTGTAGCAGTCAAGCATTGAAACAACTGGAATTTTCTTTCCTTGGAGGCAGTTATCTCTGAAATTCCCATACGTCCAGGGCTATGCCTGAAGGCAGATGCCTACTCTTAAAGTTCTACATGCTAACTCTGCTCGCTGCACAGCTGAGTTTGAGATTGTGAGGAAGAAACAGATGGTCTCGCTGATGTTATTGAATTATAATTGGCCACAGTCCATTACAACCCAAGTGTTTATCACCTAAACAGCTCAGATTACCTGCTGAGCACAGATTTAGCCACAGTTCTCTCATTTTAAAAACTGGGTGAATTTGATGCTTTTAAAAATAAGAAACTTAACAATTGGCTATAGCCAGACAGTGCAAGGGAGAGATTCCTTCACACAGCTCTGCTCACGCACTTCACACCAACCTGAGGCCTCTCCTGAGCAGAGTCTGCCAGTTGTATCATGCGGTTAGATGTGTCGACATCTAACAAGGGACCTGGTTAGGATAATCAAAATTGTTTCCATCTTTTGGACGAGATATAAACAGAAGTCCTGACCACATTTGAGCATAAGGTATATTTAATAAAAATGGAGCTTCTAGCCAAAATCAAACTCAGACAATTACATCTGTCTCCCTAAGTCCCACCCGCCCCGTAGCTTCTACTGGACAAAGGGCATTCCTAACCTCTTGTACTGAACTGTCATGCAGTGTTGCTATGAACAGGTAAATAGCGGTGTTCTACCCAGAAACTGCTGCATTTCAGTGGTGGATGACATGATCATGGTGTATAGTTTGTATTCTACTTTATGGAGTGTGTGGCGATCTTTTGATGTGAAAGGTGTGATACAGAAGTAGAGTCATATTAGTTATGTCTCGCATTTGAACCACGCCTCCCGAAAGCAAGACCCCATCTAACCCTCCCCACCCACTGAATCCTTTTTCCTGCAGTTTCATTTCTCACGGCATTTTGTAACATTTTTACAGGACTTGCCCTTAAGAGCTTCAGTCGGAGGCTATCGCCTTGTTGGGTTTGTGATGGTTACTTTTGGTACTCATACATATGCTCAGACACCAAAGTAAAAGACATGTAGATTATCTAAAAAGAAATTTATTGCATTTCATGCAGCTTATAATACATGCATTGACCGAGACTAGCGTAATGGTTAACAACTCTTTTTTTTCCAGATTTCCTTTAGTGTTTCTGGAATAGACTGGGACAAGTTAAAGTCTCTATTGTCCTTAGAAAATATGTTCATTGTAACGCAAGGAATGTTTTATTCCCCCAGACGCTGCAAATATCCAATGCCCAGGCTTACCAAAAACAGAGAGGGGTGGGGAGGAAAATCTCCCAATACACTCAGGTGCGCACACACACACACACACACACACACACACACACACGCATACCCCTACTGAACTACTAAGTTGAAATACCTTAGTCTAGCTCTATTCAGCGTAGAATACAAACAGAATACTGGGAATAAAGCTGTTATGGGAAACAAGATGCAGGACCCTTTTACAAATTTGACCGAAGAAAAATGTTCTACATCATTTAATAAGCTGCTATAGATTTCCGTTTTATTTTCAGTTTTATAGAGATGAACAAGCAGCTAAGTATGTTGACGTACTGATTTCTGAAAAATAAAAATATTGCATCCTTGTCAGTTTCTGTTGGATATTCTCTTACCCACCAGAGGCGGTGTATAGTGCACCAGAGATCATAGCCTACTATAGGCTTCATATCAAGTACAGATACACAGAGGGAGACGTCTTCATCAGAGCCGGTCGGAACGGCAAAAGTCAAGCTGGTGTGTGTCAATTTCCATGCTGACAGAAAACTCGCTACTGTGGGCTAATTCAGTCCCCTGCCACCTGAGGAGCTTGTCCATCAGAAGTCTGATTGGTGGACTGAATAAACATGGGCTGGGTGATGTCCTGACCTGCAGGCATGGTCACTTGCTGAATCTGATAGAGTTGCTGGAAGAGGTTGAAAGGGGGTGGAAAAAAGGTAATCAAGCGTCAGCAAGATGTTCAACTATTAGTAGCATGCAGCCTGCGTAGCCCTCAGATTTGACCAATGGTGTAAATCCACACACAAAGCAAGTAAAATGTGTTCTAAGAGTTGGAGCATGAATTACTCTAGGCCTTAAATACCAAAATGTGACAGTATAATGAAGTAATTTTATGAATTTCTGATGCCCAGTTGGAACCTGACAGACTTTGTTTTATATGTATGTTATGAGAGCTTGATTCCTTAACAGATTAGGACTGAAAAAGCTCCTACTGATGATTTAACCTTTTATAAGTACCAGAGTCGGTTTGTCAGGTTACTTCTAATCACCTTCATCTGGCACTCTGTATGATAAATTCAATTATTGCTCAACCACTTCGACTTGAAGTCCTATTACATATTCCAAGCAGACAGAACTAACTTTTGTTCTCACACTGGATACTACTTTCTCTATTCAAACAAGTTGTGAGAGACAGTGTCCTCCAACACATTTCCCCCAGCTCACATCTCAGTTTGATTTATTGAGCCTTTCCTGTAATCTGGTTTATATCTTGAATTGCTTATTTATACATTTACTCCCAGTTTGCTCAATATCAATTTAGTAGTGATTTCTATTTTCTATTAGTTTACACTCTGAAGTTTGATCAGGCTGCATTTTATATTAGCTCGATCTTCAACCAATTGTATTAAAGTTTATTTGTGTCAAATCTACACCTCACTGGATCCAGTCTGATGTGTCCATTCAAAGTACTTAAGAAATTATTCCATCTACTTCATAGGCAGCATTTACGACAAATGAATACAAAGAGTATGAGAAACTAATCATTAAACACTCCCTTCACACAGACAAATTCAGAATACACCTCCCCCAAGTTGTTCTACTTCAAAAAGCTTTCCAGTGACACACCGAGAGGTTACACACCAAGCTTCTATCCTTGTTTATTGGCTTAAACATTCCCTAGGATGCTATCTTAATAAGACACACCATCTTATTTCTAGTAGCACCTGGGATGAGACTGATAGGGCAAAAGTTAAATAGCTGATTTGCCATATTCTCAAAGAGATGGGTTAATTTGGAACAAATATAGCAAGATAATAAAAGGACTTCACATAAACTACAAGGTTGTCTCAGTTCTCATGAATCCTGGTTGCTAGGTCCATTTTGGGAGTGGTAGTGACTTTCTAATCTCACTATCCCACTTCTTGTTAGACACCTAGTATTAAAGACCGAGAGCTTTCTTAGCTCTGACTTTATGGGCACTGGCTCTTTACTGATCAGTCAATCGTCATGAGTTTGAGATAGGTACCTGTCCATCTGTGAACTGGCTGAACTGCTGCTGTCCTTGCTGGACTTCTGTTTGTGTAATCTACAATAAAGAAATGAAATGGGTGATCCGTGAGGGAACATACCTGCCGGGTCAACAATACATTAACAATATTTTACTCCCCCACAGCACCTTTCACTGGTGGATCGCCATGCACTTTACAGATTTTTTTTTTTTTTTAAATTAAGCCTCACAACATCCCTGTGTGGTAAAGCAAGACAGATTAAGGTCCTTGCCTGGAGTCATATCAATGAGTCAGTAGCAGAGCTGGGAACAGAACCCATGAGACCCATCTCTCGGTGCTTACCTCTGTGCTAAATTAGTCTCCCGTACAAGCTCACAGAAATGTCAGTTTTAAACAAAAAATATCTGAAACCACACACAAAGTAGCATGGCAATGAATGCTAGTTGAGAACAAAGGGCATTGTTGGATTCAATAATTAAAAAGCAATGCAAAGCAACCCCTTCTTACTTTCATAAGCAGTATATGGACACTCAATTTACGGACAGGCAGAGGAGCAGTTCTTTCCATTTTTGAAGGTGGATAAAATTATGTTTTGCTACAGTTGTCTGACAAGAATATGAAGCATCTTAGCAGTTGTGTTGATCTGAGCTGTGCTGCTCTCACTGAAAACCTAACTTCCCCATCTCTGGAGCAGTACTAGCGCTGAGGAGAGTTACTGCCCTATCCTCCTAGTCAAAAAGAATGGAAGGAAGAGAAGAGCAAAACAGATGAAGTGTGGGAAGCATTAAGCTGTACCCCACAACCAGTGCAGGCTGATAACCAAGTCAAGGACTGAGTTGCAAAAGCTCCTCATTTAAAAAGTGGTGAAAGTTTTCAGGAGTTCTAAGAGGCATTTTACATAACAAAAACAGATTTCTGGCATGACACTGGAGACTTCTTATGTCCAATGCACCAGGCCAACTATCCATTTAACATGCACAAAATGGACATGCTTGGAAGTTTTGGAGGTAACAGAACGAAACACACATCTACTGAACCCTAATCTGGCTAGCCAGTTGGGAACTCTGTCACGTACTCATGTTAAGTTGGTTGACTTCAAGTTGCTTCCCTTTATGTGAGTTCTTGATATTTAAAGAGCTTTCTTTGAGCGTATCTCCAAACTGAGGCTATGTCTACACTACAGACCTTACACTGAGCTCTCCTGTCGACATACCTAAACCAACCCCAATGAGCGACAGTGGCTATTGTTGGCGGGAGAGTGTCTTGCACTGTCCACACTGCCTCTTTCTGTCGGTGTAACTCATGTCGCTCAGAGGGGTGTTTTTTCACACCAGAGTGACATAAGTTACACCGACAAAAGTGCTAGCGTAGACAAAGCCTACATCTTTTAAGACTGAAACTTGAATCCTAACTCTCACACTGCTACAAATAAGCACACACATTTGTGTCAGGTAGATTCTGCCCTTAAAGCAAAAAGGAAGAGACGACAAATTGAGGGGAGCTGTTTGTCACCCTTTTGCTCCTTCAGCTCACACTTCTTGTGGAGATATACTCAGATTTCTCTTCTTCTACACAGCATTAAAACTGATTGGTTTATGTGGCACTTGAGAAGTGCAGGGTATTTTGCAATGCAGGTAAAGGCAATATGTCCAGCTTCAGAGAGTTTTTAAGAAGAAAACAATATAGGGATAGGTAGAAGAAAGGAAAGATGTGGGATCGGACAATGGGATTATTAGGAAGTTAATTGTATCTAGAGGGTAATGAAGCAGGATAGCTATCTTAATTTTTCAGATTACTAACATGATTAGTTTTATTTCTTGTCACTACAGGTGACTGGGCAAGGGTGAGAAGATAAAGCGTCATGTCTTATGTCAGCCATAATGCAGTCCCAGCAAGAGGAACTTGATCATTTGGAGAGCACTGGGGAAAAAATCCAAGATCTTACATTCTGAAAAATGTAAGAGCCATTCCTGAATGATACCCCACTTCTTCCATACCTGCACAAAGGAGCGCTATCTGCTTAGGAGCGCACACTCACCAACCCTCAGGGATGAAGAGTTTCTCTGCTAAGAGCCTGAGCCTGCAGTACTGATGTCAATGGACCTTCAATGCAAGAGATGTGCTTCTAACATTAAGATTGCTCCAGAGGACACAAAGGGATTCATCTTGTGTCTTTCACTCTCTGCTTTGTACCTTCTCTCATTTGCCCTATGCCCACACAGCTTGCCAGCCATGTGCCGTCTCCCTTCAAGCCCACTTCTTTCATGAATCCTCCTTATACTGGTGATCTTTCCACAAGGCCTGACCTGTTTGTGTCTTGTGGCATTAAATGGGCAGTGGCTGGGCCTCACCATAGGCCTTGTACAAGTGCTGTGAACATTTACACCACTACCCACATTTACATGAATGGGATGTTTCAGTGTAGTAGCCGTGTTAGTCTGTGTCAGCAAAATGAAAATAAGAAAGAAAAACTTGTAGCACCTTAGAGACTAACAAATTTATTTCAGCATAAGCTTTCGTGGGTTGTTACATGCATCCGATGAAGTGGGTAACAACCCACGAAAGCTTATGCTGAAATAAATTTGTTAGTCTCTAAGGTGCTACAAGTTTTTCTTTCTTATTTTCATTTTGATGAATGGGATGGTTACTCCAGCCTTCCACTGTGCTGTTTTATTTTATTTTTATTTATTTTTTATGAATGCAGTAAGGCAGAACAATCAGGAATGCTGGAAATTGGAATCTCAACACATGGGAAGAACAGTTTAATAGTTAATGTCAAGTTTTTGGTATTACAGTACATACCTGCTGTGCGTTGGCTGCAAGCGTCTGGATCTGTCCCTGGACTACCTGGGTGCCTGATACCGGCTGTGCTAAGCGGATATACTGCAGCTGGCCAGCATTCAGTTGAACCTAGAAACAAGGTAGGGAAAGAAAAGTAAAACAGTGAACTGTGTTGTATGAAACACAAACTTGCCTTCTTGTTTCCACAACAGAAACCAAAGTAACAGATGATACTTGGAGGACTGAACAGATGCAGTGTTGAAATTAATAGTTACATGGATTCTGTCAAAGAAAATAAGAGAAACACTTTACCATTGCAAATTCTTAACGAAAACTTGAAAGAGCCACCTTAGCATCTCTCTTTCTACAAGGGAAAAGCATTTAGAAAGTAGCACACTGAAGGTTTTGATCAAGTGTTAGAGAGCCCTTATTTTTCCTTTGCAAATATGAAGAGAGTGATCAGGTTAGTTCTTCTGTCATACAAGTCATTTGTACAAAATAAGAAAACTACTTTGCCAGTGAGCAAGCTGCAAATAATGATATTCCTATTATGTTCTTCCCATCATTTTCCTATAGACATTTGGTAATTTTTCACCTTCTTAAAAATGAGGGAACCACAGCACTGGCTAGAACCAGGAATATTGCAAAGGCTTCCAACACAATTCTGCCAGTGTACTTCAGTCCTGACATGACAAAGGCTGTAATATTATCATGCCAACTTTATATTAAAGTTTTGTGCTTTATATTAAAATACAAAAACTTCAGTTTAATATAACACAAGGTTAGAAGTTTAAACGTTGACAAGTCAGGAAAAAGTTATCACAGTAACAGTAGTTCTGCTCTCTCACACATTCTGCATTTTTAACTATATTAACAAACATTTGAAAAGCAACACAAACAAAGCAAAACATGGAACACAGCTGAATTAATGGTACTACCAGAACTGCAACTTTTTCCATTAACCTACTTTTGAACATTTAATTCAGAATCTTAAGGTTAAAATTGTTATATGCAGCTTCCATTTTAATTTACTTTTAAACAAGGGGATGGGGGGGGGGGGGGGGGGGGAGGAGAGAGAGAATCAAGAGCCATTACAAGTAAAGAGCATAAAAACACTTTTGCTTCACCAGTGACACTTGGCAGCTCTTGGAACAGAAATCATTGGGCTTGCAGTTTACACAAACTCTGCTGACTTCACCAGTTGTGTCCAGAAGCCCCAATATTGCTCTTGAAGCAATAGCCTCTGCCGCAGTTATAAACATTTCAATACACAATCTGCTTCTGCATTAAAATTTGCCTGCAGAGAAGGTTCTTTCTATTGAAGGCTTCCCACTTCGATATTTAACCGCAATACTAATTTAATGGGTGAAACAGATTTGAAATGCTTATAAAACACCTATTTTTGGTCCTGCAGAGAACAAAAAGGGTCTAGTGCTCAATGACATCTAGCTAATGTGAAAATTTCAAATTGTAAAATTCAGCTACCTTTGAGATGCGAGCAAAACATTAAACATTTACCTAAAACGTACATCTCCCACCTTTGCTCAAAGTTTAAGAAAAAATAAAACAAAAACACAAGACAACATGTGAGCTGAGATCAATGATGGAAAATTATAGCCAGAAAAACGTTTTCAGATGTTATAAGCAGGTGCAACCAGTGGGGTTATAAGCAACATTCCAATATCAAGCGTTTAATTACAGTGGGCACTACCAGTTTTTTGACATCTTACAACAGAAATGTAAGTTTTTGTGCATGTGCAGTGAGAGACAGGAAGAGACTTTCAGTGGAGCCCTGGACTTGAGGAGCCATTAAAAGGAGATACTGACGATGCCACCAACAAGATAGGAAAGAGCTCCAGGAAAGCAGCATAGCAAAAGTGGAGGAGGATAAAATGATAACAGTGCTGACGGCAGCATAGAGTAATGTCCTATTAAAAACCATCTGAAGAGAGTGCATTTGTTGCTGCACTTTGTATTCCAAACACTGTGGCCTGATAGATTATCGATCTGAAACACAGAATAGGTCTCTCTCTACAATAACTGGTCCTTCAAGTCAGTGTGGATCCCCTAGGTGTGCAGGAGCTTCATGTGCACAAGACAGAGTTTTTTGGAATAGCAATGTTTGTCGGGGCCATGCATGCACCCTATCTTTCCTCATGCTCCTATGTGAAGGTAGAAATGGGCGGGCACCGTGACAATCCCTCAGTTTCCTCTCAGATCAAAGTGCACATTTCTGTGGACTCAAATGCAGGGATGGAGGGCAGGGCATGGGATACACAACCACAGTTACTGTAGAGTAACCATTCTCCCTCCTTTGAGTCTGTGTCAACGTGGATCCCACTGTAGGTGATTAGCAAACAGAATCCTCCCTGGAAGGCAAGAGTTGGATCTTGGCAGTGCCAGTTGAACAGCGACTGCAGTACTGCTCTTCCAAAATCAGCATCTGACCTGGCAACCGTGTCAAGGGCATACAATTTAACAAAAATCATTGGGTTGCTCTACCTTGCAGACCTGCAGATCTGAGGCTGGAACATTCCTGAAGCAAACAGAAGATGCTGCCTGTGCCCTGGGGGACTGTGCCTTGATATTTGGCAGAAGAGGCTTGCCAGCCATCTGAGAGCTGGTGGAACTGCACTATGTGATCCTCTTGGAGATTCTTTGAGATGAGACGGCTTGGCCTTTAGATGAGCCAGAAATGGCCACAAAGAGGCAGGGATGCAGCCAGAAAGGTTTGGTTCTGGTAAGGTAATAGAGCAAAGCTCTGGACACATCCAAACTATGTAACTTCTTTTCTCCTGGTGTCAAGTGCAGCTTCAAGAAGAAGACTGGAAAAGTGATCAATTGGTTCAGGTGGAAGTCTCAGACCACCTCAGGAATGAACTTGGGGTATGGTCTCAACAGTATCATGGCAATCTGACTACGAGAGCTTGGAGCTCGCTGACTCTGATGGCCACCAAAGACCATCCTGATGGTCAGGTGGTGCACTGAGCACTCTGACAGTGGCTCAGAGAGGGAGGTTCCATCAGTTTTACAAGAACGATGTTGAAATCCCATGTGGAAGTCAGGTCTTTAACTGGAGAGGAGAGAGAATGGAACCCCCTTTCTGGATGTTCATTGGGTCTAGCCAACACATGAGCTCTTACAGTTCTTGAGGGAGGACTGTGACTCTTCAGTTCATGTGGTGTCTGGATGGGGAGTACGCCGGCCTCAGTTGTAGCTTAAGGACCACAAGTGAAGTCTGGCAAGCAGTATCTTGTGTGTACATACCCACATGTGGCTACAAGTACACCCCATTGTCACTGGGTTTGATTTCAGGTTGTTTTCCAGCAACTGAAAAAATCTGAATCTGTTCTCTGGCAGGTAGGCTCTGGACAATCAGGAGTTGACCATGGCTTTTATGGATTCTATCATTCATGACGACGTGAAGGATAATTTCTTATAGCTTACAAGGAGTCCCAGTTGATGGTACAGGAAAAAGGCTGTTACAGTCTCCAGTGGGGTCCTGCCTCTGATCAGCCAATTGTACAAGTACAGATAGATGTGGATTCCATGCTTCCTCAAAATGCACTATTACTACTTGCTAAGCATTACTCTCAATGCCATGGAGAAGGGCTGAACACTCTATTGGTAAAGGCTGGGATCTCTGAGAGTATCAGGTACTTGATGGATAGCTATACAGAAGTATGCATCGTGATGGGGAAGCCAATTAATAATTAAAATAAATGTTTTCTGCTTCTGTAGAGCCGTTCCTCCGCCAATCTCAAAAAGTGTTTCATAAAAATGCTTTATAAAATAAGGAAATATTATTACACCTATTTCATAGATGGCAAATGTACACAGAGATACTAAGTGACTTGCTTAAGGTTGCAGAATCAGACACAAACAGAATTGAAACAACACTCTTTGCTGAAGTATAGGTAGTAGAAGAGCTAAGGTTTAGGCAATAAGTGTTATATTAACATATTCTTGTGAGAAAGGGCTGATTTAACAGTGTTTGATACAAGCCTGTGAGAGTGTTACACATTCCCCCTGATGGAGTCTTACCGGAATTTGCTGGATTTCTCCTGTGTTGGTGATTATCTGCTGCATGACTTGCATGGTCTGCCCAGTTCCACTCTGAGCCTGCTGCGTTTGTCCTTGAGGCTGTGCCTGGACAATCTGTACCTGTTGACCCTCACCAACCTGCATCGTCACTGGGGTGGTCTGAATTCAAACACAAAAAGGAACACTGATTGACTTGTCTGAAAGTAAGTGGAATCTCAGAGATTTACAGCCAGTAACCAGAGGCTCTTTACAGACCTGCTTTCAGCTTGTTGATATTTCAAACTTGACCTACTTCAGCACTGTGACAACCTGGAAAAGCATATTCTCATGATTCTAAGTCTACTGCCACCAAGAAATATATCAAGTTAATTTTAGTTTTCAACAAAATCTTTATTGTTCAGTTTTAAACAAGATAACCGTATTTGCAGAAGTTCATGTGCATTTTTGCCATCAGAGATCTAGCTATCTTATGTACTTAACTGGCCCTACTACTATAGCATCTGAGCACCTCACAATCAAATTTATTTATCCTCAACATTCATGAGAAAGGGAAAATAAAATTTTACAGATGGGGAACTGAAGCACAGAGAGGCTAAGTGACATGCTCAAGGTCACGCAGGAAGTCCGCAACAGAACAGGGATTTAAAAAGAGGTCTCATGAGTTCTAGGTTAATGCCCCTGCCACTGGACAATCCTTCCTCTAAGAAAGGGGCTCTTGCAAAGAAGTGAACAAAAAAGAGCCACGAGGGCACCTATATACCCCTAGAAACATAGCAATGTCTGCAAACATAAGAACAAAACTGTCTGGAAAAGTAAGGTTCCTGAGGCAGGCCCCATGTTATCTCTTAAAATTCCTGTACTATGCCGTGTATTATATATCGATAGTACTTTTAAAATAACATTATTTTCCAGCCTCCATGTGAGAGAAACAAGGATAAGAAAAAAGCCAGTACAAACGGTGAGAGATGGATGTAGTTAACAGCATCCATAGAAGAACAAAAAAGCATTACAGCTTCACTTCTGTCATGCAGTTGCCATCACTCACTTCAGAATAATGGTCCAGTTTAGTCCCATGAAGCAACAAGTCATACATTTCCTTTGGAAAACACAGGGACGTCACTTCCCTAGTAGGTAGGCCGGTGCAACTCAGTATTTCAACACAAAGTACATTAGTTGCAATTCATATGGTTCCTTGTTCCGCTGAGCATTTTACAGACAGCAGGGGAGATGTCAAGGTGCTACAGAATGTGGAGTTATGACATCAGAAGAGGTTACCAACATCCCAGTGTACAGCATCAATGCTCTTTTCCCCCAAGGCTTTCAGACACATCAAAAATTTAATTTCCTCAAACATTTTGGATAAGGGAGAGAGAGGAGGATGCTACAAGATTTATTGGGAGCTTTGGTTGAGTGGAGACTGGATAGACAAGGTGAACACAAACCTCCACCCCAAATTATAGAACACCCGAGATTGTTCAGATAAAATAAGCCACTTACTTTATTTGATTAAGACCTAAGAGGTGTAGACTCACACAGATAAAGCCCATGTATAAAGATCTAATGTCAAGTGCTTATAAGTCCACACAGTAGGTACACCAGGCAATGTACAGTCATTAACCGTTAGGATAAAATCCTGCATTGACAAGTGGATGATTAAATGACCAAATAAGTCCCTCTCTATCTCCATACACAATGGAAACAAATGCCACTCTTTCAAATGAGATGGAAACCTTCTGTCAATAGTCCTCTTGGTCTCTTTCAAAACAGTTACAGAATGACACTGAAATTAACTGAAACACTGTTATACAGGTTGTAAAACCAATTTACTTAGTGCAGCAAAAACCTTTCTAGCAAATCACCAGAAAGACATTAAGTTTTCCTCTCCTTCAAAGTGTTCATGGTAAGGTAAATACAGAAATTGCCCGCTTGTTAAGTTTTTAAACAGGCATCTATGTGCTTTCTCCTGTTCTGCCCGATACTTGGGAGGAGCACCCTGTGCAAAGCTTCCTCATTTGCACCCTGTGCAAAGCCTTCAAAACTCTCCTGTTCTGTGAGGCCTACACTGCTGGCGTGCTGAGACCACAGCCTGTCATACTGACCATACGGTCTCGTTTTTTATTTGCTTCCCTATCTATATCCACCTGTCGCTTCGTTTTATACTTAGATTGTAGGATCTTTGGAGCAGGGACCACCTTTCTGTTCTGTGTTTGTACAGCACCTAGCACAACGGGGTTCTGGTCTTTGACTAGGGCTCCTAAGAACTAAGGTAACACTAGTTATTATTGGTAACATCCAGATAGGGCTTTTCATACCCAAGGTACACCTAGGACTTGGCTGGCTATGTAGAACTATAAGCCCTCACGCTGTGCCTGTTCACTGACCTGTCCTTGCTGAGGCTGAGCAATGATGATCTGTCCTGGCTGGATGGTAGTTGTGGATGTGGTGGTCTGTTGTCCTTGCTGTTGCCCCTGTACCTGTACTGCGGCTGGCTGTTGAGCAAGCGTGAAATAGTACTGGACAGGCTCAGCGGGAGTCACAGCCTGGCGCACCTCTTCCTATAATACAGGAGGGAAGAAAAAAAACAGACTATGCATTCTGGCTGAAATCCACTTCCATAAACAATGCTCAGTACAATGGATTCTTTAATGCTAGGTTCTAAACAGTTTAAGCCAAAGGAAAGTAAATTCAACTTGCCCTGTAAGGATAAATCAGAATGAAAATAATGGGTTTCCACAGACTTTTACTGGGCTACACAAATCAAAGCATTTCAAATTTCTAAGATACAATGTGATCACCCATTTCACTGTGAAAAGCAAATGAGCAAACAATTATCATAGTTAAAACCCATGCAATTACAGTGCTTGCCAGTAAATTCCAGCTAGGCCTGTTATCTTAGCATAGTGCTAATTGGAAGTGCACCATGAAGAGAGACACAAAAGCATCGTATGCCACTGAAGCCTGCTCCTTGGCCTACATGCTGAACACAAACTTCAATCTACCTCTTGCTGTGACACCACTGCGAGTTGTTGTTGTTGTTGTTTTTAAAGATGATCTGATTTTATAACCAGACCATTCCAGAATTAAGCTATGTCTACACTGCACTTTCATCTGTAAAACTTTTGTCAGTCAGGGGCATGAAAAAAACACCCCTCTGATCAACAAAAGTTTTACCAACGAAAAGCACTGATGTGGACACCCTAATTATGGGTGGTTTATTTCATCGGCGGGAGAGCTCTCTCTTACCAACAAAGAGTGGCGACAAAGAGCACAGCTGTGCCCCTGTAAGGTGCGCAGTATAGACAGCCTTAGAACGATAAGACAAGTGATGTAGTTTTGCACTGTCTGCTTCTGCTGGCAATATCTCAGCTTTTGTCGAAGAACTGAAGATCCTGCTCTGGCCCTTTTGTTTCAAGCAAAGGAAATGCTGTAGCTTTTTCCTGTTCTGGTTTATCTAAACATGCCCTTGGGAGTATAGAAACAATGCTGATTAATGGAATTTCAGGAACAGAAGTAGGATTATTGGATATTACACTAGCCAGAAATGAGCTAACACTTAAAAAAAAAAAAACCAACACATTTTATCTCCTCAGAAATAAAGATTGCTCCTACACCTAGAATTAAATGTGGTTCTCCTGATGTTCAGTCCATGGCAGAAGGAGTAAACAACCCTCTCCCAGCCACCTTGAGTCCACAGCTGAGAGTGTAGGATGTTTACACATGCTACAGCATGGTAGATTCCTCATTATGAAAGCCTGTTGGGCTCCCTGATATCAAATGAGGGCTGCCCATAGATCAGCATCAATTACACCTACTTGAGATGCCAATTAAAACAAAACAAAAACACCCAAGTGAAACAAGATCAAAGTGTATGTACTCTGAATGGCTGAGGGCCTAATAATGGTATACAGAGTCTTTCAGCTCTACATTGCCTGTTCAATTCCTGCTCACAGTAATAGTGACTGAAAGTTGTTACTACTGGATGGATTCTCAGAGACCTATGTAAAATGAGCCCAGTTCCTAACAAACAGGCATCCACATCACATGGCTACAACTGACACTAAGTGACACCTTTTTTGTCAGTTTCAAGCAGGAGGAAAGGTTGAACAGACCATGTAAAATAAACTGTCTTCTTCCATCACTGAAGTGGATTTCCTTCAGGTCAAAGCTGAGACACAGATTGGCAAAGAATGACATGGTGGCCATGGCATGCAATATTACTGACTCTAGTATCCTTACTGTGGATAAAGACAGAATTAGAGAGACAAGGGGGATGAGGTAGTATCTTTTGTTGGACCAACTTCTGCTGGTGAGAGACATGAGATAAAGACAGAATTATCAAAGCACCACTAAATTATATATATCATTGAACTCTATAAAGTGCAAGTGCAATGTAGTATCAAGCCCTCTCCTTAAATACAGAGACTCTTTTCCCAGCCAAAACTAAAAAAAATTACACACAGCCTGTTGTAGCTAGGAAAGAAAGAGCTTCTGAGATTGAATCTTGGTGTGAACAGTAATGTCAGCATCACCCAATGGTAATATGGACAAAACACCCCACTGATTTAGTTTTACAGTTCCTCTTTCGTGAGTGAATTTGCTGGAGTATTTTGGCTTCCTCAAGCTCTTTGTGAGCAGTGTGAGGATTTTAGCTGTAAAGTTAGAACATATTCCATTTTGTTGTTGTTACTAACAGGACCCATCTGATGTGTTGTGATCGGCGCTCTCTCTGTGAGGGCTGATGGACCGATTAGTGACAGTGACTAACAGGACGCAGCAGTTGAAATCAAGTCTGTCCTGATCCAGTCATGAAAAATCCTCCATGCATGGGGGAGGACAGCTGTAGCAGTTTCTTTACAGCAAGCTATTTAGATATCCTATTCCAAGGATTGCAACACTCAAATTCCTAACTGAGCTCTTGAACAAAATTTAAATCAACTGCACCTCAATAAAGCATGCGTTCTAGGTTAACGTTTCTTAGTGCTCCAGGCAGAAACTGATTTAAACCAGAACTTGTTTAAACCAGGTTATGTCTTATGGTTTGCTGTCTCTTAGCCCTGGTCTACACTACGAGTTTAGGTCGAATTTATTAGCGTTATTTCGATTGATCCGTGCACCCGTCCACACGACGAAGCCCTTAACATCGACTTCTAAGGCTCTTAAAATCGATCTTGCCACTCCACCCCCAACGAGGGGATTAGCGCTTAAAGCGATATTGCCGAATCGATGTAGGCTTAGTGAGGACGCAATTCGACGGTATTGGCCTCCTGGATCTATCCCACAGTGCAACATTTGACCGCTCTGGACAGCAGTCTGAGCTCCAATGCTCCGCCCAGGTAGACAGGAAAAGCCCCGCGAACTTTTGAATTTCATTTCCTGTTTGGCCAGCGTGGTGAGCTGCAGGTGAGCGCAGATCTCATCAGCAGAGGTGACCATGATGGAGTCCCAGAACCGAAGACGAGCTCCAGCATGGACCGAGTGTGAGGTACGCGATCTGATCGCTGTATGGGGAGACAAAACCGTGCTAGCAGAGCTACGGTCCAAAAGAAGAAACGCCAATACATATGCCAAAGTCTCCAAGGGCATGCAGGACAGAGGCTACAACAGGGACGCGCAACAGTGCTGCGTGAAAATTAAGGAGCTCAGGCAAGCCTACCAAAAAGCCAGAGATGCAAACAGCCGCTCTGGGTCAGAGCCCCAGACATGCTGCTTCTATGATGAGCTGCATGCCATTCTAGGAGGTGCAGCCAGCACTGACCCACCCATGTGGTATGACTCCGTATGTGGATCATCAGAAACCACAGAGGAGCATGATGATGATAATGATGCTGAAAATAGCGCCCAGACACAGCAAGGAAGCAGAGAAGCCCTTTTCGCCGACAGCCAGGAACTCTTTGTCACCCTGGAGCCAGTACCCTACGAACCCACCCAAGGCGTGCTCGATGCAGGAGAAGGGACCTCTGGTGAGTGTACCTCTGTTAATTAATACATGTTTTATAAGCAAGCATGTTTAATGATTAATTCGCGGCCAGTACAGCTACAGCTACTGGAAAAGTCTGTTAACATGTTCGGGGATGGAGCAGAAATCCTCCAGGGACATCTCCAGAAAGATCTCCTGGATGTACTCCCAAAGCCTGTGCAAAAGGTTTCTGGGGAGGGCAGCCTTATCCTGTGCTCCATGGTAACACACTCTACCACGCCAGGCCAGTAGCACGTAGTCTGGAATCATTGCTTTGCAAAGCATGGCGGCGTATGGTCCCGGTGTTTGCTGGCATTCAAGCAACATCCGTTGTTTATCTGTCTGTGTTATCCTCAGAAGAGTGATATCATTCATGGTCACCTGGCTGAAACAGGGGAATTTTATTAAGGGGGTATTCAGAGGGGCTCCGTCCCTGCTGGGCTGTTTGCCTGTGGCTGAACAGAAATCTTCCCCGCTGTGACCCACGCGGTGGGGGGAGGGGGAACAGCGAACATCTTGGATGTGTGTCTGTGTGTGGGGGGGGTGTCGATTAGGTTCGCGCTGCACGTTAACCCAAAAACCGCCGCCCCTCCCTTTTCAATTGCCAACCAGTTTTAAATTGCCAGCCTGTGACGGAGTAGAGAGCGAGATGGATCTGACCTGAGAGGCTGGCTGCATTGGGAAAGGCTGCATAGGGAATGCGAGACTTTACCTGGGGCTGTAACATGAGCCAGGACGGGGGTGGGGAGGTGACACCTTTGGCTGGGAGAATGGTAAAAGGCTAGAGGAGGGGCCCCGGGGGAGGGGAAGAGCCTGCTGGAGGTTTGGCTGGTTGTTTTCAGTTTGGAGCTGGGTGGTGAAACGCAGGGAGCCCCAGAGCCGGGGTCTAAGCTCCCTGCCCCCCCAGAAGGCCCCAGCTGAGGGGTCCTGGTCATACTTACAAGCTCTGTTTGGACTCTTTCCTGACAACCCTAATAAACCTTCTGTTCTACTGGCTGGCTGAGAGTCACATTGAATCCCGGGAAGAGGGGTGCAGGACCTGACTCCCCCACACTCCGTGACACAGCCCAAAGGCTGTTTGTTATGGGAAATGAGGGGGTTGCTGTTTGAAAACATTCCCACATGTTATGAAGGTTAAAGAAGCCTATAGACTGTGGCTTACCATGGCTGTGTGCAAGCCGAATTCTGTTGCCCGCCAGACCTGCTTGTGTGATCTCTCACACCAACCCGGCAGACCCTCAATATAACAGGCAAAGTGCAACCTTGGACCAAATGCACATGTGATATATAATGTTTGGAGCATTGTTCTCTAATATGTGTCTTTTAAACTACTCCTCTCTCGTTTGTTTCCTCCTGCAGCTGCAAATGTTTCAACGCCACCCCCTTCATCACCGTCCCAGAGGCTAGCGAAGATTAGAAGTAAAAAAAAAAAAGGAATCGAGATGATATGTTCTCAGAACTCATGGAATCCTCCCACACTGAAGCTGCCCAGCAGAATGCGTGGAGGCAGACACTGTCGGAGTCCAGGAAGGCAGATTTTGATCGCGCGGACAGGTGGCGTGATGAAGAGAGTAGGTGGCGTCAGCGTGCAGAGAGAAGGCAGGATGCAATTCTGAGGCTACTGGAGGATCAAACGGAAATCCTCCGGCTTATGGCTGAGGAAAGGCATAGGGTTCAGGAAAGGCCGCCTGAGCCCAGACCGCCGCTACAGCCCCTGTGTAACCAACAGCCCTCCTTCCCGAGTCCCATAACCTCATCCCCGAGACGCCCAAGAACGCGTTTGGGCGGCCTCCGTGCACCCAACCACTCAAGCCAAGAGAACAGTCCAAGCAAGAAAGGGCTGGCATTCAATAAGTTTTAAAGTGCTGTGTGTCCTTGTCCTTCCCTCATCCCCTCCTCCACCACCCATCCTGGTGCTTCCCTTCCTCCACCAGCTATCCCGGGAGACTGTGGCAGTTAGCCCCATAGTTCCCCCTCTTTGTTTTACGAATTAATAAAGAATGCATGATTTTTAAGCAACAATTACTTTATTTCCTCTGCGAGCAGTGATTGTGGGGGGGAGGGCAGGGCGGTTTGGGTAAAGGGAAGTAGAGTGAATGAAGGGGCGGGGCTTTTCATTACTGGGGAAAAACAGAACTTTCACACAGCATCCTGGCCATTCATGAAACTGGTTTTCAAAGCTTCCCTGATGCGCAACGCACCCTGCTGTACTCTTGTAATAACCCTGGTGTCTGGCTGCGCATAACCAGCGGCCAGGCGATTTGCCTCAACCTCCCACCCCGCCATAAACGTCTCCCCCTTACTCTCACAGATATTGTGGAGCGCACAGCAAGCACTAATAATAATGGGAATATTGTTTTCGCTGAGATCTAACCTAGTCAATAAACTTCGCCAGCGAGCTTTTAAACGCCCAAATGCACATTCCACCACCATTCTGCACTTGCTCAGCCTATAGTTGAAAAGGTCCTGACTACTGTCCAGGCTACCTGTGTATGGCTTCATGAGCCATGGCATTAAGGGGTAGGCTGGGTCCCCAAGGATAACTATAGGCATCTCAACATCCCCAACGGTTATTTTCTGGTCTGGGAAGAAAGTCCCTTGCTGCAGCAGCCGAAACAGACCAGAGTTCCTGAAGATGCGAGCGTCATGTACCTTTCCCGGCCATCCCACATTGATGTTGGTGAAACGGCCCTTATGATCCACCAGTGCTTGCAGCACTATTGAAAAGTAACCCTTTCGGTTTATGTACTCGCTGGCTTGGTGGTCCGGTGCCAAGATAGGGATATGGGTTCCGTCTATCGCCCCTCCACAGTTCGGGAACCCCATTGCTGCAAAGCCATCCAGTATGAGCTGCACATTTCCCAGACTCACAACCCTTGGTACCAGCAGCTTGGTGATCGCCCTGGCTACTTCCATCACAACAGCCCCCACTGTAGATTTTCCCACTCCGAATTGATTCGTGACTGACCGGTAGCTGTCTGGCGTTGCAAGCTTCCACAGGGCTATCGCCAGTCGCTTCTGTACTGTGAGGGCTGCTCTCATCTTGGTGTTCTTGCGCTTCAGGGCAGGGGAAAGCAACTCACAAAGTTCCATGAAAGTGCCCTTACGCATGCGAAAGTTTCGCAGCCACTGGGATTCATCCCAGACCTGCAGCACTATGTGGTCCCACCAGTCTGTGCTTGTTTCCCGGGCCCAGAATCGGCGTTCCACTGTATCAACAAGCCCCATTAACACCATGATGTCCACCTTGCGGGGGGGCCTTTTTTGAGAGAGGTCTGTGTCCATGTCCTCATCACTGTCCTCAGGGCGCTGCTGTCGCCTCCTCGCCTGCTGTAGCTCTAGCAGCTCCTGGTTCTCGTTCTCCATATACTCCTGGAGAATGCGCATGGTGTTCATAACGGCGAGAACAGCCGCGGTGATCTGATCGTGCTCCATGCTTTCCCTGGTATGCTGTTTGCAGGACAGCAGAGTGGCAGCAGAAGCGGCGGGTGGATAACAATGGAGTCAGCAATATGGCGCCCATATGAAAAAAGGCGCGAAAGGATTTTTTGCTTCCCCCTCAGTTGCTTTCACGGAGGGAGGTGGGAGCAAGGGTTAGGCTCATTTCCTTCTAGCAGCAGATGGTACAATATGCGGTGAGCAAGGGTTAGGCGCCTTCCCTTCTACCAGCAGATGGTACAATATGCTTGATATCCATCATCATCTCCTGGCCCCCTCAAGGATTGAACTCGCAACCCCGGGTTTAGCGGGCCAACGCTCAGACCGCTGAGCTATCCCTCCGCCCGTGTTCCAGGCAGTACTGAATCTCCCTTAAACAAAACGTAAAAAAGAGAATGACCAGAGTCACTCTGGTCACTCCCATTTATGTCCAAGCGCCCCCGGCCAGCCACACCATAGGCCGCCGGCCAGGAGCACACGAATTTCAATCATATTGTACAATCTGCAGCTAGAAGGCAAGGAGCTTCTGCTGTATGGTCCCGCAACCACGACCATTTATGGCATATTGCACCATCTGCAGCTAGAAGGCAAGGAGCTTCTGCTGTGTAGTCCCGCGACTACCAGCCTCAGGTGGAATGGCCCCCTCAAGGATTGAACTCGCAACCCCGGGTTTAGCGGGCCAACGCTCAGAACGCTGAGCTATCCCTCTGCCCGTATTATAGCGTGACTGAATCCCCACTAGACCTAATGTCCAGGCGTACGCTGGAGATGTACGGTAATTGTGAGCTGAGCAGGCTTCCGTAGCAAACACGGAAACCCCGGAAAAAGGCGTGAAAAATATTGCTTTCACGGAGGGAGGGAGGGACGTTTGATGGCTTGATGACATGTACCCAGAACCACCAGTGACAATGTTTTCTGCCCCATCAGGCTTTGGGATCGCAACCCAGAATTCCAATGGGCGGCGGAGACTGCGGGAACTGTGGGATAGCTACCCGCAATGCAATGCTCTGAAAGTCGATGCTAGCCCCGCTACTGTGGACACAGTCAATCGACCTCATGGTCTTAATGCTCTTTAGGGGGGACACACACAATCGATTCCATAAATTCGGGTTTTAAAATATCGACTTCTATAAATTCGACCTAATTCTGTAGTATAGACTTACCCTTAGGCTACGTCTACACTTAAGGCAGCATTGTAGAGTACAGGCACTACCCACATAGCTACCTGCTGCAGTGAAAGTCTCCGGCAGTGGGAAAAAGCTCTGGGGATAAAATCATAGGAGCCGGCAAGACTAACAATAGGCAAGTTTAGCTACTTTATCATAAGACCTTTGCATCTAATGTTTTATTATTAGGGGGGGGGAGGGATAGCTCAGTGGTTTGAGCATTGGCCTGCTAAACCCAGGGTTGTGAGTTCAATCCTTGAGGGGGCCATTTGGGGATCTGGGGCAAAAATTGGGGATTGGTCCTGCTTTGAGCAGGGGGTTGGACTAGATGACCTCCTAAGGTCCCTTCCAACCCTGATATTCTATGATTCTATGACTTCGGTAAACAGAGGTAAAGTGGTAAGCAAGTCCAAAGGTTAAGGCTTTATGTTGAAAGTGCTGCACTCTGTATCCAAAGTGAAGGAATTTTCTGTATATTACTCACACTGGCATGTGAAGGTAAACCCCCTTGGAGTCAATGGATGACAGAAAATCTCCTAGTGATACACCTGCTGGGATCTACCTTCTGGAAGGTGTGAGGATAAGCTGGAGCAGAGAATTCTAAGGGTTATCATGGACTTGCTACAAAGCTTTAGGCAATCTCAAACCTTCAAAAGTATCAGAGCAGCAGTTCCAGATAAGTAAATCATTTGCTGCAGCACCTACAAAACATTGGACCTAATTATCCAGAAGGGAAGGAGTGAAACTCCACACAATTTAAAAGGAAGTCCGGCAATGATTCCAGGAGCTACTGAACAGGTACTGAATAAAGCATAGTCTGTAAATCTAAGAATTCCCTAGAAAGATTTATGGCATTGGGTGCTAAACTAGCTGTTTAGTCTACCAAGCAGTTTGTAGAGAAGGGAGGTACAGTTATCTGACCGCTGGACCTAGATGAACAGCTGCATATTTCTACAGCTTGGTACAACTGTGGAGGAAAATAAGCCTTTTAGACGAAAGGTAATAAACTGGTCTCGCAGAAAGTTGGATTTCTGAAGCAGCAAAATTGGGCTTGCTCCATTACTGGCATGGTCTCAAAGAGCAGAGAAACCAGTGCTTCTTAAATACAAACCTGTTACGTTTCCAAGCAGGCCTGGTGCTCAGGATGACTGTGGCAGCCTGCCGCTGTAAACATCCGACTGAAAGCTCCCTTCTAGCACCTTACAGCTTCCAGTCAAGGATGTTTACAGTAGCAATGACTGCCCAGAAAATGCAGAATGTGGTACTTCACGGGAAGCAAAATGTTTCCTTCTTCTCCAACAGCCTAGATGTGTTAGCTCAACCGGTTTCTAGATGTTTAAGCATTCTTAATGTTAGCAGCTTTTGTTATTTGTAACCTCTATTAGCAGCCTTGTCAACCAGCAATTACGTAGATCAGTCTCATACAAGTTTTCACTTTAAAATCAGTTACCAATAGGTGCACAAGTTTTGTTTTCATCAAAGTGACAACTGGACACTTGAAAGTGACAGAATGAGGAAATGTGAAAAGGAAAAAAAAAAAGCTTCAGTCTTTTTAATAATACCCCTGCTCTTATATAGGGTTTTCATCAGTAAATCTCAAAGATTAAAAAAAACAACAAAAAACTTACCAAGAAGTATCATTACCGCATTTTACAGTTGGGAAACTGAAGCACAGAGAGGTAAATGGCTTGTTAAGATCATCCAGCAAGCCAGCAACAGCGCAAGTGCTCTAACCACTAGGTTGTGCTGCCTCCCCGTGGACATTTCATTGTAGTAATTCCTATACAGAGTCATTTGGCCCCTTTAAAGTAAAGCCAATTACAAACTTGTAAGGAGAAACATTTACAAAGACAACAGATTTCCTTCAGAGGTTAAAGGAATGTGGAGCTTGAACTCAGATTCATTCTATGGGAGCAGGTATCTGGTGTAGCCATACACAGGCACAACTGTGCCTTCTGAGAGGATACTCAGTGTTCCATTTTATACAGTCCTCACTGGAGTGTTCTGCACACGATTTTAGATTTCTAAAATGTACCCAATTACATCTCTGAGGTACTGGCAACAGCAACGTTCACATTGATAATACAGAAAAAACTAAATGTCTAAGAGTGAAACATTAAATATTGAACACAAACATACAATAAACTGTACTTGCCTTATGTTTGAACCTCACTTTATATTACTATTTAATATCAGAAGTATGCAAATAGTGGAAAAATCAAACTTGTATGTAAAGAATAGTAGTAGCTGTTTTCCCAACTCACCTGACGTTTTGGAGGTTTAAGTTCATCTCTTGGAACAATATCGATGAGAAAGTCAAATTGATCAAACTTTGTAATTGCCATGGCAATATCATTCCTCTGTAACAATCCAAAAACAACGGAAATAATCTGTCAGTTTTAGAATTATCTGTTTGGTTGGGAATAAAAGTTGGGAATGCCCATCATATGGAACTGAATTCGCATCCCTGAAGCCCCTAAACGGTCCCACTCACATAACTAGTACTATTAAATGAGAAACAGCAGAGGGCAGGCAAGTAGAATGAGAGAAACACACAAACCCGGAGCCACCACAAGCAATAAGATCTGTAGTGGCAAAATTATCCCCTTCCATCTCAGAGAGGAGCTCTCCCATTGACCTAGGTAATCTACCCCCGAGGGGCAGTAGCTAGGTCAATTGATTAATTTTTCCGGGGGTTAGGTCAGCTTCACTACATCTCTCCATGGTGTGGATTTTTCACATCCCAAGTGACACAGGTAGGTCTACCTAACTTTTTAAGAGTACACCAGGCCTCACTGGGTTAAATTTTTAGGGGAAAAACCATTGATGAACATTTTAAAATCAAGGGTAAATCAAGATTGGATGTTTTTTCTAAAAGATACACTCTAGGAATTATTTTGGTGGAAGTGCTATGGTTTATGTCACAGCGGTTCTCAAACTTTAGCAATCCGAGGACCCCCATTTTGATTTTAAATTTTTCACAGACTCTCAAGCCTGTTGATGTTTATTTCCATTTGAAGAAAAAAAAAATCCATCCCCCACTCCACCCCTTCTCCAAGGCCCCACCCCGCCCCACCTCTTCCCGTCCCATCCCCCGAGTGCACCCTCCCTCCGCTCCTCCTCCTCCCTCCCTCCGCTCCTCCCCCTCCCTCCCAGTGCCTCCTGCACGCCGCTGAACAGCTGTTCCGTGGTGTGCAGAAGGCATTGGGAGGGAGGGGGAGGAGTTGATCAGTGGGGCCAGCGGCCCCGGGCATGACTCGCAGACCCCCTGGAGTACCCTCATAGAACCCCAGGGGTCTGCGGACCCCAGTTTGAGAAACGCTGGTCTATGTTAGATAGGAGGTCAGATGAGATGACCACAATGATTCCCTTCTGGCCTTACAATCTATGATACCATAAATAATTGCGTCTTGGAACAGTTGGTTCTAAAGCACACAAGAGAAGAGGCTGCTCTTGATTTAGTCACATTTACACAGGAACTGGCTCAAGAATTAAGAGCATGGAGCCACTAATTCACAGTGAATTTAACATAATATGTTCAATATCCTCTCAAAGGGATAATTACAAGAGGTAGTACTATGACACTAAACTTTAACAAGGGGATTTTTCTTTAGAATAGTCAGAAACAACCTGAAGGAAAAGTGACAATATTACAGTGTACCATCAGGGAGACTGTTTAAGAACATTTTAGGGTTGCAAAGTGAGCATAACCAAGGAGTCGGGGGGGGGGGGGGAGGGGGGGCCGGAGTTAACTAGGAGTTGTTAGGAGCATATTTGAGAAAAATGGTATCCCAAGTAATGTTAAGAGATCAAAGTTAACATGTAAGATGGCAATAAAGAGGAAGCGTGAAGACCAGAGAGTTAAAAGTGATACAGCTGGTAGACTGCAAACTACATTAGAAGATGGAAAGCTCACAAGAGAGTCAGCGAGCCTACCAAGATGAGAGGGTGGCATTGGAGACCAGGGATATTAAAATCTCATCCCAAACAACTCATGGACTCGGGGGGGGGTGATGCAGCTATACATACCATGGAGTTACCCTCTTCAGGTACAGTGTCAGATTGAGGTATTTAAAAACAAAAAACTAAAAAAAGAGTGAAATTGTGTAAGTCACCATTACTGGACAGCATTTATCCAAGTTCTGAAGACACTCAAGGACAAAGCAGCTGTATTTCTAACAAGCAAGGTAATTTGTCATTAAAAACTGCTTCTATAAATAGATGACCGTATGATGACCAAAGCTGTAAGAAGTCTTTAAAAATCCTAGGTCTGATTCCAGGAATTATAGAAAAAGGAAGGGTCTTATTTGGTATTAGGAGAAATTCACTGAAGCTAGACTTATAAAGCATATACATGAGCACAACATGATTGAGATATTTGCCCTTTCTGATGTTACCTAGGATAAAAATTAGAAGGGCTATCAATCCTCACACTTCAGCTTATCTGAGGCATTCTAGGGCATATATTACCTTGGCATCTAAGTGCCAACAATAGCTATGAAGAAAGCAAGGGGAAAAACGCATTTTCATCTCTGTTGCACAGGTATAATATATTCTGAAGGGGCACTGTTACAGTTGCAGGGTATTGCACCTGTATCCCCCTCCTCTGTGGTACACTCCAGGAGTTCCTAGTCAGGTATCCGGTCTCCAGCCATCACCTGTCTCTGGTCAGGGACCCCGTCTCACTCCCTTCTGACAGGAAGTTTTAAGGCTGCACAAGGTTCAGATTTAAAAAGTAAAAGGGGTCAAAAAACAGAGACATGGCAGTTCAAGGTTTCATGGAAACAGCTCTCCATTACCTGCAGAGTCCTCCGCTTATTATCTTCAGTGTGTATCCATGCCCGTAGCGTCAATTCTGTTATGAATATTTGAGCAGCCTTGGCAAACAACACAGGAGCTTCAGCACTAATCATCTGTAATAAAAAAAATGTGCATTTCATTCAATCACTCATCAATGTACTACACTTGATTCTATCATAGAAGCTTGGTATCGTATTAACAGATAAATAGTCCAGGGATGAATAAAATGGCAGTTTGGGAGATTAGGGGATTTCCACATTATATCTGAAGACCATCTCATTGCAAGATGTGGAAGTCCAAAGGGCTACCAGTTTTCAATCAAGCACTGTAACAGGAATACGGGTCAGTTACAACTTTCCTGAGAAGTTTATTTAATTAAATATGAAATTTATCACATTTTAAATTTTGCATAGCTCACTGGCTTACCCTATGCTAACACAAAGTTTTGGTCAATCTTACTCTTCAACAACAGAAGTGAAACTCCACTAACAATTCACATGACAGACAGGCTTCCATTCGCAGAGGAGGGATAGCTCAGTGGTTTGAGCATTGGCCTGCTAAACCCAGGGTTGTGAGTTCAATCCTTGAAGGGGCCATTTAGGGATATGGGGCAAAAATCTGTCAGGGACAGTACTTGGTCCTGCTAGTGAAGGCAGGGGACTGGACTCGATGACCTTTCAATGTCGTTCCAGTTCTAGGAGATTGGGATATCTCCATTAATTTATTTTATTTATTTAATAGTTTCTTCTTTCACTTTGATGGAGGATCTATTCCAGCAGCTCTCACTACTTTTCAGGCTAATTTATCGTAGATGATATAATATGTACTGTGGAAGTTTAGGTTATAATTAACATTTTAGGACCAAGTTTTCAGCACCTGTTTCAATTTTATGCTCACAAAACCCCTAACTTGCAGGAGCATATGGCACCAGTATGTGTGAAACTGGGTAGTCAATCACCTACTATGCTTGCACATGAACCATTTTTATATGTGCAGACTTTGTGTAACGATTCAGAGGCCAGGTTGAGGCCTCATTTAAAAATCTGGTCCTTACAGTCAGAAGCTCTCAATACTCATTTACAAAGTGACTTCCATACTATGCTAATAAACGCAGGCAGAGTAAAAATGGATTGTAAATATTTAAAAAAATCATGTCTCACTAAATTTTGTTTTCTTAACAGAATCTGGCTCTAATTCCCTTTCTATTAGAACTGTTTCACTTTAGCTACCTTTGTATTAGGCTTATTTCCCTGGATAATCTCTTTCCTGTTAAACAATGGCCACCCGGAAACAATATTATTTACTTTCCATCTCCCTTTTCCCTTCATTACAGGGAGTTTGGCATTAATTTAGTCAAGGCACTGAACTGAGACTCAAGAGGCTTGGATTCAATCTGGTTCAAAGTTTTAAAAAAAGTCTACATTAACAAAGGCAGCCAAGGAGCACACCTTTTCCACAGAGCTTATCTAAATGTTCAAGTCTCCCAACCTATGGGTGGTATTCACAAGGAAAAGGATGGAAGTCATTGGCTCCATGAACTCTCTCGGAAATTGGCATCCCATAAAATCTAATTTTAGGCAAAAAGATCATTGGATAAGTAACAAAAAAATCCCTGATATTTATAGTAAGTTTTTTTGTTTTTCCTGTTATATGAGTAGATGTGCCAGATTTCCCCTTAGACCTATGCACACCCTTATCCCCATATGGATGACAACTTGCCTCCATCACATGTCAAATAAATACTGATTTCTTAGTTTGCTTGTTTCAAGGGTTCACATCTAAAAATGTATGAAATATCAAAGGTCACACTTCCGTGATAAAATGTTAAATATGATGTTTTGTACTAATATTTGAAATACCTTTGTAGGGTTGTTGGTTTTTTTAAAATGTTACTATGTTTCTATTAAATGCTTTGGTAGTTCTGTGAATGCAAAAGCCACAGAAATAAGGAGGAGATATGAAAACTGAGAGACCGAAGATGGTCATTACTAGAACTGGAAAAAGACTGAAAGTTATTTGCAAGTGCTTTATTCAAGACATGTCAGGAAATTTGTTTTTAATGCAAAATGTACAAATTACGTGCTCTGCTATACAAGCTAGTTAAATAACAATTTATCTGAAAAATACTGTGAAACCTATCAAGCTGCTAACAGCTGCAGCCGCCACAATGGTGCAGTCAACTAATCTCCGTAAGGCATCCTGAGTACCTCTTCTCTATAGGTCAATAAATAATCTCCAGAACTTAGTGTGCTGGGAGGAAGGAGGACATTGTAGGTAAGGAACTGATTTGGGACTCAAGAGCCTGATTTAACTCCTAGCTTTCCTACAGCCTTCCTGTCTGACCTTTAGCAAGTCAACTCTCTGTTCCTCAGTTCCCTGTATGTAAAATGGAGATATTACTTCCATTCCTCACAGGGTTAACTCATTCATTTTTGTGACGCGCTCAGATACTACTGTGACAGGGGCCATATAAGTACCTAGATAGAGAAGGCTGTATGAGGCACCTGACTTGGCCTACTTCATTTGACATGCACATATTTATCATTTTAGAGCACTCCTTGAAAGAAATGATCACTCCAGTTTCTAGGGGGCTTTTCATATCATCAACTGTGAAATTGTTCTGATAGCTGATGGGGTATTTTAATTCTTCTACAGATTTCAAGAACAATAAGGTTGTTTTTCTTACATACACTGTGACCCAGAGAAATTACATCTATAGTGCTCATCAACAGGGTTCATAACCGTATGTTTTGTTTCACAATGTAAAAGACCAAATATGAATTTACCTTCACATCTTCATCCAGTTTCATAATCTTCTTAATACGAGCCAGTGGGAGTTCCTGCACTCTGAAGTCTTTCTGCAGAAAGCAAAAAAAGGAGACTTTGTAAACTGCTCAACTACACATAATTCAAAACAAAAGTAAGAGATAAGTGATGTTCAGAAGAATTCAAAATTGGCCCTTTCTGCTTTAAACGGTGTATCTGTCTCCTGTAAGAGGCATCGGTTTTTATTCTCCAGGGTAAGGTAACTACAAACACTTGATGTTTACCCTCTTATCCACTTTTCCTAGTCATTCGAATTGTTACCTACTATATCGTTTCCCCCTCCATCTGCCGAAGGATGCTGTGCAATAGACAGCATAGCTGCTGCCTGCAGTACAGGAGATGGGCCCTGGAACAGGCACAGCAGGCCGCACTCCAAGCTCAACCTCATGGATCTTGCTTGTTTCTCCCCCACACGCCCCACTACACAGACTTGCAGGAAAAGGAAAACTGATGGAGGCAAGAGGCCAGGGGAAGACCTCTCCCCTGCAGGCTGGTGACTGGGGCGGGGGCAGCTGCTGGAGTTTGCCAGATGACTAGGAACTAGGAGGTTGTGAAAGCCTGTTTTGGGATGGGGGGAGAAGAGGAGAGGGAGGACTGCACAAACCTGCCAGTGGGAAGCGAGAGAGAAGGGAGGGCTCTGAGCAGTGTGTATCAAGGGGAGAAGAAGTGGGGATCAAGTGCAAAGGAAACCAGGGCCCGCATTTCTGTGCATGCGGATTTGATGTGCATTTACAGTTGAATTTTTAGCACACATTTAAAAAAAAAAAACTTGACGACAAATAAAAATATGATTTATTCTTTTAAAAAAATTATTATGCACATTTCATGATTATTTTGAGTTTTGACTCAATTTTTGATCTCTTGCGGTTGGCAAAACTACTAATTGACTTGGTACCGCATGCCGTAAAATACAAAATTAACATGGCACACATTAAATGGTTAAAAACTGCTTAAGTGACAGATCTCAATCTAAAAGTCAACAAAAAATCATCATCAACAAGGTCCCACAGGGATCAGTTCTGGCCCCTATGCTATTTAACATTTTTATCAACAACCCGGAAGAAAACAAAGCCATTACCAATAAAGTTGGCAGATGATACAAAAATTGGAGAAGTGGTAAATAATGAAGAGGACAGCTGACTGACACACAGCGATCCAGGTTGCTCGGTAAGCTTGGCACAAGCAAACAAAATGCATTTTAATAGGGCCACATGTAAAGTTACACATATAGGAACAAAGAACATAGGCTATACTCACAAGATGGGGGACTCTATCCTGTGAAGCACTGATTCTAAAAAAGACTTGGAAGCTTTGGTGTATAATCAGCTGAACATGAGCTCCCAGTTCAAAGCTGTGGCCGAAGGGGCTAATGCAAATTTTGCATGCATAAATAAGGGAATGTCGAGTAGGAGCAGAGCAGTTGTATCACCTCTGTATTTGGCACTATGTGACTGCTACCTGAAAATTGTATCTAGTTCTGGTATCCACAATTGAAGAAGAACGTAAATACACTGGAAAAAGAGTTTAAAGAGCCAGGAAACATGCCTTAGAAGAAATAAAGACTGAAGGAGTTCAATCTATTTAGCCTAACAAAGAGAAGGTTCAGAGGTGACTTGATCACAGTTTACAAATACCTACACAGGGAACACAAATTTGACAACAGGCTCTTCAGTTTAGCAGACAAAGATATAAGAAGCTAGACAAATCCAGACTGGAAGTAAGGTACAATTTTTTATTTATTTATTTATTTATTTTTAAAACAGCAAGGGTAATTAACCACTGGAACAACTTTTTCATCACCGGCCATTTAAATCAAGATTGGCTGTTTTTCTAAAAGATAGGCTTTAATTCAAAACAGGAATTAATTTACGCAAGTCCTATCGTCTATGTTATGTGGGAGGTCAAACTAGATAAGTCACAGTGGTCCCTTCCGGCCTTATTATCTAGAATCTTTGAATTAGTTATGACTTGTGCGGAGATCTGTGAATCCTTTCCAGGAAATCTCACAGTGATACAATTCTTCTCTAGGTTCTGCCACAGTTGAATACCACCTTACATTTGGTTATTTTTAGGAGGGAAATCTATTTTATTCCTGTAAATAAGTACTATGGCTATTAGGCATTGCATATATTGTGCATTTATTTTGGTTTAAGAGAAGCATGGCATGTTGTCTGGCTACTACCCAGCTAAGCAAGATTTAGGAGAGCAATTCTTCACCTTTTCTTTTTCCAAATTAAGCATCAACATTTTCACCAAGCCTCTTCTAACTAATTCTGGAGCTGTAATGTATCATTTCTACAGTTTCTCCAAGATTAGGCTGCATTTCTGTGTTTTATGGGGAGAAAACATTCCTAAACTGTTCCCCTTTTCCCCAGAATTCTAGCTGAAGTGTGCACACCAAAAAGCACAAGAACAGAAATAAAGATTGTCTCAAAGAGCAGTCAAGCAGAACAGTTTGTACCTCAGGTGACTGTTTTGACCCCCCCACTACACAATACATGTAAATGAATTCTCAAATTTGCCCTGATCCACATATGCTGCAGCACTCAGTGTGTTGGCTTTACTAGACATAATAATTTCAGTGCCTGACTACATGAAGGGTGGCTGGATAGGACTGTTTTATAATTGTTTTTCCCCTACAGTCCTTATTAAAATTTTCATTCAGGCAGAAGCTTACAATTCAGCATTCAACATTTCTCTAACTTGCAATGCAATAAATAGATTCACATGACAGCAGTGTTAGAAATTAAATTGCCCATACTAGGTGAGCTGTAGAATAAACCCTTACCACATGCAGATGAAGACAAACTATAGCTCTTGCACATAAGAGCTCAGTGCACTAAGGGATCAAAGTACGGTAATTAATTCTGGTCTCTGCATACAGATTGCTACATCTGTTTCTTGAGCTGAGACTGTATAACATGCTGAAAGGGGAAGCTTATCTTTAGACTACTGTATCAGAATAGGGTTCATTTCAAATGGACTATCTTCAAATTGAGCCCTTTTGTTTCCAGCTAATTTAAATTAAAACCAGAAAAGTCTGCATTTAGGACAGACTATCGTAATATCGTAGTAGAGAGGTCACTTGCTCTTGAAAAGGCATTTTTGTTATACGCCCTTATTCTCAGAAGCTTATCTTTTAAGTGGAAAAAATGTGGGCAGTGAAATCTTTATTGTTCATTCTCAGCTTATAGGTGAAATTTTATAGTGTAGGGTTTGTGTGTGTGTTTGTTAGTTAAATACTGTGCACTCTGTGTTCAGGTTATTTTTAAAACTTCATGCTTGCCAAATTAGTTCTTAAAGTGGGTATAATCCCTTTGAAAGGAAAGTTAATCAAAATTCCACCCTCAGAATCACATCTATAATACCTGCTAACTTCAATAGGAATAGGCTTCTATAATAATGTAGGATAGAAAATCATGAACACATTTTATTTGAAAAATAGAAGATAACACACCAAGATGCACTGGTCTAGCTATGTACAAGCACAAGCGTGGGTATACTGAGCCCTAAACTGCCTATCAGCTTGATATTGGTGCTTAGATACCAAAGTGATAAGTGCGTAGAAATATCATAGATTAAATTGGTCTAGATAACCCTGAATATTGTAAAACAAGTAATTACTGTAGAAGCCATAACTAAATATCCTGAAATTTGTGCATTTAAATTCTAACCAATAATGTTGCACAAGTGTACTTCTTCCTCAGTGGATTTCACAACCGTGCAGGAAGACTGGCAGGGGAAAGGCAGAGGCCCTACTACCAGTCTGTTTCAAAGTGGTGTAATCAGATGAAGAAGCTAATGGATTTCCACTGAGTAAATATTGAGGAAACACCTAGCCCTGATCCCCCCAGATGTACTTTGCAACAGAAATTTTTTTTTAGCCCTGGCACTAAAGCTGTAAGTGTTGCTACTAGTGAAACTTAAGATATAAAATCTGAATTTTTGAATGTACCAAGTCAGCAAGCAAGTTTCAAATAAAATGATATGACAAAATGTAAGCCCCATTCTGGAAACAGAAAATAAAAATCAATCTTCCATCTACAGGTTTGCCTTAATTCTGGGAAACATCTTAACAATGTTATAAATTGTTTGCTAGAATGTGGCAACTATGGAGCAAAAGTGTACACAAATGTAGAAGCACTGTCACCATTTTACGTTATGGAATTCAAACAGTAGTAAGTACATTCTATAACACATATTCCCAATCACTTGACCTTCACTTAATCAAAGGCAGGCAGTATCCTGATAGAATCCACAACCACTCATCTACATTTATTTCAAAACTGTTTTTTTCCCCAAAGGTTTTTAATATCTTTGAAAACTTCTTGGAAATTAAGTTACAACTCTCCATATTAATCAATCAGTCTTAGATTCCATTCTCTCTCTCCCCTAAAAGGTTTTGGTTTAATTTGGAAAAATATTTATAATGGATGACTATTGTGTCTCCATAAACTATGAAATATGTAAATTTGATTTCATTATTGCTGAGCTACATCCTAAATTTTGATAAAAATGTACATTTATACAAATCAAAATACAGTTCAGCTACATAATGATCATTTTCTAACCCCACAGCTGGCGCTAGGAAGCTTCTTGCAGTGATGAACCATGCATGGGGCCAAGTCCTGCCTTGAGATACTTATGCACAATTTCCACTGTTGACTCCAAAGGAAATTATCTGTACATATCTGAAAGAAGTATTTGGCCAAATGGCTTTTGCAAATATTTTGCTATAAGACACTGAAGTAGCAGGTAAGTCCTGTTGTACTAGACATTTTCTTAAGGTTTTATCACATTATCAAAGGACACTCTCTTACCACTGTTAGATTTCGAATCTCCTCCATGACCCGAGGCCAGAAAGACTGCAGACTTTGCTGAGCATCACTACTGCCAGCGGCGCCAAAGCCACCATCTGTGGACATGGTGATAACTGGGGGAGGAGGTGGTGGGGAAAAAAAAAAAACATTAGTAGAGATGGAGGAGACACTAGATTCAGGAAAAACTCTAGAACTTTTTGAATCACTTTGCAAAAAACTCTCCAAAGACAAGACAAGACTATCAAGTTCACACAACAGTGTGTGAAACTACCTGTTCGCTCCAAAAAAGACTCCAACATAGTTTAAAGATCTGAAGGTTGGCAAGAAATTACTCACTCCCTTTTATTATTGGAATGCACACACTATAGTTCTATTGGATGTTTAGTCCAAAAGGACTATTATGATGTCCACTGAAGAATTAAAAGACCACCAATATCTTATCAGATCTAAAAGGCTTGCAAACTTACTAGAATAATTAAGAACGGGGTGAGCAAACAGGAGGTCATCTCTATTTTGGCTTTCACTCACTATGAGTTATCTACACTAGTACTGTTTTTTTTAAATTAGAAATCAACTTAATTCAACAAAATCAAACAAACTGTTATGCAGCTAATACTCTGCATTAACCCACACAACTGTAAATTACAAATTTTCTGATTACACACCATCTCTGAAGTAGCTACATGCAAAAGGAAGCGTTAAGGCTCGAGTGTCAACTTCACCCAGAATTTCCATCTAATTTAATGCTATTTTAAAAGGAACACAGTCAACTTAAAGTTAAATGTGTTTTTAAAATGACTTTACAGTTCTGCACCTATTTGAGACCTGACAATTTCTATGGTTTTATAATCCCATTTTCTTATTTTTAAAAACATCTCTCCCGTCAGGTGCTGTGTGAAAGATACAAACGCCAGTGGAAACTAACTGGCAATACACAAGGTGCTGTTAAATTCACAAAATAAACTGAAAATTCTCTTTAATCTCTTTCAATTTAAAGTAACTTTCTTCACACAGTGCAGCGTCAACCTGTGGAACTTGTTGCTAGGAGGATATTGTGAAGGTCAAAACTATAACGGGGTTTAAAGAAGAATTAGATAAATTGATGGACGATAGGTCCATCAATGGCTATTAGCCAAGATGGTCAGGAATGCCACCCCATGCTTTGGGTGTCCCTAGCCTCTAACTGCCAGAATCTGGGAATGGACAACAGGAGATGGATGAAACGATGACGGATTGTTCTGTCCATTCCCTCTGAAGCACCGGGTATTGGCCACTGTCAGAAGACAAGATACTGGGCTTGAGGGACCATTGATCTGACCCAGTATGACCTTTATGATGTTGTGTGTTGATTACAAAAGTAATTAAAGCATTTTCAGCCAGAAGTGAGATTTTGTAAGCTGAAGATGTCTACTTACCTTTTCTTGTATTTTATTAAAACTATGCTTGTCATTTGGTACGCTAGAACTGAAGTTTGGGAAGCAAATTCTGTTAGACTTTAGAACTATACAGAATCTATTTCTTGTATACCTTATAACCTGTACCTTTATAAGGGACCAAACTTAAGATGTATGCTAACACTTGCAATTGTGATCAATGAATATACAAAGTATACAGCAACTGAATTACAACCACAGTGGAGAAGAATAGGACTCACAGGCAGCTAGCCATACAAAGTTAAAAAAAAAGTATCGAACTTGGGTTTACATGCCACTGAAACACTGGGCCAATCCTGTACCCTTCATATGCAAGTAACTCCTTGAAGAAACTGAAAGATCAAGCTCTATATGTGCAAATAAAAAAAATTATAACATTTAAGCCAGAAGTGGCTAATGCCGGACAAGCCCAAATATGCTCTTAAAGAGCACTTTAATTGCAAAGAAATAGCTTTATAGGAGGGGAGGGGGGAAAGGCACTCAGGATGAAGTGTGATTACTCTAGAATTTATGACAATCTAACAATCTTTTAACACTCTAGAAAAAGAATGCTTAAGATGTGCTGTGTTTACACACTAGCATCGTTCGAATTCTGATGGCATGTATGAACTACAGAAAATGTAGAACACTGCAGGACAGAACTAGTTATTCCCCAGGCATAAAAAGTATTTCAAGGAATGCCAAAAGAATCACTGCTCACTTCCCAAATGAACAAAGAAATTAAATGTTATGCTAAATGTTCTCTTGGGTCATCCAAAGCTGCTTTGATGTTTCCATTTAAAAAAAGCCACTCCTAAAAATTCAGTGGGTTGTGGGGAGAGAAACTATGTGCTGCTTTTCAAAAGCCAAATCTCAACATACATAGTGATATTTGTGTCTGGTGATATAATGGGAAAAGGCATGGGGCAAAAAATTTTGAGCGGGCATATTAGGCACAATTCCCATTCACTTCTGATCCAAAGCATATAATGGTTAATTTCTGTCTCTTCAAGCTGAAGGAGGACTGGAGCAAAGTAATTTTAAAGTTTTATGTGACGTGGTTTAGAATGTGGTCTGGGGGAGATTACTGGTGGGCTTTAGACCTGTTGTGCCAAATACAATAATTACTCTTCATAAAAGAATATTGTTAGATAAGCCTACAGTAGGACATTCATGGCTAGTTTAGTACAAACCAACTAAAACTGTACACTCTTAAATTCAGGACATATTGAAAGAAGTGCTGTGAATGGTTACATTTAATTTTTTTAATTTGTTGGGGTAGTTTGACAGGGTATAAAATACCTACAAAAATTAGATTAAACAATAAATATTTGGCTTGTATCCACAAAATGTTGTAATAATCGTAAAAATCAAGGCAAAGGCAGTTACAAAATTTCTCTGGAAGCAAATGACCAGCGGGTTATTCGGTAATTCTAACTGCAGGCAATTTTCATAATTAAACCACCTATGAATGAAAAAACTTCAAATATTTAAAGGAAAATAAAAGGAGATAAATATTTTAACCAAATCTTGTAACTGAATTCTGAATTTGTGCACCTCTGCTTTGTCACATGAACAGAAATATAGACTTAGGAATGCACAAGTTAATCCTTGAAATCTGTCCTGCGATGGCAATATGCTCTTATGTAACTGAACTCGCATATCAATAACACTAAGCTCTGGTCTAAACTGTGTGTGTGTGGGGAAATCGATCTAAGATACGCAACTTCAGCTATAAGTATAGATGAAGTCGGCATACTTAGATCGACTTACCGCAGCGTCTTCAGTGCGCTGAGTTGACTGCTGCCGCTCCCCCTTTGACTCCGATTGCGCCTCTCGTGGCGGTGGAGTACCAAGAGCGCTCGGGGATCTATTCATCGTGTCTAGACTAGACGTGATAAATCAACCCTCGATAGATCGATCGCTAGGATCCGGCGGGTAGTGTAGACCTGCCCCAGGACAGGGACTTTCCCCCAAACTCATGATGCAATTCACTCAAAAGGCAAAACCAACAGTTATTCAAGCTTATGCTTCAAAGATGATTTGCATTCAAATCCATTTAATACCACAGTGAATTACAAACAGCAAGAAACAGAAAAGCAAAATAAAACCAAGAAAAAACAAAAACCAGCCACTAGGAAAATATTTCTACAACCTATATGGATATTACTAAATTGCTTTATCTAATGCTGACTAAGCCTTACAGAATACTATGCATTAGCCTACAACCAAAATATGGCTTTAAACAAAAAAACATTTTTTTTTTTAAAGTTCTCACAAACACTAAAATCAAACCAGAAATGTTTTCATGGTTTGTCATTAATGAAAATAGTTTAATTAAAACACTGCAGCATTGTTTTTGTGCATGAGAATAAGAAAGTTAAAGTGATTATAACAAAGTGAAACTGACAATCTAATTAGACTGTCCAACCTCAGCAAAATTCTGAAAGTAAGCAAAGGGCAAGATAAGTAATACACCCAAGATAAGTAACACACTTACAAATTTTTAACACCCTCCCCCTGAGTTTTATTCAAAGAATAGATTAATATCTTGGAAGTATCCTTTTAAAATTACTACTGCCATATGAAATGCATTAGAACCTCAACGTTATGAACACCACAGTTATGAGCTGACCGGTCAACCACACACCTCATTTGTAACTGGAAGTATGCAATCAGACAACAGCAGAGACAAAAAAACACCCCACAAATACTGTATAATACTGTGTTAAACGTAAACTACTATAAAAATAAAGGGAAAGTTTAAAAAAGATTTGACAAAGGAAGGGAGCTGTTTCTGTGCTTGTTTCACTTAAATCAAGATGGTTGAAAGCAGCATTTTTCTTCTGCATAGTAAGGTTTCAAAGCTGACAAGTCAATGTTCAGCTGTAAACTTTTGAAAGAACAACCATAACGTTTTGTACAGAGTTACGAACAACCTCCATTCCCGAGGTATTCGTAACTGAGGTTCTACTGTACGGATTTGCTTTTATGACTCATTATTTCCAAAAGTGAAATCTGTACCACATGAAGAAAAGTTGAGATTCCTGAATCTTATCCTCTCAAAATAGAAATAACAGCTTTTGATGCAATAAGCATTGAATATGACTATCAAACTGTATATCATTACTCATATCAGTAATGAAAAGTAGTGCAGTTTGTTTTTAATTGAGAATCCACTCCAACTAGACTGCTCAAAATGACAACAAATTGGTGAATAAATTACTATGTTAGACAGGAAGGACAAGGAAGTGTTAAAGTTACAGACAATAGAGGATAAAGCTTTTCATTAGTGTATCTGCTAAGGCAAGTTTTCCCTTGTATTCCATATATACCTACTGTACAAATTAAAATTAGCACAAGATCTTGAAAGAGCTCAAATCCAGGTTAATCTAGTCATCTAGAATTTTTTTAAAAACCCTTAAGTTAAAATCATATCTTCAAAGCAAATAAATACAAGACCAATATTTCAGAATGCAGAACCAACAGCCTGGTGGTTGACTCAAAGATAATTGCTACTTTAAATAGCTGCTTAAGATAATTATTAGGAAACTGCAAAGAGAAGGCAGTTTGAGGTTACTACAGAGCTATTAATAATTAGCTCCAGTAAAAAACATACAGCCAGAAACATAATGCACCAATGGCTGATGTATCTGTGAAGGAATGCTATGCTGACAGAAACTATTTAAAACAAATTTGAATGTCTGTCTCCTAGGCAGGTTAGAATATCTTGAAACATTAATACAAGCAGTCATTGGCATAAGAAAAAAAAATCATATTTGACTTAGAAAGTCAGGCTGCAAAAGGAAAAAGAAGAAGAAAGCGAGGGGGATTACACCGACCTAACCATTTTCCTTCAGTTTAATTAGACCAAGGAAAGAAAAAAGGGTCAGTGTGGGGAAAATGTCATTTCTCAAAGTACGCAACATTTTATCAAACAGATTAGTTTTGTACAATCTGCAGAACACAGACAGGTTTAAAGAAATAGTTTACAAATCAGGCTTGTAAGTGTTGGAGAGAGAGAGAGAGAGAGAGAGATGGCTCTACTTCAAAGGATACATCTGCCTATGTCAGAGAAAGGATCAAGAAAAATATATTGATTTAGCTAAACTGATTTACAGAAACTGATTTAGTTAATTTTGTCCACACAAGAAGAGGATTGAATACACGGATTTCAATTTACAAATTCCTTGTCAGACTTGATTTAAACTAAATCAATATAAAGTAAACAAACCAAAATTAAAATACCCACACAAGAAGACAGTTGCAATGATTTAACTACGTCAGTTTCTAGAGCAATTTAGTTTTAACTGATACAAATGTATTGTGCTGACAAGGCCTAAGAAGACTTCATTACATTTTGCCTCTCTTCCCCTGAAAACTCCTCTCTCTGGGACGTACTGTGATGCCTTGGGATTCTCATATTCCCTACTTTAAGCTCCTCTCTGCACTATCATTGTCACTATCCTTTTAAGACAGGACAGGAGTGCACCAAAAAAAAAAATCCAACAATGCTGCTCTTTAATGTGCCCAGCAGAATCATTGCTGAGAAATACAAGGCCAAAAACAACCTCTGTATCGTCAGGTTACCATAACAAACAACATTTTGCATTTATACAGCACTTTTTCATCCAAAGAACTCAAAGACTTGAATACCTTTACAAACATTATTAAATCTTACAATCAACCCTATGAGGCACAGAAGTTCTACTTTTTATTCAATTTATAAAATTGGGGTTATTTTGGAAAACGGCCTTAGCTACTCAATGCTTCATTCCTCCCTCCCCCATTTTATAAAGGAAAAAAAAAAGAAAGAAAAAGAAACACTGAGTAGTTAAGGCCATTTTCCAAAACGGTCTCCAATTTTCGGTACCCAAATTTAGAATTACCGGAAGAGGGGTTAAAAAAAAAAATCAGGCCAGAGATATCTGCTGTTGATCACCTAAGACTTAAGCACCCAAATCAGAAGCTACTTTTAAAGATTTTGACGTAAGTACTTCAACCCCAGTTGCACAGCAAGCCAATCTCAGAGTCTGGAATAGAACTTGATCTTTCTGGCAGCTGGTGCAAGCTCTGACTTCTAGACCAAATGTCTGAATTAAAACCAACATAAAATGACCAAAAATAGTAAAAGGGACACAGGAAAAAGGTTATAGTCTTGCAGCAGAAGAAGACTATAATTTAATTAGAAGCTCTCAGTGTGAAAGAGACCCTTAAATTCAAAAGCAGTGTCAACAGGAACCACACGCCTCTGCTGACTAGCATCAACAGCATCAAGAGAAATAAAGAACACAGCATAATTAAAATAAATCACTAGAGTTTATGGGGGATATGATATGATTTTTATGATGCTAAACTACATGAAACTAGAAACTTATCCCATCCCACGTTTTTGAAGAGGGATAAACTCAGACTGGGATGATCAAATTTCAGAAGACTAGAGGAAATTAAACAAAATTGCTTGCCCCAGGCTAATAGCTTTATCTACAGATCTCTAGATTGCATCCCATTCCTGTGTGAAATGTTTGTGTTTTTCCATTGTGCATTTTAAAGCTGCATGTGAAAAACATCTGATATACAGTAGCTCTTATATTCATGAGGAAGACAAAACTAAATACTATAGTGAAACTCAATCTACTGAATAGTCACTGGAGTTTTTGTATGTCTGAGTAGCTGTTTACGGTTCTGCTTTCGCTCTTTATGGAAGCTTCATGGTTGTATATAACTGTGGTATGTAACCAATCATTCAAATCGGCTTCCGTACCAGATGACTGGAGGATAGCTGATGTGATACCAATTTTTAAAAAGGCTCCAGAAGCAATCCCAGTAATTACAGGCCAGTAAGCCTAACTTCAGTACCAGGCAAAATGGTTGAAACTATAGCAAAGTACAGAATTATCAGACACAGATATGAACACAATTTGTTGGGGAAGAGTCAACATGACTTTTGTAAAGGGAAATCATACCTCGCCAATTAAAATTGTTTGATGGGGTCAAACAAACATGTGAACAAGGGTGATCTAGTGGATATAGTTTAATTTCAGTGGATATAGTGTAATTTCAGAAAGCCTTGACAAGGTCCCTCACCAAAGGCTCTTAAGCAAAGTAAGCAGTCAAGGAGTAAGAGGGAAGGTCCTCTCATGGACCAGTCACTGGTTAAAAGACAGGAAACAGAGTAGGAATAAATGGTCAGTTTTCAGAATGGAGAGAGGTAAATAGTGGTGTCCCCCAGGGGTCTGTACTGGGACCATTGCTGTTCAACATATTCATATATGATCTGAAAAAAAGGGGTAAACGGTGAGGTGGCAAAATTTGCAGACAATACAAAATTATTCAAGATAGTTAAATCCAAAGCAGACTGTGAAGAATAACAAAGGGATCTCACAAACCTGAGTGACTGGGCAACAAAACGGCAGATACATTAAATGTTAATAAATGAAAAGTAATACATATTGGAAAACATAATTCCAACAATACATACGAAATGATGGGGTTTAAATTAGCTGTTACCACTCAACAAAGATCTTGGAGTTATTGTGGATAGATCTCTGAAAACATCCGCTCAATGTGTAGTGGCCCATTAGGAAAGGGATTGATATTTTCTGTTTTATTATCTTAGTGCCACTATATAAATTCATGGTAAGCACACATTGTGAATACTGTGTATAGACATACTCATCTCAAAAAAAGATGTAAGAATTGGAAAAGGTACAGAGAAGGGCAACAAAAATGATTAGGCGTATGGAACAGCTTTCGCATGAGGAGAGATTAAGAAGACTGGGACTTTTCAGTTTGGAAAAGAGATCACAAAGAGGAGCTATGATATAGGTCTAAAACATCTTGATTGGTGTGGAGAAAGTGAATAAGGAAATGTTATTTACTCCTTTCTCATAACACAAAAACTAGGGGTCACCCAATGAAATTAATAGGCAACAGTTTTAAAAAACAAAAAGGAAGGTGCTTCTTCATACAACACACAGTCAACTTGTGGAACTCATTTCCCAGGGGATGTTCTGAAGGAAAAAACTATAATGGGATTCAACAAAGAATTAGGTAAGTTGATGGACGATAGGTCCATCAATGGCTATTAGCCAAGATGGTCAGGGATGCAGCACCATGCTCTGAATGTCCCTAGCCTCTGCCCAGAAGCTGGGAGTGGACAATAAGGGATGGATCACTCAATGACTGCCTGTTCTGTTCGTTCCCTCTGAAGCACCTGGCATTGGTCACTGTTGGAAGACAGGATACTGGGCTAGATGGACCATTGGTCTGATCCAGTATGGCCATTCTTATGAGCCTCTAAAATCATACATGGAGACAATCTCACCATTTCAAACTTAACCTGGGAATCTTTGGCCTTGGCATTTATCCAGCACTATAAATCTTCAAATATCACTGTACAAAACTCACCAGTTAATCTTCATCATACTCCAATACAATAAGATTTTTCCATTTCACAGATAGGAAAATATGAGAGAGAGGTTAGGCACCTTGCCCAAGGCTATAAAGTGAGTTAATGGCAGAGCCAGGATTGGTCATCAGGAGTTCTTGGCTTGTAGTCTCATGTTTAATATGCTACTAGGCCAGGCTTTGAATTTTTCCATTCTTATTTTCTCACTTTTTCTCTATTTACATTAATGTTCAGTATCTCTATATAAGATTTCCTTTGTCATCCAATGTATCTGATGAGTTTTGCTTTCTGAATGCACTGTTTTTGCATTTTGAATTGTGCTACTGTATTTTTGCCTTTATGTTGTGAGGCATTATTGAAATGCTATAAATAAATATTCTAGTACACATATATATTTCATGATTTCAATGACAGAAGCTTCAGGAATACAAGATCACTTTTATATTTGCATTTTGTTGTTCTGTCACATTTCAGTACATCTTTCCCAAGTACAAAAAGAATAGGAAAACCATGCCTGAGCTGAAAATGGTTAGTGCTCCAACAAGAAAAATCATTTTGCCTCAGGATGCTGTTGGTGTTACAAAATCCACTATTCACAAAAGGGTCTATTAGGAAGCTCAGTTGCAGAAGAGGAAAAACAATGAGGAGCCCATATTTCATGCTATTGAAGAATAGTACCTAAAAAGGAAGAATAAAGAGCACCTCGCCTACACACAACACAAGCAACTGGAAGCCAACAGAATCAAAAAATGTATTTGCAGTGTCAGAAAGTGAGCAATTTCTTTTGTCAAAATTCATAATTATCTTTATCATAAATATATTTTAAAAATGCATCAGACTAAAAGTCCTCAGACTACAAACTTCAAAATAGATTGCGGCAGTGTCCAAAATTCAAGGGACAGATTCTGATATCAGATATGCAGAGCCCACACTTGTGTATCAAAGAATCTGCTCTCCATAGTAATAAATTATGATGTCACAGGCACTTGAGCATTGCAGCATCAGGAGGAGGAACAATCTAGCAAGCAAGAAATATTCTCACAAAAGGGTACATGTATTTTAACAAGGTTTTAGTAAAGCACGTTTCTTTAAAGTTTGTCTGAGCATGACAATTGCTTTCTACATATGAACAGGGGAAGCAGCACATTACACATAGCCAGATACTGCAGCAATTATATTTTAATTGCAAAGGCCAAATCCCCTACCTTTAACAAGTCACATTCAACCCATTGACTGTAGAATATAAACTGTGATCTTGAAAATGAACTGCATGAGACGACATTTTACAGTCTCAGCAACAAGAAGAATGTCTTAGCTGTACTGAAAGCTAGTTTCTGGGCCACTGATCAATAGCACTTGTTCTTCTACATGTGCGTTTGCCCTGCTCCAGTCCCAAGGGCTGACGGTAATCTTGCTTTGAAATCATCCTCTGAGAAACCATACCAATGGTTTGATAACTGCTTCCAAAAAGAGACCATGCCTGAACCTGCTGTACATTTCTCTGCCTCAAGGCCTATTCAAGAGGACATATAAACTTTCAGCCTGGCAGCTGACCCACCTATCAAGAAATACTATTAAAGCATCAAATGTATTCCATTTACCATTCCAAATAATCTCTAGGACAGAGGCCAAATAATATAGCTGCAGCAAGCTGGTAGCATAAAGATACTACAACTACAGTCACAGAAAGAAAATGAATCCTAGGTGTTTGAAAAAGAAAATATTTTTTAAATTTTAAATTTAAAGCTCAGATTTTTAAACTGGCTTTCATGGAGAGAGACTGTTCTCTTTACCACCCAAACACAGTCAGGCCCTGTCGAAGCTGCAGCACCAGGCTGTAAAATGGGTGTAAAGCAAGGTTCTGGATAGCATTACAGAACTATGCTGACAACAGTTTTTAAACAATGGCGTAGATCGCAAGGTTAGTGCTGCAGTGTGGACAGATTTGCTTCCAAACCAACAATGCTAGAGACTATCTGTTCCATCCCTTTCTCCACTTCCCACTTAGTTGGGTCCTAGCTTGGATTTGGAACATGTTAGTAACTGCCCAGCCTTGCCTAACACTAGATTTTTGGGGAACATTCTCACTATTGCTAACACTGATGCAGATCCAAAAGCAGCAACAGAGGGACCATTAGTGTAGACAAGGGCTCCAGGAGGCCACTGGCATTTTTAATACTGTGTTGTCTAACCTTGAGTGCTGTAGTAGTAGTGTGCTCAACCTCTCTCATCTCACAGACTGAAGCAACCAGCATGACAGACTAAGAGAGGGCACTGATAAGAACCAGAGACCTGCATCCAGCTCTCCTGAAGTGGAAAGATGGTCAGGCAAAAGACAGCACATGAAGATGGAGGTATTACCTGAAAGAGTCTTAGGGGCTCAGTGTTTCAGAGCATTCCATAAAAAAGAATAATGAATGTGCAGCTTGGGTATCTGATTTGTAATGAACTAGGCCCCAATAGATACAGTCATCATTATGCATGACAAATGCTTTCCAACAGAAAGTCATTTGAATTGGTACAGAGGTTTGTTTCCACTTTTGATATATCCACAAGTGGAAACAAAAAAGGTCTGGTACAGAAAAAAATATTTTTATAAACAAGTGGGGAAAAACATGTATTTAATGTTTATATACTATTTCAAAATATTTTTGTGGCACCATAGAACCATTTTTTCAACAAAAGCAATGAAAACTTATAAACAGGAAACTACAATAAAGAAACACAGGTCTTGACGCGCCCCCCCCCCCCCCCCACACACACACAGTTGTCAACATTAGTGGATATCTAGTCTCTTTGGACCTTTTATAATAAACACTAACTCTATACATCAACACCTTGATTTTCAGCAAGAAGGCGCTTTAACAGAAATCAATAAATGAGGGTAAATATTTGCATAGCTGATAACATAAATAAGCAATCACATGAGGAAAACACACTACTTATTTTATCTAGATTTCCTATATCAAAAGAAAGAATTCCCTGAATAAACAGAGGTTGGTCTCTTCAGGTTCTATTAGGTCACATCTGGTCCATCTGTCTGAGCCAGTGTGCAGGAAAAGATCCTTAGTCTACTTTTAAAAGCATTTTCCAATTGTGTTTTAAATGCTTTTCATATCTTGATGCACAGGAAGTCAAGAAAAAAAGGACCAAAGTTTCTGTGCTTTAAACATGCAGCAATATAAATATACTAGCATAAGCAAGTAGAATTCTCACTCTACTATGAGCACAGTACACCCCCCCCCAAAAGCTTACCACTTTCCAGGTGTCTGACTTTATTGACAACTCAAACAACAGAATTAAACCTCAACCTAAGCTTAAGGTGGCTCAGATGTACCCCAAATTCCTGTACAGAATCCTGTTACAACTAGCTTTTCAGAATATGACCAATTCATCCAAAAGTGAAGAAATCTTCTGGGAAAGCGGAATAGCATGCTTTCCTATACAATCAATCAAAAAAAAATATTGTCAGCAAACCTTAAAGTTCATATCAGGCTGCAGGGTATTAATTAATCTACCAGATTTTAAATATCCACCAGAAATCTTGATATGTCCTTGGAAAGGATGCAATTAAGCTACAGTGTTTACAAAGGCCTCATTAGGAAGGTGGGTTGTCAGACCCCTAGGATTTGTAAGTTTCCTTTCTAACCACATTTCACTTCTTAAAAGTTATTTGCATAATAGTTCCTAGAGACCCCAGCTTGCTTGACCATGATTCAGTGACATGACCCTAAAGTGGAATTTCTGTTCCTCTACATCTTCACAGCAAAATACAACAGAATGTTTTCTATTAATGCTTATTATAATTATATTATGGTAGCACCTAAAGATCCAATCGGGATTGAGACTCCACTGTGCTGTGCATGGCACAAACTGTCATTTCAAATCGTGAAAAGTTGCAATTTCTCAAGCTTTTCACAATACTGAAGACTGTCTGAAATAAACCTATCTACGTTGCCCAGGATTTAGGCACATTATTTCTATAAATATTAATCAGAATCACATTCAAAAAAATGTGCATTGGACGGAAAATTTACACACTACATTTGACATATGGTTGCAGTAATTCTGCATTATTTGCATCATACAGTATGCCAACAAACCATCTGCCATAAAAACATGGTCTTGTGCTCTTAGCAGTGGATTGGGAATCAGAGATCCACAGTTCTAATCACAGCTGATATGACCTCCTTCTGAGTCCATAGACAAGTTACAATCTATTTGCGTCAGTTTCTCCATAAAATGGAAATTCCAGGAGTGCTGTAAAGCACTTTAGAGACAAAAAGTGCTAGTAAGTGCTGAATACAGTTATTCTGGCATACACAGCAGTAGCAACAATGCAGTGATCGGTAAAGCATAGTAATTCTTACCTTGATGCACAGGAAATAAGTTATGCATAAATTAGGGTTAGAATATAAACCAGAATCAAGAGATGTAGGCACCTCTTTCTATAAATGGCTATACAGTAATTTAATGTACAGGATAAATTTTGAAGCTACCTCCATAAACCAGTGCTACAAAGATACGCACGTTCCCTCAGATGAACGTGAACGTTTCCCACTGACTTCAATGAGGGCTTAATGCACCTATTCAAGAAGATAGTATGGCCCTTAAGCTTTTTCAAATAAAAAAGAGCACCTGCAAATATTTAACTGCTTCACACAAACCAACATATTTAAAAATACATGCTTCCTTCCAATACCTTTACATCAAGAAACTTCTATAATTCCTCAGTTTCATTTAAAACTCCCCCCCCACCCTTTTATGAAAAAGCTTTATATGCTTAAGTTGCTTGGATAATAAATATCTAGCACTATATGTTTCTTTTTAGCTTCAAAACACTATGCAAACATTAGTTCCTGCAGCACCCCTGTGATGTATTTTACTTATTTCCATTTCGGTGAATTGAGGCACAAGGTCATAGTGAGTTGCAGAGCCATAAACAGAAGTGAGGAATTACTAGCTTGCAATGCCAAGTGTAATCCATTAAACTACAGTGAAGTGAGTGATAGTGCACATGTGAAGCAGAACTTAATTTGGCCATGTGACTCCTCCTGAAATGTGGGATGAAGGCCCTGATCCTGAAAAGATTTATGCATATGATTAACTTTAACATGTCAGTACTCCCACTGAATTTAATGGAACTACTGATGCTTAAAGTTAGGCATGTGCTTATGTCTTTGTAGGATCAGGGACCAAGACTCCACATTTGTTGTAGTAACCTGCAAAAGGAAGCAACTATTCTTTAAACACTCTGGCAAGCATGTAAGTATTTGTCATATAGACCATAAACATAATCAAAGTTACATTATGCTAAGAGATGTGTGCATAAACACCCAGATATCCAACATGTGCTGAATTTTGCATGTGAATTAATACACTTAAGGCAGCATCACCTAGCTGTTAACTATCGCCAACTCAGGCAATGACTTACTATATGACCCTGGACAAGTCAGAATGGCTATGCCTCAGTTTCCCCATCTGTAAAACTGGGATAATACTTATCTTTATAGAGCATTTTGAGCTCCCCATTTGAAATGCACTATGGGAAAAGTACTTCTATTTTACATAGTATCACGGAACTCATGTTAAAGAACTCCACTGTGTTATCCATGTGACTTTGTACACAAAATGACTGCATATATTATTTGTTATGCAAACTAATTTCTCTAATTTTAACCCTAGGGATGGTTCTCAGTTTTATTTACAAATTAGACAAACACACACATCATAGGGTTTATTCCGTGATAGGACCACCCGACACCTTAAGTGCACTGAAAGGCACAAAACTGAATGCAAGAGACTCAAGAACTGACCTTGTCTTAGTGCAGCACACGACTAAAGTGTCATAGTGACTGTAAAATGCTTACCTTTTAAAAACATTAAAATTTGATCTATTTAAAAAGTAAGCAAAACTAATCTGAATTGCTGTTTGTGTCAGTTATTTTAGTTTCCTTTCTTCCTTTGAACCAGAGAGCACAAGGTCATAGCTAAGATTTGGTACTTTAAAAGTTAAACATTTACTAAGATTTTTTATGTTTTCCCTTTGCACTCAATTCTTGCCAGGTTTGGTTTCAGTGTTGGCAAGATTTTTCCCCATACAGAATAAAAATGGATTCAGAGGGCTTTCAGATAGATAAAGAGACAAGTTTTCTTAACATTTACCTTGTAGGTATATAAATTTCTACATCAAATGCTGAATAAAAATGTAAAAGGCCTCTAATAATCTGAACATTTTTTGAATAAGGTCTATTTTACATGGTAAAATACTCTGTATATATTAGAACAATATCCCAAATGGTGAAACTTGTCTCCTAACTTTAATCTCGTTCACTCAGGGAATCTAGCATGAACTATGCACTATATACTGTGGTTGTATAAATTTGAACTGTTGTATGTAGCAACACAGCTTTGTAAACCATGAGTTTGCCAGCCCAGGCACAACAAAAATTTACTCGTTATTATTCGTGATCATGATGTGGATAATAAGTGAATGATATTTAACTCACCTATCAAAAAAAAAAAAAAAATTACTTACCCCAAGAAGAACTGTGGAAGGCTGATGTAGTGTAGTTTTAAATTTAACTTTAAAAAGCACTGCTGAAATAAATGTGACAACTTCTCACTCCTCAGAGACATGATGTGTCTTATTCAGATTTGTACAGAATATGCTGATGAAATTTCAGCAAGATACAAATTAAGTGGATTTGTCACATGTCTAAAAATATATTAAATAGTTTATCCAATTTCAAGAAGTGAAGAAGATGAGTTTTGGCACACAAATATATTCTCAGGATCCAATATGTGGCAGCAATAAATGTCAGCATACATTTCAGACTATACTTATTTAGAATGTGCCCTGGGCTGGAGCATTAGTAACCCCAATACTCAACGGTATTTTTAGGAATTTTGTGGTTTATACCTACATTATGCACTATTTTCTACACAACTTTAGGCTACTATCTGGTAAGTGTCCAATAAGCACATAAGTGAAAATGAGTGTCCTTCAAGTACCAATATTTTCAGCAACATATTAAAACTGTTCAAAAAATGAACAGAATTAAAAGGTTAGTTAATGAAGCCCTTGTAATAAAAAAATAATAGTGTACAATTTAACATCAACAAAAAGCAGCATTTCCAAAGGTCTTGGAAAATCCAAAAGAATAATGCTCTTAGCCATGGAAGATTCATGAAACCAATTCTACATCCAAGAAAAAAAAATAAAAAAAGATAAGGAGCTTCCTGAACACTATTTAGTTCCTCTCTCTTTAATAAATCAAAGAACAGAGAAGATACCCTCCTGCCTCCCACCGCCACTCAAAAATTAATAGTGGCTCTATGCACCCTACCCTAACTTCCTTGAAAAAAAAAAAAAAATCTTTTTAGGCTCTCAATAGTAAACACTTCAATGTGAGAGCCAACAACATAGCTCTCATTTGTGAGGCATCACCTTTGGAAATTGCTGTCTCTTGACAGTCCAAGAAAGCCTGGATTGGGTGATATCTGGGCTGTGACATAAGAAGTTTATTTAGCGTTTGGTTAAGTTTTGACTTTATTTTTGCTACATTTTGTATTTTAAACAGCAGAGATGACTGTGCATTATACATAGATTTCTATATGTAGTACTTAGGCAAAATACTCTTAAAACAACGTAGGATTAGGCCATATGCTTTTTTTTGGTGGGGAGGAGGTTAGAGGCGGGGGATTTTGTGTGTGTGTTTTTAATGTTATCCCTCACATATTAGAATGATTTATATGTAACATATATGAATATAGACAGGTTTTTGAATAAACAAATCACATATACCCACATATACTTTATTACCATTAGACAGCCAAACAGTTTAACTGGCTGAAAGACCTACACCAGTTGAGTGCTATTAACTGCCTATTTAGCAGTTGGATCAGACAGGGTTCATATATGATACTGAGCTCCAACACAGATGCTGCAGCAAGTTTAGGGCAAAGTTGTGATTTAATCTTAATGCAGCACTAAGTGCTACATATTTCTTTGCTCTTCTGTTGCATTTTTTAGGATCAACCATCAAACTGCAAATAGGGGGGAAAGGCAGAAAGAACAATTCAAAATAGCACCAAACTATCAGCAGACACCACATATAAAAATAAATGATAGAAAGCAAAAAGTCTCCTAATTATATAAGGCATGCATAATTATGGATTTGAAATTTTTATTCTTTTCCAGATATTTTTTATTTTCTATTTGCATGGTTTTTGTTGTATAGCAGCTGTGATTTTTTTGGACAGGAAAGTTGTTTATTTTGTGAAGATTATTAAGATTTATTATGAAGATTATACAGGAAAATTATTTGAACATTTCTTTATTCATTCTTTTAATCTATGTGCTTTGTAAACTATAAAAAAAAAAAGTGCATTTCTAGCTTCTACAATTCTGTCCTATTAACAGCACACCATACAAGTGCCACCAATCTTCACCCTACACAAGGCTGTGTCACCTTCAGTGAACAAAAGAAAAAGAAGACTACTCAGACTGACCTAATTTTATACAAAGGCTACGTCTACACTACCCGCCCGATTCGGCGGGTAGCTATCGATGTTCTGGGATCGATTTATCGCGTCTCGTCTAGACGCGATAAATCGATCCCAGAGCCGCTCCCCGTTGACACCGGAACTCCAGCTCCGCGAGCGGAGGAAGCGCTGTCGACGGGGGAGCCTGCCTGCTGCCGTGTGGACCGGGGTAAGTACTTTTAAAAATCGATCTAAGATATTCGACTTCAGCTACGTTAGTCACGTAGCTGAAGTTGCATATCTTAGACCGATTCCCCTCCCCCCCCAGTGTAGACCAGCCCAAAGTGACCAAGTAGGGCAGGAAGTTAAACAGACTACAGAAAGCCCCCAGACTCAAAAAGATTCCTGAACAAGAGACACCTCAGGATTGTAAAATAATTCTTTCTTATAAGGAAAAATATCCCATAGAGAACTCCCAATAAGTTTTAGTATCTTGGAAGTTTGTTCCTGAAATCAATGTTCTTATAACCAGTGCTGACTACGCTTTCGGACACCTGGAGGCAGCAGGAGATTAATCCACTAATGTTTTGAGAAACAACATTTAAAAGAGGGAACAAGAGACAGAAACCATAACAATTTCACTTTATTACAAATCGGCTAAGTCCTGAAATTGGCAGAGGTTGATTCACATGACCATACAAGTTAAAATATAGATGCTTTACCACAGCATAAGAGACTTGAATTTACAGCCCTTTGGTTTTAAGTGACTTCCAGTGGATAACAACCCTCAATCATTCTATATTTCACTGCTGCTTTTTCAACCTGTGGACAATAGTTTTCCCCACTATAAACTTCAACTCCAAAATTTCACTACCTAAAAAGTCAACTGCAATAACAATGGGAAATATATATTATAGAGGTACCTCGTTTAAACTAAAAACTGGCTTCACCATCACGTGGACTTGAAACACAAAAAATGAAATCTGTTTCTCTCAAACTGAGATCCCAAACCTGCGTTCCTTGGGCACCTTAAACTCTCAAAGAAACCAACAGGAGTTTTGGGTGAGCACAGAATACAGGATTAGGCTCCTACTAAATTTACTTCACTGAGTAAATTGGGGTAAAAGTGCATCTCCTTCCCTTCCTGCCTTGCACTGTGGTGGGGAAGAAAGCAAATAGAAACTGGTCCCATTTGTAAATAAATCCCTTACTAGTTCTATTGAAACACTTTTATAGTTCTTCAGGCCTTCTTGACATAGTTAAATAAAGTTGCATCTATCTTAATTAAGCTCTTAACTTCTGGCAATGTTAAGCAATGATATGTGTAGTAGTAAGAACTGGACATTAAAAAAGCGCCTTTGGTAAGGATTTCCTATCTTCTCTTTACAGTGAGCATGTGTGAGCGCGCACACACCTTCCAGCCTCTGACCTCCCCTCCAAAAGGGTTCAATGCACCTTACCTTAATTTCTCTGGAAAAAAAATCTTAATCTTAACAGGGAACACTTCAAAATGTCATTCATCCTTTTGCTTGAAAATGTTATTAATGACCTTTATAATCAGAGTAAAAGTCCATTGATTCTGGCTGGTAACCCTGTACAAAGCTATTACTACTGTTCACATACAAAAAGGGACCCTACAGTACAGATAATTTTGGCGAATGTTAGGCCTGGTCTACACAAAAAATTAGATCAGTTTAGTTACATTGGTCAGGGGTGTGAGAAATCCACACCCTTGAGTGGCACTGTTAAGCCAACCTAAGTCTCTGTGTAGACATTGCTAGGTCGACCTAGCTACTGCCTCTTGGAGAGGTGGATTATCTATGCTGACAGGAGAATGCCTCCCATCAGTGTAGGTAGCATCTGTACTGAAGTAGGGCAGCTGTTCTGTTGTAGTGTTTTAAGTTTATACAAGCCCTTAGTGTAGCACCCCCCACCTTATCACCCTCTCTGATTTGAGACTAGCACGGATGCAACCCAGAATTAGCACTGATACAATCCAGAAGTCCAAGTTGCATAAGCTTTGTCTGCAAACAGAAGACATTATTGATGTGTGATTAGTTTAAATTCAAAATATATATTTTGAGTAGTTAGTATCTGAAGACCATGCTAATCATAGACCTTTTATTCTTGACTCTTGGTAAAGTTTCCTTTCAGCATGCAGGCCTTTATTGCCACAGTTATTAACATCACAGAAGATCATTCTTTTTTAAGATCCAGAAATAATGTTCTGGCCTGCTTTTCCATCTCCCACACAAAAATAAGCTACAAACATAACTACTCTGGGCTTTTAGAAAACCACTTCTTTCTAATCTTCAGTTATTGGCCAAGGAAGATAAAGAGCATCAGAATGGGAATATTGAATCTGTGTCATGCAGTTCACTCATGACAATGCAACGACTGTAATGCCAGGGAGATTTAGAATCTTTTGGTATGGGTGGGGGAAGAGAGAAGGACTGCGATGTAATTTGGATCATTGTTGAAAATGATTTCTAATTTAGATCTACAGCCTATTCATGCCAACCTCAGTGTCCACAGACATCGGAAGTAACTTCATTTTTCAACTTAGATGCTTTTTTCCAGTTCAACGTGGTATAAACAAACTTTGTCCTTCATTCTCTAAACTCGGAGCAGCAGTATTTCAAGGTCACTCTTCCTAGTGAAGGAAGGCCTTGCTCCAGCAACTTTCACTGCAGCACCATTTCAACTGCAAGAGCAATAAATAAATATGGAATACAAGTCTTTTACTCAGTTTGCCATGCAAATCCTTTACACTGAAAAACTTCTAAGCTAAGCACTCTCGCATTCTGTTTCCACGGCTGTCCTTTGCAGGACTACAGATCCTGTAAGACTGCTCTACTGCAGGAACATTCCAGTGACCTTCAGTCCTTATTTGCAAATAAAAAGGAAAACAAAGAGCTGCTTATACTTGTCAAGTGTTTTGTTGATGTTTGTACAAGAGATACAAGGCTTCATTACTCACAAGAACTGAATAGTTACTGATTAGCAACCTATGTGCTAATGTTAGGCTTCATATCCCCAACTTAAAAATGTGGCATTATCTGCAAGGGCAACAGAATGTGCTGCACTTACTATGGCTTTCACATTCTGATAATAGTAAGAGTACTACAATTTTAAGAAGGCTGCATATGAAGTGACAGACATTTTGTAGTACATGCTATCTAAGAGTTATGTTAGCGGTCTTCATAAAGGATGTGATTTAAAGGATTAATGTATCTCCTTTTCAGTCAGGCTCTAAAGACAATATGAATATTCTGCAGTGAGAATGAAGACAGCAAAATTTTACCCATCATTATACAGCCATTTTAAAGAAGCAGTACTATTTGTGATATACAGGGGGAAAGTTATGAAAGAATTTAACTTTATGATTCAGGGCCTTGAATATGAAATTCTACTGGACAGTAAAGCATATTTGTATACAAATTTATAACAGTGTCACTGGTGCTCTTTGTACCTTGAAAGTAAAAGGAAATGTAGAGAAAAATTCACTCAAAATATTACATTTTCTTCTTCTATGAAAGCTTCAGTGCACTTGAACAAAGAAAAATTATTCTGAAATAGTTCAAGCTTTGAACCTCCATATTTGTCATTCAGAATAAGTATTTTATCACTGTACTTCCTTGAAAATTAATAGTTGCTTCATTCATCTTCTCTTATCGCTACTAACCTAGCAAAACACAGTTGAAGGGCATGCAAAATCCAAACAGAACAAGGTACAGTAGGTGCAATGTAAGGTATGCAAGGAATGTAAAGTGGCCATTTTCTGAGACAGTTCAACTTATCTCCTCTCCTTAAAGCTAGACAATTTCTGTGATTTCCACATAAAACAAAAATTAAAAACTTACCAGGAACTGCATTAATTTTACATGCAGTTAATTATCCCTCTTCAGACAGGGAGAAGCAAGTCACTCCTATCCATCCCCCACAAAAAAGGAAAAGGAAACAAAGGCAGCAAGAGATGCAGAGAAATGGTTCTGGAATGTCCAATGCAGTGCATAACTGAACAGCTGCCCTCCCAGCAAACTATTCGCCATTTTTCTTTGTCTTTCAGCTGACCCCTGCCTCACTGAAAAACTCCCGAGTCGCCAATGAAACACTGTGCAGCCTCCTTCCACTTTAACAGTCAAAGGCATTCAATCTAGCATGCTATTTGACACCAAATCTTGCCTCCGCTGCTGTCTTATTGGTTAAGCTCCTTTATCTGTTAAGCTCACAAAGTCTGGATTGGCTGCTCATGTCATCACTAACCTCCATTGTACACTTCCTGTTTTAAAGTTACCTTGAGATGCAAAACAGGGGTCAGACGCAGACTTCAAACTAGAAGGAAACTTATATAAGGAAATATTTAGTAAATATACATAATACAAATATCTTGTCAGTTTTTGTATCTAAAGTAGTCGCTCTTGCATGTCTGACAGATTTCCTGACACTAACATAGAGTCATACTATTTCCCACCCCAAGGATTTCTTATTGGCTATCTGAGGTCCATTTAAAAAAATTAAGATAATATAGGGCCTTTTGATTGGCCAGATAGGTTGTCTGTGTAACATCAATACAGTACCATATAGCAGTTATTCTGAGAAGAGAGTAAGCACACACTGGAAAGCTACTCTGTGAAAATAATATAGGCTTTTCTTTATTATAAGGCTGGAAAAGCCAGCCTAAGGCCATTAAACTAATAACTTTAAATTTAATGTAGCAGAACTGAAGTAATCTATTTGAGCCCTAGTCTCAATTATAGTTTTCCAAAACAGATGTCTCATTCCATTTAAATAAACAAAACAAGCTAAGACAACTTTAACATTGAACAATTAAGCACTCAAATCATGAAGTGCCAGTTACAGGTTGCATGTGAACCCTTAACTTTGTGCATGCAGTACGATACAAGGCATAACTACATTATTATATATTGTACTGTTTAAGAAAATGTACACATTTGCACTTGCACGTACATTCTCTTTTCATCAGCAGCACACAAATGCAATTCAAGAAATGAGGCAGATAACTGAAGTTAAATTAGATGAATACATAGGTGACATATGCCATTAATGTTCAGTGAGAAATGTAAATAGTTAAAATACATTTTACTTAATGTGTAGTATGTTATGAATGGTTCACGGTGTATCTTTCATTAGTGATTTTCATGGACTATGTGGCGCTCACAGTAGTAGCAGCCAGTAGCAGAATGTTACACAGGTAGCATAACTGTAGAAAATTATATTGTATTTGAAAAAAAAAAGAAAAAAAAAGATCAAGTAGAAATATTTGGCTACACATCATAAAACGCCCTATTCCATAAACCTCATGAGGCTCACAGTAAGAAGCACTTCTTCACATACTAGATGTCAGTAGGAAAGAACCACTTTGAGTCTCAGGAGCAGTGCTGATTTTTCCTCCAAGGCATGAGTACCTTAAGTTGCCTCATGAACTTCACTGCTTCACTTGGTACCTAATTCACCATTGACCTTACAAAACACTTCATGAAGGAAGAAGTATGCCAACAGAGCCTTTTACCTACCTACTGTAATTATTTCACTCTGCAGGTGTTAGTTCTGCATACATGTGCAGCATGACCTTCTTTAGCTTTGAGTTTATGAACTTAGCACAAGTAAAAATGTTCTGTGCTGGCTCAGTACTCAATTTTCAAAGTCTATTAAGGCAACCAAATCAAGATCATTTCCCAATGGAATGCTTAAAAAGGTAAGTGTCAGTGAAGGCTATTTCCATGCCATATTTCAAGAGTCTAATATCAATCATTTTTGATGTTCAAACAAGAGTTCCAAGTATTGTTTCTGCAACAGGTCCCCCCACCTCCAAACATCTAAACTATTTTTGCTCTAAATCTCACTCCACCCTCCACACACTCTCCCCCAAAAAACCACCTCTCTAAAATAAAATCATCACTACTTTCAGGCAGAGAAAAAGCCTGGAAAACTTTAGAAAATGTAACACAACTGAGAGTTTAAAAGTAACTGAAAACATGTGCCTAAAATGGAAAGAAACCTTTATGCCAATCAAGCCACAGAGGCTGCTATATTTCAAGGTCAATGTTCATACAACAGGTCTAATCCAAAACCCACTGAAGTCCACAGAAAGACCCCCATTGACTGTAGTGGGCTCTGGTTTGTAATAAGGGACTAAACACAGAATGTTCTCATACATATACTGAAGTAGGAATGTATTTTGTGCTTTGGATAGGTGATTAGCAACATCTACAGCAGCAACGTATCTGTATTTTGTATAGCAAGTTTTAAACAAATTGTATCCCAAAATGCTTTACACACTTACAATAAGTGTTAATTTATCTTTCCCTCCACTATTCTATGTTAAGAAGAGTAACAAACACAGAGACAGTACTAAAAGATTAAGTTGGACCCAAACAGCTGATAGAAATAAATGCATTTCAGAAAATATCTACCCTAGTGGCATATTAAATATTAGTAACAAGAGTTCAATCTTCATAATATTGTTCTTAAAAATCTAGTAATGCTTAGATTATCTCCATGTAACACTACATAGTCTAAGGGCCTTATTCTGATCTGCTGGACTGATTGTACATGCTTTATTCTTATCGTGAAATCAAGGGGAGTAAAGCCAATACTGAGGACTTTTGAAAAATCCCACCTGAAAACTAGTAAGGGATGAAGATTCTGGAAGACAGCAAGTAAGTTGCCCATTTCCATCTCTGGCTGATTATATGGCTTATTAGTTATCTTGGCTACTGAAAATCATCATTACACGCTTACAGATAAGAGTTATTTTTTCATAAGTGACACTACTGCAAGGTATTCAGATATACCATTAAAAAAACAGATAGTGGCACTAAACAGACTAATAGATAAAAATTTCTGATCTCAAGTGCATAGAGTCAAAAGGTAGATGAATCATGACATTCTGATGGCCTACGAAGCTGGGAAACTTGATCATTGTAAAGAACTTAAATGTACAGCATACACAACATTTTCCTTTCTAAATGTAATGGCAGTACAGAGTTCCTAATGAACAAGTATTAGGAATTAAAATTCTTTATTTATTCTGTGCCCCAGACACAGACACTGAGCAAGCTCCCACCATTGCCCTCCCAATGTTTAACTGGAGGGACCATGTTTAGCTATTGCTTTGTCTCTGTCCGTGTTTTGCTTTATGACCGAGACTGACAGAGGCGGCTTCTGCGATGTGACAACTGTCCTCAAGTAGTTGAATTGATGCTTCCAGGCCACTGCCTGTAGATGGCCATCAGATGGTGCTGATGTTCCCTTTTAGTCCTTAACTGTTTGAGATGGATTTGAATCAGCAACCTAGAGATGAAAGGCTCCATATCCAATTATCAGAGCCCCTCAGTATTCTAGTCCATCCCAACTGCTTAAAGTACAAAAGGTAGCTCACAGACATAAAAATTGTACAATAAAACAGAACTAATTCCGATACACGCTGGACAAAGGATGAGATAGGATAACTGTTAACAAGAATCTGAAGGGTGACCAAGGAGGGAAACAATGAGGAGTTCGGTGGCACCTTAAAGACTAACAGATTTATTAGGGCATAAGCTTTCATGGGTAAAAACCCACTTCTTCAGATGCAAGGAGGGAAAGGAATTGTTTAGAATTAGAGGGTGTGCACATGAACTTTTTTGTCCCAAATTTCCCATGGTTGGTCCCAATCATTCAGCACAACAGGTGGGAGTGTAAGCACAAAGATGGCTCCAGGCACCTGCCAGCATTTAAACAGTGTTGTCTAAACCTCTCCCACAGGTCCACACGGCACAGCGTTTAAAACACCAGCTGCTGCCACTGCCTTGTCTACACCATCGGTGATAGCAACCATAAGAAAATTGGCACAAATGAGTCTAGTATAGTAAAAGCATTAAGAGTCATACCAGGATGTTATGTAGCATGGGACAAATATTGGTAGTGAACATTACAGAGAACTGGACATAATATTTCAGCAGCAGTTGCACCAGTGCCAAAAACAAAGGTAAAATAATGTCTCTACTCCTATTTGAGATTCACGTTTATGCAGGCAAGGGTTGAATTAGCCCATTTAGCCACAGCTATAAATGTGATCAAGTCAGGACTAGGGTGACCAGATGTCCTGTTTTTAAAGGGACAGTCCTATTTTGGGGGGACTTTTTCTACACCCTAGTCAGGACCACTTGTACTTAACTTATTCATATTTAATTGTGATAACATCCTCTTTATCTGTCAAGACAAATATAGTTTCCCCCATGTTGGATGCAACACATTTTGATTTAAGAAATGGTCATCTTTCTTATAGTAAGGTCAGAACTGTCCAAGTGACTAATTCAGTCTAACTGGCCAAGTGGACACAACTTGCTGTAAAGTTTTGACCATCCCTTCTTTTATTAAAAACAAACAAACAAACAAACAAAGCAGATTTAGCTCTGCGCTGTGGTCTTTTCTCCAGACTTTGTACCTTAAAGGCATATGAATTAGAGAAGAATCAGCTTCTACTTAAAAAAGCTTAAATATACACATTAAAGAGAAGCCTCTTTAAACAAGGTGTGCCAAGAACAGTCAATAGGACACCTGCCAAATAGTTACTCCACAAAATCTATTTCCCCCCAGTTCATATAAGCACTCTGCACTGATTGTGCTTCGTATAAAAATGGGATCTGAGCAAGAAAAAATAACCAAAAACCTGTTTCCCAATCTTCACTTTTGGTAGACAGATGAAAAATAGTTAAGTAGCATCAGAAGTTTTAATCTGACTTCAATTGTGTTATTTTAGTATTTTGTGAAAACATTACAAGTTATTGGCGATAGCTTGTTTGAGTGACTTTAGCAGGCATCATATTTGGTGGTACACATTTATAGCGTGACCTGTTACTACTATGAACATATGTGTGATATTTTAAATACTTTATTTTAACTTGGATTTTAAATATTCCCTGCATAAATAGTATTTATAATGATGATTTTGCATTCATATAGTACTCTCTTTGCTAGTATCTCTTTACAAAGATTAAATCCGCACAACTCTCTGAAATAGGCAAGACTACTACATACAGGAGACCCCCCGCTAGAACGCGCGTCTACATAGCGCGAATTCGGAAATAGTGCGGTCGCGACCATGGATCCCAAAATAAATTACTTTAATTGGAATCCATGGTAACACGCCCCCCCCCCCCCAAACTATAACGCGGTCCCCGCATTAATGCGGTACCGCGCATGGATCCCAAACCCCGTGTTCTAGCGAGGGTCCGGTGTATTTTACAGAGGAGGAAAGAGTAGTACAGGTTAAACAACTTGCTCAGGGTCACCCAGCCGGCCAGTTGGATGGCTAGTGGTCCTGATTCTCAGTGCCCTATATAACTACTAAATAACAATCCTACCCTGCTGTGTAGGGGTTTCCAGGGTCAGTCCCAAACTAAAATACTTTCCAATTTACTTGACCAAGAATTTTGTTTCCACCCTGAACGGCATTTAAACTCCTTCATTCCACTGTGTTCAGTAGGAATAAAGAGCTCTAGCTAAAAGCAAATTCATGAACATTTGAGTGAAAAAGTTGTGATTCATAGTGAAAGGTGAACCAAAACAAGTTATGTTAGAATATATTAGGTCAGGAAGAATTGAAGAGCTATACACTAGGTTATTTTGTTTGTGGCGAATATAAAAACGTTAACTATACCTTGCACGCTCCCAAGTCCTTTGCTCTGCACCACAATTCCTAACAGTTATCACACTGACATGAAATGGTACTTTCAATCCAACTGCACAGACTCTGGCAACTAATGAGGGTACTTACAAGGGCTTATTCACAGAGATGCTAAAATAGACTGGAGCTCTCAATACAAGGAGTTTCTTCTTGAAATCTCATATGGCACACCGGGCTTAGTCAGAAATAAAAAGCATGACGATCATTTGCTTCTGAACCATACACCATTAAGGCACTACACTGGGAGTCAAGAGTTCTGGGGTCTAATCCTAGCTCTGAGTGACACACTGTAAAACTTCAGGAGGAAAGATGGTCTAGCAAATAGGCCTCCGGACTAAGATTTAAGACACCTGAGTTCAATGCCTAGATCAACCACGTACATCCTGTGTGATCTTGGGCAAGTTATTAAATCTATCTGTGCCTCAGTTTCCAATCTGTAAAACAGGAATTGTACTTTCCTTCCTGACGGGGTGATGCAAGGATAAAACCTATTAATGACTATGGGATGCTCAGATACCACAATGATAAGGGTCACATAACTTTCTAGATAGAACTGGGAGAGTGACCACATAATGGGAATGACTAACACCTACTTACTTCACAGAATGGATTTCAAGCCTATTTACTATGCTGTTTAATACAGACTAACACAGTTACCCCTTATGCTGTTTAATGTTTTCATTTCTCAGTTTGAGAAATTACAGTAAAAGTAGTCAGTTTAACTTTTGTTTATAGTTATTTTCACTTTCAAGGTTCTTAGTGCTGCCATATTTGGGTTTCAACCACCACATGGGAATGGGTTTAAAAAGCAATTAATTTTTCATTGTGAAGACATTTCTAGTAGTTTTAGTTTTTTTTAAGGGTTTCCTCCCCTCCTACACTCCGCACAAAGGTTAAATATTGGGTCAAACTTTGAAAAGTAGAAATGCTCTTGAGATCCTCAGATGAAAGATGCCACAGACGGGCCAAATCATTTGGCTAATATTTTGTGGTTGGATATCATCCCCCACTGGCAGTCTATCCTTGCTCAACTTTAGAGAAACTGGGATATTATGGGAATGTATTTCAGATGCAAAGTTTAATAACTTGAGGTTTTGCATGACAATTCTGGAAGACATTCAATACCCATCACTCATTGTCACAGGAGGTAAAAAGCAAGCTTCACTCCGAAGCCCTCCCATCAACCTAACAGCTGGATTCAGCAAGTAAGCTGCAGTGAAGTGATAACAAGAAAGCACCTGATCTTTCCCGTACCTTGCACATTTGCTGCACGAGAAGCAGAATGCACTATTGTGCAGGGATCCGCTCACACACACTGGAAAAGGAGGAGGAAGTGATTTATAAACAGTGTTATTATTTCAAGTATCAGAGGGGTAGCTGTGTTAGTCTGGATCTGTAAAAGCGGCAAAGGGTCCTGTGGCACCTTATAGACTAACAGAGGTATTGAAGCATAAGCTTTCGTGGGTGAATACCCACTTCTTCGGATGCAAGCTTGCATCTGAAGAAGTGGGTATTCACCCACGAAAGCTTATGGTCCAATACCTCTGTTAGTCTATAAGGTGCCACAGGACCCTTTGCCGTTATTATTTCAGTATGTATGGTGCAGGTCCTCACCCCCAAGGCGGATACAGCACTCCACCTGCTCCACTCATGTGAGCTGCCTTCTCTGAAGCTGCTTAGCTTAAATCTCCAGCCCACCACATACTCCCTAAACAACATGTAACGCTCCCCCTTGACCTTCCCACCCAGAGCATCCAGCCCCACTAGCTCGGCTCTTTTTCCCACACGCCCCTTGGCCCCCTCCCCCACTCCAGCCCAGGCCCCCTCCCCCAGCCCGCTAGGCCACCGTAACACCAGTAACAGCGCCACACCCCCAGCTCCCGCCCTTCCCCCCCACCCCGTCCGCGCGAGAGGGAAAAGGGGTGCTTCAGTTTCCGGTCCTCTCCGCGGTCCGCTCTCCCACAGCCAATCACCACGAAGCCCTCACTGCCCGCCTCCTCGCCACCAGCCAATCGGCGGCGACGGGGCAGCTCGGCCAATGGGAGCGGAACGGGCTGGTGGAAGAGTCCACCCTGAGAGCCCCCCGCATCGGCCCGCCCGGGCCTCCGGGGTCAGCCCGCCCCCCTCACCGGATCCCTTCCTTCACTCACCAGCCAAGCCAGCGCCGCGACCTCCACCTCCTCTTCCCGGGGCACCGAGGGGAGGGGACCCGCTACCGCTCTGCTTCCCGCCCGGCTGAGGGGAGGGGGGTGTGACTAGGAACGGAGCGAGCGCGAAGCGGGCGAGAAACAAGATGGCGGCTACTCCGTGAGGCGGTGGAACGGACGCTCCGCCCCTTTCCCCCCTCGGGCGAAACACTGCGCATGCCCGGGACTCGCTGCTAGGCCTCGCGAGATCGCCGGGGTGGGGGGCTCACTCTTCCCGGCAAGGGGGAGGGGATTTGGGGACTCGGCGCGGGGCGGTCCCAGATGGAGGCGGGGCCTAGCAGGGGAGGTGGGGTCGCTGATGAGCCCCGGAAGCTGAATGGCACATACGGCCTCCTCAGCCGCCCGGGGACCTGCATGGGGCAGAACACCCAGAGGGGAGCGGGGCTCCGCAGGCGTGGGGTGGGGGCTGGAAGAGGGAGGCGGCTCCCCGTAGGACAAGGGTCCATTGTTCCTGCAGCGCTGACCTGATCTGGCTCAGGGGGTGGGAGGAGAACCCAGGAGTCCTGACACCCCCCTGTCCACACACACATACGCACACCCCTGATCTGGCTGGGGCATGGGAGGAGAACCCAGGAGTCCTGACACACCTCATCTGACGGGGGTGTGGGAGGAGAACCCAGGAGTCCTGACACCCCACATCCACACACACATACGCACACCCCTGATCTGGCTGGGGCATGGGAGGAGAACCCAGGAGTCCTGACACCCCCCTGTCCACACACACATACGCACACCCCTGATCTGACTGGGGCATGGGAGGAGAACCCAGGAGTCCTGACACACCTCATCTGACGGGGGTGTGGGAGAAGAACCCAGGAGTCCTGATCCTGACACCCCCCCACACTGGCTATCACTTGCCCTGTGACCTGCCTTATCCCATCCCTGGTCTGGCCAGAGAAAACCTCCCAGTCAGATGCTTGCTTTGTTTTGCAGCTAATCTCTCCTCTCTGCCTGGCCCAGCCCGCCAAGTCTTGCAGGGGTTCTTAGGAGCATTACCTAGCTCAGTGCTGCAAGCTTCCTGCAGCCAGAAACACTCCTGCAGCTAGCAACACTTTCTAGGGGTTGGAGCTACAGTAACAGCAAGCAGTGTTGGCCATGCTAATGAAGGCTGGGGAGGCAGCTGACCCCCCAGGCGGCCTTTAGCTGTATGTGTGGCACCTTTTCGAGCATAGCATGCAGTTGACAAGATGGGGTGTGGAGAGCCAGACTGCCCCATGTTCACCCGGGAGCAGCAGCTGCTGGGCCCAGCTTCCCAGGCCGGGTGTTTCAACAAGGCGCATGGGATTGCATGGCACTGCGACGCGGTATGCCTGGTTGCAATGCCACTCACTCAAATTTGGCCAGGCTGTCTCTTAATCGCCAAACCTGAATGGTCCTGCGATCCTGTGCACCAGGTTGCAACACCTAAAGCAAGGAGCTGGACCCAGCCTAATGGGATGTGAGCTGCTGCTGTTGGGTAAGTGCATGGCAGGCTCGCTGGGCAGTCCACCACCAACGACCCATTCCCTTCTCTGTGTGCAAAACCTGGCCCTGTCACGGGTGTCAACTCTAAACTCACTTATATCCTTCCTGCATTTCACTAAACTGATTGCGAAGAGTCCTCAGCTACAACAATTCTGTCTTCCAGATGCATAGACTCTCATCCACAAGCACCGCCCCCACCCCAGTTCCCATTGGCCGGTTGCCGGCCAATGGGAGTGCAGAGCCGGTGCTCAGAGCGGGGCAGTGCATGGAGCCCTGTGGCCAACCTGCTTAGAAGCTAGACCAGCTGCTAGCCGCTTCCGGGGCGCAGCGCAGTGTTGGAAAAGGTAGGCACTAGCCTGCCTTAGCCGGGCAGCACCACCAACGGGACTTTTAACATCGCGGTCGGCGGTGCTGACCAGAGCAAGACCTTACCCAGTACTGAGTCACGACCCACAGTTTGAAAAACACTGCTCTAAAGCACACTTAAGAGAGAAATACTAGCCTAATCAATCAGGTTGTCAAGAATGCAATATTATGAGGCCTTTACTATGGCTACACCTCTTTGGGACCTTTAGCCCTATGGTCAGTGTTTATGGGTCATAAGCTTCCTGAGTTAGGAAATATTAATACAAAGATTGTATGGGTAGTTGAGTGTTCAGTAGATAGTGCAGGAGATTGGAAGTCAGGACCATCCAACCAATGTGCTTCAATCCTGCCCTGGAAGAACCACATCTAAACATGAGAATCCATTCTCCATGGCTCATTCAGTCTGTGACCAATCTGGTGATGTTTCCAAGTAATGTCAGTTGTGATCTTGATAACTGTCCTAATTGGACTGGTCTGAGAGAACTAACTCATTTCACATGGCTCTCCAATTCACCATCACGTGGTAACGTTCAGCTACTCTCACAGCTGGCCTGGATCTGAATCACTGACCCAGAAGCAAAAGTCTTTGTATCCCAGTTCACTGAATTGTCCCATTTCCCAGAGGCCGCTCTCTCACTTCAACAGAGACTGGCTCAGGGGAATATGTTATGGCTGAATGTGACTCCTGCTGCTCTTGTGCTTTTCCCATTGAAAGGTACAGCCTGAAAAATTACTATCAATGGGCGCTGTGTGTTTATTATCTCTCATTGATTACCAGATAACACACTCCATTTACTAGTCAAACAATGATTTTCCTCACTGCCGGGCCATGTAAACGTCACCTGGGTGTGAAAGTGAAGCAGGGTTTTTCCTGGTTCCTATCCTGTAACTAGTAATAAAGCTGCAGTCAGAATTGAGCTGCTGTCTCTTGTGTCCTTCCACCACAATCATAGGTTTTTCTAGTGTTGGGCACATGATATGCTTGGTCCACAGCTCTGGTGAGATCATCCAGGGTGCACAGTTCCTCAAGAGGTAGCAGATCATCAGATGTTCTGTGGTTTGTGTTTCACCGCAGTCCCATGTCTCCGTGTTGTTGGAATAGCCCCACTTCCCCATACTGACTTTTGACCTGCCAACTCTTGTTTAGAAGTGATTTAAACATCTCCAGGTAGACCAATTCTCTGTGCATTCCGATGTCCTCGTCAAGTATCACAAACCGTGTCTACTGTGTTTTCAGTTGTGTAGCTGTTGGTGATTTTTCAAGCAGTTCCGTTGCAACCTAGGAAGCTTTCCCGTGATTTCAGGCGGCTAACTGCTGTGGTGTGGCCATGTCTGGTATTGTCGTCCTGTCATCATCATTCCATTTTGCTTGTGACTGCTTTCCTGATATCCGGTGGAGTGATACCACTATCATTACAATATAACCAGAGCTGAGCTGACAAATGCGATGATGATTATATTATTTGTATAGCATTGTTATGAGAGTCTGTGTGTTCAGTCTTTGTGCCCTCTCTGATAAGATTGCCCACAAGGATACTCGTTGAGGTGGTGGCGGTTTGTGATGTGACGTCAGCTTCTCTAGGAAATGTACTAAAACCAGAATATCCATCCCTACCCCTGTATGACTTGATTTCTGATCCAAGGTTCCCTGCAGAGCTAAAGCGGTTGCTCTGATATGGGAGATGCACTGTTGCCAGTGCTTGCAATTTTTATAGAGACTTGCAATATTTGGTGTTTTTCTTAAAGCATCAGCTCTTGGATTCACGTGAATGCATGGCAATCTCGGCTGTGGTTTATTAAAAGGAAGTTTGTAGCCCTTGTGGTTGCAGAGAAAAGCTTGGATATGTGACTCATATGCAGAGGACAAATACAAGTGAACTCCAACTTTATTATTTTAAAGATCTCTTGCTTTTTAAGCCAAACTCATTTTTTGAGCGCTGACTCACAATCTTTGAATGCTTGGGGTGGCACTACTGGAGGTGTTTACTGCTATGCAATGTTGCATAGCCCATCTTCGTGTTAACTTGTTTATAAATCCATCAGCCAGTGCTGCTGATGATTTTGCAACAAGGTGCAGTTATAGATCAAAACAGCTGTTTTTCCTGTGAGCTGGAGGGCAAGATGATATAAGGAATCTCTGCCCATTCCCTCTGTGCACCCTCCAATTTATTTTAATTGTGGTCTGATGTGCTAAGCCAGCCATGTTCTGTTTCCTTCCCAGCTGCTTTCTCAACAGCAATGAACACATCACTGAAGTGACCTGGCTCCCTGGGAAGGATCATAGCCTTCTGCCAACCGGTCTCTGTGCTAAGCTGACTGCAACTTGGAGGAGGCAAGGAAAAGCAGAAATGAGGCTTTTTCCGCTTTCTGCCTTCTTGCTGATAGTTGCGTAAATATTTCTTCCTGGTTTGTCGATTTCATACTGAACAATATTGGTTACCCGCTCAGCCACCTCTTTGCTGTATCAGCTGCCAAATCCAGGGTAACTTTACTGCAAAAATTACTCTGATTTTCAGAAGAACTGAGCGGAGGGTGCGCGACACAGCTGAAAATTGTGCATCCCTGCATCGGAAGTTGTTTTTTCCTTTGTTTTTGACCTCCCTTCTGCACAACACTCTGCTAACTGCCCCTCAAGGGGGAATTAGTCTGAGTTTCCCATGATACTGCAGAGAGAGAGAAAACCCCCCCACCTGCTGTAAGGTATTAATTTGGCTTCATACCATAGTACCTGACTGCATGTGAGCCACACTGCCTTCTGTTCACATGTGTAAAAAAGGTAGGGCCAGTTTCTGATATTCCTTAGTCCATGAATAATACCATGAAAGTCAGTTGGATCACATGGGCAGTAAAGTGCTACCTACTCTGTGTAAGAGTGTCAGAGTCTGCCCCTCAGTGTGTAATTACTGTGCCTGCCTTATTATGCATGCCACTGGAGCATATTGGGTACATTTTTAAAGGGCTTCAAGGTGACCTGAAAAGAGCCAAACTCTTTTTTTCTTTTCAAGATGTGAAAAGGATCCCAAGAGTTAAGTTCCCCCCCTGCATGTTTTTTATTTTAGAATAAAAGATCACACCATGTCTTCCTTATATTTTTTTCTGAAAGACTCTTCAGGGGACCAGGGAACTGAACAGAATCTCAGTTGGAGGGGCAAGGGGGGCACTGTTTGAATCACAGAGAGAGCTTTTCTCCCAAGGCTCCCTTAGATGTTTGAGCTAAATGGGTGTGAACAAAAAACACGGCATTTTAAACAGTCTGACCAAAAATCCCTTCCCCTCTCAGTTGCTCAGATTTCAGTCTCTTATCACTTGTCAGAACCCCTCTAGTTCTCTAATCATCCACAGGGCCAACCATCCAGAACAGACTAGACAAGACCTGATATGATTAATGTTAAAAACAATCCCCAACCAAGCCCAAACTTTCTCTCCTCCCAGACAACCCACTTGTCAGGCCTTCTTCATGCACCTGAGAGGGAAAAAACAACAAAGCCCTGACCTAATTGTCACCTTTAGAGTAATTTGGAGGTATTTGAGACTTAGCGTATTGGGACGTTGCAGTTTTGCTTCTCACCTCCAGGTGGAGGTATACAGTAGCGGATTATCTGCATTTTAGAGATGTCACCTTGTGAAATAAGGCTGTGTACAAAGAGCAGTCCACTCAAAAAAACAACCAACCAACCAACCATCCAAAAAACCTGCTACAGAATCAGGGCTGTTTAAATAATTATTTCCCAGTGCACAAACAGATGCTCTGTCATAAAGAGTGGAACAGTTAATGGGATAAGTTTTGTTCGGTTAATGCATTCTCTGTTCCAAATCCAAACACATTTCATATAACAAAGGAAAGCCTAATCCCTGGTAAAGCAACACAGCTACTTCTGTGCAATATGATTTTATGACTTCCAGGTTTCTAGTGAAGTCATTAAAACCACCTATGGTTTAATATAAGGGCCGTAAAGTGTAACTACTAGCTGAGACCAGTTTAGCGCGGCTTCTTTTGTATGGAGGGACACAGCTCCCAGCTAAGGACATTTTCCATTGTCTCACCGACAGAAGGGCAGGGAGCAACTCCCAGTCAAAAGCTGGACCAGATCCTATTCAGCTCACTTGGTACAGCTGCTGTCTCTGATTGGTACAAGGATCCAGTAGCATGCATACAGGATGGGGTTGTTTCAAATGCCTTGCACAGCAGAATCAGGACAGCTAACAAGCCAGATCATAGGCGGTGAGTTATATGGGCCTGTGGTGCCCTTGCTCCAGCAATATTCAGGAACGTGGGCCCGGCTCCACCAGTGTTTGGGCTTATATTTTCAGAGCGATCCCGTCCATAGGATGGATGGGGCAATCACCCCGGGCCCTGTGCTTTGTGGGGACCCGTTCTTCAGAGGGACGTGGGGTCCAGGGCAGCCTGAGGGGTTAGCAGGGGGCCTGGTGCTGGCAGCAGCGAGCGACCTGGCCCTAGCCCTTCCTGCCCTGCTCCGCCTCACTCCACCCCTTCCCGCCTCTTCCTGCCCCTGCTCCACACCCTGCCCCATTCCACCCCTTACCCCAAACCCCCTCCCCGCCTCTTTCCGGCTTCCACCCCACTCCCCCGAGCGATGGAGTCCTTAGGCGAACAAAAGGCAATCATGGAGACTTTGAAGTAGACCTATTTCCTAAGCATCACCGGTAATTAACTACACAAATTAACATAAGGCAATTTATCCATTAGGCGGTTTAACATAAACTTTAAAGAGACATAGAGACAATGACATTATTTCACCCAAAATTCATGTAAATGTTAATATTCCCTTTTGATCTCTGAATCAATAGCTATAGTAACAGACAGGAACTGTCTGTTTACATGGGTAACATCTAAGAAGATATAAGTGAACACATACAATTAGTATCACCTTTAATTTGCTAACAATACAGGTTTGCATTTCAAAGTTCTAGCCTATCTAACATGGAATGGCCCTAATTACCATTTACATACGTTTCTAACATGTCTCCAAAGGTTGAACCTGGGTCATTTATCCTGCTTGACCCTTTCTGGCCATGCATCACACTTTGTATAACATTCGTTGCAATTATCTAACAGTGGTAGCAACAATGATTTGCATGGTCAGACTCTAATCAGATAACGTCACAGAGCCGTGTGCCCAGTTAGCAGCGCTGCAGTGTTCCTTTCACCTGCTTTACCGTCACACTTGTGCTCGCTGGCATAGAATACAGGTTGCTGATAGGCCTTGGAGCACCATAAAGCACTGGAATCCTCTTACGTAAGCCTTAAAAGAATAATCCCATTAAACAAATGCCTTTTCGCCGCATCACACCAAAACACCGAGGAGAGAGTGGCGAGGATCCGACACCTCTAAGAGGCTGAGCTCCTTAAAGAGCTAATAGAAATTAGAGATGGGAAAGAGACTTAATAGGTCCCATCCTTCCGGCCAACACAGGATTATTTCCCAAGGCTATGTACAGCCTAGCTGCAAATGACTCAAGCAATGGAGACTTCCACTACTTCCTTTAGTCAGACTGTTCCATGGTCGCGTGGATCTCACTGCACCAGATTGTGACAACCTTACAACTCCGAGCTGTCTCTCATCCTGCAAGAACTCCAAGTGATGTCAAGAGAGCTACTCACAGGGTTTGCCTGCCGAGAGTGGGCCAGCCATGGGGGATTCATTAACCGCTGGTGCCCAGAGCTGCTCTCTGGGAAGAGGGGGAAGGGGACCTGCTGGGGCTGGGCGTTTTTGTCCCCTTGGGAAGTTGGCCGCAGGCAGCATGTGTTGGAGGGAGGCTGGGGCTGCGGGCAGCCCAGGTGTGACATGCGGGCAGAGCCCTTTTTATAGAGGCCTCGAAACTCTTCCTAGGACTGCATATGGCCAGTGGTGTAGCCAGGTGCAGAGAACAGGGGGAGTGGAGATAAAAAAAGTCACCACTCCCTTGTACTCACCCAGCGGCGCTCCAGCTGTTCGGTGACACTTCGGCGGCGGGTCCTTCACTCGCTCCGGGTCTTCGGCGGCACTTCGGCCTTTTTTTATCTCCGCTCCCCCTGTTCTCTGCACCTGGCTACGCCACTGGGTGGCACCTGCTAAGGCTGGAGAGAGCTTGAGCGGCACCTCTCTCTTAGGCTGCCTCTGGGCACCCCCACCAGCTGCTCTGGGTGGGGCAGGGGAAGACCTCCGGGAAGGCGTATTTGTGTGGGGCATGAGCACAGCACTCCAACATGGCTGCATAGGACCAGGGACACATGTGGGTTACCATTCTTAAAGGGCTTTTCCTGGAGCTGGCTTTTTGGGGTGGTGGGTGAGATAGAAGTGGGCGACTGGTCGGTGTTCGTTGCCTCCTTGGTGGCTTCTCTTTCCAACGTGTGAGGCAGCTCGGTCCAGCCGTCTTGAAACTCCTGGGTGGAGAAAGCACCAGTAAAGCAACGTCTGAGGAGTCTGGGCTCTGCCCACCTGAGGTTGGGGTTGAGGGTTTTTGGCTACACCTAGTGACCTCTAGGCTCCCCTGAGAGGGTTCAAGTTGTTGGCATTGGCAGAGTGGGTGTGTCCTGCCCACTGTCCCTGTTCCCAGCCCAGTGATCCCCTACCAGTTAGTAGCCGTTACAGAAAGGAAAAGAAATCCAGGCAGCACTATGGCTGGTGCAGAAGCACCGGTCCACTGGAGGGCTTTCTAGTATCCATACCAGGCAAGAAGCTTCAATAACAAACAACCAAAACCCAACCACACACACCCAAAAACCAACCCACAACTCCCCCTTCTATTCCCAGTTGTGCAGGGAGTTCTTCCAACTGGGATTCTGCCCCATCGTGCAGCTGCACCCAACTTTACTAAGTCTCATTCCCCGGCCTAAAGGGACCGTGCAGGCAGCTCCCAGTTCAAGAAGTAGCTTTACCGCCCAGGCCCTGATCTGTGACTGACTGCACAGGGGGGTGACTACAGGCAGCCATGGATGGGATCACGTTATGCCCTCTGACTTATTCTCAGGCGTTTTGTGGTTGCTCCCCGTGCCCAGAGACTGGACGCATCTATGTCCCTTCCTGGCTTTCATGCACTAGCTGCCTGCAGTTGGCTTTACGTTCCCCATGCTAGAAGCGGCTTATTGAAAATGTCTCTGTTCCTATTACCCATTTAACCAGCTGAAAGGGAGTGGCTTCGGCTCCCACCAGCTGAGGGTAGCACCTGTGGAGCTGGCTAAGTTTAGGGCTGCTCCCTCAGGGGAGGGCACAGTCTCCTAGTGTGGCCTGATCCTGCCAAGTGAGGGCTCCCTGCAAAATGCCGAGCACCTGTCCCTGGAGCCCGTAGGAGTTGAGGTTGGAGATGCACAGGGTTGGGCTGTATGTTGCTGAATTTTAGAGGCTGTGATTTGTAAGGAAGTTCTGATGTGGTGGGCTCTGGAGTATCTTTTCTCCTCCCTGTGAGAAAACCTGGCTCTGGCCTTCCAAATAGACTCCTGGATCTGTCCTGTTTGTATCTCTGGAGATAAAAGAACCCTTCATAAGTGGTGGGCAACAAGCAAGGGGTTAAAATCCTGCCCCAAGGCAGCCAGAAGCCCTGCAGCTGCTGCTTCCAGCCATCTTCCAATTAGGCTTAATAAGACAGCGGCAATCCCTTATGGGAAATGTGGGCAAGACTAATTGGCAGCAGCAGACGCACCTTTGCCTGCAATGCTGGGAATATAAACCAGCAGCAGGGGGAGTGTGCCCACCCCAGGAGCGGATTGGGGGGTGGGGGGATACACGCCCTCCTCTCCCCGCCGTGGCTTTGATCCAGAGCTGTGAGAAGCTCTGGCTTTTGTATGGAGATCACATAAGATGCTTCTGCAGTAAGCTTCCATGCAGATGGGTTGGACACATTTCTACATTCCAATGGAAAATGGTGCCCCCTTTGGTGGGATCTAGGACTCCCTGGGGCAGGTTTTTTCCCATCCCTCCCGAGACTAAACAGCCATGCCAGCCTGCTTGTCTCATGCCTACATATAGATAGAGCCCTGTAAATCTGCGGATATCCGCTTCATATCCACGGATAGTGGATTGGATGCAGATACAACTGCGCAGGACTCTACTCACCGGTGATACCTGGCCCATGGCGGTCGGTTTGGGCAGCCTGGGGGGCGCAGCGCGCTTGGGGCCGGTGGCCAGTGGCTGGGGCTAGTTGGAATCGGGGCCGTCCTGTACCCGCTCACCGCGCCGCTTCCTGTCCAGCAGCTTGGGCCCCTCGGACAGCGCCAGCATCCCCACCATGGCCCGACACCACTGGCAGCTCCCCCAGTCCCAGGCCCGGCCCGCCGGCTCCGAGGCCATGGGGATTGGAGCGGATGGGGCCCCAGCGCCCCACCCCTCCGCCCCAGTGCGAGGCAACACGCACTGCTGAGGCATTAATTCCTCACTGGGAGAATCACTTCTGTGTGGTGGTGGAGCCCTGGGCATGGCAGCTTTGTTGCAGTTAGAGCTGGGCACAATAGTTGAGTAGCAAACAGCTTATCCGGCGAATTTCATTCCTTGTTATGTGCACAAATAGGGTGACCAGATGTCCCGATTTTATAGGGACAGTCCCGTTTTCTGGGTCTTTTTCTTATATAGGCTCCTATTACTCCCTGTCCCGATTTTTCACACTTGTTGTCTGGTCACCCTATGCACAAATGACGTGTAAATACTTCACTTTCCATGGATTTGTTTGTCCAATGCTCTTTGACAAATGGCTCATGCAAACAGAGGGTCGCTGGTGCCGCGGGGTGATTGACTGCTTTAGTCACATGCATGGTTTTCCCACCCTGATTGGTGGACTCCTCCTAGACAAGAACTTTCAAGATGGCTGCAGGGGTGCTTGCAGTGGCTAGGGTGACCAGATGTCCTGATTTTATAGGGACAGTGCTGATTTTTGGGTCTTTTTCTTATATGGACTCCTATTAACCCCCACCCCGTCCCGATATTTCACACTTGCTATCTGGTCACCCTAACTGGGGCAGATGTGCACAAGAGCGATTAACACTGTGCCATGGGTGCTGCAGACACAGCTCTTCCCGAATGAAAGTCTGTCGGTGCAAACGGTGGCGAGATGCAAACCAGGGGCACCGCAGAGACCCTGGGTTCTTGTCTGAACGTTGGAAGAGTCTTGCTGTATTGGCCTCGCTCCCGTTAGGATGGTAACGGGAAGGCTGGGCAGAACCTACCAGAGTGCTCTCTGATGAGGAGGAATTTAAAGTGGCCCTTCAAGGCCGAACAAAACAATTAGCCCTGAGCTGAATTACATCATTTGGTGCATGGGGAATATTCCATGGGCCTGTGGTGGTTTTATTTAATTAGTGCTGTGCAAGAACATGAACTAGCCTGGCCTGCAGATCCCCTCTCGCCAGGGGGAGTCGATGTCTCTCTTCAGCTTCAGAGACAGAGCATCGGCCTCACCCCCCCGGAGTGCTGCTTTGTTTTGAGCTGAGAAAAGAAGGATTCAAAGAATCCTTGTCTCTGCTGAAGGGAGCAATTCCGCCCAGATGCTCAGGGAGCCGAGGCCCCTTTGTGCGGCTCTGGCAAAGCAGAGGGATCTCTGAGTAAGTGAAATCCATTTCCCTGGAATGGGTGGTATGCTGGGGCTGTCCAGACAGTGTGGAGCTGGTGCAAACTTGACACTGGCTCAGCTCCCAGCATAGGAGCTTGGTGGAGTATCAGGTACCTGGGATGCCCTGTACTATGGCTCTTCTGCTTCCCAGGGGCCACATGGGTTCATGGAAAGCAGTGTATTAGATGGAGTCGGCTCAGGGCTGTTCCAGCTTACACGGAGGTGGGCAGGAAGCATGAGAGCGGCCTTAAAGTCCCTGTAACCCCCACCACGCCTGCAAATACAGGACCGGGGTAACTGAGAATCAGGCCTTACTATTCGTTCACTTGATTCGCCTTGGCGCAGCCATATGGAAACTGTCACGTTGTACATGATGCATTTAGAGCGTTATTAAGATGTCTAATTTTCCGGCTGATTAAACTCCAGGTAGTGTGGCACCATGTACTCAAAGCCGTTTCAACACGCTTAAAATATTGTGTCACACCATCGATCTTAACTAGCAGGGAAACCAGCTAGCTTAATTGTTTTAAAGTGATTTAGCTCAGCCATGTCTGCCATGGTGCTGGCCTGTTCTATCCATGCTGTGAGTGCAGCACAGGATCCTGGTCTGGACGGGCGACGGGATACTTTGCCCTCATGCCGGGCAAGGTGCAAATGGAAGAGACCTCTGAGCTCACCCGGCTCCAATTGAAGCCCATGGCAGAACTCCCTTTTGACTGCAATGAGAGCAGGATCACCTGGACCCGCACCTCCCTTTACCGCCTGTGAGACCATTCTGGCCTCGCCTGCAGTGACAGCTTCTCGTGAGCCTCCCTAGCAAGAGGCTGCCCCAGAATCCGCACTAGTCATCAGCTGATAATGCCTTCTCCTGGTCACTAGTGACCTCAGCTGAATTGGAACAGGCAACCCTGAGGCAAATAGCTTTATATCCCATTACCAGCCGCCCATCTAACAGTTCTGAGCCGCATGCAGAGTGGTCTCAAGTTCCGGACCATTAAGTATCCCCCCCGCTTCCATGTAGCAAAGGCAGCCCTCCTTCCCAATGTCTGCTCCCCACAAAGACAAGATCTAGACTTTTCCTCCCAGTAGGAGCGAGGTCTCAAGGACACTTAGTTATCTGTTTTCATTAGGCATGTATGGGTAGCACAACACCTCAAGGAATTCTCTCCCAGCCGGCTTCAGTACTCCCAAAGGGAAGCGAGTCTTGTTGATGCTGCTGCCATTGCTCTAATGAAGCATGAGCGGCTAGTCTCACATCAGCCGGTGCCTCGGAAAACTCTGCAAGTTTTGTTTGAAAAACAATTCTGCTTTCCTGGATCTTTCTGCTCCCCGGGGTAGATATATTTGCAAGTTTCTCTTTCTGAAACGGCGGGGTTCTGTCTTCCCCCATACCGGCGTAAAGCAAAGAGATGCTGCTTTCTAACAGGCTGGGAGCTGTCAACATCAGGACGTACCAAAACAGTAACGTTGTGGTAGCATCTAGAGCCCTCAATTAACCTGAGCCCCTGTTGTGCTAAGTGCTGTACAGACACAAAGTGACAGTCCCTGCCCCAGAGAGGTTGTAATAGTCACCCTAGGGATTTAAGGGGTTAGGCAGAGAATATAAGATGATTCATCATGCTGGAAACATCTGACACCCCCGCCCGCACCCACTATCTCCTAGGCTGTGGAATAGCCTCCCTAGGGATGAGGTGGAAATGCAGGGAAAGGTATAGACCAGGGAACAATCCTGCATGGATAGGTCTGATGATCAACAGGTCTCTGTACCTCTAATCTCTACCTTTTACAAGTCCCATGAGAGCCATCTCATCCAGCTGCTTCTCCGAACCTCTGGGGTCTTCTAAGCCACTCTTGGAAATCTACGTTCTCAAGCAAAAGTTACTGGAAGCCTCATGTCCCTTCATATGGAAGAATGTTCAGAACGTTGTGCCATCTTCCATCTCCACGAGGCAGGTGGCTTCTGGTCTCTCCCATTTCGAGAACAAACAAATCAGCTGCTGCTGCTGCTACAGAGTTGAGCAGCAATTAACAAGTAAGTCCTTGAGGCCACCCCACAGATGTGTAGACTCTTTGGACGACTGCTGGGATCCGTCTGAAGGCAGGCAAGCAGGGGATATAGGGCATGGGGATGCTTCAGGGGACAAAGGACTCACTGGAGTCCTTTTTGAATCCATGGCCCTTGCAATAAATGGTATCAAAGGCTACACTTACCCGCCGATTCCTGGGACCTGCATGTCCACACAGCAAAGAAAAACCCGCGGCTGGCCCATGCCAACCAGCTCGGGCTGCAGGGCTGTTTCATTGCGATGTAGACTTCTGGGCTTAAGCTGGATGATGGGCTTTAGGACCCCTTGGGGTGGGAGGATCCCAGAGCTTAGGCTCCATCCCGAGCCTAGACATCGACACAGCAATGAAACAGGCTTGTGGGGCTGAGTCGGAAGGCTTGGGCCAGACGGGGGGTTTTCTTTGCTGGCTAGACGTACCCTGAGAGACGTGCAGCTTGGGCAACTTTGGTCCCAAAGACTAGATAGAGAAATCAAGGAACTTCTACCCATGCGGTGAGCCTGCATCTGCTGAGACGCTATGTTGCAAAGAGGAAGCATTGTGAGACACCCGTTGCTGCTTCTGCACTAGAAGCAGAGCTGCCAGCGATGTGGAGGCTGTCTGTCTGCCTCTAGGCCCATTAATCCCACAGCTAAACTTCACTCCTGGTTTGCAAAACCTAAGCTGTACAAGCTGGCTTGGGCAAAATGCAAACCACCTGGGCTCGGCCTATTTCTGACCCTTTCAGACCCCAACTCGGGAGGGGACCTCAGGGTCAGTTCAGGTGTCTTACATTTGGAAGCGGCCAGGTGCAGAACAACTGCTTGGAAATAAGAGTTCAAATGCGCCCTTCACTTAATCACAAGTTGCGTTGTCAGCCTGCTATTACCAGCATTAGCGCTAAGCTGACGTGGATGGAGGGTCTGAACGTTTGAGACACGGGGACATCCAAACCTGCGCTCTGTCCCAACTCCAGCAGGCAACTTCCTCTCAAGCAGCCACCTTAAAAGAGCCTCATTCCTCTCCAGAATGATCCTTCCCCAGCTCCTTGATAGGGAGGGGGCAGGTTGTTCCAGGGGATAAGGTTCTAGACTGGAACCCAGGATATTTTGTTCTATTTTAGCTCTGACACTAGCCTGCTGTCTGACCTTGGGCAAGTCCCTTCCCCTTGCTGTGCCTTGTCAGCTTAGATTGTAAGGTCTTCAGGGAAGGGACTGCGTTTACTAGGCGTACATACCCTGCCCAGCACAGCGGGGCCCTGATCTCAATTGGGGGCTCCCAGTGCTATCGTAATAAAAATGTCACCCCTCTCCCAAGGCAGGTGAGTTTCCCGCTGGCCCCTTAAGCAGCTGCACTGGGCTGTAGCAGTACTTGCGTTTATAAAGCAGTTTGTTTTCAAAGCACTTAAGCAGCCCAATGTCAGTCGCTTGCTGTTGGCGTCCATGGGCGCTTTGGTGCTCAGCAGTGGCAGAAAGCTGAGGCTTGTGTGTGGCATGGAGAGGTTTGTGGCGTGCAGGTTCCAAGTTGCCCAAAGAGGGGGAAGATCAGGCACTGAACTGCTGTCCCCACCTTGGCCCCTGGGGTGCAGGTGGTGTCTGGGGTCAACTTATTTCCTTCACCTTCATGCCTGCTGCTGGAGTGGGAGCGAAGGCAAATCCAGGAGGTGCCCCATCCCAGTGCCCACCTGCTTTCTTTTTGTTTGATGGCAGCCCTTGCCATGCCTAGACGTAGACCGTCCAGCCCCACACCTGCCATTTGGACAACCGCTACCTCAGGGGGGAGCACATCAGCGCTGTAACCGCCACACCGCAACGCGGTGCGTGTTTAGGAGGGAAGCGAAGAGGAACGCTAGATCCTATATTCCCAAACTGGAGTCTACCCAACACCTTTACGGCTTTTGCCCTTTGTGTTTAGCAGAGTGATGGTACATAGCAGGAGAGAAACTTGACGGGGGCGAGGGGGTGGTGGTTGCAGGGTAGGTAGGGAAATCAGATGTCGTTATTCTCGGCAAGAAATCCAATGCTGGTAGGAGCATCTGAGAGGCAGGAAGCTAGAGAGCATCCCTTCCCTAGAGGAAGCGGCTCCATGAAATATTGATAGGATTCGCACACAGCAGCCTCTGGAATGGTGTGAGCTGCACTGCAGAGCTCAGACCCCCGCAGCAGCGCGAAGCCAGGGGTTGTTGGATCTCCGCGGAGAAGCTTCTTTTGTAGAACTCATGTATGCCAAGAGGATTCCATGCTGGCCTCCACCCTGCTGGAGGAAAGCAGCCCCTACCCCTCCACCCCCACTGGCACCCTTGTTCCTAGCTCTGCGACTCACCCCACGGTGACAATTCACGTACTGAGGTGGCTGGGAACTTCTCTTCTACCCAGCGTGTGAGGGACTGGTGGGAGCCGTGGACAACTCTAGGGACCAGGTCACATGGGGGCAGCAGTGGGATCCACTGCTTCCCACCTTCCTGAAAGCTGAAGTTGGTAGTGACTAAGAGCTCCCACTGCCCGTTAGCTGCCATCTCTTGTCTTCCTCCCAAGACAGGCCTCAGCCCTTGGAGGGGGGTTCTATGCCTGTGCCTTCTCCACTAGAAATACACCGAGACAAATCTCTAAAATAAGATTCAGCCCCTACCAAAACAAGACACGCCACTGCGCATTCTTCTCCCCCTGGGGAGAACGTGTGATGTGCAGTCACGTTGCTTAATGTGCTCCTGGAAGGCACTCTGATACCACAGCGATGAGCACGGGATAAGAATGTGTATAAAGTGGAAAACAAACTTGTTCCGTTTGCTCAAGGGGGCATCGTGGATTAAGAACAGAGGCTCCGCATGGGTTAGACCTTGTGGCCCTTTTCACATGAAGGAGGGGTCTTTGGCCAACATAATTCTTCTTGCAGTGTTGGGTAACATGCCACCCCTCCTGGGCAGACAGCTGGGGTGTTGAACTGATTCCCGTTTCTACTGGGACATCGGTAGCTACCCAGGACTGGGTAGTGGACAGTGTACTGCATGCTGTAGCCATCTGAGCCTTCGTGTCCATTGCAGGGATAACATCAGGCCCTCCTGCTCCAGAACCACAGGCCCTTGCTGCTTATGCTAGAGAAGAACTTCCTTTAGCAGTATAGGGGCTATGAAGCAGTTCTGATTCCATCCAGTCCAGGGCAGCAGTGCCGAGGTACACACCCGCCAGTTCATTAGTGTAGAGTTTGCAGAGCATTAGACACCATGATGCTGAAAGTTGCTGAACTATTGCACATTTGTTATGAGCATCCAACGGGAGCAACTGAATTCCTGCTTGCTGACTGCCTTCTGTGCCAACCCAGTCCATCCCACACTGTTTGTCAAACTGCAGTGGAGTGAACAGCTAAGGGGGACAGAAATCCCCAACTCCAGCATGGATGTGCTCCAATGCAGGTGCTCTGTAACTGACATATTAAAGTATAACCTGTAGGAGTCCCCTCACTAGAGGCGGTGACTGATTGATACATTACTGGCAATTCCAAAATTCTGGGGGGTCAAATGAAACAGCCAGAGCATTTTCCCCTTTTAATAGAGACAAAGGGAATTTTGAAACAAAGTTGTTTGGAACTGAAGAATGGAAATGTGTTTCCAAGATGCTGGTTTTTTTGTTTGTTTTTTGGAGTGGGGCGGGGGGGGGGGGAGGGGGAATGTTTAGGTTTTGACCTAAACAATTCAGTGAAAGACTTTGTGAAGTTGGTGTTACCGAATCTGCTTTTTTCCCCCTTTCATCAAAAAGTTTTTTGCTGAAAGAATTTTCCCCAGCTCTCCTAGTCAGCACATGGGCGTGGTGTAGCTCGGGGAGAAGAGGATCTGGGGGGATGAGACTAAGCAGGGAAGGACCGCCCCGGTCCCTGGAGTGTTGGCACTCTTGGGCAGAATGTAGCCAGAGGAACCTGGATGAATCTGCTGGAATTGGTTCATCCCAGAATCAGGGAATTTAAAAAAGTAAATCAATGAGAACTACCCCACAACCTCCTTCCATGTAGGGGAGACTTACTCTTCTGATCCTTTTACATTGCCTAGGACCAAACTGAGTTCAGTACAGAGCTGCGGTGTGGTTTTTGTTTTTTGTTTTTTTGCTATGTGGACATTACCACAGCCACAAGCCCAAAGGTGGATTTGTTCCATTGCCAGCATCCTCCTTACTAAGCTACAGAGGGGAAAAAAGCAGAGCAAGCACCTGGCCCAAAGTGATGGGGGGTATTTCCTCCCCTCTGTGTAGTGGGAGAGCATTTGTGTGATAAGCTCAGTCTCAGGAGCAGCTTTAAGGATGCACAAAACCAATGGCCAAGGGACCCAAACAACCCCCGCTTCCCATTCATGAGCGGGTGCTCCCAGTTTGCAGGACCACGGCCTTGAAAGGTGGCAGGGGGGGTCTGAATGGAAAGGGAGTGAGGAGGGTGAGTGAAGGTGGTGGGAGAAGGGCAGAGATGAGACCCTCCAAAAGCAGACTTGCTGAGATGCCCCCAACCTCAGACCCTCCTCCTGCAAGCCCCAAATTCAGTGCTGCAGTCCTCGTCTTCGCAAGCTGACCCAGGCGAAGTCTCAGCCAGTTTACATCTTCTTGACGCTAGCGAAGAAAGCCACAGACCAGTCGCTTTACTGGGGGATCTTGGCCTTGTGTGACGGCTGCTGGTTACTTAGACATACTAGGCGTGATCGTTCCACTGTTACTTTGTCACTGAAGATGTTGCAGTGGGGGTGGGAGGCGGACAGCAGAAGTCTTCCTGAGATTAAACACTACGCCCCACCCCCCAGCAAGACCACCCCAGCTACTGCAGGGTTCTGCTGATGGGCCACGGAGAGCCAGTCCAAGTAGCAGAACCAATGCACCCATTGCATTATTTCTATTCGAGGCAGCTGGGGCTCACCGTGTGCCAGGCACGGCACTAGTCCCTGGACTCTAGAACGTGCAGTCGAAGGGCCACAGACAAAGGGCAGGAGGGGAAACTGAGGCAATGTCGCCTGAGCAGAGCCATGATTAGAACCCAGGTGTGACTCCCAGTCCGCTGGCCGGTAGCCTCTGCACACACGAGCCATTGTCAAAGGCAGGTTCTGCAGCCAGAGTGAGCCCAGATCATACGCTACCTGCTAGAGGGATGCCATTTCAAAGCCTTCTCTTCTCCATTTGATCGGCTGCCCCACAACTCCGCCCCTATGCTGAGGCTTCCCTGCAGGCGACCGGTTTTTAAGGATGTTTTTTGGAGCCCGATGGAGTGTGTGATGCTGCGACTGAGCCCAGGGAGGCTCATGCGATGGGCACGTATTTTATGGAAGCAGGTCATGAATAAATAACCATGCACGTGGCTCAGATGGCACATGGAAACCGCTCCGCACACCTCACGCTGCCTTGGAGCAGGAGATTGCAAGCGCTCTCATGACGCAATCAATAATCACATTCTCTGTCGGCTCCACTCAGAGTGGACTGAGACCCTCCTTGCAGCCCTTCGGTGCTAATTATTTATCGATCCCAATTGCAGCTTCCATTAGGCCCAGTGCTCTTTGCCTTGCCTTCTCCCAAGGATGGAGAATGCAGCGCCGGCTGAGGAGGAACGCAGCTAGGCAAAAAACACAGGCTTCCCGTACTACCTGTTTTCCCAGCTCCAAGCAAGGCCCTAAATCCAGCATGGCTTGGGAACAGCTTCATGATGCTCAGCCTTTAGGCTCAGACAGGGCCTGAAGCATCAAAGGAAGTCAATCTTAAAGACGCCTCTGCTGAGAGAGCAGTGGCTTAATAATCCAATACCACGTGATATGTCTATGTTCCAAGGCATCACCCGCTGTATGCACAGACTCTGTTATTCCAGGGAGGCGCAGGGTTTGTGCAAATGTTAGATGGGGAGAGGGCTTCCTCACTTCACTTTGTTCCGCCCTGCCAGTTCTTTGCACCCTGTAGCAGACTGCTGGAGTCTCCCCCGCAGACAGCCCGTGGGCTTTGGGGCTGCCATGGTGGCAAATCCACACGCACATGCCAATGGAGCTAAGGCGTACGGAAACGTGAGCCGATCCCTGCATTCCTGATCTGCAGCTCCTCTTTCCTTTCTGAGCACTGCAGAAACCAGGTGGGCCAGGGGGCTCTGAACACTCCCAAGAGCTGTAATGGAAGCCTCCCTTCGGTCCACTCACCGGATTCCATCCTCATTCCAGTGTTCAGGAGAATGGCGGTTGCTATAGGAACAGAGAGCTCTCAGTCACTGGCCGTTTTCACACCAGGGACGCCAGATGTGCTCTGCTCATCCACTCAGCCGCGAATTCAGATCGACTCAGGCCCGGGGTGGACAGAAAGCATAACTGTGGACACAGCAAGAGCTGCACAGTAGCAAAGCCGACCAACTGTGCGCTCACGCTTCTGTCCCTGTCTGTTTGCACACAGCATCCACTGGCTTCCCAACCCAGTGTGACTCCATATATTTCCAAATAGACCTAATGGCTCAAGCAAGTCCAATGGCCCATGAAGATATTTGGGACAGAACAAGAGAACTATAGGAGGGGTGCAGAAGAGACGAAGGCACCATCACCATTGGGCACGATTCAAATCTAGACAGTGGTTAACGATGGCCCTTCATGGGCATTGAATTGTGCGAGCCACATAAATGAGTGCCTCTTAATTAGCCTCGTGCAAGAGTAATGGATCATGGAATATGGACATGGGTCAGAAGAGCTGTGGCCAAGGCAGAATGCTGGAGAGAGAGAAGTGAAGCAACACCATCTACCAGATAGTAACCATGTCTCCAACCCCAAGAGTTCACAAGTCATGAGTTCTCCCCTGCCCCCAAGTCATGATGGGCTTAACAAGCATGAGATTTAATTCATTTTAGGATCTTTATATCTGCTCTTTGGTTTTGAGCTTTTTTGGGGTGTCACATTTTCAAGCTTTCACTGCAAGCAGAGGGTAGATTCTCACATAACCTGACTCCAGGAGTTGGCACTTTAGGAAACACCCCCAATATCACAAGACTTGGGATAAAATCATAGGAGCCGGCAAGACTAACAATAGGCAAGTTTAGCTACTTTATCATAAGACCTTTGCATCTAATGTTTTATTATTAGGGGGGGGGAGGGATAGCTCAGTGGTTTGAGCATTGGCCTGCTAAACCCAGGGTTGTGAGTTCAATCCTTGAGGGGGCCATTTGGGGATCTGGGGCAAAAATTGGGGATTGGTCCTGCTTTGATCAGGGGGTTGGACTAGATGACCTACTAAGGTCCCTTCCAACCCTGATATTCTATGATTATTCTGGTATTCCATTTGGTCCCTACTTCAGCCAGTGCCGTGTGCTTTCCCATTGCAGTCCTCGTTTTAAGTGATCCAAGAAAATCCATTGTGTTGCTCCTAATTCTCTTGGGCAATACCATTCCACCGGCTAATAGATCTCAGTTGCCAGGGAGCATTCCATAATATTCTGTTTAAATGATCCTTCCGATGATTTTAGTCCAGTCCTGCTCCTTGTTACATGAAGTGGCTGGATGTCCTGCTTAGGCATAGTTGGAGAAACAGCTTCTGGCTGTTGGGGGCAGCTGTTTCTTGGGTCAGCCCAGGGGAGAAGCTACACTCAGCCCTGCATAAACAGGGCGTTCGAGAGGCTGAAATACAAAGCCTTAGTATGCTCCGGCATTACCTGTATTTCAACACGGCTGTGAAGAGAGAGGGTTGTGACTAAATCCTGTTATCATGGTTTAGTCTTGTATTTATGGATAGAATATTAGTAATTCAGGCTTTTGCCTGGGTGGCAGCATGGGTCCCATGTGATCTGGCCACAAGCAGGGCTATTTAGGTTGTGTACATGGAGTGGCTAACAACAGCCAAAGATACTGCTTGATCTCTATGCAGGGGAATCATTCCAACAGGCTTAGACTCTCTCAGCTTCAAGAAGGGAGATTTTTCTTTGATAAATTAGGAACAGTTTGAGGGGGAAGAGTAAGGGAGCATCCATAAACAATTGCTATGCTGCTTCCCTGGATTTTAGAGTCAGAGTCTGTACAACACTGAAGGAGAGCAAAAATCGGGCATGATACGCCCGGACTTAGATTTCCTGCCAGTCTAGTCATGTTTCCAGCTGCCTCTCCCCTCCCTTTTCAGAAGTAAATTCTAACAACCCAATCAAGCATCCTCTGCCTAGTCCTCTGCACTGCAACATGGGGAATTAGCAACGGGCACCATCATTTGCATCCTCCCATTCAATTGGGTGGCACTCTTTGCATGATTTGGAGGCCACCCAATTAGATGGCAGCATGCAAACTGCAGACTCGGCTCTTGTTTCTATGACCAAAGTTTGACACTCCAGCAGAGCAGCACAAACGTCCCAGTCAAGTTACTAAATAATTTCAGATGGATTTTAAATGCTTCTTTCGGGGAAAGGCGCTTACTGAGACACAAGGCCAAAAATCTGCCGTCCTTTCTTAAGATAGTATTGCAATTTTGCTCAAGAAAGGGCAATGAATTTGGAGTCTAATACACAGAGAAGATGATTTTCCATAAAACTTAAGGACCTGATTGAAACAAGTTTCATGCATCCAATTTGTGAGCAATTAAGTGTGCATGTCTGGTAATTGCACGTGCAAGTTTTTAATCCATCTGCATTCAGTTATTCACCTTGTTGCCCAGTTAATTGCTTGCTCAAATTTGCTGAGCAATTGCTCATCTAACTTTAAACAAACAAAAAAAATCCGGTCTGAAGGTGTCCAAATGTGGTTTGTCGGACAGGGTTCTGGAAAACTCAGACTCATGTGAGCTCATGAGTTTTCACACAAAATCAGTGTTTCTTACCTTCGAATCTAAGCCATTCTTTACATCACATTAAGAAATGGCAAGGATCACAGACTAATAGTTCTTAGAAGACATGTCTACAGTGCACTTAAAAACCTGTGGCCGGCCTGTGCTATGTGACTCGGGCTCGTGGAGCTTGGGCTAAGAGGCTGGTTAATTTCAATGCAGATGTCTGGGCTCAGGCTCCAGCCTGAACCCAAACGACGACACCACAGTTAAAAAGCCCTTTAACCAAAGCCCCGTGAGCCCGAGTCAGCAGGCGTGGGCCAGCTGCTGGTGTCTCCTTGCAGCGAAGACGTACCCAGAACTTTCTATTTTCATTCAAATTCTGAGATTGGTTTTTTCGGGGTTTGCACGATTCTGGTGCTTGGGTAGTGTTCTGGATTCCACCCAGTTTCAGTGACCCATATGGGCATTTTAGAACCCTGAAAAAAATCTGTTCCGAATGTTAGGATGTGGTCACAAGTCTCTTGTGTTGAGTCCTGCCATCTGTATGATCTATGGACACTGAATTTACGCTCATGCTACAACGGTCTCACCACTTATCTTGTCCAACAAAGAGGTGCCCGAACAAAAACTCACAATGTGGATGTTGCCTTCCTCTGTGGGGTAAAGACTTAAATAGTCATTGGGAGGGAGAGCATGAGACTGATTCTGTGGTCCAGCAGGAAAGGCACCCCCCAGGAAGATAGGAGAGCCTGGGTTCAGTCCCTCTGCTCCAACTACTCCTTCATTGTGTACCCACAACCTTCAACAAGAGAGGCTGAGGGAGCCCTGCCTCCGAATGTCCCATAGCTCAGCGGTCACTCCAGCCTCCTGAGACGTAGGAGAGCTCTGTTCAACCCTTTTCTCCCCTCTCTGCCAGATGGGGGGATTGAACCTGGCTCTCCCACATCCCAGGTGGGTGCGCTTACCACTGAGCTAAAAGCGGCCCTTTCCTCCTGCTGGACTTTGAATAGGACCCAATCCAGTCGGTGGCCCCTGGGCACGCTAACTGGATCAGGCCCCACACACAGCTTAGGCATTTGTCTCCCGATCTTCCCCCAGTTCGCGAATTGCTGTGGGGCTCAGGGGAGAGAGAGGTGCCTGGACAGCTGGAGGGATGCTGCAGCGCACGTGCCCAGAGGCAGGAACAAAGATGCTTCGGGAACAAATACTTCGCTGCTGAAGGAGTTTAGGTGCCCCTGGGGGTCGGCGGGAGTTCCGTGGATTGCAGTGGAGCCAAAATGGGGAGATGGGCATCTAAGTCTGGGGCTTAGGCACCTAAGTACCTTTGTGGATCTGACTGTAGTCTCTCTGTCCCTCAATTTCCATCTATAAAATGGGGTTAATAATACTTCCTGTGTCTGTCTTGTCTATTTAGATTTAGAAGCTCTTTGGGGGACAAGAATCTGTTACGTGTATGTACAGCACCTAGCGCCATGGGCCCCGATCTCTGCTGGAGCTGGTAGGCACTGCTGGAATACAGATAATTCCTATTAATAAGACAGGAGGAGGTCTAAAGCAAATGATCAGAGCTTTCTTATTCCCCACCCATCCCAAGTAGTGATGAGCTTCATCTGCAGCAACGAAGATTTAGGGAAAAAAACTTTCAAACTAGAAAGGTAGCTCAGCTCTGGAACCGGCTTCCAAGGGAGGTGGTGGAATCCCCCTCACTGGAGGTTTTTAAGAACAGGTTGGACAGACACCTGTCAGGGATGGTATAGGTTTGCGTGGCCCTTCCTCAGCGCAGGGGGCTAGACTCTGACTTCTCGAGGTCCCTTCCAGCCCCACATTTCTAGGATTGTGCTTCTCCTAGGATCACCATCCACCACCTTTGGCTCAGGCTAGGGTGACCAGACAGCAAGTGTGAAAAATCGGCACGGGGGTGGGGGGTAATAGGAGCCTACATAAGAAAAAGACCCAAAAATCGGGACTGTCCCTATAAAATCAGGACATCTGGTCACTCCTAGCTCAGCTTTGCTCTCTCCTTCTCCTGAATCAGGCATTCTAGCTCCAACGCACTCCATCAAAGACGGAGGCCCTGAGCAGCAACACTGAGTTCAGGCTCCAGACTTTCCCCAAGTTTCTGGGAACTGGCTCTGGCTCTCTCGCGTCTCCCTATTATAAAGGGTTACGGGCTGGCTGCGGGGGTCAGAATCCAGGTTCGCCAAAGATGGGGAGTATTTGGCTTTGAGCCCCATCCCTAGTTACACGGTTGGGTTATTACAGACCCCAAACAATGTCTTTGCATCCTGACGGGAGTGAGGGAGAGAAGTGGGACCTCAAACCATGGATTACAACCAATAAGGGGGAGAGGGAGGGAAGAGATGTCATGTTAAAGAACCATCCTCCCCTCCCCCGCAAAAAAATATTGCTTGCGAAATAACTGATGACTGCTCCCCACATGCCTTGCATCTCACTTCTGAATTTCTTCCCTACCGCTGCTTTTGGCTGTGAGGAGAATTGGGTCAGGGGAGGTAACCATGGAGATGCTTAAGCAAAGAGTCTACAGCTCCGCTCCTGTCTCTCTCCAGAAACCTTTAAAGATTAACTAGATTGCCGGCTCCTCGCACCAGGGATGGGATTTTGGGTTTGAATCATTTGGGGCAGAATTTTTTTTACGGGGGGAAGAAGAGGTGGTGTGTGAGTGTATTTTGGAGAAGAAGCAGGGGTGTCTTTTATTCCTGTTATACCTGGACACCGTTGTCGGACTCCTCTATTTGGTAAGATGCATCATTTTCTTATTACCCCTTTTCCTTAAAGGTGTGTGCATGGGAGGAAGGAGAGTGTATCTCTTTTCAGGAGCATTTGCAGAGGTGAATATTTAATCAAAAAATGCAACAGGGAATTAATTTTTCCAGACAATTGTGCCTTTGCATGTTGTGCATCTGCTGAAGCACATACAGGGATATTTCTTTCGGTCCGTGTGTGTTTCTATTAAAGCAACAGATCAGCAGGAGAAATGCTACTAACATGACATGTTTCTTTCATTTTGATTGCCCTTATTTGATTTCCTGCTATTCCATATGTCCTGAAGCGATTTTGCCAACGAAAGCCCTAGCACCGATTCCAGTCTGTGCAGAGAAATGGAGCTCATTTACCGGAGAACTTCTCAAAATGCTTTATTGTGTTTAACTGTAAGAATGGTGAAGGTCGCTGATAAGCAACCAGATTAGGTTCTACACGCTTGGTATCTATCTCCTCTTTCTTTTCTTCTCCCCACCCTCCACTGTCTTAGAGCAGCGGTTCATGGCAGAGAAGGAAGGAAGCTTTAATGTAATCTAATCACTGATTGAGCATTGCAGTAATTTACTCCAAGAATGTTTTTAGTATTTTGCAATAAAATAAAAATAGGAGGGAGAAAGGGGATTGGAAATTGCCTTGCAACCCCCTGCTTGGTTAAAGTGAGCGTGTGAGAGAGGAGGGGCGCAAACCCCCCAAGTGCTGCAGATTTTGGATCAAGGATATTCTTGTTGTAATATGTTACATTTGACAGGTTGGTACCAGTCGGAGCCTATGGCTTCTGTGTATGCTCCCCAGCTACTTTGGATATGTTCTGTAACCAAGCTTGTCTTGGTACAGCAGACAGCACGTCCTTCCAGTTCCCACCCCTGACTACTCGTTCTCTGAGAGAGCCATAAGCAGATGAGGAGAATGGATAGAGGTAAAATTAAGGACAGGGTAACAAATACCTTTCCTCTAAGCTCAGCAATACAAGAGCATGCTTTCCTTGTCCTTTGGCACGGATTAGTCTTTGTGTGCTGTATTGAAAGTGATCCTATTAGCGCTGTGCTATAATGATCTAATTTGTTACCACCGGAGCTTAGCAATTCTCAGTGGTGGAGGAAGAGCAGCGGAGGGAAAACAGCAGCAGGATCCTCTGTTTTTCGTCTGGCTTTATACTAAGGATACTTAGCTGTAGTTATCTTAGGGATGATGAAATGGAGGTAAAAGGGACCCTTAGAACCCCCCCATTTATCTTCTGGATTCAGTTTTGAGCCAACACCCCAGCATGTTACTATGGGGCACTGTGTTGCTAGGGGTACCCCTCTTAAATGACATTAAAAATTATGACACATTGTGTGTGTACATGTGGACGTGCAAAAGCTAGGGTGTTGCCCTTGTTAAATTCCAATTGGGTGATTGCATTCTGCCTCCCCAAATTCTCCGCTGCAGTATCAGTTGAACACTGTATTGTTTACTTCCTGTCCTAACTGTGGTCCCAATCCAGCAAAGGCTCACACATATGCTTAACTTGAAGTACATGAGTCGTTCCCCTTGAAGTCTTTGTGGGATCGGGGCCTGGTTTTTGTCATGCTGCTCCACAGCTATTGCGCTCCACACCAGAAGCATTTGCATTTCAGGGGTAGGTAAAGTGATCCATATTTTATAGGAATTTGCGATTATGAGATTTATAGACACTCAAGATTTATAATTCAGGAGTTTTTCTGTGTAGTGGTGAGAGAGAACATTCTCATAGTTTCCGAAAAATTCAAGGTCCTCCAACCCACTATGCTGGAACACTTCCATGCTACTGGAGCTAGGCATCACTTCTGTTGTGCATTATTGTTCCAATTTTACAGATGGGGAAATCAAGGCACAGAAAGGGGAAGCAACATGCCAAAGGCAACCGAGAGAGCCAGTGTTGAAACTGGGATCAGACCACTGGCCTCCTGGTGCTTTACCCACACAACTGAAGTGCCTCCCTGTTCTAGGAACATTACTGAGAATTATTTGGATTGCTGTAGCACTTAGGTGCTGGGTGCCGTACAAGCACACAACAAAAGGGCTGTGCCTGCCCCCAGAGAGCTTAGGGTGATTCTCCCAGAGCAATGGTAGAAGTCCTGTCACTCGTAAATAACAGCTGACCTCAGTCGCGGTGATTGGCGGAGCTGTATTAGATATTGGTGGGTATTTGGACATCCAAGGCTTACGAGTGAAAATATCTGCCCATCCCCAACATTTTACATGGTTTAGCATGAATGATCGCTCACCTGAAATGTCCTATCAAGAAGTGTGTTGTTCTCCTATGGAAAAATGTCTGCCATCCAGGTACGGACAGAGAAACAATGCCGTTCGGTGTTTGTACGGGACCTAGCACGATGGGCTCCTGGTGGTCCATGATTAAGGCTTGTAGGTGCTACGATAATACAAATCATTAATAATAATAATAGTGCCATGTGACCGCAGTAGACACCCGCACCTGTGGCCTATCCACTAACAGATGACTGAAGAGAATAGTTCGTGAACAGTCTCCGGGGTGAAAATTCTTGATACAAATTACGTAGTGACTAATGAACAGTCTGAAGAAGACCAGCATCAATTCACTAAGGAAAAAGTGGGGAGGGGGCAAAATGAGTAACAAATATTCATTGTGCCTGACCTAGCAAAACACGTAAGCGTGTGCTTAACTCTAAGCACAGGATGCACCCCCATGCCAGCATTGGAGCGTCTCCCCCTGTCGAAAACGAAGCCCACAGTTAAGTGCTGTGCTGGATTGGGGCCTTCACAAAGAATTGAGCCAGCGCCGCTCAAGGCATTTACATCCCTGGGAAATAAGCCGGCAGGCAACAATCCTGCACTGGCCCCCTGGAGAATGGGCTAACTTGGCCACCTAGGTCTCTTCCAGCTCGGATTTCTATGCTCCAGTAAAATGAAGGGTTTGTAAACCCCTAGAGCAGGACAAGGGGAGCCCATCAGGATCTAGCCATTCCAATATCCTCTTTAACTTGGGTGATTCACCCCCCCGATGTCAGCCACGATCCACTGTGCTCCTTCAGCATTGCCAGGAAAAGAGGCCCTCTGCAAAGCCGTTACTGCTCCTCAGAGAGGAAACTGATGACTCAGCAGCAGCACCTAACAGTCTTGAAGCTTCCTGAAGTCCTGAATTGTAGATTTCCTTCCCTGGCAGCAGCTGTTGCCCCCTCCCCCCACAGAACCCTGGCTAGGGAGGTGTCGGGACACAAGGCAGCGAGCCCCCTTTTTAAAAAGCCATGGCCAGGTGTCAGAGCAGGTCCTTGCCACGAATCTCTGCATGTTGGGCACAGAGACCCAGTCCAAGATTTACCTGCCGCTCGGCCAAGGAGAAAGCAGCCGAGCTGATGAAGTCTGCGCTGGCGCCAGACAGGTAAAGGGCTCCCCCGTCTGCTGAATTAACTTGCAGAGAAGAGACAAACCCGGTCTGGAGTTCTGCGGTCTGGGCAGTCTCCCGGTCAAGTCAGTTCTCCAGTAAGTAGCGCCACTGGGTTGAATTCTGCTCTCGTTTACACCAGTAGATTTACCCGCGAGTTACACCTGTAGAGTAGGGAGGACTTTGGCCCTCTAGTTTGCACATACAAAGTACCTTTTACCCATCTTATCTTAAAGAGCTTTGCCAAGGAGCACCACTGCTTTACAGAGGGGGAAACGGAGGCACAGAGAGGTAAAGTGACTTGCCCCAGACCACACGGTGGGTCAGTGGCAGAGTTGGAGATAGAGCCCAGCCCTTTGCTCTGGCCAGTGGCTGTGCTGCTGTCTCTGTTTCCATAGTGGGTAATGCCTGTGAGTTTGAAGGGATTTTTGACAGAGAAAGTGCAAGGGAGATGTTTATAAGCAGCAGCTTGTTTTTCAAGGGTCTTGCGCATGGTCATTTGTGTCATTCTCTTTTTGTGTCACATATGAAGGCTTATTGATAGTCGCACCTTGCAATGACAGAGCAACGGTTTTCCGGGGATCTCAAAGCACTTTGCAAACCTTCCACTCATGGAATTCGGATTGGAAATGTCTAATAACATTTCAATATAGAGTTGTTGCTCGAGCTGAATGAATAATTGATTCAGGGGCTGTGTGTACAGCATCTAGCACAGAGGGGCGCTGTTCATGACTGGGGCTCCCGTAATGCAAATAAACAGGAAATAATAAAGCCTGGGATCTGTGCAGCAGCATTTTGAATGGATGTGAGCAGGGTAGGCTAGCATGAATCAAGGTCACAGAGGAAGAGGTGGCAGTGGCCAAGAGATGAGAGGACGAAGGGTTGACGGTGTGGATGGAGAGCAAGGGCTGGATCTTGGAGAGCGAGCGTGCAGCAAGCAGCAGCTAGATTGAGACACACCTTGGATATGGGGGGTCCAGAGAGAAGGCTGAGTCAAGGATGATGCCGATGTCCATGGGCCTGCGTGTGGTGCTGTCCATAGCTTTACCTGGAGTTTAACCTGCAGCTTGTCTAGGAACGAATAAAGTAATGGGAGTGCCTCGGCACAAAGGGAAGGGAGAATCTGGCCCAGGAGCAATAAACCTCATGGCTAGGGAGCTCATTGTGGAGTCTCGGGGCTTTGAGGTACAGAGGGTCTAGCAACCTGGGAGCTGGCTCTAAATAAAAGTGCGGGAATGAAGTGGAGCCTGGGAGAAGGAGCTGGAGGGGATCGGGAAGTGCGAGAGGCAGAAGCAGCAGCAGCGGTGCACATGGGAAGGAGCTTACGCAGGGTCTTGACAAGGAGGTGGAGTAAGTCCATCCATCCATGGGAGGAGATGGGGATCCAGGGAAGGGATTCCACTGGGGCAGAGGGCAGGCTTGGAAGGGGATCTTTGTGGAGGTGTTTTGGGTAGGATGGAGGGGCGGGAAGGCCAGGAGATGAGCCTGAATGCACTTGTTCATTTTGTGCCAGCTGAGGTACCTCCAATAAAAGGGGACCTCTCGTTTGTGGTGGCCGGTGGTAGCTCCCAGAAGCTGCACCCTATGTGATTCCCTAGTGCAGCAGTTCTCAGCTTTTCTCATCCCATGACCCTTTGTTACAACCAACCAGAGTGTCAGGACCACTCTCCCAGCCAGTCCTAAAGAAAGGGAGGTTGAGGCTGAGAGCCCATATCCTACGCTACTTACTAGCTACAGACTCGATCCAAAGCCCATTGAAGTCACCAGAAAGACATCCACCAATTTCAGTGGGCTCTAGCTCGGGCCTGCCCTTCACCTGTAAGGCCAGAAGGCGTAAAAGTGATATTACTGGGCACTTGTAAAACCGACATTTTTATTTGAAAGGCCTCATTTTGAGCACTATGTTCTCCTTCAATTTTACCCCGGTGCTAAGTATTGCTTTGGCAATTACGGTCTGCTTAGCAAACAGCACCCCTGCCACGCTCGTCTGTAGAGAAGGGGAGGAAAAGCCACTTGCTAACCTGTTTTGTGTGTGTGTCTAATGGTGGGTTAATAGTCTGATTCACTGCCAAATCTGCTAGTTGGCAGCTCAGAGCTCCGTTAAGAAAAGGAGTCAGGAAAGGTATACTTATCCAAATTTCCATGGGGTTGGCTGAGGCTTGGAGCGGAGCATATACCCTTGTTAGTGGTATTTGCATTTGTCTAAACTCAACACAAAACTTCTATACAAATCCTGTGTTTAGAAAGTCTCTCACCACAAGTCTAACAGAGAGGAGGTCTCCCACCAAGGGAGCATGCTGAGTCAGAACCCACAGGCTCTAGTCCCACCTCCGATACAGATGACCTTACCCTCCATGTGCCTCAGTTTCCCCAAACAGGAAAATGAAGATGATCCTTATCTCACGGGGTAGGGCGAGGATGAGCTAACTAATGGTTTTGAAGCACTGTTGGGATTCTCAAATGGAATTTGCCTATCAGAGGTCTAATAAAGGATAATTACTTAATTGGAGTCAAAAGCATATCCTGGCTCTGCCACTGATGTGCTGTATGTCCATGGACAAGTCACGGGCCCTCTCTGTGCTTCTGTTTCCCTTCCCACCCTTTGTCTTTAGGTTGCCTGTTCTTGGGGCAAGCATTGCCTTTCACTACATGTTTACACCATGGGCCCTGCTGTTCAGATAGGTACAATAAGAGTAGGCCCCTACCCCACCAAACAGGCTATAGTTCCCATGAAATAATGCAATTACTATTTGCTGTGCAAGTTGTATATCCTGTTGGCCTAACAGCCGGTCACCCAGGGCAAGGGTCCAGTCTCAGTTACTTCCGATTTATCCCAGTGGTGCTTACTCTGGAGTTGCGACCAAGAGCGGAATTTGGTGCCCAGCCTAAAATCCCTTTAGTACCTCGCATAAAATAAAATAAACTGAAAGTGCTTTGCCATTAATAACCACAGCTGGGCAGTACCTTCGTCTCCCGTCTCTCCACCGATACAGCATTCCAAGCAGCAGAGCAATCCCGGAGGACCACGGGCAGGCATAAAGTCCGTACTTGCTTAGAGCTTCTGAATGAAACACCAGCACTGCTTCCTGCAACATCTGGGCAGGGCAGGGCCAACGAGAAATCTCTCACCCACATATCGACCAAGCCTGCACCTGCAATACACCCCCAAAGGAGAGATGCAGCATCTCCTTTAGGCATATGATAGAATGACTAATTCTGTGTCTTTCTAACTAGGTTTGACTTTATTTTTTGACCTGTATTTGTTGGCTTGGCATTCACATTTCTAAATGCCATCGCTAGCTCTAGCATCCAGTTGACACAAGGGAGGTCCTTAGTTTGTAGTAAGGACAGAGGATATGCAGGTACTTGGATGCCATGGTGACGAGCAGGTGATAAGAAACTAGGCAGCTGAAGTCAATGGGGGCTCAACTCTTGTGAACAATCAGGGCCTGGGAGCCTAAATTTGGGCATCCGAAAGGAGGCTGGGATTAAGGGACTTGCCCAAGGTCATGCAAAAGAGTCAGTGGCAAAGCTGGGAGCAGCACCCAGCCCTCCCCTGTGCCTTAACCACAAGCCTCTTCCAAGACGACCCATTCTGGGACAGCCTTACTGACTCTGAACAGTGCCTGGCCCCATGGGCCATGACCGAGGCTCGTCCGTGCTGGTACAATCCAAATCATGAGAGGAAGGTGGCAGCAGGCAGGGGCGGTGAGGGACTAGCCGAGAAAGCGTTAACAGGGGAGCTCTCCCACGCCCTGTGAAATCTCTTCAGCACAGAGCGTGGAGATCCTGTGACACGGAGTCAGTGGCTGGGGGAGCGAGGCAGTTTGCATGACCATGTTCCTCTTCCCCCTGTGTTTCAGGCAGGCGGCTGGCACCGCTTCCCAAGCAAACCCTTTAATCGCCTTCCCGCACCTCCTGGAAGGGCAGCAGAACGGGGGTGGAAAATAGCAGCCAGAAGGTAAATATTGAAATGCTGCTGGGCTCCAGGAGCGGGCTCTAATTAATGATATTATGACTAATCGCCCGGCTTGTCTGCGAACCTATTTACATCCCGTTATAATTGATAAATGTGTGAGCTCAGGCAGAGCGGTGTGACAGCCCCCCCCAGCTCCCGCGAAGGTCTCATTAGCCTGTCAGGCAGACGCAGGGAGCACCAGCAGGGTCGCCCCTCTCAACGGCCACCCACACGCCTCAGGCTCTGCCCGGGGAGGAGCTAGGCAGACATGGAAGCGTCTTTATTTGCCGGGCTGGAACCGGTGTCCTTGTAGCACCTATGTCACTAATGAGCCAGGCGGCCGCAAGGCGCAAAGGCCCAGAGCCAGGGAGGGACTGAAGCGTTTTGTGTGGGGTCCGGATCGGGCCCTGCAGGCGAGGTAGGCCGGGGAACGTCCGCCTCCGCGGCTTTGAGGATCACGCTGGGGCTGAGGTGGGAGAGAGGCCTCCGGCCGCCTGCCTGAGGCAGCCATGCTCACACCCGGAGGTGGAAACTTAGGTGCCTAGGGGGACTTTGACAGTGGAAATGTAAGCGCTGGATGAGTTTAGGCACCAGTTGCGAGAAGTTTTAGGGATCCCAATGGTGCCCAAATCTCAGACTTAGGCACCTCAGTGGATCCGGGCCCAAGTCTCTCTCTGAAGCAGCATTTCTGAACAACTGGTCCATGGAGAGGCGCCAATCCCTGAGATCGCCCTGACACCGTTTAGGAAGGCAGCAAGCTGCTCCCTGGTATTGAAAGGTTGAGAAATGCTGATCTAAAACCGTTATCTGGCTCCAGTCCCCATAGTATCTGAACACCTCACCCTCGTCACTGGATTTATCCTTACCCCTGTGGAGAAGGGAAGCAATAAAACACTAGTACACATAGAGAAACTGAGACACAGAATGGCTAAGTGACTTGGCCAAGTCCGTGGCAGAGCTGGGAATTGAACCAAGGTCTCCCCAAGTCCTAGGCTTGTGCCCTAGCCCCTGGACCATCCTGTCTCTATTACAGTAGAACCTACAGGCCCCAAATGAAATTGGGAGGCCACTGTGGTGGGTACACATGGATCGCGAGAGACTTTTCCTGCCCCAAACAGCTCGAATGATACAGGCTGTACAGCTGTGGTGTGAGAGGGGAACTGAGTCACAGAGAAGGGAAGTGATGTGCCTAAGGCCACCCAGCAGATCAGTGGCAGGGCTGGGCGCAGAAATCCTGTCTCTAGTCTGCTGTCCTCAGCCCTGCACCACGCTGCCACATCAGTCAGCTATAAAACACACAGGACCATTCTCAGGGGGTGTAAACTGGTGCAGTCAGTTGTCACTGATGGCTGAGGCTGAGCTTTCTAAGGCACTAGGGGATTTGGATGCTCTGATCCCATTAATTGTAATGGCAAATGGATGTCCAAGTGCTTTCAGGCAGCTTTGAAAATCTCTGCCTGTGTTGGCCGCTGTTCTCTGAATTCCCTCCAGCTTGTCAGGCTCCTGGTCAATGAGGTGCCCAGGACTCAACAGGTGCAGCCGCGCCAGTGCCAAATCTCTCTGCGGAGATTTTGCTTTTTCACATGTGCAGCCCAAAGGATCATCAGCTTGTATTGCTGCGTATCCCATTGCAAATGAGGATCTGGAGTGCCGACTCTCTCTCTCTCACCTAGGGTTCTAAAGGCCAAGAGAGCCCTGGGCGTCTCCCTCTATTAAATACAGGATTTTACCCCAGATGTAGCAGATACTGCCCTGCAAACAATGCACTTCCAGACGTGTAATTAACAGTGAGAAATTATAGGGCAGATCCTGCGTGGTTTCAATCCAGCTGTGCCAGTTTACGTCAATGGAACACGGCCAATCGACGCTCACTGAGGGTTGCGGGCATCATTTTGGCAAACCCACTTGCAATGCTCCGTTATGTAGCAGAGATGGGGAGGGGAGATGGTGCACAAGAGAACCATTTCCCCAATCTCCGAGCCTGGATCATTTGGAATACATTTGGATAACTTGGAACCTGGATCTTGAGGATACAGGGGGGCCAGAGTGGTTGGTTTGCTTCTGAGTTTGTCCTGAAAAGTAAATGTCTAATCCGACCACAATACAGGTCTGCTGAGGGTCCGGTCCATAGTATTCACTGACCATGTAACTGGGAGGTAATAGTAGGCCCCCAGTGTGTAGGAGTTAGAGCAACTAGAGGATGTACATTGAAGCAAGATTGTTACTTTAAATGTATACCTTTCCCCACCCCACCCGGGCCACAGAAATTACAATGTAACTGCTGATTTACCATTGCCCCGCCGCACCTGTTCTCACCATTCACAGCAGCACAAACAGGTCTATGACCCGGGCATGCGGATTTGGTAGCAGTTTACCCCCACGGATGTAAATGCCAACACAAGGTGCAGGGCACAAGTGAATCAGTCCGTGGAGTCCATTACGCCCCCTTCCCATCATTCCCGAGCGGTTCGCCGCTGCCCCAGCCAAGCCAAGCCATTGTTCTGCTCCCCGGCAAAAGACGGCGTCAGCGCCTCAAAGGACAATAAAGAAAGTTGCTGAGAAAATCAAATGCTGCCAGTCGGCACTGAATCGGCTCACTGTGGATGAAACTGCAGCTTAAAAAAAAATGCAGCTGCTCCGGGTAGGTCTATGGAACTGGGAGAGAGCTCAGCTGGGTACTGGGGGCACCTGCATCTCTCTGCTCACCGGCATGCCCAGTCGCTTCCATTCTTTCCCATTTGCGGCTGCTTCTCTTGAAAGAGAAACATTTTCCCAGACACTGCCTCTATTATCATCAAGTGGCTTCACTTGGCAGGGAGTTAATAATTTACCTTTCCCTGGGAGATGGATGCTTCCATCCCCTCGGTGTTTAAATATTCATGGGGTGGAAGAGAAATATCCATTAGGATATCTGGCAGCCATTTCATACCTTACTCAAACTCCACTGCTTTGTGAATGGAAAGCCAGGCTAGGAACGGGTGCGGAAGGCAGCGTGGCATTGGGGACAGGACGTTGGGTTGGGAATCAGGAGACATGGGTTTTTTCCCCAGTTCTGCCACTGTCTTTGCTGCATTGTGGGCAGATCACTGCCCCAATCTGTGCCTCAGTTTCCCTGAATTAACACCTGTTTGAACTAAAGCAGATTTTAGAAAAACATCTGATCTGGGTGTAAAAATGGCCAGTGATTGGGAACCCAACACAGCTCATGGTAAATTGTCCCAGTAGTTAACTACCCATGTCAAAAACATGCACCTAATTTGGCTTCAACTTGCAGCCATTGGATCTTGTTATACCTTTGGCTGCTAGACTGAAGACCACCCGCCCCCACCCCCGGCCCCAACAAATGTTGGTTCTCCATAGAGGTACCAGTACACTGTGATCCAAGTCACACCTTTGATAAACTAAATAGATTGAGCTCCTTGAGTCTCTCACGAGAAGTCAGGTCGTCCCATCCTGTAATTATTCTCGGGGCTCTTTTCTGGACTTTCTCCAACTTTTCAACTTCCTTCTTGAAGTAGGGACACCAGCTCTGAACACAGTACTCCAGTAGCAGTCACACCAGTGCCCAAAAGAGGTAATAGAACCTCTCTACTCCGACCTGGTATTCCTGTTTATACATGCAAGGATTGGATTAGCCCTTTCGGGTACCCCAGGAACTCACATTCAGCTGATTATCCACTATGATCCCCAAGTCTTTTTCCAGAGTCACTGCTTCCCAAGATAGAGTCCCCCATCCTATTGGGGGTGACCAAATTGCACCACCTCCTAATGTGGACGAATCTATGGGAGATGAGATCGCACCACAAAAACCACCCCTCCCCCCCCAGCAAGGCTAGCGGAGAGGCCCAGGAAGGAGTGAGCAACTCCTCTTTGCCCCTTAGCGGCAAATCTTCCAAAATAGTGGGCAGTGGGGGAAGAGGGGGGGCTGGGAAGGGGAGGTAGCTGCCCAAGTTGTGCCCGTTCTGGAGCGAACAAAGACATTAGTCTCCAGGGCTGTTTGTGCGGCACCTTTCACCAATGGGAAAGTGAGTTTGGGGTGAAATTCACCTGTGTGCAGAAGGGCCAGAACACACCACAGACATCTATTTTGAGGGCTCAGAGTGGGATGAAAGTGGTGCCGGGGCCAAGTGCCTAGTCCTCTGCACGGGGGTGAATTTCACCCTCAGGAGAGAAATTAAGGGGTGTAGTATCTGCTAAATGAACTCAAATATTAACCAGCCTGAGCTGTCTGCGCCAACTCAAGGGGTAGGTCCATGGGTGTGACCAGGACAGGTTTGGGCCTGGGCTTGCAACCAAAACGTACATTCCTAAGTAGCACCACTTTGTGGATTCCTGAGCTCTCACTCACTCCCTTCTACCACGATTTACAAATATCGTGGTGGGAATCCCCGGGTGGCGTTGTATCATTGTCTTACAAGTTCTTTTTGCTGAGGTGTGAGCACTGCTCAGTCTTGGCAGACATGCTATGGGGTTAGTTTTTTGATGAGGTTTCTCTTTGGGGGAGCAGTTGCAAGCAGCAAGGTGGGAGTTTGCTCTCTGCCTTTATCTGTCTAACTGGAGTGGATTCTTTGGGGCAGAGTTGTTCCCTGGGAACTAGACATTGATATTGGGTGGAGTCTGGTGGAAGAGGGAGTTGCCTGCATGCTGTTTGTGACCATCTCTGTCCAAGGACTGGTGCATATAGGGTGAATAAACAAGTTTCACTGCAAATACACCCAGACACACTGATTTCTCCTCCAATGGGAAACTGGGCTGCAAGACTGCAGACATCGGAGACCACTCAGAGGGGGGGTGACAAGATCTGTACCGGAGTGCAATGCAAAGCTCCAAGCTTAGGAACCAATCCTGCCATCCTTTCTTAGTTTGCTGCAGTATCAACACCGTATCCCCCAAGTGTTCTCAGCTCAGTGTTAAGTTAGCGATTTTCTAGAAACACCGTGGCCCAGCTCCTGATCCTATTTACAATAGGGGGAGGAAGGGTCTCTCTATGGAAGGCATCATTTCTCCAGTGTAAATAACAGCAGCATTTGGCCCAAAATATGCCATTCTCCTTGTGTGTGTGCGCATGTGCATCTTTGTGATTGCAGCTCCAAAAGTTAATTAAAACAGCAAAGATGTTCACTGCACCTGTGTAAAGACCCATTTAATCAATTACCACTGTATAATTAGGTTTTTTCTTTGAAGTCTGGCTGGATGCAACATTTCAAGTTATTAGGATTTGAGCAATTCATGAATTATCAGTATGTCACAGTAGCATCCTGAAGCCCCAAGACTGAAGCTCCCCTGTGCTAGGCGCAGTACACACAGCCCCAAAGAGCTTACAGGCCACACAGACCAGACAGACAAGTGAGGGCAGAAAGGTACTTTTGAAAGCTTTACCCAATAATTCTGCCTAAGTTCCACTTTCAAAAGTGATTTAGGAGCCAACATTTTAGTGAAAGTCTATGGGATTTAGACTCCTAAGTCACTTAGGTGCTTTTGCTAATTTTACTTATGGTCTCTGATTTACAGAGACCCAAAGAGATTAAATGACTCACCTGTGGTCACACAGGGAGTCTGTGGCAGAGCCAGCAGTTTAACCCAGGTCTCCTGAGTTCCAGTGTAGTGCCTTACCCAAAAAACCATCCTTCCTGTTTTCCATGAAGCAAAAATAGTCTTTGGAGAACTGTAATCCAACCCCCCTCCATCCTCATACACCCCAGTGACAGCTCAGAAATGGCCAGAAGGATTTTCCTCAAATGTTGATAAGATTCTCTTTTGGTCTAAGTTCTAACATGGAAAGTTACAGGCTGGAGAGTAATTTTTAATTCTCAGAAATCTATGAGCTGCTGAAACCAGTGGGTCCTAACACAAACTGCACTGAAACCCTGGGCCCCAATCCTGCAATCGGATCTGCATGCAGCGACTCCTGAACTCAGATTATTCCTGTTGACTTCACTTGGACTCTGCAGGATCTGCTTGTGGGGATCCAACTGCAGGATCCCCACAAGGATGTGCAACCAACAGCTCAGTTAAAGCTGTCGTGCACATTGTGGAAGTCGGTAATAACGTGAGATTTGCAGAAGCAGGGCTCACGTCAGAAGCGGGTGAAAAGACTGCAGAGTAGAGTCAGCGTGACCCTTGCTCAAATAGAGGCCTGCATCCAAATTCCCTCTACCGACGTCCACAACATATACTCATATTATTTCCCGCCCATGACTTCGCCTAGCTCAGAGCCACTGAGAGCGGTCAGCTGGTTTGGACATTAGGCCTGGCTTAGCTCATCAGCCCAGCGTGGATTAGATTTAACCGTGTCTGGCAAATGGCATTTGTCACATAACTATTAAAGCACGGAGCCGTACACACAGAGGGGATTTTTAGTAAAGCGAGCTGGTTGCATTTTCAAGCAGTAATTGGTGTTTCTTTATGTATTAGAGGGTTGGGGGGGGGGCGGTCATTATTTTGTGTGTGTTGGTCTGGTCTTGATAATTAAAGCCAGTCTCTGCCATTTCCCACCTCCTTCCTCTGACCTTTAGGGGTGAATTTGGAGAATGGTGGTACTTAGGAAGGTGAGGCATTGGCTAGAGCCAGCGGTTATCCAGGAAGGTCTCAAGCTCCACCGATGTTCTTCAGTCGTGACCTATACCTCCCTGCTGTTCCAGCTCCCCCCGCCCCTCCCAGCTCTGCCACTCACGCCTGACCTGTAGCCTATCTGCTATTCCAGTACCAGGCTCCTCACCAGCCATGCCCCTCACTCAGCTGTGTGGCACCCTTTGCTGTTCCAGCCCCAGACCACTCCCAAGTATTAATTCCTGTGGTGGTGTGCTGCGGGCAGCCCTTCGGGGGCTAGACCAAGACGACGGCGCTCGTTCCCCCTGTGATGTCAGGCAGTGGAGCGGTGCCCAAGTCTCCCGAGATGAAAGGCTCACATTTCTAGACCACTCTGCCTCCTGAGCCTCCCCGATTACTGAATTCTGTCCGCCCACGCCGCCCTGAAGAGGGCTCAGAAAGACGGGTCGGGAACTCCCAGGCTGTGAGATGCGGCCTGCTCTAGAGATGCCCAAAGGAAGCTGGTGCGGCGCAGATGGGTCCCTGCGATCAGTGTGACCTGGGCAGCAGAGGTTAAGGGAAGAGGAAGTGGTGTTTCCCCATCAGCTCTCTATTAGCAGCACAGCAGCAGCAGGTCACACCTGCCTTTGCAGTGTCCATTTGTGTGAAGCCAGGAGCAAAGGCCCAGCTAAGACGTAAGGGTGGGGACTCATGCACAAGGCTTCACAACACACTTCAGTCGATCGCGGCTCCCTACAAATACAATTGTCAGACCAGAACTCCCCAAAAGACCCATTAGCAAAACCGACACGCTCCCCACAAACACACACATAGGCGTTGCTTCCCGTCCTACTGAAACGTAGCCACTTCTGGTGTGGAACAAGGCTACTGTTTTATCCGTGCACAGTAACTATACATGAAGCAGGATGCAATTGGGCCAGACCACTGGGTTAACAGCAGAATCTGGGAGCGGGTCAGGAGGATTACAAGAGACCATTAGTGATGGCTAGTTGTCAGGACCTTGGTTTTGCTTCTTGCTCAAAAGACACAAATATAGAGGCTGCACTGAGGCAAACTCTGAGCCTGTCTGGGGATTTCTTGTTTACAGCCTCCCTGAACCTTGGCCTGTGCTCTGGCTTCCTCCCCCTGGGGTGCAGGGGCCCAGCCTGGTAACGAGCCAAGGTGTACTTGGCACAGGGCTGGCAGGTCTCACTGAAGTCGCCAAAAGCACCTGCGAAAGCCACTTCTCTGTATTGCAGATTTTCATTCTCCCCTGACAATTTCTGCCGCAAAGCTGCTGCGTCTAAACAAGCTTTCACAGGCACACGGTCCCTCGCCCACCCCCTGCTAGCCCCATGCAGCCTCCTCCAGCCAGAGCCAGGCTTCCCGCCCCACGCCGCACATCTGCGATACTGAAGGTGATGGGATGAGAACGCCCTGAGCTGGGGAAAGGGGGGGGGGGGCGGCGCGGATTCACACTGTGCCTTTAAACCTAAGCCAGAGCATGTTGGGGGGCAGCTGTAGGGAAGCTGAGGCAAAAAATCCCATCCCACTTCCCGAAATGCTGGGCCAAAGCACAGCCCCAGCTCCGTTTCTCAAGCCTATGGGCCGGACTATCCCCTATGCCACCTGAGCAGGGGGCAAAGGCCACAGGGGCTTCATCCTTGTTTGCGCTGTGGGTCCTGCTTCCCACTAGGCCATGCTGGGAGGCCATAAAGCTCCTTTCCATGCTACCCACAAGACTCATGGCTGCTCTGGCAGCCTTGACACAGGCTACAGGGGATACTCTAACCTAGGCCCAATGTCACATGATAATTGGCCTCTGACTTTCCCAGAGAGGAAGGCTGGTCGTGTGATGAAGGCTCAGGGCTGGGACTCAGACCTGGTTTCACTTCCTTGCTCTGCCACAGAAGCCCTGTGTGACTACGAGCCTGTCACTTCATCTCTGTGCCGCAGCTTGGCAGTCATAGGCCAGGGAGCGCCATCCCCGTTTACCTGTCTGTTCAGACCGAGCTCTCTGGGGCAGGGACCGTCTCTCAGAGGTGCTACAGCAGCACAGTGGGGCCTGGTCTCAGCTGGAACCTTAAGATGGCACCGCGGCGATGCCTGTTCCACGTTCCGTGTAGGTTTTTTGCACAGCCCTGAGAGGACGCTCCCGCTCCCATCCGAGCTGTGTCGTGCTGATGTTACTCGCCTGATCCGAGCGGACGCCCCTCGGCCAGTGTAACTGATTTTTCTTTGCATGGTCAGGTGTATTTCCTCCAAACCAGGGGGCGGGGGACACCCCTGGGCTGCAGCCTCCCATCCCCAGTCCTCAGGAACGACCTGGCTGCCGCGTGAGTGGAAAGCGCATAACAGACTTTCCCCTTGGTCTCCTTTTTCCTCCCCCTGCAGCTGACCCCGTCCAGGAGCCCTCCCAAGACGGAGAGCGACTAGCCGACCATGTTTAACGGGGAGACTAGTTCCTCCTCGGCTAAAAATGTGGTCCGCAGCTCCAGCATCAGTGGCGAGATGTACAACGTGGAGAAGAGCCACGGCGGCAACCCGGACTCGGCCAGCATCACCTCCAACAAGAAGAGGCGCTCCAGCCTCGGGGCCAAGATGGTGGCTATCGTGGGGCTGTCCCAGTGGAGCAAAAGCACTCTGCAACTCAACCAGCCCGGTAAGAGCGGGAGATGGGTGTGCGCTGGAGGGGAGGGGTGGGGAGATCCCTCGCTTCCTGCCCGGCTCCCCGTTTATCCTGGGCACGGTCCCATTGCTCACGCCCAGCTCGGGGTCAGCTGCTGGTGCAGCAAACTTACGCTGTCGTTGTGGCTTTGGCATTTGGGAATGAGTAGTGCTCAGCTGCTACGCGTTTAATGAGGGGAAATCCTGCTCTGTTCCATCCCCTCTGACCTCGGTCACTGTATCCATGGGGGGGGGGGGGGATGCAGGAAAATGGACCCAACTCACCATTTCCTCTTGGTCACCGTTGGCCCAAACAGCAGAGGCTTTCGCCCCTGTCCGTGCAAAGGGCCGAGAGACACGTGGTGGGAACCGAGGGTTCGGGGGACATTCTAGGCCCAGGCTCTTCGAGCCTGATCCAAACCCCATTGAAGCAAATGGAAATCTTTCCATCTACTTCAGTGTGTTTTGGACCAGGCCCCTCGTCCCTTCTGCCCCAGTCCCATCGCATGAGATGGGGGGTAAAATTTTCAAAGAGAGCGCCCAAGGGGACGATGTCCCTGGTCACAGAAGGAGGTGGGGCACCAAACTCCCATTGATTTTCAGATGCACCGAGGTGTTGAACTGCCCTTTGTGCCTTTGAAAAGCCTTCCCCAAAGTGGTTTAGGAGCCTACATGATATTGACTTTCAGAGAAATTTAGGTGCCTGGATGCCCAAGTCACTTTTGAAAATGGGACCTATGGTCCCGATCCGCCAAGGTATTTAGGCACCCAACTCCTATGGAGAACAATTTAGGTGCCTAAATACCTTTGAAAATCAGAGCGTTAGGCTCTTTTGAAAGTTTGACACCCCCTCTTGCCCCTCAGCACCATCATTAGTTGCTCCACCTCCTTGGTCTGTTGCCAGTGAGCTTGAAATGAAAGGTAAGAGGAATGAATTGGATGGAAGAAGCTAGGGGCATTTTCCCCAAACCCTTTCTGAACCTACACCGGGAAAGAAATGAAGTGAAATCTCCCACTCACATTAAAGATCATGATAAATCGGCCCAAATGGCCTCTCCTTCCAGCTGTGGGGCGCTGAATGGAGACTGCATGCAGGTCACTGGTTTTTAAAACCACATGTAACGTAGCCAGATCCAGTGTCGGGAAAGTCTGGAACTCTGACCTTTCTTGATATTAAAACCAAGCTGGGGATCTTAGGGTTATGGTTACACACAAAAGTTGCACTTTAACTATCTCGGTATAGCTAAAGCAATAGCTCCCTGCAGCGTGAACACAGTTGTGCGGGCATAGAGGCGCCTTCTACTGGTACAGGCTATTCCCCTAAATGAACCAGTATAAGGCATCTTTATAACAGCACAATTGGATCCACACTAGTCATGGCATTGATCTAGTTATTTTGGTAAAGGGCCAGGGAAGGTGCAGACCGGGTTATGTTATCTAAACATATGGCTCTCAACCTTTCCAGGCTACTGTACCCCTTTCAGGAGTCTGATTTGTCCTGCATACCCCCAAGTTTCACCTCACTTAAAAACTACTTGGTTACAAAATCAGACATAAAAATACACAAGTGTCACAGCCACACTAGTACTGAAAAATGTCTCACTTTTACGGTATAATTATAAAATAAATCAATTGGAATATAAACATTGTACTTACATTTCAGTACATAGAGCAGTATAAACAAGTTAGTGTCTGTATGAAATTGTAGTTTGTACTGACTCCGCTAGTGCTTTGTATGTAGCCTGTTGTAAAACTAGGCAAATATCTAGATGAGTTGACGTAGCCCATGGAAAACCTCTGTGTCCCCGCAGGGGTATATGTACCCCCGGTTGAGAACCGCTGCTCTAGGCTCTGTACGGACAGAGTAAAGGACAACTTCTAGTCCAAAGAGCACTATTCCTGTTCGCTCTGAAGAGTTTTGTGCCCCCTAATTAAAGCTGCATTTCTGGTGAAAGCTGACTTTTCTCCAAAGTGCTCCAAAATTCCTGTGCAGAGGCAAATTGCCTATGAAATTGCTACGGAGCATTAGGAGCTGGGGTAGAGTTTATGCTGCAAATTGGAGCCCCTTGACCAAACGGCTCGGATAAATTTTGGGCCAAATCCTGAGATTTTTGCCCTCTGAGGGTGGGACAACCCTGTAGAATCCAGTGGGAGCATTGCTGGTATAAGCCCCATTTAAATTGCTCAGGTTCTGGCTCTCTGCATCCAGTTGCCGTTGTTTCTCCATGAAACCTTAATATAAAAAGTGCTAGTGGGAGGAAGATGCTAATTCAGAGAAAGAACTAGTCAAATATTCTGGCTATGGGAATTTTTAAATGCTTGAAATAGATCTTTATAAAAAGCTGGAGAGCCCATTTTAGTCCAGGCATCTTCTCTGAGTTATTGCTTTTTAATTTTGGTTCTTGTTGGCATTTCGTGGTTCAGTATCATGGGTTATACAGGGAGAAGGAGTGAATTTAGAGCTGGCAAGCCTTGCACATCTGAGATGTTTCTGAAGGGTTGTAATTATTTCAGAAAGCTAAGCAAAGAGCATCCAAAGAACAAAGCTGGGCAAAACTCCACCCAGAGACAACAGAATCCATACCTTGTAGGGTCCCCTAGGACTGAGAGAGAGACAGTCTAATCCACGCAACAAAACAAATGGTCTGGAAGCAATTGACTCTAAAGGCAGCCCCCATTCCCAAAATAAATAGGGTTGGGACCAATTTTTCAGTGATGTCCTAAACTGCAAAATTTGTCAGTGCATCTGTGCTCCACCCATAGAGCAAAGAGCCAGCACACAGCATCAGCACCACTGAAACCCCCGCGCCCCTACAAGCCCTATTGGGGTGTGTGTGTGTGTGTGTGTGAAATGGTGCATAGATCTTGTGCTGGCCCCTCATTTGGAGGTAAATTCCACCCCCCCCCCAGTCACCGGCTTTGTGTGCCTAAATAGGAGTCTCTTGCATGCAGGACGGATGCGTTTGCAACTTTGGCATGCAATTCACAAGGCCCGCTGACCCATGCAGCCCTTCCAAATGGGTCAATCTGAGCCGGTGATACACGCGCACACACACACACACTAACACACACACACACCCCTTCCTGAACAGCAGGCCCTATTTCACAGGTGGACTCCGCAAGGTAGTTTTCAGAGACGGGGGGAAAGCTGCAATTGACCATTAAAGTCAGTAAGCAGACTGGGGTGTGGGTGTGCTCTGAGAGAGCCAGCCCTTTGCCAATAGACCTGCTCCTTCCAAAGGACCAGTTTAGACTGGCCCAGAATAGGCCTCCCCGCTGCAGGAGCCAGGCGGGAGAGTTCACAGCGGGGCCCAAGAGTTGCTCCATGAGCACGCTGCTGTTTTCAGCACCATGGACAAGACTCAGTGGCACCCGGGGCTCAGGAAGTCAGCAGGTGGAGGTGTTTGCAGGCTCTACTGCAGAGAGAGCTTCCGGGAGGGCTGCTGGAGACCTGGGTCCAGATCCTTAAAAGTATTTAGGCTTATGGAGCCAGGCCCTGCTCCCTAGCAAGAGTGCATGTAGGGATGGGTTGGTGGGGCCCACAGGCAGCAGGGGTCACCAGTGGGAGGCTAACAACCAACCTAGGCAGCAGGATCATACTGTGGAGCTGATTTGAGTTGGCACCTGGCCTATTTGTCCTGGTGTGCGCGCCTCTCTTTCCCATGCATGCACACCATCTCTATGGGGCAATAGCTCTCTCTGCCTGCCTGGCCGACCCCACCCCTACAATCCCTTGCTTCTGTCCCCTCCAGCAGGGATCTCTCTTCACTGAGAACCTGGCCTGAAATTCCTTTACAAGAAAACCTAAAAGTCACAGGATTGACTGTGATTAACAGGCGCTCGGTTGTGGTGGTTTTCTCCCCTACCATCCAGTGAGCTGTCTATTAGAAACCACCAATGTCTGGGCTCAGTCCAGCACCCACATCGGAAAACCACGCCACACCTGGCACTATCTTGAGCCCCCTGATTGGCAGCTTCAGAGGAGCCAAGGGCCATGGAGAATGGCCTGACCTCCTGGGCAGGGTAGGTGCACACCGAAGGCTGTGGAGTAGTTTCACTCCTGCTGACTATGCTTCACCTGCTCTGGGCGGGAGAAAAGATGTCACTACCCAGGGGTGTTGATTCAGCACCTTTCACCAGCGCTACAAGTTCTCTACACCACACCCTGCTGCTAGGGTTTTTCCTTTAAGCCCTGAGGGGGCAAGAAACTGGGGGAGGAGGGCTGTGAATGCCTTTACTGGCATCCTAATAGTATAACCAGCTCTGCGGATAATAAAAAGCTTTAATCTTTCTGAGCACCTCTCCACTCTTAATGCATTTATCCTCACAGCACCTCCATGCAGTAGGAGAGACTGGGCCAAGATTATGTACAGGGAGTCTGTGTCAGAGGATGGACTCCCAAGTCCTAGGCTAGTTCTCGAACCATTGGGCCATCCTCCCTCCCTCTGCTTGTTTGACAGGGCAAATCTCAAATCTAGTAACAAGGCCAGGGGAAAAGAGGCTTGGTGGGATGCACACAGCTGGAGAACCTGTGTTCTGCACCGATCGCTCGCTCAGAAATGCTCTGGCAGAAACAGAGGACTCAGACTCATAGACTTTAAGGTCAGAAGGGACGATTATGATCATCTAGTCTGACCTCCTGCACAATGCAGGCCACAGAATCTCACCCACCCACTCCTGGAATAATCCTCTCATCTATGTCTCAGCTATTGAAGTCCTCAAATCATGGTTTAAAGACTTCAAGATGCAGAGAATCCTCCGGTAAGCGACCCGTGCCCCATGCTGCAGAGGAAGGCAAAAAACCTCCAGGGCCTCTGCCAATCTACCCTGGAGGAAAATTCCTTCCTGACCCCAAATATTCAGGCTGGGCATCATGAATGGGCAAGACCTGCCTAGGAGGAGGCTGAAAAAAAAAATGGGGCTGTTTATGGTTGAGAGAGGAAACAAAGCTATTGAATCCTTTCCTCCTCTGTGGAGATTGCCAAGAAAGGGACCCACTGGAGTTTTGCAACAGGAATACTTGGAGCTAGACTGAGCTCCTAGCAACTAATTTCAGATGAGGGGGATGGTCTGACAGCAACAACTTTTAGTCCCCCAGCCTGGGCTGGGTTTGATCTTGCCACCTTAGTGAGAAAGTAGTAATTCCCCAGCTCAGCCAGGCTCCTAAATCGACCCCCTAACCACAGGGGTTTGAGATTCCAAATCTCAAGTCCAATTTTGAATACGGGCAGTATGAGTAGCCCAAGTCCCACCTGATGAACTGCTGAGCTGTAATTGAGGGATTTCTCTTCCCTTATTTGCTGGGGGGAATTCTCTGGGCTGGGTGGTGCAGAAGGGCAGACTAGATGATCATAATGATCCCTGAGAGCCGTACAAATCTATGAAACTTCAGCACATTAAAAGGCCTCAGCCTGGGGTGTCAGTTTTGTTTGTTTCTTAGCCCAATTCTGCTTAAAAACTGCCTAGATTAAAACAAAATGAATTAGACCCTCAAAGAATAAAGATGAGTTCCTGCATCCCATTGCTCATAGTGGCCAGCACTCGCTCGTGGGTGCACTCCCATGGGAATCGAAGGTGCTGTGTGTAAGTACTAACCCATGTGAGTAAGGGTTGCAAAACCTGGCCCTAAGTTAGTAGGACAAATGTGATCCATTCCAGGCAGCAGCCATGGTGCATCTCAAGACACACACTAGACAGAAATCAAGTTGTCAGGAATGGCAGTTCCTGGCTGCCTCTCTCATCCATTCTATTCCTTGCCATCCATCCCACTGCCTGCCTCCTCCTGCCGTCGCGGTCTGACCCTTCTGACACTTGGCTCCAGCCAGGATGTAATTGGATGGCGAAAGGGAGATTTAGTTGATCAATTAGTGTCACATCCCTGAGTATATATGGTGCCATTACTGCATCACAGGCACCAACCCTCCACTATACTTCAAGGGAGATAATTATGGGTAATGACATTTACCAATCCGGGCTGGAAATGTTTCAAATGCCAGAATAGCAACAGGTGGACTGGGAAAGAGATTGTCCTCCAGCATTTGTTTGCTCATAGGAGCTCTAACTAAACAGAACCCCCCTAATCTCCAAGTCCCCTTCCACAGCTTTACCTATCCCACTGCCTCCCCTCCACAACTCATTTCAGGGGTGTCAGGGGGTTCATACCACAACAATAAAACCAAGGCCAATGATTCTGAACCTGCCTGCTTACAGTGAGGTCCAGCTGGCGGCAACTCAGCTGTCTCATTAAGTTACTTCTGCCCAGCTGTGCCTGATCTGGGAGCAAAGTCTTTCAAATAAAGAAAACTTGAAACAAAAACCTTCATAACAAAGGGTCCATTTCTTCCCTGGGTACCTCAGCAGGGCTGCAGCTTTCTAGGGTTCCTCCATGGCTTGAGACCAAGTTGGTCTGGGCTCTGTCTCCATTCTCCTGGCTCAGAAGAAATTAACCAGAAATTTTCTCCCCCATCATAAGGGGACAGCCGCAGATTATATATTGCTCTGCTTCCCAGAACTTGCCCTGATTGGCTGAGAGAGAGAGAAGCCTTGCCCCACCGCACACTAAAAATCTTATAGTCCTGGCCCCTAAAAGGAACAGTGGCCTCATTTTTTCCCCAGATGCCAACTGTTATCCCTGGATCATTTCCTCTCTCCCGGCATCTGCCTCTGTTGTTCCCTCGGTCTCTGCTTGCCTCAGAATTCCTGAAATGTGGTAACCTGGCCCCAAGACCTCCCCATGTTGCCTTAAAGGGCAAGCAAACCCCACTGCCCTACTCATTTTAGGTAGGAACCTCTAGCTTCCTATTGATGTGCGTGGGATTTGTGGGTGATCGGCACCTCTGAAAGTCAGTTCACTTTTATTTAGGTGCCTACATCTGGAGTTAGGAGCCTAACATTTGTGTACCCAAGTTCAAAAAGAAAGTTGGCCTCACTTCATATTACAGCTAGTCTGTAGAAAGTGAGTATTTCCAGAGACAACTTTTTAAATGAAGGATTTTCCCTGTTTTTCCAGTTTTGTTCATAGAAATTTTCCATCTTTTTAATGGGAAAACTGGATTTTGGGGGTCAAAAATCAGAATATTTCAAAAAATAATTTTTTTTTTTCACGATTTCATCCCATCCCCCTTATACATATAAAAAAATCCCCTTTTTAAAATGGTCAGGAAAATGTTTGAGTTGAAAAATGTCACCAAGTTGTACTTCTAAGAAAGACCAGACACAGGGTGTCTGGTTCCTAACAAAGGCCCCGGCTTGGAGTGCGTTTATTTAGAAAGGAAGGATGGACTGGTGGTTCGAGTGTTGCACTGGGACTAGTATCAGTTGCTTATTCTGCCAGACTTCCCGTGGGACCTTAGACAAGTCCGTCGGACTCAGTTTCCAATCAGTGACTGGGGAGAATAGCACCGCCGTACCTCACAGGGGTGTGCTGAGCCTCAGTCCATTAGAGAGAGTGAGGTGCTCCTAAGGGGGCCAGAGAAAGCACAGAGAGCGATTTATCAAAGCTGCCTGCCTCACTCCAGACAAAGAAAATGAACCAAAAGCCCCAGGTACAGGCTGAGTTAGTTCATCCCCACCAAAGGGTCTGGTCAAATCCAGGTCCGCCTCAGCTTGCAGGAGAGAGATGGCCAGGGAACCCCATCTGTCTTTGTCCAGCTGAGGGGAGGCCCCCTCCGTTAGGATAGCAGGACCCAGCTGCTCTTCCAGGCCTCCCTCCAGGTATTATTTGTATTTCAGCTATGCCTAGAAGCCTCCCTCAAGATCAAGGCCCCCATTGTGCTGCTCGGGAGGAGGTGGAGAACTCGGGTCTCCTGAGTGGCTATTGCCCCATCCACTAGGGCAGGCCAAGAGAAGCTGCTGTGCTCTTTTAATCCCAGCCGGAGGCCTCTCCTTTCATACCCTGCAGGGCTTGGGGTGTGCAGTTGGGCCAGGTGTGTGGCTGCCCCTCTGTGAGCCTGTGCTCCCCCCAGGACAGTGGGTGCTGTGCAGGGAGTGGGTGATGCAGATTGTTTGTGGGCAGGTGGTATGTGGACACAGGCCCACGTTTATTGTCTAGTCAAGGGAGCTGAATCATGAATTATCGGCATACAGGCACTGCCGTATCAGATCAGCCCAGTGTCTCGTCTAGTTTCCTGCCGCTGACATCGGCCAATGCCTTGTGCTTTAGAGGCAAACAAAAGAGGAAACAATCTCTTTCCACTCCTAGTCCCATAATGCATCTGGCCAGTGGTGCAATGCAGTAGATGGGGGGAAGGGAGGGCAGGTTCCTTCCTGACCCTGGTAGCAATCATTGTAGGCCCTGAAGCATGAAACTGGTTTGGCCCGATCGTTATCTTTACTTGTGTAGATACAAATAGTAGTAGTTCAAAATATGGAAGGGAGCATGGTCTAAAGAGCAGACTAGGATCCAGGGTTCTGCTGTGACCAGGTTTAGGAGACCCTGTGTGGTGGGTCCAGGCAGCTCACGCTGAGCATGTCAGCCTGGGAAGTAAAAGCCCCACTGGTCTGTCTGTGTCCAGCAGCCTCTGTGAGAGGCCCCTATAATCATTACAACCACATCCTGTCTCCTCTCTATTATGAAGGATGCTACAGGTTCTGTTCCAGACTCTGCTACTGAGTCACTGTGTGACCTTGGGCAAATCACATCCCACGGAGTGCCTCAGTTTCCCCATCTGTAAAAGGGGGATAGTGGTACCGATCTATTTCTCAGAGAGATTGCGAGGCTCGGTTCGCACCTGTTTATGAAGAGCTTTGAGTCTCGGATGAAAGGTGCATAGAATTAACGTGGTGGGGAGTGGGGCTGTGTCTCTTGTGGGGACAGACAGATGGGGGGGATCAGCCGTTGGGCAGGGAGATGGAGGGGGGCGTATTGGTTTTCATTTTCTCAGTACACAGGACTGTCCCCGGGTCCTTGGGCCTGGTTCTCTCCCACTGGCTCGGAGTAACCGGAGCCCAGCGCAGAACTGGCTACGGGTCACCCCCCTCCCCCCCCGCATGCACCCCCTGGTTCCACTGAGGTCAGGGTCAAATTCAGCCCCACCGAGGGTCCACCCTGCACCCCTTGGGTGGCCGCACAGCCATGGTCTCTTGCCCGGGGGAGGGGCCCTCCGTTGCTTGCCGCAGAGGAGGTTTCACAGCCCCCCTTAGTCCCCCCCCCATGGACTTTTCTCCCCTGGCTGGGGCAGGGGCCCAGGTGCCGGAGGAATCACTGGCCCACCCTGCGGGTGGCTGAGGGACGCCAAAGCGAATTAGCATCAGCGTGGGGAAGGCAGAGCATGGACCAGCTCAAGGGCGGGGGGGCGGGGGGGGGGGCAAGGGGAAGGGGGTTGGCGGGAGAGGGGAAGGGTTGCCATGGCAACCTGTGACTGGAACATGAAGGTGGTGGTGGTGGTGGGGCGGGAGAAGCGCATGTAAACTGCTGATCAGAAATAATCTGGGAGCACGAGGGAGCGGCCGTGGGGAACGGCGCACCAGCCGCCTGGCCTGGCTTTCTGCCTCCGCTGCTTCATCGGGCTTGCTCCTGATTAGCCCCACCTGCCCGCCTTGCTCTCCCTGTCTCTCCCCACCCCCCAGGCTGCAATAGCTAAGGGAAAACTGAGCCCCGACCCCCCCTTGCCTGCCCCTTCTCCTGAGGTTTGGGCCGCGAGGCGTCCCCGCAGCGGGAGGGGTCAGAGATCAAATTCCCTGCCGACGTAACCCCAGCAGAATCTGGGGCCGGGGAGGCTGCGGCTTTGTCTGCAGCTGGCAGCGAGCCTCCCGGCACGGGGAGCCAGACTCGCGCGAGCTCGGCTCAGGCTAACGAGCCTGAAAACGGCAGCATGGGTGTTGCGGCTCGGGTGCCGCTCGGGAGCTCAAGCCCCCACCCCGCCCTGCCCTCTGGTCCAGTGACGCCTTCCGGCCACGGATCCTCCCACCCACAGTGGCGTTCCCCTGCTCCTCGCCGCTAAGGCCTCGTGACCCCACCGCAGTGAAACCAGAGTCTCCCGGGCCTTCGGCCAGCTCGATACGCTTCCCCTTCACAGAAGCACGACCCTCCTCCCTTGCCCAGTAGGGGCACCCCACCCCCGCCAGCTCTGTTGCCGGTCCGGGGGCAGGGCTGCCCCACAGGTCACGGGACATGGCTGGTTTGGGGGCAGAAGAATGGCGGATGTGCACTTCATGATAAGACGAAGCATCGTTTTGCTCCCCTGCCCTTTCTCCCCGAGGTTCCAGCCGTTCCTTGGAGGTCGTTTTGCTTTGTGTTGTTCCTGCCCCTCTCTCAAATGCACCGAAGCATGTGAATAATCCGTTGGTGGGAAGGGGGGCCGTTCCCTGCGAGTAAGGGAGGCTAAATCAGACTCTTCGCTCCCCTGTAAGATTTTCCACCCAAGGGGTTCAGCGCTCTTTCAAGACCCGGACTGATTTCAGCTCTCACTACCTCCCCGTGTGGTAGGAAAGTACAACCACCCCCAGGATATAGATGGGGAAACTGAGTCACAGGGCCGTGCAGTGACTTACCCCAGGTCATGTGTTGAGTCAGTGTTGAGCTGCAGGAGGGCCAGGTATGTGAGTTGGGCACAGGGAGGTGGCTCTCTAGGGCTCCCTGAGTTCCCAAGAGCATGGAGGAGGGAGAAGCCTTGTGACGCTGGCAGTGAACAGGACAGTATAACAGAGGAATCCCAGCATGCATAGGGCAATGCCAGCTATATGCCTAGCCCAGCCCAGCTGCTGCCACAACAGCAAAAGACCCACCACCCCCGGCCACCTCCCTGGGTGTGTACGATGCTGCCTTGCCCCTGCAGAGGGCAGGGGGGTGGGAGCCAGCAGGAATGACGTGGGCAATCCTCCTGTGTGCCTGCATGCGCGTTCTCCCTAGCCCCCTCCGCCTCTGGCAAACAATACGAACCAAGAGCCTCAGCTGAGCTCGGCGGACCAAAGCAAGGATGCACCGGTTGCCTAAGCCAGTGGTGAAGGCTTGGCACCCGCCCCCTACGCTGGAGTGAATTTCACCCCAGATGAAAGGATACGAGCAGCCCTGCCTCCAGCCAAAGCCAAAAGAACTGTGGCATAAATGCAGGGCCCAGCCTTTCCAGACTGCACCTCCCTGCCAGTGAGCTGGCCAAGCCATCCAGCCCAAAAAAGCAGAGCAAGCAGCCCCTGGGTGACTGCTCCCATGGTGGCCTGACGGCCTCTCAGCCATATCCAATTCCAAATGAGGGGTGCCACCGCCTGCAGAGCCAGCGCTCCCGGCTCTGCTGCATCAGAGAGTTTGCTCCGTTGCTCCTCCTTTCTCTTGCTTCTCCAGTCGATCCATGAACCCGAGTCCAGCCCAGCAGAGGGGAGCAGCACGCTGTGTCAGCTCCGATAGCCCAGCAGGGAGGAGACTCTGGGGCTGGCTGTAGGGGGTCCCACTGCATTGCAGACAGAATTACCATGGCAACACTCGCCAGGAAGATGCTGCACAGAGGCAGAGTCAAACTGAGAGGGAAGGATGGGGGGGGGATGAAATCAACTCCAGGCTTCTTTGGGGTGTCCTCTCCCCTCTCCCTCTCCGGGCCCGCTGCGGGCAGTGGCTTCCACTCCCCTCCTCTTTTAAGAGTTTACTGGGGAGAACTGGCTCTACATTTGCTTCATCTCAAAATAAAATAAAACTGTCATCCAGGGAGCAAGATTCTCCCATATTCAGTGCTGGCGGGGGCGGTCCGATAACAGTCCCCTTCTCCAGCCTAGCAAAATTGCCCTGACAGCCGGCTAGCCCAGGTATAAAAATCTCTTCCCCTGCCCTTTGCCTTGGTGACAGTGGAAAATGGAATGGTGTTTGACTTGCCCATCAAAAGGAGTTACTAGCCCCGGGGCAAGTCGAATGTTGCAAGGACCCGGGCTCCGGAACCTATGTCTGTGTCTGTTTATGTACGAGCTGGATCTGAACCTTTGCTGAGGCTGAGAAATGTTCCCCCGTGTTTTGGTGTCTTTGTGCTTCTGCATGCTTGGGGTTCAGGTGCTGGACTGGCGCGGCCCTGCTCCGCCCAGACTCCCTGTGTCTCAGCACTTCAGTCCCCCATCAGTGCCACGGGGCGATAATCCTTCCCTGCCCCTCGTCGTTTGTGCGACGCTCCGGGATGCAGGTGTCAAGGCCACGTACGTACCAAAAGAGGCGGGTAGTCAGTGCCAGGCATACACAGGACCCTGCCCCCCCCCCCCACACACACACCAGGGTTTGGATCAGGGCTTTCAGTTCAGCCCATTAGACTCACCCTTGGCAGAGTTTAGACCTGGATTTCGGACACCCCTCCAGCTCCAGCGATTCGGTTTGAATCCAGCTCGGCTTTTGCCCAACGCCAACGTTTCTGGGAGTTTAGTGCAGCATCTGAACCAAACTGGGGCCTTTTGGAAAGTCCCCATAAAACTCCAGGTGGTTGGGAGAAGCCATCGACTGCAAGGGGGTTCAACCCAGCAGCCAAAGGGCTACGTCTCCACCGAGACACGCTGGGTCCATTTGGTCGGTGGCGAGGTGCGTGGAGGATGCTCCTTGCAGCACTCTGAGTCGGGCGCATGTAAATACAGCCCTGTTTATTTTGGAATCTCAATCAGTTTGCAGGAGACGCCCCAGGGCTCGACTCACAGGAAGTGCAGAGTAGACCTTGGGCTGATGTGGAGTTGTCACTCGTGAGCTGAGTGTGGAGGTCTGAGCTCAGCCTCTGGTCAATAAACCACAAGAGTGACTGATGGGTGCTTTAGGGATGACGGGGTGAAGCCCACCAGGAATAGGAAGAGCACAGCACGGGTATGGGCAGCGGGGTCTGCCCGTGCGTACATGTACTCACAAGCAAGCCGATGATGGAGACAGATTGGAGGAAGGGGGTGTGTATTCTAGTGCAGTGGCTCTCAACCTGGGGTCCAGGGCCCCCTGGGGGGCCAGGAGCAGGTTTGAGGGGGTCCGCCACTCAGGAATGGGGCCCAGGGCAGAAAGCCGAAGCCCCACCACATGGGGCTGAAGCCCAGGGCCCTAAGATCTGCCACCTGGGGCTGAAGCCAAAGCCTGAGCAACTTAGCTTCGCGGGGCCCCTATGGCATAGGGCACTGGACAATTGCCCGGCTTGCTACCCCCTAACGCTGGCCCTGGCTTTTATATGCAGGAAAACAGTTGTCGTGGCACGGGTGGGCCGTGGAGTATTAATAGCATGTTGGTGGGGGGCAGAAAGAAAACGGCTGAGAATCCCTGCTCTGGTGCAGGTATAATAGTGACAGCAGTCAGGAGTACAGACACCTGCTCATTGCTCCAGGTGAGAGGAGTTAGTTAATGCTGGCTTCACTCATTGGCAGACAGGGAGGGGGCTCCCTGAGACTGGAGGGTCCGTGCTGGGGTCAGACTGGGAGGGGGCTTCGTGGGGATAGGGCAGGTGTTGACGGGGTCCATGCTGGGCTCACGTTCGCTCACTCAGCGACACCTTTTACAGCGAAGCGGCAAGTGAGCACATGAAAGTCAGCCTGGATGGCGGTTTTTTTGTGTGTGCAAAGGTTGCATAAATCCCAGTGAATAATTTATCAAAGGCCCAAGAGCAGCGTGCCGGGAGATGGGGATCAGAACCTTGTGGTGGAGTTCTCGCCGCGTGGAGTTCTTTGATTCTTTCATCTGCTATACAGCGCCCCCCCTCCCTTAGGGTCTGTAAGGCAGAGAGCGTTTCCCATTGGACAGAGCAGCTGCCCCCGCTCCCTCTCCCCTCTGGAGAAGGAAAAGGTCAGTTGTAAAGGGCAGGTAAACAGCAGATCTGAAGCATCTCAGCTTGAGCGTGATATTTCAGGGGAGCATTATCCATCATGTAACTGGCAGAGAGCTACAGCTCCCCTACAGGGGAAGGGACAGGCAGGTGGGAGCCAGGGGTAGCTAGCTGGTCTCACTCCTTGGCAACGTTACCTGCTGTGTTCCACCAGCCAGCCAAGCGACTGGGGGCTCCTGGCAGCTACTGGGAGTGAATTCCATCTCCTGCTCGCTATTTAGGAACCTGGATGTGCCAAGCTGCATCAGACCTGGGCCCCATGGCTCCAATTGCCCAGTACCGGCTGCTTTAGAGGAATCATAGAAATGTAGGTCTGGAACAGACCTTGAGAAGTCATCTAGTCCAGCCCCCTGCGCCAAGGCAGGACGAAGTAGCCCGTCCCTGACAGGTGCTTGTCTGGAGGTTTTTAAGAACAGGTTAGAGAGGGAGATTCCACAACCTCCCTTGGGAATTTGTTCCAGCTCTTAACTATCCTGACAGTCGGGAAGTTTTTCCCTAATGTCCAACCTAAACCACTGCAATTTAAGCCCATTGCTTCTTGTCCTTTCCTCAGACGTTAACGAGAACAATTTATCACCTTCCTCTTTAGAGCAACCTTTTCCATACATGAAGACTGTTATCATGTGCGTCTTCTCCTCCCCACTCTGTCTTCTCTTCTCCAGACTAAACAGACCCAATCTTTCCTCGCAGGTCATGTTTTCTAGACCTTTCATCATTTTTGTTGCTCTCCTCTGGACTTTCTCCAATTTGTCCCTCATCGTTCCCATAGTGTGGGGCCCAGAGCTGCTAGCCGAGGCCTTACTAGTGCTGAGGAGAGTGGAAGAATTACTTCTCGCATCTTGCTTATCACACACCTCCTAATACAAGGCACAAGAAGCGCCTGGTGGATAATTCCGTGCTAATCTGCCCCCAGGCGAAGCTCCTTTCTAAGGCCCATCCGACAGAGATTGGCCCATGCCCCCAGGGAGGATGTTCACGTCCCTTCCAAACAACTTGCTTTTACCCCTCGAATGTACCTGTGCATACTCTTGTTACCCATAGAAACACCTAGTCCTTTTGTTTAATCCTGATGAGCCCTCGGCCCTCGGTTATTTGACTCTATTCGAGTTTTTATACTGTGCTCATCTCCATGGCATCTGAGTGCCCTAGGCTCTGGCAATGCAGCGAAAGAAGGGACGAGCATCTGCCATGCATGGTTGATTTGCTCCTCGCTTCCTTCCTAGGGGAAACTGCATGTGGGTTGTTTGGTTTTTTTAAAACGACAATTGTTATTTGTTTGCTGGGAGAAGCAAAGGCAGGTTGCACTTGGAGCAGAAGGTGGCGAGATCTGAGGTGGTTTCTGCTTGCTGTGGGAGCGCGTTCCAGTCTGGGAGGAGCCCCCGAGGATGCTTGGGCTCCTGCACAAATTACCGTTTTGCCATGCAGTTCCCTTGAGCTGGAGGAGCAGAGCTGCATTGCAGTCACCCCTCCAGGCCCCCGCCAGGGACGGTGGCCTAGGTGTTGTACAAACGCCGTCCCTGCTGCAAAGAACCATCTGCCACTTTGCATCAGAGCTCAAAGTCCTTGGCAATCAATTAACCCTCAACCCCCCCTCACATGGGGCTAGGGTCCTCCTCACTTTAGAGATGGGGAAACTGAGGCACAGAGGAGGTGGTGACTTGCCCGAGGTCGATGACAGAGCTGCAGATAGAACCCAGGAATTCTGTCTTGCTATGCTACTGCTCTAACCACTAGACATGACATCCCTCATGACACCGCCTGGGGTCCTGTCCCAGTAGGGTGATGTCACGTCGCGTGGCCATGTACCATCAGCCCTTGAAGAATGAGGATGGGGGTGCAGGGAGCATTGTGCTGATTGCTCTCCGCCATCTTACTGTCTGGGCGGGGGAGTTTCTTTATGTCCCAGCCCGGGTTATCTGTGTCTTTGCTTCCAGACGGCGGCCCGAAGAAGCTGCGCAGTAACATCCGGCGGAGCACGGAAACCGGCATCGCGGTGGAGATGAGGAACAGGGTTACCCGGCAGGGCAGCCGGGAATCGACCGATGGCAGCACCAACAGTAATAGCTCCGACGGCACGTAAGGCCCGGGGAGCGGGGCGGCCGGCCCTTTACAGCCTGGGACTGGAGGGGCGGGGAGCAGGGCTCAGTCCTAGCCCCCAGGCCGATCCAGAGAGGCGCAGGAGGCCAGCGGCAGTTCTCCTCCCAGAGGAGGCCCTCAGGCTGTCCCTGGGGTCGGAGGAAGCATGTCATGCCCCGAGGCCGCTCTCCTCGCCGCGGGGGCGGTGGGGGGGAGGATGATGGCGGCTCTGCTGCTCTCCCACTCCCACCCGCGCCTTTCCACACGGGGCACAGCTTAAGAGCGGGGCTAATGTCAGCTCTTCTGGTGCCCCAAATCAGACCAAGCCACGGGGCCCCCAGGACGTGTGCGAAGCCAGAGCTCTCAGTCCTGGCTGGCATCGGGGCCTACCAGTATCAAGCCAATGCTCTCTGACGGAGCCTCACCACCCCTTGGGGTGATGACTGCCCGGCTTTCAAGCACCCCAGATCCCTGGGCACAGAGTGTCAGATCCATCTGGAGTTTCCTCATGCTGAGTTCACAAGGTCCTGTAGAAATGGAAGATAGCGATGGTCCACCAGGGGCTGTCTCCTCCAGGGCAGGGTTGTTCCCTGTAGAGTCTCCTGTGCTTTGTCCAGCCGTGTTTCTAATCCGTACATGCTGGGTATCCTACCAGTGCCCTGGGAGAGTCTATTCTGCCGCTGACGCCACTGTCAGGAAACGGTAAAGGAGGTTTGGTTATTTCACGTTAGCTCTGTGCTTTGAGATCCTCGTGCAAGGCCACATTATCTCCGTGCAAAGAACAATTGGCTGGGAAATCCAGTGCTTGTCTCACCCGTACTGTCCCTTCTCCTCTCCCCCGCCCACCTTTATCTCAGATTCATCTTCCCCATGACCCGGCTGGGAGCCGAGAGCCAGTTCAGCGACTTCTTAGACGGGCTCGGCCCGGCGCAGATAGTTGGCCGGCAGACACTGGCGACGCCGCCGATGGGTGAGTGCTCACAGCTGGAGCGGGTGGCCCAGCCAAAGGGAAGAGGGGAAGTTGTTACACTGGGTTGGGCTCCAAGCCCTGTGCCCGTCTCCCGTGTCTCCTAGTGGATGGAGTCAAACAGCCGGGGCTCACTGCAGGATCTCCGGTGACTAGCGCTGACCCTGCCTCCCAGGGGGTTAAGGGAAGTGGGGGTCTGTGACCTGCCTGGTGGAAGCCGGGCTGGAGTCAGGGGCTGATGCGTGCTCAAGCTGAGCGAAATGCTGATGGTTTGGCTGGACGACAGGAGCCAGGCGGCTTTGTTGTGTGCGGGGAGCCCACGTCTTCCATCCACCCCGAGCAGGAGGGGAAGGGACTGGAGCAGTGAAGTCAGACCCATGAACCGGCCCTAGTCTGAGAAAGGCACTGGGCTCCGACAGACTCACTGAAATAGCATGAATAGGTCCAGACAGAGGCCACTCCTGCTGCCCGGGGTCTCTCCAGCCCGGTGCCCAGCTTGCGGAGACCTCCGGCTGTCTCACCCCTGCCGGTTCTAATCCCTGCCCCGCTGAGCCCCACCTACGCCGCACCCAGGGGCCCTGACTGGTGAGTGGATCCTGTCCACCCGCCAATCAGTCCTCAGAGGGGACCCAGCTTGGCTCCACGGGGAGCAGGCTGAGCCAGCCTTCCACAGGGGCGGGAGGGGAAGACAGAGGGACAGGTCTCATCCCGGTGGGATAAGGGGGCATGTGACCCCGCCGGTGTTAACCCTTTCATTGCCAGGCTGCGTTGGCATCTCAGCTACACCTTTTAACGGAGTTCAAATGGAACGCTGATGTTTAATGCCTTATGCTTAAGCCTCCCATCCTGCCTTGGTTTTTTGTTGTTTTTTTTTAAACCACCATGAACAAACTGACTCTGAGGTAAATCAGAGTAACCTCTTTAAAGTCGATTGAGTGTCACTGGTGTGAGGGGGATCCGAATCAGACCGGCTGCATTTAAAGTACTTTCCTGGCTTTTCTATAGCAAGTTTGGGGCCGGAGGGAGAAAGGAGGCATTTTTCTTCTCCTTAAGGCCATCGATGTGGGAGGTCAGTGTTTCTCAATGATCACTGCGTGGACTGGTGCCGGTCCCTAAGATCTCCCTGACACAGTTTAGGAAGGCAGCAAGTCGGACCCTGGTATCGAAGAGGTTGAGAAACACTGGGATAGGGGACACCTCCAAACCATAACTCCCCCCCGGGATTTTTCAAGAGGTGAGACCCTGCCTTGCTGTCCTCCTCACCCCATTCCTTACGGCGTCCCCTGCTCCGAGGCCGACACGCTTCTGAAATGCAAAGTGTGTGAGAATTTCCAAGTTCATCATGTTTCTCTTAAACTCTGGCATGACACCAACAGCCCCCCGTCCCCTTGCGCCACCCACCTCGCTCCCTCCCCCGGGCTGCGCCGGTGAGAGGGGTGCAGGCCGTAGGCCAGTCACACACCAGTGGAGCGACAGGGACCTACCTCTGTGCACATCCCAAGGGCTGTACCTACTGGGGCTGCTGCGGACGACGTAAGTGGGAGACCGAATCCGTGTCGTGAGCTTAAAACAACGAAGTTCATTTTCTTTTGTTTTCCTTCTGGTTTCTTTCTTTCTCCATCCGTGGTGGTTTCTGTTGTTCGTGTCGCTCTGGGCTTTGCCAGCCGGGTTGCCACAGCCTCACACCACCACGCTGAGAAATCGCATTGTCTTTGCTTTCCCTTTTTCTTTAACAAACCCACACGCTTTCACCCCCCCACCCTGCAACCACTGTCATGGTATTTCATTTTTCTCCTTTGGCGCCTAATGCTTGAGAACGCGCTTTCCTCAGCTGCCCTCTGCTGGCCGACGTTAGGAATAGCCACCACGGTCATTCTTCCAAGGTTAGACGCGGAGGCAGCGCGTGAAGGCGCAACTCCACCTGGACGTTTTAGAAGAGGGTGGGGGAGAGGTAAACGGGTGGAGAACTTACTAACTTACTTACTGACAGAGGGAAGAGTCAGTGTTTGTAAACAGAGGGCTGGGGCTATCCCTGGAGATGCTACTGTACAGTGTACGACATGGAATCCGGGGCATGCTAAGGGCCCATCAGAAATACCTATGAGCCCGGCACAAAAGGACACAGGCCGTCTCTAGGGATGCTTTCATGGGACTCAAAAAGGGCTGGAGGAACTGCACGATAGGCAGGGAAATCTCCCGCCCCACATTTGAAGGGAACTAGTTGCTGGGTACTCAGCCAGGCTTGGGCCCACAAGGACACGCGGTGCCCTGATGCTAGAATGGAGATGATACCCAGGCTCGCTCCACCACCTCAGCTTCTTCTTGGGGCAGCCCCAGGACGTACATGCCATGCTGAGGAATTCCCCTGCCCAAGGCACAGCTCTGGTTAATCCTAGTGCATTCGCCCCCTGGCCAGGGGAAAGCTCCCAACGGGCTGATTCAGGGTTCAGAGAAGGTGTATCCCACAGTGGCCTTACAGATACAAAAGTACATGGACAGCGAATCGAGCTGTCGGAGAAGCAGGAGGAAGAAGCTCTCTCTCAAACCGGGGGAGCCTCATTTTTAAAACGCTATAGCCTGATTTCCAGAGGGGACAACTCAGCTGTAGTTGTGGACGCTTAGAAATTCTGCAGAGCCAAGCACTGATGTCTCACTACGTTGTCCCCGTGCCATGCCAGCGCGCTCACACTGACACTCAGCTGCATGAAGCCCATTGCATGTCATCTTCTCTGAATTCTCTCCCCCGTTTCTATGTTGTTCTGGTAACAAGGTGCCTAGAATTGAGCTCTGGGTCCTAGACACGTTCCCCTTCAAATCTCCCTTGAAGAAGGGGTTAGATGGCTCTCCTGTGATGTCCTGTCTTCTCGTCAGCGCCACGTTCTTGTTACTTTCGTTTTGCTGGGGCCCCCCGCCCCGTTGCAGCTGTTTTAAGACACCAGGTGCTCTGGGATGTGCTCTGCAGTGCACCTTAGAACAGGGTCCTCAGAGCCAGGGTGCAGAGGACAGTGGAAGCCTCAAGCCAGTAAGCGGGCGAGTAAGGGAACGACATGGCTGCTCACCAGGGGCGGCCATTTGTCCCCGACACAGGATGGGGCTCGCCATGACCCCTGGTTCTCACCTCTCCCCTTCTGTCCTAGGCGATGTCCACATTGGGATGATCGATAGGAGCGGGCAGCTGGAGGTGGAGGTGATCCAGGCCAGGGGCCTCACCCCAAAGCTGGGTTCCAAGTCCATCCCTGGTAGGTATCCGTGCCAAGAAGCCTTAAGGAAGAGCCAGTGGAGTCCAGGAGCTTTGGGAAGGTGGGCGGGGGGGGGGGGGGGGGAGAGGGGAGGTATGGGAAGGAGTTAATGCCTCCATTTGGCTCTCCCCCCACCAGTTCCTTGGGGCTCCCCCTCCAGTCGTGCTATGGTTAGTCCCCTGGAGTGGGCAGCAGAGGGGCTGGCTGGCTGAGTGCACCGGTGTTTCACCACCACAGAGCCAGGCATTAACACACAATAACCCCGGAAGGGGGGACAGTTAAGGTTGTTCTATAACCGACACACTTGACGCAAAACCCACCCGGCAAGGAAGTGAAAAGTCAAAGCTACCAGCACAGCACATCCCCTCTCCTCCCTGCCCCCGCAGACACAGCCCTCGCCACAGAGAATGCACCACAATCCAGTGGGATGCCAATCTTTCAGCACCCTGTCCCGAAATTCCTGCTGCCCATTCCCCTCCCCTGCCCCACCAAACAGACCGGATGTCCCTCCCCAATCCCTTCTGCATAGCTCCGGAAAACTGCAAACACACACACAGGGCTTGGGGAGGGGGTCCTTGCAGGCCAGCGTCCCTGCAGGAGGCAGGGCTCTGGTTGAGGTGTGTTCCTGGCAGCGTGTGCCTCAGTTTCCCCCACTGTAGATGAGGCCCAGTGCCCAGATGGTTCTGCTGAGGATCATCACAGCTGGTTTGCATCTGTGCTTCTGTCTCTTTTCCAATGCAGCGACTTATGTTAAAGTTTATCTGCTGGAGAATGGGACCTGCCTGGCCAAGAAGAAGACCAAGATGGCCAAGAAGACCTGGGACCCATTCTACCAGCAGGCGCTGCTCTTTGATGAGGGCCCACAAGGCAGAGTTTTGCAGGTGAAGTAATCCCCTTTTCAAGGGGAAGTGGGCAAAGACCACTTCTTAAAGGGAAAGTTGGACATCTTCAAGGAAATGCCCCCAGCAATGGGTGCCAGATCCCCCCTATTAATTGGCTGTAAAGAGACCCAGTCAACTGTCTGGTCTTTGACTGGGGTGTGGGGGGTGGATCCATGAACGCTTCATTTAAGGAAAAGGGGAGGGAACTGCCTATCTCATAGAACTGGAAGGACCTTGAAAGGTCATCGAGTCCAGTCCCCTGCCTTCACTCGCAGGACCAAGTACTGTCCCCTGACAGATTTTTGCCCCAGATCCCTAAATGGCCCCCTCAAGGATTGAACTCACAACCCTGGGTTTAGCAGGCCAATGCTCAAACCACTCAGCTATCCCTCCCCCCATAACTGGGAGTCTGGATTCCTGGGTTCCATCCCCAACTCTGTCCCTCACTTCCTCCCTGACCGTGGGAAGTCCCTTCCCCTTTCTGTGTCGCTCCTTGGCACCGGGTGGCAGTAGTTCCCGCCGTATCATGCAGGGGCATGCGGAGACCTCATTCACGGAGGTTTGTAAAGTGCTTTGAGATCCTGGGCTGGAAGGGACTTTTGACTTTTCCTGCAATCCAGTTGCTTAGGGGTACACGTGTGGCATCATTTATCTTAGTGCCCACCCCTTATCGGTGGCCAGGATGGCTGTGAGCTGAGGGGTGACATCAGCATCCAACTGGGTGAGCGTTAGGCTGACCGAGGGAGAGCTCAAATGTGGAAGATGCTGAGATCCTGTGGCTCCCATTGGAATTGCAGGTACCCAGCGGCTTCAGAGAGGCAGGTCTTTAACGGACACTAAGATGTTCCTCACCCAGAAACAGCAGGCAGCACCTTGCAGCCAGGATCTCACATCGTTTTACAACCATTTATCAGTGGGGTAACTCATCTTCACAACATCCCTGTGACATTAAGGCTATAATGCCCCATTTTGCAGGTTGGTAACTAGGGGCAGAGAGAGGCTGAGAGACTTGGTTATGGCTGCACAATACGAGTCGGTGTTAGAGACAGGAATATAGCTCCCCGGTTGTCTTGATTTTGAAATTCATTGCTCATGCAGCTCCCCCCTCAGAACAACACCAGATACCTTTCTGGTGAGACCCACCTGGCTTCTCCCAGGAAACCACTGGGGGACCGGAGAGTCCCAAGGTTTATATGATGCTCTGGGCACCAGTCCCCATGCACGGAGCCCAGCGTGGGACAGGTTCGGTTTAGCTAATGAGGGTTCTTCCCTGTAGGTGATCGTCTGGGGAGATTATGGCCGCATGGACCACAAGTGCTTCATGGGAATGGCGCAGATTGTCTTGGAAGAACTGGATCTCTCCAACATGGTCACAGGCTGGTACAAACTCTTCCCCACTTCCTCGCTGGCGGACTCCACCATTGGGCCTCTGACGCGTCGCCTCTCCCAGTCCTCTCTAGAGAGCTCCACGAGTCCTTCTTGCCCCTAAGGGGCAGGGCTCAGGGCTGGGGAGGGAAGGAAACAAGCTGGCCTACCAAAACGTGTGGTGGAACGGCTGTAAATATTGTGTCTGGTTTTGTTTTGGTTTTTTTCCCTCCCTGAAACGAGCTGCTCTCGACATGTTCCTCGCCAGCTGCAACGTTCCACCGCACAGGCAGGGGACTTTAAACGAGAGGGGAAGGGGGCGGGAAGGAGAAACGAGAACAAACGTGGGACGCAGAACAAGTGACGTGACTGACCGACAACCGAGCCCAGGACTGTTACCGCATCTCATCGAGTCCTATTCGGAAAGGAGTCAAACTTGGGACCATATTTCTCATCTGAACAGCTGGCGGGAGCGTCTCGGATCCGATTCATTCAATCCCACTGCAAGTAGCATGTTAACTGTTTTGTTTCGCCTCCGTTTTGTTTTCCTGATCGTTGAGGAAAAAATAGCTTTTTTTTTAAAAAAAATAGAAAAACGAATATATTCAGCACTACTACTTTTTTTAATGGAATGTAGCATCTTATGATATTATGTAGCCTGCCATGTGCCAATTTAAAACACATTCTCTCTCTGCAATATCTAGGAGGGACACTCCCCCTACCGACAGGAACCATCCACAAGTCACTTGCTGTTTTGGTAGATTGCTTGCTCAACCTTGCAAGATTTGTGTCAGGAATCTGTTGATCACTTTTTTCTTTTTTTCGGTGGCAAGTAGCCTGTGACAAGTGACTCTGCCAAAGCAGTAGGGGAAGAAAAAGGTGCATTTGACCTGACTGTTATTTAAGTGTATTATGGTTCTGTCTCGATGTTCCATCCTTTCAAATTATTTTGAAAGACCACCCCCAAAATGTAATAGATCCCATGCCTCATACAACAGTTCCAGCTAGGAGGAGGTGATGCAAAGGGAAGATTGCAGAGATGCTTGAATTGATCTCCTAGTCAGTCTCATCTTTGCTCATTCACCCCTAGGCGAGGTCCAACTTGAAGCTGAAAGGTTTCCACGCTCAATTACTGCATTTCAGGGAGCAAACAGAGGGTTTGTCAGAACATATACAGCCCATCACCAGAAAGAAGGGCTGAATGCACCTTTTTCCAACCCTCGATTCATTGGTATGCTGCAGGGAAACATCTCAGTTGTACTCACTGTGGATCTGGCGTAAGGGTGACGGATAGGTTACAAAACAAACTAGATGTTTTGAATTTATTACAGTGATGAGTGTTTGTTTTGTTGTGTTTTTTTTTTTTAAAAGCAGCATTCTGGTTCCCAAAGAGGACCAGTTCTTGTAGCAAAACCGAGAATTATGGAAGCTTTTTATGAAGGTGCCTAATGAAATTTGCTGAAAATACTCAGGGGAGACACCACTAGAAACTGCGGTTTCTTCATTAAAAAATAAAAAAAAAATACACGACTGTCCTGAAGGATCAGTTTCCAAAATCAAGAGGTGGACGAGTGGTCAGACTGGAAAAGGACATGAGATTAATGGGGTATTTCTACCTAGCAGATATCTCAGTCTTTAATACCAAATCAACCAAAATCAAGGTTGAGTGTTTGTTTTTATTAGTATTGATTGGCAAAAAGAATTTCACAATGCACAGAGCACAAGGAACATCCTATGGTTCTTCCTGCATTGCTAGCAAGTATGAGCCAACTAGAACTTATTGCCGCAAAGAAACAAAAAAGTAAACCTGCAGGGTAAGGATGCTATGAAACCATCCCCTCCACAAAATGGAAACTGCCCGTCGGCAATGTACTTACTCTTTGGTGGCGGTCTTGTGTGACACAACCACCATCAAGATTTCAGCAACTTTGTGTCGAGGAATTTCAGCTGCTATAAATGTACATTGAATTTGCAACGTCACCAAACCAAAATATCTTGGGACCACTGAGGGGGCCCAGACTGGATTCTGCTGACTGCAGATTGAGATAGGTCTGTTTGCTCCCCAGTTCCCAGGATCTCATGTTTTCCTCCCAAGGAACCAGAGCCTGGTCTGCTATGGTGGAGGAGTGACTGTTCAGTACAAGCAATATACACTGATTTCCAAGTTCACACTTAAAGGTGGCCCTGCTGGTCCACCGTATGGTTTTACCTTAGAGCCGGAGTGGGTTATTTGAGGAAGCTCATTTTGTGCCCGGCTTATTGGAACTGGAAGAAGGTGATGATGTGAATTGAGGTTCCTTCCACAGCATGATCCTGTTACCTGATGTCCACCTTGGCTGGCTGGGCTTGGTTTCTTTGCTCCTGAGTGCTGGATTTTTGACTACGTGGGAGGGCAGGTGTCTGAAGAGGACAAGCTTTCAAGGGAGTGATCTTCTCCTTCAGATGATCATCATCTCTGCTTTTGCTTTGCCCACTCAAATTTTAGAAGAAAATAAAAAGGACAACCAAGTCTTTCTTTGCTGGACAAATTAGCAGGTCTGATTTGAGTTGGAAGTTGAGTTGAGTTGAGCATTGGGAGGCCAGCTTGGACAAAGTATGGAAGTTTGGTAGATGTCTTGCTCATTAACTTGGACTGAAGTAAGCAGGTTCTTTCCCTTTCCTCCAACACACATCATGCTGTCTCTAAATAGCTGAGATAGTACTGTAGCTTTACAAACAAACAAACAACCCATTCTTTTCAGAACCAATGGAAGGGATGTGACAACTTCAACCCCAACCAACTCTTAGCATAATACTTTGCTGAAGATAAAGTGGGGAAGTCTGCAGAGACTTTTTCCAGGATAGCACTCTAAGGCCACCTAGAACAAAGACAATTGGGGGTGTATATCCACAACAGCGTACAAAAGCCTACAGTCTCCGATACGGTCTGCCATTCTCACGTAAGGAGTAGCTGGAAAAATCTACTCATGCTGATGTGTGGAAAACCCAGTGCCAAGACAAAAACACTGTAATCTGAAGGACATGCTTGGAATCTCTGGGGAACAACCTGGACAATCCTGAGTGTTTGGGGTTTTTTATTATTGTTAATAAACATTCTATGCTTGGAGGATAACAACGTAGCTAGAATCAGAACAAATTCCACCCCGGATTCCGTTTCAGTATAAACTGAAGTCTTGCTGCTAGGCAGTAAATCTAAAAAGCAAAGCACATGGATTCGAGAGAATGATTCCTTCTGCTCCCCAAGACGGGTTGGCATGACAAAGCCACCATGCTGAGGACTTCAGATGGCTGCCATCGTCCTCTAGACAAACTGTAGCCCGATCAAAGCTTTTGTTGCTTCACTCTCAGCGCCGCCGGCCCAGCCCACTGGACCCAATTCACATTGGGGGACTTGTGGGGGGACAGGGCAAATTTTACTTTGGGTTTCCAAAAAAAGGACAATACTCAAGTATCGTGTTTACACTGTGATGTCAGCTCCTTTTTATTTTCTTATGCATGAGATCCAGTGTCAGACATTTCCCTCACTCAGACAAAAAGCCCTCCGTCCGAGCTGCTTTTCTACACGCTGCATAAAAGCCCCCACAGACCTAATGGAGAACAAGGTTTCAGCCAAGCGGGGGGTGGAGGAAATGTTCTGCTGCAAAAGGGCATTTCTTGTCTGTTACGTGGTTTGCGATGGCTGGCTGCGAGCGTTACTCATCAGTTACTCATTGCACTATCTCCCCGTCATTTCTTCTGTCAGGAAAGGAACCTCAAACCCATTGCACCCGCATGCCTCGATTGCCCCAGGGGGACTGCTGATGAGGGCATTTGCAGACTGTCTGGGCCTACCCAGTGCCCATGCCCCCTCCCCCAAAAGGGAAGCCACCTGTGAGGATAATAAATACTTGACTTATTTCTGAGCTCACGTACACCAGGAATGAGTCAGTAGAAGTCAGTGGGGTTACATTAGTGCAAGTGAGATCAGAATCCAGCCCCAGGCATCCTGGTGGAGTGAAAAGGATGAGCATGGCCCAGAGTTTCCCCTTGAGGTCCAGAACTAAAACCCAGCAATGAAGTCCAAGCAAAACCAGTGACAGCAATGTAACCCGGGGGGAGCACTGCATGGCCTCGCTGTATAACTTAATTGCTGGAAGCTAGAGACAGGCCTGATCTATCAAATTTAGATAGGGACTGAAACTTTCCCGGAGTCCAGGAGGCTGGCTCAGGCCCGTCTTGTCTGGAAATTAGCCCCAGCTTAGCCGGAAGTATTCCCACACCCGCTCCGCGTGTGTAACAAAACGTGAAGCTTTTCAGCTTTTGTTGCACACGTTTCACGTGGCCTTCTTGCGAGCCGAGGGCATTATTACACTGAAAAGGTGAGATCCCGTGCTCTGGCTCTGAAGGCCCCTGTAACCGTGAGAAAGAAAGCACGCCCAGAAGTGATGCTGGGCACCGGCTCACCCCACTGCTGCTGGGAGATGCTGCGAAGGTTCTTTAAAACACCGGTATGTCCAAAGCCATATACTCGGTGCATGGGCCAGCATAGCAGCTGATTTCTGTCCAGCGTACCTGGTACATAAGGCAGCGCAAATTGGGAGGAATGGGCCTGACAACCGTCACAGGTCTGTCAGCTTCATGGTACGCTGAAAGGGAACAAAGAATTTGGGGAGGGAAGGGGGCGGGGGATTCCAGCTGTTCTGCAGCTGGGTTTCTAAGTCCATGAAGCTGTACCAGAAAAAGCCCTGGGCAGCTGAGATTAGAATAAGTGCTTCCTGTACAGGTATCTACCCCGCTCTCAGCCCCACTCTCTGACATCAGGAACAAAATGTGTCACTGGAGGCACACTTTCATAGATGAAGTTGATTGGTTTTCAAAGACCAGAAAGAAGCCATTGGTCAAAGGAGTTGGGTCTGGGTTACGTTTGCTGATAGGAGGAATCCCGTTCTGCTGAGTGTCTTGGAAAATTGTTTGATTTTCACATTGAGTTGACTTGACTGACAGCCACAGCATACGTGTGTGTTTTTCTAATGCACTTCTAAATACCTTTGTATTACTGAAAAGGGTGTTGGCATACACTGGAGCAGAGGAGGGCCTTGAACAGTATAAAGCCATCTATAGAAACAGCACTGACTTTGGGTCAGGCTTAAATAATCCACCTCCGCTCGACTCTCACAAACCCTGCGTCAACTTTTTGCAGAGCGGTGGGGCAGTTTGTAGAATGCACACCCGTACGCCTCCTCCGAGGAATGCGTTTAACTGTGCTAGGAAATACCCATATTAAACAAGAACTTTCCGCCACCATGCCACTTGGTGGTTGCATTGGAAGCACATGAAGGACACCTTCTGCATCACAGAGGGCAGAAAGACCTCCGCTGCCACGTGAAGCTCCTTTCCAAAGACTTCCGTAACAGCTGTTTCAGCTGGCACTCAGCCCGTGTTTCACAAGGCTAAGCATAGCAAGCAGCAGTAGAGGCAAAATGAGTTGTTAGAGGGTCACAGTGTGCTAGAAAAGTTTGACAGATTGTAGGAGCCTGCTCTGGGGGTGGGGGTGTGTGGGGGAAATCTGCTTTAAATGTAATTTGGAAGCGTGTGTGGCAGCTAGGAAATAAAACAGGTGTGGTAGAGACCTGAAATGAGAACCTTCTCCACCCCAGTGTAGAAAGGAAATTATGTGAAAAAGAATCTTAAGTGTTCACACCTATAACAACTGTTTTCCGTGAAATCAGTTACACCAATCAGCATCAGCCCGGGCCCAAGACTTGGAAAAGCAGGTTCGCAAGGCGAGATCTGAGACCGGAGGAAAAGTTTTGTAAATGGTTGGTTCACTGTTAGTTTGGGTAAAGCTGTCATGTCTTTTTTTTAAAAAAGACAACAAAAATGCTAGATCTTGTCTAGTGCATTTCCCTAGATACTGGAAGGTAACAGCAGCATCACAAAGCTGTAGCACTTCAGTGTGGACACTACCTATGCTGATGGGAGGGGTTCTCCAGTTGCTGCAGTTAATCCACCTCCCCAAGAGGTGGTAGCTGGGTCAACAGAAGAATTCTTCCATCGATCTACCCCAGGAGTTAGGTTGGCATAGCTGTGTCTCTCAGGAGTGTGGATTTTTCACACCCGAGAGATGCAGCTATGCCCATGTAAGCTGCCAGCGTAGACCACCCCAAAAAGAGCAACTCACAGTTTGGCTACGAGCACAAGACCCAGTGACTGGTGCAGGCTCTCTACCCGTTCAGAACTCAGATCATTGGTATACCTCATGTTTTTATAACCAGAGTTTAGCACAGTCTTAAAATAAAAAACCCATCCAGAATACAAATGTTGGTGATGAAGGGTAGCCTCTGGGGGCATTCATTAATACATCGGCTCCAATGCTTGCTGGTAGTAGTTCTGGTCGCTGCTTTGATTATCAAACTGGCTAGTGATTGCTGAGCTAAATGGTAAGTGATGCAAGAAGCGGGAAGGTTTTCTGGACTGTTAGAATTCAGCTGGATAGTACACCATCACTGCAAAGCTGGGTTTAATTTCTCTTCCTTTCACTTGCCCGGGCATCTCTAAAAGGTGTAGCTAACCCTGCATCTTATCCAGAAGGCTGCTGCTTAACTTGGCACACAAGGATGTTAGAGAAATACTGCTTCCCTGCCTAATGAGGTCACAAAAAAAAGAAAAGAAAAGAAAAAGAGCCAGCCGAGAAGTCGATATGTATCCGATGTGAAAATGAAGGCACATTAAGAAGGGAAGGTTTTGTTGGGATCTTGCTCCCTCACTGCAGCATTTGCATTTAGTGCAGATGGAAAGAGGATGCCTCAGAAGCATGCAAAAGGGGGGGTTATTGCAATTTGAAGAGTTTGCGTTAGTAAATGACTTGGTTGTTTCTAAAGGGATTAGTGTCAATATTACTGGATATTGACCAGACTTCCTAGCACTTGCTAGAAAAGTGGATTTTTGTCCTAATGTTTATTGCAAGGATCTTGAAGCAATGTTTTCGGATGCCAGCGATGGCGTCTTATTTTCCTCGGGTTGTAGCTGCACTACCCTCATCTGTAACCGACCGGCCAGGTGTTCTGGCATCGAATGCCTCTCGAACGTTAGCACTTTGATGTTGGTGGCCTTGTTTTTCTTAGAAAAGGGCTTGATCTTTTCATGCAGTTAAAGCTAAATAAATTTCCCCCATCATGTTGTCCTACTCCCCACTTCAAACAAAATATCGACTATAACAAAGCACATGGAGCACTACCGCAGTGCCCAGCACCCAAGAGTCTGTCATTAATGGCCGGAGTTTATAGCTCTACTATACAAACCTGCCTCCGGGGGGGAGTTGCTAGAGTAGCTCTGGTGCAGAATTAAAGTCAGTCTTTGAAGTTTAGCTATTTTAAAGCTACAGCAATTAAGAAAGAGGGTGGAGTTTTTAGAATGACCCAAGGCCCAGATTCCCCCAAAGGTACTTAGGCATCTAACTCCTATTGAAGTTAATGGGCATTAGGCGTTTGAGAATTGGGGCCTACATCACATAGGAGCACCAATCCCCTCAAGTCAATGGAATTTATATTTCGAAGTGACCACGGTGCTTTTGGAAAATCCGGTGCTCACTTTCAGCTCCTACAGTTTTTTCAACTTGTAGCCATATAGGCCATCCATTTAAACCTGGGCTGGGCTCTTAATTTAAAAGAAAGCAAGGGATAGAGATTCAAAGAACCAGTAGCACACACTGGCAACAAGGAGAGAGTTTCCAGTGTAGGGTGTAAAATTAAATGATCTCTTAAGCAGACTAGGTGGTGGCTTAGAGCTCTCCCTAATGCCCAAGGGCCCGGCCTGTACAGCTAGTCATTGCTTTAGAAAGTTAAACAGCAGCTTGTTTTGTTTTCAAGTAGGTGAAGCTTGGTTTAGAGAGGTATAGGGTGAATCAGTACCACCTGACATTCAGATTATCTAAACCTGTACTGCACCAGTTGTAACAGATGGTTCGGATCATGGACACTAATCTGAGCATTATGTAAGGAAAGCCCCAAACACCATCTCCTGAACTCAGTACAGTAATAGAAAGGGTTAGTGGTCCACTTGCAATTGACACTCCATGGTTTAAAGAGGTTAGTCATGCCTCAAATGCCTATTAACCACAATTTAAGAACTCTACAGAAGCTTTTTAGCTTTTTAAAAGCAACAGGCATCTTGATGATTACAGTGGATGCCCTTTGTGCCATCTGCCACTTATTTAGCAAACCCCTATTTCTCATCTGAAAGTCAGAACAGGTATGCAGTCTGTAACAGAATGTACCGCCCTTCTTCAGTGCTAGGATGGCTTTACTTTAAATAGGGAAGAACTAATTTGCTAAAATCAGATAAGTAGGCAACAGTTTGGGGGTTCTTTACTAAGTTAATCAGTCTCTTATTGGTTTTATAGTTTTGAAATAAGCTGTGTCTTAATGACAGATTCATAACTAACAGCAACTTTGTATTAAAATACATTCACAGAAGGGGGTGAATTACTGATTTTAACCCCAATTCCATTGTTCAAGACAAGGGGATGGGCCTGTGATGGGTACTCAAGAAAGGTAATAGATTAAAAAAAGCAAATGGCAATTTTATACCTGTGCTATGTAATGTTTTATATGTGTGTGGTCTTTCCTAATGTAAAACTCTTGTATTTTTGTGGTTTATATGCAGCAGGACTGATGGATAGGAGGGTGCACGTTATTTTGTAAAATATTCTTCGCCAATTTTCCAAGAAGAAACAAAAAATGAAATGTTCATATTCTTCATTGGCTTGTACCTGCATGTACAGTATTTGGGCAGCAAGTAAAGATAATTAAAGCCAGTTTGAAAACTGTTTGCTTCACCTACATTTGTGCTGCAGAACATTTCATATAGGAAACTCCCTTAGCCTTTGCCCTCCAACCACATGTTTGAGGCTGTTTGCTAGATTCAAAAAGTGAGCTGAATTCTGCAAGCCTCTTGCTACCCGAGTATGGATTTGCTACTGCTGTTTTTGAAAGGGTCACTATTGTTTGATGCACAAACTTAATGGACACAGTTCAGAGGAAAAGGAAATGCAATGCCAGACATGGTCTATCATTCACCTCTCAACAGTGATGGCAGAGAATACTTTAGTGGATTGGGAAAAAGGCCCTATGCAAGTGGCTGACCGCACTGTACAGTGAGGTAGATTTCTTCCTCACCCAGCCATTGCTCAGGTAGCACCCTGAGGCATGAGAACTAAAACCACTCAAAGGTCTCATCTAGAATAACTGCATATTCCTACCAAGGTATTTGCCTTTATTATCCAGTCCCAACAAAGTATTTCCTTTCATACCCATGAGGTCACTTAAGTTAGGTGACCCTTTGGTTCTTGTACTACAGGATAAAGAAAGTTTCAAGTTTGCCTTCACTATATTTTATATATGGTTATCTCCTCTGCTTCTGTTTCTCATTTTCCACACACCTTATGCCATCAGCACAACAGGCTCTGTAGCAACAGCCTAAATTTCAGGTATTTTTCATTTCTACTGTATTTAGTCAACTTTAGCAGTTGACTAAATACAGAAGCAGCATCTGCTGACCAAAGTGGATGATTTCACATCACATTCTCCACCTGGCACTTCCTAAGTGCAGAGAATTTGACACCCTGCCATCTACAAGTTTAATAAAAATATTAGTTCAGGAAGTTTTCCTACAAGGGGTCCTTGCTCTGGAACATTTTGCCACAACAGGAGTGCATGCATTATCCACGAGTCTACAATGACTTACCAGCAAAAATATAAGACAACAAAGTCTGCAAATTCAGTGTCAATTTCATCTGCAAAAGACCTCTAGTAGCACTGTTGACAAACTGAGCAGAGATGCAACAAAGACCACCTAAATGTATCCATTCTTGAGGAGTTGGGGGAAACCAGATTCTTTAAGGTTCATTAAGATATTAAAAACTTATCAGAAGATCTGGTTACAGCATTATAACTCTGACAGTTAAGACTGCTGTATGCCTGAGAGAACAAAACTGTGTGAACAGTGTTCCAAAGTTTTATTTGCCTTGCTGAATGCACAGTTTAGTTAAGGTAGATGAATTTTAGTTAGCCAGATGCAAACACTGTATGAACTCAGTTGATTTGCAAGTCATTTAGTTAAACTAGTCCAAATTTGTGTGTTGACAAGCCCTTAGAATCCTGGGCCAGATAAGCAATACATTTGTGTTCTAGTCTAATAAAGTGGACATGTTCCCACTGTGGACTAAAGGGAGAGCAAACTCATTTGATTAAGGATCTGAAGCCCTGTACCTAGAGGTGATTAACTCATTGTATCACTGGTGATTTGACAGATTCCAAATGAAAAATATTTAACAGCCAACAAGAATATGAAGTCAACTGATGTTTCACTGCAATGTTTTATTAAGGAATTTACATATACACAGGATAAAGTAAACCAGGTACGTCTCACTTTTTTGCTCACGCTGATGAAATCTTTCAAATGTATGCTTTCTAGTGAGGTGGCTGTGAAGGACAAGAAAAATCTGCCCCCTCACCCCCCCCATTCTATGCTTCAGTAGCAGAATGTCAAGAGAAAGCTGGGGATGGGGACTACACAAGAACAAAAACAGATATGAAAAAGTATAAATTAGGATGTCATGGTAATTTTAAAAGTGTAAGAAATACTTGTGATGGGCTCTTGGCCCTCTATAAATTAATTATCTTGGCTAGTTCATTAAAAGTTTTTTTTTTTTGGTTTGTTTTAAATTACATCAACACCACAGATTAGACAGAAAAAGCCACTCTGAAGAAGTGCAAGTTTCACATTCCAAACAGTGTGCGCGTCCCATCCTGTGTGACACTCCTGTTTGGTCACAGGAGGGGCCTTCAACATGACTTTGGTTCCAATGACGATTGACTAGCCAAGCACAGCAAGGCCTCAGCTCCAAAGAACGCCACGGCAAAGGAGAAGAACAGAAGTGGCAAGATTTAGGATTTGCGTTGGATTAAAATCCAGTTCCTTAGAGGCTTCCCCTTATCAAACAAAAACCCACCAGTACAATTTTATTTAAATCCAACTCCCAAAAGGCCTGACATGCAGCCACTAACATAATTCACAACTACCTCAACCATCCCTCCCCTGAGATGCCCAGGAGAAGGGGGAGACCATGCCCCCAAGAGCACTTGCATTTCACTGTGCTGAATGCAGAGGAGCTGAAAGTGGTGTTCTGGTCACTGAGGTTTCCCTGTGGTTTTGACAGTGAAAAGGAAGAGATGCGTCTCAGTTATGGGGAAAATAAAGGTTCAGGCTGAACAGAGAGCCAGAAACAAACCCTGAATGTCTCATGAAGCAGTTTTAAAACAGAACAAAAGGCAAAAAAAGTGGTCATAATACTGGGGAGGAAGGGGGCTATTTCCACATCTGAGAGCTGAGGGTTTGATTGGTTCCCTGGGCATTTCCTCCGCCCATTGACTGTCCATATCCCATCATGCCATTAGCTCCATAAAAGTTCATCCCAGCCATCTGCTGGGTCATCTGAGAAGGAAAGGAGACAAGCCGGGTCAGGGAAAACCATTCTAACACACACAGCAGAAAAAAATCTAGGCCTCAGTCCAGGAAAGCACTTGGTACATGCTTAAAGTTCAGCACATGGCATAGTCCTATTGACTTTTATGGGACTACAGCACATACTTCACGTTAAGTACATGCTGGAGTGCTTAGCTGGATCCAAGCCTTAGAGGGGGAAAGGCAGCGTAACCAAAAGAAAGGTAAGGAGTTTGATTCTTGCTGCTTGACAGCAGTCTCTGGCAAGAGACTTTAATAAGAAGTGACAGCTCAATCGAATGTATTTTGCTAAAACGAAAGGCCAAAGACAAGGCAATAGTCTCATTTCCTAGGGTATCCTGGAGGCCTGACTGTTACATACAATCTAATTAGAGCCAGATGGAAAAACACCCTAATTATCCCAGTACGGAAGCATCATACCCTGCCAACTTCTTATGAAGTCAGATGTAACACAGGCAATGGTGCTTAGAGGGTAAACCTGCAGGAGGTTCATTTGGAGCCAGCTCCCTCCTTTGCAGTTCGGGTGACCTGGTAGTCATGGAATAATGATCAGTGCGGCCTAGATGCCAGCAAGGCACAGGCAAGAATTGAGAGCTTTCCAACGGCAGCAACTCGGTCTGCTCATGCAACACCCCCTATTCCAGCCCTGGGCTGAACGACCGCGCTCTGCCATGGAGCACATTTAGTTCAGTTCGGCGGTTTGGTGGGCGGGGTTTTACCAAACTGCACAATGGTTTGGCAATTTGGATCACCACAGAGAAAGCGATGATGCTAAGGAGGACACGACAAGTGAATAGAATGGGGCTTAGGTGCCAAGACTCCTGGCTCTGCCAGTGTCCTGAGATACCCTGGACAAGTTTTAGTCTTTCCATCCCTCCGTCTGCCCATCTCCAAGAAGGGATCCACCTTCCAGGGTGCTGATGGAGGTAGTTTCGTATCTGTGAAGCATTTTAAGATCCTCGGAAGAAAGGCCAATACTAAACATTGATCTGAGCAGGAACAAATCAGTCTCACCTGAGCAATGTTCCACTGAAGCTGCTGGGCTGGTTGCACACCATACACTGGTTGTGGTACTGGTGCCATGCCAGCAACATACCCGGCTTGCTGCGCTGCCATCATTCCATTGGGGACGCCAATGACAGCCGTCTGCATGCCACCCACATATCCAGCCGGGATAGCCATGGGGGTCACCATCCCTGGAGCTCCTGGTTGTGCCATCATTCCTACTGGTGGGGCCATCATGCCGCCAATCATGCTGCTGGGTGGGGCGACACCTGGAAAGCCCGCGTACGCTGCAGGGTATGCCATCTGAGCTGGGGCCATGAACATCGCTCCTGGAATAGGGCAAGAAGGTAAGTGGCCAAGGGGGAAAAAAAAAAAACACACTCAATGCTGATTTTTAGGAAACTTGGATTTGGCTGACATGTCTTGAGCAGAATTGCCACACACTTATTTGGTATTGCAATAACTAAAATAGGTCCTTTAAAAAGAAATATAGGGCTGACTGACTGCTAGTATTCTGTAGCCTGGAGTTCCAGTTCTGGTCCATTACTCCCCAGGCCAACACACACAATTTAGATGCGGCATATTCAATCCTTGGGACAAAATCCTCAGATCATCATGACTCCCAAACAGGGGGCAGAGCACCAACTGGATCCAAATGTAATCCTGTCCTCTGCCAGGAGACTGGCAGTTCTGGAGAGGGTATTAAAGCATGCAGAACGGGATGAATAAAACTCAAGGACTAGAAGAAGCAAGAAATCATAAGGGGAGGAAGAGGCATCTGTGGACAAAAAGGCTCCTCTTGCTAACTCTTAAGGTGCTGAATTGCAAGTACACTTCAGTATTGTCACTGCATAGCGATACCCTTGCGAGAGCGAGAAGACATCACAAGTATTTTAAATGCAAGTATCAAGAACAGGGGTATCAGACCCCGTTGGAGGACAGGGCAGAATTCCCCTGTAATTATTGCCCATGGACGGGGGTATAAGTAGGTCTACATACAACTCTCGATCCACAGCAGAACTCCACGATGTCAATGGGAAGTTTGCACACAGATCCAGGGGCCCGTATGCAGGAACTAAACTGGGGGTTATTATTCAGGACCTTATTATCCCATTCAGTAAGGATCAGTGAGAAGTATGTGCCCCTTTAAAGCCACTGCTCTATCCGCCTTGGTTTCTTTCCCTCCTTTTGTGAATCTCCCGCTCTTCCCGCTTCTCCTCATTTCCTTCCCTAAAACACACAATTCCCACCTGCTGGTGGGCATCCCTCATACTCTTTCCCATTCCACCCACTAAAAGGATCAGCAAGTGAATAGCTAATGCCGGCAATGAAGTAGAGTCGACACTCTGATGAGATTAACAGGAGACAAGGGAGTCCACACCCCTAAAGCTGCCTGAAGGCATCCCTGCATTGGCTCACACTTGAAAGGTTTTCCTCACAACCATGAGGGCTAGATTTTTTTTTTTTTTTTTAATGCTTAGAATCTGGACAGCCTGAATACATTCTGCAGGCTACATAAATACACCGTGCAGGCGAGAGCCAGTCCATGGATTGTACATTTTACATTCCAAAACAAAAGAGTAATTCCCCAAGGAATACCTGCCCAATTGTAACAGGTCTCACATTAATCCAAAAAGGTTGCACTAGAAGCAATTCAGATCTGTCAGTTTAATGGTCTCAGGACATCCCAATCAGTGGCAGAAGCTTTTAGCTTGCTCCCTGCCTCCCCCCGCCCCATGATGTGCAGTACCTTGGGCAGGCATCTGGGATGTCTGAGAACCATACAGGGAAAGAATGGAGTCTTTAGAGAGTTGTTTCTTTCCCATTTCCTCCACTTTACTTCCTGGCTCAGGAAACAGGTTGAGGTTTTCAGGAACAGACCCAGCGCTTCCAGCTGTTGGCATAGAGCCAGTGATCTGGGGAGAAAAAAAAAAAGAAGACCGTGACAGGCTCATCTTTGTGAACATGGAGGATGAAAACATGCAGGCCTTCTCCATGTAGTCACCTAGCAGTGTTTGGGGAGGTCTATTACCACACACTACTCACCTTCTTGGAGTCAGAGAGTGAGTTAGATTCCACGGAACCAAAGAGATCTAGATCCTTCTCTAAACTGCTGCTGGGTCTACCATTTGGGATGGTGCTGGTCACAGGAGCATCTGAGAGACATACAAAGGTTAGACGGCTAATATGGCTAGCCAGCCTTCCTGCCAGCTGAGGTAAGGTGGCCTATGGTCCGCCAAAATAAGCTGCAATGGGCAGCGACTGAGGGGGAAGGCAGAGCCCTATGTGACCTGAACGGCCCACTGCTTGGCTCGTTGCTTTGCTTCCCCACCCAGTGCAGCAAAACTTCCTTTGGGTACAAAAAGCATCTTGCCATACGCTGAGCCTCCGCCACCCCTCCTGAAACTTGAAGCAGCCGGAGCGTGTGGAAGCAAATGACTGCTGCACACGTTGTGCTGCTACCATAGCCCAGCTGCTGCGCAGAGGAGAGCACATGAATATTTCTGCTGCAATGTCAAGCGCTGTGCTGCAGCTGGGTTAGGCGCATGGGGTGCTTTGCTTCCGCTACTCTTGGGAGCTGCATTTCCCTCATTCACCTGCAGCGGGAAATATGCACTACAAATCTTCTTAGAACTCACGTGTTTCTATTCAGAGCCCTTCACCAATCAGCATTCACAGAAACATTCTGCCCCTGAACTTTAGGAATCACAGAAGCATGGATCTGTAGCACTACGGTTTGCCACCGTGTGAGAATCTTACGCTGGCAGGAGTGCCTCATGCACAAAGCTACTCAAAGGTTACCTGCAAAACTCGTTGTAAAACCTGAACCACAGTAGACTAGTGCATCAAACAGCAAGGGCAGGAGTGCTCTGCTGGTGCCTAGGGCCGTACGATGTCAGTTTTAGGTGGCATGTTACTGGAATAAAGTTTTGCAGGGAGGATTATTCCCCTCTGGGATAGAAAGTTGACTTGCTTAGTTTCACTTATATTTAGATTCCCTAAAGAATCAAACTGCTTGGAAAGCTAAAATTATGCCCATAGGCTACCTCTATGCTCCAGACGACAGTACAAGAGATGGCATCTATAATAGGAAAAATGGTTGCGTGCTGAATGCCCTAGACACCACAGGTAATTTCTATAGCTGTAATCCTTCCCCGTTGTAATACAGCATGCTAAAGTGGATTAAAAGGATTTAAAATGTAAAAAAATCCAATTACGTTAAATACAGTTTCCTTTTAAAATAAAACATTTAAAATTACATTTGAAATTATGACAACCTATATTAAGGCCTAAACCGATAGTAGTCTATTAAAGAATATTTTTATGTAATTGACAAGCATGTTTACTGCTGAGGTTTTAAAGAAACTGAAATCACTGAATTGATAGAAGTCACTGGCTAAGCAACTGGAACCAGAGTTGGCTACGTCAGCTTTTGACCCAAGTAGCCTCTTCTGCAGGCACAGAGAATATTTTCTTCATTGCAGTTAATACGTTAAATACAGTTTCCTTTTAAAATAAAACATTTAAAATTACATTTGAAATTATGACAACCTATATTAAGGCCTAAACCGATAGTAGTCTATTAAAGAATATTTTTATGTAATTGACAAGCATGTTTACTGCTGAGGTTTTAAAGAAACTGAAATCACTGAATTGATAGAAGTCACTGGCTAAGCAACTGGAACCAGAGTTGGCTACGTCAGCTTTTGACCCAAGTAGCCTCTTCTGCAGGCACAGAGAATATTTTCTTCATTGCAGTTAATCTAGTTCAATGACTAGTTCATTGAAAATTGAGAAACTGCCTGGGATTTAAAAAAAAGGCAGGAAAAAGTCTCTCTCCCCCTTCTAATCTGTGAACAGAAGAGGATGAGAGCTACTAGTTTTAAAATCTTGAAAGATGTGACGACCAGAAACACTGCTCAACACACTAACTACAGATACTACCTTTGTTAAATAACTCAGTTAAAAAAAAAAACAAAAAACCTTAAATGTGCTGGATAATTTCTCTCTAATAAAATGAGAAAATTAAGAATCTGAATAAATGTCTGTTAAGCTGCAATTGTTTAAATAAGTGCACACGCTTAAATGTTTATAGATATTATGTAGCCTCCGGGTTGGCAAATAATACCAAATTGAGTGTAATAACTATATTTAATTGCAAGTCAACATGTTTGAATGGTATCAACCAATAGGAATCAACCTCTTTAGGAAAATAACTGAAGTGCAGAGGCAAAACAAGATTACAACTGATGATTTAAAATCAAGGTTTCCAGTGAGCAGATTTAAATCACTCATTGCAATCATGATTTGAATCAATCCACCCTGGGATAGCTGCAGCCTCCTCAGGAGGCGGCTGCATTTCAGCAGTGCCACATGTATAATATGAAGCATTCTGAGATACAAGAATGCATATTGGCAAGTACCTTTAAGAAGAGCCTACAGTCAAAAGAGATCCTTCCTGCATCATTATGTCCGATTTTCCAGTTAGAAAGTTCCCTTCACCTTAGGAAGTGGTGGGAGAAGTGAGCTCTAAGGCTGCTCCCAGAGACAAAACAAGTATTCACTGAAGCAGGCAGCCACACTCATTCCCAGAGGCCATCCGGCTATTTACTTGCAAAAAAATTGGTTGTTTTTCTTTCTCTCTTTTTTTTTTTTTGGGGGGGGGGGGGGCGGGGGAGAAGGCATAGAGAAGAGAAAGAAGAGAGTGTAATTTAGATTGCCTTCTTATGGTATACTATACCCCCAAAGGATTATGGGCTTTAGCAGCTGCCACCTACTTATGGGCACCACATTTAAGACCATTCTGTACTACTCAATACTTTTCAGATTGTTCCAAAGCATGTGACTTTCTCTTACCAAGTCCTAGCAGGTCCATTACAGGTTCAGTAGATTTAGGGGGACCTTTTCTTGGTGGCTGCATTTCATCTTTCTTTTGCGGCTTAAAAAAAAAAAAAAAAAAAAAGACAATATTAAAACCCAGAAATCTTGCAGTTCAAACCTTCTACTTAACCTTTGTGAAAAGGAAAAAGGATAAGGATTCTGGGCTTGAATTATGACTGCACTGATCCAGGTCAAATTGACAGCGTTACACACTTTGAAAACTGAAGTTAAAGCAGTGGTAAGTCAGGCTCAGTTTCTTACAAAAGCAAGTAAATGAATCTGACAGAGTGCTGTACTTGTATCTTGGAACGGAGATATCTCTTCTGCCATACTCAAAGTCTAATAAATATTATTATATTAATACTAGACAAAAATAATTAGATCTAGTTACTTATCTAAAGACAAGATATAGGCAGTATCTCTAATCACTGCTGACAGAGTCCCATATACTTTATACATTTTATGTAGAATCAGCCAGAAAGGAACTTAAAGCTTCCCAGTATTTGCCCCTTCTACTTTGAACTATTGCCAGAGGAGACTGGATGATATTAGAGGTTTTTAAGGTCAGGCTTGACAAAGCCCTGGCTGGGATGATCTAGTTGGGGTTGGTCCTGCTTTGAGCAGGGGGTTGGACTAGATGACCTCCTGAGGTCCCTTCCAACCCTGAGATTCTATGATTCTATGATTACAAGATTTGCATGGTCACATATGAAGCATCTTCAGAAGACCCTGAGCAGGATCATAGAACCATTCTGGTATAATGAAGTTCAGTGTAAACACAAGGATTTCCTGTCCCGAACCTCCCAAGTACAGTCTTGCATTTCCTGTCTTGCAGTTAACGGGAAGGACAGTCAAGACACACAGCTTATCTTGACAAGAAACCGACATATTTGTGAACACTTGCCCAGTACGCACTCTGAACTTCAACTGATAACCCATGCTCCAGCTATACTCCTGCAACTACATATGCAACTTATCATTTAACTGACAGGCATTATCACTAAAGAACGAGCATCAGGACTGACAGCCAAAGATGGAGTTTGACTATTTGCTTCTGCTATTCTGTTTGCCTTTGTCCTGGAAGGAATTGCAATAGCGTTAAGATTCAAGTGGAGGAGCATTTACCCTAATTGGAAAAGGATTAGTCATGTGTTTTCGGTTTCCATTACTGAACACAAATGTAGGTTTTAACATCAAAATAAGCAGCTTGTGGTATACCAAGAACCACTACACAATTCAGTTTTACTAGCTAGCAAAAAGCATAGTTAGCCAGATAGGAGAAGAAGACTAGGTCTCTTGAAAGAGTCATTGTAGGGTTACACAAAATTAGATGTCACATGCCTTTACTGTAAAGAAGGGAGCTAGAATCCACTACACACTTATTGGGGGTGGTGGGGAAAGAAGATTGGGGGGCGGTGGGGAACTGTGGAGAGGAATGGTACAAAAACTGATCCAGGAGAGACGAGCAGCCCTTATTTGGAGATGAAGTGCCACAAAGACTCATTTCTTACTGTTAAATCAGGGTTCGAAGGTATCAACACAGGGCTATAGTCACTAGATAAACCATGACAAGACAGGAATGGTGGACAGGAGACAAACAGTATCCCAGGGTTGGAGAACATATAGAAATGGCAACTAGGATTGAGCGCTATCCATAAAATGTGGGGGAAGGATGAACCCCTCTCTAAGCACCTTGTATTGGCCTGTTATAGACAAGACATTGGAATATACAGAGCACCAGCGTGATTCAGCACATTAACTTCTTAATAGGAGAGACCAGAAAAATCTCATGTTTCCATTGTAAGCTGTACCACCTCTACTTCACTTGAAAAACGCCTGTATCTTTCCAGATAGACCTTTACAATTGACCCACGACCGTACTTTTTGCCTTACCATTTTCACTTTCTCAAAGATAATGGGTTCCAGCTTCTTCTCTGATGCTGACTCACTATTCCTTTTCCATTTGTCATTTTTTTCTTTCTGTACAAAGAATCAAACAGAAGTGAGGGTCAAAGCTCAGGCCAATAGGGGAAGTTAAAATAAAAATAGAAATCTAGTTTTTCCAAGCAAGTTTGTACTGAACTGCACCTTTTACCAACATGAAAAGCAGCAACTACTTTGGCTTATAAACACCTCCCTTTACCCAGCAACCAATTTTCTCCAGTGCCTTGGTTAATAGTTTAAAACCAGTTTTGCCATGTGTACACATGGTAATTTAGAGCTGTAACAAAGGATACAACTGCAGAATGGCCATGTGAGAGTCCCTGCTTTTGGAGAATAAGTAGAGTTCCAAATAGTTAAAATTCCCAACACAAGAGAAATACTTCCAAAAAGTCTGTGACCCTATTGAAAATACAGTTTACTCAGTTGCAGGTTGAGGAATAAGACAAGATGTCCAGTCCTGTACATTTGTCAATTGATGGTTTTGGAGACAATTTTATGATAACAAGTAAATTCAGGATAAGAAAGATATCAGGGCAGCGTTTACAAACTTATGATTGGTCTTCCACACAAGTTCTTAGGAACTAGAGACTAACCCTAAGTGCACTGATGTCAAGACTTCGATCCATGTATTTCTTCTTTTCGTATTTGTCTCTGATAAAGCCCTCCACGGCTCTGCAAGAGGCTGGTTAAGGATGAATGACTCAAAAAGTTGAAGCTGTCTATATAGACACATGTTAAACAGCTCTACAAAATACATTTTGTGACCACAAAATAACGGCAGTTTAAGGAAGTTCTCTTGCAACAGTAATTTTATTTTTGTTCCTTTAAGTTTGTGTCAAGGTTGTCCATGCTAAATATACTTCTGAAGTGAGTGGATGAAATTATTAGATCTAGTTTACTAAAGTTATATAAACACGCTGCTGGGGATAGCCAGAGTTATGAGGTCACCATGTTAACCCTCTGCCTCAGCAAGAGTGAGCTTTGCTGGAGATTAGCCATGTGACTGCTTCACCAGTCTGCCTTCCTCACCAGCAAACTCCCTGAACCTCTACCAGTCTTAACCTTGCCTAGCAGTTAACAATCAGTGAACTCTAGCCCCCAAGCTCATCAGATGTGTCTCTCCGCAATGCACAGTCCCTTTCACTGTACATTCACAAAAGATATTAAGTTCATCGCTCCTTCAAAGAGTCAATACACAGCAGTTCAACTGGTGTTTGACAAATACTTATCTCAATCACAGCACGGATTTACAGTAAAACAAGTTTATCAAACAAAAAAAGTCATAGGTTTACGTGATACCAAGATAAAAGGGTTACAAGCAAACTAAAAGTAAAAATGCACTTTCTAATGGCTAAGACCTAACTTAAACTACTGTCTTTGTTCAAGGCAGTTTCCTCACCAATCTTCCTCCCCAGCAATGGCTGACTTGCTGTTAGCCGGGATCCACACACCATACAAAGCGCTGGCTTTCCTGGTCTCCTCAGGTGACATTTTTATTAGAGACAGTTAAAGTCACTTCTTGGTCCATTGTGGCAAGATGCCACAGGCCAGTAAGCTTTGCTAAAGACCATGAGCGATACAGAAAGGAGTTAAGTAAGGAGTTACTAGCAAAGGCCACATTGCCCTTAAAGAAAACTGTACAGTAACTATTAGGGAAGTTTACAATAAAGAGCAGTATTGTTAGCACCATCACTTAGTAGCATCTAACTTGTGCACACGTTCCTTACAATCCTGCATTGGCACAAATCATTCTGAGATACGGATCGCATGTATCTGAAGGTATGTCTACATAGGAAAGGAAAACTCACAGCTAACTCTGCCAGCTGACTCGGGCTTGCATGGCTTAGGCTGCAGGGCTGTTTCATTCCTGCGTAGACTTCCAGGCTCGGGTTGGAGCCTGGGCTCAAGGACCCTGCACGGTGGGAGGGTCCCAGAGCCCAGGCTCCAGCCTGGAAGTCGACACAGGCTCCGAGGGTATCTTTTTATATTACAAACAAACAGGCCACTGAGCAACGATCCTGCTTCTCACTCAGTTTACAGCACTGTGACCCTGCGGTCTAGGAGACCTTCCCTAACTTAGAATATTCCGACATTTTCAAAAGGTGCTGAACACTTGCAGATCCCAACAGCTCCAATGGGATCTCAGAGTGCTCGGTGCTTTTGAAAGTCAACCCTTCAGTTTGTTAGCGAACTGCCTATGCATATGCCATGCAAGGGCTTCAAGTTGTAACAGACTGGCTTCGTTTAATTCTTGTACTCCACAGAGCTTAGCAAGGATCACTCAGAGCTCTTCCATTGAAGACAGTAATGTACCAAATCTGAAGCACTGCACATAGGGTGCCTAGCTAGGAACCTGTTTTCATGGCTGACACTCAGGCACAAAGATCAGCAGTTGCCCTCTTTGTAGAGAGGCTTTTCACCGTGTTTTTAAGTCTCCTATATCCCCAAGTAGCAAGGAAAGAAAGGATGCTGGTCTGTTTGAGGCCGCCTGAAGGTCTCTGGCAGATAGGCTTCATAGAGACGATTCGCCTTTCTGTTTCCCATCTCCTGCATACACTGCAATTCAAAAGAGAGATTAAAAGCTAGTTGTTTCAGCATATGAAAGTTCCATCATATAGATCTATGGTGCAAGGCCGCCCTCCAAGAGTCTTAAGCTCCTCTGTTAAACTAGCAGAAGTATTTTTAGACATCTCTGAAGCCTGTTCTGTGCCTTTGCGGCAGACTGAAAACCCAAATATTTAGTGAGCTCAACATCACTTAACCGGAATAAACAGAGCCTTAAACTTCTGAGCAGCCAGAGGACCCTGTGGATTTGAAGCTTCGCTGCACAGGAGGTGCACGAGGGAGGTTTTCATCCTTGGGGGAATTTCATACTCTGAACGTACAGAAGGGAAAACCTCATCAAGTCAGACAGAGCAGTGCAGGACTGGTGCATTCATCTCCAAGACTCACCATTTTCCTTGGGAGACTATTCTGGAACTCAAAGCTTGACTGGTAAAGTTTCCCCGATAGTCAACCTACACTTCTCCTTCCTTTTATCCCATGCCATTGCTCTAGTTAGACCCCAGGTAGCTCTCCCTTACCAGCATTTACACCCTTCCATATATTAGGGTGGTGCCCGACTTGCCTCCTGCTCGTTGGTTGTCCGTATGCCATGTGATACATACAGAGCTTAGTATTCCTTAAGTCAGTCTTTCTAGGTTGGAGGCCTTACTAGCTAAGGCATTATAATGTCTGGGACCTCAAAGCTTATTTCTAAATTACAGGGAAAATAGCTATAAGACTTGAGAATTATCTAGTGCTAGAGTTTATGAGCGAGAACAAGAGCTGGCGGAGCAGAGGATTCCTATTGCAACAGCTGTTATCACCCTGTAGGGCTAATCAAACCCAAACACGACACACTGTCGCATGAGGGTGCGTTCATGCTAGGGCAATGAGATGCCTTTTCAGGCTTGGCTAATTTGTGATCTCCCTTCTGTACCGCCCAAAGTAGGCATGGCAGACCCAGCAACTAAAGCCAGAGACATATGCATGCTTATCTAAACAGTTACTTGTTTCGGACAAATGTTTTATCAATATAACCAGAGCCTGTTTTTACCCAGGGAAGTCTGTCACACTCCCTACAGGCCACTATTTTAATAAGTCAGCTCAATAAAATTAGTGGTGTTGTGTGTTTTTTTAACCGTACAGGGAGGAAAACTTTTGTGATCATTTTAAAGAAGTCTTTCACTCTCCCGCCACTGGACTCCCTCAGACAGTTTAACATGTATTTTAAGATTTACTGAATCCCATTCTACCAGAGCAACAGTTCTGTTCACATTATATGGTCCAGCTCCGTTTTTACTTGTATCTGTTCTTGAGTCCACTGGTCGAGATTGACGGATTTCACCCTGGATATGTGAACTCCTAGATTACGGTGGATCCCAGCACAGCGAATACAAATGAACACGCCAATATTCCAGGATGCCCATCGTGGCCCTGCAAAAGGACATCAAAAGAGGCAGTCACGCACACGTTCATAAATCCCCACTGCCACGAACAATCTCTTACGAGAAACTGCACCAAGTGAACTGTGGATTGAAGATTTTCCATTTTCATCTAGAATGGAAATTGGGATTAGACACTAGCAGTGTGTTCTCTTAAAAAAAGACAGGTCCAAGTCTAAGACTTAGGGAACAAATGTTTTATGTTTCCCTCTTCCCCCTCCAATCTGGGTTACTTGTATAACAAAACAGAACCCTCTCGAAGTGAAACCAGAATAATCCCAGGGTGCAGAGAGAGGATGTACTGCAAGAACATCCTTTCGCTTAACCCACATTCTTTTTAAGTGACCTTTTCGATATCTTGCAGCTAGTGTCCAGCCACTAGAGCCGTATTGGAGGGTGGTTTCAAAATCTCAATTTAGCATGGAGAGAGAGAGTCAATGTTACCTAAGAGCCAGATTTCTGTATCAGACTGAGTTTGAGTTATTTGACATTAAGACATTTTTTCCTCTACTCCTGGGGAAAAAACCAAAATGTATTGTACGAGATATAGCCATGTTTGCTTAGGTTACAGCAGAAGAGGAGTACAGCACAGCAGTTTATTTCATTCTCCCGATTCCAATAGCCTGACTGATTCTCCACCTTAGGCAGAGTGAATGGAAGTTAGGGTTGTGATCTGAGAGAGAAGTCGATACACAGTTTACTCTTCAGTCTTTAGACAATTTTGATTTTAGATGCAAGGTTAACATGCAGCTTTCAACAGACAGGAGAGCTCCAAGGTTTGGAAGAAGGGAGGTCATGCTGGGAAATAAACAAGGGAAAGCTTTACAAGTTTAATTTCACTCATTGTAAACTAGAACATTAATCTTTCTGTGAAATAAGCATGGAGATGCATTGCCAAGTGAAATACAGAGCTTCGTGGACTGCTACTCATCTCCACCAGGTGGCATTCACACTACTGTTCCCATCCCAAGTCCCCTCCAGAAAGATTAGCATTTGAAGTTCCTATCACTGCCAGCATGAAGTGATCAGGCCAGTTTCAAGGCATGAACAACGCTTGAAATAACCTTCCTTTGCTGAGTACAGCCAGTTCTCCAAAACCCACAGACGGACTTCGGCCGAGTTCCAAAGGCCTGCTGAATATTTACAAAAGTCCAGCTAGCTTACAGCTAGTTTGGTTTGCAAACTGTACCTCATGCAATGTAAATTCACACATGATATCAAGGCTGGCAGGCCAAAAAAGTGATCAACTGATAGAGGCATGCATTGGAGCGTTTAGAGTAGATACCCACACACTTAGTAATAACACCAGCTCAAGAAATACAGGAGAAGATAGAAGGCAATAAGGGAAAGTTGTGTCATTTTAGAAAGCAGAAGTGTTCAAGACTTGCATGTACGGTTGCGTGCCAATGTAGATATTTTACTATTTAAAACCTTTTATTTTTCCTCCCCTTCTGGTACTTCTAGCAATGCTAATGCTCTTCAAAACTGAGCAAAAGTTAACAAGTCTGGGCAAACAATCAGTGCTAAACCTTGGATCAAACTCAATGCTCCCCCTTCCCTCCTGAGAATTTTCATATCTATCAGGTATATTTAAGATAGAGTGCATAAATAAGAATTGTAAGTTTAAAGAGAAATCAATTGAAAGATCAGGATTCTGAATGGAGAGACATTCCATGTTTAAAACAGATTAAATTTAGGACTGGTCTTTTATTGGACCAACTGCTGTTGGTGAAAGAGACAAGCTTCAGGTCTGAAAAGCTCTGTATAGCTTGAAAGCTTGTCTCTTGCCAACAGAAGTTGGGCCAATAAAAGATATTACCCTCACCCACCTTGTCTCTCCAATATCCTGGGACCAACAAATCTACAACAATGCTGAAAACAAATTTAGGACTACCAATCATACAAAGTTTATTGGCCCGCTCTATATCAAAATGATGGATGCAATACAAAATCGGGTACTTTACTTGCTCATTAAAGAAAAGTTTGCAAAATTCTCCTCTCCCTGGCCAAGCAGAGCTATGCTAGATATAATGGAAGGTATCTTCCACTAACAAGTGACCACATTAGCACCTAACGGATGACAGCTGTTGAAAATTAACACCATCTCCTCCTGAATCTGAATTCCAAACCAGAAGAGCTCTCTGAAGTAGTTTCCACTTGGAATTAAATGAAGCATATAGAAGTAGATCAGTGAGCCATTCACTGGACAGCTATAAAGCATTTGATTTTCCATTCCTCACCTCTGCAGGAAAACATAAAAAATTAGGCCTCGTATACACTAAGTGTTTTATTGGCCTGTCTGAAAGGGGAGTGATTTTTTTTTTTTTTAACCAACACTTATGCTAGTATAAACTGCTTATTTCACTTTGCCAAGATGGAATAAATATCAGTACAAGCCCTTTTATACAGGGCATAACTGCACCTACACCAGGGGAGTTTGATGCTTTAACTGTGACAACATTAGTAGCAAAACTTAAGTTTAGACAATGTCATATACACCCCGTCCCCCCAGTAGTTGCTAGCCCCCTTTCAACACTTTAGAGAAAATACAAAATTATGTTATGGGGTGCGCAAAACATGGTAGCCATTTTCCAGACAGAGGAAGGCAAATTTCCTTCTCTGAAGAGCAAACAGTTTTATTCACTGAACTCCTTTCATTTAGAAAACTGCAGCGTACACTTTTAGGTAAGGGGCTCAACTCCATGAAGACATCTGTTCAGAGACAGGGTAATTAACTCCCTTGCATCTGGTCAGAAAGCAGGGCCTGAAAGCTCAGTGGCGATTCAGGAGGAACCTTGTCAGAGGAAGGGGAACTCATGGAGAAAAATACTTCAGAAGATGGAAGTTCTCACCATAGTTAGGTAGAATGAGCCTTCAGGATTAGCAGCATTTCCTTAGTCTCCGGCCTCCCCATGCCCACACACTGACTGCTGTCAACCAAGCAAACACAAGGAATATGGAGGAATTTACCCCACAGTGAGAACACAGTTTGAGAACCACATATACAGAAAGGAAAGCTAATGTTTTCATCTAACATTATATGGTTTAATCAAAGTTCCAAGGACATTGCATAGTGTAGACTAGAGATTTCCTACCATTGCTTTCTTAACTGCCTCTTTAGAAAGGCCATTTTAGGACTTCACTTCCCAACTCAACAAGTAGTTCCTGAGGAACACCTCAATAACGTGAAGTGAAGTGTGCTTTTGACACTCAATGGCCATCACACAATAATGGCACAGAAGCACCTACAGTGCACCACGGGTATATTATTCAGGAAGGAAAGCCCACAACCCCTTTGCAGTAGGTAAGTATTCTGGTATCAGAGAAAGGCACTCAGGTAAGTGACTTGCCGAAGGTGTTACAGTAGTCAGCAGTAAAACTAGGAAGAGACCCCTGTAATCCCAGTGCCCAGTTGCCAGATTTACAAGTGTCTCTTATTTAATCAAAACTGTTCCATTTATAGATTTAATTTTTATGTCTCATTTCAGACAGTTCTAACTTGGGGACTAACTTTGTTCAATCAAGTTAACTACCAGGAATTATTCAGGGTTATATTTAAATTACACTTAAACCGTAGGCTATATTTAGTGTTTCTAGGACTAAAAGGATTAATAGTAAACTAGATACTACATCAGGGGCTATAGTAACCTCTAGTTACTGTGTCCCATGTGCTAGTTAAGGCCATTTCACCTTCTACATGATTATACCAGATGAGAACAGAGTGCTCTTGTTGGCAATACCACCTGCAGTGATCTATGTCCCTAGCTCATCATTTTTGTTTCATTTAGGAGGTAGGATCAGAAACAGCTAGGACTGGGTATTAAAATGACAGCCGTCTGCCACCATATTCTGAGTTCCAAGCTCAGGGAAAATCCGAAAATACTGTAACACATACAGAGTTGAAAGTTCAGAAGCATTTTCTGCTAATGGACGTTTTCTAAATTAATACTTAAGCTACAAAAATCCTGTTAGTTGCCAATATTTTTGCTTGGTAGCAGCAGATGCTGTCCTCTAGAGGTAACAGACTTGTTTCCCCTCTTTTGTTGCTAAGAGCAGAGGAACTAACAATGAAATGAGATGAGAAAGAGAAGCAAATGAAATGTCAGGTGTCCCAAGAGGGGGAAAAAATGCAGGTCAAAAAAACAAAGCAGAAAGGTTACTAGAAAAGCAAAGATGTTTTTCTACTTTTTAGAAATAAGGCTAACGTTTTGATTCAAATGCACTGTTAGGATCATTGATGCTCCAACACCACTGTGATGGAGCTATAAGCATATACAGACATCCCAAACACACAAAGATGCCTAACTATTTTATCAAACATCCATGGCATTTTTCCTCCAACCCTATGAAGACTGCAAAGCATGTGAATGCAGGGTATACACCTTAAACCTTTTCTCTTTATTGCATAAAGCAGTAGCTGATTTGATGTAATATGTGAACTTACAAGAAGCCTAGATAATGTTAACTCTTCAAAGAGAAGGAAGATGATTTTGCTCCCCTTGGGCAGAAAGGGCAACGCTGTAAACTGAATGGCTGCAGTGTGCAGGAGGAACTGTCTGCTGAAAGAGCTGTGATGGGTTGACACAGGCAAGGCTCAGTACAATGGAAAAAGAGTAACTATAAAAATAAAGCATTAGTGATTGGGAGAACACAAGCATCAGCCTGTCAATAGCAATGCAAGGGCAGCTTAGACTTGCACAATTGAAGCAGCGGCCACACAGCAAACTGTAAAGTGCCAAAGGATATTAAAATTAATGTCAATCAGCACCCTTCCTTCTCAGGTAATAAGGAACATGGAAGGAAGTACATGACTTCTTGCTTGGCAGAGCCCTTGTGTTAGCAACAAGTCCAAGTTTAGGTTGTTCTGATCAGTCTACCCTTTATGAAATGCTGGGCAGAGTCCAGCTGTCCAAACAAAATGGAGTATGAATATGCAAGACTAAGTATATTGCCCTCCACATCCTCACTGATCCTTCAATTGCAACAGTCACTACTTACTCCTTAAAGGCCAATAAAGATTTTTGTTTTGATGTTTCTAATTTCTATGACGTACTTAGTTTTGCAAACATCTGGGGCTAAGGTTAGCCTGCTAATGTAAATGCAAACAAGCCTTGTACTTCCCCCATGCAGATTTTTGTAATCATGGGATCAAAAAAAGAGGAAGTTGTTCACATGAAACATCCAGCTCTGAAAAAATGGTGCAAGAGAATATTGTTTATATTCTGTACGTCTAGTCAATTTCAAGAGTGCTGCTCCTGTTTATGCAACTTGATTAGACCTGCAAAAGCCCCTTTATAAACTGGTTCAGAGAATATTACAGAACGGAATTAGGTCCTACAAGAATTTAGTTTTTAGGAAACTAGAGTATGCAGAAAGTTAAAACTATCCCACATAGTAAAATTAGACTGGTGACCTGCAATTTCAGTTGGGAACTTAATCCAAGAGACATAGGATTAGATCGGTTATGAACAACGAAATTAAGACATACAATATTTTGGGATAATGCTTTGCTTCTTTTACCTTAGACAAACAACTTTTTTGGAGGGGGAAATGCAAAATCCCAGCCCTGGAAGCATTTGTCAACATAGCCACAAGAATTACTAAAGAGTACTGGTATGCCTCTCCTGCAGCCTTTATCCACCTGAATTCATTTTAATTGCTCTGTGTGCAGTTTGCTCACCCCATCCTAACTTTTTGGCCCAAGGACCACATCTGGGTATGGAAATTGTATGGCGGGCCATGAATGCTCACAAAATTGGGGTTGGGGTGCAGAGAGGGTGCTCCGGGCAGGGAGCAAGGGGTTCGGAGTGTGAGAGGGGAATCAGGGCTGGGGCATGCTCTGGGTAGGACTTACCTCAAGCGGCTCCAGGAAGCAGCAGCATGTCCCCCCTCCAGCTCCTATGTTTAGGAGCAGCCAGGCAGCTCTGCGCACTGCCCCGTCCGCAGGCACCACCCCTGCAGCTCCCATTGGCCGCAGTTCCCGGCCAATGAGAGCTGCGGGGGCAGCGCTTGTGGACAGGGACAGCGCACGGAGTTCCCTGGTTGCCCTTAAACGTAGGAGCTGGTGGGGGTGGGGTGGGGCGGGGCGGGGCGCATGCCGCTGCTTCCGGGAGCTGTAGCACATGTGGAGCGCCCCCCCAACCCCGCTCACGGCTGGAGCGCTGGAAGACCCAGACCCTGCCCCCCAGCGGGAGCTCAAGGGCCAGATTAAATCAGCTGGAGGACCGGATGTGGCCTATGGGCTGTAGTTTTCTCACCCCTGAGTTAGGAAAGAAATGGTTCACATGAACAATCCAGACAGACAGAAAACAGAGAGATCAACACTATAGTGTAAACATAGTTCCTTGCAGGTTGGCAGAATTACAGCCACCAGATGGCTGTAAAACTTAAGATCTTAATGAGCACCTGCTTCCTATGCACAAAATTACAAGTTGGCAGCACTATCATTTAGTATTATAGAATAAAGCCTGATGCCATGATCAATTCTTATTTAGTGTTTTGAGTAAATGTAGTGTTCATAGATGTGACGGACTTGGGACCTGTTAGAGCCAGGCATGCTGCACTCAGATGCTGACTAGTTTTCCCCCATATACTTTCCAGCATGACCTCACACATACTAAAGTCCCTGGAATCTGCTAATAGTTGGAGGTGGACAAAGAATTAAGGGGAAATTAGCATTATGCTGATTAGGGAAAGGGAACTGGATCAAAATGGAGTGAGAGATGGCTAAAGGAAGCCTGTTCATACCCTCTTATCCCTGATCACGCCCCCTCCATTGATAGCTGGGAATACCAGAAGGCCTCATTCTTGACCCAGGGGTGGGTTGCACCGAAAGCCACCTCTAGGAGCGAACACCTAGCTTGTAGGCATCTCTATAGTTCATTCAGTCCTTGGCAATCCCAGAAGAGGGCAACACAGATCCCAATTAGTCCTAGGTGTGAAGGGGGATGTGGACCACTAGACTAACCAAAAGGAAAACAAGAAAAATACCTGTGGCACCTTAGAGACTAACAAATTTATTTCAGCATAAGCTTTCGTGGGTTAAGAACCCACTTCATCGGATGCATGGAATGGAACATACAGTGAACAGATATTTATACATTCAAAGAAACATGAGAAGGTGGTTTCTTTGAATGTATAAATATCTGTTCACTGTATGTTCCATTCCATGCATCCGATGAAGTGGGTTCTTAACCCACGAAAGCTTATGCTGAAATAAATTTGTTAGTCTCTAAGGTGCCACAGGTATTTTTCTTGTTTTCTTTTTGCTGACACAGACTAACACGGCTACTACACTGAAACCTGTCATTAGACTAACCAAGTTTCCCAGAGGACAAAGAGCTACTACTAGTGGCATGGATTTGAAGCCTTAGCCTAGAGGGTTAAAGGCTCCATGTTCCTTTACCAGTCTAACCAGCCACGCAGTGCCCAACCTTCATCAAAATACATACTGACTGCAAATGAAGAGTCGTGCCAGTTTTATAAAAAAAAAAAAAAAAAAACACAACTCCAACACCCTCCTTCACACATAAGAAAACACCAAGGCACTATCCAAGTAAAAGAACGTCTTGTACGTAGCACTTTTCCAGAAGGCTCCTTTTAAAGAGTGGTTTTTTGTTTGTTTGTTTGTTTTAAAAGCTCCCTAGCTAGTTAAGTTTCACACAGTTTACTGGTTTTGTATCATTTACTACACATGGAGAATACCATGGAGAGGGAATTTTCATTTTTAAAATCCTAGAGGGATTCACTCTTTGCCCTCCTCTATTCAGCACATGGCATTTTGCCTCAAGCTGCTTACGCAAACTTCCTCTATAATAACCCCGAAGGCATTTATGAATAAGCAGAAATTGGCTGCAGAGAAGGGGAGGAGAGGGAGGATGAGGTAAAATAGATGCTTTCATGGGACAGGAAGGAAAGAGCTTAGCTATTCAACTCCTAATGAAATAATCTCTGTGCGCACAATTGTTCAACTTGCAGGCTCCCTGCCTGCAATTACTCCAGCAAAAGCCCAGCTGTAAGAGGGAAACGTGCTGCAAGGACTGAACGATTCATGCCAACGCTACTGCATGTGTTGGACTAAGACATCCTGCAAGCACCTCCCTCGACAGTATGTGTGGGAGAGACGACGTGGGAAATTGTGCAGGCAGCGGGATAGATCCTAGTAAGACAACACCCACATCAGCTAGGACAAGCCATCACTGGCAGCCAGCTGGAAACTTTCCATTGAGCTGGAACTGAGAATAAATTCCCCCTCCCTGTTTTCCAGTCAGCCAACCGATGATCTGAAAGTTTAAAAAAATAAAAAAAAATAAAAAAAAAATGTCCAATAGTTTCCACGGACTTATCATTTCTCTTCTGGAAGTGATATTGCGTAAGATGACTTACTGGAATTCACTCCCTTCAGGGAAAAGTCATGTTCCGGAAGACATGATGTTACGGACTGCAGCTTCCTCTTGGGTTCCCCAGCCCGCACATGCAGACACTCACATTGTACTGCATACCAGACTGGTGCAGTCTTTCTGCGTCTGCCCAATTATCAAGAATTCTGTCACTGTTCTACAAGGACAGTCAAGGCAATCTCACCAGCTTCCCACAAAATCATCCCGCTAGATGATTAAACTATGCCCTTAATGCAAGCCCATTAGAATTTAGGAGTCACCCTACCTTAACTGAAAGAAACACTTATATAAGTCCCTCCCCCATCTATGGATAGTTGGTTTGAAGTATGATGTGACCCATGGTAAATTGAGGTAGTGACTCTTAAAATCCAGATATTGTAGAATCAGGACTGGAAGGGACCTCGAGAGGTCATCTAGTCCAGTTCCCTGCCACTATGCAAAACAGAATCTCAGCTCCCATCTTCTCTTGCATAAAGAGTGAACTTGCTGTTATATGAAGAAGCTAAAGAAGAAGAGTCCCTGTTGGCAATGGGGTGAGAGCCAGGGATACTTTGGAGACTGAACAACGAGCCATTCAGGAAGTTGGCTAAAACATCTAGAAGCTTGGCTTTAAGAAGCCACTCTGAGAAGCTCTCTTCCTTGCAAATACATCTATCACGTTTCACACCTTGTCGACATAAGGGACAAGGTTTGGGAAGACCATTACTGAACAGCTGCTAATTTTAAGGTAAAATCAGTAGTTTTCTCTGCTGTTTATAACATACATCCTAGGTGCTCCTTCACCATCCCCTCCACCAAAGAAAATCCTTCACAGAAGTTCCGTGGTGTTCAGATTTGTTGGCGTTAACACGACAGTTGGTCGAAAGTTTCCCTGGTAACATGAGAAATATTGGTAACATTCCGTCATGAAGAGCTCAGCCCACGACTACAATTTTTGCAGAATCAATCAGAAATATTACCAGAATTCAGCTCCACTGACGTATTCTTTATTGCATCTGTATTTATTTAATCTTATCAGGACAGTGGAGCTGCCAAGTAGTAATTCTGGCTTCCTAAAACAATTGCTAGTACAGCCAGGAATCTCTCCCCTCAGGGTACATGCACATGGTCATGTCCAATAATGCATCAGATTTTGTATAACTGAAGGTCTCAAGCAGATGGAGCCAATGACATGGTTTATAAAGAGAATCTTGAAACAAGAACAAATTCCACCAGTTACCAAGACTAAAAAAGACAGGTCTGAAGCTGATAACCAACCAGGGGTTAGCGATGCTAGAGTTTATAGCTGATAGGGGTGATGCATTTTTTCAACTTTGTTCAACTTATTGTGGTCAAATTTTAGACCACAATAAGTGACTAAATTAGTGGAGAAGTTGGATTAAGCTGCACTCATACTTCAACACTTCTGCTTCATTTACTTGTCAAGTGGTGATAGTTCCATCTCTTCCCAAGTATTTGTGCATTTGGCATGGTTTACTGCAATCTAGTGAAGCTATGTACTAATCCTCTAGCGTCACTACAGAGGGATTCAAGCACTCAGAAGTCCACCTCTCTAGAAAGATTTTTAGCAGCTCACAGGCATGTCTAGTGCTCCCCACACACCTGTAGTAGTCACATGTGGGTTTGGAGGTGGTTGGCAGAACTCAGCCAGACAGGTACTTTTCCTTGCTGATGTAAATGGATGGAAGCAAGAAGGGGCTGTTGCAATTCAGACTTTTCTTGGTAAAAATCTCTACTGTATTAGGAAGGTAGTTTCTTCCTTTTATTGTAACTCTCATCCAGTGCAGCCTTCCTATATGGACTTCATCAATAAGGTCAGCCCTAATATCAGTCACTCCAGCTCTGAATACAACACATTGTTAGTGTGTGTTTGAATTCAGATTTGAGGGCACTGAGGCTGTTTGATGACTTCTCCCTGCTCAGTTCTGGTGCCCAGAACCACTCATACCTAGCTGCTTGGAAGGGCAACTGCCGGCTGCATGAGGAGGACGCACCATGAATGACAAGGAGACCACCTACCGGCTCTGGAAGATCCGCAAGACCATCATGCAGCTGTGTCATGATCGGGGCTATCTGGTGACCCAGGATGAATTGGATCAGACCTTGGACAAGTTTAAAGCTCAATTTGGCGATAAACCCAGTGAAGGGAGACCACGGCGGACTGACCTTACAGTGCTGGTGGCCCATAATGATGATCCCACAGATCAGATGTTTGTCTTCTTCCCTGAGGAGCCCAAGGTTGGGATAAAGACAATCAAGATGTACTGCCAGAGAATGCAGGAAGAGAACATCACCAGGGCTCTGATTGTGGTGCAGCAGGGCATGACTCCCTCAGCAAAGCAGTCATTGGTGGACATGGCTCCCAAATACATCCTGGAACAATTCCTGCAGCAGGAGCTGCTGATCAACATCACAGAGCACGAGTTGGTTCCAGAGCACGTGGTCATGACAAAGGAAGAAGTAACTGAATTACTAGCCAGATATAAGCTGAGAGAGAACCAGCTCCCCAGGATACAGGCTGGAGATCCCGTGGCCAGATACTTTGGAATAAAGCGAGGGCAGGTGGTCAAGATCATAAGGCCTAGTGAGACTGCAGGGCGATACATCACCTACCGACTGGTTCAGGAGTCTGTGCTGTACATCAGGTATGGAAGAGGAATCCTGTGTTATCTGATCTACGCCCTGTCGGCTCTCTGGGTTGTCTGTCATCTTAAATCCAGACCCTTGAATGTGATTTCAAGTTACAGCACTATTGCAGGGGGTTAGCTCTTCCTTTGCTCTCGCTTGCCTCTCACTCCCTGGAGGCCTCCTGACTGGACTGAAGCTCAATGCCGTGGGCTGTTTAATTTAATTTTTGAACAGAATTTTATTTTAATAAAGGTTTGTGCTACCAAAAAAAAACACAACAAAAAGTCTAGCTCAGCACCAGGTTGGAGCACTCTCATTTTTGTGGAGACAGGCATGAACAGTTCAGTCTGTGCATAGGAGCTGCTCAGTATAAACAGAATCAGAGAATTCACCTGTCAAACTCTAGCAAGCCTCTACTGAGCCTGCGTGAAGTTTTCAAGGTGACAGCAAAAGGCACAGACACCAGGGACCTGTCAGGTTTCATACCTTGCTCCAAAGCGTGGAATTGCTAGAGCTTCTCAACAAACGTTTTTATTTATTTATTTATTTTTGGTGTTAAACATGGGCAAAGTGTATTTCCCTAATCTTGTTCTTGGAAACAGCTGAAATGCTTTAGCTAGAATTTCCCCGGAAAAAGTCAGCCTTAGGCAGACATCTGGCATGGAAAAGTTCAGCACAAATTGTTTAAGTTTGGCAAAGTTATCAGCAACTGAAAACCGGGTCTTATAAATGGAGAGCATTGGGCAACCTTAACAGGGGTCGCTACCCGTTTCACCTATAAACATAGGACTTTGTCACTAATCAGAGGGGAAAAAGATATTACAGCATGTTCCAAGGATCAGTTTCATTCCAGGCCCATTTTTTTTCTGTCCTAAATTTAAAGGGATACACATGAGATAACCGCTATTTCTGATCAGTCTTTCCTTCCAGTTGAGTTATGGAGTTAGTTTTTGTTCTCTCTTTAGTGTTGATAACCTACTTATATTAAGATGAATTATCTTTAAAGAGCAAAGATGTTGCTGAGATAAACACCTCCACAAAACCACATACCAGTCTGACATCTCAACTAATTTACCTGGCTGTTACTACAGTAACCAACCACTATTTTTACTTAAACTGCAGTGCAAGTTTCATGAAACCAAGCAGAGTGGTGTATTTTTACAAAAACTGGGCACTCAGTTATTTTTAAAAAACTGATCATCACAGTATTTACATTGTATTTAAATGTTGTATGAAGATGACTTTACAGATGGAAAGACAGTAAACAGTGACTTGCCCAAGGTCACAAAGTCAGAGACAAGAGATAAGATTAGAAGGCAGGATGTTTCTGTCTAGATATTCACTGCTCAGTACATTACACCTGCCTCTATTTCTTTCCCCCCAGGTTTGCATAATTAATGCATCTGTATGCTGCACAGAGATATGTTCCAGGATCTCAGGTCTCCAGACCTCATTTCTGAACGATGCTGCTGCTATCTCTAACACTTCTCTCACTGTGCACAGCTACTTGCAAAATAGTTTCCCCTCTAATGTTGATCTTTCTATACCCTTGCAACTGCAATGACAGCCATTCCAACATTCTCTTGGACCCATATTTGCTGCTGCCTACTCAAACACAAGAGTAAGGCAGACTTCATTATAATTGTCGCCGTCCCCCCACCAATACTGACAAAAAGTCTCTTTTGCATACAGTGGCAACTGCTAGAATAGTAAACGCTTTTGAAAAGTGATTCTAAGAACCCTTTTCCTACAGATGATCTTGATCAGATTTAGCTTTATCTGGAAGAGGACAGTGGGTTCACACAAGTTGTATTGCTGTACCTAAACCACTATTATACCTATTTCACTCTGTTGCAAAAAAATGATGCTCAGCAGGCCACCATAGAACTGCAGAGTTTATGTAATTTTAAAAGTTTACCATGACTGGATTTGCCAATTTTCTTCCTGTTTCTAACCCTGTCACTTACAGTGACTGTAGAAGAAGCAGAAGCACAAAAGAGGAAAAACACATTCTTGATTTTTCAGCTTAAGATGCTGCAATTTCAAAGGCAGAAGTACATTACAAAAACATCATGCAGAGGAGACTTACTGACTACACCAGTATATACCCTACATACATCAAGGTCACATATCCTCTTTCCACTTAGTAGATGTGATGGGTTTAAATCAATCCAAGAATTCTTCACCAGTTTCAAGCATAACATGTTGTAAGAATTCAAAAGAGAATGTCAACTCACTGCAGGCAGCTGTAATTGTAGGCAGGCAGTGCAGATCACTGCATCTGCTATTCAATTCTGTAAAGGTCTGCTGACGCAAGTCTTAACACAAGAGGAAACGCTGGAGGGCTTATCCAGTACCTCATCATGCAAACACGTAGCATCTAAAGACTGTTCTTAGGGAACCATAGGTTAGTTCTCTCTTCACCACAAGCAGCTATTACACAGGGCAATTTAAAGAGAACACGCCATGTACATTGCCCTTACTGAAAGAGGAAGCTCAACTGTGATTCAAGCAAGTTTAGACAGTGGCTTAGTAGGGAAATTCCATTATTCAATAAACCCCCCGACATATTTAACATTAACAGTTGTTTGGCAGAGTGAGAAAAACTTAAAATGAAAACCTGCTTCCACTTCTTGTTGTACTTTAAGCCCTCTCCTTCATACCTGTCACAACACCTTCACCACTCTTGCTCCATCCACGCTTCGGACCACTGTCTTGCCTTCTTTTTCTTCCTAGCTCAATGACTTCTCCCCTCATCCAATGCCTTTAACAGCCTCCCAACTAGCATTCACCAGATTCCATCCTTTTCTTTCAAAAGCTATTTGAACTACTTATTCCATGAGTCATTCTAGTTATGACAATGATGTACTTGTTTTCTAGCTCCATATTGTTTTCCTGCCTTGCACCTGCTCTAGATGCAGCTTTTTAGAAGAAGGACTGGTAACTTGTTTGCCACATTTCACCTATTACAATGCTATATCTAAAATCTAACACTGGGTTCCCGTACTGCCCAGGCCAAAAGTGCTGCAATTGAGAAGATATTGTGAAGTTAATTAGTCCCTTTACCTTTATTACAAACACTCTTTGATATATTTAGAATTTAGATATTTTAAAATCTTACTATTCACACACTTCTCGGCTTGTGAGTACAGGGTTATCAGTTTATTTTCCTGGTTCTTGTGTATTAGCACAAGATTTGTATTACTAACACTGCAAGGCAATGTTTAAATACAAAAGAGAAAGCTATTTGAAATATTAGCAAGCAGTGAACATTTTTCCATTAGTGAGGGGAAAAAATAGAAAAAAAACTCTTAAGAACCCCATTAATTTGAGCCCAATATCTTGACAGTCACTCTATAAGCAATATGGAGAACAACATAAGCTAAGTATGTCCATTGAATTCCAGTAGTTAATATCAAATACTAAGGACAGAAAGAAGCAAGATCTTTCAAGACAGGCTTTGTACGTCAAGTGCGGCTTTTAACCAACACCTTTAACATTCTGCATTTGTACAGCACATTTAATCAGCACTGTACGTCCTTAAAAATCCCCAAGAAAAAAAACTCTGTATTGTAATTCTGGATGGGGAAATACCAAAAACAGAGAAACCCTGACCTAGCTCTGTCTGTAGATCTATTTTACGTTAGAGTCAAGAAATAATACACAGTTAAAATTTTTTTGCATCTAATTGGCAATGAGTTATACAAAAGGGTTGGACTTCAAAATGGAACTCATGGCAGAGCTCCCATAACACACAGGGGAGGGGTACTCAGACAAACCAAAGGAGGAGTGTGGGGCAACCTTAAACTGATGAGTGGATGCAGCAGAAGTTGCATAATGGTCATCGCTGGGGTACTCCACTGTGGAGGAACCTGCGGTTCTGCCATCAACGATACCGGATCCAAGGAGCCTGTGGGAAAGACGGGGACTGGAAGAGTAGAGGGGAAAAGTTTGGGAGAGGGAAGAGAGTCAAATACAGTATCTGCACGTTGTAAAAATTCAGCGATAAGCTTCAGAGAGTGAGAAATGCATAGAAGCTCCTTGGTTAATTTAACTGCAATTCTCAGTGCCCACATTTACCACCTATAATAGCTGGAGACATTTAACATGGGCTAGTTTAAAAGAAAAAAGTTTCCAGTCCATTCAAATCATGGAGTCTGTACTGTTGCCCAGATTGAGACATCCCTCACACACTTGTACTTGACAATTTTACCCTCAACGTAACAATTTTGGGGTTAAATAGCTTTTATTTCCACATGTACCCTAAGCCATTCAATATCTCCACTGGTCAACGTGTTTTGTCTGCGTAGGCAGTTCATGCCCATACAACTCTGCTCTCTAATTACGATAGCAACACAACTATTTCCCAGAAGACCCACAGCGACAGCAACAGTGCACAACAGATGGAAGAAACGTCACCCGATGGTCGGGGAATGTTTTAATGACTCATTTATTCCCCCCCCCCAAAAAAAACACAAAAAAACCCCCAAAACAAAACACAGTACTTAAAAGAATGACAACCTCACAGTTGCCATTCAACTTGAGTGGAAAACTTTTCTTCCCATGGTTTCAATCTGGCAGTCCAGCAAGAAGAGACAGCTTTTGAGTCAAACCCCACACTTGGTTGGGAAGCAGATCAGAGCCTGTTTTGGCAGCATCCTTTTTACATAAGCATACCCAGCTGTCACTCGTGCAGCAAGATGAGAAGAAATCCTGAGGAATGGGGCTTTTGGGGACAGAGCTGTGTGCAGCACCTAGTGCAATGAGGTGCCAGTCCAGAATGGGGCCTTTGATAATCAATTTTAGCACTGTGGTCATGCCTAATAGCTGCAGGTGACCTAGAGAAAATGTTAGCAAGGTAGAATCTACTGTTAATCTTGTGATTTGGTAGCTATAGCATGTCATGATCAATAGTTATCAATCTGATATTATGATCTCATGTCACCAGAGCGCACACATTTGTTCAGACAGAAGCAACTCATTCCCAAGCTTCTGCTGCCAGAAAGCAACACAGCCGAAGTTTATTTTAAAAGAAGGGTGCATCTTGTTTGCTCCTCTCCCCAGATCACCCAATTTGATCCAGATTAAAAAAGTACTCCGGGTATGTCTACACTGCAAAAAAATCCACAGTCGTGAGTGTCAGAGCCCGGGTCATCTGACTCAGGTTTGCGCTACAGGGCTAACAATAGCAGTGCACACGTTCCTGCTCAGGCTGGACCGTGGGCTTTGAGACCCAGCCTTCACGGCAGGTTTCAGAGCTCAGGGTCCAGCCTTAGCATGAACATCTACACTGCTATTTTTAGCTCCATAGCACAACTGATCTGGCCTCTGAGGCTAGGTTTACACTACAACTTACTTTGGTATAACGTATGGCGCTCAGAGGTGTGAAGAAGCTATCCCACCTCTGAGCAATGTAAGTTACATCGACCTAAGTGCCAGTGTGGACAGTGCTACATTGGCCGCTTGCGGAGGTGGATTTATTGTGCCAACGGGAGAGCTTAGAGCATTTTCACCAGATGCAATGCAGCAGTGCAGCTGCATCGATGTAGCATTTCTAGTGTTTTTCAGTGTAGAAGTACCCTCATTCTCCCCACAACTGTAGACGTTAAGCAGCATTTTGTAACTTTTTCTCTTTCCCACACTGCAGAGCTTTTGCTTAATTTCCTCTCAGTTCTCCAAAACAGACATCTGCAACAACTGCCTGCAGTGTTTATTAGCTCAAGGCAGCTTCAGCTCTTCAAACCTCTCCCCATTTTCACCACAGCGATGATCCTCTTCCCCCCATAGCCCCAGTACCAAGCATTATATTTCTAAGAAGCTATTCACAATTCCCAATCTTTGGAGTGTCTCTAAATATAACAGATCATGTTTGCACACTCCTTAGGCCAGTGCATCTTCTCAACAAGCATGTTCTCTCTATTCTGCTCAGCCTATGCTAGCCAAAGCTTGTGTTCCAGTACTTGAGTTCTCCAGGGGCTAGGGGTGGGGAACATAGATCAGAAGAGGTGCTGATAATGGTTCCAACAGCTCTTTTGGAAGAAAAACTTGAGAACAAAGATTTCTATGTAAAGCATAAACCTCAGTAGTTTGAATTTGAGAGACAGTGAAGGAAAAGCTAAGCAGCATAAAGTTTGCCCTTTCAGAGATTTCAGATACCACACTAAACAGAATACTACATGGCCTGAAAGGGGAGGGACAGCTGCGTTTTATCCCCACTGATTGAATACTATTGCAGCCAGAGACCTAAGCTTTTTGTAAGGCACTAGAGTGAATAGGGCCCTGGTGTTATGATCATGTCATTCAGAGAGAGTGCCTTGTCTACACCCGCACTTCCACTCTTGGTCCAACCAATGGATCTGCACAAGAATGGGAGATCTCCCAGAGAGTTTAGGATGGACAACTAATGGGTTCCTCACTTGTGCTCTCAGGAGTTTTCAGACTAAAGCAGGGGCTTGCTGGAACTACTCGATCACTCCTTGAAGGAGGGCCAGATTCATGAGAGAGTATCAAGGAAAGCTTTGCTCTCTGGGACACTAAAGGAGTCTAACATATTAGTGCAGACATATTATGATTGCGGCCTATGCACGGAGTCACTGGGGAGGCGATACATTTCTCTAAAGTGTTTGCCCATGGAAGCATGTCAAGTCACATTCTCCTGATTAAAACAAAATGTTGTGCACCCCATCTCTCAGGTATATCTATAGTGATTGGCAATACCCAGACAAGTGGTGACAGATATTACACCCCATGCCGGCATGGGATGTAGTATTTTACCTGTGTTTATTAAGGCACAAAATGAGTCGAGGTTCTGAATCAAGCAAACTTGGCTTTTAATCTCTTGCCTGAATGCATCTCTTCACCAGGAAAACAAATACTATCCACTCTCTGCAGACCTAAAACCTTTTAGTCAGGCAAAGAGGTATGCCTACTATTCTGAAAGGAGGCATTTCCTGTCCACAACGGGCAGAAAAACAGGGCTAGAATCCCCAAGACAAACCACCATGCTTAAAAAGTTGTAGGTATCCTTTGGGATATGGTACAGAAATCTAAGTTGCTCTTAGCACAGTTATGCTTCTAGTGTGGATAGGATCAACGCACTGATGTTACTGAGAATGAGGTTATTATCCACATTCCCTAAGTAGTTCTCTTCTGCAGACTGAAATGAAGGAAGAGGTAGGTGCAAAACTGGACTCCAGTTGAACCAAACAGCCATTTTGCAGCATTGGGACATCATTCAGTTCTTATTTCTTTCCTTCTTCTATGGAAAGAGGGCATGACAACTCACAATCCAACTTGCAGAGTTGAAACATCTCTCAGAATTGGAAGTGTGGGTGGCAGCTGAACGCTATCTTTCAAAGGAGATCGATACAGCCTAAGTAGCACTAAATTTCAAGAAGCGAATAAGCCGAGCATAAAAGCAAGGAAACAGGGAACTAAACTGTAGCGTTATACGCCTATAAGTACTTTTTATTGTAGTTTATCTATCTAGAAAGGAGATTTCCCCCCCTTTCTCCCCCAGATCGGTGAACAATCTTCCTTCTCATTCCTTGGTCATCTTTCCTGTACTCCATCTCAACATCTAAGTGTAACACATCTCCTAAATGAAGTATGCTGCACTGAATTGGCTGACAAGGAAAATGAGCACAAACACGCCCTTGAGGAACAGGTTTAATGTGAAAGTATAGTCTAATGGGAATCTTAATAAATTACTTTCTGCAAAACTGCCATTTTCAGCGACAACTGCCGCAGGTCAGCAGTAATGGCTACCGATGGAAGAATTTATTTAATCTTGAAGGGGATACAGAATTTGTCAGCTAGAAACTAAAACAAGATTGTTACCATCCTCACAACTGGGGGATATTTATTCATGCATCGCACAAGTTCAACAAAGATTCTCCTAATCATATCAAAATGTCATGGTGCAAGATTCACCATATGCTTGCACTCTATTTGAGTGCTTTCATGGAACAGAAGTCAGATTTGCAACTGATTAGAAGCATACAAAATAGCCTACTGTACTTAAGACCAGGTAAGTCTTTCTATCAAAACAATCAGTATGTTACAAGGAGAGAAGTAAACCCCACAAAGGAGTTAGCATGCACCAGCTGGTCTTCTCTCATTAGAAGTCATTTTTACTTAAGAGCTTTAAGTTACCTAGCCGGAAGAGGCGTGTGTCAAACAAAAAGCCTTCTTTATGTTGCGCAAACATTAGAGGTGTACACCCACTGAAGGGGAATTCAGCGGACTTCAATATCACCAGGCCTTAGGTTAGTTTCTGCAGCAAGGGCCTGACGGTAAAAAAAAAAGTCATGAGCAGCCACAATTTCAACACAATGAAATTGTGGGAGCCTCATACTGTTAAGGCCTGCTCATGAAGTGGCAATGGAAAGATATATATACAGTTACAGAAATGTAATCTCCTCAGGAAGTTAACAGACTATGCCTGGCTGGCAGTGTTCACAGAAATACCCAATAACCACAAAGGAAGTGCGTTTGGCTAAAGAACTACTGACTTCTTCACTTATGGTTCATGAGAATTGAGGCTCCCTCCACCCTTTCACTGTTAGTACAAATGACAATTCTGTTGCAGAAACAGCAGCTACCATTCAATGCAACAGAAAACTGGTTCAATCTTGATCAATTTAAGTTTGTTCATTTACAAAAAGCCTCTTCCTGTCTCATGACTGATTTCACAGTAACAAGTAACTCACCATCTTTGGTAATAATGCTGGATTGTAAAACCTCACTTCCTGAACATCAGTGCATTCTGGAATTGTAACATTCCAACTATCTATAAACAAGATAGGCACACACTTTAAAAATCACACTTATCCCGGAGTCTTCTCTGCTGGGACATCTTGTTTGTTTATACATTAACAGAAGAAAGTACCAATCCTCATTGTTCAAAATGCAATTATGAGATCTACCAATGGCTTTTATATGCCCAGTTTTATTTAATAGCTGACACATACATCCTAGATCTAGCAAACGGGATGATGACCTATACCCCCTGCCGCCTAAAAAGAAGAAAAAAGAAAAAGACCACGTTCAGCTTAGATGTCAACTAAAAAAGGCCCCCAAAAATATATAATTGGAATGTAAAACACACTTCTCTAAGTTGTGCCATCTTCTCTCCAATACATGCAGCATCATCCATTTGTGGTTTGCTACAGCTCCAATACACGCAAAGCGTGAGAAACCAAAGATATGGATCCAGCTTCAACCCAAATACCTCCCACAAGAAAATAAAGCAGTACTTGAACAATAATTTTGCATTTCTGTTACTCATTTTCTCCACAAATCGCAAAAGTGCTCTTTACAATTGTTAATTAGGCCCCATAATGATCTGAATATCATCCCTCTGTAGAATGGAGACAGAGAGGCAGAAAGGTATAGTGATGAACCCAAGATCAGTTATTGGCATAACTGGGAACAGAACCCAGGAATCCAGATTCCAATCCTCTACAGAAATTCATTAGACAAACATTTCAAGAGCCACTAAGCGATTATCCTTAAGTTACTGTTATAGCAAAAATAGCACAGAGGGCTCAGAACAGTAGGCCATGTGAAAATACACGGATGTGCAAGAGGATGAGTTAGGGGAGAAGCTGTTGCCGTTTTGCATTTGATTGTTTTGCTTTTGCACTTTTGAAGTCAGATCTTTAACAGTTTATTCCTCTCCTACAAGAGTAGTTAAAAGAGAAAACAGTAAAAATTCTGACATTGAACATAGTATCTGGAGCGATTGTAATGTGACATTCTTCCAATGACACTTAATCAGCTCTAGGGCTACTTCACATAAGGTCCATTTCCATTCAGATACCCACAGGATCCTACTATTATGTGCTTCTTCAGACATTATCCCATGCCACAGCTGTAATTTAAAGTTACAGTCTGAAGGAAGACCCAATAGAGGATATGCTTTGGCTGAGAATGTTTTGCAAAGTTATGTAATCCAGTTTTTAAAGTCTCCCTTAAAAAGACAATTTTATCTAGCAAAAGTCCAGTTCACACACAGGGTTAAGTGTTTGCAAATTGTCAGTATTTGAAATTCAGCCACCATTTACTCAGGATGTTTGAAAGAGTCCTTAGAGACAGATTTTAGCCATATTTTCTATTCAACTCGTTTGCCAAATGACATAAATCCTGTTTCTCAGGAAACAATCACAGAAATGGCATCTGACTCTTGACTGTAGTGATGCTAGCGTAGGCTGCTGTCATTCAAGACTTATTAGCTAACCACAGTATGAAGTTTGGCTAAAACCAAGCAGCTTTTAGTGCCAGCACTCTTCCCAATTGAACTGGAAGCATCCATTGCGACATGAAGGAGAAACTTACTGAGAGGAAATTGGGGAGAAGTTTCCACCCCACACACTTACACAAACTGGGCAGGTATTGCTCCTTTGTTTGCACTAAACTGGTATTTAGCATCTGCTCAAGAGGACAAGAATACATTTTTGAATACACAGCAACAGCCCTAGACTACAAGATTTTAGACCTCAAACTGTCACATATTGAGATGTTATGAAGTTTTCAATAGCATTTGGTCTTTCTACCCTTATCCTCAAGAGCAGAGGGAGAAAACGTCCAATGAAAGTGCACTGTCTACCTGCTTCCCTCACACACAAAAAAAAATCTTTAAAGAGCTTTCATTAATAAGAGTAAAGTAACAGATGGAAGCCTGACTTAGTGCCAATGTGTGTTCCAAAATAGCATGGAGTGCAAATAAAGTTAGCACTTTAGGTTTGACTTCTTATGTTGAACACCTGTGTTATCAGAAAGTGTGTCAGGTGATAATGAGCATCAGCTGATGGCCAACATCCACCACAAATGAATCACACCTCCACTGTCCAGGAAGATGTGTGGCACTATCATGGAAGCCTCATTTTCCCCTGATGAGGGTTGGGTTGTCAGAAAACTCCAACAAGAGAAGGCTTTTTTTGGCCTAGTCAAAACTAACCCCACACATTCCAGAAGTGAATTCCCTCCACACCCCAAGTCCTCCTTGAGCAAGTGCTGATGCATAATGTTTTGTTCAACAACCTTGTCCTGACAAGGACTTGTACGTGAGCATGCAAATGAGTTCGTTCCTCGTCATCTATCATCCTCCAGCATTTATAAATACACAAGCTGCTGAATACTATGTTCTAAAGTTGCCCGGTTGACACTTATATAATCACCGCATTTAGTCGTCCCTAGATACATGTTTTCTACAGAGGCCAACAATAAGCTAGTGACTTATTGTTGGGGGGAGGGCTAGCTCAGTGGTTTGAGCATTGGCCTGCTAAACCCAGGGTTGTGAGTTCAATCCTTGAGGGGGCCATTTGGGGATCTGGGGCAAAAATTGGGGGTTGGTCCTGCTTTGAGCAGGGGGTTGGACTAGATGACCTCCTAAGGTCCCTTCCAACCCTGATATTCTATGATTCTATGACTTTTCAACCCCGTCCCCCTCACCTACTGAGGACAGGATCATTGTCACAACCTGCTTGGCTCCCCTTCCTTCCCTCCCCACTCAAGAGGCCAACAATAAGCTAGTGACTTTTCAACCCCGCCCCCCTCACCTACTGAGTCAGGGATCACTGTCATAACCTACTTGGCTCCTCTCCGTTCCTTCCCCACTCAAGAGGCCGGCCGCACACAGGTAGGGTCTGACTAAGACAGCAGGAGGGGGTCCCTGCACAAGACATGACCCCCTTACGGACACCCCAAAAAGAGACCAGGGAGCCCACTAAGAGTCACAACCCATGCTGCCATGGGCGCCACACCCACACACACCCCTTTTATTTTGTATTGCAAACCAACCCTTCCCCCCCCGCCCCCCAATAGTATCTGTAGGTACAAGCCCTGAAGCATCCCCCCTCCCCCACTCAGCCCCTTTCCAGGGGATCAGTGCCAGCCAGATGCCTTTACACCCCCCACCCCAGCTCCAGGCAGGGGGGGGAGCCCCGAGCATGCCCCCCCCCCCCCCGCAGGGTGCCGTTACCTTTGGCCTGGCAGTCGGCGCAGTACTTGTTCTCCTCCTCCAGCAGCAGGCTGGCCAGCACGGCCTGGTACCGGTCCACGTCCCGCACCGACTTGCCCGTCATGGCGGGGAAGGGGAGCGGGGGGCGGACCCTGCCCCCTCAGAAATAAACCGCCCGCGGGCCCCTCTCAGGCTGGGCCGCCCCCTCGAGGGTCCCTGCGCCCCCCCCCCGCAGAGCTCACTCGGGATCCCCCCCCCCACCTCCCACCTCGGGGCGAGCAGAGGCCGGGGCTCCGGGCAGCCACGAGCGGGAGCCGGGTCCCCGGGAGGCGGCGCGCGCGCGGGGCCCGGGCTCTGGCGGGAACCCCGGGAAGGGGGGGGCGAGAGGGGGGGGGGTCTCCGGGTCTCGCTCGCGGCAGCCGCTGCCTCAGGCTCAGCCGCTTCCTACTTCCGGCTCGAGCGAGCGGGGGGGGGGCGGCGCGGAGGCGGAGCCAAGGGCAGGAGGGGGCGGGGGCGACGTGCCGGGCCGCGCCCCGTCCCCATTGATCCGCCGCCGCCCGTCACGCCGCGGCGGATCAACCAGGAACCAATCAGGGGGGAGGGAGGCGGGGCGTAAGCCGGGAGCGGGGGGGGGGCAGGTCACGTGACTGAGGCCGTAGGAGGGGCCGGAGGGATGGAAAGATGCGGAGGTGGGGAGGAGCGTGGAGGGGATGGAGAGGGGGTGGGGGGAAGAGAAGGGGGAGGAGCATGGAGAGGGGGTGGGGGAAGAGGGGGAGGAGCGTGGAGGGGATGGAGAGGGGGTGGGGGAAGAGGAGTGGGAGGAGCGTGGAGGGGATGGAGAGGGGGTGGGGGGAAGAGGAGGGGGAGGAGCGTGGAGGGGATGGAGAGGGGGTGGGGGAAGAGGAGGGGGAGGAGCGTGGAGGGGATGGAGAGGGGGTGGGGGGAAGAGGAGGGGGAGGAGCGTGGAGGGGATGGAGAGGGGGTGGGGGGAAGAGGAGGGGGAGGAGCGTGGAGGGGATGGAGAGGGGGTGGGGGGAAGAGGAGGGGGAGGAGCGTGGAGAGGGGGTGGGGGAAGAGGAGGGGGAGGAGCGTGGAGGGGATGGAGAGGGGGTGGGGGAAGAGGAGGGGGAGGAGCGTGGAGGGGATGGAGAGGGGGTGGGGGGAAGAGGAGGGGGAGGAGCGTGGAGAGGGGGTGGGGGAAGAGGAGGGGGAGGAGCGTGGAGGGGATGGAGAGGGGGTGGGGGGAAGAGGAGGGGGAGGAGCGTGGAGGGGATGGAGAGGGGGTGGGAAAGAGGAGGGGATGGAGAGGGGTTGGGGAAGAGGAGGGGGAGGAGCGTGGAGAGGGGGTGGGGGAAGAGGGGGAGGAGCGTGGAGGGGATGGAGAGGGGGTGGGGGGAAGAGAAGGGGGAGGAGCATGGAGAGGGGGTGGGGGAAGAGGGGGAGGAGCGTGGAGGGGATGGAGAGGGGGTGGGGGGAAGAGAAGGGGGAGGAGCATGGAGAGGGGGTGGGGGAAGAGGGGGAGGAGCGTGGAGGGGATGGAGAGGGGGTTGGGGGAAGAGGAGGGGGAGGAGCGTGGAGGGGATGGAGAGGGGGTGGGGGAAGAGGAGGGGGAGGAGCGTGGAGGGGATGGAGAGGGGGTGGGGGGAAGAGGAGGGGGAGGAGCGTGGAGGGGATGGAGAGGGGGTGGGGGGAAGAGGAGGGGGAGGAACGTGGAGGGGATGGAGAGGGGGTGGGGAAGAGGAGGGGGAGGAGCGTGGAGGGGATGGAGAGGGGGTGGGGGGAAGAGGAGGGGGAGGAGCGTGGAGGGGATGGAGAGGGGGTGGGGGGAAGAGGAGGGGGAGGAGCGTGGAGGGGATGGAGAGGGGGTGGGGGGAAGAGGAGGGGGAGGAGCGTGGAGGGGATGGAGAGGGGGTGGGGGAAGAGGAGGGGGAGGAGCGTGGAGGGGATGGAGAGGGGGTGGGGGGAAGAGGAGGGGGAGGAGCGTGGAGGGGATGGAGAGGGGGTGGGGGGAAGAGGAGGGGGAGGAGCGTGGAGGGGATGGAGAGGGGGTGGGGGGAAGAGGAGGGGGAGGAGCGTGGAGAGGGGGTGGGGGAAGAGGAGGGGGAGGAGCGTGGAGGGGATGGAGAGGGGGTGGGGGAAGAGGAGGGGGAGGAGCGTGGAGGGGATGGAGAGGGGGTGGGGGGAAGAGGAGGGGGAGGAGCGTGGAGAGGGGGTGGGGGAAGAGGAGGGGGAGGAGCGTGGAGGGGATGGAGAGGGGGTGGGGGGAAGAGGAGGGGGAGGAGCGTGGAGGGGATGGAGAGGGGGTGGGAAAGAGGAGGGGATGGAGAGGGGTTGGGGAAGAGGAGGGGGAGGAGCGTGGAGAGGGGGTGGGGGAAGAGGGGGAGGAGCGTGGAGGGGATGGAGAGGGGGTGGGGGGAAGAGAAGGGGGAGGAGCATGGAGAGGGGGTGGGGGAAGAGGGGGAGGAGCGTGGAGGGGATGGAGAGGGGGTGGGGGGAAGAGAAGGGGGAGGAGCATGGAGAGGGGGTGGGGGAAGAGGGGGAGGAGCGTGGAGGGGATGGAGAGGGGGTTGGGGGAAGAGGAGGGGGAGGAGCGTGGAGGGGATGGAGAGGGGGTGGGGGAAGAGGAGGGGGAGGAGCGTGGAGGGGATGGAGAGGGGGTGGGGGGAAGAGGAGGGGGAGGAGCGTGGAGGGGATGGAGAGGGGGTGGGGGGAAGAGGAGGGGGAGGAACGTGGAGGGGATGGAGAGGGGGTGGGGAAGAGGAGGGGGAGGAGCGTGGAGGGGATGGAGAGGGGGTGGGGGGAAGAGGAGGGGGAGGAGCGTGGAGGGGATGGAGAGGGGGTGGGGAAGAGGAGGGGATGGAGAGGGGGTGGGGAAGAGGAGGGGGAGGAGCGTGGAGAGGGGGTGGGGGGAAGAGGAGGGGGAGGAGCGTGGAGGGGATGGAGAGGGGGTGGGGAAGAGGAGGGGATGGAGAGGGGGTGGGGAAGAGGAGGGGGAGGAGCGTGGAGAGGGGGTGGGGGGAAGAGGAGGGGGAGGAGCGTGGAGGGGATGGAGAGGGGGTGGGGGGAAGAGAAGGGGGAGGAGCGTGGAGGGGATGGAGAGGGGGTGGGGGGAAGAGAAGGGGGAGGAGCATGGAGAGGGGGTGGGGGGAAGAGGAGGAGCGTGGAGGGAGGGAGGTAGCAGGAGGGGATGATGGAGGGGGAGGCTATAAAGGGGAGGGAGGGAGGGAGGACTGGAGGAAGGTAGGGGGTGGATGGAAGGAAGGGAGCAGGACTAGGGCTTTATGCAGATTCTCAGAGGAGGTGTCACATAAACCCAGATCGCTTTCAACCTAGCCAGGATTTCGCCCTGAACTCTTTGGTAAGTAACCACCTGTGTCTGTGTGCAGCCCTCCAGCACTGACTTCCCATGCCCCAGGGCTCTGCTCCCTCTTGGAGAATGTGTCTATGGACATAAGGGGAAGGGCAAGGACAAATAGTTTTTAATTTTCTGGAAGCAAGGCCATTTATTAACACAACTTTATCTCTCTAATTGCACCATTCGTTCACAACTACCAGGGACATTATGGCTACAGCAGGGGCAACAGAATGGCCACTGAATACACAGATTTTCAGCAACATACATTTGCACATGTATGTCCCTTCAACAATACTGGGAGGAGGGGATTATGCCTGTACCTGCAGGGAAGGAAGATAAATGCCACTCAAGCTGGCAAAGCAGTGAGACAAAACAAGCAGAATGTCAGGTTCAGCTTCTCTGCAGCTTTGCCACTGGCTCAAGTGGCTGACAGATCTCAGGAGAGAATTGGATCAAATGGAAAAAAATGTGCTAGTTTGAACACGAGGTAAAAATACCGAGAGAGAAAAAGACTAGATAAGGCTTTTTAACAAGGACATGTGTATTATAAACACACGCTTCCCAAATCCCAGAGGCCTCCTCTTGAGGTGCTAAGTGGAGTAATTAAGCAACCACGCTATGTAAAAAGTTGTGATCAACTGAGCAGTGGTGTTGGGGAAAAAAATGTAAGTCGCATGCAACAGTCTAGGACACATTTCAAATGACATGACACTTCCTAAAGTGACACTCCAATCCCAAACACTTACATGTACGTAGTAATATCTATGGAATTCTGTTTGCACTGGCACAAAATAAATAAAAATCAGATCTGGATGATGAACTTTAGGCCTCAGTTTTCGGTGCTGTGAAAACAAGGTGCACTTAATACAAAAGTCCAGAAATGCCCCTTGTAAATCCAAAGAACACCAGCTTTTTCGTTTGTATGAATGAAAACACTTCCCTACAGTGTCTTCAACCCAAACATTGTAGCTATACTAGTGCATGAGTGAAACTGACTAGAAACTAATACAGTGAAATTAACTTGTCCCTTGCTATTGCTGAAATGCAAAGAGAAAACAGCAAGAATGAAAAGTGAAATTTTAAACTCTCTCCCCAGTTTCATTTAAGTTCATTTGTATTAATCTAGCTACTTGGGCAAACCACTTCACATAGAGTCATTCAAGTAGGGTGACCAGATGTCCTGATTTTATAGGGACAGTCCTGATTTTTGGGTCTTTTTCTTATATAGGCTCCTATTACCCCCCCACTCCCTATCCCGATTTTTCACATTAACTGTCTGGTCACCCTATGTTCAAGAGCCCATAGTTTCTCCAGTTAGTCATGGGGTCAGAGAGGGGATAGATTTTCAAAGGCACAATGGAAATGAGATACCCGACTTTCAGTGGGAGCTGGGCTTGTAACTGCCCTTTTTGCCTTTGAAAATCTTCCCCTCAGAGGCTAATTACCTTTACGAGTTATTTGCTCAGAACTATCATAACCAGTCATGCCAGGTATGTAGGTGTAACCCTGCAAAGATCATAGGCTTTCTGACACTTGAATCACAGCATAAAGAACGCTGTTGAATAATACAGGAAAGCCACTAAGAACTATGAGCCAGATTTTCAGATGGTGTAAATCAGCATAGCTCCAATGACTTCAGACCTGTCTTATACCTGTGTAACTCTACTGACTGTCATGGAGCTACTCCGAATTTACACCTGTGTCAGTAAGAGGAGAATTAGGCCCAATGATTTCTGGGAGACTAGAGGATGTGATTCAGAGTATTAATGAGTGTTAATTTGTTCCAGGCTTGTTGAAGTACTTTGTTGATATTACCCCAATATACAAAACCTCACAGAGGAGGGAGCTGGAAAGGAATCACCAGGATGAATCACCAATGAATTTCCAAAACATACTCTGCATGTGATGCATGAGATGGTGCATTCTAGGCAGTAAATTTAAAGGGGGTCTGGATGTTAAAAAAAAGAAGAAGCAAGACTTAGATACTGGGGGACCTAGACTCTAGGGAGGCTGGCCATAAAATGGGCAAGGATCAAAAATGGAAAGGGCGGTTAACCATTGATAGTCCCTTTCATCCAAGGAACTCACAGCATTTTGCAAAAAGGCCATTTGCACTCATTTGAGGAATTGTTATCCCCATTTTATAGCTGGATAAACTGGGGGACAGTGAGTCACAGGTAGAGCTGGGAATCTGACCCAGGAGTCCTGCCTCTCAGAGTTGAGTGCTCTAATTACTAGCCAACATTCCTTCCTTTTAGAAGACAGGATACTAATCCCGTTAAAGCAGGCAGTTTTTTATGCTAGAGGACACGGTGAGGACTCACTTTCATTTATTCCCCCATCTCCCTTTTTCAGCTCTTTTAAGCAACAAAGGGCCTGATTCTCCTCTCACTTACACTGGTGTCAACCAGGAGTAACTCTCAACAGAGTCTCACTGGTGTAGGTGAGATGAGAAATTGGCCGTAAATGTGGACTGTGGTGCTGAATGAACACAGAGACGCACACCAGAGAAAATAGGCTCCATTCTGTCACAGGTATTTCTTTATTCAATGAAATTCACTCACTATGAAGTGAATGGACAGTACTGTACTTAGTGACACTGAAGATTTAGTTTGTGGCTCTTTTGGTTTTCTTGTTTTGGCTTAGAGAGTCACGGCTGGTTTTAACTAGTTTGGATTTGTGAGATCTAATTATCCTCAGGACTTTCCTCTTGCTTTGGCTTCCTTCTTGTGGGATACGGCCTAGCGAGACAAGGAAGAGGTTGACAGACCCCCAGGTTTGACCTATGTAGTGCTTCTATGAGTCCGAGACCTGGTGTGAGACTTGAACACAGGAGGCTCCATTGTGCGGCCTTTACAAATGAGAAACTCTCTCTCTGAAGCCAGTAGGAATTGCTGGTATGCTGCATGCGTGTATTAAGGCCCAGGATCTCTGGATCGCAGATAAGGCTGCTATTGGCCGTGCAACACTGACATTTAAAGAGCCACTGTCTTAGACGCTATTAAAATGCAATGAAGAAGGGAGGTTTAATAATTGACGAGGTTCCCGGAAACAGCAGGCAACTGATCTTGATGACCCAGGAGGTCCCTTCCACTCCTGTGTTCCTATGTTCTATGGCCCATCCTCAGAAGTTCCTAACTGCACTCAGGTGCCCTGCTCTCTGCTGTGGAACCAATGCTGCAGTGCACCAACCATAAAGCCAATGGTAACAGCACCTTCTAGAGTGCTACAGGAATATTGCTGTTGACATGTAGACCAACAGGTCTATGTAACTCAGTATTTTCTCCCAATATTGGCCAACAATAAATAATGCCTCCAGAATAGGTGACTTCTCCCTGCAAAATGCATACAGAGAATTGTGCAACAGTCATCACCATGAAGGGGAATTTCTTCCCAACACCAGATGGTGATCGGTGCCTCTGATGACTGCAAAAGGAACTCGCCATGGGAGTATCTGGTGTACTGAGTGGGTACAGTGTGGTTGGACAGAAGCGCCTTGTTTCAGAAACTAAAAGACTAGACATCTATGAATAAGTTAGTAGGAAAAGCATCTTCTTGCTTCAAAGTGTAAGCTGAGGTCAGGAAGAAAATATCCACAGTGGCATTGCAGTTAGGTGCAAGCATTTAGCATTGCTCACTCTCCTGATACAGGAACAGATGAGCCAATTGCCCTGTTTAATAACATGGATCTCAGACTCTTATTTGACTAGGTACTTATATGGCCCCCACTTCCATAATAAGCAAGAAACAATCAAACATTTATCCTCACTGCACCCCCATGAGGTAGGGAAGTATCACTATCCCCTCTTTACAAACAGAGAACTGAGGCCCAGAGACACTAAGTGACTCGCCCAAGATCACCCAGGAGTCTGTGGCAGAGCCATACATTGATCTCCTGAGTTCCACCCAGTTCCTGCACCCCACATCTGTCCAGCCTTTTTCAGCTGGTCTCAGATGTTCTGTGGGAAAGAGCAGTTAAAAGATGATCCCCACTTTCCATGCTGCTCAAAGTAAATAATTCATTGGAAACGCAGCTCAGACTCCAGGATAATCTCGTCAGTTGATTTAGAACCTTTAGCTGCACACCTTTTATTACCAGACATATCCGCGGGGTCTCTAAAACAATGCAGTGCTTGTTTAAATGGCCCAACTCTGGCATGCCAATAAACAGTGCCGGTTGCATGGGACCAGGGGCTTTGCAATGGGAAATCCTAAGTGGGAGACTCTTTAGCTGCCCACAGTTGGGGACCATATGACAAGAGATTTAACAGCACAAGCGATCTCCTGGAGCCTAGCAGGTAGTTTTTCTCAGACAGAGAAACTGCAGAGCTGGGGTAACCCTCCCCATTCATGTGCAGAGACAGTTGCTCTGCTCTCTGCTGCCCTCTACCGTTCCCTTTCCCCTCTGCATGGTTCTGTCCTTGCCTTGGCATGCTGCTATTAAGGGCCAGATTCAGCGTTGGTGTCAATCCACATCCCTCCATTGGTTTTGATTTCCAACAGCTGAGCATCTGGTCCTGAATCTCCCAAGGGCGGCGTGCTCTCCTCGGTCACGCAGCGTGGAAAGAATCACGGAGAATGCCAAAATGTGGTTGAAAGCTGTGGGAAGGAGGACTCGCGACAGAGATACAGTACTGCTCAGTCCGTCTCTGCAGCATCAGAAGGAGGTGACGTGCAACAGAGTGCATTTCCATCCTTTGTAATGTAATGTAGGGCGGAACTTTTTTCACTGCGGGGCTGGAATTTCAGGAGGTGCTGCACACTGGCAGCTCGCATCGAACTCTGTGAAGGCTGCACCATAACTTGCTTACTTTGCTGTTACCATGTCTCCTCCCTTCCCCCACTTCCCTTGTCTCCCCACCTGGTGCATCGTTGTCATAACCTACCTCTGGCTTTTGGGGTCAGGGACTGTCTTTTTACTCAGCACCTGTACAGCGCCTAGTGCAATGGGCCCCGAACTTGATTGGTGGCATTACCGTAATACAAAATACTAATAACTGTTGTTTGTATTCCAATAGGGCCCAGAGGCTTGAAATGAGATCAGGGCCCCGTTGTGCTCAGTGCTGTACAGACACCTAGCAAGAGATTGTTCGTGCCCCAAAGAGCTTTCAATATAAATAAATAAGGCAGGGAAAGGGCGGGAGGGGAAATATAGGCACTGAGAGGTGACGTGACCTGCCCAAGGTCAGTGACAGAGCCAGGAATAGAACTCAGATCTCTGAATAATTAATACATAATAATATAGTTTAATTTTGAGACTTGCAACCTTCCTCCATCCCGGCAGCTTCCTTTGATTAGGGCAATAAGCCATCCACTGGGGGCTCCCAATTAAGTGACGTCTACTGCTGTTAGCCACCCACCATGGTTAGTGATTAGCTTCACTACTGACTTCCAACAGAGGCCAGATCTGGATGTTGAGCGCTTGAATTAAACTTCTGCGTTTGCTGGGGAATCACCCCTTGTTTCTGTGTATAGACCCTAAAGGGAAAGGGGCCATAGTAACACTTAAGGTAGATAGAGAAGATTATACCCCATCTGCCCGCTGCACTGACCAGTTCATGCATATTTTGTTTCTCAATGCTAGTCTCTTTCAAAAGCTGGCTTGCTAACAACAAATATTCTAATTACAGTGACCAGTGCAACCTTTGAAGGTGAACAGCAAAGTGCCGAAACACACATCAACGGCTTAGGATTCTGGATCAATAGCAGAGTGTGTGCACAAACTGCAAAGCTAAACACACACATGCTCACAAAACAAAATATTTCTCCTTTGTTTACCTGCAAACAGGCTGAATTTTGGCAGGTGAGTAATCAAGGGGAGGGTGATCTAGTGGTCAGAGTGAGAGATGAGAAATGAGATTGTTTGGTTCTATTGCTGACTCTGGCAAGGGGGAGCAGAGTGGAGAATGAGAGAGATCTCTTTTTGTATTACTAGCATATGTGCCTCAGTTTACCTGCTTGATATTATTCCATCTGGCTACATGGTATTCAATCAAAGAAGAGAGATCAAGAGGGAAACAATAAGTGTTGGGTTCTGTTTCTTTACCTTCTGTTTTTTGAGCTTTAAGTTACTTGAGTGCATTTCCCCCCAGCTTTTCTCTGAACCATCAGGGTAGAAATCTCCTTTTGTAAAAAAAAAAAAAAAAAAAGATGTCCGGGGGGGTGGGGGGGAGATCTGATGGTCTCGGGACTCCTGCAGCTGGGGCTTTAAGGAAAACACTGACTACCACAAGGCTTAGCATAAAAGTGTGAGCGTTCACAACACTGAGTTCCACCGCACTTAGGATCTGGGAGTTTGGGGGCAGGCTGCTGGTTGTGGTGTATCTTTGGCCAGATCCGAGGATGGCCAATTCCAGGTCTCCGTGCACAGTAAGAGTGTGTAGTCGCCAAGTGCTGGACTACTCTGAGCACTTCAGCTAGATAACCCCCCTGCTGGTGAGATGGCTCCCTGCCTGGCTGACACACCCAGGATTGAACCAGAGACCTTCAGAGCTTAAAAAAAGAGAAGAAGGGGGAAAAAAGAGCACAGGTAACTCCAGCATGAGCCAAAGCACTATAGATGGTGGCTGTAACAGCTCATATGCTCTATGGATCAGCACCGAGCAGGACTTGTAACACACTCACCTGTGGGTTTTACTGGTGCCATGTGGGATCTGTAATGAGCACATTCTTCCTACAGAAATTGGCCCATCTCTTCCTTCCTACTCGGAGGCATAAGGTCCCTGGGTGAATTCCTAGCATAGCTTCTCTCCTTCCTTTCCCTACATCACTCAGAATCCAATGAGGAATTTCTCAGTGACTTCCTGGCAGCCTTCCCAACGGAGAGGCCTCTGCTATTTTAGTCCCCAGGAAGTCTGCTTTCTTACTGATACCTTCTGGTTAGTCAGTGGTTTGATGTGTCTGTAACAGATGGGTCCAGGGGGTGGCCTTCAGGTCTGAAACAGGTTCGGAGGGCGAGTGTTAGATTAGAAGTGAGATCAGGAGTTAGGGATTGGGTTCAGATTAGACATTGGATAGATGCGCAGAGGGACAGAAACCTGCTAGATACACTGACCTCGTGGGCTTTTCCCTGTCTGGGAACAACATCTTGTGTGTGAACTGCAGTTCTTGGGACGTGTCAGCCCCATCTGAACCAGAACCAGGGCTCCCCTGTTCGACCCACAATGAAACCGACAGGGCAGATTAAAATCTGGGGATTTAGACCTGATCACCACTGAAATTCAAAGGGGTTTGAATCTGAACGGTGGCCCCTTTCTAGCTAATACTGATTTTTGGTGATTGGACAGACTCATCAGGACCCAGTTGTACATGTCAGCCGACATGTGCTGCAGCCCCGCATTGGGGTCAGCACTGACTCAAGGGGAGAGCACCCTTTTTCTGGAGTGTCACACCCCACAGATCATGAGGAGAGATCACCGCCACAGCACCGCTCTGGGCTCAGCACCGACGAGAGGTCACCCCCGTTCAGTCCCCCACCCTGCTTCCTCTAGCGCCGCAGCATTGAGACCAGCACTGACTCAGAGTCACTTTCCCTACTCCCTGGAGCACTCACAGATCTCCCATTCAAGAACCAAACAGGGCCCAAACTGCTTAGCATGCATCTGTCAGCGTGAGGCTATACAAACACCAGGCTAACCCACCACGCTAACCCACAGCATGATGCTATACAAACACACCCTAACCCACAGCCTTAGCGGTACATTTTCTGTCTAAGCTGTAGGCTTCTTTCACAGCCCTTGTGCTATTTTAAAGCCTTTTTAGATCAGTGACTCTCATTCAACTGGAAAGCACAGCATCTCTGGCTAGACTCTTTCCCCTGGCCTGCCCTGCCTGGAAGAACTTCCCCTTCACCTGAGCCATGAACTGGAGCTAGTTCCCTGGGTTTCATGTGACAGAGGAGGGCGTGAAGGGGACTCCCAGCCAATCTCTCTGCCCTCACCTAAGAAGCTGCTCCATATTAATGAGTCTGCCTCACTTTCTCTCCTCCTCCAGGCTATTGCAAAAGTCTGTCCAGCTGTTGGATTTGCAAGCTTGTGCATTTGAGGGCTGGCTGGCTGGCTGGCTTTACCTGGAATTTCAGCTAGCAGAAGGGGAAACTTCCCTGCTCCTGAGCTAGCCAGAAGCCCTCACCATGGCTAATTCTTTTGGTAGCCTAAAACTCTGCCTTCTCCTCCAAGCCATCTGCCTAGGTCTGGCTCAGCTTGTAAGTGTTCTCCTTTATATCCTTATGCTTAGAATGTATCAGGGTTGGGCCGGGGGGTTGGGGAAGGTCCCCGTCTGCCCCCCATTGTGAAATGTTGAGCTCTTTGTCAAATTGCTTGCAATGCCGAGCAGCTTTCTGATTCTTTGCCTCCTCTTATTTTTCTATGAGCTTTCAGCGAGTTTCCCATTCCAGCAGTGCTTAGCCCAGGGAAAATCCAGGGGGAATCCAGAACCCCCAAATAACCTCTAAATACTTGAAACCATCTTCGTCTCTGTTGGGAGACTGAGGGGGCCCTGGAGAAAAGGAGTGCCTGTGTTGGCACCGCTTTTGGAGATTTTCAGACTCACAAGGTTCTCTTTCATTCGCTGTCAGTGTCTTTTGCCTCCTGGCCCCTCGGGGCCGTGCCTGCGTGTTTCTGGTTAGGTGGAACCCTGCTGCGGAACCGAGGCTGCTCGGTGTCAGCCGGACTTGGGTAGGAGGTTCTGCATTCGTTGGCAACTGCTAGGGAAGGGTTTGAATGGAAGGATTTGCAGAGAGGCAGCAGGCCTTTGTAGCTTCCTGGATATTTGCGAAGATAATGGGGATAAAGCCCTAGCAGGGATGAAGCCAGCTTGGGGGTATTCTCGCCCCCACCCTTGTCCCCCTTGATGATTTTTGGAAGCATCATGCAACCTGGGGTATTCTAAACAGAGGAAAGGTGCTCCTTGGAAGTGTCTTTGGGAGCCAGAGATAAGCTAGCCCTGATAGGGGATGGGTTAGTAATAGAAAGAAATACTCCCTCGGCCCCCAAGTTGAGTGCTACAAAGGGACACTGCTTCTGAGCTCTTACCTCCAAGAATAGCTTTTTTTTGGGGGGGGGGGGGGAGGCAACCAAAAAAAATTAATTTTTTTTTAAGTGGAAGCGTCATTTTCCAAAGAAAGGTTCCAAGCAGCACGTGGGAGAGAAGACGGGACAGAGCTGAACTGGGCCGCCCTGAAGGAAGCTCTCCTTTGACAGAGAGCTGGAGCACACAGTCGCTTGCCCAGAAGAGGCTGGCGGTGGATGCATAGTGGCTTGTAAAAGCCTGGGACCAAACTGAATCCACTGCAAGGGGCCGGCTTGAGTCCACAACAGCGCCTAGGGCTTGGGAGCCCTTAAAACAAAGAAGCATTTGGCAAGGACAAAGGTGCCTATTCACCTCGCTCTCTCCTGCTGGCTGGCTGCTATTTATGTATAAGGAGCAATGCTGAGCTTTCTTCTTTTTCTTTCGAACACATGTACAGAACCAACTGGCCTCTTCCCTTTAGAATAAATAAGCACCGACGAGCTGTCACTGGCCATGTCCGATGCAACCAGCCCGTCTGATTTTTATTTCCACGAATCCCTGCATTCCATCTCTGCTTTTAGTCTCTCTTTCCTCAGCCCACCCCAAGAGGGGAGCAGGGATTTATTTGTGGAATTCCTACCATAAAAGCCTCAAGGCTGCAGATGAGGCTGCGTCTGCAAAGATGCCTGTTCTTGACACGGGCTAACTAGCATGTTGTGACGTTGCAAAGATACAGTGGAACCTGCCTTAAGCGTTTCGCCAAGGGGCTGGCACAGTTAGCAGAGTTTAAGGCTCAGAGATTTGCAAAATTGCCTCAGGGTTTTGGACACTCCATTCCCTTTAAAATTATTGGGCCTGGGGCATCTAAATCCCCTCAGCAACTTCAGATAGTTCAGCCTGGATCCTTAACTCTGGATCAGCTAAGGTGAGCTGCTAAAACAGAGGCTACTTTAAAGCGCATCCTTAAGATCGAAGTTGCCTTTTGGCAGTGGGATGGGTGGGTGGAAGCATGATTCTGATCTCACGCACACACACGCAACGGCTGTCATTAAACTGCTTTCCATGGAGCTACTCCCGATTTGCCCCTGTGTGTCTCAGATCAGAGTCCGGCTCTGGGTTTCACTCTATAGAGGAGAAAAGACAAACCCTGGCTGGGGTGTTCGAGGACAAGGAGCAGAATCAGGGAGCAGCTTGCTTCGAAGCTTTCCCTGGCCTGCCCCATTCATCCCCACATAAACCCCAGCTACGGGGAGAAGCCTCGTGTCTGCTTCCTTCGCTAGTCCGAACAAAATTGCTCGTGGATGGGCTGTTTTGCAAGGGCAGCTCGGGACAGGGAGAAGCGGCTGTCGCTTCCCGGGCTGTCTGCTCTGCGGTGTGTCACCCACTCCCAGCTTCTCTGGGAAGGGGTCCCCATGGCACAGAACTGTCCGCACGGCTGACGGCTGGAGCGTTACACCAGGGCTCCCTGTCGCTCTGAGCGCCCCGCCGGCCTGCACTGCGATCCGAGCCCAGATATCTCTCCAGGACCCTGAGCACTTGGGGCATTCTCCTGACCGGGAACGTGTGCTTCTCTTTCCTTTTCCGCAGCGAGGTCCTCCAGGAGAGCCTGGGCCCCGGGGGCCCCCGGGTCCACCAGGAGTGCCAGGATCCGACGGCACTGATGTGAGTACACAGCTCAGGAGCCTGAGCAAGGGATGGGGGAAGGAGGGGGGCAGGCGGGGAGTGTTAGGGACAAAGAGGGGCATTGTGTCAGGGTACATAGCTGCACCTCCCAGCTGTGGCCAGCAGAGGGTAGAGGTGTGCGTAGTCTGTGTGCTGAATCTCTGTTCTCTGTGTGCAGTAGGATGGGGCTCCTTCTGCAATTAAAGACCCCTCCTCTCCTAACTTAGGGCCCCATTTGGCTCCAGTTTAAGTCCACAATAAAACTCCTCCTAGCAGCAGGATCGGGCTTGACATGCAAACCTCCCTTGAGTCAGCCTTTGTCATGCCACTGGGCCGGCTGCAGGAGTCCCTGGGTGCAGTTCTCTGGCTTGTGTTGTGCCGGAGGTCAGGATCATAGGGAACAAAGAAGTGGATGGGACCCGTTGACTCCCCCAGCCCTCTGCCATCACAGGCTGCCCCGGCCATGTAATTCTGTTCATGAAATTACCAAGCTTCGTCCTGAAACTAACTAGGTTAGTTTCCTTGTGGCCTTCACATCTATGGATCTCTGCAACTAGCAGGGAGCTGCTGTTTTGCCTAGTGGTGGAAATAAAAGGCGCAGACCCTCTTAAACTCCGAGGACCCAAACCCCTTCATTCCAACAATGCGGGACAGGTGGGGGGAGAGGAACCGGGACATTATATTTTAACCCTCTCGTTGCCGGCTCGCCTAGATTCGCCAGCACGCAGCTGCCTCTTTCTCTCTCTGTGTGCAGTGAGCCGTGCAACAGGATTCTGGTCCTGATTGGGGCCTCTTTGTTCTATTGCGATGCAGATAAAAATAAGGGCATCCCCCATCGTGTCTGAAAAGAGACGCCTGGGCTCAGCATCGTCGCATGGGCCTCTTTGGCCGTTTCAGAGTAGTCTGGGCAAGGGTTGCCCCTTCTGAAGTCACTAGAGAGTGGATCTGCAAAGCCTGTTTTTTCTGGGATACAAATTGATAGCCAGGAGGGACAGACTTGTCTCCAAGGGCCAGATTTTCAAGGGTCTTTAGACACCTAAAAGTGCAGCTAGTCACCTGGTGAGATTTTTTTCAAAAGCACCTTTAAATCAATGGGAGTTGAGGGATTTTCCCAATCCCATTAGATGCTTATCTGCACCTTTAGGCTCTGAAATAGCTTTGCAAATCTGGTCTCAAAATGGTGAATAATTAAAATAATAACTGTGTTTGCAAAGCCCCTTTTCCCCGGAGCCCTGGAGCCCTGGAGCCCCGGCCAAATCGCTCGGGGCGCTGTCAGAAATGAGTAAAATGTCTCTGAAATGTACCACAAAGCAACAAGCCTGGAGTAAAGTCATCTGCATCAAGCGCCAAGCAAAGGACCCGATCCTGAGGCTCCCCCCACTCAGGCAGCTCCCATCGATTTCAAAGGGAGGGTTTTGTGGCATTGGGCCCAAAGATGAGAAGTGCAGAGGGTGTTGTATCCTTGGGGGCAGCAGGTTTAGGAAGAAATCACTTGAGACACAGAGAGCTGTGAGCTTTAAAAGCAGCCATTTATTTTCACACACTGAACTAACCAAACCAGCCAAAACTGGCTGGGCTAGCCCTTAATAATCTAACTCAGTTGCCATAGCAACAACAAGGTGCTATTACCACGACAACCAAATACGCAACAGAGGGGATCCTAAGGGAGGAAGGAAGGGTGGAGAGGGAAAGGGTCTACACGTGGTTCCTGCAGGGAGCATGGTCGAAAATGCCGCTGGGGGAGACAGAAAGGGTTCAGCTGCAGTTTGAAAGTGCAGGGGGAGAGATCGGGGCATTTGGAGCAATGGGGTGATTGCCTTCTGACTGGGGATGCAGTGGTGAGGTTTCCGAAGGGCATGCGATGCCAAAGCACTGACACCTTTCCGCCCGAGGCTCAGGGAGGGTGCTTGGAAGATAGGCCAGGCCTGTAAGTCCTCAAGAACTGACCTGTTCTCTGGGCCCAGCCCCTCCGGAGAGACGCACCATCCGCGGTGTGGGATTGTGGTGCTATTTATCCACTGAATGTAGCTGTGGCCTTCTTCTTGGGACCCACCCCCTGGGAAGCTGGAGGCCGGGGTGGGGGAGGAGAGCAGTGGCCTTTGACGAGCTGTCTCTCTTCCAAAATCCTGTGACGCATTTGGACCAAGCCTGCCCTAGTCCGGACAGGTCCGCAGGCCGAGCGCGGCCTGATTTGGGTGGTGAGCGTCATCGCCAAACCAGTGTGGTCATGTGCAGCCCATGAAGGATTCTTCTCATCTCAGGCAGCTAAGTCACCATGTAGTGCTGCGTAGGGCTGGCTCATTGGATGCACCTTTATCGGCAATGGCTCCACTATGTGAACCTGGAACCTGAGGCCTCCTGAGGGCTTTTTGCAGAACTGAAAGGCTGTTTCTCTTTTTTGGGGCCCCTGAAGCAGTGGGTGAGAGGGGCTGGTTCAGACATTCAGAGGCCTGGTGCCGGTTGCTGCCATCCTATCCCTTAAAGCAGGACTGAAGTACTAAACTGCACTTTGTTCCAATGCAGGCAGCTCCCCCCCGCCCCCCCGCCCCCAATGCAGTATGGCTTCCCTAGCCAGCCCAGAGCAAATCCACGTTTGCCCCAGTGCCCTCGTGTTTAACACGCCGGCCCTTGGATGAGAAGTACGAGGGAAGCCTGGGTTGTGAGACGCATTGTTACCCCGTCAGACAGGCCACATTCCAACTCGGGTCATTCTGCACCCCCTAAATTCCTCCCCCTGGTTTCAGCTGACTAGAGCTTTCTTCTCACCCAGTCCTGAGCTGGTGCATTCTGTTCTGTCCCACAGCTGCCACTTCCCATCCCAGAGGTGGCTGCCCTTCAGGGCAGGGTGGAACAATCCCTATAGGCCAGCAATCCCCAAACTAGCCCACGGTATGGCTCCCCTCTTAAAGTTAAGATACTCTCGAGCACGAATCCTGGTTCTAATCCCTGGGGCACCCAGAGAGCAGAGGGATAGTAGAGCAGCATGCGGAGAAACCCTGGAGACAAACCTGCTTTACTGCAATGGGCAGGTGATGCAGCTGGGATACACTCCCCCCTCCCCCCCCCCCCCCCCCCCACATACACACACAGCTTACATGTGCTTAGTTCTTCTCTCTGGTTGCAGCATTTGGGACCAAGTCCTCTCCTGGCCTGCAGCTCCCTGCTGCTCCAAACTCTCCCACTCACTTTGCCCTTCAGTTCCGTCCCCTCCCCATGCGTTCACTGCTCCTGCTCCATCAGCTTTTGAATTACTGTTAAATTGGATCCTGTTTGAATTTTACACCAAAGAAGCAGCTCGGCCGCAGACTTGAGTCCCTGTGCGGCAACCCAGATGGGGAGAGGAAGCTGTTTGGAGACGGGCACCTGCCTGGATAGAAATCCTCCAGCAAGGGCAGATCTGCCTCCAGTCTTGGGGGCTGATGATTCTCCGCTGTGGCGGCGGAGAAGGCACCTGGATGTGCTTCGCAGACCCCGGGCGTGATCTCGGCTCACTGGCTGTGCCCTGGGCACCATCCATCCGGCGCTCAGGAATGGAAGGTTCTGCAGAAGCCCAGGGTTCTTTCCTGTTTGTAACGATCTCTTGTTTCCCTAGGGTGACAAAGGCCCACCAGGCGCTGCTGGGACCCCGGTGAGTGTGCCACCAGCTCTCTGATATGCTTTGATTTCCACAAAGCCTTTTCAGGATGTTGCCTTTAATTTTTCCCAATGCCTATTTTAAAGGGCTCCAAGGGGGAACCAGGCGTTCCAGGTCCGGATGGCCCCCTGGGGAAGGCAGGCATTGATGTGAGTACAATCCCATTCTCTTCTCACGGCAGCTTACTAGAGACAGAATTGCCTCCCGTTCTGCGCCTTCGACTTGTTGCTCCAGACTCCCCTGTTCACGGCTGCGCTTCGTGAACTTAGCCCTTGTCCTGAGCTTCGAGATCCCTCCCATCCTCGGGGATCCTGTCGCGTGCATGGGATGCAGGGGCTGGAGTCACAGATCCGCCTGGCTTATATGTGAATATTCAAGAGAAGGAACGGGATTGCAACCACAAGGCTAAAGGGAAGAGGGGCCTGATGGGAAATGTAGTCTTTAAGGTGGGAAGAAACCGCTGATCTCAGAGGAGGAAATGATCCTTCCTTCATGTGTCGGGGCAGGAGGAGGGGGGATGGGTATAAAAAGTGGTGGGGGCTGATCATTGTCAGAGGGGAGTTGCTGGTGTCTGGAGCACCCCCATTAGGGTGACCAGAGAGCAAGTGTGAAAAATTGGGACGGGGTGGGGGATAATAGGTGCCTATATAAGAACAAGCCCCCAAAATCGGGACTGTCCCCATAAAATCAGGACTTCTGGTCACCCTAACCCCCATAGGCCAGGGAGGAGACTGTTCTGGGGAGCAGAGACTTGTCCTGGCTCCCACCTGTATGACCCGGGGAGGGGGGACCCACAGAAAGGGGGACGTGCAATAGCCAGAAGGAGAGCCCCTGGGGCCCTCAAACGGGTGGAGTCAGCGCTCTCTGGGACAGCGCTTGTCCCAAAGGTGGGAGGCCCGGCTAAGTAAACAAATAGCCCAGAGGGTGCTTTATGTTTCCAGCCTCGCTCAGAGAATGCAAAGGCAGCTGTTTGTCCACAGCGCTCCGCTCCCTGCTGCTCCCGTCATTCACCCACTCACAGCTCTGCCAATGCTCAGTCCCGACCTGCAGCAGCACGAACCCTCTGCTTGTCCACGCCTGCCTCCCCACCCACCTAGGCATGGCCAGTCCTGTCGGGACGGCCCCCTGCTATTGCAGCCCTGGGCTCCCCCCTCCCCAGCCCTGCAGTCCCCGCTACGGTTCCATTCCTGGCCTGCCCTCTCATTTCTGCCAGGCGCCTTGGCCCTGCCTTGCAAACACCTCTGAGAGCTGACCAGAGGCGGGAAGCTGTGCCGTACTGTGCGGTGCGTTGGGAGGCAACGGCTGACCCCACGGAGCTCGTTCGGCGCTGGGAATTGGAGCAGGATCCGAGCACAGCGAAAGTGGGGAGGAAGGGCGGGTGCATCCGCTCCCTCGGCCAGCTCGCCCCTTTGCGCTCGCTCCTGCGTGGGGCCATCCGGTAGCTGCCCTGTGGCTCTGACATGATGCAGTCGCCCCACACGAGGCCCCAGATCATTAGCGGGAGAGAGGGCTGGGGATTCTCCAGCTGATGGTCGTTAATCTGAGTGGGATTTTAGGCTAATGCTGATTGCTGGCAGCAGGATGAGGAGGAGTTTGGCTGGGACTGTTTGTACGGAATCAGAGCCTATTGCACTCGGTGCTGTTCGTTATTAACTCCGTCTGCAGCCGGAAAGGCCCTTTAGAGACCCGAGAGGCGTCTTCTTACGCAGGTCACTTCCCACAGTCCGGCGGGGGTTCAGCCCTGCATGCTGCTAAAACCCTTTGGACCCATTTCTGTTGCCCCCCAAAATCCCTTTGTGCAGAAGCTCAGGGTGCCCGTATTTGCAATGAGAAATCCAGGCTGACTGGACGCTTCTCTGGCTGCTGCTGGTTACCATCCTACCCTCCCCAATCCACCTGGAACCCGCCTGCTCCCTACAAGGGCACATGGTCTCATGAGTTCCCCGTAAAGGGCCTGGTCTATTACCCACTGAAATCAGACATCAGAGAGCATTGGAGCAGGGTCAGAAACCTCCAGGTACCAAGCCAGCCTACAACACGTATTTCTCTAACCACAACTGCTGTGATAGGCCCCGATTTGAATGTCGTTTACTCCAGTGTAAATCCACTGGAGTCACTCCCAATTTACACTGATATAAATGAGATCAGAAGCCATCCCATAGGCTTTGTCTGCACTGGCAAAAATGGGACCTGTAATTCTCCAGCAGGACAGCGCCAGAGTTGTAGCATCAGTAGGAGTCGTAGTGTAGACAGGACTCAGGGGTGCACCCACATTTTTATCACTGGGTCTTGGGGCTCACAGGGGCTGTTCATAATAACTGCAGGGTTTGTGGCTTTAGAAATGCTTTAAGGACTAAAGGAAAAGTGTGTGTGTGTGTGTGTGTGTGTGTGTGTAGGGTGTGCACCTGTTTGTGTAGTGTCTGTGTGTAGAGTGTGTCTAAATGCAGGGATGGATGTGCTGGGGAGGCGGGTGTATCTATGTGTCTGAGAGCATGTTGATGTTTTATGGTGTGAGCAGGGCTGAGGGTGTTTGGGGCAGAAGGTGTCGGCCTGGGTGTGTGGGGAGATGGCTGGTGTTCGAATATGTGCATTGAGGTGTTTGATTCAGCTTCGAGGGGTACTGAAGGGAGTATGTTGATGGGGGGCAGGATAAGAAGCTAGAAGGGGTGTGTGGGGCATGTTGTCTGAGCAAGGGGTGTTTGTGTTTGAAGCGTGGGTGTGTATCTCCGGAGGGCAGTTGTGTTTGTGGCTGAGAGGCAGAGCTACACAGACAATTACAGACAGGCAGAAACAAACAGAGTTAAACTATACAGTCCTGTTTTTTTATTTTTGCAATTGGAAGCAATTTGGTAAACCTGTTGACTTCAATTCATGCCTTCGATAATAAATGAATAGAATAATAAACCTTATTACGACAAAGTTTTATTCATCCAAACTAATCCTCCTGCTATGGATCTCAATTATTAAAATAAAATAGAAAAGAATTGGGCTGAATACAGAGTCTTTCATATTCGCTATGTCAGGGTGCTTTACAAAGAGCTAGGAATTAGACCTTGCAAAGAGTGTAGCTCAGACAGTCGGGTGGATATGAAACCTCCTTAGAGTGAGCCAGATTCAGATCTCAGTGGCCCATGCTGGTGTAAATCTGGAGTTACTCCAGATTTACAATGGTATAACTGACATGTGACTACACATATTACATCTGTCTGTCTAGATATCCACCCATAGTCACATATCTATCTGTCCCATCTCATTGCAGTATCTAAACACCAAGTAAATGTTTATCTCAATAACAACGGACACTTGATTTGATTATTTTTCTAACTTTTATTTGATATCATTTTCGTTCCCTGTTCTGTGGAGGAGTGGGAACCTTTGGAGCTGGGCTGGTTTCGTCACTCTGAGGACCTGATCCTGAAACCCTCAATCCCACAAATAATCCTTGCTCATCCAAGGAAGGATTTGCTCCCGGAAGGGTTGCAGGATGGGACTTCTGGTTTGTAACTTCCTCTCACCTATCCTGGTGATGGCATTGAAATTTAATTCTCTGGTCTCCGTGACTGTTATATCCCATCTCCCTTTATAAATAGGAGCTCCCCACTTGTTCGAGTGTGTGTGTTTATGTGTATATATATATATATATATATATATATATATATATACATACACACACACACACACACACACACACACACACACACACACACTTGTAAGGAATTCTGTCTCAGCATGAGACTAACAGCCCCATTTTCAATACAGGAATTATGTGATGGCAAGTCATTTGCTGTGTGTTTGTGTTCTCTGCTTGATCCTGCAGCCCTCACACAGGGGAGCACATTCCTGCGAGCAAGACTCCAATCTCATTCATAAAGTGGTGTAAATCCAGAGTATCTCCATTGATTTATAGTGAAGTAAATGCGGTTAGAATTTGGCCCAACGATTTCACTGGGATTATTCACATGACTGACAGCTGCAAGATCAAGCCCTTCGTAAATTATCAACATTTACTTTTCAGGTGTGACTGAACACAGGGTTGTGGCGCTAAAGCATTAACAGGATTGGACCAAGGCAGAGTGTGGACAGCTGCTGTCAGTGCACCTCAATCCTGGCCCACAGCCCCCCCCAGTTATTCCTGGGCCAGGGCCCAACACAACGTTGCAAATTACCTCCATCCTGAGTTGCAGCCTCCTTGCTTTCCTAGCTCTGGGCTCCCCCCTGCCCTACAGTTCTATCATTGTTCCTCCATGACCGGCAGCTCCCCTACTTTGGCAGGATACTGGGAGGCCAGGGCTGGAATGCTCCTCACTCCTGATCTCATTAGGGCCTTTTGTTGGGATACTGATTTTCCCAATGCACTGCTATTCGGACCTGCAGTGCCCCAGGATAGTCCATTCCACATCCCCTACACACGCAGCTGGTTGCTTTGAGTCTAATGCATCCCCAGCCTTCCCCGCAGCATCCCAACTGTTCCAGCCACCGGCCCCTGCCCAAGCCTGCTCGTGTTTGGGGCCTTCTTTGACGGGGACAGATATCCACTACGGTCTCAGTGCAGGATGCAGCAGAGTAACTCCCCCGTGGGGTGTGAATACAGCACGCCCGAGGGCAAAGTCCCTGCGCTGAGACCCGGCATGCTGAGCTTGTGTCATGGGCAAATGCCAAAACAGCTGAAATCGGTGGCCGTGTCAACGCTACATGATGCTGCAGCCGTGCCGCCGTACCGGTGTAGCGTAGACGTTTCCTGCATCGATGAATGGGTCTTTTTGGTTTTTTGTTGTTGCTGTAATTAATCTACCTCTCCGAGAGGCGGTAGCTGGTTCGATGGAAGAATCCTTCTGTCTGCCTAGCTGTGTCTATGCTGGGGGTCCGGTCAACCTAACTACGGCACTCAGGGCATGAGGGAGTAGCTAGGTCCATCTAATTTTGGCCTGAAAAGAAGGAAGTCTCGATGGGCCGCAGCAGTGGCATTGCTAAGAGGCGGGACGGTGGGTTATTCCCGGTGTTTCATGGCACCGCGACGTAGCTCTAGGGCAAAAGCGACATTTCAGCGTTTGCTGCCTCTCGTCTTCAGGACAGCTGGACGAGCCCTTAACAGCTCGTTAATAACCCAGCAAACCAGGTGGCTAAAACAACCCCAGCATAAATCCAATTGCGTGGCGAGCCCAACGGGATGGAAAGCGGCAGGGAAGAGGGTCTAATAATGAGAATGACTGTCTGCCATCTCTCCTCCCGCAGGGCCTGACTGGCGCGAAAGGGGAACCAGGGCCACTCGGGAGGCCAGGGACTAAAGTAAGTGATTGGTGTTCATCTCTCCAGCGCTGCCTTGTCCCTCCCTCCTGGAGGAGACGGGCGTGGAAGGGGGAGTTGGTTGGGGTGGTGAGGTCTGTTGGATGGATGCCCAGTTTAGCCATGTACTGGAGTCAGGGAATATTTGGGGTCTCCAGGCCCTCAGCGGGGGTAAAACGGCGCAGCCTCATGGATTCCACCTTTGCCTCAGGCTGGGATCCTGGGCTGAGACCAACACGAAGGTGAGATAAGAAGCCACCCTACTCATTGCACCGAGAGGCCCCAGTCAGGATTGGGCCCCATTGCCTGGCCCTGTACGTGCACAGAATCGGAGACGACCCTGGGGGTCGACAGGCGGGCGAGGAATGATGGGGGCGAGATTTGGTGCTCCCAAGAGCAAGGGCTTGATTGGGCCAGTAAGATGTAGGCAAGCGTCCTGAAATGAACGGAGCGTCTCATTGGTTTCTACGGGAGCTGAATCAGATCCAGCGTGAGACTGGTCCTCCGCTCCTGTGCACTATTAATTATCGTTATTACAGTAGCACCTAGGTTCTCTAATCCTAGCCATGGAGCAGGACCCATAGGCTAGGCCCTGTGTAAACACACCACAAAAAGACGGTCCCCGCCCCAAAGATCCGACCGTCCGCATGGCTCTGCTGAAGCCAATGGAGCAATGCTGATTTCCGCCCATGGGGTGGACCTGGATGCAAATTTCTTAACGAATAGTTTTTTTGAAATCAGAAAATTCCCCCTGCCCCCCACATCCCATTTCCCACCCTGATCTAACATTGACTCTCTTCTTCTGCACTGCCAGGGCCAGCCTGGACTGCCAGGGCCACCGGGACTTCCCGTGAGTATCCGCTTCTGTCACGTCAGATGGTCAAAGCAGTCTATTGTTATTGTCGCCTAATGGCCTAGGACTGGGAGCCGGGGAACGCTTGGGTTCTAATCCTATGCTCACTCTGTAGACATGGGCAAGTCCAACAAACCCCTCTGTGCCTCAGTTTCCCCCCTGGGTAGGCTCACACGGACCCACCTCGCCAGAGGAAGGATTGCGACAGGCTCCCTGACGCTCCCCTGTCCCTGTGCCTCACCCCGAGTTTAGGATTAGAGGGGATTTCAGCGTCCATGGCCCTTCCGGTCTCTGGCCTGCCTGCTGAGAGGGCCAGCCAGAGGAATGGTGCCCGTCACACGGGTGGTTTATGTCCAGTGAGCGCTTGTCTCCTGGAAACCAGGCTGAGACCCCCAGCAGGTTCTTGAAGCAGAGGTGGCTAGCGGGCCCCTGTTGCTCTGTGGAGGTCGTATAGGCCACTCAAGCTGTCCAGACCTCTGTGGATTTGTCCACTAAACACTCTTCTCCCATCACTAATGTGGCCTTCGTTGAGGGAGATCCCACTGGGTTCCGATGCTGCCGCTACCACCCTGCTGCTGTTCCTTGAGCTGGTGCCTTATAAGCTGTCCAAACCTCAGACATCTTTCGACGGAGATCCCAGGGGGGCCCACGGCAGCTGTCCCCTGCAGTGCCCCCAGTTTGGCAAGAACACTGGACCCCTCGGTACCTCTGAGATCGCGCATGGAGGGACCCTCAGCACGCAGATTTCCCCCTCCAGCAAGGAATAGGAGGCTGTAGGGAAGGTCAAAGAGCAGGCAAGCCAGAAGAGATATATATTGTTCCCACGCTCGCCCTGTAGAGAGTTCACCCCAGAAAATTAACCCAGTCCTGGGCTGGGTTTGGTCTGAGAGGAAGGATGTCCCAGTGGCTAGGGTGTTAGCCTAGAATACAGAAGACCTGGCGTCCATTCTCTGCTCTGCCACCGACTCTCTGTGTGACCTTGGGCAAGTCACTTAGTCCTGTGCCTCACTTTACCATCTGTAAAGTGGAGCCGATAGCCCTGCCCTACTTCTCAGGGGTGTAGGGAGGGTAAATACATTGAGGGTGAGGTGCTCAGATGTTGTGATGGAGGTCAGCTGAGTACTGAAGAGAGCCATTGTACTTCCTGCGCAGTGGCAGGTCAATGAAGTTGAAGCCAGTGGAACCTATCTGTAAAGGGGAGCAGGGTGTGCCCATGTCCTTTGCTCTCCTATAGAGTGAGAACCGGCGTCTGACCCCCCCGTGGAGTCTCTGCACGTCTCCCCCAGCCCCGGGTGGGCAAAGGGACTGTTGTGTTTTCTCAGCTGTTGGCTTGGAGTCAGAGAATTTCAGCCAATTGTAATTTTCTTTTTGTTTCAGGGCCCTGGATTGTCGGGACCTCCTGTAAGTACCGGGCTGCCGGAGCTTGGTTTGTGTCTCTGGCTGGGACGGGGTGGGGGCAGGATGGGGTTTTAAGTAAAAAAATCCTTAGCAGCTTGTGAGTGGGGAATTTATCTGCTCGACTCCCATTAGCATCAATGCCAGTCCTGTGGCTCTCCCCCACCGTGGGAAAGATTTAACCCCTGGGTGTCCTAGTCTGGGGCTGCATGTTAATAACTGGAGTGGATCTAAAGGGTCAGAGATGAGTCCTAGAACAATGTAAAGACAGTCACGTTAACGCTGTCACTGCTGGCTCATTCCACCAAAATCAAAGCAGGGCAAGGATATGGCTGCTGCGTTCAGCAGCAGATGGCCCCGTTATGCCCATTTTACCTGGATGTAATGGATACATTTAACATCACAGCAGCTAAGGTCCACCTGGAGGTAGCCTGTTGCCCTCAGTAGCAGAGCAGGTGCTATCTACCTGCCTGCGCCTGATGCACATACAAGGCACAACCTACCTGCACGTGCCTGAGCGAACCTAATACATTCAGTCCTGGGCAAAGGGCTAACATCTTCTTGTGCAAAAGCACGTTGCTCTCTGAAAGATTGGATCTTGTTTCCTGTCACCAGCACATTTTGAAATCCACCAGCGTGTGTAATGAATGACTGTCTCCTTTCCCCAAGGGGTCTGCGGGTCAGGTTGGACTTCCTGGGGAAATTGGAGTCTTGGGCCGTAAGGTGAGCAAGCACCGATCTGCGCATGCGCCGGCTCGTTTCCTCTGACCCTACCTAGGGACGAGCCAGATTTCCAAAGGGGCGGGTTGAGTCAAGGTCAGTTCCGGCTGCAGGAGCTCAGCCCCCGATGGAAACACACCGTTGTGGAAAGACTCCTGCTGGCAACGGCCCTCTCAAATAGCTGGCCTCAGGGGGCTACTTGCTTCCTACTCAGCGAGTTACTGCTTCAGTTCAAGAAGTAAGGGCACCTGCATTTGCTGCTGAAAGTCATGGGTTCAAGCCCCAGGGATGACTGAGTTAGTGGAGTTTCCATGCTATGCTGCCCTTCCCAGGGGTACTGCCCTATTCCCCCTGACTTGACTCTCTTAGTAACTGCAGCCTTTTGCATGTTAACTTTATTTTGGGGTTGCTTCTTTTCAGGGTGAACCTGGACCTGATGGACCACGAGGCCCCCCAGGTCCCCCTGGGAAACCTGTGAGTATTAACCCCTGGAATTTCTCAGCGGGGGTCCTTGCATGACGGGTGGATTAAGGGAGAGTCCTTGATCCAGGCCCCGGGATTGGACAGAGTCCATATGCAGCAGGAAGTCAGAATCAGAACCGCAAGTGGTGGTTAAGGGCATGATCCAGGGAGGCACTCAGCACCCCGATCAGGGCTGTAATGCACTGCTGGCTCATGCTTCAGGGTGTAAGCTGGTCTCTGTGAGGGTCAGGAAGGAAACGTTCCTGTGCGCAGCCCCTCTGGAACCTCAGGAATTGGGCACGGCCTTAGACAGGCGGCTAGTCTTTGTGGAGTGGTGAGGAGCGGGATACCTGGCTGGGCTTTTAGCTGGTACGAAGGGAGGTGGGTTAGATGGGCCAGTGGTTGGGTCTAGTCTGATGAAACCCTCTTCATTTAAACTGTGGACAAATCGCAGCAAGGTCTGTGTTTTACCAGTCAGCTATCAAGGTTAATATTTGGGCTTTGGACTAGACGTGAGCTGCATGGTTTCCCAAGGGACTGTTTGCAGATGGAAATGGTCCCAGGGCTGTGGCCTGGGCCAATGGTGGGCAACTGGCAGCCAGGACTCCTGGGTTCTATTTATTGCTCTGAGAACACAGGGTGTCTTATGGTTAGAACAGGAGAAGACGGGCAGGCAGGACTCCCAGCTTCTATTCCCAGCTCTGCCAATGACCCTGGGCATGTTGCTTCCCTGCTCTGTGCCTCAGTTTCCCCATCTATAAAGGAGGGTGCAATGTTTACCCACCTCTGTAAGCGGTTTTGAGATTAAAATGTGGTGTTTTGTTCCTGTTACGTTAGGGCGCCTGATGGTTTTATTTCATTCCAGGGCCCCCCAGGACACATCCAGGGGGTGGAAGGCAGTGCTGATTTCTTGGTAAGCGCTGCAGTTACCTTAGGCTTTTAACAGACCCTCCCAGTGTAACAGCAGCGGGGAGCTCGTTCCTGGGAAATGCATTAACAAGTGTCATTTGGTAGCAGGGAAGAGATGTTTTGCAGCAACTTCTGGTGCTCAGACCCCTTCAGAGCTGCGATGTTCCCTGCACCGGCTGCCCCACTCTTTGAAATGCCCGTGCCGCTGGGAGCCAAAGTGACACTCACTGGGCCCTCAGAGCTTGCAGCCTCTGGGCCTCATCCTACTCTGACCTCTGGGAGCAAATTTTATCTGCCAGCTCCTGCCTGTCCCGTCATGTGCCATATGCAGATGGTTGCCCTTTGGACTGGTGTACAGAGCTGCTGCTCCTTTGGGGCTGGCATGTAGTCAGGTGGGTCCCCATAGGGCAGCATCCTAGAGATGCCAGCTCCCCTTTGGGCTGCTCATAGAGCCAGGTTGGGCCCTGCTGTGGGGGCTGACAGTGCGCCTGGTCCCCTGGGCTGGCCCGAGCCCCTCACAAAGCCACATCTGTCCCTACGGAGCCAGCTCTGAGCTGCCCCAGCCGCATGGGCTGCCCCCAGTCCTTTAGTCGCTGGCGGGTGGCTGGTTATGCAGCTCGGGGTGTCCCCGTTGTAACCAGGCAGTGGCTCCCTGCCTTCCTCCTTGTCCTCAATAGGGTGGGCCTCCACCGACCCGCAGGCAGACCCATACCATGCACAGGGGGGAAATATTGACTTCCTGGGGGGTATTTCTCGTGGCGACTGCCTGGCTCTCTGCACTCCCCCAGCCCTGTTATTGACTCATGGCTAGATCTCGCCAAGGGTCCCATTCTGATGGCCAGTGACGTCAATGGCAAGATTTTCATAGATTCATAGATTCTAGGGCTGGAAGGGACCTCGAGAGGTCATCGAGTCCAGCCCCCTGCCCTCATGGCAGGACCAAATACTGTCTAGACCATCCCTGATAGACATTTATCTAACCTGCTCTTAAATATCTCCAGAGATGGAGATTCCACAACCTCCCTGGGCAGTTTATTCCAGTGTTTAACCACCCTGACAGTTAGGAACTTTTCCCTAATGTCCAACCTAAACCTCCCTTGCTGCAGTTTAAGCCCATTGCTTCTTGTTCTATCCTCAGATGCTAAGATGAACGAGTTTTCTCCCTCCTCCTTATGACACCCTTTTAGATACCTGAAGACCGCTATCATGTCCTCTCAGTCTTCTTTTTTCAGTACTTCTTGTTGATTTCAGTGGGAGGCGGATCAGTGATCGGAGTGTGTGATGGCAGGTCTGCCACTCTGAGGGTGAGGGCTGCAGATCCGTGGCTCCGTCTTTCCCTGCCCCCCTGCATGGGATGGCCACCACCTCCCTGGTCCCATCCTACCCTGCCTTCTGCTTGTGATTTCACGGAGCAGCACAGACACCCCCCCCCCCCGCCCCAGGAAGGAGACAGGCAGGGAGCTTCCCTCCAGAGCAGCAGGCGGGCTCAGTCTCGGGGGCGGAAGGCCGTGCAGAGCATTTGCATCGTGCTGGGCTAATAATACATAGCTAGGAAGGCCTGGAATTAAATGCCTGCATGAGGCAAGTGACTCTGCAATTTCCCTCAAGAGCTTTATCGTGCCAGCCCAGCTTGGGTGCCGAGTGCCGGCTCGGCAGCCCTGGGCGCGCCCAAACCGCCGCGTCTCTACAGCCGAATATTGTTTTCTGATTAAAACAAGTCACTTTTCTTTCTCCCACCCACTAGTGTCCAACCAACTGCCCGCCAGGGCCCAAAGGCCCCCAGGGACTTCAGGGACTGAAGGTAAGGTAGCAACACCCCTGCTGCCGGCCTTGAACCGGGGAGCTCAACGCATCGGCCTCTAGTTCTTGAGCTCTAATTTGTATTACTCCAGCACCGAGGCGTGAACCAGAACCGCGCTGAGCGAGGCGCTGTATGGACACAACAGGTCTGCGCGTCTCTCTTAGCTTGGAGACCGTAGCGGATGCATAAGCTGCTCTCCAGGTTCTGTCCCCTTGCTGCCTAGCATGTTACATTGAGGACACCGGCTCGGGGACCTCCCCTCTGCACTCCTGCCAGCCCCCCACCTCCAAACCTGAGAGCAGCTTCCAAAGGGTCCAGTGCTTCTGCCGGGCTCCCCAAGCTCGGCTGGCTTTGCACAGCCCCTCCTGGCATAGGTGCTGGAACTAGGGGTGCTGGGGTGACCAGACAGCAAATGTGAAAAATCAGGACGGAGGTGGGGGGGTAATAGGAGCCTATATAAGAAAAAAAAACCCAAAATCGGGACTGTCCCTATAAAATTGGGACATCTGGTCACCCCAAGGGGTGCTGCTGTGCTCCCCTGGCTCGAAGTCGTAACAACAACCCAAATTCCATGGTTTCCGCCTTCAGCACCCCCACTATATAAGTGGTTGCAGCACTCCCACCCCCTGGGCTAGGTAAAAGAGTCTGCTGGGGGTGAGCTGTCTGCTGCTGCCCTCTGTGGTCCTCGGCTGCCCTCTGTCGTCCTCGGGGCTGGAAGGACGCGGTGGGCTGCAGCTGGAAAATGCCCACCCTAGCTTCTGCCTGTGTGCAAACGCCCTGCGGCACCTGCCCGTGAGTGCTTGATACCCCGCAGCCGGGGGATTTACAGGGCAGACGCTGAGTGCGCCGCCAGGGGAACCGCTTTGAGTGCGGGACTCGGGGGAGCCTTAATCGCCGTCTCTTTTCTCCTTTAGGGACACAAAGGCCGCCCCGGTGCCCTCGGGGAATCGGGCAGACAGGGCAGGCCGGTGAGTGCAGCTCCCCTTACCGGGCATCCCCGTCAGATGGAGACGGGTCGGGGTGGGGGGAGGAGGCATCTCTGCTCTCCCCTGTGTGGAGATGAGATGGGGGTCTGATGGGAAAGAGAGACCAAAGGATGGAGAAAGTAAGGATGGGTGGGGAGGGAAGAGAGGAGGCAGCGAGGAGAGAAAAGCACCAGGAGAGAGAGAGAGAGGGAAGGGGATACTGGGGGTTAGGAGGAATAAGAGTGAGGGATAGGGGAAAGAGAGGGGTCCCTGCCCCCAGGCTTGCATCAGGAGGGCCAGTAAATGGAGCTGGAGCGTCCCATGGTGTGTCCCGGGCTGCCTGCTCTTCCCAGCGCTGAGTGGCTGCGTGGGGAGGGGCTCTCCATCCTCGCCAGGGTATTCGAATCCCATCCCCCACCACCGTCCCTCCCACGGTCCCGCGCAAGGAGATAGAGGGGCCCTGGGTGGTTTATACCTCAGTGGCCAGAGTCTGGAGCCAGCTCGCGGAGCCTTTCCTGCACTGACGTCTCTCCTCTCTCCTGCTCCCCACAGGGCCCCCTGGGCGACATGGGCATTTCCGGAGAACAAGGCATCCCCGGCCCTCCAGTAACGTATTTATTTCTATTTACCCTTCTTAGCGCTTGGTACTTTTGACCTAGACTCACGGCACGGGGGATTCATTTATTGTCATACTAGGCATTTAGGGAGCACCCCCCCTGCCCAGTCCCTCCTCTGAGTCCAGCGTTGCATAGCTCGCCACGGCCCAGCTGCTCCCCACAGTCTGACCCATCTCGCCGTTAGGGGGGTTAGTCTGCCTCAGTCTTCCTTGGCCCTCTGGGGTGGTGCTAAGGGATTCCGCAACCTAGTCAAGTCCTGGGACACGGCGGAGCCAACAAAAGCCCCACCCCCAGAGAGGGCAGGGCCACAGAACCCAGAACTTCGCTGATTACAGGAGACAAGGGATGGAAAAGTGAGGATGTCGGTCAGGGGGACAGAGCACGGGATCCCAAGAGGACAGTAACCACAGCGCCCACGGCCGTGAGAAGGAATCGAAGGAGTCAGGATAGGGCCCAAAGGAACTCTACAAACCAGGGACCGGAAAAAAGCCCACAGCCACAGAGAGCTCCCCCGTCCAGCTTCCTCCTCCTGAACGGGCGTTCGGCCATGCCGGCCAGTGCCAGGAGGGGCTGGAGACGCCTCGAGCAGCCCTGGAGTCTGAAGTCTTCTATGTACATCCAGCACAGTGAGCACAGGCGCGGTTCCCACACACAGTGTCACCGAAACACCGCCAACCCCGCCCCAGGGAGAGAAAGGACGTCAGGCTCCGGGGCCCGTGCTGTCCTTGGTCTCCCTGCTGAGCCTACCACCAAGGGGATAGATGAAAGAGGCCCAGGGATAGGCACGGGGCTGGGAGTCAGGACGTCTGGGTTTTATTCCTGGCTCTGCCGCTCACAGGCAGTGGTTACTCTGGGCAAGTCTCTTCCTTCCTCTGGGCCTCATTGTCCACCCACTCTAACATAGGGATAAATGATACTGATTCTGCTGCGTAAGATGCATTGAGATCTATGGATAAACGGTGCTTTACAGAAGCTATATGTTGTTAGTGCTTCGCTGTCCAACAGGGAGCGAGATTCCTTTCTTATTATTTCATCTCCCACTCGTTTCACCCAAGCTGCTGATGAGTAATGCCGTCTGTTCGCTGCCAGTCCAGAACAGATCTGAGCCGGTGTCTTGGCAGTGACAGGCTTTGTAGCCAACTATATACCCCCTCCGGGGCCATCTAGTTTGCTTTTCCTTTATTAAAAATAGAGTGATCTGTACTCCTCTGAAATACGGTGGGCCCAGTTCTGATCTCAGATATGCTGCTGTAAGTCCATTGAAGTTAATGGCAGTGCTCTGGATTTAGGCCAGTGTAACAGAGATCAGAATCTGGCCCCTGTCTTACCATCATGGTAATGCTGTGAGCCGTGAATACGGAATGCTGTTGTTACTCTGGGCTTCCCATTCAAATATTGCCTCAAACGAGCTGGAGAGATGGGAAGACTTGAGAGGGCAAATCCGTTCCCTTCGGAGGCATGAATACAACACGGTGATTGGTCAGAACTTGAGAGGACTCTGCCTTCCCCCTCTAACCAGTGAGGCGGATGGAAGTGAAATGCGTCTCAGAGCCAGCTGATAACGTATTGCTCCCGCTGTAACACATTCCCGGCATTCACATTTGTCACTGTGCTACACACCATTGCCACAGCATATTCTCCTGCTCCAAATGTACAGGGTCCTGCCACTTCCACTAAAGGAGAATCTTCTGCAGTGTAGGTCCTCTGACACACAGCTGAGATGTTCTGATTCCACCCAGTAGAGGTCAGGTGCATATGCCCAGCGGCCGGTGCATTGCAATATGTTTCCCTGTACACCGTCACCTCTGATGCTTTGCTCTATAAATAATGCAGCATAGCAACTCAGTTTACAAAATAGAATTTGCAAATCCTTTATACGACCCTTCCTTTCCTAAATCTTGTGGGGTTTTTTTTTGTTTTTTTTAGCAAGCGAGTTCCTCTCACTATCTGTGTAGAGAAGACAGGAATGTATCATCCTGGTTATGTTGTTTATAACCAGGGAAGAAATGTGCTTGGGAGGGCACTAACAGCTTATATTTTATATGACCAGTAAATGGAAAATCAATAGGTTCAATTTCCCAGCTATAGTGTAGGGGGTTCTTTTAATCTCCCATGAAATAGATTGGAAACAGTGATTCACCACAGAGGCTGGGTCTGAGCACAGACCTGAGAGCAGGAACTCATGGGTTCTGCCTCTGATCCTGGCACGGATTCCCTCTGTGAGCTTGGGAATGTTGCAAAGCCTCTCTGTGCCTCAGTTTCCCCCAGCTAAAAATGGGGATAATAACACCTACTCTCAGCACTTTGAAGAGGAAAAGTAATTAACAGGCCAAATCCTTCAGTCCTGAAGCAGATGAAATCCCTCTGAAATCAAGTGGAAGCTTTGCTGGAGTAAGGACTGCAAGCTCTGATCCATTAATAATAATAATCTGATGGCCAGGAAGGGGCATGGGTGGAAATTGGCAGAACTTGCGGGGAGTGGAGGGCTCAGCCAGTGTTTCATAATTAGCACATATAGTATTTTCCAATAACACTTCCTGGGTGGAGGTGTTCTGCAGAGAGACACCCTGATTTGGGTGCAAGATTTGACCAGTTTTGACTAATCCTGCTTCTTCTCTTGCTTTGACAGGGTCCTCAGGGCCTGAGAGGTTACCCTGGTAAGGCGGGACCAAAGGGCCAGACGGTAAGCACGTCAGGGAGGTGTTAAACAGCTCCGATGCTTTGCTCTAAGGAATGGATCCCAAGGGATGGAATGGGGTCTGGTGGTTAGAGCAGGGTGATGGGGTCTGGGAGTCAGGGCTCTGCTAGCTCTGGGAGGGGCATGTGATCTAGTGGTCAGAAGAGGGGACTTGGAGTTAGGACTGATGGTTTCTGTTCCTGGCTCTGCTGCTGATCTGCTGTGTTGCCTTGGTCAAGTCCCTTCCCGCTCTGTGCCTCAGTTTTCCCATCTGTAAAATGGGGGTAATGACCCTGCCCCATAGCAGGGGGTGTGGCACAGGGTATTATCATCATCATTATGGCTTGTTGCTGAACTCCCAGCCTTCAATACCCTTGTGAGCATCACTGACATCCATGTCTGAGAACATCGGGGGAAGTGAATTCACATGCCGACCCGGCTCCTATGTGATAGATTACATGTCAGTAATCTAAACTTGGGCTCTGCTTTTCAGGGTCCCCATGGCTATAAAGGAATGGTTGGGTCTATTGGAGCTGCTGGCAGGCCGGTAAGTCCTTTCCCCTCTCTCCCTGGGCTGCTGCAATTATTGTACGTATGTGTCAGATCACGGCCCCCCCAGCATCCATGGAGAGCATCGGTGCAGCCCTATCTGACTCGCAGAGAGCCCTGTTGTTCTCCTCCCAAAGAGTGGATCCTATCATGGTGAGTGAAAGCTCAGGGAAACCCGTGCAGAATAAAACCGAGATCCCCAGCCTGGGAAAAGCAAGGCCGAGTGCATTTCCTGACACCGTCGACTGCCCCCGAAGTGCCAATTTCTTCCAGAGTAGCCAGCCCAGCAGCAGCCCCTGTCCAAAGCGTCTGTGAGTCAAATCCTTCGCTCAGCTGCACCTGTGCAAACCCTTTGAATTCACTGGCCTAAATAAGAGCAACATTCATCCCCGTCTGTGTCCATTGTCACAATGGGGATGAGTTTGAATAAACAGGATGCAGTGCGGCCTAGTGGCTGGAGCCTGGGGACTCAGGACACCGGGGTTCTCTTCCTGGCTCTGCCTCTGGCCTGCTGGGTGATCTTGGACAAATTGCTTCACTGCTCCCTGCCTCAGTTTCCCCATCTATCAAACGGCGGCGATGCTATTGACGTCCTTTGGAGATCGGCCGATGGAAAGTGCCTCGGTCTCGTTGTTAAATATAAGCCCTTGTTCTAACTGAGCCGCAGTTTTGGGGCTGAAGCTCTTCGCTCCCCTTCGGATCCCTCCTGCTCACCTGGCATTGTCTACACCCCGCGATGGGTTGTGAGGCAGGGTAGGCCTGTGGCTGTGTTAAGCCTGTGCGTATTTCCCTTCTCCCGTAGGGCGAGGAAGGCCCCAAGGGGCCGCCTGGTGGAGCCGGCGAGAAGGGAGACATGGTAAGTAAACTGTGTCATTGATGCGTGGAAAGGTGCGGTCCTAGAGGGAAGCAGTTTGATGCCCGCGCTGTGTTTCGCCGGCATGCGCTGAGCCTCCCTTAAATGTTACCCCCGTGCAGGTGTCTGCTCCGTGCACAGGTGTCTGCCCTGGGTTTCAGAGCTGGCCAGGTCATGTTTCACATCCTGGAAGAAGTGCTTTAAACCCAGAGCGCTTCATGCTTCTGTTCCGTGCTTTACCTGTGGGCAGATGTGCCCCCAGCCCTGGTGTTCCAGACCTGCTCCTCACACATGGCTCAGCCAAATGCCCCAGGGTCCCCCTGGCTGTCACAGTCTGGGCTCCCCCAAACAGCTCTGCCAATCCACCCCAACCCTGAGCGGCTGTTCCCGTCAAGGGCCTCTCCCGAGCAGAGTGGCGGGTCGCTTTGTGATCTGGATGAACATCCAGTAGGGATTCCTCTGCCGTTCCTAAGCCCAGCTCATTTCACAAGCCAGGTGCTAGAGTCCTGATCCCAGATCTGCTGGGCAGAGGGTCAGTTAATGTGCCTAACACAGCCCTGCTGTCATGGACACAGGCAACATGTAACTCCGTGGCCAGACTTGGCTCCAGGACAAGAAAGGAAACGGTCTCTGTCAGGAAGTTGTTGGCTTCCCATAGCTTTCTAAAAGCTGCTGAGTGCTTTCCCTGAAGGGAGACGCTCTAGCAGCTCCGAACCCCTCTGGCCCTTCCTAATACCCCTACAATCCATGGGGCAGAAATGGACCTGAGAGGTCTGCAGTTTGCAGAGCCCCTGCCCTGCCCCCACCTGCCCATTCCCTCAACCTGATTCAAGGTCTTCTCCATGGCCACAGCGGGATCAGGAATGCCATCAACTCAGATCCCATGCAAACAGGATTAGGGGATTAGAGCACCCCCGGGGGTAAAGTCCAGACAACGGAAAAATCAAAATAAAGATTTGTGTGTTTGAAATTGCTCCAAGTCACCTGACTTCCTTCACTACCACCCTAAGCCCTGCCTGCGCGGGTAGCCTGGGCACGCCATGAACTGCAGCTCCCAGATGTTCGGTTTCCTATTCTCGCAGTCATTCAGGCTCCAGGCCTCCAACGTGGGTGGGTGGGTGGCGGAGGGCTAGGAGAATCGTTACCCACCTGACCCCAGATCAGGTCCAGTCTCCCCTCCTTTCTCACCCCCTGTAACCCAGCTGTGCTGTGATACTTCCCTTTGATTCCGCACGAGTGGGGAAAGACGGGGCGCAGAACCCACAACCTGATCCAGAACCCACAACCTGATCCACTAGGGTTGTACTGATGACTCCAGAGCCAAGAGGGAGGGTAAAATAATGCTTGTTCTCCTTCTTTTTTTAGGGTGCCCGTGGCTTCAGGGGTCCCCAGGGAGCAATGGGCCCCAAAGGGGATAATGTAAGTACCGCGTGTCTCTGGATTCAGGCGGAGCGCCTTAGCAAGAGCATCTCACTGAAGCAGTGGGGAGGGAAGGAGCCAGGCTGGGGACTCTGGGATGGAATGAATCCAAAGGAAGGAGTGTTGTATTCTCTTCTCCTCTGCACCCATCCATCCATCCGTCCGTCAGAGCCCTCTCCTCTGGCTGCTAGGCAAAGACTCACGGGGTGCTGCTCTGAGCCACATGCCGCACTGTGCCTACCCACTCACAGGGATCGCTCCCAGAAGCCCCTGCATTTGTCCTCTGCTCCGTGCTGGGCAAGGGCCTTGCAGAGATGCTCCTGCCCATACAGCTGCACCAGCCGCTCCGGTTTCAGGGGTGAAGCGCCTCGGTCGGACCCGATTTGCTTCTCTCCCAAGGGGCTTGGGGTTCCCCCCTCTCCCTGCCTGCCCCTCCGCTCCCCCTGCCTCACAACCTGCAGACACTTGCATCTCTTTGTTTGGGGCTGCCCTCTGTCCTGTCCCACCCCCTGCGAGTTGCCAATGAGGGGGGCGGAGAAGGCGTTGCTATAAAGTGGTGTGGCCACGCCTGTGGCAAAGGGCATCGGCCCCCAGGCAGCTGTCCCCAGATCCCCTCTTCGTGGTCCACCTGGCTTCCCCACTGGGAGGCTCTGCACGTCTGGGCTTCCGAGCAGATTCCCCACTCCGGCAACTTGCTCATAGCAACCATTCCTCCTCCTTTGCAGGGACTCCCTGGCATCGATGGCAAAGATGGCACCCCCGGCATCCCCGGAGTGAAGGTGAGAGGCCAGGAGGCAGTGGGGGGGTGGTGGTGTGGAGAGGTTGGGTAGGACCAGGACGTCTCCAGTCGTTCCTCCATCCTTCCCAGTGTCTCTCTTTGCCCCTGTACAGATCGGACAGTTAATTCCCCTGCTCCTTGTTAGATTCTCCATGGCTGGGATCAGGCAGCCCCCGAGCCCCGAGTCTCTTGCCTTCAATCTGCCATGGCCGTGGGGCACGAACGTGCACCGCGTACCAGTCGCATGCTTGCTGGAAACCAGGGGCGCTCGGCCAGCGCAACAGGGCACTGCTACTCCTGAGTGCAGAGAGGGGGCTAGGATCTCCGCATTTTGACCTCGGCGGGTGCCATGGGGTTTGCCATAGAATCATAGAATATCAGGTTGGAAGGGACCTTAGGAGGTCATCTAGTCCAACCCCCTGCTCAAAGCAGGACCAACCCCCAATTTTTGCCCCAGATCCCTAAATGGCCCCCTCAAGGACTGAACTCACAACCCTGGGTTTAGCAGGCCAGTGCTCAAACCACTGAGCTATCCCTCCCCCCATTGGGGGATCCATCACTGGATGGATGCTGAAGCTGCACATGGAGGTTCCCAGGAGAGCGCCCCCACTCCCTCCCATTGGTGACCTCAGATTGGGGTCACTGTGGGTGGGGCTGGGTGTTTCTAGGGACCCAGGGTTTTCTGGGGTGCTGGGAGTGCCCCATGCCACCTCCTCTATGGGACCATTTGAAGTGCGGGGCTGCCTGGGACACTCTCCTATAACTGCCACTGCATGCTCCTGCCCCGTTGCATTGCAAACTCTCCCATCTTGGGGAGCTCGCCCCTCATCCTGCTTGGAGCAGCAGACGCTCTCGGGCCCTATCCCCAAATCAGCCGGTGTGTGCTGTGCTCCGCCAGTCCCCGATCGCCTCCAATTGCTTTGTTCTTTGCTGCCTCCCAGTAACAACTTGTCATGTCCCTTGCAGGGGAGCGCAGGGCAGCCTGGCCGCCCCGGGTCACTGGGCCACCGAGGATTAGCTGTAAGTATCAGAGCACAAGAGCCATCGCTAACCAGCCAGGGTTATCTTATTTCACCTGGGGCTGACATCCCGTAACTGCTTCCCTGCTGCTGAATAGGCTTGGTATGCCAGGTAATGCCTATCTCCAGTGCTGCCCTGGGCATTAGCTTTGTACAGGTTGCAGCAGCACTGGAGGACCGGCCATGAAATGATGAATCTGGAATCTCCTTTTAACTACAAATCAACCTAAACTGCCAAATTTGGACCCAGATCTGATCTTTCCCTAACCCAGCGGTGCTCAAATATGGCCCACGTCTCGTCTGAACTCCCACCCGAATGGTTACTCCATCTCTTCCGGTGCAGATGTTGGCATAGTTGATAGTTGTATTTCCACTTGTTTCATTGCCCTGAGATTTCAGTCCCGTCGTTCTTCCTGCTTCACCTTCCTCAGACCTCAGTGCACTTCGATCCTGAGTCTGCTCTCACTTGCACTCCGTGTAAACGAAGACTAACTCCACCAAAGTCAGTGCAAAACTGGTGTGTAAGTCAGATCAGAAGGCACTGACCTCAGTGGAGTCACTCCTCGTTCACACACAGTGCAAGGGAGAGCAGAATCAGGTCTCAGTGGAGTTACTTCTGATTTACATGTCTGTGAAAGGAGAATCAAGCCCTAGGTTGAGACTAGCTCAAAATTTGGCCTTGAATTTTGAACTGGGGTAAACTGGTTGAAATCTTCGTCCAGAACTCGAACCAAACATTTCTAGAAGTCCAGAAAAGTTCAATTTAATTTTTTCGTCCTCCATTTTTGCAACTGCTTTAGTACTTCTGGATAGCGTTGGGGACTGGAAGCAGAAGTGGTAAGAGGCTGTGAGAGAGAACCTTTCTCTTGGCATCTGCTGCCCATTCTGGTACATCTTTCTCAAACGAGCACCTGCGTTTTGTTGGTCCCTGGTTGTCCAAGACGGGACTGATTGTACAGGAAGACTGGTCTCACGACATTTCAGCTCAAGAGGTTTAGAGAAGACTCTGAACTTTTGATCTTATTCAACCCAAGCCTTCCGAGATTTGCCTGTCCCTATGTTTGGCTTCTCATTTTGCCAGCTTTTGGCTTCTACACCCGGTGTACTCTATACATTAATCCAATCCTTAATCCTGCAGGGGGCTGGACTAGGTGACCTCTTGAGCCCTCATTTCCCTGAGTCTGTGATTCCTGGAGGCTGTAATAACCCTCCTGCCCTGCAGGCTGAATTCCATTGACCAGCACCTGTAAATCAGACACTTCCCTTCCTTCAAGGGGGATCTCAAAGCTGCCAGGACTGTGTCTCAGGAACTGCCAATCCAAAATGCACGTTACGTCTGGTCACATACAGGCAGTCACTAACCTGGTTTTTGTTTCCCCAGGGTTTGCCAGGCCAACCTGGGGCCAAAGGCGGCCCAGGAGTTAAGGTGGGTGGAAAGAGCCTCCATATGGCACACTGGTACAGTCACCCTCTCTTCCAATGATTAAGTCCATCTGTATGGTCTGTGCAAGTTACGTCCGTACATCTCTAGAGGCTGTGATGGCATCCTTTATGCACACAGGAACAAATCGACCAGTCAATATAAATACAACCCCGCCGCAACTAGCTCGTCGCTTGGACCATCTCACCCCTCCATTGGCTCCCCCTTCTCCACCCCCTCAAACATTACTTGTATTTGGCCTCACAGCCTATCCCTACCTACTTATCATCACTCATATACTCCTGAGCGGTCAATTTCTACCTCCAATCCGGCCCATGCTGCCAACCTCCATCTGCCACTCGCTACATTTCCAGCCAAGCCCCTTTGTGCTTTCTCCCATGCTGCCCCTCCCACTGGGGAAGAGCTCCCCCCATGAGCATCTGCAAAATGACCTCATTATCCTCCCTCAGATCCCTCCTTAAAACTCTCCTTTGCCTTAATGCCTACAAAATCTTTGCAGTGATTAAGCCACGGGTGTGCTGAGACCACAGCCTGTCATGGTTGTCTCATTGTTTCCTTGGGTTCCCCTCTTTGTCAGTCTGTCACTTGTCTTATGCTTAGACTGAAAACTCTTGTGTTCCGTGTCTGTGCAGCTCCTAGCACAATGGGACCCTGGTCCATGACTGGGGCTTCTAGCCTGTAACAAGATACAAATAATAATGCATACAGTGAATCTTGTCTCTGGCTCATTGACAGGGTGAACCAGGTGCCCGTGGCCTTCCAGGAATCACCGGCACCCCTGGGAAAATTGTAAGTAAAGAGACTCCGTCTGTTTCTCCCTGTGACTCTCTGGCTCCTGTCCCATCAGCGCACGAGGGCGCGCTCGTCCGTCTTTGCTCGTGTTTGTTTTTCTTTGTCTCTCTATGAAGTTGACAGTAAAATCGGATGCTTCCGCCCCCTCTTCTGCCCACCCCCCAACTTTCACTATTTGCAAAAGATCTGGAGCTGTGGCTGTAGTTTTGGCAGCATCTCCAAGCCCTGTGTGTCAGTCCCGGGGCTGAAGTAAAGCCTTGGGGGAGGCAGGGTGTACAGCGGCTTTTTTTAATCCTACACCAACTTATAAAAAGAACGTCAGATCCAGGTCCTGTGCCACGTTCTTTGTTACCCAGAGCCACCTGGGCCCTGCCCAGCCCCAGTGCCATATTCTGTGACCCAGAAGCCGCTGTGGCCCGATCATAGGTCCAGTTTAGCATTCCCTGATGCCCTGAATGAAATAGCATGAATTAAAGGTCTGGCTTTGCTGCAAATGGCAGGTGCGGTTGGCAAGGAGGGGCACAGGGAAGTCACAGAATGCCCCCCCCCATGTGATTTGCCCGTGGAAAGCACCCAAGGGCAAATGATTGCATCTGAGTACCAGGAGGTGATAGGCAGCTGCTGCCCTATGTAACTCCAGCAGGAGGCAGTGCAGGTCTATCACACCCCAATAGTCAGGCCCTGCTCTGGATTCTTTCCTTAGGGTGAACTTGGACCGGCAGGTGAGCCAGGGCCACAAGGTGTCCCCGGGGTGAAGGTAAGTTTAGAAAGTCACAAGGGAATGTGCTTCCATGGTGAGAGTGAAGGACTGGGAGCCAGAATTCCTGGGTTCTCCGCTGGCTTTGGCAGGGAGTGTTGTGCTGCGGAAGAGACTAATAGTGAGACCCGGAGCGAGGATTCCTGGGTTCTAGTCCTCGAGCTGGGTGGGAATGTGTTTGAGTGTTTAGACGATGGAAGTCGGGACTCCTGGGTTCGATCGTTGGCTCACCATGTGACCCTTGGCAAGTCCCTGCCCCATCCATGCCTCAGTTTCCCCATCTGTAAACTGGGTCTAACCCATACCCCTTCACATGGGGGATAATGAGGCATAATCCATTACTGTTTGTAACTTGCTTTGAGAGCTGTGGTGAAAGGGACGCTAGAAGGGCAAACATTATTGCAGTGTCTTGCAGCAATGCACCCCTGGGGAGTCCCTGCATTGGGGAGCTGCCTGTGGGAAGAGTGGGACCGGAATGGGGAAAGGGCGAGAGCTGAGGGCATTGCAAGCACAGGTGTGGAACCCAGTCTGCCCATCAAGCTCGCCTCATCTCCCCCTCCTAGGGCCTGTGCCCAGGCATGGGGAAAGGGGAAGGCAAGCTGGAGTGAACCCCGTGTCCGTGGGATGCAAGGTAGCATCCCCTGCACCCTCTCCTGGGTATTAAGGAGGGTGCTGTGGGGATGGGGGTGTAGGCAGCAGGGGTGCAGCCAAAGGAGGGTTGTGTGCACAGTGTGGAAGATGGGGATGCAATGACTTGGGAAGATTAGTGCTAGAAGGGCACTGACAGCCCTGGCTATTCCTGTTTTCTTTCCTCTCTGCAGGGCGATCGGGGAGAGCGGGGCGCGGTGGGTCCCCAAGGCCTCCAGGGGAAAGTGGTGAGTGTGGCTTTGATTGCATTTGTGTGTGTGTACGCGAAGCTCCTGAGCCAGAACCCCGGGAAAGGAAACGGCCCTTGACCCTTTCCTCCTCCCCGACCCGGGTGTCTGCACTCCAGCAAAAACCTAGTGTCCAGGGCTGGAGCTCAGGGAGCCATTTTTCTGAACCCCCCCGGTTGGCTCAATGCAGGGGATTGCACTGCCTGGATCGGGTTTGTAGCCAGAGAAGGGTCACTGTAGGGTAGAGCAGTGAGGACACAGTGAGCATCCCCAGCCAGGTCTGGAAGGGAGGTTTGTTACCACTCACTGCCAGGCCAATGTAGCGGCAGAAGGGCCTGCAAAGCGAATGGCCAGCAAAGCTGCTTTCTGGATTTGGGGTCCAGGATCAGCATGTGCCGGGGGGGCAGGGGATTAACGGAGCAGGAAGAGTCCAGCTCGGTTTGCAGCTCCCAGGCTGGGCCGGGCACTCGGGTACCCCCCTATCGCTTGGAAGCTGCAGAAGTTTGACATGCATTGCTCAGAGGGAGAAGAATTCCGCAGTGTGACCCTGGCACATCTCTGACGGTGGCCTGCACTGCAGTTACCTTCCCAGGCTGTTTGCCAAGGTAGGAGTTGGGCACGTTCCCGTCGCATTACAAGGGTTGTGCCCTCAATGCCACACACCCCCTGCTTGACCCTGCCCAGCACAGGTGCGCTTTGCTGCCCGGAGGAGCACAGGGTGGATGGGGACCCAGATGCTGCAGGAAGGCAGTTAAGCTACTGATGGAGGGGAGGAGTGCATTAGCAGGAAGGGGTTAATCCTGTGTCTCCTCTCCTAATCTACCCACACTTTGCCCCTAGGCACTCACACCCCTAGGTGGTGTGGTCTAGAGGATAGCACACTGGACTGGGACTCAGGCACTTTGGGTTCCATTCATGGCCTTCTGGGTGACCCTCAGCAAGTTGCATCCCCACTCCATGCCTCAGTTTCCCCATCTGTAAAATGGGGATGCTGCTGCTGAGCTACATAACGTGTTTTGAGCTCGTCTGATGAAAAGTGCTGTATAAGAGCTAGGTATCGTGACTAGTATTTTATGCCCCCAGCAGGGGAGAGCAAGGAAGCCAGGCGTGCAATGGCTTCCTCCGGCTTCCTCGAGACTTCCTCCGGCTCAGGGCAGGGGGCTGCGCTTTGCGGTCAGCCACACTTGTGCGTACATGTAGGCTCCAAGTAGTACTCATAGTTGTGCTGGAGGGCAGTGCACAGATTGGGCTCTCTGCCGCACATGTGTTTTGCATGTGCCACAGAGGTCTCATACCCGGGAAGGTTTGGCCTTTGCACACCAGGGTGCATTTTGAAAGAACCAGCCCGTGCACTAATTGGGATGGAGGCATACATTTGGCTCAGCCCCCAGGACGACCCCCCCACCCCAGCAGTTTAACATGAAGGAGCAACTGAGCCAGACAGGGTGAGGGGATTAGGCAGCAGGAGAGAATCACTCAGGGATTAAGGCCCACAGGAACCGCCTGTGTGTTTTCCACCACAGCGGGGAGTGGGTCTCCTCCCCAGCCAGAGAGAGAGGGGCACACAGCAGGGAGTGTGTTTTTCTGCTCTTGGGCAGTTTCTGACTGCAGGGCGGGTTCCAAAGCACCCCCCTCCCCTTTTCTGAGATAAGTCGTCTGGGAGCAAGAGCGTCCCCTCCTGGAGGACAAACTCCATCCCTGCTCTTCTCCCTGCAGGGTTTAACCGAGACTGCAAGGAAAGGTTCATTTGGGAGAGCAGGATAGACCTTCCCATTTCCTGGGCTCATCTCAAAGACGCCCCCCCACCCCTTGCTTTCTTTAACAAGTTGAATAGGAAACTCCATTTAAATGGAGCTAAGGCTGTTAAATGATTGACAGGAAACCACACTGTCCTGCAGCTGCTAAGATCTACGGCCTGGAAATGGGAGTTAGGTGCTAACGGCCTGCGAGGATCTGGGCCTCATCGCCTTGCTTGATCCGGGAAGACCCAGGATCGTTCTGTAAATGCCCAGCCAGCCGGAGCTTGGGTGACTCTCGGAGGCTGAAGAATCTTCTCCCTCTCGGCAGGCAGGGTGCAAAGGAAACACAGCCCATGCTGCTCATGGGGGTCTCTCCTCCTGTCAGTCGGCACTAGAGGGTGAACACACGCATGGAGGGGTGGATTAGCCTCCCCTGGGTACTGCAGCGTGTGGTACTTGGTGCGTGGGAGTTACATGTCCCCTTGGAGTTCGGTGCCCGAGGTCATAGAATATAGAATCTCAGGGTTGGAAGGGACCTTAGGAGGTCATCTAGTCCAACCCCCTGCTCAAAGCAGGACCAATCCCCAATTTTTGCCCCAGATCCCTAAATGGCCCCCTCAAGGATTGAACTCACAACCCTGGGTTTAGCAGGCCAATGCTCAAACCACTGAGCTATCCCTCCTCCCTGTGTTTCTACAAACACCTCGTGGTACAGACCGTGGGGCTCCCTGTGTCTGGGCAGCATCTGGGACACGCCGCACCGGGCGCAGGAGGCCCTGATTCACTGCTCCCACCAGCGCCGGGGGGAAAGCTGGGGTTACGGGTCCAGGAGCTCGGCAGTCTAGAATACACTCCTCCGTTCCCTAGTGACCTCGCTGTAGCCCTGAACAAAGCTGCATCCGATTCCAATGAATAGCCGCAAATTACTCTTGGCCCAGCTCTAGTGACCAGAGCGACCCGCCCGGCTGAAGGTCTGTGTCTTTCCTGCTGCTGGTTTCACCCGCTCTCTCTCTCTCTCTCTCTCTCTCTCTCTCTCTCTCATTTTGTTCCCTTGATTTCTAGGGATCGAAAGGTGAGCAAGGTCCTCCAGGGATCCCGGGGCCACAGGGCCTGCCAGGTGTCAAAGGAGACAAGGTAACACCATGAAATTCCTGACTGGGGGCAAGACAGTGATGAGGGCTGAGGCTAAGAGCAAAGATTAGAAGGGAAATGAGGTCCATGAAGACCATTGGGGACCTCCCCATGAAGATTTAATCTGTCTGCAAAAGTTTAGATTGCAGGGATGGGGACTGTAGAAACCCTGTAGATCGATGGAGACAGTGGATATGGTGAGTGGGTGGATGCAGCCGATAGCTATGTGAATGGGTACAGTGGATGGATGGATACTGTGGGAATGGGAATGTCTGTGTGGCCCGAGGATGCGGTTTCCCGGCGCAGGTGAAGGCTGGGCTCAGATCTTTCTTGCTTTGCCCCCTGCGGTTTGACAGCCTGGGTCCGCTGTCCTGCCTCATGCAGCGGAATGGCAATGAACTTGCTCCGGCAGCTCTTTACAGTCACGTTTTAGCTCAGCTCATCCCTGATTTATGAGCCCAGTCAGGAACATGGATCCTAAACCCGTTGGAATTACGGGAAAGTTCCCCTTTGGCTTCAATGGGCACGGGATGGTTCAGGCCCATACACACCAACGTGGCTTAAAATGGGAGCGCAAATGAAGGCTGAGGTAGCACTGAGCCTGTAGTTGTTTGAACCCACAAACATGGGGTCCCCGTGAAGGCCTGGCTGAAAAGTTGGCCCCAAGGCCCGGTTTTAATGGAAGGAGTAAGTGGCTTTATTCGCAACACCCAGCCAGGCTGGGGATAGCTAGGAGGAAGCAGCCAAAGCACTTGTAGCCCGGGAGGGAGATTTTAGGGAGGCTGTTCTTTTGGTTGTCCAAAGTCCTGGTTAGAAAGATGTTGAGGGATCTTTCTGCCCCCTGCTTCGTGTGTGACCACCCCCACCCCTGTTCTGCCTCTGATGTAAAACACCGATGGTGCCACACACCTTGTCATCTCGGGCCAAGACAAAGCCATGGCATCCCAGGTCAAATGATTGTTCTCTGCTCTCTTGTCTAGGGCTCCCCAGGGAAAATTGGAGCCAAAGGTGACATCGTAAGTAATTGACCTTACTGCTCTGGGAAGCTGACTCTGGGGACTGTGGGCTGGAGAGAGACTGGCCACTGTGGTTCCCAGGTGGGGAGCTCATTTGTAATGACCTTCTAGAACAACCTGAATAATCCACAGCTCAGTGGCTTGGATCCCGTGTCACCATCATTGTGTGTTAAATCCTCAGTGGTTGTTAAAACCCTGGAAGCGTGGCTCTTAGCTGTGTATCGCGCTGGGGTTCCTGGAGCCTTTAATACCGTACACGCAAACTCAGCAGCAAAGCCAAGAGCCTGGCCAGTTTGTAGGATGCACTTGGCATTGCTGAGCCCCGAGCAGAAATTAACTCCATTCCCACCGATTGTATCCCAGCATGCACTGCGTCTCACGTAAAATCCTCTCTGTGAGATATTTTAAAGTCTTGGTCAGGGAAAGGAAGGGCACAGGGGTTTAGGACTGGCCACACTGGCACTGGGTCATCAACTTCTGGTGTTCTCCTCCCAACAATGACTGGTACCAGATGCTTCAGAAGATGCATCTGGCCAATTATTCAGTGCTGCACCTATGGGTGGACATTTTCCTTCCTGACCACTGTGATGCTTTACTTTCTCCCTAGTGTCTGAGGTGTTACCTGTCACAACATGGCTAATCCTTGAGATAGACCCATGGAATAGTTCCCGTTTCTTTATAATCTTCATGCAGAGCCAGGCTTTTAAACACTGGCCTCTGGTTTGTTGCTCATTTTATGGGCGCAGCAAATTATTGAATGTAATGTAGGTATTTTAGATCTCCAGCGACTTGACTGTAGCCGCAAATCAGGCACTTGCCCAATTCAGTGACCTAGAGCGTCTGCAAATGATTGGAAATGCAAATTGCTGGCCTCAGGCCAAAGACTTGGGTAAGCTGAAAAGATGGCCCTGGATGCATGGCTGAAATTGTTCTCCCCAGGGTGGGAAAGTGGGAGGGGGAGGGGGAGGAATTGCATGGACTGACTTGGTTTTCCTTCCCTCTAGGGAGACCCTGGCGTGGAAGGCCTTCCCGGAGAAAAGGGGGAGAAGGTAAGGTACCCTCTGGACAAGCTTCCTCCTGGCCTGTGGATGTGTGTGTCATGCCATCATGCTGCTCCAACATGTACTTGGCACTGGTGAGGCTTCAGCTGGAGTCCTGTGTCCAGTTTTGGGTGCCCGACTTTAGGAAAGATGTGGACCAATTGGAGAGAGTCCGGAGGAGGGCAACAAAGGTGCTAAAACGTTTAGGAAACCTGACCTACGAGGAAAGGTTAAAAAAACTGGGCATGTTGAGTCTTGCGGAAAAAAGACTGAGGGGGGACCTAATAACTGCTATAGAGAGGATGGTGATCAATTAGTCTCCCTGTCCACTGGAGATAGGACAAGAACAGTAATGGGCTGAATATGCTGCAAGGGAAATTTGTTAGATATGAGGAAAAAACTCTCAGGGTAGCTAAGCTCTGGGACAGGCTTCCAAGGGAGGCTATGGAATCACCGTCATTGGAGGTTTCTGAGAACAGCTGAGGCAAACACCTGTCAGGGAAGGTTCAAGTTTACCTGGTCCTGCCTCAACGCAGGGGGCTGGACATGATGACTTCTCGAGGTTCCTTTCAGCCTGACACTCTCATGGTTCTGTGATCTCCCAGGGGAGGGTGCTGAGCGGTAGCACAAGGGCTCCTGGCTGTATCTACCAATCACATTCCCTTTCTCCTCTATTCCTAGGGGGAGTCAGGCGAGCCAGGACCAAAGGGTCAGGTGAGTAACTGAATGTAGGAGTTAACAACTCACCGCCCCTCTGCTCTCAGCTTTCCCTCCAGATAGCCCTTCATGGCTCATTGGATCACTGGATGGAGTCTGTGTGGGTTGGTGGGGGTCAGGCGGGAACTCTTCTCTCTCTGTAATTGTTCTAAGAGATTCAGAAAACTGGGCAATTATGAGGAACCAGGATGGACTCAATGGCAAGATCCTGTTTCAGTTCCATGGGTCAAGCTTCTCAGTGGTCTGTGGATGATCCCAGTCCAGGGCCATCCCACATCACCAGCCTGTGCTGCTGAAAGAGCCATGGGCAGTTTGTGTCCAGGTCCCACTGGAGAGATGCCTGCGTTGCATAAAGCCCCATTGCCACCAATAAACCTTCTTACTGGAAGCTTCAGGGTGATGGCATCTGAGCTCCAGGCTGGGTCCCTTTGGGTCAGGGTTGAGAAACATGTTAGCAGAGGTTGGCTTGGGGGAAGCGTGTCTATCGCCATGTCGCTCATGTGGACACACAGAAGACGTCATGCTCCAGGGATCCTGGCACTTCTTGGGAGCTGTAGATTCACAGGGACAGGAGAAGAATAAGCCTAGACACCTGATTTCATGAAACCAGCTGTTTTAAAGAATATAAGGCCCGATCCTCAGCTGATGTGAATGGGCATAACTCTGTGGAACTCAATGAAGCTTCATGGATTGACACTAGCTGAGGACTGGACCCAAGTCCTGTATGTTTTGCTCTCTGGTGGGAGCGTGAATATGTTTGTGCTAGCGAGAGAGAGACCTCAGCCACCACATTCAAAACAGGATCCAAATGCCCCCAACGGTCCGATCCAGGCTTTCGGGCCAGCCCGTTTTACCGTCAGGTATCAAATTTGGATTCCCCCAAAGTGCTGAGGATCGGCTCCATCTTTAGCATCCAGACCAATCGGCCTGAGATGATCCTGTTGCTGACCCTCTCTCTCTGTGCGCATCGCAGCAAGGGGTCCACGGTGAGCCTGGCTTTACTGGCACCACTGGAGATGCAGGGTCACCTGGCGTGAGAGGTTACCCAGGCCCCCCAGGCCCCCGAGGGCTCAACGGAGAGCGCGGCGTGCCAGGAATGCCTGGGCAGCAGGGCGTGCAGGTGAGTAACTCCCTGCCCCATAGCCTGTCTGGGCCCCCTGCATGTCCCAGGGTGAAATGTGCCTTAAACCCATAGGGACATCACTGAGGTTAACCCTCTGGGCCCCGGGTAGGGATGGGGTTGAAGAGGATGGTGGGTGGGGAGATGAAATGAAACCAGCCGGAGCTTTGTCTCATCATTTAGCTCTACAAATGGGGGTGGGGGGATCTGGGCCTGACCCCGCTCCCCTGACATTAATAGCCAGAGCTTCACTGACATCAGTGGAGCAGGAGCAGCTGCTGTTTGGCCACAGGTACAGGCTGGAGAGTCCTAAGCAGCGGGAGCCAGGCAGGGCGGGATCTTTAATAGGATTTAGGCAACAGTGCCCTCGTATGGCCAATACGGAGCACTGCAAGGACAGGCCCAGCTGGCTGAATCATTGAGCTACTGCAGAAAGATCACCAGGGACGGACTCTCCCTTGTCTTTTGAGCAAATGCTCCAAATGCCGGGTTTATGCGGAAGGCGTGACGCCGGGAGGGCTGGGGAGTTGTGCTTCCATCTGAAAATGTGAGCTTGTGCCAAAGGTTTAGCGGCTGTTTGCCTTGAGACTCTTTCCGTAGGCAGCGGGTTACAACAGGCTGCTGGCAGTAATAACGGCAGCTATTATGGATAGTAGAGGCCCCTTTGGACAGAGGATAGAAGGTGCTTTCTGGTGCACCGGCCCAGTCAATAGGGTTAAACAAGGGATGCGTTTCCTCCTCCGTGCCACGTGCACATGTTCAGAGCACCGTAGACATGGCTGTTTATTGTTGCGCTGGGTGTTCCACCCCTGACGTGAGGTCTGTGCACTACCCAAGTCCTCAGTATAGGGCTGAAGTGAGTCTCAAGCGATGCGTCGGCCTTGTGCTGGCTCCTCTGCACAGGGGTAAATTTTGCCCTAAATTTACAGATTTAGAGGGGAAAATAATCAGCAGCCACAGATCCTCAGCCTGCAGGTTGGACAGAGCTGGCGGATCCGGGGCTTGCCCCTTAGCTTAGGGCTTCTCAGCCTTTCCCATATCACGTCCCCCATCTCCACCACCGGATCTCGATCCCATTCAGCAGCAGGAGATGGACAGGGCAGTCATGATCCCGGACACCTGCTTGTGACCTGCAGGTAGAGACCCTCCCCCTCCCTAGCTAGCAGCAGGTCATTCAAGGGGCAGCGATAGCGGCCTGGGGCCAGGTTTCCACTGGGCAATGCTCCCCACCAATAGGTGTGTTCGGTTCTAGCCGTAGCCAGCACATGGCATGTTAGTGTGGAGGACACATGGCCGGTTTGCCAGCCACTGCATCTCTGGGCTTGCAATTACAGCACCCCACCCAGACCCTGAACACACACAGGTTCCCTACCGCTGACCCTATGGGGAACAAAGAGTGGGGGTCAGGGGTGGCCTGGGAAGTCCTTGTGGGCCCCAGTCAGAGAATACTAGAGCCCTGCTCAGTGAGATGATCCGTCCGGTGGCTGCAGGGTTCCCAGGCTCCAGAATGGAGCAGACCCTCTTGATGGCGTTAGTGGGGGCAGCCTAGCCAATGGGGCATCCTGTGCAAGGCGACTGAACTGGCATCAGCAGGTAGAGTGGGGCTGGCCCTGCAGCGAGCCGCTGGGAAAGAGCGTTCGTCTCTACTTAGCAGCCAGCCGAATCTCTGAGCGTCTCTCCTCTCTCCTGCTCTCAGGGCCGGGATGCTGGGGACCAGCATATTGTTGACGTGGTCCTGAAGATGCTGCAAGGTGAGTAGAAGCATGCCCCCCCCCCACCCTGACGTGGGGAACCCCAGATGAGCTCCCCCCACCACAATGCTCCCTGCGTCTGCCTTACAGAACAGCTGGCGGAGCTGGCAGTGAGCGCCAAGAGGGCAGCACTGGGCGGAGGAGGCGTGATGGGGCCGCCCGGCCCCCCAGGTCCCGCTGGATCACCTGGTGAACAAGGCCCGCATGGGCACGCTGGACCCCGCGGCATCCCGGGTATTCTAGGAGCCTCGGGGCAGATCGGCAATACCGGACCCAAAGGTGAGTGAGGCACGGGCACCGCTGCCTTGAGGCAGGGAATCATTGGGGATCAGAGGGAAGGGGCTGCCCTCTTCATGCCCCCTCCTCTCCTGATTAGAAACTGACGTTGCAAATGAAACATGGACAAAATTTGGCCATTTCCACCCAAAAATTGATATTTTTTTTTGCTAAAACACTTTTCATTTTTTCCCCGGGTTGTATTTTGTTTATATAATCCCCCATGGGCATTTTTGATTGGTCAGCTTAGTCGCATGATGGGATTTTCAAAACTATTTTATCCCCCAGATGACCCCTGTATATTCTACTAGCTGGACCCCTGGATCTTATTTTGCTGTGTAGACTCAGGCTCCCCTGGAACAAACACACACACTCCTGGGCTGATTTCTCCCCCTTCACCTCTTCCTTCTCAGCATCCCATCATCCCTGAGTTCTCTTCTGGTCTCTGCACAGTAGCTGCCTGCCCGGGCACCCCCCAGGTCCTCTCCTTGGACGCATTAAGCCATCACTTTTACGCTGCAGTCACAACCAATCTCTCCCTTTTTTCACGCAGGGAAACGAGGGGAGAAAGGAGAGCGTGGCGAGGTCGGGCGTGGACATCAGGGTATGCCGGGACCACCAGGTATCCCAGGTAGGCTCGTCGCTGGAATCTAACACCCCTGTTCCGCTGTTTGGAAGCAGAAGGTTAAGAGTACAGAGGCTTCTCCCTGTGGCGTAGACGCATTCTCAGTCCTGATCGGTGGCCTCCCCGGCTGTTCCGGTCCTGGACTCCCCTCCTGCCTCTCTGCCAATGCCCCTCCATCCTTATTCACATTCCTGACCCCCCTGTTATCCCGGTCCTGGGCCCCCAACAGCTCTGCCAATGTACCACCATCCTCACCAGCAGCCCCTCTACTCCTCCCATCCTCACACAGCTCTATGGATGAACCCCGGTCCTGACCAGCCCAATGACACCAGCCGGTATCTGCCTGTCCTCCCAGCTCAGCAGACATGGTCTTCCTGCTCAAGGCAGGGCTCAGATATAGGAACCCGGGAGGCCTCCGATGGGAAGACGCCAAAATACTTGGTTGCTTAAAACTTCACTTGATGTTGATGGCTAACGATCCCCTGACCAATGAGAGAGTCCCAGAGTCTGACTCCCCCGTGCCGGAAATTCATTGATTTCAGTGGGAGTTAATTGTACCCTGCCTGGAAAGAACTAGGCACTTTCCCCAAGTGCAGCCCAATCCAAAGACCTGTGGGAATCTTTCCATTGACTTCAGTAGGCTTCTGAGTCAGGTGAGAGGGACCTGTCCTGGAATATATACCACTGGACACTGAGTGTTTCCTCTCATCCTAGGTCTTCCTGGCATTCCTGGACATGCCATCAATGGCAAAGATGGAGAGCGAGGGTCCCCTGGAGTCCCTGGAGAAGCAGGCCGGCCTGGTTTACCTGGGCCTGCTGGTCTTCCTGGATTCTGCGAGCTGGCCGCCTGCTTAGGAGCCTCTGCATTCACCTCAGGGCGCCTGACCGAACCAGGCACCATCAAGGGACCTTCGTACTGAGTGACGTGTGCCAGCATCCTTGGGGAAAATTAAAACGGGAACTTTTATAGATCAAGCTGGAAATGCACCATCACGACATGGCCAGGCCGGGGCTGAGAACCAAAGAAATGGGGAACTCCAAACACATGAAAACAAGATTGACGATACGCCTGTATGCTCGGGTATCAAAACTATCCACGCTCTTCTGGTATGAAGACGGCACTTTGCCAACCTGAGAAAACCTAAACAGGGGAATAAAAGGCACCAATGGGGATTTAATTTTATATAAACATAAATTCCTTGGATTGTGGCAGGGGAAAGATCCAGAGGAACAAAGGTGGGGGCGGGAAGGGGTGGTTTACTCCAGTATTTTGTACTTAGTGTTAGGGTCCATTCATTACCTCATTCTGATTTTCCCTACTTTCCACACCCTTCTAAAGTAAATAAATTGCCTTTTATTAATATTCTCTTATTCTTTGATGTTATATTTGGAGGGGAGGAGGGTTTATTGTTGTGTGCCCCCCTTTTCGGTGCTATTTTTAAGAGACAAAATAATTGTGGTTTAATATTTAATGGAATCACCAGATCAATGTCCAGGCATGCCCCAAGCTGTAAATCTTTGTAAAATAGGATTGTTTTATAAATAAGAATGAATAAAAAAGACCAACTTTTCGAAAACAAATGGACAATAAAATCAAGATGGAACGTTAATGAACTTAATCAATGCATTGATTTCTTTGAACAAAAGAGGGGTTTGTTGGTTTGGTTTTTAAACAAAACACAATTGTATTGTTATTGCTGTTATTGTATTATTTTTGGTGGGTTCCTACAGGGTTAAATACCCTCCCTGTTGAAATTATTCCAGCCTCTTGATTAACTTCATTAACAAGAGTTATTTATTTTGTGTGTGTTGGGGAGAAGGTGTGGCTCTTCTTGGGGTTGGAGTAGCCCTGTCAGGATCTCACCAAAGGGTGTGAGTGTGAGAGAAAAGTTGCGTTGAGTTTCAGGAGCTGTCCAAGGTGCTGACCCAAAAGAGTCTCAAATTCCAAGTGGCAATACTGTTTACATTTGATACCCTGTGTGTTAGTCTGTAATAAATGTGCACAGCTGTCCACAAAATAAAGGTAATTGGCCGGAATTATTTTTTGTTGGATTTAGATGGGCAGAAGTTTATTTTTTTTTGTTTCTAGTCGTAATTTTCCCTGTTATTAAGTTGTTTCTTGTGTTGGTGACAGACCCCTGGAGACTAAAGTCCTCCCTTCATCCAGAGCAACTATGGAGTCTTGGCATGTCCATTCACACTGCCCCACCACTGTCCCTCAGCTGCAGGGACCATCTCTAGGAGAGAAAGGGTCATGTAATCTCCATGACCCATTCAATCACTGGTCTTGCTCCCTTAAAAATAATTAAGGTGCATGGCCCAGATCTGCCAAGGTATTTAGGCACCTAACTCCCATTGAAATCAATGGTCACTTCCTTCTTAACCCTGTCTAGGAGTTTATCTGGCCCCCATTTGCATCTCTTCAACATCAATGGATTTAATCTCACAACCCTGCTGGGAGGTCAGGAAGCATTATTAGCTTAATGACTGGAAGATAGCTAATGTCATGCCAGTATTTAAAAAGGGCTCTAAAGTTGATCCCGGCAATTACAGACCGGTAAGTCTAACATCAGTACCAGGCAAATTAGTTGAAATAATAAAGAATAAAATTGTCAGACACATAGAAGAACATAAATTGTTGTGCACAAGTCAACATGGTTTCTGTAAAGGGAAATCATGTCTTACTAATCTATTAGAGTTCTTTGAAGGGGTCAACAAACGTGGACAAGGGGGATCCAGTGGACATAGTGTACTTAGATTTCTAGAAAACCTTTGACAAGGTCCCCCACCAAAGGCTCTTACGTAAATTAAGTTGTCATGGGATAAGAGGGAAGATCCTTCCATGGACTGAGAACTGGTTAAAAGACAGGGAACAAAGGGTAGGAATAGATGGTAAATTTTCAGAATGGAGGGGGGTAACTAGTGGTGTTCCCAAGGGTCAGTCCTAGGACCAATCCTATTCAACCTATTCATAAATGATCTGGAGAAAGGGGTAAACGGTGAGGTGGCAAAGTTTGCAGATGATACTGAACTGCTCAAGATAATTAACACCAAAGCAGACTGTGAAGAACTTCAAAAAGATCTCACAAAACTAACAATGTTCTTAAATGGACAGATAGGGGACCAGGACACTGAGAGATTAAGTGATTTGCCCAAGGTCCCACAGAGAACCTGTAGCAGAGCCAAGGCTTAACCCCCTGTCTCCTGCAGCCCATGCCGGTGCTGCAGGCACCAGACCAGCCGTCCCTTCAGCACTTGACAATGTTGGCTCTAAACTAAAAGGAAAAACAAGTTATCATGTCTGGTTCATGGAGCAGCCTAACCAATGCTGGCCTGAGCAGCCATACATTCTCCCTCTCAAAGTCTGTGTCTTCCATTATTTAACCCCCTAGAGCCCTGGGGGATGTGGCTGGTACATGTGATGTGACACTCAGCACAGTCTGGGAGAGTTGGATACTAGTGGTGTGTATAAATCATCCATCTGGCTCACCGCTTTCATCAGTCGCGACCCCAAAGCACAGCGTGCGAATCCAGACTTTTCCTCGAAGTTTGAGGGTATCTGCACGTGTCCCTGGTTCCCATCAGCTGTTCTGTCTATGTCAGAAGCATCGACCAGGCCCCTTCAAAGGATCAGGCTGCGCATGACTGACAGGCAGATGTGGGCAAGTGAGACTGTCGGGGGAATATTGTAGGTGCGGGGAGGGAACGTCGTGCACAGGGAGAGCCAGGCTGGCAGTACACCCGCTGCAGAACAACAGAGCTCCTCACCTCCTGCAATCTGCCTCCTCGCACCTGGGGCATCCGGGTGTTAAAACTACCTCCACTCCGCTACAGGGCCTGAATGAGCAATAGCCATTCTTTGGCCTGGCTCTCCTAGCTCACAGCCACCAGGGGGCAGTGCTGGCCTTTTGCAGCTGTCTCTGCCTTGGCCCAATGCAGTGGGGGGGAGGGGCTTTAACTGCTTCATTGCCCAGCCTGGAGGGGACGCGTAAAGCAAGGAGAACAGGGCGTAGAGAGGGGAGATCAGCAGGCTGCTGAGGTGACATGGAGCTCTGCCTTTGTAGGCTCCCTGGTCCCAATCCAGCACAGGCTGACGGTGACGGAAAGCCTCTGGCTATGTGACGGCTGCTCAGTGAGACGAGGGGGTCAGGTCTCAGCCCGGTCCCCTGTGGATGGGTGTCAACGTCGCCCAAAACACCCACGAGGGCTGCTTTCCTTCCCCCTTCCCCCACCCACGCTGCAGCAAGCTGAGCAGAGAGAGGTCAGGGACTGAGTGAGTCCAGCCCCTGAGCTCCCCTCTCACCCCATGCAGCGGGCGGGCAGGGAGGAGGTATGCTGACGTATAGTGCGGCTGTAGACGTGACTCTGCGGAGACTCACCCTGCACCAGTCTGTGGTTAAAAAAACATACGAGCAAGAAGAATTTGCCTCTGGGGAGGTGCGTGGGAGGCAGGTGCTAATGTCAGGAGACGGCAAAGGCTGCAATTTCAGGGCATGTATATCGACCATCTCTGTCTCCAGCTAGGTGATTAGCTACGCACGCCGGCAGAGCGATTACCCAGCAGGAATAGAGGGGATGCCGCGGATAGCCAGGGTGACAGCCAGTCAAACCTGGATGATCATTGACTAGATCTGGAGCCAGGCTTCTGCATAGGGAGCTGCGCTGAGAGACAGGGAGAAAGACAGGAACAGGCATAATATCTCCGGGGCGGGGGAGGGTGCATGCCCCCTAGCAGATGCCTGTTCTATAGCAGTGCTTGGGGCTCCCCAACAGCGCAGCACAACAGCTGAAGCATTGGGTGGAGTTATGGCTCTGCCCCCAGCCCACCCCAGACACGCTCTCCTTCTGTTGTTGCTGCCTCGGCCTTGCAAAGGGGCCAAAATGAGGCCCTGTTCCATTCAAGCCCTGTGGGACGTAAGTGATGCCTGGGTTGGGGTGTGGCACCCCTCAGGGAATGAAGCCTTCAAGGGTGAGCTCTAAAGCTGAAAGCTCTCTTGAGAGCGACTGGAGGACCTAGTTGATAAGGCACTAGACTGGGTATTAGGAGACCTGCGTTTTAGTCTACACTTGGCCACTGAGCTACTGTATGATCTTGGGTAAGTGCTTACAGGTCTGTGCACCCACTTATAAGATAACGACCTACTGGTGTTGCTATCCAACAGAATTTATTTCTGTAGCTCAAGTGGCTGTTTTCTGCTAGGGGCGTGCCTGGGTTCAAATCCTGCAAGTGGCTGGTAGTGGGGTTTGCAACAGAGCCTGGTGGATCTTTTAACAGCAGGTCCCACCACCAAGCCTTTAACTTGGCTGGCCCAAGTGAATTCTGGGAGATGTAGTCCCCAGGGGGAAAATGATGTGAGTTGTAGACCCACATCATGTGATCGCAGGAGCATGTGACTGACAGACTATATAACTAGCTTCCTGGGACTCAGAAGGAAGGAGACCTCTCTGGGGGTAGGAGGTATTGGAAGAACAGAGTGAGGTAAGACTTCAAATATGGGCTCTCCAATGAGTGAGCTGGGGCAAAGGGGCAAGGTGAGAGAAAGGCTTCCCAGGGAGGAGTTAGGCATCTGTGGCAAAAGGCTTGGGGTAGCACATGGGTGTGTAGTGTTGTTGATTCCAAGCATTCAAAAATCCTGAGCTTGAAAAGAAAGAGACATTTTGGGCACATTTTATTTAGTTTCTGAGCCTTTAGGCTGCATTCAGGTCACATTTTCAAGCTTCCCGCTGCATCCAGGAGGGCTAGGAATTGACCCTTTTTCTGTAAAAGAGAACAGGGACTTTCAGGTAATCCCCTGACTCCAGGAGCCTGGGCTTTGAGAAGAAGACCAAATATCATGAGGCTTGGTGTGGGAGCAAGGCCTGTGGTTGGCCACTTGTATTTCTTTAGGGGTCACAAGACTGGGGCTTAGGGCTGGGAGGAAAGCTTTAAAACACTTTTACTGAAGAGAGTGGTTTTTTTCATAAAATTCTTTTGAGGAAAAAAACAAGTTTCCCTTTTTGATCAGATCTGGTTCCAGCAGGGGTGGGAAGAACCCCGCCCCCCTCCATCCCCTGTGCTGACTGGGCTGTAATCCTGGGGAAGGAACCCCAGACAATGAGACTCCTGCCCCAACTGTCTTAAGGAGCTGTTCTGCCTCGCTCAGGGTGATGGGGCTATCCTGTGTTGTTCTGGAAGGTAAGAACTCTCTAGTTTGGTTGGAGAACCAATCTCCTCTATTAGGAGGGACATTTAAGCATCTCCTAACCCTGCCTCACAGGCAGATAGGAGGCAGCAGAGCTGAAGAGGTAAGCACTGGTTGCAGGGTTGCCAGACAAGCACAGCTAGTGAGCACTGAATTCACAAAAAGAGTTGGGGGTAAAGAGTTCCCGACAAGTCTATTCACAAGGAGTTACACTGGCCAGCTGGGATTTTGCCTTGAACTCTCAGTTGCACAGAGACCGCTTTATACCACAGTGGCAGCATAAAGGGGCATTAAAGTAACTTCTGCCCACTCTAAGGGCCCTTTGTACTCCCAGAGGGGGGCATTGGCATGAGAGAACTGAGACCCTCATTTCTTAGAGTCCAAGACCTGCCTCTCTCCCTAAGGAGCAGCTGGATTGAGCAGGATAGAATTGCTGTAGGAGAGCTGCTGGGTACCGGTCACCAGTCCAGAGTTCAGCCGAGCCCTCGTGCAGTGAGGAGAGCTGGAGAACTCTTGGCAGTGCTGGGGAAAGCTACTGATCTTTAATAGTTAAAGAAGAGACCTGTGACTGTAACCAGACCGGCCGTTGTCTCTTGCTGTTTACATGGTCAAATGAAAGCTCTGCACTGGAAGGTTTGGGGCTGCAAGGAAACTAACAATTGGTTATTTTTTTATTAGTAAAGTGTGGTTAAACTTGTCAAGGTAACCAATCCAGCGAGGCTGTAGGGGTCACGCTTAAAAAGATGCATGGTCCTCCTTTGAAAGGCAACTAAAACCATTCTGATCGGTGAGCTGGGTGCTTAGACCCACACACACAGCCATGTCCAACTAAATTCTCCTTTCCAAATTTGGTGCCTCCCCCGGAAGTCATTATGTAACGTGTGAGTCACGCAGAGCAGGGGTGTCAGACTCCTTTGGAAGGGAAGGACAAATTGCATGTTTAATTATGGGCTGGGGTATAAACTCAGAACTGCTACTTCCTACTCCCCATGGCAGAATGCGCATAGGAGGCTGGCAAAGAGACCCAGATGTGTGGAGATGAGTATAAAAGGTGTGTGTATGGCCTCTTTGTAGTGACTAAATGCTTACGCTCATCCCACCTCCCCTTCATAGGTGCTGAGGGGATGAATGAATGCTCACAAAGCGCTCTGAGATCCTCGGATGCAAGTCACTGGAGAGAATGCTAAGAGTTGCTAATAAGCTCAGCCGATGGATGGGAACAGGAAGGAAAAGGGTGTGGGAGTGAATGATCAAAACATGTCTCGCGTCAGCACACGCAATCCAAAAAGCTCTTGCTCCTGTCGGGATTGCATAACGTGCCCAGAGGAGTACAGTGTGGGGTTCCCACCCCCTGCCCAGTGTGCGCATCAGAGCAGTGTCTCCCCCACAAGTTCCTTCATCTCAGTTTAGCCCGGATCCATCTTCCCCCGGCTGTGCAAGGGCTTCTCCTCAACTAAATTAATTACGTTTCCATTTCAAATCACGGACCCATTTCCAAGAGCCTTTCACAAACTGCCTCCCCATGCCTTATTATTTCCAATCATCCAACTTTAATAGGACTCTCCCTTTTTTATATGAAAGGTGGAAGTTAATTTTAAATATTTTATTTGTAAGACAAAATTTAATCAAGAAATTAAGCAGCCTGAATGCTAATTAAGGTTTGGACTCGGTGAGCCTCCACCGAGTCGCAAATAAGATCAAATCTGTCTTCTTCATCAGAGCCCTCATAAATATTCATCAAACAAATAGAAGATTGGATGCCATTAAAGAGAGGAGAGAGATTGAAATTGGAATATTTCTGTGGAGTTGAAAGGGTTGGATGGTGTCCAAGCTTTGCCCCAAATAATAATAATAAATCATTGTTATGAGGAGGTTAAGAAATGGGCCTGTCAAATGCTTGTTGTCCTGGCTTTTGGACAAATCAAAAGCGATCTATCCTCATTTTTTCAGCCTGCTCCTTAATAAAAATGGACAGTTAGAATAAACTGTTAGGAATATTAATCTTTGCGTCCCGGCGGGGATGGTGGGTGAGAGACAATGGATGAGTTGCCCAAGTGTAGGGAGTTACAGCTCAAAGTTGGGACCTAGATTTTGGGTGCGTCTAGACCCAGGAGTGTTGCCAGCTTTTTTTGCTGCCCTAGGCAGCACCTCTGGGAGATGCCCTGGGCGGCCAAAGATCCCGCCGCCGAAATGCTGCCGAGGACCCGGGCGGCCTAAGATCCCGCCACCGAGGACCCGGTCGGCCACCAAGGGACCTGAAATGCCGCCCCCAAATCCTGGTGCCCTAGGCCACCACCTAAGGTCGCCTAGTGGTAGAGTCTGTCTAGACCCACTTGACTGGATTCACCCATCAACTTTGTGTGTGTCAAAACGCTACCAATTCAGAACGGTCCATCTTACGCTCTTTGCTCTAATGTAAATGACTCCACAAGGTACAAGGCAACAGACTCAGGCCCAGGGTCCTGGTTGGTTTGAGGGGAAAGCAGGGCATGTAAGTGCTTTAGTGTGTGTATGTGTGACAGGATGCTGGGCAAAGGGCAGCTGATTCATCCCCCTGTAATGCCAGCTCCCATTTAGGGGGATAGATTAGAGCTGGCTGGAGAGAATCCGCCCCTAATTAGGGAGGCAGAGAGAGCTTCTGCCTCATTAGCGCAGGGCTGTATAGAAGCCTCAGGGGAAGGAAGCCAGCGGGGAGCAGAAAGAAAGGGAAAAGGCAGGGAGTGGAAGCAGGGAGGTAGTTCTTCCCTCCCTCTTGCCTGCAGACGGTGAAGGGTCAATTGTATATGATGAAACAATGGTGGGAACAAGCCTGTGAATAAACTGCACCAGTGGATACTAACCCCAGGGTCTGAGTGACTTTGTGGACTTAGGAGAGACAGGAGCCAAGGGGGCTCTGTCGTGCTGTGCTGCAGTATGTCACCGTCTTGTACTGGATGTAATCAAAACTACTTGACTGTGTGCATGTGACCCATGGTCTCTTAAAAGCTAATGGAGTTTCTCCATTAGCTCATGTGGCGAGGGCCAGTGGATTTGGAGTTGGAAGGTCTGAGGTCTGCTCTTGTGAAGGCTCAAGGGGCTACAGACAGACGTAGCCTCTGGCCACAGATCTGTTACAGTCGGGGTATAGGGTGGCGAGGTAGCTCGTCTTGGACAATTCTCTGGATGCTGCGGTGCGTGGAGAATGACCTCCCCAAAGTTCTTTCCGCTTGTTGACTTTTCACACCCTCTGGGGAACTGTTTCCCGCCTCCGCTTTTAAAAACACGAACCCTGCAATTCTTAAAATAATATCAACCCTTCTCCGATTCTGAGCCATGTCAGAAGTGACTTAAACTGTCAGCTAAATAACTATGCGAGGGCTGATTCCTGGGCTGGAGGGTTCGCTCTGTGAGGTGTCATCCTTCATGGTAACATGACTGGCTGTCAGCAAGGTAACATGACTCGCTGTCCCTTGCATAGGAGAGGCGTCAGGATCCATATTAATACCATGCTCCCTCCTGCACAGGGCTGCACAATAGGAGCAAATGAACTTAAACGTAGACTTTAATTAAAGCTCTAGCAAAGCACCTGTCTAGGTCTCAGTCTCTTTTCTTTCCTTCCCGTGCATGCTTGTAGTTCATATCTTAAGTTCTCTTCATAGCCTTTGTAGATCCAGCCCCCAGCGTTCTTCTGTTTTGGAACATAGGGGCTGCCCTACCGGATCAGACCCGCCCAGTCCAGTATCCAGGCTTGGGCAGTGGTCAGCACCAGCTGCTTCAGAGGGAAAAAACCCTGCAATGGCATAACCTGTTCCCGGGGGACAGTCAGAATTTAAGGCCAGAAGGGACCAGCAGATCACCTTGCCTGACCTCCTGTGTAACACAAGCCACTATGTGCTACCCAGCCGTCCCACCTCAAGCCTGACAACGAGGCTTAGCCCCAGAGTGTTACAGCTCTCCAGAGATTAAACTGTTGTGCACCACAGGTGGAGAGCCAGGGAGACTAAGGTGCACCAATGCCTGTGCAGCGGCAGGGAATTGATTTAATGAGACTCATTATCTTCCTGACCTTTGTTAGAGGTTGGCTCCTGCCCTGAAGCATGAGGGTTTCAATCTCTAGCCAAACTCTTGGGGGCTTGTTTTTTTTTTAAATCCTCACTGTTCTAACCCTGCATATTCTCATTATCCATGTATATGTACAGTCCTTCTGTACTCCTACTGCCCTCTTGGCTTCTCTACCGCACCTGAGAACCCAGTGTGAGTTTTTTTTTAAAAAAAATCCAAGGGAACCAGCTTGAGTTTTGGGTTTTAACCCTTCCCCTCTGCTGTTTGTGAACCCCAGCTCAGGAGAGCCAGTCAATAGAACTTAGTTGTACCCTCAGTGGCTGTGTCCACATTAGGAGCAGTTTATTGTTATAGGATTCCCAATACATTGTCCCGGCAAAGGGCTCCTAGGGCAGACACAGCTTGTATTGGCAAAGCTGTGTGTTGTGCCAGGTTAGTTAAAAGGACAGGGTTGCCAATTAGCACCATTTTTTTTACTGGCAGTCTTGAGCTTTTTGGTGTTTCTCTTAAAACCCCAGCTTCTGGAGTGATGGCTCTCGTAGTCACAAGAGACAAGTTTGAAAATGCATCTCCTGGAGGCTCCAAAACCAGAAAGTAACACATCCCAACGTTTATTTATATATACTTTTAATCTCTTGATTATTTTGTGGCCCAACTCCTGACTTTTTGGATGATTGGGGAGTGACAACACAGCTGGTCAAATCAAATGATTGTCTTGGATCGGCTGCGCCCTGTTTCCTCTGATGCTCTGTGCTGCAGATGAAAACATCACATGCCCATCTTGAGAGTAAGAGATGGGAAAATGAGAGCACCATTTTTTGCAGCAGGGGGAGGGGAATTGGTATGTGGTGCAAAGAGAAAGTTATCAGCCATGTTCCCCATTTTATTGTATTTAATGATCACTCTAACTGGACTCTCTGGGGGGAGAAAAACCTGGTATCAACCTCATCACCTGGAAGGTAACCTTAGGAGAATCTTATTGCCAAATTCTAGCTGGGCACAGTCAAAACCCATAAGCAGCATGGCTCCGATTTGCCTTGTTTCTCCAAGTGAGAGGAGAATGAGCTGCATAGGTTTTAAAATAAGGTTTCCTTGCCCCAGGTAGTGATGAGTCCCGGAATATCTGAACTGATTTCCCCAACTCATGCCCTTTCTGTACTTGTTGCCTTCCACTCAGGTCACGTCTACGCTTGACTTCTGCCAGCCAGCTCTGTCGGTCCAGGGTGTGGCAAGGTGTGATTGCTGACAGACAGAAGCCTGTAGTACAGACGCAGCTCTAAGTGACAAACAGCCCATCCACCTTGTTGGTTCTCTCTGCACTGCTCTCCATCGTGTCAATGTTCGCTGCTGTGATGATGGCCACTGGTAATAAGAACCTGGAGGGGTAGATATCTGGCAGATGCATTTGCCTCTTTCTGAGTTTGCTGCAGAATCAGGGCCCCGTGTCCCTTGGCATGTAACTCTGCCAGCTTCAACTCAGACCACAACAGGCTGTCAGGTTCCATTTGCAAAGGTTCAGAACGGATCGCTCCCTTTCTGAAAAGCCGCAACCAGGAGAGCTGTGCTTTTGAATATGGAGACAGCAGCTAGGGCTGAATGAACCGGCCAGCTCTGTCCGCGTGTGAAAAGTCCCCTTAACATCTCTTATTTGTCACCGTTCTCTCCTCCCCATCTGAGTGTTTCTGTTGCGTCCCTTCTGTTCAGGGGGCAGCCTAGGCACTATTGTCCAGGGACATAGACTGTCTTGGGGGAATAGAGACCAACCAGGGGCAGGCACTGTGCTTCTAACAGAGAATAACCTCCTATCCGGAAGTGTCAGGCTCTTGTTTAGTTGTATATGAAAAAATTCCTGGCCCTCTCTAGGAATTGGAGGGCCAAGAGCTTTGTGGTTTTAATTTGTTGGGCTGAGACCTTCCAACCTCATTTCACCCAGGCCACTGAGCTGCCGTCAGAGAGTAGTGCTTTCTGGCCAAGTCTGGATTGGAGCCAGTAACCCAGAGGAGACAGCTCTGATTTCAAACCTCCTGGAAACTCCAGTCACCCAAGGGTTAATGTATTGATTTATTTCCCATCGTATTTGAGTACGTTGGAAGGAAGGGGAGGCTGTTCTGAGCTGAGAAACAAACCCAATGAAAGAACAGGAAATCGAGGCAGATGCTCCTTGTGTCTGAAGAATCCTTAGTAGCCATTTCCCGGGCAGGCCTGTCCAGCCTTTCTGCAGAAGCTGGATGTGTATGGGTGGTGAGATGGGCACCATCACGACATGAATAATTCAAGGGGCTCAGATAAAGTTTCCTTGTGCAAGCTAATGCATTGATTGGACCAAATTGCCTCCCTAACCCTCAAGGAGGTAAAAATGAGCTAATCACCATTTGGTCTCTCTTGATAGATAATTAACCACAAATTAGAATATTAAACAGCGGACTCTGGGTATGTAAATTAATGGCTGAGAACTAAGTTAATTACCTGAGAAGCCATAAAACTTGCTTATTTTTACCCTTGGATTATTGTTCACAATTTTTTTTTAAGATGGGTTTATTTTAGAAAAGGCTTTTTTTCCCTGCAGGTTGTGACCATGAGCAATATTCATAGCTGTGCCAGCTGTAATGGAGGCAATTAAATCTCATGCTTCAGGGCCTGGCGCTGATAAGGACCAGGAAGGAAAATTTCCTTCCTATGTCTGACATTGCACAATAGACAAGCTGCTGAAAACCTGCATCTCCCATTGACTGACTGTCATTGGAGCGAAGGGTGCTCAGAATTTCTGAAAATAAGGACCTAAGTGATTGTCAGGAGTTGGTGGGGATTGTGAAGAGAGCTTATCTTTTGCTGTACTCTTGGGGGGGGTTGGAGGCACCTGGGCTAGATAGATCAGTAATCTCAATAAAGTGCCCTCTTAATACTAATGATCACCACGTGCTGGCTATTAGCCAGGATGGGCAGGGATGGTGTCCCTAGCCTCTGTTTGCCAGAAGCTGGGAATGGGTAACGGGATGGATCACTTGATTCCCTGTTCTGTTCATGCCCTCTGGGGCACCTGGTATTGGCCACTGTCGGTAGACAGGATATTGGGCTACAGGGACCATTGGTCTGACCCAGTATGGCCATTCTTATGTTCTCCTGCAATGGGCATTACAGTCTAGAGATTCCTTTGCTTGTAGGTGGTCTGTGTTGCCCTTTGGGGCAGGGATACTCTGTTGCTCTACCTACAGCACCAATCCAAAGGACCCTGATCACTGAGGTCTGTGGGAAGTACTAGAATATGAATAAACTTCTCAGACAGAGCATGGGTGTGTAACAAAGAGCTGCTTACAGATGGACAGATCCATGAAAGGGACTGAATGCCAGGCTCCCAAGTGCTGAACACCCAAGCTCTAAAGGAACACCCCTTTATCTGTGAGAATGCAATAGGCTGTTCGTTTAGCGGCCGCCACTAAGGGGAGCCACAATCCCACTGTATTACAAGAACAGCTGTTCTGCTGAGTGATATGATGCAGCATGTTCCTTCTGACTGGGTGGAAGTGGCCAGTTTGATTGCCATTAGACCTTTTAGGTCTGGATTTTTGCAGGAATAAAATGCAGCATTGGGGAGCACCAAAATGCATGCAAAAGCTGCACGAAAGCTCTTCTGCACCAAACAAAGAGGTAGGTGCTATGCACGCTCACGATGCTTGCAATGTTAAAAGAAAATCCGAATGTGGATAACATGCAGCAGTCCCCACTGCATGCTGCATCCGACTTGCGTGCTGCACTCTGCATGTGTGCCCCTTTGCACCTGCGAGGCAGGTGGCGTCCATCAAACTGTGCCTGGGTGCAGCAGTGGGGCGTGTGTGTGTGATCCTGGCCTCTGTGCTGCATGCAAGGCTTGCAACGTTAAGCCATGTTGTTTGACTTGGGCGCTTTTTAATTGCCCGTGATAGCTCTACACCAGATGCGGCCAGGAAATGCACCACGCAGCTAGGAAGCTGCTCTTTGCGAGCAGCATCTCGCTCAGATTTCAATTAGCAGGGCCAACTGCAGCGAGGTGGCGCAGGGCCACGGGCCTAGTGAGTGCTCTTTCGAGTGTGCACACTCCTCCTTTGAAGGGGTCCTAATGCGCTCCTCTGTCACACGATAAAGGGGGAAGAATAGTGCTGACAAAAGGCTGATTTAATTACTGGAATTGTTCTGATCACAGCCTGCAAACACTGTTATCTTGTAATTATTGCTAAGAACATGCCATTAGTACATGATTAAACACAACGTCTTGTGGGCTGCTGGCTGATTGTCTGATGCCTTATGAACTTAATTAGTTCGTGCTGATAGGAAGCAACTGGGAAGATGGAGAGAGGCAACCGCGCTACAAGGGTCTCTTCCTGGGAGACCTGGAGGAGCAGGTCTGCCTCAGCAGGAAGGACAGCTCCTTAGCTAGGCTCCCAAAGGAGTCTCCTTGTTAATTAACAATCGCTCCTTTCATCTGAAGATCTCAGATCTATCTAGGGTCTCCTACTGCGCGCGCCACTGGAGCATTAAAGCTCTTGGGGCCGAATCCGCAGCTGGTGTAAGCCAGTATAGCTCCACTGACTTCAGAGGAGTTGCGCCCATTTGCAATCTAGCCCCACTGTCAACAGAGAGGGGCTCTCCCTGGCTTTGACACATGTGGAAGGTGCTCAGCGCCTCTCAGGATTTGGCCTTCGTGAATTACAGTGGCACCTACAGGCCTCAATCTAGATCTGAGTCAGGTTCCTGTCAGAGACAGGAGCAGAACCTGAGTCTCCTGAGCCTCAGGCCAGTGCTCTACCCACTAGGCCCTATTGCCTCCTGTTTATTTGAAGTCCTCCCCCTTGTAGTAACATACTCAGACTGGGATGAATGTGGCTCCCATTGGGGCCCTTGGAGTCAAAGGGTTTGCACAGGTGCAGCTGAGCAACAGATTTGACCCAGAGGCTTTTCACGGGGACAGGGGCTGCTGCTGCACTGACTCCTGGCACTTCGGGGGCAGGCGACGGTGTCAGGAAACGCACTCAGCTGTGCTTTTCCCGGCTGGGGATCTTGGTTTTATTCTGCACGGGGTGTCCCTGAGCTTTCACTCACCACGGTAGGCGCTTCCCCTGGGGAGATAACACAGGCGCTCTCTGCGCTCTCCACGACACCGAGAGCAGAATCATCCAGGGAAAGCTTAATTTTCTTCCAGGAAACGCTAATCACTTTCTGCATTGGGACCTCTCAACCCCTCTCGCGTGCCATCGGCCTGACGCCGTGACAAGGGCATGCAAACTCATCCTGACGTTTCATTAGCAGAATTAATTCACAGCCTAATTCTCCACCCACGTTGAGAAATCAAACCTTACATCAGACGGTGCCCTGGGACCCTCCCTGTCCAGGCACTGAGGCTTGGGGCTGAGTGTGTTATAAATGCCCAGACTGGTTCTGAATGATAATAGCCTTAGAGGAAAGGATTCGAAAGCTGGTTCTGTATCATTTGCTTATTGCCGTACACACGCGAGTGCTTCTCAAATGCCCCGGGGGGGGGTCATGATCCAGCGGACGAGGCACTAGACTGGAACTCACCTGGGTTCTAGTCCCCACTCACTGATCTGCTCTGTGACCTTGTTTTCCCCTCCCATCTTTTGTCTCTTTCAGTTGTAAGTTCTTTGTCCTGCAACGTGTTCTGTACTGTCTGTGTCTAGGGCACTGGGGCTTCCATCTTGCTTGGGGCCCCTAGGTACTACTGTCATACAAATAATTAATAATAATGAAGGGAGTCCTGGGGCAGGCCCCTACTGTCCATTAGGAGAGATTGTAAGTGCAGAAACCATCTGTATGTTCTGTGTTTGTACAGCTCCTAGCACAGGAGGGTCTTGGTCCACAAGTGGGGCTTCTAGGCACTGCCAAACTACAAATACTAAATAATAACTGAGCCCCACAAAACACCTGGGGATTTTCATCCTACAGCCTCATTCATCTAGTCAGGAAAAGAATTCTGCTCCAATTAGTTTTAAGCCCTTGGAATGATTCTGTGACGGAGCAAGGGGCTAAGGTGGCCTTGTGCGAACAGCCCCGAGTCAGGAGACTTGGATTCTGTTCCCACTTCTGCCGTTGGCTTTCCGAGTAAGCGGCTTTAGCCTGTGTGTCTAACCTTCCCCATCTGTAATGGGGAGGATAAGATTTGCCCCCCTATTTAGTAGGGGAGCTGTGACGCTAAATTAATGTTTGTAAAGTACATCCTGGGCCTGATCCCCTGTCATTGGAAGTCTTTCCCCTGACTTTTCTATGGCCCCTGAGTCAGGCTCTAGTATCCTTGGATGGAAGGTGCTATATAAATGCAACAGGGGGAGGGATAGCTCAGTGGTTTGAGCATTGGGCTGCTAAACCCAGGGTTATGAATTCAATCCGTGAGGGGGCCATTTAGGGATCTGAGGCAAAAATTGGAGATTGGTCCTGCTTTGAGCAGGGGGTTGGACTAGATGACCTAAAGTCCCTTCCAACCCTGATATTCTATGATCTACATACAGGGTGAAATCCTGCCTCCATTTGAAGTCAGTGACATAATTCCCAATGTCTTTCAATGGAGCCAGGATGTCACCCAGGGTATTTAGGAAGCACGCATCACTGCAGTATCTAGGTAACATTTAGTTCCACTCTGCCAATCACTGAGCTGGCTTCTGAATTCATCCATGTTGCTTTAGGCCTTTCCCTGGGGCAGGTGATGTAATCTGGTTTTCCCCCCCTCCCCTTTCTGCACTGCATGGCTTCATAAAAGAGGTGTGTGTGTATGTGTGAGAGACAAATTAGCCCCATGAAAGGCAAAGGAAAAAGGGGCAATACATTGGAAATGGGTCTATTAACCCAGCCCGAGCTCACTAAAGGATCCATGAATAAAATATGAAAAGAACGAATTTATAATGGCTCATAAACATTTAATCCCCTTATGTGGCACATACATATATTTATATACAGACATATAGCCTGCAGAGCCCTCTAGTTATGGAAGCCCAAGCCTGGATAAACAGGTTTGTGCTCCTGTGAATACAAATTGGCTGGCTCTCTTCATAACAGAGGCCAGTGGGGGTCACGGTCTGCATGAGGGTGTAGAATTGGATTTCAGCAGGTCCCAAGGGGCCAAAGTCTCATGAGCGGTGCCCAGGAGAGAGCAGCTCCAGATTGATCTAGTTTTCGGGCCCATGTCTGAACCACAGATGAAAAATTGGCCCTTTCACAGTTTTGAATCTTGCCTGGGACCAAGACTGTGCAGCAGGATTAAGCTGAGAGGAAGGATGGTCTTGTTAAGGGACTGAAATAGGGCATGGTCTACACTAGACAATTAGATCATCTTAACTCCATTGCTCAGGGGTGTGAACAAGCCACGCCACTGAACGACATAGTTAAACTGACCTAACTCCCCTTGTAGACGGCACTAAATCCTTTTGCCCTGCGTGCCCGGTGCGTGGGCTGGCACCTGTGTATTCTTCCTGGCACGCCTGGCAAACTGAACAGCCCTAGAGGGCAGTGCCAGGGGGCGGGGGTCGTAGTGAGCAGTGGGTCCCGTATGCAGAGCAACGCTGGAGTTACACTTGGTCCATGCAGGGGGCAGCTGGATGGTGCAGATGACACTGGCCATTTCTGGGCCTTCCTCACTTCTGTCCCTGCTGCCCAGATCAGAGGCTTTGTCTGGGTGAGATGATTCGGCCGCGGGTGGCAGCTTACTAGTGGATGCCCTGCTCCCCTTTTCAGGAGCAAGGAGCTCCCCTCTGCTGGGCCATGAGCCCCAGGCATGGGGACTGTGGATGGTGGCTTCACCTCTCCAACCCTCCCTCGCTGAGGGGTCCCTGGGCCGCCGCTTTTCACCTCAGTGCACCTGTAAGGAAGGGTAATTCCTGATCACTTCTGGCGAATGGAGGCTCTGAGGGCCGGGGCTGCTGATGGACGCCCGCCTTGATCAGCGCTGACACCGAACGCTGCTGGGGCCCGCGGCGGAAATGATTCCCAGGCAAACGTCGCTCGGTGGAGCTGCGGAGCCTCCTGCGGAGGAGCTGCTGGCCGCTGCTCCGTTCAGAGAAAACGTGGCTCCGTAGGACCAGCTGCCCCTGCGCTGGACCTGTGAGATCTGTGGGGTCCTTAGCCACAGGCCCACATGGCCCAGTGACTGACCCTAGTCACTGGGCCATAGGGGCCAGTGTTAACAGCAAAGATGTGCTTTATTTGAAACTGGGGTGTGCCTAGAGCTATTATGGTAACGGGGAGGTGGGACGGATTCTGGCAGGGAGCAAGCTACCTTCTCTTAGGGTGACCAGACAGCAAGTGTGAAAAATCAGGACAGGGGTGGGGGGTAATAGGAGCCTATATAAGAAAAAGGCCCCAAAATTGGGACTGTCCCTATAAAATCAGGACATCTGGTCACCCTACCTCCTCTTACAGCTCTGCAGCAACCGTGATATTCCAGCCAGTGGCCCCAACCTAGCTCTGCTGATGTGCAACTCGCCTCCCCCCACCACCTCCCCGGCTGTTCCAGTCCCAGCTCCCCCACACGGTTCAACTCACGCACCGGAACCGGCTCTTAGTCCCAATTCTGCGCCCCAGCTTTGTATTTCCAAGGGATTTTTGTGCTTCCAGGGCACGTTCTGTCAGTGTTCCCGTCACTCCGGCTGCCCCTGGGCTGGGCAATATCTGGCAGGAAATCTACGGCCTGTTTGGTCGTATGGCTTAAGAAATGGGAAAGACACGAGTGATTGCAATGGATGGTCGTTTTGCTGGGGTGCATTTTTTAAAACCAGTTCTCTCTAGGTTTCTCTGAAGCTTTGGGTGCACCCCTCCCCCCCCTCCTGCCCAACCTTTTTTGAGTGACGGAATCGCTGACCCCCATCCCATTGCATTTAGAGCCAAATTTTCACCTGGTGGAAATCAGTGTAGCCCCGTGGGCTTGTATGGCGCTACGTCAGTTTACAGCAGCGGAAGGGCTGGCCCATAGCGTTGATACCTGTGTCTGTAGCACAGGGAAACTTTATAGTCATCCGCAAACCCCTCCTCCCCACTCCTAGCATGGTGTGCAGCTCACCAGGACCAACCTCGAACCCTGAGAACCCTGCTTCTCTGTCAGTACTTAGCCAGAGGGCTTGCTACGGGAGGTGGGGGTCTCCCAGGCCCAGTGTGGGGCTATGCAGAGCCCCTCCTTCCCCCTCCGCTCCCCCTGGGTCTTTCAGGCAGAGAGAGGGATGAGAAGTTCCCGTTCTGCAGAAAGGAGATATTGCAGAGCTGCTTAGTCCTCATGCGGGCAAAATTACCATTGACTCCTAATCGTTCTCATTGATGGACTGAAAGCCAGCGACCATGTATTCCTGATCCCTGGGAAATCCATTGTGCCGCTGGATTTCAGGGATGCAGCAGCCGCATCACTCAGCGCTTGGTCCTGCAGTTCTGATACAGGCAAGATTCCCATGCGTTCTTCAGCCATTCGCCTATCCAGCCATTCACCTGGCTGCCTAAGGCATCTACACAATGTGTGTCTCACACCCGCATGCTGTAACCTCCCCGTCCATCCATCCCTCTCATGTGGTGAACGATGTCCTTGGCAGCTCAGTGAAAAGTGCACCAGGACAGACATGCCTGCCACTCAGAGATGCTCCCCCACCCCCAATCTGAGGCTGCTTCCATGTCCTCCGTCGGGACAAGGAGTCATTAGCCGCCCAGACTAATCCTAGGAGACATGTTCATGTTGCTAGCTGTCACCTCGCTGGAACCGGCAGGGACACGGGACCTCTCTGAATGACACACACTCAGGGCCTTCAAGGCAAATAATGTCTTTTTGCATCCATGTAAATTGGAGAGTTGTAGCCTTGTTTCAGCATCTAGGGTTTCGGCAGCCGTTGCATGTTGGGATTTGAGCAGCGATATCGGTGCTGCGCTCAGGGATACCTGCACGAAAGTAAATCTGGAGCTACCTTGTCACAGACAGTGGAATCACGCCAATTTTATATCCGTCTAAGGGAGAGCAGAATCAGGCCACTGTATATTTTGAGGCCAGATCCGTAGCTGGTATAAATTTGGCATAGTGCCTTTGACTTTAATGGAGCTGTGATGATTTACGGGCCATATGAGGATCTGCCTCATATCGCGCCCTTTCTTTGTATAGCATGTGGACAATGGACTGATTCTCCTCTACTTGCACCAGTTCCACATTAGTGCAGATCCAGGAGTTACTCCTGTTTTTTACCCCACCCCCCGTGTAAACATAAATAGAGAATTGAGCCCAATGTGTAGGGCAGGCTCGTTCGGTCACAGCTTGGAGTACCACCAAGGCAGTGCATCTGGCTGTCCAACAGGTCTGGTAGACTCTTTGTTGGGATCTTGGGAAACCTGTCCTCATGGAACTCAAGCAGTGTAATGTGGGAAACCAAGGTAACAATGAGAATCCAAAGGACAGATTTATCAAAGCAAAAATGGCTGAAGAGGACACAGGGCTATGCCCGGAGCTGATGCTGACCTAGATAGATAGAGGCTGCCATGTCTCACCAGCTCCCAGTGACTTGGCCGGGAGATGTGGATATTCAGTAACCAACAGGACAAATTGATCCCTGGTGCGAAACCCCCGGGCTTCAGTGGAGTACACTAGAAATGAAGTGAGGCTTGCTTGTGGCTTACACCTCCATGTATGCACTATTGAATTTGGCCCTCCAGTTTCCATTCCAAGTAGACTTTTTGCGCCAGATTTTGCAAATCTGGAGTTGCTGCATTGACTTCAGCAGAGTGACTCCGGATTTATTTCAGGGTAACTGAGAACTGAATCTGGCCTCCTCGTAGTAAAAGAATAACGGAATGTGAATCAGAGAAAATCTACACGGGTAAGCAGAATTGTCTCAGTCTAAATCTAAGGACCAGATTCGTGGCGCATGTAAATCAGTGTGGCCCTACTGTCTTTGGTGGTGGTCTGCTGACTGACACAGCTGAGGACCTGGTCCTTAGTTTCCCAAGAGGTGCTAGCATCTCTTTTAATAGATGGTTTCTATTGGAATAATCTTGCTCCCATCAGAAAGCTTTGTGATGCCAAATCCATTTAGCTGGCCCCCTGAAAATGTCTTTTTCTAATCTGCATGGGAGGTGCCTGTTCCTTTCTTTCCTTCTGCATTTCCTGTCATGCAGGAAAAGGAGAGAAAATCCCCTGATGATTTGCTGTTTCTAGAGTCATGTTCAACATGAGCAAATCAATACAACAAAGTGTACAATGTGATTCTAGGGTCTGAATAAACAAGGCCCCAGACAATTTAGCCAGGTATCTGTCATGTCCAGTCACCTGTGGCAGGAGGGGGGGGGGATTAGAGTTTAAAATGAAACTGAAAGGTCTCTTTGCAGGAGTTAATTACACCTCTACATGTCTCATTCCTCTCCCCCTTCCTGTGATGCATTGTGTGTCCTGGGGTCACGTGCAATTTTGGCTGGCTCAGGAAGGAGGTGTCTAGATTTCTATTTGTGGACATCAAACTCGGTGTGAAGGGAGGTGGGGGCAAGGCTAGTGGAGCGGAGAGAACTGTCCTTCTCAGGAAAGGCTAGCGTTAGTGAGGACATTATCCAAGCTAGACTGCGACTTCACCAGGACGCTTACAACCAGGAATAGTTCTGGTTGGAAACAGTGCTGCCTGGACGATGGGGCACTGGAGTGGCAACCAGGAGCCCTGGCTTCTATGCCCAACTCTCCCACTGACTTGCTGCTTAAGCTTTGGCAAGAAACTTCGTTTCTGTATGCCTCAGTGTCTTCATCTGTAAAACGGGAAACGATCCTTACGTGGGTAACACACTTTGAGATCTGTGACTGGCGAGAGCTAAGTGTGATCAAAGACAGGCTTGAGCGGCAACATTTGGTTCTGGATGGCAACCCACCCTTGAGTTCCAAAGTGTTTGGATTGCGGGGCGGGGGTTGGTTCCAGTCCGTTTCTAGTTGTAGTCTGACTGGTCCATCGCTGGTTTGCAGTAAGAAAATGGAAGAGGTCACAATTCAAAGCTCACGCATGGAGCGCATCGGTGAGGCGATATTTTATAATGCCACACACCAAGCACTTGTCTTGCTCCAGCAATGTGTATGATCCAACCGAGCAGTCAAGTGAGCAAATAGAACTGTGAATTATACCAACAAGAGGTATTTTCGTTAAACAGAAACGCTTCTTCTGTGCCAGCATTGAACAGATGAAAGAGAGAGCATTTAACTCTCTCTCTCTCTCTCTCGGGACCCTCTTTTCTAGGAATGTTATTCATACCCCGCCATGGAAGAATAGATCCCCTGGGTTCTGTCCCTGCCTCTGCTACTAATTTGCTCAGCGATCTGGAGTTAGTTGCTTACCCTCTCAGTGTATTGCAGAGGTGCTGTAAATGTTAGTTCATCAACGTTTGCAAAGCATTTTGAGGTCCTCAGAAGAAAGGCGCGGTGTAACTGCAAAGTATTATTAAATCCACAGACCTGCTGCCAGTCCCCACGCCCCAACTGTTGCCATGTCATATTTCTCATTGATGGAATTAGCAAAGCTGAGCTCTCTCAGCCTGATCAATAGCCTTAATAATTGCATCAGGGCCATGCCCGCTTTTATTTCCCAGGGTGCTTTCTCCAAGAGAAACTCAGGTTCTAAAGTCAAATAAAAAGCTAAGGAACTTCCAGCATCTGACATGGCTCGTGTTCTGAAAGGAGGCTTTGGGCAGTATTGAGTGGGTGGTGCCTGAATGGACATGCTGGGGGCTGCAATAAATCAGGAGACCCGTTCTCATTAGGGACCCTTTCAATTGTAGAAACCCTGTGACGGTTCTGAAGCATCAGTAGTAGTTCTTTGCTACTCCTAGACTTGAAGGCCAGAAGGGACCATCGTGATCATCTAGTCTGACCTCCAGCACATCTCAGGCCACCGAACCGCACCCACCCACTCTTTTAATAGGCCCATAACCTCTGGCTGAGTTCCTGACTTTCTCAAATATTGATTAAAATGTGTCAAGTTTCAGGGAATCCACTATTTACTCTAGTTCAAACCAGCAAGTGACCCGTGCCCCATGCTGCAGAGGAAGGTGAAACCTCCCCCAGCATCGTGGCCAATCTGACCCACAGGAGAATTCTCTCCCAACCCCAACTATGGTGATCAGCTAGGCCCTGAGCATGTGGGCGAGACCCACCAACGAACGCACCTGGGAAAGAATTCACTGGAGTAACTTGGAGTCCTCCCCATCTAGTGTCTCATCTCTGGCCATGGAGATGTTTGCTAATAGCAGTTGCGGATGGGCCGTGAGCTGACTTAGCACTTAGATTCTATAGTGGTGGGTGCCTTAGACATGCCTATGATGGACAGACAGACAGACATGGTTAACAACTGGCTAGTTAATATAGCGCCTCCTAATGTCTCTCCATGTACCTCCCTCTGACAATCCCTGGCTTCCAACCGGGCTTAAAGTTGCCTTTGCACTTGACAGGCCTTTCCCTTCGACACGTGGAAGGGATGCTGTTCTGTTAACAGAACGAAGTAGGACTGAAGGGGACATCCTTGGTCATCAAGTCCAGTCCCTGGCAGGCATGCCTTCTTAAAACTAGCTAGGTTGTTTGCCACACCCCCCTTCCTTTGATGGTTAGAAACCTTCTAATTTCCAGCCTAGCCTTATTCATTGCTTCGGCATGAAGTTAGTGCTAATGAAAGATACTAGATAACAGCCCTGGACACGGAAGCCCCCTAGCCATCTGCAAAATCCTAGCCTGAAGCAATGAAAGCCTCCTACTTACGTACCTCAAGCATGACCTCTAGACACCAGCTTTATGGTTGAGATGATGGCCCACTCTTTATGGCCCATTTAGTGCTTGGCCCTCTGATACAACTGTCAGTAAAGGGACCAGTTAGTGCCAGCTGTCCTGATGGCTTTGAGGCAATGGATACGCTCCTTCTAGGAGAGAGACATGACTTATTTCACGAAAAGGCATGTTGGTTACCATTATACTGGGCAGAAGTTCAACAGTTGAGTTGACTGCAAGATGAAAATCTCCAGAACCCCTTCCCCCAAATCACAAGCCATTCCATCTCCCGTGAGTTGAGCAGGGCATGTTTCCATGTACTTGGCTTTCTTTTCTCGCGTGGGGTCATATCCTCAGTGGGTGTAAAGGACTGCAATGGAGTGTCACAGATTTATACCTGCCGAGGATCTGGCCCGTGGTGTTTCAGGCATGAAAGTAACAATAATAACAATTCTTGCTTGAAATTTCTTAGCAGAGATGCACCACACATAGGGGTCAGTTGCTGGGTGTTGTCCCCTTTCCCATTCTATCCAACCAAATGCTCCCAGTTGAGAATATCTATAGGCAGAGAGTGGTTATTGCAGGAATACTGGAATATCGGATGATATGGTCATTATATTTCAAAGCTACAAAACAGCTGCCATAAGCTACTCAAGCTTCAAAAGTGTAATTCCTCAAAGGAGCTCTGTATTTACCGGTCACACTTTTAAATTCTGTGTGTAACGTAAAGGATTTGATTGTGATTTAATAATGGGAGCTATTGTCTGCTAAGAGGATGCTAGTTAGTTATTAGAGACCTATTTATGGAGGCTTAACGAGCTTCGTTACGCTAAATTCTCCTTCAGCCCCATAGAAATAGAGAGTTTCAAACCAGTCAAATATCACAGAGCTGAAATTTCCCATTCTGCTGATTGCTTATGGGCAGTGGGGATCCAGTTTGCTCAGCAGACGGCGCTGAATGTTTGCTCTGTGGGGAGTCGTCCGTGCCAGAGAAAGAAGACTTGATTTGAAATGGTTCTGATTCAAACATTTCTTACCCTCCACCTTCCGGTATGGAGTTTGGAGCAGGTGGTGCCACCATGGCTATGGGAGCCTGGGACTAGTGTGCAGTTTGGTTCTTCTTTGCAAATTATAGTCTGATTCTCCTTCCAGGGCAAATCAGGATAACTCCATTGCCGTAAGCCTGGTCAGCTAGGTATGTACAACGACAGATAAGTATGGCTGGCGATAGATAGGCATGTGGGGCAATACATAAGCATGTATGACGGTCCATACGGACAATGATGGGGTGATAGATAGGTATGTGCAGGGCTCGACGCGTATATGGTGATGGATAGACACAGCAATGGCTAGAAGGTAACGGTGCGGCTGCTGAATCAGGAGGGGGCGGTGAAGGTGCCATTGTGTTTGTGTTTAGACTAAACAGAGGTTGGCGCTGAGAGACGCCAGCTCCTTGCGGTGCCAGCGCTCCTGCCACCTGATCTGGCGGAACAATAGCAGGATTAGGAAGTGCTGTGTGAGTGGCTTGATTAATAAGTGAAGGCTTCTCGCCGCGTCTGGCAGGAGGACTCAGGGCAGCTGGAGTTCTGCTAAAGGCTGCTCAGGGCTCGGTCGACGGCCCTAATCCCCCCTCTCTCAACAGGCCCCCGGCATTGTCTGGGGTTTACAGGGCCCTGAATCCACACTTGAAACTTTCCGTGTCTATTATGAATCCTGTGCTTCCATTGCTGCCGAGCTGGATTTAATGAGGGTAATTATGATTTGCAAGAGAACAGCTACTCAAGCTGCAAATGGTGCCGGCAGTTTGCTCTCTTTGCAACATTAGCCCTGGACACCAAGATACATGGGGCTGCTTGTTTTAGCCGAGAATGAGGTTCTGTCGCTCTGCCTCGGGGAGGAGCCATCTATTAATGGCATCTTCCAGCAGCCTCCTTGTAAAGCTAGTGCCCTGCAGAAATAACACCTCCCCTCAGGTTTTTAAAGTGATCGCTCCTTTCCAGCGGTACTTCCCCTTCCCATGAGCAGATCCCAGAGCCAGTGCATGCAGGAAGAGGGAGCGGCTCCATCTTCCTAGCCTGCTACCACCTTTCTGGAGCCAGGGGTATTCCCTGTAAGTGTCCTTGGCAGCGACTGGATTGCTAAGCCAGGGCTTCTCTGCCTGGGAGTGCCACATCCCCTGGGGCTCACGGGAAGTGAGGGCATCCAGACCACTTAGGGATGTTTGATCTCACCAGCAGGGCCAGGGTGATAGCTTCAGTTGCAAGAGCTGGGTGCTGCAGGATTCAGTGGGGTGGCTGATTCAGCAGGGGATATGCCCCTCTTTGGTCTCCCCAGCAGCTGGGAGTCTGGTGCCTAGTGCAGGCAGGCAGGCACGCTAGCGCTGCTCAAGCAAGTGTGCTGAAAGTAGCCGTTTGGCTGCAGTGGCATGAATGGTGACACAAGTTAGCCACCCGAGAACATACCCAGGCATTGTGGCTAGCCCCATCTGCCGTCCATGCCGTTGCGGCCACACTGCTCTTTTTAGCATGCTAGACACCCTTTGCAATCAATTCTGAACCGAGCAGGGGTGCCGTGCTGCTAGAGCTGCCGTTTCGGGATGAGACGTGAAACTGAGGTCACTTGTAGTCCTTAAAGATCCCATGGACTTTTTCAGCAAGACAAAGGGATTTTAGCCCTGCTGTCCTGACTCACTGGGAAGAGACAATCTGCTGTCCTAAACTCCTCCAGCGATTGCAATCGGATGTGAGGTTCTCCCTTCCGGCCTTAACGTGGCTACAGAGGTGGTTGCATCCCAGTGATGGGCCAATTGATTCTAGTCCATTTGCAAAATGCGACGGGGTCTTCTAAAGAGGTGGCGTTAGGGAGGGTAAGTCGCTATCCCGGAGCTGGCAACAGTAGTAACAAATCTCTAGCCAATGTTGTCACATGTTTGAGTTTAACAATCAAGATTGTGGAGACGAAATACAAGGAGAGCCCTGACTGATGAACATCTCCTTACATCTGTCCTCTTCTTCCATGAGCTATGGCCAATGCTGTCCATCACTCTTGGCTCATTTCCCCAGCACCGTCAAGCCTGAGTCATTTTTTCCTGCAGGGTGATTTACTTTTATTGCTAAGAGCGTGTCCTCCAAGACAGAAAATCATCACTGTCCATTGCTCAGCAAGATTTTGTTTCAAATCCAGCCCTGTATCTCTCTCTATCTTTACTTTCAAGGCAGTATTTTCCGCTTTGCCTGTTGAAAAATGGCAGCGCTTGGCATTAGCTCCCATGAGGGAAAGGGTCAGTTCTGGTGAATTTTTCAGCGCAAACATTTTATTTATTTATTTATTTTTGGAAGAAAAAAAGTTTTTTGCAAACTTCGAAATGTTCTTCATTTTCTGCATTTTTAAATTCAGATTTCAAGTTTAAAATGTAAGCTAATAATACTAATTCAATGAATAATGGGCCAAATGGAAGCAAAATGGTTCAAAATTATCAAAAGGAAACATTTCAGTTGAGCTGGGCCAAAATAATGTTTTAGATTTTTCTGTTGGTGAAAATGTTCAAGATTTTGACTTTTCGTCCCAATTCGGGACAGGATTTTTTTCTCTTCAAAATCTCAAAAATGTTCACAGGATGTGCAAACCATGTTCCATGCCAATGTGGCTTCCCATCCTGGCCATCTCAAAGGGTGAGGGGGAATTCAGACTTCATGTCCCATTCAGACTTAGGCATCTGCTCAGACACCAGTCTGAGTTTGTTTTTTTGCCAGGGGATTATCCCACCAGACACTGCCCCAAGTACCCCACCCTTCCATTTTCATTCCCTAAGTGTGGTTTATGTTTTGTATTTTACTCTTCCAGGAAGCGAGAAAAGAGGATTTTATGAGACCGTTCAATCTTCATTTCCTACTACTTATCATTTTAATGGCAATTCCAGTGCATTAAGAAAGAGTTGGCATTAAATGTAATACAGTCTCTTTCAGTAACTGCTTCTTGCCCAGTGGAGTCTAAGAAATTTTTGGTAGGTGTTTCTGCTGTCCGTCTAGGTTGTTTTCTGCCCCATGCAATCACCATAATAGCTGAAGAGCTGGGGTATGTCAGTTGGAGATGGGATTGTGGTGTCCAGAGCTGTAATAACAGGTAGTGAAGAATCAGGCAAGAGTGTATCGGCTAGTTGTATCTGAACAACAAGTGGCATGTCTCTCGTGTTGTGTGTTCAGAATCCTGGGGTTGTGGTGATACTTCCTTTCACCCAACTTGTGTCTGTATTGTCTTGTTCCTGCACCGGTCAAGTCATGACATAGGATCAAGCCTGTAGATTGTAAACTCTTCAGGATGGGCTTGTCTCTTACGTTGTGTTTGTTCAGTACTGGCACAACGAGGCCCATTTCTTAGTTGGAGCCTCTCGGGGCTACTGTCATATAAATAATAATGCAGAAAGTTTCTAGAGTGATTTTAGTGGTCAGAGCAGTGGTTTGGAAATCAAAACTCTTCGCTCTGCAGCGGTCTCAGTTTGGGCCTAGTCAGTAACATAAGCATCATAAGTCAGCATCATAAGAAGTAGCTGCCTTCGAGTGGATGGGGGTTGTGAGACCTAGTGAGCATTGGTAAAGTGCTTTGAGATCCTTAGATGGGAGGTGCTTGGGGAAAAACAAAGCATGAAGTCCAGTGGGGGAAAATCCAATTGCACGAAGCTGCAGAGTCACACCTCAAAACAACACAACTTTCCATTCAAATTAGTTGTTTCCCAGTGTACAGGAAAACACAAAATAGCCTGACTGTTCAAGACAGGTAAATGGTGGAGAGTAAATCAGGCAGGAATTGGATCTGACTGAACGCTCCCAAAGTTTGGACCTGAAGGTTTGGTTTGGCCCCTCTCTGATCTATTTGGCTTAGGATCTGGCTTGCAGGTTTCCCACATCTTAGGCCCATCTCCATTCTGAAGTCTCCAAAGAAACTCTCCAGTGTGGAGTATTAATAGGCAAAGTACTAAAGATTTGGTGGTTGAGACGAATCCTTCACTATTCATCTGTTTATAAGGGGTGAATTTCATGCTATGCAGTGGATCAGTGTAAAACCCGTGCACCACTTTCCTCCTGCTTACCATTTACAGGGTCTATTTCATCTGCATGCTTTACCTGAGCCTGTAACACAAGGCTGAGAATCTCAAGGTAATAGGCTCTGTCAGCATGAGATTCTTGGTCTTTCTCGCCAGTGGCTAAGCTAGAAATACAAGCCAAACACCTTCTCTTTCATGGTATTTCAGCACTGTTGCTGCTGGCCAGGAACTGGGAGAACATTGAGGCAGAAACATTGGAAAACAAGCTTAAATAAACAGTTCAGACCCCTCCGAAAGGTCCTGGACTGAGGGGGGACAGTGCCGGAAAGGGATGGTACTTCAGAATGAATGCCGCAAGAGGATTGGTGGTGTGGTCAAGGCACAAGCTAAGTACCCAGCTCTCCCCTAGATTTCCTGTGACTTTTTACACAGCACATGAACCCTGATCCACAGATCGCTGAAATCAAGTGGAGTCTTTCCATTGACTTCAATGGGCTTTGACACAAGTCTTTAATCTCTCTGAGTTTGGTTGGCTGTCTCTCAAGTAGAGATGATAGCCCTTCCCTTCCTCATGGGATGGTTGCTTGTGAGAATAAATTCATTCATGTTTGGGAGGTGCTTGGTACTATGGTGGTGGGCACTGGAGAACTGCGAGGGAGATCCATTAGAGTCAGCATTTTTCAAGGAGTGGGAAGTAGAGTGGGCAAATGGTTTTTTTTGGTTTGCTGGCAATTTCAAAAATTATAATTTAAAAAAAGAATTTTTTGGGTTTAAACCAAAACTGAAATTCTTTGAAATTTTAAGCAAACCAGAAAGTTTAAAAAATTGTTTTGGGTCAAACAAAAGGTTTTGTTTCAATTTAAATTATTTTAAAATATTTGATTTTTTAAAAAATAAAACCAAAGGAAATTTTGGAATGAAAAGTCGTTTCAAACTGAAAAATCAAAACTGTTCATAACGTTGAAACAAAACGTTTTGATTTTTTCAGATTTTTTTATTTTTAGATTTTTTCCCAGCCGAAACAATGGGGCAAAATCGACACAAATTCACAAAACGTTTTGGTGTCGTCAAATCTGCATTTTTTGCTTAAAAAACAGTTGTGTGTGGAAAATTTTTGCTCAGTTCCAGTGGTGAGTAGAAAGGCCAACCTAGCAGAGTTTTTGATTCTCATCAATTTATCTCCATACTTCTTTGGCTGGGCTGAGGAGCTGCATGATTAGCCGCTGCTGAAGATTACGAAAAGAAAAATAAATGTTTGTAGCAAAATAGAAATGTGGGGATTGCTTGGGTGGGGCGAGGGAGGATGAAGCAGCAGCAAAACAAAACAAAAAAACCCCTCTCTGCTAATTTCTTTTCTAGTCTGGGTGATTATTACCAGTTCAGATCCAGGCCCTGGAGATTAAACCTGCCGTTTAAACAGAAAATTGCAAACGAACTCAAAGCAAATGAGCTTTTCAACCTGAAATGTAGTTTAGATTAAGGGAAGAGGTGGAGGACAAATGCTGCATCTCCTAAAGGAACCTGCATCTGCTGGGGGGCCATTGAATTAAACACCTGCACTGAATTCTTGTCTCGCTGCGTAGAATCAGCTGAGCCATCTGATTAGTGGCTGATGTTAGAGCTGGGCAAATAGTGTGTGATTTTGGTTTTTGTGCGCTGCACCTGTACATTTCTAGGGGCGTTTGTTTCAAAGACGGCATGAGGGAAACTCTCCACAGAGTCAAATCCTCTGCTAGTGCACATCCTCCTAGTTCCATTGACTTCACTGTCACTACTGGCCTAGGGAATTTCCTTCTGTACTTTCTTGCGTTGTTTCTCTTAATCTCAACCAAAAACCATCTGGGCTGAAAGGATTATGGCTGAAGAAACGCAAAAGTGTATATGCATGAATGCCTGGGAGATTGCAGATAAGTTGTATGTGCAGTATTGCCCAAGGCCAAGCGGTCAAAGATAATACATCAACCCCCCAAATCATGAGATTAGCTTCAAAATCACGAGGTTTTTAAACAACGATCCATTATGGATTATATTTATTTACTACCTGGATTCTCTTCGCCTTTACAGTGGATTCAGTCACATTTTCAAACCTTTTTCTCTGTACCAAGGAGGGGTAGAAACTTACTTTTTAAAACACAACCAAAGCAAGTAAGCCGAGACTCTGATGTAATCACTTCACTCCAGGAGCTGGGACTTGAAGAAAAGCACCAGATAACATGAGATTGGCAGGAGTTGGCGACCCTGCGTGTGTATGGGTGAGTGCAAGAAGAGCTGTGTATGGGAAAGGTGCCCATGGAAGGAGGGAGGTTCTGCTCATGGTGTGGGTCTGGGTGAGAATTGATAGGGGGAGCCAAAGGGGTGCTGAGGCAGGACACAAGACCTGGGTTCTACTCTGAGTTCTGCCTTGCGGTATCGGCTTTAGCAAGTCACTACCCCTCTCGGTGCCTCAGTTTCCCCATTTGTGAACGGGGGAATATGCCACCCAGTTTCCTTTGTAAAACACCGAGAGGTCTGTGGGAGAAAAGTGTTAGGTGAAGGCTAGGCTTTACAATTTGGGGGCATTTCTACAGGATGCTGATTTGGGGGGACTGCAAGCCTGAGGAGGGGGCATCTGTGCGTGGGTGCAGATGGAACCACCCATGCAGTTTTTACGCTCTGCCGATTTATTTTTCAATGCACATTTGTTTTATGGTGATGCCTACTGGTGTCGCCAGGATAGGGCACCTCCTGGTCAGTTCCCCACCCTTTTTCAAGTCTGAGCTGCTTCCCGATGACACCCCCCTTCCGAGGCTGCCCTGTAACAAAAGAAACCTGGATTCTCTCTCCTTCGGCTCCTCGGACACTAGGTGGGGAAAGAGAACTGTGAATGTGGCAGGCCGGCCCTGCTGCTCCAGACAATCAGCTCTTTCGCAGCACAGACTCATGCCTGGCCTGTAGTTCCTTCATATGACGATCCAAGGCATGCAAGCCCCCGGCGTGATCCGGGAATAGCTATTCCGCTTTAAATTCACACCCGGCCTTAATCCTAATTAACTTTCAAGGGTACACAAGCCCTGTGGGAGCAGAGGAGCAGGAAGTTGGGTGCTTTTTCAGTGTGAGCTGCTGAGATAATCTTAGTGAGATTTGTGTGCGCCTCCAAAGCAGCATGGAGCCCGGGAAGGAGTAGAATTAATGCTGTCATCACTGCTCATGCATCTCCACACAGCTCAGGAAGGCTGAGAGTGCACAGAACGGAGAGGAGCCCTGATGTTCTGGGAGCGTTGCCAATGGAGCCTGCATGGCATGGGGTGAGACCAGACCTAGCTGAACAGAGAAGAGGTGGAAAGCAGACAGGGGCACGTAGGAGATACCTGCAGGGAGAGCTCACCTGGAATATGGAGTCACTAAAGGGGCCAGTTGTGAGACACCGGTAGCTAATCCTCGCTTAGAAACTGCTCAGAGTGGGGAACTCTCCCGGCACCTGTGCATCGGAATCCCAGAGACAGCTGGAGGGAGCACACCTGGATCTCAGAGGCGGCTGCCACATCCCAGTCAGGTCATTTCGCCCAGTCTCCTGACACCATATGAGAAGCTGCACCTGCTCCTGGGAGGAGTAAATTGTAGACTCTGCTTCTCTGGCATCGCTGCGGGGACGAGCCAGCTCTGTGTGCCTCTCCCTCATTGCTCCGGTTCTTCACCAGGAGAAACGTACAAGCTCTAGAGAAGCAGAACCGTCAATGGACATTTAAGCTTAATTCAGATGCAAGACTCCAGCGTGTCCATGACGCTGATTAGTGGTGGTTTTAGCAATCTCTGCGCTGAATCCCTCTTGGCCTGCTGGGAAGACGGGGCCATCTGCTGCAATACTGAGACAACCTGATCACCCTGACGCTCTCCGTGTCTCCGCAGATACGGATCTGTCAGCATAGCTGCTATAAACCCACCTCTTCGCCCCTCCGGGGTGAAACTTAGCATGGTTGGGAGGGGAGAAATAAGGACAAGATCAAGTTGGCACGCAGGAGAAATAATAAAGCAGACCAGAAAAATAACTCCAAGTTGCAGATCACCAATTTTAGATGCTTTTTGCTTGGCTCCAGCACCTCGCCCAGTTTATTGTAAAAGCAAAGATGGGTGAATCGGTGGGGCCCATGCATGAAGCGTCTGAGTGCTTTTGTGTAACACAAATAATAACAGCAGGCAACTCGAACCAAATCTTTGTGATGGTTTGAGGAAAGTAATTTTAAAAAAATCAGTTGGTTTTCACCTATTAGTTTCACCTGGCTTTGGAGGTATTTATCCACTTAGCAGTCACAGAGGATGAAATTCAGTCCTCTGCGGGGAAACAGCACAAAGCTAGGCAGCACTTAAATACTACTAAGATAATCAGTACAGCACTGTTTCGTGGTATTCACCCACGAAAGCTTATGCTTCAATACCTCTGTTAGTCTATAAGGTGCCACAGGACCCTTTGTCGCTTCTACAGTACAGCACTGAGCACCATGGGGTCCTGCTCTCAGTTGGGGCCCCATAGGTGCTACGATAATAATTAATAATCATACGTAGTGGTTACTGATACATTTCTTCTTTCCATGCCCATGCAAATTATGTACATCGCTAGTAACTATATAACTCTCATTCGCCGTATGGCAAACTAAAGAGCGTATGTGTCCCGGTATATAGGTTTTATTTTCACATAAAGAGGCTTTGGTACTGCTCCCTGAGGGGTCTCAGTTTCCCATCTAAACTCACAGACTTCCCCCCCTGCCCTCTTTAGAGCCTAACACATAACTATGTATTTCATTCTGAAGGCACCAGCCTGACTTGCTTTTATGCCTTCAGAACTTGTTTCTCTGACGTGACATATGCATCTCCTTTTTATTTTATGATTTGTTAGAAAGATGAATAACTAAGAGAGGTGCTAAGTCCATTCTCAGAGATGTGAATGACTCGCTCTATTCCATATTGACCTTGCACTATTTAATATTTTCCTTCCTGCTTAAACCAGCTCTTTATGCAATGGTGAAATGCAACTACAAGTGGGGATAGAAAATGCATTTTGTGTCTTAAAGCCATAGGATTTTAAATAGACTTTGGCAAGGCTCGGGAGCATTGTTTTTCAACCCCTTCGAATTACAAAAGCAGCACAGAAGCTCTCAGGCTCTGCTCAGTAACCTGTAGGAAAGTGGGTCATGATTTTTTTTATTAAAACACACACATCCGCACACATGTATACTTGTGTAGCCACATGCATACAAATGTGTGTGCACACACAACTATACAAGTATTTCATGTATATACATTCTTAAATAGGTGTCTGTGTGCTGACACACTCCTACACATATTACGCAAACTTCTATGTACACACACAATATACCTACACTTAACACACACCTGTACACAAATACTGAAATATACATATGTATATAGACAAGAACATCTATGCATTCCACATATCATTATTATTATTATCATTATTTTTATTTGTATTACCATAGCGCCTAGGAGCCCCAATTGTGGACTAGGTCCCCACGGTGCTAGGCGCTGTACAAACGCAGAACAAAAAGCTGGTCCTTGCCCCAAAGACCTTACAATCTAAATATAAGACCAGAGACCACAGGTGGATACAGACAGGCTGACAAGGGAGCACAAGGAAAGAATGAGACAGACCTGGTCAGCATGATGGGCGGTGGTTTCCACCACTGAGCTGTTGTCCAGTTTTTTGTCATTCTCCCGGCAAAGGAAAGTTTTAAGGAGGGATTTGAAGGGGGTTGAGGTAGCTCTGCAGATGTTTTGGGGGAGGTCCTCCCAGGCAAGAGGGGCCGCAAGGGAGAAAGCATGAAGGTGGTGGTTTGAAAACGTAACAAATGGATGATGGAGGCTGGCATCATGGGCTGATAGCAGGTGGGAGTGGAAATCTTGGTAGTGAATGAGAGATGATGCATGTACATTCGCACCTGGACAAGAGCGCGCACACGCGGACAGATACAGCCACATATTCCACATCCACGTAAATATTTAAATACACATTCATATTTAGGTGCATACCTCCACCGCCCTCCCCCCCGCCCCCAACCCTAAAAAACCAACCAACCAAACACTGGCCAAGTTTTGTCTTGAGAAAAGGAGTCTGAGGGAGGACCTGATAAGTCTTCAAATATGTTAAGGGCTGTTGTAAAGAGGATGGTGATCAGTTGTTCTCCATGTCCACTGGGCAAGAAGCAACGGTTAATCTGCAGCGAGGGAGATTTAGGTTAGACATTAGGGCAAATGTTTTAATTAGAAGCTAAGCTTTGGAATAGGTTTCCAGGGAGGCTGTAGAAACCCGACCATGGGAAGTTTTTAAGACCAGGCTGCACAAACCCCTGTCAGGGCTGGTCTCGGTTTACTTGGTCCCACCTCAGCGCAGGGGGTTGGACTCTGACCCCTCAAGGTCACTTCCAGCCCTGCATTCTTTGATTCTCCATCCCCAGTATCCATACCCACAAACACACATGCTTCACAGACCCACCCACATCCTCTGAAATTCAGGCGCAAGGGCTGCCCAGCAGTAAAGAGCTGTGAGGTGTTCTACAGTATTTCCTCCTTTTGATGAATCCTTCTCTATTTTCTACTACACTGAACTATGAAATTAGGAGACTGAATGGCAGGTGAGTGAATTCTTGTCATCAGAATCTCTCCTGAGCTATAGAAGATGTTTACCAAAGTTAGGAGACCTAGAAAATTCCCAACTAAATTCCTTAGCTTATTGGGTAAAGATACTGTTGGGTATTTTATAAATGATCTCCCTCCTCCACTTAATGTTTTACTTTCCAAGGTTCCTAACACCAGAAACTTGAAAATGATTTTTCTCTCTGCCCGTTTGGTGTTACTCTCTTTGTCAAGTTAGCTGCACTTCCCGCTTTTCCAGTCCTGGGCTCCTCCTACATAGCTGTGCCAATGCCCCTCCATACTGCCTGGCAGAATCCCTTACTATTCCATCCCTGGGCTTTCAGCACTGTTCTGCCAATACACCACAATCCTGCTCTGCAGCACCCCTTGCTCTTCTAGTTTTGCACTTCTCCTTAGCACAAATTGCCAGTACAGTTCCGTATTTGGTGTTGGTTTGCTAATATGGCCGTTCTCTTGGTCCAACGCGTTGAGCTGAGACTACTTTTAATTTGTGATCTGACCTGGCAAAAACCCATGTGCAATAACAGATTCACTCATCAGCCATTTTTAAATTACACGTTCGCCCAGCTCTCTGTTCTCAGTGGGATATCTTAGTGGATGTCCTAGTTTCCTCTCTCCCATCCAATGATGGATTTCCAATGCATCCACCCCAGTAGCATCGAGGTTCCAAGCATGAGGCATGCTAAAGGAATCATTTATTTGAGTCATAGATGATCATTTGCCCAGAAACAGTATGTGTTATGTGAGGCCCTCAAAGTGCTGTACAAATCGGGATGAGCCTACTTATCCCCAGTTTTGCAAATGGAGAAACTGAGGCACCATGGGGAGTGGGGGGTGGGGAAGTGACTGAATGAATAACTGGCTTGTTCTGCTGGTTTGTCCAGCTGTCTGGCTCTTTTCTAGGATATTGTGTGGGACCTCATTTCCCTCCTGCCAGCATTAATGTCCTATTGATACAAATGTTGGGGTTGGTCCCGCTCCTAATACAGGTTTTTACCTTGTCCACAGTAGGGGGTAGGATCAAGCTCCTTGTGAATGCGTCTGCTGCCTTTTGTTTCGTTTGATCCTGTTGCATAAATCGCTCAGAAGCTCCAGACACTGACCGAAGAGCCCCAGGTAGATGATTCTGCCGCTCTGCTGCTGGAGCAAAGGGCTCATTGATTAGCTGCTCAGAAGGTCGGCGTGATGCTGAAGCTGGAGGTCATTCGATTATTCTGGCTCCAGGGTCTTACATGGATGTGGCAGGTGGAAGCTCTGCCCTGCTCTGTTAGAGGTGATGGCTTTCTCACAGAGAAAACAGGACTGATCTAGAGATGTACCAAAAGAGAGGAATGGGTGGGTTCATCTGTCTATGCAGGCATATTCATATAGAAACACACACCTTTATTGCATGTAGCAAGAGGCAGTGAATCTAATGGTTGGACCATGGGAGTCAGGACTCCTGGGTTCCATTCTCAGCTCTGCCACTTACCCAAGCTTAGCACCTAACCTCCCAGTGCTTCATTTCCCACCATCTGGGTCTGTGCATAGCTCGGTCCTGTGCTGTCCAGGAGCAACCCCGGTGTTCCCCTACCGGACATTTTCCAGTAGAGACGATTGTTTCTAACTGTGGGATGGTTCTGTGCTGGGGTCATTTCCCCAGCTAGGGCCTAACCCAGCTTCCAGTGAAGTCCATGGAAGTCTTTCCTTGAACTACAAGGGAGCTGGATCTTTCCATGGACTACGATGGGTTCTGGATCAGGACACCACAAAGCACAGATGGGCCCGAGCCGAGCTCCCAAGTTTTAACCCCCCTGAACGGTGGGAAAAGTCAGATGCTGGTGGGGGTTTGACCTTCATAGGTTGGCCCCAACTCAAATGGAGACAGGCCTCCCAGAGCTCACGTTGGTGGAAGGATTGTCCAGTGGTTAGGGTCTTAGCCTGGGGCTCAGGTGAATAGGGTTCAATTCCCTGTCTTACCAGAGGTAAAGATTATGAGTTGCTCAGGTACTATGTTCCTGGGGGCCCGCTACACACCTGAGATAGGTATTCATGCATTTCACTTCATGTGACTTAGGTAGGACTTGGAGGTGGGTCTCCAGAAGGGCAAAGCCAATCCCTGTGGAAACACCAATTTCCAAGCCTGGATTCCCGGTCCGTCAGCTGGAATGGTTTACTTTCCATGGAGCTCTCCTCCCTGTTAACTTCGCTCCGGGGCATTCTGCTATGAGCAGAAGGAATAAGTTAAGTTTCTCATTAATATTTGAAGCATGCTGAGAGATGCAAGGAAGTGCTTTGTGCTAGGGAATTCACTCAGCACTGAATTCCTCCTGCCCTGCTTTCTCCTTCCAAGCAGAACAGTTCAGGTTAGACGTTGCGCGCTCCCCTTTGGAACGTCATTCCCCAGGGAGACGAGGTAATAGCAGGCAGCTTGCCCTCCTGTACAAGCTGTTATTACAGCATCTCCGCAGATGCAGCCTTGCACACAGCCAGCGGCAAGTTAAGCCCCGTTGATGGGGTTTGTACGGTGCCACACCAGTCAAAGAAGGCTTGGCGCAGGGAAAGCAATCTTTCTTTGTCGATGCTGCTGTGTCCTTCATCACAGTAGGGTCTGTGCACCTTGTTAAACTGTCCTCTGCGATAAGGTTTAATGATCCGTCATTGGCCGATGGTCCCTTTGGAACTTCACTAGGAAGACCATGATGTTCTACTGTTTGTGATACAGGAGTAATTCCATTAGCTGGCAGCTGTAGTAGACTTTTATCCACATATGTAAACCAGCTAGTAGAGGAGGACAAAGAACACACACTCCTGGTGTAGCTTGCAAGAGCACATAGTATATTAGGTATACTTGATCGTTGCCTCAGCATCGGAGGATGGACTAGATGACCTCTTGAGGTCTACTCCAGCCCTACGATTCTGGGATAGTCTAGTGGTTCTAGCCGTTCTGGGTTCTGTTCTGGGTTCTGTCTCTTGGCTTCTTTTGGTCTCCCTTCACCCACCTGTGGAATGGTTCTAATAATGCTTACCCGCTTCGGGTGGAGAGAGTGAGGCTCTTGTCATTCATGACAGGAAAGCACTTTGAGATCCTTGGCCGAAAGGGGCTGCCGAAGGGCAGAGTGTTATGTTACACCACCCACAGCTAGAACGTCAGCAGCTCTCCTGTGACAGAGCCTATGGGAGAAGCTGATTTTACTCCCCTTCTCAACTCTGAAAGGCCTTTTCTGCCCACCAAGCCCCCAGGACCCTACCAGGGCAGGGAAGTGTTGTGAATCACTATAATTCCTACAAAGGAAAAAAAAAGTCAGTACTCATGTTGTGATCCAGGACCTTCCTTTGTCATTGGCCTAACACCGAAATACACTGTCCCATGGGTGTCAATTGCTTCGGCAAAACACGGTGTGCCCCTGGGCGATACACTCCCAGCAGTTCCTAGTCCCTGCTGGGCTTGGTGTAGCTTCCTGTGCTCTGCAGGGTTCATTGCAATATAGAGTTGTTGTCATTTACCCCTCGCTTTCTCCCTTTGTCTCATGCTAGTCTCAGATCAGCTGCTGCTGCTCAGCTTTGGTCTCTTGATTTGCTATTTTTAACCAGAAGCAACGTATACTGGGCTAAAGGGCATCGTTAAAAACTCCTGCAAGGAACCTCAGTGAACAGATCCATAAATATCTCCATCTCTACCCTGCTCAACTTGCTGCTGCAGATGTTTCTGGCCATTAGAACTTCTGTTGGTCCCTTTCAGTGTATATATATTTAATGGAAAATCAGGTCTTAAATCCTGCATCTGTTGGTCAAGTGTGCGAACCTTGTCTTTAGCTGATTAGAGATGGAATTTGTCTCCAGTCAGCAGAGAAGGAAAGACCAGCATCTCCAGTTTTATTAAAGTGCCATCAGGTCAGTCCTTTCAGTGGTCCCATGGCATGAACTTTTCATTCCTTTTAAAGGGAAAGCAATGTAATGGCTAAGAAACCATTTGGGCACATGGCTTCCTTGACGCACTCCGGACTTGCTCCTGAGAGGCACAGTTCCCACTGATGTCAGTGGGAGATGTAATCTGGTACCTTGCTGAGGCGCCTAAATAAATAGCCTGTTTTTCAGAAGTGCAGAGCAATTGCATCTCCCAGTGAGGTCAGTGGTAGCTGAAAGCACTAAGCACACCTCAACTTCAGGTCACTTATCTTAAGAATCTAAGTTTATTCATCCAAGTTTGGGCCCAGGGGACTTGTCCAAGGGACTTCCACAGGGACTGGAAGCCTGATTAGAGATGGAATTTGTCTCCAGTCAGCAGAGAAGGAAAGACCAGCATCTCCAGTTTTATTAAAGTGCCATCAGGTCAGTCCTTTCAGTGGTCCCATGGCATGAACTTTTCATTCCTTTTAAAGGGAAAGCAATGTAATGGCTAAGAAACCATTTGGGCACATGGCTTCCTTGACGCACTCCGGACTTGCTCCTGAGAGGCACAGTTCCCACTGATGTCAGTGGGAGATGTAATCTGGTACCTTGCTGAGGCGCCTAAATAAATAGCCTGTTTTTCAGAAGTGCAGAGCAATTGCATCTCCCAGTGAGGTCAGTGGTAGCTGAAAGCACTAAGCACACCTCAACTTCAGGTCACTTATCTTAAGAATCTAAGTTTATTCATCCAAGTTTGGGCCCAGGGGACTTGTCCAAGGGACTTCCACAGGGACTGGAAGCCAGCACCAGAAAGTCTGAACTTCGGCACCAGAAAGCTCAAACTTTGGCACCAAGCTTTGGCAAACCTCCTTGCTCTGCCTTTTCCAAGCCCTTACAATCGCCAGCGAGCATGTGCCGGTGGCGACGGCCTCCAAAAACAACACCCGGTGAGCACAGGTTTCCTCAACCCCCTGGCGTGGATAATGGGCGCATTACCAACTCCATTTCCCCCAATTGTTCACCTGCACATTTGTCTAAATCTATCATCCTGGCAACCTGTAATTTTGTGCTTTGAGAAGAGCTGCTAAAGCCGATATTTACTGGCCTCTGAGGTTTTTTTTACACATTTACACAGCAAATTATACACCCCTCAGCTGTATGTAGGGTGCCATTAGGCTATTATTTCCATTTCATTAGCAGAGCAGCGAGGCCCCAGCTTGTTGGGAGACAGGTTACTGAGTCACACAAGCAGACGCTTCCCCGATGTTGTTTTTCCTTCCTCGCCTTTTCTGGCTCTGACACGTGGAGAAGCAGCTGCCTGGTGGGATTCATTGAGTTAGTTTTTAGAGCCCCACAAAATAAATACATTGACGTGGAATCTGGGATGAAGGCACTCAGTGCAGCTCCATCCTTAAGGCTGAGTTAAGATTTGCACTTTGAGCAGGGATTCATACTCTAGATCAGTGGGCCCTCAACCTTTCCAGACAACTGTCCCCCTTTCAGGAGTCTGATTTGTCCTGCGTACCCCCAAGTTACACCTCACTTAAAACCTACCTACTTACAAAAGCAGACATAAAAATACAAAAGTGTCACAGCGCACTCTTCCTGAAAAATTGCCGACTTTCTCCTTTTTACTATATAATTCTAAAAATAAATCAAGTGGAATATAAATATTCTACTTACATTTCAGTGCATAGTATATAGAGCAGTGTAAAAAAGTCACGGTCTGTATGAAATTTTAGTTTGTACTGACTTCGCTAGTGCTTTTTATGTAGCCTGTTGTAAAACTAGGCGAATAGCTGGATGAGTTGATGGACTCCCTGGAAGCCCTCTGCATACCCCCAGGGGTACGCATCCCCCTGGTTGAGAACCACTGCTCTATACTATGCATGAATAACAGTGTGTCCTCCCCAAACTCACAACACTTCGCTCTTTGTGTACAGAATCAGTTTTTGGAGAATTGACAATTTAATCCATGAATGAGCTAAAATTCTTTTAAATTAGGTGTGGCGTTATTGATGGTGTTCCAGTAAAACCTGGAGACCCCAGTTGAAATCTAGGACCCTAATAAGGGTACATCCACACTGCAGCTGGAAGCGAGCTTCCCAGCTTGGGTAGACAGACATGCACTAGCTCTGCTTGAGCAAATGTGCTGAGAACAGCAATGTAGCTCAGACTAGCCAGCCTAGAACATAGCCAGGGGTCCTCATGCTGCCCCCGGCTCCACTGCTGTTTTTTAGAGTGGCAAGCTCGAGGATGGCTAGCGCGTGTCTGTCTACCCAAGCGGGGACACGGGCCCCCAGCTGCAGTGTAAACATACCCCCAGAGACAGTCCAGTGCCTCCCCTGAAGAGCAAAGAGTCTAGACAGGGAAGCCAGACCCAGGAATTATCGGTCCCCGTTGTGCAGATGGAGAATTACAGAGATGGGAAGGGACTTCCTCCCAGACTTCCTGCGTGACCATGAGCGAGCCAGGCACTGAACTGAGATCTCCTGAGGTCTAACCCAGTGTCTTAACCCCACAGGTAGCCTTGCTTTCTGTCCAAAGGGCCTGTTCCCCCATACCCTTTTCATCATGCAGGCTTCTCTGCCTCCATTCTTGCGCAGCCCCCCTGGGTTGAGGACTATGTCCCATTCCTCTGCTGTCTTCTAGTGGGATATACTAGAATTCAGGCCGAATCTCCTTCCCCGGGGGCCCACCGTCACACATGGACAAGAGCGTGTGTCTTAAACTGGCTCAGCCTTGAAGACCAGTATTATATCATCATAAAAGAAAAAGACTGCAAGAGCGGCACGGGTAATGGCTCTTTAATTTCTCCCCTTGAAAGGATTTCACTTTTCAATGTCGCTTAGGGGGTAGCTCTGCCTCTCACCTACTCCCTCTCCTTATCATTGTATTCTCTTCCCTTTACCCTTCATCCTTTCCCTTTTCTGCTCTGCCTCTCTTGCCTCTCAGTTCCCATCTCCTCTTTGTTAGGTTACTTTCTGGATTAGTGGCTGCACTGTACTTTAGAAGTGGAGTGGGGGGAGAGTGAAAGGGGGTGTTATATTCCAGGAATTCTGAACCTCTCCATCGCCTTGCTAAATCGTCCGTGATCCATGCATCTGCAGCCACTGCATTAGTGACACCAGCAGAGCTAGAAGAGGGGTAGCCACGAACTGCAGAATGTGCAACAGGAAATGGTTCCCCACTCATCCTCCACCCTGGAGTCAAAATCTGAGCAAGGAACGGTGGAGAACCAAATCCGTAGAGCACTGAGTTTTAGCAGGGACTGATTTCCTTTCCTTCATGTGTGTCAAATATGAGAGCAGCTCCCCCTTCCCGGGCCCCATCTGTAAACTGAGAGATGCCTGCCTCACCTCCTTTGGAAGCATTGGTCACTATCGGGCCTGTCCGAAACAAACATCCAATCTACTGCAGCCACAGGGAGCTCTTGTAGCTTGGATGCTGTTGTCCAGCCATCTTGAATGCCGGCCTGAGGGATGAATACTTCTAGAGCATGGTGTCCTACTTCACTGCATTGATAATTACACACGTGAACCCGGGGCTGTAGGCTCCTGGTCCTCAAAAGTTAAACCATAGAGAAAAGAGGGCAATAGTTGGAAAGTGGCAGAGAACCTAGAGAAGCCACCTGCAGAACAATGGATCCACCTGCACTTCCATTCTCCGGGGATTCTCGCCGCTTCTGCTAAACCCCAACATTCCAGCCCCGAGGAGGCCAGCGTGGCTGGAACACCAAGGAAGCTGGGCCTGCAGAAGCCTCCACTCTATCCTCGCAGCTAGCGAGACAGATTTATCCAGGGTCTGCATCAGCTTCTACCAGCAGGGGACAGTCCGCCCTGCGACAAGGCCCCCAACCTGCCCTTTCCCAGGAGTGAATTTCTCCTGCCGTCACTGAGTGTGAGTTTAGCTCGATTCTCCTTAGAGCGTTCACCTCTAGTCTTGGCCTCCTCCAGCAGCATGGGCTGGCAGCTCCCCAGCTACTAGCTGGAAGGTGCTTTGGAGCATTTTCCTCCACTCTGTGGCATCGTCTTTGGGGACTGTCTGCTGCAGTTGACGCACATTGAATTGGAGGGGATGTTTTTGAAGCTCTAAATGGCTTCATTTGAATGTCTCTTTTTTTTTTTAATGAGCTCTGATCAAAAGGACTGGAACAAGCAGGTTAATCAGCTTTCTGCATGGGGAGAGTGATGCAGAGACACCAAATTGCATTGTAGATGGCCCAGCATTTGCTTTAGAATTACCCTCTTTTGCCAGCACGCGTGCGCGCACACACATTTACAGACACTCACTCCACTTACCAACGCCCTTATCTAGGTTAGACCTCATACACACACAATATGTGGGCACAGTACGCTCAAGACACTCACAAGCAGCCGTAGACACCAAAGCTGTGACCTACTCAGAGCTTAGGTGTCGATTTCCCCCCCAGCTGCCAGGGTGTTTGGGATCCAGGGTTTTGATCCAGTCTTGCCTGTTACAGACAAACCCACCATCAAACACACTCAAGATACTCAGCATAGACACCTACAAGCCACTGTGAACACTCGTCCGTACACCTAGAGCTCACACACACACCTGTCTTCCCCCAGAGAGGAAGGATGGTCCAGTGGATGGTCCAGGCAGAAGCCTGGGGACTGGGAAATACGAGTTTAATTTCTGGATGCAGCAGGCGCTCTCTGTGACCCTCTGGTCAAGTGGTTTAGTCTCAGTTTCCCATCTGTGCAACGGGGGTAACAGCAGGGGTGCTGGGAGGATAAATGCATTAAAGAGTGTGAGCTGTTCAGATGCTGCAGTGACGGAGGCCATGTAAGCCCCGAAGCAAGAGCGGTATCCATTGAACACCCTAAATAGCCATGTCTATGCCTCTGGCCGGTACACCCTAAATAGCCATGTCTATGCTACGCCACTCGGGTAGATCACCAAGGAAGTCAAGCAACAGCTGAACAACAGGATGGCATCTCAGGGTCTGTGTACACTGCAGATGGGAGATGTGATGCCCACTTGCTCAGCTCCAGGGAGGGACACTAAAAATGGCAACATGGGTGTTAATTCCCTGCCAGGCGGCCGAGCTCAGACCCATCGTGTCAGGCAGCCTGGACGCGCATGGCTAGCCTGAGGTACTGCAATGTTCACATTGCCCCAGCTGACCAAGTGTGAGCCTGTCTGCCCATGCTGGGAATCACACGTCCTGGCTGCAGTGCAGACCTATCCTAAAGGCCCCCTCCTTTCTCCTGGCGTGTCTGACCAAGTGAAGGGGAATGGGACTGTCTGCCGCAGCGAAGCTCTTTGGGTGACGATGGTGGGGAGAGTGTGGTCACAGTTATACTAGGCCCTACACCCCTGCTCAGTGGGGAGAGATCTTGCTCCTGCCACGTTTGGTCCGGGTCAGCCTTTCCTGGCAGCTGACTGTTGCCTCAAATGGCGTCTAATCAAGGCCAGATTTAGGGCGTCGTGGATCCAAAGCAGGATTGTTCTAGTCCTGGAACTTCTGCAGCAAGTGTCAGGCCCCTACTGTGTGTGTTTCTGTGTGGGGAGGAAACAGTGGAGAATGATTTCCTCCCATGAAGTTTGATAGGAAGTGCTACCAAAAATAAAAATCATAGGTCAGGGGAGAAAGGTGGAGTGAGCCACCAGGGGAGGAGGAGGGATTAAACCCTCATGCTTCGGGGCATAAATCAATCTCTAACTAATGAGGGTCCGGCAGGCCCTAGGGGCAGGTTATCCTGTAATTGCTACAGGGTTTCTTGCTTCTTCCCCTCAAGCAGCTCCGAGCAACTTGTCTCTTGGCTCGAGCCCTACTAAGCTGGGCCCTTTTCTCGCCTCTAGAGGCTAGAACAGCCGTTACATCTCTCCAGTACGATGGAAGCCTTGGACTATTTTTCTTCTAATCCGTTGCTGATGAGGATTGTTCAGATACAATCCGTTCCACCGCCTCCTAGTCACCAATGCAGAAGAAGTGGCCGTCGGAAGATTGATAAACAGGGTTTAGCTCGGGGGAGACTTGGGGACGTTTTAATGGAAAAGGCTCTCCCTCGGAATGGCGTCTCGAGCAGCTGCCAAGAGGAGCTGACAGGGAGATAACGCGAAAGAATTTAGAAGACAAAACAAACAAATCCTTTTGAGAGCTGGCCTGTTCTGTTCCAAAGCAGAGGCTCTATCTAGACAGAGCGTTCAGCAGCACAAATGGAGCCTGCAGTTCCACTTACACGTGAGGTATAAATATCCTTCTACTGTATGTTCCATTCTATGCATCCGATGAAGCGGACTGTAGTCCACGAAAGCTTATGCTGAAATAAATTTGTTAGTCTCTAAGGTGCCACAAGTATTCCTTTTCTTATTTTCTTTTTCCTAGCAAACCTGTTAATTAATCAGCGGGTTCACCCCTCACCCAGCTATGCCGAGAGGTGGTTGAACGGAGAAGTGGCTGTGGTGAAAATGATATTATAGTCTTCGATTATCTGTATTATGGTAGCTTCGAGAGGCTCTAACCGAGATCAGGGCCTTGTGCTAGCTAGAGCCAGTTAGGAAATTGTTTGTTCCCATGAAAATGTTTGCAGAAAACTAAAACGTTTTCATGTTTGTCCAAAATTTTCTTCAAACATTTGAGTTTTTATTAAAAAAAAACACCACCACCACCAAAACAACCCAACCCTCCCACAGCAAAGATTTTTTTGTGTGTGTGTGGAGGGCAAGGTGGTTTGCGAAACCTCCCCAAAATCTTTTTTAATGAAACCCAAAATAGACCACAGGAAATGGACATTTCTTGCTGAAATTTCCATTTTGATGAAAACCCCATTTTTCACAGAAAACAAAAGTTGCAAACAAAAAAAAGTGTTTGCCAGTAGTAGTGCTAAGCACTATATGTACACATAAGGCATGTCTTCACTTCAATCAGGGTACTGGGGTTATATATTAGAAAGTTGGGAAAGATTCAAAGGAAAATGCAAACTTGTCAAAAAACCAAGGTTTTTGCAATAGCCAAGAATTGGGGGATTGGGGGAAATTCCGTTGTCCAACCTACTTTTTTTTTCTTTTTCTTTTTTAAACAAAGCATACCATTCTGTGAGAGGGAAGTGCTCTTGAAATTTTAACATTCATCCTTTCCTTCAGGCAAAGATCTGTTTGCATGAAAAAAGGTGCATTTTCATTTCAATGGGCAAATAACACATCTCAAGTTAGCACAGTGATGAAATATTTTGTGATTAAAGGGCTCTGGTGTTTGACAAGAATCTAAGATCTATCTATCTAGCCCCATCAACCTCCTCTATCTATCTAGCCCCATCCACTCCCTCTGTCTGTATATTTAGCCCCATCCACTCCCTCTGTCTGTCTGTCTGTCTATCTGTTCTTGTAAGATACATACTACATCCAAAAAACTAAGTTTAAAGACAGTTATTGAAGTTCAAAGTCAAGCATTTACAAGTGAGGAAATACCAGTTTTACAGCCCATGAAGCTGTCCCCTTGTATATTTCTGTCCCCTTGTACATCCAAATTATACAGTGAATAAGGCAGAGGTCCCGTGAAAAATAGCATGTGGTATCATAATGCAAGGGGAACCTGAGAAACAACGTTGTTAAGGCTGTGTCTACACTCTGCTGTAGTCTGGACTATGGGGGTGTCAACTGCAGAGCGTACCAAAATGTTGCATACTATGTGTCCCATGTGGATGCTGCTGCCACCAACTAAAAGGTACCTAGTTTGCATTAATGTCCTTACAGCACTAAGTGACTTGTTCAAGAGCATGCAGCAAATCAGGGGTAGAGCTGGGAACAGAAGCCAGGAGTCCTGACTCTGACTCTAGCAGCTTTAACCGGTCGATAACACTTCCTAAGTATGTAACATACTCAATATGGACTCCATAGGGAATCCCTTTCCTCCCATGGAAATCAGATTAAAATGCTGCGTACGGCGACTCTGGTGATGTTCACGGGACTGCAGATTACCACAGTTCTCTGCAGAATGCTTCCCATCCCAGGAACCCTGTCCATGAAAATGTCATAAGCACCCAAGCAGTCAGCTGCTCCAGTTATCACTGTGGTTAGACAAAGAAGCAGCAATCCCTTTGCCTTATGGCCCTGCAATTTCCCGTCCCCCAGGGGCTTGCTGAATGGCTTTCTCTTTGCTGCAAAACTTGATTCTTTCCAGCTAGTGAAGAAAAAATGTCTAGGTATCGGAATCCTCCCCTTCCACTTACACATGTGGAGTCACAGACACAGCGCCAGCGAGGGCAGTTGGCAGCTGCTAATGGGCGCCAGGTTTACTCAAAGCAGAGTCTCGTTTGGGATGCAAACCCTTGGATCCAGCGGGTGTTAGAGCTGAGGTTATATAACAGCCGGGCTTCATGTTGGTTTCAGGCAGAAACAGGCACATCGCACATATGTGCAATTAACCCTTTGGCAACCGCAGGCCTCACTGTACACAGCACGATCGAGTGGGCAGGGCATTGGGTTGGGAGACAGGCGGCTGGTTCTATTCCCAGGTTGGCCATTGATCTGCTGCGTGAGCTCAAGGCCAGTCACTTCAGTTCTCTGGGCCTCTGCTTCCCCTCCCACTCTTCTAAAGTTTGCCGTAGCTATTTAATTTGTAAGCTCTTCCGGGCAGGGACTGCTTCTCAAGCGACGTCTGTGCATCAGCACAGCCCAGCTGACCTGAGCCGGCTCGAATCCGGCTAGCGTGGGTAACAGTAGCCGCAAACACACGGCAGCGTGGGCTTCAGCACAGAGAATACAAGGCCAGCCCGGACCTACGGTTCACTAGCCCGCTCAAAAGCCTGCCGTGCCCTTTCTTCACTGCCGTCGTTACCCACGCCAGCTGCATTCAGCTTGGGTAGGCTGGCCCAGGCACAGTTTCTGCTATACAGACATAGCCTTACACTGTGTGTGCCTGGCACCATGGGGCCTATTTTCAGCCGGGAGCTCTAGGCACTCCTACACCTAGATAATAACAACAATAATGGTTAAGATTTTCAAAGCCAGCCAGGGGATTTAGATGCATACCTGGTGCCTAAATCCCTTAGACAACCATATATGCTCTGCTAAGGTTTAAGGGAAGGAGGCGATGGGGTTTGTGTGCTCTTTCTGAGCTGCACATGCGTCTTTGGCATCTATCGACAGCGCCCACAACGGCGACAGAAATGCGGCGCTAGATGACCACGGCTTTGGAGAAATGGAACCCCTGCTAGGAGTAGCGCTGTGCCCCCTAGAGGCTAACTCCCACTATTGCATTGCAGGATCAAGTCGTTCCTTGGGTGGGCAATTTGAAAAGCCAGAAAGGTTCTGATCGTTAATATCATCCAGGAGTGGATGGATTCCATAATGAGATCTCCATGCTAGCTGGGATTACGTCCTCCAGTCTGGTAAAAGCCGGGGTTTTATCCTCTCTTCGATAGGCAGCCTTTTCTCTCTCTGCTGTTTTAGCAATGAACTCCCCCCCCCCCAACCCCGGCTCTCATTTTATTTTATCATCAGGAAATCAGTGTGGGGAGAAGGCTATTTTAAACGTCGCATTAACATACAAATGTAAAAAACCGAGTGCCTTGCAAAAGCGGCATAAATATGGAGAAAAATAACAGTGCATTAATGCTAATTGGAAACAGCGAGGGCTCCACTTATACAATTTGAATATGCATCAGTCGACCAAAGAATTAATGGAACCTTCTTTTTTTTTTAAGCAGCCCCCATGTCTCTTCCATCCTCAATATTGTTAAAATGTTTGACATTTCAAGAATAATTGTCTGCGTGTGGAGTGGAATTAACCCTTGAGTCACCAGATCACTTCATGCTGTTGTTAATTAATTTATTAATAGATGCTTCGCAGAAACAAACAAACAGCAGGCCTAGAATGTTAGCAACTTCATTTCAGCAGGACCTAATGAGGGAGGGTCAAACGTGGACTCAAAAGGGAGACGTGGAAAGGAAGAACAAGGTTAAAGCAATAAGATGGTGCTGTTAATAAGGCACTTGTATGCTTAAAATTAATCACATGCTGAAGTGTTTAGCTGAATGGGAATCTATGGTATTTACAGGTAAAGAGCACGTCTGGTCACGTGACAAAGATTAAGTTGCTTAGTCTCTCTCTGTATCTCAGTTTCCCGTTTGTAAAAGGAGGGTAACAATGTTTCCTTTCTCCTTTTGTCTGTCTTGTCTCTTTAAATAAGTCCTTCAAAGAGGGGGCTGTTCCTTGCTACGTATGTGTAATGGGCCCCTGATCTCTGCTGGGGTCTCTGGGAACTGTTGTAACATACATACATAATCCTGAAAAGCCAAAAAGATGCCTCTGCAGAGCGGTGTGAAATATCTGCCCAGCACCTGCTCCAGAAAAGCAAGGCATGCCTCTGTGTTTCAGGGCCCAGGATGGCCAAACCCGCCTCCCTTTCCCTTCCGTCACCAGTACCCTTGGCTCCATGTCTAGACGCAGACAAAGAGAGAGAGTAGGGGTCATGGCACACGCTGGCCTCTTCCCCTTTCGCCTTTGTGGATTCAGTGTTCAAGGAACTGAGTCCAGAGACACCAGTAGATGATGGTTTCCAGCCAAGTGGGATGTGCTTATTTATCGCTTGATGCTGATACCCAGACGGGGGATTTGGCCCCTGGGATCTCATTGTAACCGACATAGCGAGCGGGTTTCACAAGCTGAAATGATTCCGATGGAGCCGAGTCCCCTCTCCTGGCCCAAGCTGCTGGCTTTGCCTTTGTGTGCACTTCTGTTCCTAGCACACGAACAGCCTGGCCTCTTATCTTCCCCCTTCCCTCGCAGGGCTCTGGCTGCACTTATCTAACGCCACGGGTGAGGCTACCAAGGAATAATAAATCGAAAGCCACAAAGTCTCCGGAATTGCTATCCACAATGTTTACATGATCACAGTCCTTTAGGCCCCACTTTTCTCCCTTATCTCTCCTGACTCACCCATTTAAGGGCGCTGGATCAAGCACTTATTCTTTCAATCGTTTTTTCCCCCCTCCTTCTGTCCTTTTCTGTAACAAGCACAAGCAACGGCAATTGCCAGACCAGCTCCGGGAAACATTTTGATTTTGACACCCGCTCCTCCCCTCAGGAGAATCAGGCCCTGCATCCCTAGAGCCCAGAGTGCTTCACAAAGGTGGCTAAGAACTATCACCTCCCATTTGACAGATGGGGAAGCAGAGGCAATGAGAGGGGAAGTGATTTGCCCAAGGTCACACAGTGAGTCAGCAGCAGAGTCAGGCCTGATTCTCTTCTCACACCAGATTGATGCTGGTAAAACTTCAGTGATTTAGTGGAGTTACTCCTGCTCTACATCAGCATGAGGGGAGAGTCAAGGCCCCATGTACTGACCCCAATCCTCTGGACAACAGTTCCTCCATGCGTATCTACTGTGGCATCTCTAATGACTTTCTCAGATCATGCTATCTCTCTGAACTGTCCGCTGACACCACAGAAATTCTGCTGAAATCTAACTTTATCTTCTGTTGAAACCCAATTGCCTCGTGTGTGCGTGTGGGCTTCTAATAGTTTAAGTAGATGAAGCTGCTCCTGGTATTGTTAAATTACCTTATGTGACCCTGAGGCCTAAGTATTCAATTAAAATCACTGTATACATTACCGCATATGCTAATGGCAATGGAACAGGTTCAATAGACTATTAAAGCCTCTGAAGGCAGCAAGGCAGAGTTCAAATGGGCTGCTTATAAGTAATAAAATACTAGCCCGATCTGGAGTATAAGTGATAATTAAGATTTAAAGAGAAACACCTTTGCAGAGGAAAAAAAAAATAGAGGGACTTTGGAAATAATGAGCAACGCATGAATAAACTATGAGTGAAGTGGGCAGAAAAGTTGGTTATTATGTTATAAAATGCCCTCATTTAATTAAGGTGTCGAACAGTGCTGGCTGGAGCCTGGCAGGTTTTTTTTCTAGTGGACCATTGGCTTCCTTTCTTAGGGGTTCACAACCTGCACGTTTCCTTTTGCATCTCAATTGCTAATCAAGCCTGAAAATATCTTAAAGCACAACTGCAGCTGAAACAGATGAGTTTCAAGACAAATCAAGGCATTTACAATGGGCGGAGTTGACACCCCAGAGGTATAGAAAGGGTTGCCATGCCAGGTCACACTGCAGATCCATCTAGTCCAGTATCCTGTCTCTGACCGGGGCCAGCACCAGCTGCAACAGAGGAAGGTGCAGGGCACCAGGCAGCAG